>CM074718.1:363590261-364875261 GCA_037306005.1 Rhinophrynus dorsalis | reverse complement strand
TTGTTACATCTCCAGCAGTGAGGAGCAACATTGGGGTATATTTTGTGTAGGTAAGCAGGTGTCCTATACCATTGTGTAACAATTTTATAGTTAGTCTCTATTGTGAGTATATTTCTAGAAGAGTTAAGTGCATTTAATAACGCCTTCTGCCATTCCTCTATAGTGATACTATAACCCAACTCCATTTCCCAATCAGATTTTCAAGAGATATATATTGGATCTTGTTCCGTTAGAATTTTATATATTTGAGAGATAGGTCGTTGTAACGGTCTATCATCAATACTCCCCTTTTCAAAGGGTGTAAGAGGTCTTAGAAAATGTTGCTTACCCTCACCGTCTCTCAACCAATCCACAACTTTCAAGTAAACTATCATCATTAGAATGTAAGTTAAAGGCCTCACTAATAGATCTAAATAATCTAATTTCACCATTTTCTATAAATTGGCCTATAAGAAATTTATTATTAATCTTCCATCGGGCATGATCGAGGTCGGTACAACTTAATGGGAAATCTACCAAGGAAGTTACTGATTGTAACGGAGAATGTTCATCAGTTAGATTTGGGATAGACATCAAACATTTACTCCAAGAAGAAAGAGTAGCTTTAACAAGAGTAGTGTATTTTTGTGATAAGGCTCTGTTTGAAATAGAATTCCAAAGAAGTTGATCCAGGTCCACATTCAAAGTATTATACCTCTGAATCTGAACCCATAATTTAGAGCTTGAGGGGCGAAACCAAGTCCAGATAATAGATAACTGTATGGAGTGATAATATCTTGAGATGTCTGGCATTCCCAGACCACCATTATGTTTATGTCTAGACAAATAGGAAAAACGAAGTCTGGCTGGCTTACTGCCCCATACAAACCTATTAAGAATATATTGTAGTTTTTTCAGATAAGTAGAGGACAAATGGACAGGAACAGTTTGCATGACATAATGTATTTTTGGCAAAATGGACATTTTTAACATATTAATCCTCCCTGTCCAACCTCACCAGCTCCTTAGCAATAGAATATCTCAAGGGAATGTAGTTTAAACCAAACAGGGAAGATATTTTTGGAGCTAATTGAATACCCAAATATTTCAAAGACAAATGTAATTAGTATTAGGTGTATATATGTTGGCAATTGTAATTTTCACAACACCAGTCAGACCTTTTATAAATATGAATCTTCCATCATCATCATCACACATCATGTCTGTCAACTCAAAGGGCGTATATTTATCTATTAATATCACCACTCCTTTCTTTTTATTGGAAGCTTAGCTAGTATATATTCTAGAATATTGTTTATTGCATAAACGTGGAAGATTATTTTTATCAAAATGCGTTTCTTGAATTAAGCATATTTGCTAGTGATGAGCGAGCGTGCTCGGCCGATGCTCGGATCGGCTCGAGCATCGCTCTGCTCGGCACATGGCGGTACTCGTCGAGTACCGCCATGTGCTCTCCCGCCATGTTCGGGTGGCGGGGATCTGTGCCGGAAGAGGCACAGATCCGAAGACGCTCCGCTGGACCACCAGGGACTGGAGGTACGGGGGCATTGCGGAGATGAAGGGGGCATTGCAGAGATGAAGGGGGACATTGTGGAAGAGGGGCATAGACTCTATGCCCCTCTTCCACAATGTCCCCCTTCATCTCCGCTATGCCCGTCTTCCACAATGTCCCCCTTCATCTCCGCTATGCCCCTCTTCCACAATGTGCCCCTTCATCTCCGCTATGCCCCTCTTCCACAATGTCCCCCTTCATCTCCTCTATGCCATAGAGGAGATGAAGGGGGACATTGTGGAAGAGGGGCATAGCGGAGATGAAGGGGCACATTGTGGAAGAGGGGCATAGCGGAGATGAAGGGGCACATTGTGGAAGAGGGGCATAGCGGAGATGAAGGGGGACATTGCGGAGCTGAAGGGGGCATTCGGAGATGAAGGGGGCATAGCGGAGATGAAGGGGGCATTGACCAGGCACCCTCCCCTCATCAGAGCAGGGGGTGCCTGGTGTCGCCCCATTGACTTGAATGGGGCTCGGGTGCTCGGCCGAGCACTCGAGCCTCAGGGGGTGCTCGGTCAGAGCACCCGAGCACCCGAGCATCGGGGTGCTCGCTCAACACTAATATTTGCCCTTTAAGGCGTTTACATTCTCGTAGTAAAATAGATCTTTTATATGGGGAATTCAAACCCTTGGCATTGACCGACACAACCTTTACTCTATATGACTCCAACATTGCCCTGAGAAAATAAAAGTGAAAACGGCTTTTTCGGTTTGCCAGTCAGCAATCTAAGTGAAAACATTTTATAACTGAATACAACAAGCATCCCCTGAATATAAGTAATTAAAGAACCTGAACATTGTTGAGAACAAAATATAGTAGAACCAGAGCAATTCAATGGATGAAGAGCTCTAGTATCTAAAAAGAGAACATGAAATGGAATAAATCCGTCTAGAATAATCTAGAATATTAAACATAGTATAACATTCAAAAAAGTCATGATGGAGTAAATTTTGGTGGGTCTTGGGTTTATAAAGATACATTAAGGTGGCCCATTTGTAAGATATATCAAATAAATATCACGTTGTAACCAATACAGGAGAGTACCAAATAGACAATATCATGCTGGTGATGTGGCTTCTTCAGCAGGTTGGGCTCTGAATGAAGCTTGAGGACGCTTCCTAGAAGAGACAGGAGTCCATCAAAGTCGCTGTGGTAGCGGCTATCTACGTGGAGAAACAGCCGTGTCTTCCAACTCCTTTAAAGGGATGCTGGGAAAGCCAATGGCTTCACAGAGGGATCTCACTTCGGTGGGGGATCTTATTGTGGTAGATTTCCCTTCGTGAGTTACAGTCAGAGAAAAAGGGTATCCCCAATGATACATAATATGTTGTTCACGTAGGGCATCAGTTAATGG
Organism: Rhinophrynus dorsalis; assembly: GCA_037306005.1. Taxonomy (NCBI): domain Eukaryota; kingdom Metazoa; phylum Chordata; class Amphibia; order Anura; family Rhinophrynidae; genus Rhinophrynus; species Rhinophrynus dorsalis. Next base: position 364,872,354 of record CM074718.1, on the reverse strand, counting down.
CTTCAGCTGTCTTCTCATCTGCAGAGTACGTGTAGATAATTAATTAAAAAATTGGAGATTATTCCCCTCAAACTTTAGAGTGACAAGTTGTCTGGCATAATGTCCTCTTTAACTGAAAAACAGGGAAGGCAACAGAGAACATCTCTAGGTTTGTCTGTTTGAAGAGATCTAGGATGTAGAGTCCTGTGGGCTCTTGCTATTTCAATATCAAAGTCAGCTGGTTTTTGTAGGATCCTAATAAAAATTGAATGCAAAGTTGAGCGTAAGTCTCTGGGTAAGATAGATTCTGGTAAACCTCTTATAAGGATGTTGTTTCTTCTGCTTCTATTCTCCAGGTCATCTATCTGAAGTTTAAGTTGTTGTAAGGATTCTTCTTGAGACATAATCATTTGTTGGGTACTATGTTGATCATTCAGAATAGTTTCTTGCATTTCCTCAAGGCTCTTCACTCTAAATCCCAAGCCCCTCACATCAGAGTGAAGTTCAGCAATATCACTCTTTATATCTTTTTTGATAGAGTCACTCATTGAAGTTAATAGAGACTGGAGGTCGTCTTTAGTAGGTAAAAAAGTCTTCCCTAGTGAGAAATCGTGTTGGAGGGTCAGTACTTATTTCTACTTTATTAGTGGGCATAGTAGAAGATGTGCCCGGATAAGGTGTAGAACCAGAAGTCACTGACCTGATTGGTTTATCTTTAGTAGGCTTCTTCATTTTGACATCAGCCATTGTAAGAGATTTCTCATGTAAGTATATTGAAGAAGAAAGATCTCTCCGTGTAATGGAAGCTTTGGGGCACGTAATATGCTTGGATTACATAGAGTTAAAGCGGATGATGGAAGCTACATGGGTGGATGGTTTGAGATATATCAAGAATATAAATTTCACACCGGAGGTTAAATGGTATGTTTCGTGTGATCAGTCGCTTCACAAATGAGGATAAGATCTTTGATTGTTAGATACCTGCAAGGTTTAATGAAGTGTCCAGTAGTCCTCAATTGTATTAGACCCAGCTATCGGAAGTTTTCATCCAGGAGCGTAGCGTGTGTTCTCGGAGACAAATATAGGTGTGCAGGTAGGCCCGACACTCGCCGCGGTAAACAGTAGATCCTTTGGCCTATACACTCAGTGCTCCATCTCTCCGGACAATCGGGTGCGTCTGCTCTCGCCAGCGGAGCTATTGCAAAAACCACTCTGGGTCGTCACCACGAGTATCTCAGGGTTATAATGATATCGCATAAAGATGATAGTTTAGTTATAACACATAAAAAGTCGAGGTATGTTGAGAGAGCTTGGCGCCATGCGTCCTTCCACTGCAACGGTTGGCCACGCCCCCCTACACTGTGTTTTTTTACTGTAAGGTACACAACACAACTAATGGAGCTGTATGATGCCTTGCCTAACAGCTGTATGTCTCTGTCACCTAATATATTTAGTTCTTTATTACTTTTTTTTTAGTTGTTCACCCTGTTGTCTTATCACAGTCTGCCCCCAAAAAATTATAACTGAAAAACAAAATCAACATCTTCTTTCCCCAGACTTCCTCACCCAGCACATAGACAATAATAGCAAGATCAGTAAGCAAATAGGTCCCCAGCTTCCTGTGTCTTGTCAGTCAGTCACATGGAATTTTTGGAGTATTTGGGGTCAACCTCCTTCCTGTTTTCTTCTCCCCAGAGAGCCCCACTGACTCTCCTAATAGAGAGAACAAATGCCCTACATAAAAGATTCCCTAAACTAAACTTCAATTCACCTTTCTTCTCCAGCTCAAAAAATGTACTGCTCTCTCCTCTCAGAAACACAAAATAGCATGTTGCCTTTCGTGTGGAGGAGAAATATTTTTCTTCCCATTGATTTCAATGGGCAAAAAAGGCAGGAAAAAGTGGAAAAACTGCACTTTTTGCGGGAAATTATTCGCAAAGCGGGAAGTGCCAGTATTCGCCGATTTCAGTTTGAGGTTAAAATTTTTGCCCATCCCTAATTATAACCCTGTCGACTTGTCTTTGTTGTAGGTTAACCCTTTCAATGCCGGACTGCCGGAGGGGTTACCAGTTGCTATTCAATGTTTTGTTTCAACATGACTTTAGACATGTTTTATAGGCTGATTTATATGCACGGTGATGTGCAAAAAGATGTGAAGCAGGTTTTTGTGTTATGTGCATTTGTTGAGTCTACACTCGTTATCTATTCTGTTAGACTACCTCTCGAATACAACGTCATCATGTATTATTAGCTATCATTGGGTCTTTTTACGTTGACAAAGGTTTTAGTGCAATCCTTTATATCGAGCCCAAAGTATCAAAATTCAATTCAATTACATGGGGTGTCCAGAACCACTTGTTAAGGGGCTCATTTGTATCGGCAAAAAAAAAAACAAAAAACAAAAAAAACGTAAATCCACCCTCCTTGTACCTTTCATGTCATTGCCTGGTCCACACTGAGAGAAATTGCATTTTACATAGCCAGTTCCTGTTCAAAATTGTTCCCACATTCCCATTGGCTAGGATGTGGGGTTATGCAGTGCAGGGCATCCCTCCAGCTACAAGCTGATTTGCTGGAAGGTTTGGCTACTGCAGGGCACATTCCTTGCCCTGCATAATGCCACATCCTAGCCAACGGGACTGTCAGACTCCTTTTGAACAGGGTCTAGTCATATAAAAAGCCAGTCTGTTCAAATTTCCCTCAGTGTGGATCAGACAATGGCCTGAAAAGGTACAGGAGGAGGGATTTTTGGTTGGTGTCAGTATAACTTTGCCAATATTTACGTCAGATTTTTTTATGAGTGAAAGTGTTTGTGCACTAAAATGAAATGTTAGGCCAAGAGAAGGGTCACCCATATTTTTTTAGCTCATGCTTTGTGTTTGACGCTGTCAAACACCGAGCATTAGCTGGTTTCCTTTTATGTCCCCATTTTTTCATGCTATTTAGAGTGACTTATGGGGAAAAAAAAATTAATGACAAATGTTGGGCCACATGTTAGGTCCTGTGGGCAACCGTCATCATGGTTCATGTTGGTAGGGCAATTGAATTCTGATGGTACCACTATGTACCGTTCTGTTTTCATTTTTGCCCTGCCATGTGTTTTATTAGATGTTATTGAATCACCACATAGAAAGTTATTTGAACAATGCAAGCATTTAATCATGAAAAGCTCTATTTAACCTTTTTTATAAAATTCAAGGAAAATATCCCCTTAGTGCTAAACTCCAATTTAATTACAGAATGATACCTAATTTTTTACCAGAAACAGGTCAGTATGAACCTAATTTCATTAGCACTAAAGAAATAGGATGGCAAGGAATCCAATTTCACTCTCTCATTGCATGTGAAAGTGGTATGATGCAATAAATTTACATTATCCGTACGGTCTCTATGGCAATCACTTATCTGAATTGTTATTCAGGTTCACTCCTGAAAGTAATTTACAAGCAATTTTCAATAATAATAAAAAAATCAGTCATAAACACATACAAGTCAATTGCATTAGGTAAATATCATTTAACAAAATCTGTTTAGCACAGGTAAAAAGTGACCAATGAGTTTATCTACAAATGTTGCAATCACCATTGTACTTTTCATGGCAAGGCAGGAACAATTCTTGTAATACTGTGCTATAGAGGTCAAATTTGTTATGCACGTAAAATACTCTGTTCACCAAATTCGAGCAATTATAAACATCAATGAGGCCACATTATCCATATTAACAGAATTCAATGAGCATAGCAGTGTTACTTACATGTTTAGAGATTCTTCAAGTGCTGTGAACACAGAAAGACATGAAAAATGGTAGAACAAATTTTGATACACATACATATCCTAAGAAAATTCATAACTTGGATTTCCAGAAAATCACTGTTTTGATGGTATCAGATGTTGGGTCAAGTTATGTAAACGAGAATGGTGTATAGCATTTAGTTTCTAGCAATTTTACATGAAAAGTGTTTGCTTATCCATTGTGTTTTGATACAAAAGCACTTCAACCACAGATTTGGAAAAAATGCAAGCACAGAACTAGGTAATCTATGTTCATGCAGCGTTGGTTTGTTCTGTAGGTTTCTACAATATTTTGAAATGTTAAAATGTAAAGCTGAAAATGTGCATGAAACTCCCTCTATAGTTAAAAGAAAGCAGATTCAAAATACCACTAGGATTGGGAGAGGCTCAGGAGAGGAGGAAGGTGAGCAGGGTATGGAGAGATACACAGCAAACAGGGAGAGCACTGCCAGAGGGATGAGGGGTAGATGTTAGGGAGCACCATACAGTTAAGGACAGTGCAGACAGGCTCTTAACCACAAACCAGCAGTCACAGTTCAGACACGTCTCTGGCTGGTGCGGCTGATGAAAGATTGCGTGACCCCATGTACTCCCACAAGGAGAATATGGTCCTTGTACAGGTTATCCTAGAAAGGGAGAATATCTTGGTCACGACAGAGAGGGTCAGTGTTCTTGGTGCAAGGAAGAAGCTTGAAAGGAGTCCGGTCCTCTCCAGCATAAACACAATTTCCAGTTGTAAGCAAACCATCGAGTCCATCAAAAAGAGATGGGACGACTGTAAAAAAGGTTTGTGAAGATCAAGATGGGAGACCTTGCCATGCATGCCAGAGGCAGCGGAGGTGGTCCCCCTGCTAACATCCACTTCAATGTCTGGCAGGAGATGCTGCATTAGAAGCTCTCAACAACAACTGCTCAGGGGGTCCATGGGGGATGTGACATTGACGATGACACCACCCTCCAGACTCCTGGTAAGTGCATCATTCCATAACTGTGCATCACACAAATCCTTATAGCTAGTATGGCACAACACAGTGCCAGCTGAACACATGGCCAACATTGATTACCACAAGTTCTCCAACACAGCTCTGATAGGGTTCAAACAAGGAGATAATACTGTACAATCCAAGCAGAAGTGTGAAGGATTAAGCAGGCCAAATCCTATCCAAGTCAAGGTTTAACCCCCTCATTACTGTGTTGATCAAGTAGACGCACTCACACAAACAATGCTTACCATCACATTGTCTTACAAATATCTGTTATGTTCCTCCACAACATTACATATGGAGTCACAGGGAGGCCAGAACCTAACCCTTTGAGTGGTAGAGGGATAAGCAACACATTGTTCTACAATGCGCTGGGTACCCCACTGCCACTCAAAGGATAAACAGAGGATGAACAAAATACAATGGGGTTCAGCACCAGCACCAGCCTCAGAGTACAGCCTGCCACCCACAACTGGCACAGGATAGATGCCTCCAAACACTGCAGGCCACAATTGGAAGGCCCCACCAGTAGGGGTAGGCGAAAGTTGTTGCTGTATTCCTGCGAGACATCCCACAAAAACCACGTTATGCTCCGCTTTTTCAGGGGAAATTCCACTTTTAAACCAGCAATTAAAATCTTCGTGTTTTTTCGCCCATTGCCCAGAATTGTTCTCTAATATTTTAATGGCTAGAAAGTTTCTGCCCATTGATTTACGTGGTTTTCACCTTTTCAATATAAAAACATGAAATATTTGCAGAAATGAAACACAATAGAAGCAGCTACAGAGCGAGGTAGACATGCTGTGCTTGTGTAGATAGGGAGTTAGAGATGCTCAACTAGGAATGAGCCTGCAATACAGATTTGCAGGCTCTATAGGAATGGTGTCTTACCCAGGGTGCAGTCTCGTTTAACCCTCTAGTGCCTTTCACAGAAAGGAAATATCCTAAAGCATATCATATTGGTCCTGCCATTACAGCAGTCAAACTACAAAATGCAAGGCAATTTTGTGCCTTTCACAGAGAGAAAATGAAATGCCAGGCAGTTCTTCTCTGAACAAGAGAAATAGCCAAGCCCAGCCATATGTTTCAGCCTTGTTGGGCCTCATCAGTGAGGTGCAGCTGCTCTCTCTAAGCACTGTGAGCAAGGGGTCCAATGCTGGATTCCCCTATTACCCTTGGGGTGACTAATCCCAAGGGTAATTTTCATATGTATATTAAAAGGAGAAGATGCTGCCAAGTGTGAAAGCAGGTGACCCAAAGTCACACTTTGTCATCCCCAAGATGTCCCACCAGTGCTAGGTAGTACTGGTGAGAGCAGGACCGGTCAGCTGCCTGTGCTTGCTGCAAGACGTGCTGCCCCTTCTGCCACCATTTCTGTTCCTGCTGCCAGACATGCTGCCCCTGCTGCCACTAGTGCTGTGCCTGCTGTCAGACTTGCTGTCCATGCTCCTGTTACCACCATTGCTATGCCTGCTGTCAGACATGCTGCCCCTGCTGACATTAGTGCTGTGCCTGCTGTTAGACATGCTGCCCCTGCTACTACCACCATTGCTGTGCCTGCTGTCAGACATGCTGCCCTTGCTGCCACCAGTGCTTAACCTGCTGCTAGTGTGTCTAGTAATACTCAGGAAGGAGGAAGGAGAAGATGCTGCCAAGTGTGACAGCAGGAGACCCAAAGTCACACTTGTCATCCTGTTACGGTTTTCTGACACACAGACCAGGTTATGAAGTAAAAACACAGTTTTATTGAACAGGATTGTAAAATAGTGCCCCTAAGGGCCAGTACAAGAATAACAGTAGTAGTAAAACTGACAAGTGAATGCACACAATGATATAATGGGGAATAACCCCTAAGGGTTAATAGGTGCACAACAGAGGAATAGGATCTGGATTGGCGAACGCCCAGGATATATCGAACAGTCTCTAGCAAGTAATGGTAGAAAAAGTGTCTGTACTGAATACACTCTCACGTAAAAATAGGACTGCGCCCTTATGACCAAAGCTGAACCAATACCACCTCCGTGGGCTGACTGGGAACACTACTGCCAGTGCTGGAAACCAGAACCATAAACGCCCTTAACTAGTTTTCATAATAACCCTGCGAGTGCCAAACGGATGGGGCCTGGACACCCCTTGGATGCCACAGTGAAGGTTACTGCACAAGCTGTATGGAGCCGGCGCACTGGAAGTGCGGCTGAAAGCGTACCCTCTATCCTGAGTAGGCCGGAGCCAGAGCACCCCTCCGGTGCAGCTACAACTGTAGCGAGTAGACAAACAGACACCGAGCACCGGACGTCGGTGCACAGAGGGAGCTCGTAAGCTACAGAGAGGTACACAGATAAGTGGCTCAGCAGTTAACCATATACTTGGATATTTCGGAAGGCACACCACGGAGACTAATGGCACCGCACGGGTTAATTGGTTCGGTATGAGAAGGAGTGACAACAACCAGCATAAGGCAGAGTACCCTTGGTCACAGCTTACTGCTAGAGAGTGTAACAGTGAGTCCCTATACAGTTCAGAATGTTGCCGGAGCGACTGCAGAGTACTGGAACACCGGAACAGGAACTGGACAGCAGCAGACTTCACAAACGTAGAAGCAGATAAATCACGGAGCGGAGTCGGCAGCCAGCAACGGGTCAGATCACGAAGTCGGGTCCTCAGCCAGGATCGGGTCAGATCACGGAGCAGGGTCGTCAGCCAGAATCGGGTCAGATCACGGAGCAGGGTCGTCAGCCAGAATCGAGTCAGATCACGGAGCAGGGTCGTCAGCCAGAATCGAGTCAGATCACGGAGCAGGGTCATCAGCCAGAACCGGTTCAGATCACGGAGCAGGAACAACGGAGTAGTCAGGCAAGCCGGGTCGGTACACAGGAGATACTGGAACTAGCAACGAAGCGTAGGAACAGGAACACCACGAAAGGGCAACTGACAAGTGCCCAACCTCCAGCATATAAAGGAACATCCTGGGCGGGCCAATCAGCTTCCTCCAATGCATAGGTATACAGCCAAGATTGACAGCAAAAAACACGGGGACCGTGATACATCCACAAGCAGTCCCACCAGTGCTAGTACTACTACTACTACTACTAAGGAGGTCCAGAAGCTTTTTAGTGTTAGGAGTGAAGGAGGGGGTAATCAATATCCTCATATTACTAGTGATTGTGAGGAGGAAGACTCTGGGGCTGAACTTGATGTGGTTGGTGTTAGTAGTATTATCAGTAATGTTGATGCAACCGGTGGGACTAGTGTTAGAGGAGTAGTAGGGGAAGCATTTGAGAGCGTTCAGACTAGTGGTCAAGGGAGCCCACGCCATTCCTCTGGCCATGGGAGTCCCCTTCCCTACAGTGCCCAAGGAGAACATGATCCTGAAGAGGCTAGAACTGGTGTTGGGACAGAGCAGGCACAGAATTAATACCACTACCACCAGCAGGAGCACAGCTATCTGTGCCTTCTGGTAATACTGCCAGTTTGCTTTCTTCACATCACCAAGAAATGAGAAGTGTGACATTAGGGGACCCTCTCACATTGCTCATCACCTCGTTCAAGCTGCATAATGTCTGTAATTGAACAGCAGCAGCATGTAAGGATTGGTACTAGAGATAGTGGTGGTGATGATTATGCTGGAGAAGCTGGGGTAGAAGAGATATTAATAACCTTTTTAGCAGAAACTGCGAAGTAATGGGAGACAGGGATAAGGATGAGCATCACCACCACCACCATTAACAGTGAACGTTTTGAATTTGTGGAATTTGCAACTGCTCTAATTCCTGCTGCTGCTCAGGAGCAAACTAGTGTGCCACAGACCACCATGGACACAGTGGGAATGGGGTCAACAAGTGATGCAGGACTAGGACAGGTTCCACTTGACAGCAGCAGCAATAATCCTGGTCCTAGTTGCAGTGCTGATTCTGAGGCAGTAGCAGCAACAACATTATCTGCAGCTGCAGACAGTGAAGGAGAGTGTGGAGGATATGAAGAAACAGGCCATTCTTCTCCACCTGTTCCCTATCTCTCCCCACTGAAGTCATGGGTGTGGGACTATTTTTCTGTTGGGGCTGGCACCACCAAAGGCATTGTGTACAATTTCTGATAACTCAATGAGAAGAAGAAAGGAGGGAACACACCTTGGCACAAGTGCCCTGATATCACACATGAAACAAAGACACCATGACATTTATGTCAAACATGTTAAAGTCAAGCACCATCCACAGAAATCAAGCACCACTGTTGCTGTACCCCCTGACTCTCCAGAATCCAGAATACTCTGCACCTCGTATTCATCGTGGTCTTGAATACGAACCAGGCCAGGGACTGCAGGAGTGGTTGTGTATCGATTACATACCAAAGGTTTGAGTAGAGATACATGGAACACGTTGTATATATGCATAGATGCAGGCAACTCTAAGGCATAGGAAACAGGGTTGACTCTACAGAGTACCCAGAATGGACCCACAAATTGGGCAGCCAACTTATTGCATGGAATTTGCAACTTATGGTTCCTGGAGGATAACCATACCCAGTCCCCCACCTGGAGTACAGGGGCAGGCAACCTTCTATTATTGGAATGCCGCTGATATCATTTAAGGAGTAACATAGGAATTCTGAACTTGTGCCCAAATGGAGCGAAGTTGCAAGGACCCCTCAATTGATGCGGGAGAATGTCTACTTTCCAAAATGGTATACCTTTTATACCTTTCCTTCATTTCTCTAACAGTTATGGACATTTTAGTACAAGCCGCCATTTTCGAAGAAGCAAACAGGTAGGTGTAGTGATGTGCTTCTGGCACCCCTAAGGTAGGTCGACTCATTCCAGTGGGGTGTCATTTTTCTCCTAAGAGCACTAGCTAATGAATACAGTTGGAAATACCATGGTTTGCACAATTTCAGTACATTTGAAGGGGCAGAAATGTAAGAAAATGCCTTTTTTTTCCATTAGCGCCACCTTCTGGAGGCATTTGTGCACTCCAGGCTTGGGGTAACAAGGCAAGTCACCCATCATTAGATGCGGCAGGGTGTCTTCTTTTCAAAATGGTATGGTTTGTGTACCCTTTCTTCACTTCTGTAGTTGTTATAACCATTTGGGAACAGACAAGTAATGTTTGAGAAAATGTTAGAAACATTTGAGGTTGTAGTAGGTGTCATTTTGCACTTCTAGCGCCCCCTGAGGTAGTTGAACTCATACCAATGGGGTGTCATTTTTCTCCTAAGAGCGCTAGCTAATGAATACAGTTGGAAATGCCATGGTTTTCACAAATTTCAGTACATTTGAAGGGGCAGAAATGTAAGAAAATGCCTTTTTTTCCATTAGCGCCACCTTCTGGAGGCATTTGTGCACTCCAGGCTTGGGGTAACAAGGCAAGTCACCCATCATTAGATGCGGCAGGGTGTCTTATTTTCAAAATGGTATGGTTTGTGTACCCTTTCTTCACTTCTATAGTTGTTATAACCATTTGTGTACAGACAAGTAATGTTTGAGAAAAATTTGAAGTTGTAGTAGGTGTCATTTTGCACTTCTAACGCCCCCTGAGGTAGTTAAACTCATACCAGTGGGGTGTCATTTTTCTCCTAAGAGCACTAGCTAATGAATACAGTTGGAAATGCCATGGTTTTCACAAATTTCAGTACATTTGAAGGGGCAGAAATGTAAGAAAATGCCTTTTTTTTCATTAGCGCCATCTTCTGGAGGCATTTGTGCACACCAGGCTTGGGGTAAGAAGGCAAGTTACCCCTCATTAGATGCGGCAGGTTGTCTACTTTTCTGAAATATATAGTTTTATATAGTTATTCCACTGTTTTAGGGTAGTTTTACCACAAAAACCCTAGAATGCGCATATTAGTTTATAAAGTTGAAAATGTCATTTTGTGCTGCTGGTGATTAGGGCTCTACGCTAGCCATGGACATAGGTAAAACTATACAAATTTGGTATTTTTTTACTCGGGGGACTTGGGGCTTTTTCAAATAATTGAAACTTTTTCAATCAAGGTAAATGTTTTTGATACATAGTATGTGATTTTAGGAAAATGAGTAAATTTTCACTTTTTTTTGTCATTATGACATCATAGCTTTTTGCACGATGTAAAATTATCTTCATGTAAGGTACCACGAGAAAGCCCAATTCGTTCTGAAAAAAACAATATATAGTTTTCCATATTTAACTAAAAATCCCCAGAGGAAATCAAGCAGAAACAGAAGGATAGCAAAAATGCTGAAAAAGTGTCTGGCCTGCAGGGTACAGGAAATGGCCCAAGCCTCTGGCACTGAAGGGGTTAAGAATCAAACACAAGAAAAGCTGAAGATAGACACTTCCCCAACCCTCCCGGGGTAAGGCATGGGGACAGTGCACAGTCCACTACCAGGAGCTGATACTGAACCTATCCAGACTGATGAACAAGCTTGGAGCGAACCAGCAGAGACAGCAGAACCACAAAGGTAGCGAAGTGGTAAGCAAGCTCTACAGCAGAGCGGAAACTGGAGGCTCGCAACTTAGAATGCTAGGGACACAACCAAAATACCTTAGGACGCTAGGGTTACCAAAACTACCAACGCACCTATCATGGTGCCCGTGATCCTAGCGGCAGGGCGACATTGTTACTTCCGGGTTTCTCCTTGCACGGTTCTTATTGGTTATTGGGCTCTGGCTCTGCCCAGGGATAACCTTTTTAAACTCTCTCTTGTCATCTTTTCAGAGCCCTTTCATGGTGTACCTGTACCTAGCATTTGAGTTGCTGCTTGTTCCTGCTCTGTGTATGACCAGGCTCGTCTGACTTTGCTCCCGTCACTCCTGTGTTATTGCTTTCCGTTACTACTACCTCTGTGTGTACCTATCTCGCATTCTGGCTTCTGACCCATCTGGGTGCATACCCTGTGCTCCATTACTCTTGCTCTCGATACCCAGTGACTTCCGCTACAGCGCCTGCTTGACCTGTCACTCCCTAGGTCACCTGGGAGACTGTGTTACAAGTAGCTCCGGTCACTTGTCAGTGTCCTAGCTGTGTTGCCTCCGCTATCCCTAGGGTTCTAAGGACTCGGTCACTTGCCAGTGTCCTATCTGTGCTTCCTCTGCTATCCCTAGCATTCTAGGGTCTCTGTCACTTGCCAGTGTCCTATCTGTGCTGCCTCTGCTATCCCTAGCTTTCTAGGAACTCGGTCACTTGCCAGTGTCCTTTCTGGGTTGCCTCCACTATCCCTAGCGTTCTAGGAACTCGGTCACTTGCCAGCGTCCTATCTGGGTTGCCTCCACTATCCCTAGCGTTCTAGGGACTTGGTCACTTGCCAGTGTCCTATCTGTGTTGCCTCCACTATCCCTAGCATGCTAGGAACTCTGTCACTTTCCAGTGACTGTTCTGTGTTGCCTCTGCTACCCCTAGTCTTCTAGGGAATTGCCCTGCAGTTACCTACCACCAGAATAGGAGGTCCTTTGCGGGGTTTGGTACTGCTGTGGTTTACTCTGTTCCATTTACCAGTCGACGAATCAAGCCGACTTAGTTCTTACTGTATATTTTGCTTGCCAATCATTTCTGTTCATCTTGACCTGTGTCAGATTTGGGAAGCACCACTGTACTGTCCTTATCTGGACCTAAGTAGGGTGATTCTGACTTATTATTCTCAATAAAGCTGATTTTAACCTTACCTAATTGCCTGATTGTTCTTACTAAACCGTGACAGTATGAAAGGGCCATGACCTCAGACAATACAGGTGAAGGTAGCTCTCAAAATACCCACTGGAGAATGGATTCACATGAGCAATGCTTGGATCAGTTGTCACTGGCCGTGCAGACTATTCTGGAGGGTAACGCACACTTTGACAAACCTGTGCAGGAATCAGTGGCCACCCCAGTTTTGGCACCGATGGTAGAAGCTCAGGCTCTGAGTAATCCATGTACAAGGTTGTCCACAACCGCTCCACTCCCATTGAGATATGATGGGGAACCTACTTTATGCCGTGGTTTCCTGAACCAGCTAGAAATTTTTTTGGAACTGGTGCCACAGGCTTTTCCAAGCGAGAGAAGCAAGTTGGGATTCATGATATCCTTGTTGACAGGCAGAGCGCTGGCCTGGGCTAATCCGATCGGGGAGACGGCCAAACCGATTACCACAAACTTTGCCAAGTTCGTAAGGGCCTTCCACAGTGTATTTGATTTTCCTGGGCGTGCCACCTCTGCAGCAAAACGACATGAGAATCCAACAGGGCACATGTATGGTTGCAGACTATGCAATTGAATTTTGCATGCTTGCAGCAGAGGTTGGTTCGAACGATGAGGCACTTGTGGCAGCCTCCGCGCAAGGTCTCGATGATAATATAAAAGATGAAATCGTAGCTCGTGAATTGCCGGAGGAGCTGGACAAATTCATAAAATTTGCTACCCTGATTGACACTCGTTTAAGGGAAAGGAACCTTTATAAAGACCGTAAGCAGAGGCCTTCAACTGGGTCGTTGCCCAGTCCTGGTTTCCCACTCATGCCTCCCTCACCTCCCGTGCCTGCTGTTGCCATAAGCAGTAGTATTGAGCCTATGCAGCTGGGTTTTACACGGTTGCCTAAGGAAGAGCGGTTCTTCCGCCGCAGACAAGGCTTGTGCCTGTACTGTGGGAAAGCTGGACACTTGTTGCGTACATGTCCTGTGCGGCTGGGAAACGAATGCACCTAGGGTCCAGTGGGGGACAGGTCCTAGGTGGCATATATCAGTCCCCAGAGGGCACACAATGTAAACCTGTGGTGGATGTTGTGGCATCCTGGACAGGTTCCTCCTTTACTGCCCCTGCCTTGATCAATTCCGTCGCGTTCGGCTATTTTATGGATAATAAAATGCATAATATTCCACTGGTCGATATGGAATCCCCACTGGACATTGAGGCCATTGACGGAAGACAGAAGACCTTTGATCCGTATTGGAGTGCTTCACACAGAGACTTTGAGGTTCCAGATCATTCAATCTCCTCACTATGTGGTCATTCTGGGATTTCCATGGCTGCATACACATTATCCCAGAGTGGACTGGAGGTCCTGCGAGATTCTGGCTTGGTCTGATTACTGCATGGAACATTGCTTATGGCAATCTACCAAGATTTTGTGTACCTCTCCCTCATTGCCGCTTGAATACCAGTCATTCAGCGATGCGTTCAGTAAGAGAGTGGCTAGCACTTTGCCACAACATCGGCCATATGATTGTGCTATTAATATTAAGCCTGGCACCATGCCTCCTAAGGGCAGAACCTATCCATTGTCTTGTGAGGAGAATTGGGCAATGGAGGAGTACATTTCTGATGCTCTGGCTCGTGATACAATTCAAGTCTTCCTCGCCCACGGGGGCTGGATTATTTTTTGTCAAAAAGAAAAATGGGGAACTCAGACACTGTATTGATTATAGGGGTCTGAATAAGATAATGATCAAGAACGCTTACCCCATCCCACTCATTACCGAGTTGTTTGATCGACTGAAGGGTGCTTCCATTTTCACCAAACTGGATTTAAGGGCAGCATATAACCTAAGAAGGCTCAAAAAGGACGATGAGTGGAAATCCGCTTTCAATGCTCGGATGGGTCATTATGAGTATTTAGTGATGCCCTTTGGGCTATGCAATGTTCCGGCAATATTTCAGGAGTTTATAACTGATGTTCTTAGGGACATGTTACAGTCCAGCGTAGTGGTCTACTTGGCCGACATTTTGATTTATTCTCCTGATTTGGAGACGCACCATAAGCATGTCACCGTGGTGTTGCAGAGGCTGAGAGAGAATAACTTATTCTGCAAGCTGGAGAAGTTTGACTTTCATAAGTCCAGGGTGCCGTTCCTGGGCTATGTAATTTCCAATGAAGGCATTGCGATGGACAAAGACAAACTCTCTGTAGTGTTGCAATGGCCGCACCCCATTGGTCTCAAACCCTTACAGCGTTTCTTGGGCTTTGCAAATTATTATAGGAAATTTATTTGTGACTATTCCATGATTGTTAAACCTTTAACAGACATGACTCACAAAGGGTCCAATGCCTCTGTGTGGTCTCCAGACGCAGAGAGGGTGTTTGAATCCTTAAAATCCACATTTTCCACTGCACCAGTACTGTCTCATCCTATACCTGGTTTGCCATTTACCTTGGAGGTTGATGCTTCGGAGACAGGTGTAGGGGCAGTGCTGTCACAAAGCTCTGGGCCCGGGAAGACACTAATGCCATGCGGAATTTTCTCAAAAAAGATGACTAAGGCCCAAAATGTCTTTGACACTGGAGATCGCAAACTACTGGTGATCATTTTGTCACTACGTGAGTGGCGCCATTTGCTGGAGGGTACCAGGGCGCCGATTTTGATTCTGACTGACCATAAGAATCTTACATACCTCTCTGGGGCAAAAAGGTTGTCTCCCAGACAAGCCAGGTGGGCTCTATTCCTTTCGCGTTTCAATTTCATTGTTTCCTACTTACCTGGTACCAAGAATGTGAGGGCTGACACCCTGTCCATACAATTTGGTTCTGATCCTGATTCCGAAACTGCACCTTTACCTCCAGATCATATCCTAGTCACACTATGTGCTAGTACCACATTCCCATCGGGGGAGGAGATCTTGGCATCCCAGGCCAATGCGCCTCTGGAGAAACCCATGGGCAAGTGTTTTGTGGCTGAACCATTCCAGGTCAGGTTAATGGAGACTTATCATACCTCTCGTGCAGCCGGTCACGTGGGTAAAAATCAATTGATTTGGTCCTTGTCCTGAATGTTCTGGTGGCCTACGTTGAGGACGGACTGTGCTGCATTTACTTCAGCTTGTGCTATTTGTGCTTGCTCCAAGTCCCCAAGGCACCTTCCAGTTGGGCTTTTACAAGCTGTTCCCAATGGTGACCACCCATGGTCACATGTATCTATTGATTTCATGGGAGAACTGCCTGTCTCTAATGGATACACAGTTATACTTATGGTGGTTGATAGATTTTCAAAAATGCCCCACTATGGCTTGCCATCGGCTAAGGTATGGGCCATGGTGTTCGCGAAGGAGGTGTTTCAACTCCATGGAGTCCCCAAGGTCCTGGTCTCCAATTGTGGGAGCCAGTTCGTGGTCAGTTCCTGGAGGGCGTTCTGTGATCAAATGAGTATTCAATTGTCGTTCTCGTCTGCATGCCATACCCAGACGAACGGGGCCGTTGAACGCTCTAATCAGGGATTGGAGCAATTTCTACATTTTCATTTACACTCATCACGACAACTGGGCTGACTTGTTGCCATGGGCAGAGTTTGCCAGGAACTGCGCTGTTAACACTTCTTCCAGGCGCTCACCCTTTCTTATCAACTATGGATTCCAACCATGCTTGCTCCCGGATACTTTCCAAGCACAGCATATTCCGGCTCTGGATGAGCACATTAGGCACTACCCCCTGGGCTGAAGTGCACAAATATTTCCAAAAGGTGGCGCTATGGGAATAAATACATGTTTTTTTACATTTCCACCACTTCAAAGATACTAAAATCTTTGAAAACTATAACATTTCCTGCTGTATTCAGTACCTGCTACCAACATGAGAAAAATGGTAGCCTATTTGTGTGGGTTAACATACAATATGTGGGTGCTAGGAACACGTACGTAAACCTGACACTTTTGTTTTTGAAATTATCTGCTTGCACTAAAATGGTTATAACCATAATAGATATGCAGAAAAGGTAGAGAAACAATGCCATTTTGGAAAGAAAACAACCTTCCGCATCTAATGAGGGGTCACTTGCCTTCTTACCAAAAGGCTGGTATGCACAAATGCTTCCAGGAGGTGGCGCTAGTGAAAAAAAAGGCATTTTCTTACATTTCTGCCCCTTCAAATGTATGGAACTTTGTAAAAACCATGGAATTTTCAACTGCATTCATTAGCTAATGCTCTTAGGAGTCAAACGACACCCCATTGGTATGGGTTGACCTACCTTAGGGGGTGCTAGAAGTAGAAAACTACACCTACTACAACATCTGATGTTTCTAACATTTTCTCAAATGTGACTTGCCGGTACAAAAATGGCTATAACACATTCAGAATTGAAGAAAAGGTAGATAAACCATACCATTTTGGAAAGAAGACAACCTGCCGCATCTAATGAGGGGTCACTTGCCTTCTTACCCCAATACTGGTGTGCATAAATGTTTCCAGAAGGAGGCGATATAGGAAAAAATTTGCATTTTTTTACATTTCTGCCCCTTCAAATGTATGGAGCGCTGTGAAAACCATGGAATTTTCAACTGCATTTGTTTGCTAGTGCTCTTAGGAGTCAAATGACACCCCATTGGTATGAGTTGAACTACCTTAGGGGGTGCTAGAAGTAGAAAACTACACCTACTACAACCTCTGATGTTTCTAACATTTTCTCAAACCTGACTTGCCTGTACGAAAATGGCTATAACACCTTCAGAATTGAAGAAAAGGTAGATAAACCATACCATTTTGGAAAGAAGACAACCTGCCGCATCTAATATAAAAATATATATATGTCCACAAACAGAGGGACCCTGAGAGTGCCACAGGGGTCTCCAGCGCATTGCAAAGCAATGCATTGGACCCTTCTGGCACTCAGAGGGTTAATTTTATTTTTTTTATTATTACTTTGTAATCAGAGCTTGTTGGGGGGCCATCAGGACCAATCCTGATGGCCCCCCAACAATCTCTAGTAACAAAGTAATGATAGAAGCCCTGTGTGTGCCACAGGAGGGGGGGTGCATTGGACCCCCCCCCCCGTGGCACACACAGGGTTAAAAAAAATTTTTTATATTTTTTAATAATAGACCTCATTGAGGGGCATCAGGATCCCCCCTGATCCCCCCAATGAGGTCTTTAAAAAAAAAAAAAAAACCCCAAAGAAATGACCCTGTGAGTGCCACAAGGGTCTCCAGCACATTGCAAAGCAATGTGCTGGGGACCCCTGCGGCACTCACAGGGTTACTATCGCATTTTTTTTTTTATTTTTTTTTTTTATCTATTCAGACCTCGTGGGGGACATCAGGACCCCTCCTGGTGTCCCCCCAGTTATTGATCTCCCAGCTGATCGGCTGGGAGATCAATAAGGCGACTTGCAGGAGAGCAAAAGCTCTCCTGCCCTTCTCTCCTACCACCGGTAGGAGTGAATGGGACCGGGGAAACTACCCCAACGTCATCAGTGACCATGTCACTGATGACGTTGGGAGGCTTCCCCCGGTCCCGCCCACTCCTATCCGGAAGTTCGGGTAGGAGAGAAGGAAGAGGAGAAGCTGCGCTTCTGCTGCGCTTCTCCTCTTCTTTTATTGATCTCCCAGCGCGATCGGCTGGGAGATCAATAACAGGGGGGACATGAGGAGTGATCCTCATGTCCCCCCACAATTGCCCAGCTTTTTTTTTTTTAAAATCCGGCCACTGCATGCCGGTTATACCGGCTCATGCAGTGACCGCATTTTGTGGGTACAATGTACGAGCTTGGCACAGCGGGTACAGCTGTCCAAACTCGTACATTGTACCCACCTGGCACTCTAGGGGTTAATAAAGTTGAATTGATTTTATGTACCTGTCAGTCATTATTTGCAAGTCTCCCATGACACCCAGTGAACAAACTCCCCCCCCAAAAAATTCCCTGTTCTACTGATTCTTTCCCCACAACCCACCAACACAGGCACCCTCATGCACCTTTTATACTATGCCTTTGGGAAATAAAATAATATTTGCTATGTGTTGTGTGTAACTTCAATGTTCCCATTGATTTCAAAGGAATGAGCTAGGTGCAAAAAGCAGAAAGTCTGCACTTTTCGTGGGAAATTATTCACAAAGCGGTAAATGCCATTATTTGCCAATTTCAGTTTGAGGCAAACATTTTTACCCATCAATACCCACTAGTACTACTTGAATGTCACTGGATGCCAAGCATGGGGAGCACACACCACAACATGGGGCATATTGCCACACAGAATGAGCCCAGCTACACACCTGGATGCCACCTCACCAGGAGGCCAGCCATGATGCAATAAAAAGGAGGGAAGCCAACACATACCAGTGGGCACAGTATGACCCATGGCCACTGGACTATGAACACCCAGGATTGATAGGTGAGCAACAGTGCCCTCATCCACTCCCTGACTTTACACGCCCAGAAGAGGTTGAACTAGGTTAACAACCATCTGTAGCCAGTGAGGATTTAACCTCTGTTGGGACAGAAGCATTCTCCACACATTCATAATATGCTAGCTCCCTGAAACCTGCCTCTCCACACACCTCACCTTTATCCAGACCAGGAAGAACACAATGGGCAACAGGCAGAGGCAGAGCAAGGAGGAGAGCCATCCCCAGCACCTCAAAGTCCACCATCCATGCCCACATCTAATGTCACAGGTACAGGTATTAGCATCCACAGGAGGTTGCTGTGGGAGGCCAGATGATCCACAAGATACTGGAGGAGAGGTCAGCGACATATGCAGAGAAACACAGCCACCCTCCCCACAAATGAATTCCAGCCAAGCCGTATGAATTATGTTGTACCTCCAATAAGAATACGTCAAGGACCAGAGTATCTATTAATTCCTTTTGTTTCTTGGTCCTATGGACCATCGCTCTAATTAACTCCCCCCTAATCACACACTTGTGAGCAGCCCAGAACTACAGGGGTGACACATCAGAAGTAGTGTTATGGGCTATATAGTCTAATATAGCGTGCTCAACAGAGTATTTATCCTCATCTTGACACAATAAAGATTCATCTAACCTCCATTGTAGTTTAGGTAAGCCCCCTCCAATCAATTTAAGTTTCAAAGCAATGGGAGCATGATCAGACCACGAGATATTGCAAATTGAAGCGGCCTGTACCAGTGAAAGGTGGTCATGAGATTCAAAAAAATAATCAAAACAGGAGTAAAGATGATGAGAGTAAAAAATGTGAAATCTTTGACATCTTCGCCATGGACCTAACAACCTATCTGTTAAGACGTCATATCAAGGAATTAGGATAGAAGGAAGAACAAGATGAACAGTTCAAAGTCAGATGAAGAGGAGAGTTAAGATCTCCACCCATCACCAACACCCCCTTACAAAAGGAATCTAGTCTGTCTAAGAGAGAGTCAAGAAATACCTGTTGAGAAGTGTTCCGAGAATAAAAACATACAAATGTGTTGAGTTGCAATCGAACCCTTTATCAGTATAACCCGACCCTTAGGCACCCTAAAAAGAATATTTTTGTGGATTACTATGGCAACACCTCATTTTTTTTAATAGGAGTAAAAGTGATTAGTAAGGGATACTTTTCTTGTCTTTTTAAAATGGGTTTCCTGGACAAAACTATATCCCCTTTTAATCTATGGAAATCATGCAGGGCTAAAGAACTTTTAGCAGGAGAATTCAACCCTTTCACACTGTAAAAGAGAAGGGAGACAGAGGATTTGTACACTGATTTACTGGCATGGCCAGATGAATTTGATGGTACCGCCATATGTACTATAGATTTCTATGAGAAAGTAACACTGGCGGATATGTTTTTATTTATTTATTTATTTTAAAGCACAAGCCCTGAGGAAAAAAAATGCCCTACTGGCCTAGGGCCAGCACATGATGTCCTGCTGGCCAGTGGCCACTGGCCATTGTCAAATGCCAGAATATAGATGCAGAATTTTGCGACTGATGTTCTTGCTGCTGCTGATGAGTTGTTTAAGAAGTAGGATGATTCGGCAGCTGAAAGGGATTGGGATCAACAGTAACATGGTTGATGAATGATGAAGTTTCCACTTGCCGCCCACGACTAGTTCCAGAGATGCATCTAAGGCAGTAGCAGCACTATAAGTAGCCCCCAGTCTATGTGGAGAAAAGAAGTTGGCCAATAATTCTTCTCCACCTGCCCTTTCTCCAAAATCATAGGTGTATTGTTATTAGAATATAAGTTTTTCCTGATGTACAAGAATGTTTTCTCAAATGTTACTTTGGGCCTTCGGGCCTTTTCCACACCCAGCATATATATTCTGTTTCTGCAGACATTGCACAACGTTGCGGGTGCCTCTGGCATTCCTTGGCTTGTAAAGCCGATTCTTTCTTTGTACTCTCCTCTCTCTCTCTACTCCTTTTCTATTTCCCTTCACTCTCCACCCTTCTTCCCCTTCCCTACCTCCACTGGCCAGGCCACGAGACCATGTTTTAGAAGTCACTTACTTCACACTTCTCTATGCCTCTTCCTGATTTGAGATTTGTCTCCTATAATGTCAAGGGCTATAATAACCTGGAGAAAAGGTATATGATTTAACGGTCTATGATTTTACGGGAGCTTATACACTTCCGGTCGGACATCTGCTTCCTCCAGGAGACCCACCTGATGAGAGAGAGAGACAACCTAAGCTGACTTCAAAACATTTCCCTCCTGTCTGGAAAGCCCTTCCGAGAAGAAACGTGGCGTGGCTATACTGATTGGTAAGCAGATTCTTTGGGTGTGTGAAGATGTCTTGGAAGATGCACAGGGCCTTTACCTCTTCCTTAAGGGGACCCTAGCTAATCTTCCATTCACACTTGCTACTATCTACTCGCCCACTTCCACTCACCTTGCTTTTTATTGTGAGACACTACACCTAGCTGATTTTCAGCTTGGCACATTACTCTTAGGCAGAGATTTCAATATTTGTTTCGACCCTTCTTTAGATTATTCTTCCACGAGATCCCACCTCATGTCAGGTACCCACTCTAAAGTGGCTAAACTTTTGAAAGATCTGGGCCTTGTTGACACTTGGCGTATAACCAATCCCACCGCTAGAGACTACTTTTTCTTTTCCCACCCTCATCACACATTCTCGCATCTGGACCACTTCTTCTTGAGCCAATATCATTTGGGCATGCTGGCGGGTGCGGATATAGGTTCCATCACCCTTTCTGATCATGCCCCTGTCTTTCTCACAATCTCCCTGGCCCATGTCCCGCGCCCTGTATACACCTGGAAGCTTAACAAATCACTTTTGACCAATGAGCGCACTAGGAGTGAAGTCACGTAGCACCTTGCCTTCTTTTTTGATGTCAATACCTCTCCTGAAGTGACTATGATGTCGATTTGGGAGACACACAAGTGCTTCATCAGAGAACATCTAATCTCTTTAGGGAGCAGGCAGAAGAAGGCAGCTGCTGCAGATCTTGCTAGGTTACTGTCAAACATCTCGGACGTTGAGTTCAAGCATAAATCTATTCCTTCTCAGGGCCTCTTGGACCAACTGACAGCCCTACGCTCGGATCTGACTTTGAGGCTGCGAGCTCTTAAATTGTTTATGTGGCACCGTTTTAACCGATATCTCCATGGAAATAAATGTGGCAAGACTCTAGATTCTTTAGTACTCAGAGCTCGCTCTGCTGCCCAGGTACATAAACTGTGCCAGCTCCTATGTGCACCAATCTGACGCCATAGCATCAGAATTTGCAACCTTTTATAGTAAGCTGTACAATTTAGCAGTGGATGGAGCTGCACATGCGCTCCCTCGTGGGGCAGAAGCAATTTCCTCTTTTCTTGCTCAAGCAGACATCCCGAAAATTCCGGCGGCGGCTTTCACTGATCTTGAGACCCCCATCACACCTAATGAAGTCAAGAGAGCTTTACACTCCACCCCCTTTGGTAGGAGTCTGGGGCCAGACAGCTTTTCGGTGGTCTACTACAAAACCTTCCTGGATACTATTCTTCCTCATATGATGGAATTCTTCAACAGCATCCTGGATGGTAACACATGGCCACAGGCCTCTTTTTGTGCACATATCTCTGTTATACCCAAGCCAGGGAAAGACCCATCAGATTGCAGTAGCTATAGGCCAATTTCCTTGTTAAATAACGATTTGAAACTATTTGCTAAGATTCTAGCTACCATACATGTAATCGGTGGATAGGTCTCCAACCCCGGTTTATGAACGCCATCCACTCCTTGTACGCCTCTTCTCTGGCCTAAGTGAAAGTCAATGGCGCGCTTTCCTCCCCTTTCCAAATTAGAAATGCTACTCACCAGGGTTGTCCCCTTTCCCTTCTTTTATTCATCCTAACTCTAAAACCACTTTTGGCCAACATACGTAAGGACTCCTCTATATCGGTACTGACCTTGGGAAATAAAGAGATAAAAATTTCTTGTTTTGCGGATAATATCTTAGCGATAGTGACTGACCCCGTGTCCTCTTTAGGTCACTCACCCACTTGCTGGAAACCTATGGGTCCCTGTCGGCTATGAAAATCAATCTGACTAAGTCGGAGGTTATGCCTTTGAATATACCCCCAGCTATGCAATTGACCTTGCAAGCTGATTTTACGTTCCTTGAAACCAACGGACCTTAAGTATATGGGTATATATTTGACACCTACACTGAAGGACACGGTCTCCTCCAACTAAAGGCATCTTGAGATTTCATTTCGCTAAGATTTGGCCTCTTGGAATCATTTTTTCCTGTTTTGGTCCAGGAGGATCAATTTAGTAAAAATGATGCTACTGCCCATGTTTCTATTCCTGTTCCATTCCCTACCCTTGTCATTTCCTTCTGCAGATCTCAGGAGATTGCAAGAACTGTTGAGTTCATTTGTGTGGCATAATAAGAAACCAAGGGTCAGCACCTTTGTTCTTGCGAGGCCTCCCTGCAAAGGAGGTCTGGGTATGCTGGATCTCATTCGCTACAGACATGCGGCCCTATTGCAGACTCTTTTAGAATTGTGTAGTTCCTCTCCCTGGAAAGAGTGGCCAAAGCTCATGATGGTCATGAACCCACACCTTTGCTTCCATCAACTCTTGTGGACATCTCGTGACTCCCTACCCCACCTTCACTCTCCTGGCATGCAGTGGTTGGTCACTTATTGGACTTTTCCCCTTTTGCTCTCTCTTCCTTCCCTTTCCCCTTATATGCCATTCTTGGTAATCCAGACTTTTTACCAGGGCTCCTGATGACTCAGTTTGCTGCCTGGGAATCTGCAGGCCTGGTGGACCTTGATCATTTGCTCTCTAACAAGTCTTCCTTCTCTTGAGCAATTTGGTCAAACTCATGGTCTCCCATCTAATGAATTTTCGTGGTACTTGCAGGTGCATCATTTTATAGGCTCCCGGCTCATTCACTCTTTTAAACCCAGACCACTGACCCCCTTTGAAAAATTGGCTATTAGTGATAAACCCATCCCGAGAAGCCTATCTACACTATACTCTCTTGTTATTTCTTAGAATATGGTTACTCCTACTTTCCATAAGGCAGCCTGGGAGCAGGACCTTTCTATTGAGATCTCTGATGCACAGTGGTTTTTCTCATATAATCTTAATTTAACTCTTGTGCGGAATATTATTTTAAGGGAAACGACTTATAAATTATTGATGAGATGGTATCAATCACCGTTTTTTTTCTTCATTGCCTGAAACCCACTATTCCTAGTGCCTGCTGGATATGTAGCTGTTCAGATGGCTCCATGGTCCACATGTGGTGGTCCTGCCCTCACATTCAACAGTTCTGGGTAGAAGTACACCATCATACCTTTGCCTTGGTGAAGGTAGACCTAGTCTTCTCCCCTGAAACCATGTTACTGAATATACTTACTGATACAGACTGTTTGCTTCTTACTGCAGAGGCCTCTCTCACAGGGTGAATTTTGCTTGTCACCGCCACCCAAGCTTGTATACCCAAGCAGTGGAGATCAGCGACTCCACCAGCAGTGTCCAACTGGAAGATATGCTTACGTCAAATATTACCTATTTCTACTCAACAGGGAAAGGCAATCAGTTTCTCCATCTTTACTCTTCATGGTCCGACTTTTTAAATTTGCCACGCTGTCCCACGTGAGGACTAATTCATCTTGTTTCTTAACATTGGTAGTGTGGCTCGTCCAATACTCTCCCTCTTCCATTCCCTTCCTCGCCCGATTCCCTCTTACCTCCTTTCTCTTCTTATCTCACCTTTTCTATTCTTGGCTTCCTCTGTCTATCCTCTCTCTGTGTATTCTCCATACCTTTATTTTCTTCTGCTTTAATCTTCAATGCTATCTACAGCTTTCTTAGGCTGTCAACCTGTCAAGATATTCTTGGTCTACACAAAATAGTCTAATTGTTATGTTTCATGATTTTTATGTGGATTTTATCTCTGCATGTTTGTTCCTGCCAGTTCACGCTGTACATTCCATCTGTTCTGTTATTGTGCCTGTTACATTGTAATGCACTATTATCTCCAATAAAGATATATGACAAAAAAAAAAAATATATATATATACATTTTTCCCTTGAGAGCAGGCACTGTGCCTCTCATCAGCAATGGCAATGTGCACAATGTGTGTGGCACATAACATCTGGGAGCACAACCTTATCCAAACACCATGACACCAGAACCTAAGTATTGCCGCTGTCACTATATCTCTTGTCCACACCCTGCTAAGGACACATGACAACTTGCTGACAGTTTAGTAGTAATGATGAACCCTTCCTGTCAGCATGCTAGCATATTCTGCGAGATGGAATCTCCTCAGATGCCACTTAATGCCCTGCTTGCGATTCTCCTCCGCCACACTGGCATGTGTGGTCAGTGAACCCCACAGTGTGCAATGGGTAGAGACAAATTGCCACATCCTAACATCAACAGAGTGGCTATCGTTTGGTGGGAGAGGCAACAATGAATGAAGTGGATTGATAGAAGATGTAGTTGTTAACCTAGAAAAAAGGTAATGGTGAGCTAGTTGTTGCGCTTGTCATGGAACTTCCAGTCTCTGTATGGGCTCCTCTATTCTTCCTCCTCTTTGATCGCCTTGCCTCTTGTTGCCTTTCTGGAGAGTCAGAGGGTGCTTGATTTCTGTGGTGGGTGTTTGGCTTGAACATGTTTGACATAAATGTCATGGTGTCTGTGTTTCATGTTTGATATCAGGGAGGTTGTGTCAAGGTGTGTCCCCTCCTTTCCCCATGTCACTGACTTGTCACAAATTGTGCATAGCGCTGTTGGTGATGACTGCAATGTGCCTGCCCCTAGAGAAAAATAGTCCCTCACCCAGACTTCAGGGGATAGGGATAGGGAAGAGGTGGAGAAGAATGGCCTCTTTCTTCGTCTCCTCCACATTCCCCATCACTGTCTGTGGCAGTGGCTGATGTTGCTGCTGTTACTGTTTCTGCCACAGAATCAGCACTGCAACTAGGACCAGGAGTATGACTATGGCTAGCAAGTGGAACCTGTCTTAGTCCCCCATCACTTTTTGACCCCATTCCCACTGTGTCCATGGTTCTCTAAGGCACACTAGCTTGCTCCTCAGCATGCTGATGCCCTTGTATCTCAGCAACAGCAAGAATTAGAGCAGCTGTAAATTCCACAAATTCCAAAAGCTCACTGCTAGTGGTGGTGGTGGTGATGATGCCCATCCTCATCCCTGTCTCCCATTCCTTCTCATTTTCTGATAAAAAGGCCATCAATGTCTCTTCCACCCCAGCTTCTCCACCATCATCATCCTCACCACCACTAATCCCTACATGCTGCTGCTGCTACTATATTACAACCATCTCACTGCTGCTTGAAGGGAGTGACTAGAAATGTGACAGAGGGTCCCCTAATTTCACACTTGGAATTTCTTTTTGATCTGAAGAAGGCAGACTGGAAGCAGTAGCAGCAGGCACGGGCAGGTGGAGGTGTTATTAATTCTGAGCCTGCTCTCCCCCAACACCAGTTCTGGCCTCTTCAGGATCATGTTCCACTTGGACACTGTAGTGAATGGAAGGGGAGGAGGACTCCCAGAGCCAATGAATGGTGACCGCTAATCTGGATGCTCTCAAATGTATCCCCTACCACTCCCCTAACACTAGTACCACTGGCTGCTTCACCATTACTGTTACTACTACTAACATCATGCAGATCAAGTTCAGCCCCAGAATCTTCCTCCTCACAGTCATTAGTAATATAAGGATATTGATTATCCCCTCCTTCATTTCTAACACTAACAAACTGCTGGACCTTCTTAGTAGTAGTAGTAGTACTAGCACTGGTGGGACTGCTTGTGGATAGCAAGTGTGACTTAGGGTCCCCTGCTGTCACACTTGCCATCATCTTCTCCTCCCCCCTCCTGAATATTACCATACACACTAGCAGCTTCAGTACTGGTGACAGCAGTTTCAACACTGGCAGCAGGCACAGCACTGGTTGCACTGGCAACAGGGGCAGCATGTGTGATAGCAGGCAAAGTATTGGTGGCAGCAGGCACAGCCCTGGTTTCAACAGGAGCAGCACGTCTGACAGCAGGCACAACACTAGTGGCAGCAGAGGCCGCACATCGAGCAGCAGGCACAGGCAGCTGACCTGTCCTGCTCTCACTAGTACTACCCTTTTCTCCCTTCGCATTCTCTTTTCTCCCTCCCTTCCCATTAAATTCTCTAAGATCCCTTGGGGTGAGTTAGGGGTACTGTGCAGCATTGTTTCTGTAATGCTCACTTCCTCCTCCTCCTCTAACTCAGTGAACACATAAGGGTCCTTCCAGTTCCTCCTTTTAATATTTTTAAACCTGCTCATAGTGATAGCAGTCACTATGAGCCTCTCCTACCTCAGTTTTGGAAAAAGATCACAGCAGACTAGCACAGCACATGCACTTCACTCTGTAGCTGCTTCTATTGTGTTTGACTTTCATAAATACGTCATGTTTTTATAGCGAAAAGGCAAAAACCACGTAACTCAATGGGTGGAAACTTTGAGGGTTATAAAGTGGATAAGACATATTCAGTGATATCACTGCTCCAGTTCCTATGTTTTTCTGTGGAGCCTATGCACCAAGATCTCTCCCACCCAAAAATTCTTAGTGCACAGGCTCCATTGAATAACATAGGAATTGAAGAAGTGATACCACTGGAGAAGTCATCTCTGGTTTATCACCTCTTTATCACACCTTACAGTGTCTCCCCCTATGTACAAAACTGTCCCCATTTACCTTGAATCACTGGTGTGTTTACAAAGGTTTTAGCCAACCATGCTTGTGATATTGAATATCACTGCAAAGATGGGACAGCAAAACTAAATTATTGTGATATTCACATGCAGATTTGCAACAATCCATAACACAGCTAATCATATTAGGTGATTGTGAAAAATGGCAACAGGAGTAGGAAGAATTCACTAGTCAGGTCTGTTGATTAAACAATGCATGACAAACATCTTTTTGCATCTCTGTATTGCAAACTCCAATCAGCGCAAAGGTAAATGGGATTATACAAACTTGAGCTAATGTATTATTAAATACAGAACAAAGGTAAAGGTGCTATCATGACCCCAGTTAATGTAATAGACCGGTATCACAAGAGACATGCCTGATTTAGCATAACGGATACGTAACCAACCTATTTTGATAAATAAACTAACACCTAAAAAAATCCAAATCAGACTTTTTTTAAAGTTTTGTATGGTTCCTTTAATATGTTGAACAATACAATCAAGCAAAAAAGTATTTATTAAAAAAAAAATTGTAGATTTTTGTAAGCACCCAAAGGGTACGTTCTTAATAATAACAGCCTACTCAAAACACGAAATTGACCTGTTTATAGGTTTTACAAGAGGTCTTTGAAGCCTGAAGAAGAGCTTTATTGCTGTACAGGTGTTTCCTGTTAGATGTTAGGCACATCATAATAACACACTTGAGCAGTTTCTTAACACCTTAAGGACCCATGACGGTGCAGGACCGTCATGGGTTGCAAACCCGTTAAGGACCCATGACGGTCCTGCACCGTCATGGGTTAAACTCTTCCATCGCGGCCGCACGGAGCGATGGAAGAGTTCAAGCCGCTTGTTACTAAGTGTCCCGGTATCGGGACACTTAGTAACAAGCGGCTGAAACATTGTTGCAACATGCGATTCGCTTCAAAAGCGAATCACATGTTGCAAAACCTGAATGACAGGGACAGTATTTGTAAATACTGTCCCTGTCAGATCTCTCTGCCTCCCTCCACCTTGCATACTGCTGAGGTGGAGAGAGACAGAGAGACATGCTGTTACTGCCTTACTGTAAAAAAAAAAAGTAAAAAAAAAAGTTTAAATAAAGAAATTTAACCCTTTGATCACTGTTCTGCAGTGATCAATAAGTGCCCCCCCATCTGATCACTCTTGGAGTGATCAATTTGCTGCAGATCAGTGTTTTCTGATCTGTGGGACACCCCCCATCCCCCTAGATTTTTTTTAGATTTTTTTAAAATTTTTTAAATTTTTTTTAAATTTTCTTTTAATTTTTTTTAAATTTTTTTTTTTTTTTTTTTTAATAGTAAATATTCTTTAGGTATTTTGGTAGGTAGTTGGGTAGGTTTAGTGTAGACGTGTGTTAGGGAAAGTTTTAGGGATAGATTTAGGTTTAGGGGAAAAAAACACAAAAAAAACCAAACCCCCCCCCCAAAAAAAAAAAAAAAATATAATAAGCGCCGTTTAGATAGGTAGTTCAATTGGGTTAGGTAGGTTCAGGATATACGTAGGTTAGGGTAAGTTTTAGGGTTAGATTTAGGTTTAGGGATAGCGTAAGGAAAAAAAAACCAAAAAACCCCAAAACCCCCCCCCCAAAAAAAATAAAAAATATATGTATATATAATATGTGCAGTTTAGATAGGTAGTTCACTTCGGTTAGGTAGGTTCAGGATATACGTAGGTTAGGGTAAGTTTTAGGTTTAGATTTAGGTTTAGGGATAGCGTAAGAAAAAAAAAAAACCCAAACCCCCCCCCAAAAAAAAAAAAAAAATATATATATATATATATAAGTGCAGTTTAGATAGGTAGTTCATTTGGGTTAGGTAGGTTCAAGATATACGTAGGCTAGGGTAAGTTTTAGGGTTAGATTTAGGTTTAGGGATAGCGTAAGAAAAAAAAAGGTTTTTTTAGTGGGCAAAATGCAGCGCAGGTACAGCGTTGAAGAGGCATATGCCTTTTTGGCGTCTGACTCTGAGGCAACAGACACTGCGTCAGATTTTGACACAGCGCAGTTTTCAGAAAGTGAGAGCAGCTCTAGTGATGACGCTGGGCCTTCTGTCAAGAAAAGACGCACTGCCCCAAGAGCTGCTCTGGCAACTGCCCCAGCACCTGCCAAAAGAACTGCCCAAAGACCTACCAAAATACCTACCCAAAGAAATGCCCCAAGTGCTGCCCCAAGAGCTGCCCTGGCAACTGCCCCAGCACCTGCCAAAAGATCTGCCCAAAGACCTACCAAAGAAATGCCCCAAGTGCTGCCCCAAGAGCTGCCCTGGCAACTGCCCCAGCACCTGCCAAAAGATCTGCCCAAAGACCTGCCCAAAGAAATGCCCCAACACCTGCCACTCCGGATCCTAATGAATGGGTATCAATTTATGCCCACAAATCTCAGAATTCACAGGCAACCCAGGGATTCAAATTGATGTGGAAGGATTTACCCATGATCATTTTTTTGATTTGTTTTTTGGGGAAGACATTTTAGGTGAAATTGTTTCCCAAACCAATTTGTATGCAGCCCAATATACTGCCGCCAACCCTAAGTGTGAAAAACGCTGTTTTTTTTTTTACTTACGTCATGGTTTACGAGGGATTGGTGGTAAAATGGCTGTGTATAAAATTGGAAAACACACCTAAAACGAGAGCCTGGGGTGTCTACTTTCCAAAAATATACACTTTTAGGGGGAAATCTTAAAAAAAGAGCACTGTTACACAGTCCCAAATGAGACATGGCACCAGTAACGCAAGCTGTGAAGATTCAAAGTGTGAACCTGGAAACGCGCATGTTCCAATTTGGCCCCCGTAGCTCCCCCAAACCATGAGAAAGCTATGCATATGGGGTATTGCCGTACTCAGAAGAAGGAGCTGAACACTAAACAATGCATTTTTAAAAATCTTCACCTATCATGTGCTTGAAATTCACATCAACATTGAAGTGCAAGTGTGAAAAACGCTGTTTTTTTAACTTACGTCAAGATTTACGAGCGATTGGTGGTAAAATGGCTGCGTAAAAAAATTGAAAACATACATAAAATGAAAGCCTGGGGTGTCTACTTTCCAAAAATATATACTTTTGGGGGTGAAATCTTAGAGTGGAGCACTGTTACACAGCCCCAAATGAGACATGGCACCAGTGATGCAAGCTGTGAAAATTCAAAGTGTGAAACTGGAAACGCGCATGTTCCAATTTGGGCCCCGTAGCTCTCCCAAACCTTGAGAAACCTATGCATATGGGGTATTGCCGTACTCAGAAGAAGGAGCTGAACACTAAACAATGCATTTTTAAAAATCTTCACCTATCATGTGCTTGAAATTCACATCAACATTGAAGTGCAAGTGTGAAAAACGCTGTTTTTTTAACTTACGTCAAGATTTACGAGTGATTGGTGGTAAAATGGCTGCGTAAAAAAATTTAAAACATACATAAAATGAAAGCCTGGGGTGTCTACTTTCCAAAAATATATACTTTTGGGGGGAAATCTTAGAGTGGAGCACTGTTACACAGCCCCAAATGAGACATGGCACCAGTGATGCAAGCTGTGAAAATTCAAAGTGTGAAACTGGAAACGCGCATGTTCCAATTTGGGCCCCGTAGCTCTCCCAAACCTTGAGAAACCTATGCATATGGGGTATTGCTGTACTCAGAAGAAGGAGCTGAACACTAAACAATGCATTTTTAAAAATCTTCACCTATCATGTGCTTGAAATTCACATCAACATTGAAGTGCAAGTGTGAAAAACGCTGTTTTTTTAACTTACGTCAAGATTTACGAGCGATTGGTGGTAAAATGGCTGCGTAAAAAAATTGAAAACATACATAAAATGAAAGCCTGGGGTGTCTACTTTCCAAAAATATATACTTTTTGGGGGAAATCTTAGAGTGGAGCACTGTTACACAGCCCCAAATGAGACATGGCACCAGTGATGCAAGCTGTGAAAATTCAAAGTGTGAAACTGGAAACGCGCATGTTCCAATTTGGGCCCCGTAGCTCTCCCAAACCTTGAGAAACCTATGCATATGGGGTATTGCTGTACTCAGAAGAAGGAGCTGAACACTAAACAATGCATTTTTAAAAATCTTCACCTATCATGTGCTTGAAATTCACATCAACATTGAAGTGCAAGTGTGAAAAACGCTGTTTTTTTAACTTACGTCAAGATTTACGAGCGATTGGTGGTAAAATGGCTGCGTAAAAAAATTGAAAACATACATAAAATGAAAGCCTGGGGTGTCTACTTTCCAAAAATATATACTTTTGGGGGGAAATCTTAGAGTGGAGCACTGTTACACAGCCCCAAATGAGACATGGCACCAGTCATGCAAGCTGTGAAAATTCAAAGTGTGAAACTGGAAACGCGCATGTTCCAATTTGGGCCCCGTAGCTCTCCCAAACCTTGAGAAACCTATGCATATGGGGTATTGCTGTACTCAGAAGAAGGAGCTGAACACTAAACAATGCATTTTTAAAAATCTTCACCTATCATGTGCTTGATATCAACAGTAGTATTGAAATGTAAGTGTGAAAACTGCAAAAAAACTAAATATTACCACAATTTTGAAATTTTTTTCTGGAAAAATAGCTGCATGAAAAACTCAAAAATTCTCCTGATTATTTACCTTATGTTGTCTAGTTTTCAGAAACATATACCTTTGTGGGACATTTTTGGTTCTGGCACCGTCAGCTAAGCTATGATGCTCACATGCCAATTGTTGAGAAATCACAAGTTGGAAATAACGGCAGCCATCTTGTAATATTTACCTTGTAAATGTGAGTAAAGGACTAAAATACTAGGCATATGGGGTATTCTTATATTCAGGAGAAGCAAATGAATATATTTAGGGGTATTTTTTTTTCATTAACTAATAGTATGCAAATCCTGACAGAAAAATGTAAGCAAAATGTTGTTTTTTTTCAATTTTTTTCCTCTTTTTTTCTATTTTAATCAAATTAAACAATGAGGTATTCATATAATTGTGGTATCAAAAGAAAGCCCTACTTCTGCTTAAAAAAACAGTATATAATTTATGTGGGTGCACAAAAGGAATTAAAGAGAAAACATGGTTGAACAAAGACATAGTCAAAAAAGTCAAAATTGCTCCGGTCCTTAAGGGAAAACGACATCAGATTTTCCCGGTCCTTAAGGGGTTAATGCTTGAACAGTTTTTCAGGTGTAAATACTTTCATTTATTATTATTTTTTTTCAAGATAGTAGTACACTTAAATACAGTAGAGTTTAACATAGATCATACCAAACAATTAGGGATTACCAAATAAGAATGTAACAATGCTGTTTGCAGAGATAATATAATATTATTATATTATTATATTAATATATAACACAAACAATGAACTCCTAATATCACTGCTAAATGATATAGTATTAATATATAGGGTATGGGTTGGGTGAAATAGGTGGAGAAGGATAGCTGGAGGAAGATAGCTGAAGAGGGTAACAGGAAAGAAATGGGGAGGAAGATGTAAAGAGGAACAGGAAGGAAAGCAAAAAGCACAAAAGGGAGAGTATCAAAAGGGATAAAGTAAGAAGAAAGATTTGAGGTATGAGCTATTGGGCCCCCAGTCACCCCCCCCCCCCCAAGTAGCAGAACAAATCAGGTGTCTGAATTGGGTGTAGCGTTCCACCACTTAAGAACCAGAGTATAACAGTTTGATCTTCATCACATCTGAGTCTGGCCAGCCTGTTAAACCACAGGTGTTCACAAACTCTCATGTGCCACTCCTTCAGGGAGGGAGTATATGGCCTTCCAATGGGCTGGAATTAAGGATTTGGCTGCATTAAGCATTGTCAACAAAAATGTTTCTACAGGTCGAGGAAAGTGTGGGTAAGTGAAGTAGATTAGAATTAGCAGCAGGTCACAAGGCAGAGAAAATTGTAGAGCTCGTTCCATGAATAAGGTGAAGATTGACCAGAAGGGTTGTGACCGTGGGCTGTACCACCATAGATGGAGATAGGATCCTTGCTGGTTTGAGCATCACCGGCAAATGTGGTTAACTGATGGAAAGATGTTGTGAAGACATAAAGGTGTATAGTATGATCTATAAAGGAATTTATAAATAGATTATAGTATTTGGAATGAGAGAATATTATGTCATCATCTTGTAAATCCCCAGCCAGTTGACATACTCAACTCTCGGGTCCCAATGCACTGTGTACTTAGGTGTGGAGGAAGAAACAAGGTGAACAAGCATGTGATATATCCACCTAAATACCTATGATGAGGACCTGAACTGGAGAAAAGAGATTTGAAGGGAGGCAAAAGGCACTTCTCATGGACTAAAGGTTGATCTAGGAAATGTTTAATCACAAGATACTTACATATCTCACTAGGGGACAGAAAAAAGTGATCTTGGAGACATGAAAACATATTTTAGAAGCCGAAAAGAAATTTCTTAAAGTCAGATCTCGATGCGTGGACCAGCGGGGCAAGGGAGGGTGAATGACATGAGTCTAGAATAAAACAAGCGACACAGAGGAGGAGGAAAAGATATGAGTTTCTTCTTAGCTGTCCACCAATTCCAAATACACAAGATAAGAGAGTCAGTTGGGTGTGATTTTAGCAACAGGTGTCAAAATTAGTCAAGAAGAAAAAATTCTGCTATGGTATCGCTGTGTGGTACGCTAGAGGAAATCGGGTGTACCAGTGTTCACTGGGGGATGGTTGATATGTTGATATACTTGAAATGGCAATGTTATGATGGTCCAGGAGCAACTCCAGATGTCAGCTGAATTCACAGCTACCATTATTGTATTGTATTGTATATTTTTATTTATATAGTGCCAAACGGTGTACTTGGCACTTTACAGATTACATTTAATATAGCAGAGGTACAATAAGTGCGGTGATTAAGTGCTTATATAGGCAGTCATAAGGGGAACGACAGGTGAGTATACATTAGGATAAGAGGTCCCTGCCCCATAGAGCTTACAATCTAAGTATAGGATGGGTGACATACAGATACAAGCTGGTAGAGGAGGAAGTGCAGTGTTTGGCTTATGATAATAATGATAATGTTTCCATTTTATGCTGTTGCTAGAGATAAAAGGTGCTCTTTTAGTTTAGATTTGAAATTGTTGAGGGTTGAGGCTTGGCGAATACTGGGTGGTAGGGAGTTCCAGAGGTAGGGGGCAGCATGTGCAAAAGCTTTCAATCGTTAAACAGCGATAGTGGTTAAAGGGGCAGTGAGTCGTCCAGCATGTGTGCTGCGTAGTGGATGTGCAGGAATATGGCGAGATATCAAAGATGAGATATAAGGTGGGGGACAAGTGATGGAGAGCCTTGAAGGTGATGAGGAGGATTTTGA
This sequence comes from Rhinophrynus dorsalis, assembly GCA_037306005.1. NCBI lineage: Eukaryota > Metazoa > Chordata > Amphibia > Anura > Rhinophrynidae > Rhinophrynus > Rhinophrynus dorsalis. Next base: position 364,837,432 of record CM074718.1, on the reverse strand, counting down.
ATGTGATACGCTGCTTTATGGGAAGCCATGACAGTGATTTTAGGAGTGGTGGCGTGAGTACTGTCCTGGAGGAAAGGAAGAGTATTCTGGTGGCTGAATTAAGAACTGATTGAAGAGGAGCAATATGGTTAGTAGGAAGACCAGTAAGTAAAGAGTTGCAGTAGTCTAGGCGAGAAAGGATAAGAGCATGCATGAGGGTTTCTGTTGTAGAGTGAGAGAGGAATGGCTGGATTTTTGCTATATTCCGAAGAAATAAGCGACAGGTTTTGGTAACGTTGTTAATGTGGGTGGAGAAGGAAAGAGAAGAGTCCAAAGTTACCCTGAGGCAGCGGGCCTTGTCTACAGGGTAAATTGTGGAGCCTTCGACAGTTATAGAGAATGAAGGTGTTGTGCAGGATTTAGGAGGGAAGATAAGGAGCTCAGTCTTGGATAAGTTAAGTTTTAAGTGACGATGAGCTATCCAGGAAGAGACAGCGTTAAGGCAATCTGAGACCCGCTGCTGTATTTGAGGTGATACTGAGGGTGCTGAGAGATGTATTTGTGTATCGTCTGCATAGAGATGGTAGTTATACCCAACATGGCACGTCAGCTGCATGTGTTCATTAGGGTAGAAGCTATGTGGTTGTGTTGTTGAAGCAGGCACTGTCAATGTTGGAGGGTCATGTGCATCTCAGTGATCCTGTAGAGTGAAACATTATGTCTTATGTGAGTGTGGTTGCACACACTCCCCTTACATAATCGTGGTCATATATGCATTGTGTCTGATTCATGTACTGTACTCACAAGTGAAGAAGTCTTTGATGTGTCGTATGTCCATCCCTCTCAGGGTCTCCTCATCCTCAGGTTGGGGAACAGTTACCTCCACAATGAGTTATGGAACCAGTTGCTCCAAAACATGTGTGTACACAACAATATTGCAGAGTATGGTACACGCTAAGATGATGTTGCATTCTTTTCCTGGTGTATATTGAAGAACCCACCCTAAGTCATCCAGGCAGATAAATCTTATTTTGAGGCCAGAGCTGCATTCAATAACATTCCTGGTCCTGACATGAGCCTCATTGTAGTGGTCCTGTGCAACTGTTTGTGGATTTTTTTACTGGTGTGAGGAGCTACGGTTTGCACCCATATCTAGCATCCCCTGTGGAAATGAAGTGACATATGGACCACATGGATATGTGGATGATGTTTTGTAAGGGAGACATATTACTTGTGTCATGACCATGCTAAGCTGGGTTTTCAACAGACATTATCCTGGACAGGACACATTCTCAAAGTCTCGGGAGATGGAGGATATGGTATATTGATAACTGCCAGGATAGGAAGCACATACATTGGTGATCCTCATGTTGTCATCACACACCATCTGAGTGTTGATGGAGTGGAAATGTTTGTGATTAATATAGAGATGTCACTCATGCAGAGGAGCTGTTTGCACACATGTGTGCAGTCAATGACCCCCATGACTCTGGATATGTCTCTCCTTGTGTAGAAATCCTGCTTGACACATGTCCACTCCATCTGGAGGGGAAGCGGATGTACCTCCTGGCCTTCCTCTTCAGGGCTATCAAAACCTGAGCCAACACCCTGGAACATGTGACCTGTGACATCCCAGGTGCATTTGTCTCTGTGGACTGGTAAGATCCACTTTCCATGAAATGTATGGAACACAGCATCTTCTGCAAGCCAGACAGGGCATGGTTGGGGCTGTATTTGGGGTCTACATCATCTTGAATCACCTCATATAGGTCATTGATGCCATTTAATGTCAACCTGTAGTGGTTTCACTTCATTGTTGGTCATTCTGAGGTGTGCAAGTATTGTGTGGAATATCATGGTTTTTTGCAGTCGTCTTTCATCCCTGTGCTGTCCACAGGTCCCTGTGGGAGATCCATTTCTGGTTGTGGCAGCTGTTGTGCTGCTGCCTGTCCTGGTTATCCAGGTGGCGATGGGATTCTGGTTGTCTCACCAGCCAGAACAACAGCAGTTGCAACAGATGGAAGATGTTCAAGTGTGCTTGGGGGGTCCTGGGATTCCCTAGCACTTGCACACCTTCTTCTCTGATGTCTTTGCAGGAATTGCAACTGTAACATAATGCTCATAATATCTGAGTGATTTCACTGTACACATATCACAGTGAGATGTCCCTTTAAGAGAGTGGTGGGGTGCTGTCCAGATGCTGTCATCACTGGGGACCCATGGGAAGGTGTGTTGTCCAGGTGAGTGTATGTTGGTGTGGCACTTGTTTTCTGTTTACCAGTCAGGTGCTGTGTACCAGTGCAACTGGGTGTCCATTGTCTATTTATGTTGCACAGGCAGTCTTGGATTACTTAACCATTGCCAGGTGTGCATATTGTGTTGCGTGCACATGTCTTTGATATGTATTAACCCCTGTTGTGCTGGGCCATGTTGTCAGGGATTGTTTGTGGTTGATTAGTGAACTCCCTTGTCCAGGGTTTGATGGGTTGCTGTTTATCCAGGACTTCTTTGTAAGGCTTGCACATTTGCAGAGCAGTTCCTTCACATTGGAGGGGTTTATTTTGCCATTGCTGTCATTGTGCTATGTGCCAAGTGTTGCGTGAGCTGTTTCCATGCAAGGTTTTTTCCTCTATTGCGTGTTGTATGCTCAGAAATGTTGACAAAGAATTTCTGCCTGTAATTGTATCAGTTTAGCATGCGTTAGAACTGACCACACAGAATTGGATCGCTCAAGGGTGGAGGTGTTCCATTGATCTCAATGGGTGATGTGTTAGTAGCTGTTGTCATTTTTTTGGCCGTTACCAGTTGACAGAACGTGTTATTTGCTGGCTTACTGTGCTTGTAAAACTGCTGTCAGCAGCTTTTTTTTTTAAACGGAGACTATTGGATTGAGCTCATAGTTTCTTCAAAACGCATGTGAAACTTAAGTTATAGAAGCCATCTGACATTCTGATGAGCCATTTAATCCAGTAATTATGGGTTGTAAACTTCATTCTTAACCCTTTGAGTGCCAAGTGGGTACATTGTACGAGTTTGGACAGCTGTACCCGCTGTGCCAAGCTCGAACGATGTACCCACTAAAATGCGGTCACTGCATGAGCCGGTATAACCGGCATGCAGTGGCCGCATTTAAAAAAAAAAAAAGCTGGGCAATCGTGGGGGGACATGAGGATCACTCCTCATGTCCCCCCTGTTATTGATCTCCCAGCCGATCGCGCTGGGAGATCAATAAAAGAAGAGGAGAAGCGCAGCAGAAGCGCAGCTTCTCCTCTTCCTTCTCTCCTACCCGAACTTCCGGGTAGGAGTGGGCAGGACCGGGGGAAGCCTCCCAACGTCATCAGTGACATGTCACTGATGACGTTGGGGAAGTTTCCCCGGTCCCATTCACTCCTACCGGTGGTAGGAGTGAAAGGCAGGAGAGCTCTTGCTCTCCTGCAAGTCGCCATATTGATCTCCCAGCCGATGGCTGGGAGATCAATAACTGGGGGGACACCAGAAGGGGTCCTGATGTCCCCCACGAGGTCTGAGAAATTAAAAAAAAAAAAAAAAAAAAAAAAAAAAACGCAAAGTAGCCCTGTGAGTGCCGCAGGGGTCCCCAGCACATTGCTTTGCAATGTGCTGGAGACCCTTGTAGCACTCACAGGGTCATTTTTTTGGGGTTTTTTTTTTTTTTGAAAGACCTCATTGAGGGGATCAGGGGGGATCCTGATGCCCCTCAATGAGGTCTATTATTAAAAAAAAAAAAAAAAAAAAAATTTAACCCTGTGTGTGCCACAGGGGGGGTCCAATGAACCCACCCCCTCCTGTGGCACACACAGGGCTTCTATCATTACTTTGTTACTAGAGATTGTTGGGGGGCCATCAGGATTGGTCCTGATGGCCCCCCAACAAGCTCTGATTACAAAGTAATAATAATTAAAAAAAAATTAACCCTCTGAGTGCCAGAAGGGTCCAATGCATTCCTTTGCAATGCCCTGGAGACCCATGTGGCACTCACAGGGACATTTATTTTGATTCCTTTTATTTTTTTTTTTTTAAGACCTCATTGGGGGGAATCAGAGGGGTCCTGATACCCACCAATGAGGTCCATAATAAAAAAAATGTAAAGAAAAAAAAATTAACCCTGTGTGTGCCACAAGGGGGGCCAATGCAGCCCCCCTTCTGCGGCACACACAGGGCATTTATCATTACTTCGTTATCAGAGATTGTTGGGGGGCCATCATGATTGGTCCTGATGGCCCCCCAACAAGCTCTGATTACCAAGTAATGATATAAAAAAAATTAACCCTCTGAGTGCCACAAGGATCCAGTGCATTGCTTTGCAATGCGCTGCAGACCCCTGTGGCACTCACAGGGTCACTCTGTTTGTGGACATATATATATTTTTTTACTAAGACCTCATTGGGGAGCGATCAGGGGGTCCTGATGCCCCTCAATGAGGTATATAATAAAAAAAAATTAAATCAAAAATGAACCATGTGTGTGCCACTGGGAGGGGGGGGGGGTTCAATGCAGACCCCCTTCCTGTGGTACACAAAGGACTTTTTATCATTACTTTGTGATCAGAGCTTGTTTGGTGGCCATCTGAATACAAAGTAACAATAAAAAAAAATTAACCCTTTGTGTGCTGGACACCCCTGTGGCACATAAAGGATTTTTTCCCCCTTTATTTTTTATTTAGACCTCATTGTATGGGTTCTGATGCCCCCAACGAGGTCTACACAAAAATATTGGGGGAAAAAGCCCCAAAAAATGCACGTGCAACAGGAAGGGGGTCCAACGCAGTGCTTTGTATGAGGGGACATACAGTGCACACTGGTAGTCACAGATCTCCCATACACACTATCAAACACTGCCCCACCATCACCACCATCCTTGCTACTCTGCTCATACCCACACACATTGCCTAATCCCTCACCCTCTCACACATTTTGTTAGACTTGTAGTCACAGGTCCGCACATACACCGGCTGACGCCCTAGCTTCTTTCATCTGTTAGCCATAAAATCACACATACACTGTTTGCTTTCCCATTTCTGTTTCACTGGTAGCTACGCTCTTGTAGCGTAAATTGGTATGTGAATCCAGAGCAGTGGGGTACCATTTTTTTTTGGCTGGCAAGAAGTCCTCCTAGGAAATCCCACGCCATTGAACCATTTCAGTATCTTTGAAGTGACTGATGTGTAAAACAAATGTTTGTTTTTCTTTCCTGTAGCACCACATTCTGGAAATAGTTGTTCCAAATAACTTAGGGGTACAAAGGCAAGTGACCCCTCATTAGATGCGGCAGGTTGTCTTCTTTCCAAAATGGTATGGTTTATCTACCTTTTCTTCAATTCTGAAGGTGTTATAGCCATTTTTATACAGGCAAGTCAGGTTTGAGAAAATGTTAGAAACATCAGAGGTTGTAGTAGGTGTAGTTTTCTACTTCTAGCACGCCCTAAGGTAGTTCAACTCATATCAATGGGGTGTCGTTTGACTCCTAAGAGCACTAGCAAACTAATGCAGTTGAAAATGCCATGGTTTTCACAGAGCTCCATACATTTAAAGGGGCAGAAATGTAAAAAAAAGCATTTTTTTTCATTAGCGCCACCTCCTGGAAGCATTTGTGCATACCAGCCTTTGGGTAAGAAGGCAAGTGACCCCTCATTAGATGCGGCAGGTTGTTTTCTTTTCAAAATGGCATTGTTTCTCTACCTTTCCTGCATATCTATTATGGTTATAACCATTTTAGTGCAAGCAGATAATTTAAAAAACAAAAGTGTCAGGTTTACGTTCGTGTTCCTAGCACCCACATATTGTATGTTAACCCACACAAATGGGCTACCATTTTTCTCATGATGGTAGCAAGTACTGAATACAGCAGGAAATGTTATGGTTTTCAAAGATTTTAGTATCTTTGAAGTGGTAGAAATGTAAAAAAACCTGTATTTATTCCCATAGCGCCACCTTTTGGAAATATTTGTGCACTTCAGCCCAGGGGGTAGAAAGGCAAGTGAACCCTCATTTGATGCGGGAGAATGTCTACTTTCCAAAATGGTATACCTTTTATACCTTTCCTTCATATCTCTAACAGTTATGGACATTTTAGTACAAGCAGCCATTTTCGAAGAAGCAAACAGGTAGGTGTAGTTATGTGCTTCTGGCACCCCTAAGGTAGGTCGACTCATTCCAGTGGGGTGTCATTTTTCTCCTAAGAGCACTAGCTAATGAATACAGTTGGAAATACCATGGTTTGCACAATTTCAGTACATTTGAAGGGGCAGAAATGTAGAAAATGCCTTTTTTTTTTTCATTAGCGCCACCTTCTGGAGGCATTTGTGCACTCCAGGCTTGGGATAACAAGGCAAGTCACCCATCATTAGATGCGGCAGGGTGTCTTCTTTTCAAAATGGTATGGTTTGTGTACCCTTTCTTCACTTCTGTAGTTGTTATAACCATTTGTGTACAGACAAGTAATGTTTGAGAAAATGTTAGAAAAATGTGACGTTGTAGTGGGTGTCGTTTTGCACTTCTAGCGCCCCCTGAGGTAGTTAAACTCGTACCAATGGGGTGTCATTTTTCTCCTAAGAGCACTAGCTAATGAATACAGTTGGAAATACCATGGTTTGCACATATTTCAGTACATTTGAAGGGGCAGAAATGTAAGAAAATGCCTTTTTTTTTCATTAGCGCCACCTTCTGGAGGCATTTGTGCACTCCAGGCTTGGGGTAACAAGGCAAGTCACCCATCATTAGATGCGGCAGGGTGTCTTCTTTTCAAAATGGTATGGATTGTGTACCCTTTCTTCACTTCTGTAGTTGTTATAACCATTTGTGTACAGACAAGTAATGTTTGAGAAAATGTTAGAAAAATTTGAAGTTGTAGTGGGTGTCGTTTTGCACTTCTAGCACCCCCTGAGGTAGTTAAACTCATACCAATGGGGTGTCATTTTTCTCCTAAGAGCACTAGCTAATGAATACAGTTGGAAATACCATGGTTTGCACACATTTCAGTACATTTGAAGGGGCAGAAATGTAAGAAAATGCCTTTTTTTTCATTAGCGCCACCTTCAGGAGGCATTTGTGCACTCCAGGCTTGGGGTAACAAGGCAAGTCACCCATCATTAGATGCGGCAGGGTGTCTTCTTTTCAAAATGGTATGGTTTGTGTACCCTTTCTTCACTTCTGTAGTTGTTGTAACCATTTGTGTACAGACAAGTAATGTTTGAGAAAATGTTAGAAAAATTTGAAGTTGTAGTGGGTGTCGTTTTGCACTTCTAGCGCCCCCTGAGGTAGTTAAACTCATACCAATGGAGTGTCATTTTTCTCCTAAGAGCACTAGCTAATGAATACAGTTGGAAATACCATGGTTTGCACACATTTCAGTACATTTGAAGGGGCAGAAAAGTAAGAAAATGACTTTTTTTTTCATTAGCGCCACCTTCTGGAGACATTTGTGCACTCCAGGCTTGGGGTAACAAGGCAAGTCACCCATCATTAGATGCGGCAGGGTGTCTTCTTTTCAAAATGGTATGGTTTGTGTACCCTTTCTTCACTTCTGTATTTGTTATAACCATTTTTGTACAGACAGGTAATGTTTGAGAAAATGTTAGAAAAATTAGAGGTTGCAATAGGTGTAGTTTTGTACTTGTAGCGCCCCCTGAGGTAGGTGAACTCATACCAATGGGGTGTTATTTTTCTCCTAAGAGCACTAGCTAATGAATACAGTTGGAAATGCCATGGTTTTCACACATTTTAGTTCATTTGAAGGGGCAGAAATGTAAGAAAATGCCTTTTTTTTTCATTAGCGCCATATTCTGGAGGCATTTGTGCACACCAGGCTTGGGGTAACAAGGAAAATCACCCCTCATTAGATGCAGCAGGTTGTCTACTTTCCAGAAATATATCGTTTTATATAGTTATTCCACTGTTTTAGGGTAGTTTTACCACAAAAACCCTAGAATGTGCATATTAGTTTATAAAGTTGAAAATGTCATTTTGCGCTGCTGGTGATTAGGGCTCTACGCTAGCCATGGACGTAGGTAAAACTATACAAATTTGGTATTTTTTTACTCGGGGGACTCAAGGCTTTTTCAAATAATTGAAACTTTTTCAATCAAGGTAAATGTTTTTGATACATAGTATGTGATTTTAGCAAAATGAGTAAATTTTCACTTTTTTTTGTCATTATGACATCATAGCTTTTTGCACGATGTAAAATTCTCTTCATGTAAGGTATCACAAGAAAGCTCAATTCGTTCTGAAAAAAACAATATATAGTTTTCCATATGTAACTAAAAATCCCCAGAGGAAATCAAGCCTAAACGGAAGGATAGCAAAAATGTTGAAAAAGTGTCTGGCCTGCAGGGTTCAGAAAATGGCCCGAGCCTCTGGCACTGAAGGGGTTAAATCAACTTTAATCTCTATTTATTTTCAGCAAAATCCCACTCTTTCTAGCTCTATATTGAGCAATGGGGAGTTATATTACTTTAATACAGGACTGAGTTTGTTGCTTGTTTAACCTTCTAGGTTGCTGAAAAACATAACAGGAAAATTTAAAGTTTAAACCAAGATACTTCAGGTATTGATTATTTATACACCAATTCAACTTTTTATTGGACAGTTACAGAAGCGCGGCACACTTGAACGTTTCCCTTTGTAGTGAACAGTGACCAGTATAATGCATTTTTTTTCTACTAGGATCTAACTTAATTCAATTATTTCATAGTAACATAATTGATGAGGCTGAAAAAAGACATTTGTCCATCAAGTCAGGTCCATGCCAAAAACAACCCTGCTGATCCAGAGGAAGGCAAAAAAGCCCTCTGAAACAATTTCCAATTTAACCCCAAGTGGGTAACAAAATTCCTCCCTGACTCCAAATAGCAGACAGATAGTTCCCTGGATCAACAACCTATCTGCATTGAAGCCGTCTGTCATAATTTTTAATATTGTTCTGTGCTAGATAGACATCCATTGCTTTTTTGAAAGCAGTTGCATTATCTGCAAGTACAACATCCTGAGGCAAAGAGTTCCATAGCTTTACCACCCTTACTGTAAAAAATCCCTGCCTTTGTTTTAGTCAAAAGCACCTTTCTCTACTCTTAATGGATGACCTCTTGTTCTTAGCTCAGCTCTTTGCATAAATAATTCATTGGATAGTTCTTTGTATTGACCTTCAATGTATTCGTAAATGGTAATCATATCACCGCTTAGATGCCTCTTCTCTAATGTTAACAAACCCAGTTTGGCTAGTATCCCTTTATAACTCAGATCCTCCAATCTCTTTATCAGTTTTGTTGCACATCTCTGCAGCCTTTCCAATTCAGCAATGTCTTTTTTTTAAGAACTGGCTCCCAAAATTGCACTGCACATTCTAGATGAGGCCTAACCAATAATTTATACAGAGATAGGGTAATATAAGCATCCCTTGCATCTACGTCTGTTTTTTTGCAGTCTAGTACCCTATTTGCTCTTGCAGTGACTCTGCACACTGCTGTGAAATCTATCATCTATCAGTAGTCCTAAATTTTCTTCTAATGAGGATTCCACAGGTTGTTTGCCATTTAGAGTATATGTAACATGTTTGTTTCTACTGTGTAAATATATAACCTTATATTTATCTACATTAAATGTCATCTGCCACTTTTCTGCTGATTCACTCAGTTTATCTAAATCCTTCTGCAGAGAAAAAGCATCCAGTTCAGTATGTATTTCATTACATTACTTAGTGTCATCAGCCACTTCTACATCATTAATAAACAAATGAAGCATTGGGCACAGGACTGAACCCTGTGGCACCCCACTTATGACTTTAGACCAATCTGAAAAGGTTCCATTTACAACAACTGCCTGCCATCTATCATTTAACCAGTTCTCAATCCATGTACAGATAACACCTCCCAAACCGAAGCCTTTTCATTTATGCAGTAACCAACCTGTTATGAGTCACTGCATCAAAGGCTTTTGCAAAATCCAAGTATACTACATCAACAGCAATTCCCATGCCCAAATTACTACTTACTCATAAAATGCAAGTAAATTAGTCTTACATGATCTATTCGTCATAAAATCATGTTGACTCCTACTAATAATATTATCTTCACATATACTACCGGTCAAAATTTTAGAACACCCACATTTTTCCAGTTTCAAATAAAATTTACGCAGTTTAATGTCTCAATGTACTCTGAAAATAAAGCATAGAACAAATAAACAATTGAACATTATAAAGAAATCATGGAATCATTTTCCTTAACAAAATATAATCTAAATCTTTGACTCATCAAAGTAGCCACCTTTTGCAGATATAACAGCCAAACATACTCATGGCATTCTTTCCACAACGGAAATCAAATATTATTCTGAAACTTCCCAAAACTGTTGCAGAATTTCCCACAATTGTGTTGCACTTGTAGGTTGCTTGCTTTCACCCTTTTGTCCAGTTCATCTCAAACCAGCTCTATGGGGTTTAAGTCATGGCCATTTCATGATTTGTAGCCTAATGTCTTATTCTTTTCTTCTAAGGTAGTTCTGACACAGCCTGGAGGTATGTTTTGGGTCTTTATCTTGCTGTAGGATGAATCCCTGAACAACTAGACATGTACAAGAGGGTATTGCATGGTGCTGCAAAATGCTGTGGTAGGAATTTTGGTTTAGGGTGCCACTCACTCTGTGCAAGTTTCCGACTCTCTATCCAGCAAAAGAGCCCCAGACCATCAAGCTTCGTCCTCCATATTTGACAGTTGGTGTCACACACTGAGGAACCATCCTTTCACCTACTTGATAACGTACAAAAACCCTGCATAATTTTGATTCATTGGTGCTTAATGGCCCAGGAAAGCCTCTTTTTCTTATTATTTCTCTTAACAATGGCTTTCTTACTGCCACTTGACCATTCAAACCTGCAGCTCGAAGTCTTCTTTTCGCAGTTGAAAATGACACTTGCTTACTTTGATTGCTTTTAAGCTGTGCTTGAAGCTATTGTGTTGTGAGCTGTCTGTCACGCAAGCTGTTGACTCTCAGAAACTTGTCATCTGATTCTGTTGAAGCTTTGGGTTTGTCAGACCTCTTCCTGTCAGAGTTTTCTCCAGTTTCCAAGTGCCTTTTGATGGTGTAGGAAACTCTGAAATGTACGTTATTTTTCAATTTTTGTTAACCTAAACTTTTTTTTTCACCACTGGCAGTTTACTGCTTACTTTTGTGCCATTTAAGGTTAGTCACTGGACTTGAACTGTGTAAATTTCAATAAAAACTGCAAAAATGAGGGTGTTCTAAAACTTTTAACCGGTAGTGTAGTTAGTAACCCTTCTAGTATCTTACACACTATTGAAGTAAAGATCACAGGTCTATAATTTCCTGGTTTGGATCTGGCCCCCTTTTTAAACTATATCAGCTTTCCTCCAATCACAGGGCACTATGCCTGATGAAATTGAATCAATAAATATTACGTATAATGGTCTTGCTATTACTGAACTAAGTTCCTTAAGTACCCTTGTGTGTACAGTCAGGTCCAGGTGCTTTATTGATGGAGGAAACTCTGTGGTTTTGTCTATTTGCCCATAGCCTGTCATAGTTGCTTCCATTGTATATACTGAAGCAAAGAATGTATTTAAGGTGTCAGCCATAGCCTTATTCTCACTAATCAATTCACCTAAGATGACCAATATCAACCTTAACTTTTTATTATTATTATACTTGTAGAATTGGGGTTTTCTTGCTCTTATTTACAATATTTCTCTCATTTTCAATTTTAGCTGGCTTAATTGCTTGTTTGCAGATTTTATTACATTCTTTGTATTTTTTAAATGATGCATCTGACCCATTTGACACACTTTAAAAGTCTGTTTATATTTCTCATTTCCCTGCAAACCTCATTATTAAGCCACGTTGGTTTCACTTTAGTCCTCATGTGCTTATTCCCTAGTGGTATATATTAATGCATATATTTGTCTAATACCATTTTAAACAAATACATGATTCTTTTGCATTTTTATATTTGAAAATTACATCCCATTGAATATTCTTTAATACTTATTTTAGCTTTGTAAAGTTAGCCTTTTTAAAATTGAATGTTTTGGTTAAACCATTGCTATTGGGTTTCTGATAACAAATTTCAAAGGATACCATATTGTGGTCACAGCCGCCCAAATGTTCCCTTACTTGTACACTTTTTATCATGTCAGAATTGTTTGAGAGCACTAGCTCAACAAGGCCTCTTTTCTAGTTGGCTCCTCTACTAGTTGGGACATAAAATTATCATTAATCATACTTAAAAAAATATTTCCCTTTGTTGTGCCGGTAGTCATATTGCTCCATTCAATTTCAGGATAGTTGAAATCTCCCATTATAATTACCTTTCCTGGTCTAGATGCCTTTTTCCATTTGCAGTAAATGAGGTCTTCCTCCAACTCCTCAGTATTAGGTGGCTTATAGCGCATCCCCATTAACATATTTTTATTATGTGTGCCTCCAGTGTGTGTATTTCAACCCCGGGGCTTCTACCTTTTCATTGGACCCTTCATTTATATCTTCTCTTATACTAGGTTTTAAGGCATGCTTTACATAAAGGCATACCCCTCCCCCCCTTTTATTAACCCTATCCCTCCTGAAAAGTTAATAACCCTCCAGATTGACTGCTACGTCATATGTATCATCTAACCAGGCTTCATACACATCAATTAGATCATAATGCTCATGTATTGCAATAATTTCTAGTTCCCCCATCTTACCAGCCAGACTACGAGCATTTGTATGCATATATTTTATCTTTTTGCCATTCTTAAAGATTTTATTCTTTGTCAAATGTATTTGCCTTTTATCAGGCTGTAACAATGGCAACTCCCTATTAGATGAACTAGCCCGTTACCCCTTTCCACCCCCATGCCCTTTCTCTAATCCCCTTTCCTCAATTATACTACCTCTCCCATCCTATGTTGCAGCACCCTCCCCCCCTTTCTAGTTTAAAGTCTCCTCCAGCCCTCTAACCATCCTAAGCCCAGCACTGTGCCCCCCCTTTCGCTAAGGTGCAACTCATCATGACTATAAACATTGCCCCCAAGGGAAAAGGCTGCCCAGTGCTCTAGAAACCAACACCCCTCCTGCTTACACCAGGTCTTTAGCCACACATTTAACTCCCTAATCTCCCTAATCTCCTGCCTTTCTAATGTAGCAGAGGTCCTCTGCTTAAGCTTATATCTTAAGTTCCTGAAATCCTTCTTAACGGACCCCCATTTGTCCACTTTAATTTGTTATTAGTACCAACATGTACCATGACAGCTGGGTCATGCCCAGCCCCTCCCAACAATCTATCAACCCGATCTTACACATGTTGAACCCGAGCTCCAGGTGTGGAAACATAAGGCAGCTTGTGCACTGAGTTAAACAGACATTCATGCTACCACTCATATTATGCCAGTTACCACAAGCTAAAAGGCAAGCAGTAAAAAAAAAAACAAACACTTGCATAATAAGGTTAATAAATGTGTTCCCCGTGTAATCCCCTGTATTTGAATCCCCCTGTTATTTAAATTCCCGCACTTACCACACTCCTGCACTTACTTCAACCCCCCTGTTATTTAAATTCCCACACTTACCACATTTCTGCACTTACACACTGATGCAAGATTCACACATTCAAGCATTCATTGTGTATCTGTTTTGTAAAGCTGAAAGCCACCACTTACAATCCAGCAATTAACCACTCCCACCGCACCAAACTACAATTAATTCCTTGTACTACTGCAAAGGGGAAAAGAGGGGTTTGTTTTTAACCTCTCCTTTACCATACTACACCACACACAAAATGCTTATTCAGTTTCTCCAACAAATATCCCAGGTTTAGCTTTCAGTTCACAGATCACTGATCAAATCTTTTATTCATGCTAGAAGCACCTGAAAAACATTTTGAAACAATGCACTGGAGATATCTCTTATGTCCAAGGGGTAAAAAAGCACTAACAAAGAATGCTTCTAATTTAAGCACATAGGTGCTTTTTACTCACATACTCAAATCAGGAAGTATCATAGTTGTTCTATAAACACTAGGAGAATTTTGTATTATGTTTTACTTGGTCACCTAACATTATTATTACAGATGAGCAAAACGTTCACAGTTTTTTCCCCTGCAGGAATTGTCCTTGGAAAACCTGCAATTTTCACATTTATTAGTGGACATTCCTGTGCATAGACACCTCACAAAGGGCTAGATTTAAAGGCACTAACGGGTGCGTTAAGTGTCATTTTGCAATTCAAAGATCCGTCTAAAGAACAGCTAACGGCAGTTTCACAATCCTTACGGCCGATACACTTACGTGCATTCAGACGCATGGAACAACATACCCCAGAGCTATTCAAAGGCTTGCAGTACTGCTAACGGCTGAAAAAAAGACACACCTAACGGCTAAAAGTTAAGACCCACTTTTCTCACACGTTAGACACTTAACGGGCAAAACAAAACACCCGTTACATAGGAAAATGCACAAAATGCTTACCGCACAACCATGTAAATGGGAAAATTAACCTGTGCAATGCCAAAACAACACAAAAACATGCACACACAACAATAACCAACACCACAGGGACAACGACACACAAAAAAACAACAACACAAAATGGCACGGAACAATGGGGGTTATCACACAAAGTGGACACCTGCAAATATAAGCTCACCTGGACAACATCAACACGCGACCTGCACCCCACAACTGCACGCCCGCAAATGGCACACACATAACAAGCACAACACACCACATCTTATAACACACACACACCTGCAAACACTTACCTGGACAAAAACAACACACCATTGGTTAGCACTCACCTCATCACCACACCTACACAACGCCCTAGCAAGTACTTAAAGGGACAACTCAGCACACTCACTTGTGGCTTGTTTTCCACTCAGGGAGGGAGAGAGAGAGATAGAGATAGAGAGAGAGAGAGGTAGAGAGAGAGAGAGAGAGACAGATAGAGACAGATAGAGACAGATAGAGAGAGCAAACAGTATGTTGGGTTACATATTGTTGCGGAGAAGGCGTGCAAGGGAGAGAGCTAGGGAACATCAGCAACCTCCAAGCACGCCTGATCAACAGCCTTCACCTGTTGCAAGTGAGGAGGCTCTGGGTCAGCAGCCACACAGGAGTCCATCCCCACCTGGAGGGCAGAGGATGTATAGACGACCACCAAGGCCCAGGGTATACCGCCCAAGGGTCACCCTCTTTGGAATGACTGATGACGAGGTCATTGATCGCTACAGGTTGAGGCCTGACAGCATCATTGCCTTGTATGAGGTCATCAAGGAGCAGGTGGATCCCATCTACATCCACAACCATGCCCTAACTGGCCTGCAGAAACTACTCTGTGCCATACACTTCATGGCAAGCGGGGCCTTCCAGTCCACTGAGGGTTACGCATCTGGCATGTCACAGGCCACATTCTCCAGAGTGCTGGCCCAGGTCCTGCCAGCCCTCAAAAGCAAGGCTAGTACATTTTCCCACCACCGACATGGACTGGATACACGTCAAGCAGGCCTTTTACGCAAGGGGAGGCATGCCCAGGGTCATGGGTGCTATAGATTGCACCCATGTCCGATTAAGGCCCCAGCACGTGACGCACAGCTATTCATCAACAGGAAGAACTTCCACTCCATCAACGTGCAGATGGTGTGTGACAGCAACATGAGGATCATGAATGTCTGTGCAAAATATCCTGGCAGCTCACATGATGCATACATTCTACAAAACTCCTCAGTCCACAGAGATTTTGAGAATGGAACCTTTACGGGGGGATGGCTAGTGGGTGAGTTCACAAAACAAAATCACACCACATACACAGGCGTACACACCACGCTGCTCAGCATGCACCTGACCCACAGCTACTACGTCCACCACACAAAACATCATTCACACAACATGTGCTCCCTGTCTCACCATGTCACTCACATTACACAGGTGATGCTGGCTATGGATGCAAGTCCTGGCTACTGACCCCTCTGGCCAGTCCCCAAACACATGCCCAGAAAGGTACAACCGGGTTCATGCCAGAACGAGGAATGCCATTGAGCGAACATTTGGGCTCCTCAAGTCAAGATTCCGATGTCTGGACCACTCTGGGGGAGCACTGCAGTATGCACCGGCTAAGGTGTGTGACATCATTGTGGCGTGCGCAATACTGCACAACATCGCAGTGGACATCAGGCTGCTGGAGCACATCCCGAACCCCCCCATAAAGGAAGTGCCCATGGACATCGGGCATGTGGAGGAGACCATGAGAGGGGCACAGATCAGAGATAGGCTCATCACGGAACACTTCACCTGTGAGTATAACACACGCATGCAAACAATCCATGCAAGTCCCCCATCAGTCCTGTGACACTAACCACACTGCGCATTTTGTTCTGTCTCACCCCACAGGAACAGTGACACAGCACTGCACTGGCAGTGGACGTGGCAAATTGTGTGTGTGGACTCAAAAACCATCCTCCATTCCACTCTCCACGTTGACATACAGACCCCAAGGATATCACGCACACCCCCAGGAGAAACAAGGTACAACATATTACCCATGTTCATCACCTTACACGGCTTGATTGACAGCAACTAACTGGATATGCCATGATTATAGCCTGAACAACCATGCTAGCCCAGTAGCGAAAGAGTATTATCTAATGATATGCATTGGATAATACTCAGGCACATCAGGGGTTAAAGGGACATTAGACTCAATATGGGACCTGTACTGTGCTAGAGCTGAGAAGAGCAGCAGAGGGGTGGATGTACAGTGGTACTGTCACACAATGTAGAGGTCATGAGATGTAGATCAGATTACCAGGGACTCCATGCTGACCTGTGAGTGTGCAGACATATGTGCCCCTGACATGAATACACACATCAACAAATGTGTCCTAACAGTTCCATGGAACAAATGACATTGGGCTGCCACTGTCACTTTCACAGTGGCAGCACAATGTCATTACTTCCATGGAGCTCTCAGAACACTTGTTAATGTGTGTATACATGTCAGGGGCACATATCCATAGGGCTGGTGCACATGTCCTTAGTTACCCACAGAATTGGTTACAGATGAGTACACAACACATTGTCAAGCAATGGTTTGTGTACTCACCTGTAACTGTGAAAATTGAGGGGATTAAAAAGACTAAATTGTTGTTGCTTGATGATCAGTTCAGGTCTACTGCTCCAAATCCTGTCCTCTTCTCCCACAGGCATCCGTAACATGATCCATCCTTGAACTGAAGATCTTCCATGTGACTGGATTGATGTCTTGACAACACCTTCATGAAGATCACCCCTTGCTGTTTATGGTGATGTTGTTGGTGACGCAAAGTTTGACCTGAGGTTCACACAAACCTCTACTGGAACATTCTCATAGAGACACAGAAAACACTAATTCTTGAGTGTTATAACCTGTACAGTTAGGATGCTCAGCTACAGAGTTGTCAAACCTTGTGGACAACACATGAGCAGGACAGCAGTGTTACTAAAGTAGTATGATTTAGTTTCAAAGTACATTTAGTGTTCTCATACCAATGTTCAATGCATATAGGCAATACACACAGAAAACACATGTACGTTCTAATGTACTTTGAGACACAATAAAGATGAACCATCACTATTCAATCTGTGTCTGTATGAGGATATATTTGATTACACATTTGTCAATGCGTAACCACACCCAGGATAGAGTATCCCCCATATATGGAAAGGCATCACCCACATCACAGGAGTCCACCACTTGTTTGCCAGTGAGTGGACTCTGTGATGTATCCATGCAAACAGATAATGGTGGCAGTGATGCACCAATGTGTTGTGTGAGTGATGAAGAGGTGATACAGGGGACATACTTCCACAGTGAATGCCTGTCCACAGTATCTGTATTGCTCAGTATAATCCATGTTCTGAGATATTGCTCCACTTTGACATATCTCAGTACATGGGCTATATCAACGAACAACCAGACTAATTGGACATGTGTTATCACTGGTGAAGTCTGTTACACCCTTAGGGAAACAGCAACTCAACTTACTGGAGACCCCAATGCTCAGCCCAGGATATCAATGTGTGTGCTACACATTGAAATCCTAGGTTAAAAACATTGGCTTCCCCAGTAAGTCAGTTTCACAATGAGTGTGTGAATCGAAGACAATATGGATACATGTCCCATTTATCTGTCCTGCTTATAATGTCCCTGCTAAGTCACAGAGCTGTTTGTCTGGTTATCCCATTAACCCACTGAGTGCAAGAGTGGTCCCCAATGCATTTCTTTACAATGCGTTGCCTACCACTCTGGCACTCAAAGGGTTAAACACAACATATGATGTAGACAAATGTTCAGTGTTGTACAATTTGTTGTGCTAAGGGGTATGTTTTGTTGTTCAAATTCAACACACAACACCGCCATATAACACAGTGGTGTAATATGGCTCCAGGGATGTATTACAAGTTGAATTTGTACAACCGTGTGTGTGTGAACCCATGTTGTAGCATCCCACTAACATTTCACCCAGGCAGAGGTTGTGTTCACTGCATTGTATGGCAATGCATTGGAGACAACCCTGCCACCCAATCCATAACTGAAGACACAACAGATCAGACAGGAATACAAAAAAAGGTTTTTTTTATTGAGGTGAAAGTTAACAGGTTGGGCCTTTCATTTTTTCCTTTTTGGGTGGGGGGCCTTAGCCTGGGTGCTAGAGGTGGATGCCCTTGTTGAACTCCTGGTAATCCTCTGCCCCCTAGGTGTGGCTTCAGGGGTAACACTGGAGGGGGTGGTGGTTGCAGTAGACCCCTCAGTGGAATGCAAGTTCTCCCTCTCCATCCTCAGGTTCTCCCTGCGGTTGATCTCCCTCAACTCCACAAGGACCTGTGTTAACATGTCCATCACACCAGTCCTGAGCTGCTGGAGTAGTGTGTTCCCCCTGGCCACCTCCAACTCCAAGCCTTGGATCCTGGTCTCCAATTGTGCAATGAGTCTTCTGCTGCCGAGGGTGCTGTTTCCTCTGCTGCTGAGGGTGCTGTTTGCTCTGGTGCTGAGGGTGCTGTTTCCTCTGCTGCTGAGGGTGCTGTTTGCTCTGGTGCCGAGGGTGCTGTTTCCTCTGCTGCTGAGGGTGCTGTTTGCTCTGGTGCTGCTGGTGGTGCTGTTTGCTCTGGTGCTGCTGGAGGTGCTGTGGCTGCTGTGACAGCTGTTGGAGTGGCTGGTGCAGATGATGGGCATATGCCCACCACATCAAGTGACTCCGAGCTGCCCAATGATGTGTGTGCTGGTGGAGGTGTGAAAATGTCCTTGGGTAGGGGGCGCTGGGGCTCACCAATCAGGCCCAGGTGTGGGTAGTCCAGTGGCCATGGGTCATATGGTAGCCACTGATAGGTGTGTGGACCCCACCTGGGATCATACCTTGGGGCATGCTGTGGAGCCATCCAGGAGGGTGGGTTTAACTGGGAGGCATATGGCCCATATTGGGCGGTGGCCACTGTCCCTGGCAGCCATTGCCTCCCTGGCGGTGGTGGTGCTGCTGATGGAGGGTAGTAGCTGGTGGAGGTGGCTGGATGGGTCCACCTCTCCTCCTGTTGCATCCAGCCACTGTACTGGGGAGGTGCAGCTTGTGGTGGTGCGGCCTGTGGTGGTCCAGCTTGAAGGGGTGCAGCCTGTGGTGGTGCAGCTTGAAGGGGTGCAGTAGGTGGTGGTGCAGCCTGTGTTGGAGGGTATGGTGATGGTGGGTAAGGTGACCACCGGCTGGTCCCCTCCTCTGTGTCCTCCTCACTGGGGGGTGACATTGCCTCCTCCACTGTCTCCCGCTGGGCTTGAGGGCCGTAAGCTGTGTGGAGAAATAAGATGTTGTGATTAGTGACCTTAGCCATATGTTTGTGGAGACAGTTATACTTTGATATGTGGTGAAGAAAATTATATGTGTTTGGGTTAATCCCCCTGGGCAAACAAGGGTACACCCACTGCTGAATGGTGTTGTTTGAGTTATTACAGGTGAAGGTTTCATTTTGAGGTGCAATATCACAGTGGGCCGAAATAGTACAGTGGGGCTGTTGCAACACCCTCCCATGTAGATATCTGGTCCCTGTACCAGAGCTGTCCACATGATTGTGTAGTAACAGCACCACTGTACAATTTCAGGCCACTGGGGTATTGCCCCTGACATATCCATTTCTGAGCTGTGATAGCTTTTGAATCAACACACCTTTCAACAGTAGGAATACCATTGTTTAACTCGGGGGAGGGAGGTGAATCCAACAACATATATTTATCTTCACAACTTGTAGGGATGGCTATCCCTCCAGGGGGATGGCAAAGGTTAAGTCCACCTTGATGTCATATTGTAGACATTGTGAAAACAGATGTTGTTCGCTGTTAGTCCTATCCCTCCTACCCTCAAGGTTGTTCAGATATTGCTCTATGTGACAGATGGAGATTTCAGTCATTTGTCCACACGAGGGCTTTTCAGCATAGCCCAAATCGCCCCATTTAGAGAACAATACTTAATTGGAATGGTGTACAGAGTGTGCCTGGTTTGCAAGCACACACTGTGGACAATTCCAAAGAGGTATTTATCTCAAAATGTTGCGACTTTGGCTCTGCTGAAGAGCCTCCGTGTGGTCAAATGATAGATATCTCCATCTGTCACATAGAGCAATATCTGTATAACCATGAGTGTTGGAGGGATGGGACTTAGATCAAGACACATCTGTTAACGATGGCAATGATATGACATCATGATGACATTACCCATTGCTATCCCATTACAGTGACACACAAGTAGAAATGGTCATATATGTATGTGGATAGGTACCTTTCATATGGATACAGTAATATCCTTCCAAGATGTCAAGCCAGAGAGCAGTTCAGTAGGTGTGATTGTCGTACTGGCTATACATGTGCACCCATCCAACAAGACATTGTATTGATATGATGGATATGAACATACCTCGTATATCCCATCTACGTAGAGTGTGATATACTATGTATGTGTATTTGGATGGTAGCAATGTAGGTTGATTTGTAACGGGTGCACATATCTGGCCAGTAAGGCAATCACATCCAGTGAAGTGATCTCTGTGTTCACATCGTGTTGTAACATATTTAGTAACATTTGAATCCTAAGGGCAACAATCCAGCCAGTAGTGAGGGATATCTTTGATTGAGGCCTGTTTTTCTCTGTGTATGAGCCCATCCATCCTTCTGTGTGAGGCAACCGTACTCAATCCTTGATATCCATCAGTCATGGCCTGTTGGTGACCAAGGTACAATGATGTTTGCTATTTGTTTCCCATGTGTATCCTGCAAAGAGCGGCTGGTGTACCATCCATCCATGGCATCAGCACCCCTGTGGATCCATGTGGGAATCAGATATGGGATATGTAATTTCAAGTCAGAGTAAATGATTGCAGCCACAACACCAATGCCTACTTTATCCAGCTTTAAATCTGTGGAATAGTTTTCAGCCTGTGTGTTGCACATACAACCAGTTATTCTCTGGGACACTGTGATGTGTGACCTGATGCCCCCTTTTTGTGATTCAGTAAGCGGTGATGTTGAACTGATGAGGTGAACATGATGGTGACTTCTCCAGTGATCTCCTTTCCCCATTTCCAGTGTTTTCCATGGAGTACAATGGGACCTTCTAAACTTGATTCTTGTTGTTGCATATTCTCCATGGACTAACACTGGTATTGGTGAAGTGAGGGTGTGTGAGGGTTACTTTGTGTCCACCATCTGTTTGTCACCGCTTAGTGAATGTCCCCTGTGTAGCATGTGATCGTTGTCCTATTGACTTGTTTGTTGTCTGGTTAACCCCTTGAGTACCAGAGGGGTTGCCAATGAATTGCTGATTGATGGATTGATGATCCCTCTAGCACTCAAGGGGTTAGGGTGGGGGTGGGGACATGGGTGACATTGTGTGTTAACAGTGATGATATTTAACAGACGACATTTTGAACATAACGGTTTGTGTATTGTGTGTGATGAGCACAGTGACAGGAGGGTTGAAGTAGGACTTTGAAAGGTTTGTCCCAAGTTGGACGTTGCCATTTGTCCAGGTGTTGTGTCCTTTTTTTAACTCTCATGGTGCTGTGTTGGTGCAGTTGTATGGCTGAGTGATGGACATGTGTTGAGGTGTGAATGTGTGTGCAGCTGCTGTTGGTTGCTGTAGTGTGTTGTTCTGTAGTGTTGCACTTACCGGTAGTGTGGAGGCTCCTCTCATCCCCAGTGTCAGTTCCTCCAATGACCCCCTCGATCAGGGTCGGGGACATGGTCTGCCGCACCATCTCCTCCCAGCCGCAGAAGGTGATAGGGACTGCTGGTCCACCTCCAGTGCCTCAGGCGTGCTTGGCGAGCTTGGTCATCTTGTTTTTGACGACCCTCCGGCAGTCGCCCCATCTCTTTTTGATGGACTCCACGTCCCGCCTGCATGGAGCCACCTTGTTGACCTGGCTACATATCTGGTTCCAGGCTGCTTTCCTCCTCGCTGACAGGCCAGGGACCTTCACTGTCAGGTGGAGAACACTCTGCCTCTCCAGGACAGCTTCCACGAGAGCCGTGTTCTCCTCCTCTGTGTATTTGGGGTCCCTGATCCTGCCCTCGTCAGCTCCGGCATGGGAGGATTCTGAGCCGAAGTGCCCTGCCTGGTCTGACCCTGACTGTATGGGGTGCTCCCCAGCAACTACTCCTTGTCCCACTGCAGGTTCTGTTCCTGTCCTGCGTGTGCCTGCTCTTGTGGGTCGGTCCCCCTCCGCCCTGCAGATCTCCCTCTCCCACCCCTGCTCTGCTGAGGGATACCCTCCTGAGCTTCCTCCTCCTCCACTACTCTCCCCATCCCTCTCTCATGTCCTCCTCTCCTCGCCATCACTCACCCAGTCACACCCAGGCACTCCCACAGGCCCTCACAGACACACTCGATCCACTCACTCTCTGTCTCACACTTTCACTCACAGATTCACACTGTCAAAATAAAAAGTAAAATGTGTAAGGTGTTATAAAATAAAAGGACTATGTGTATGTATGTGTATGTGTTTGTGTTTGTATGTGTGTATGTAATATGTGCAAAAGTGTAATATGTGTATAGTAAGCGCACCTCTCTCCAAACTCCAAACTCAAAAATCTCCTTCTACCTCCGATGAATGCTCCTGTCTCCCTCTCTCTAATCAATATCCTCCGCTCCTGGGTCCTGATATCTGGCTCTGAAGAACTTGATAACAGACAGTGTGTGACAGTTATTTTTGGGTATATATAGGTGTAGGGCTTTGTGATTGGCTGTGTGTTTGAATTTGTTTTTGCATCAATCGTGGTTGCTAGACAACGGCAGCCGTTATGTTAGATGTTGTTTTGAGTGCTGTTATCGTGTGATTTGGCCGCCCCTTGTGCATTAACATGAGCGACAATGGCTTTTGTGTTACGTGTTTTTTGTGTGCCTACGCTCGATAGCTATTCTCGTAGAGTAGCTATTGAATCTGCCGTAACTCCTGTATCATTTGCGAGCGATGTGCCTTTTTCACTTAGCGGCTGGTTTAACGGCTGCCTTTAAATCTAGGCCAAAATGTCTTTTTTTTAACTAACCTCAAAAGATTTCCTGTGAGAACTTTGCTGAATGGAGCCTATACCAAAGACATCCTTCTAGGGTTCAGACTCAATATCTGTAATTCTATGGCTATAAGAGTAGAGACAAAATACTGCTACTTGGAGATTAGTTTGGTTCTATGGCTACCTGTGCAGTGGGACAATGTTGGGGGTGCAGCATGTGTGTTTCTATGGATAGTGCAGTAGGATAAGCCTGGTGGGGTAGGAGGTGTCAGTATGAATGGTTATATGCCAGTGGTGGGCAATGTGGGGACTTTCAACTGCTGCCAGACCTCAATTCCCATCTAATCATGAGAGTTGTAGTCTGGCAACAGCTGGAATACTTCATGTTGCCAACCACTTGTTTAGTGACACCCCCTGCCTAGCCTTACCATAGACATAAAACCACACGAACTGACTCCAGCATTGTCCCGCTGTATCCTGTGACAAAAGTACTATTCTATCCTGTCTTCAGTCTGAACACACACTGTTTGCAGAGACACTTCATTCACAGGAGGAGTATAATTAAAGACTGTTTATTTGTCTCCAACTGGTGATACAGCAGCATAAAAAATAAACCAAAATGAAAATACTTTTTCAAATGAACACTAACTAAGAAAAACAGCTCCTGACTGTATTTGGACAGTTAGTCCATTTACCAGTTCGCCAGGCATAAGTAAACTAAACTTACATGTTTCACAAGCTGCAGGCTTTCGGTCATTAGTTCCCTCCTCTCTAGGAACTCAGAATGAAAGCATGTCTCAGTGCAGGGGGAATTATTTGACTTCCTGCTGCATTAATTATCAGATGCTGGTGAGTGAAAGTAGGGAGTAATAGAACTCCTGGTGTGGATTCCTCACCTGGCATATATATCAGCCACTATGAAACTGTGGAGTGGAGCACTGGCCCTTCTCTCCAAATGCTCTACCCCAGGGACCCCAAATATACAGGTTTACAATGTATAACAAATTATCTATACACTATATTTTCCTAGGACAATCAGAATAAACAATCTGCATTATTCCTGAGACTCTGTCACAAGCCATATAACCACACATATGGCCACCAGCCTTGAAGTACTGCACTGATATAGACTGAAGCACAAACACTCAGTCTAATATTCCTCCATAGAAAGCAGAAAGTTCATGTGAGATAGGGAAAAGATGAGAATTTTAGAGAGTTTATAGGTGTAGTAATTTTCACATAAAAAAGTGGCAAATTGCCATTTTCCACCAAAATTCCCACTGGGCAAAAAAATGTTGAATTTTTGCCCACCCCTACTCTGGATCTTTCTACTCTGTCTGCATGGACTGAGCTAGAAAATGAACCCGAGTGTGACTCTTCTCAAATATAAATAGGATCATATTTCCAGTCTCATTGAAGCTTGACTGTCATAGCCAACTGGATCTTGAATGGTATAACGTTCAAAGTCACATATGTATATATGCATGGAAGCAAAGGCTGAAAAAGTTTTCCTTCTCCTTTCTGTTTAATAATATGTAAAAATTTGTTTTTATTATTATATCCAAAGGAGAGCCTCTCAATCTTCTTATGACAAGCAGATATGTTTTAAGCTATTTGTCAGTGTTTCAATGAACTAACCTGAGTGTAGTATTTAGAAGCATTCAGCATTTTATACTTTTTTTATGTTTCTCATATTCCAGCTGATTGGCAGCATGGTCATCTATTAGTTGATTGTGAAGTATCCCAAAGACACATAGATCACTAATGTACATACTGTATCTAGTGGCTGATGGACTGTGTTGACCTAAATGACAGGTCCAGCCAGTATGTAGGGACATGTTTACAAATATCTAAAATAATCTTATATCCCAGTTATTTCTTAATTGTATTAGAATTTGAAGCTAGACTAGGCATATATTTGCCTTTATTAGTCTCCAAGCTAGAAAAAACTGTTCCCCATTCACTTATAAAAAAATTGGACCCTGTTGGTATAAGTTGACATAATGTAGAGGTGCCAGAAGCACATACCTACACTAACTACAATCTTTCATTTTTCTTAATTTTTTAAAACATAACTTACTTGTAATAACATGATTGTACCAACTATATAAGTTAAAAAGATAAATGAAATAGAATTAAGAAGATAACCTACTGCATCAAATGAGTGGCCACTTGCCTTTCTGACCCTAACTTGGTGTGAACAAATGTCTCCAGAAGGTAGTGTTTAAAGAAAATAATAGGCTTTAATTATATATCCGCCTCTTCAAATTTAATAAATCATAAAAACTATCGAATTCCCTACTGCATTGAATAGCTACTTCTCATTCAAGAAAAATGGCACCTAATTTGTGTGGGTTGACATACCATTGGGGATGCTAGAAGCACGAAGCCACACTTACCTGTTTGCTTTGTTTAATAGGCTATCTGCACTAAGATGGTTATAACCATTAGAGGTATGAAAGAAAAGTATGCAAGTCATAACATTTTGTAAAGTAAGTATTCACCTGCATCTAATTAGGGCATTTTAGCCTTTCTACCCCAGGCTGGTGTACACCTTTCAAAGTTTGACACTTAAAGGATTTTTTTTTTTACCACTTCAAAGATATCATGGAATGTCATACTATATTCATCAGCTCTCTACAAGTCCAAAAGAAATGGTACCTTGAAGCTATG
Source organism: Rhinophrynus dorsalis (assembly GCA_037306005.1). Lineage (NCBI taxonomy): Eukaryota > Metazoa > Chordata > Amphibia > Anura > Rhinophrynidae > Rhinophrynus > Rhinophrynus dorsalis. Next base: position 364,811,255 of record CM074718.1, on the reverse strand, counting down.
AGTTGATATACCTTACAGGTGCCAGCACACTCTCCTACATCTGCTACTTTTCTTTTGAAAATGAAATGATCTGCCTGCACTTTTAATGCTCATAAGCATTAACAATATGAAGAAAAAGTCAGTGATATATATCATTTTGAAAAGTAGACAATCACCCTCATCAAATGAGGAATCAATTGCTGATGTCACCAATAACATGGGAGGCTTTCCCTTATCTCTTCCACTCCTCCTTGGAAGCTTGTGTAGGGTGGAAGCAGGGGAGCCATACTGCACTCCTATATCACCTCTATTGCATTATTGGCTAGGAGATCATTAGCTGGTGGACATCAGCAGTGGTCCTGTTGTCCATCAGCAAAGTGTTAAGTATTTTTTTTCAATCTGGCCACTGCATGCCGGCAGTACCTGCCTAAGTGGCCATCACATTTTGGTGGTGCAGTTGACAGGCTTGGCACAGTAGGACCAGCTGGCCAAGCCAGTACACAGTGGAGCTTTACACATTAACCCCTTGCATATTAGAAAGAAAGATATCTTATTTTCAACAATTTTAGTCTAGTACCCAAGGGATTATAAAAATATAGTTTCTATGTATAGGAGAACAGGCATTGTAAAATAAGGTTTTATGCTTGTATACTTTTCTATTTATTTATCCTGGTCCCAAATGCAACATGAACAGTGCATGTGTTCCCCAGTATATCCCAGTCCTTCTCTCTCATATTTTTCCTGATTTCTCCATTCTCTCTTGCTTTCCCATCAGCTCTCTCCCACCTTCTTTTTCACACCACTCTCTCTCCCCCCTCACTCTCAGTCTCCCTGCCCCACTCATTCTCTCCCATGCTCTCCCATCCTCCACTTGTACCTCTCTTCCCTACCCTTCCATGATTTGTTTATTAATTACTTGGACGGAACCATCATTTTCTCCAGACTCACAGAATAAAATTGCAAATGAATTAATATTTCACTCATCCTTGCTTTTTACCTTTTTATTCAGCTTCTTCACAACCTTCTGTACCACATTATCTCACCCACCTCTTTAAATTTTAAAGTTATCATCTTTTTCTACTACTTTTTTCCAATTATGTACTGTGCCTCTCAATTGTCTCATCTATTCAACTTACTTTTTTCTTCCTCTCCTTCTTTACCCAGGCTAAGAATGGTTTTCTATTTACTTGTGAGTTAATAAATCATGTTCAGAACAAACTCCTTATTCACATATTCTATTCCTAATTTAGAAGCTGTATCCTTATGAGTCCCCTATTGTATGACCTATAACTTATGCTATTTCAATTCTTAGTGATATTATATAAGCCATGCAAGGAAATATTACTGATTTACCTCTGTTTCATATATATATATATATATATATATATATATATATATATATATATATATAACACTTTTTATTTTATACTGCCTAATAACAAAGCAATAGTACTGCAAGGCAGCAGAAAACAGTGCTAATATACTGCCATAAAAATACACATTATTTAAAGATGCCAACATTATTAAAATAAACACTTTGGAGGAAAAGTGTGATAATAATTTTAAGCAATTTGCTGCTGTATACATTTTATGTACCATAAAAACAGTTATTCTGTTATCAAGTGCTAGTAGAATCCTAACAATATTCTGAGATTAATATATTTTCTATTGCTTTATCAAATCAGTAATTAAAATGTGTTTGTACAACATTCAAGATTTAATCTTTCCATAGCACACACATATCTCCATTATTGCTGTGAAGTGTATATATTTACACAAATCAATTCCTGAAATATTGCTAGCATTTTAAATGAGAAGATATTAAATCGTCTCATAAAGGGAATACTGCAGTCTCCTAATCATGTCTAAAGCTTATAGAGCACATAATCAAAAATAATTTCTCAACAGCAGATTAGGCTTTTAAAACACAATGATCACTGATGTATGCTATGGAATATCAAATCACAGTTTGTTATAGTTCCTCTCATGTGTGAAAGCTTGAAAAATAAACATACAAACAATTATGAATTTTTGTTAATAAGTGAATAATAATTCTTCTCAAGAAGCTGACATATAAAGTCATTTCAGAGTTCATATGCATACCATTTCATTTTATTTTTCATTTATATTATTCTGAATAATCTGTAGAGGATATGGCAATTTTTATTCAACTGGCTCTGCAAACTGCTTTGGAATTCATTGCACTTCATGTTTAAATCATCAAAGTACTGCAATCTCCTTAGGCAAGTGCTTAAAATGGGAAGTTATCTTTAATTCCATTCTATTTCATTATAACCACATTATACATGGAAGTTAGCGCTTGCGGATTGTACAGCATAGAAACTCCACTTATAATGGAGTATTGGTTATAAAATAGAAAATGGATTTTCCAGTTTATATTGTGCAACAAGTTTTTGTAATTATAACAGAAAACTTACTTTTAAAAATATCTACTATACATCTACAGCAGTGATTAAATGTGCCTTGGGTTTCACCAAGAAAATGGTTCCTCTGTCTCCTCATGGAGATTTTCAGTGGACATACTGTATGTGGCTGGAACCTCACACTAAAACTTAGCTGTATGGTTCCATTTATGACCAAGAAAATCAATGTAAACAATATTGTGCATCTTCAATGTTTATGCATTAAAAAGTACAATAAAGCTAGATACATATGTACAAGATTTGTCCATGGATGGGAGAGTGAACCAACATCTTATATTATTCACTATTAGAAAGAAGATATTGACTGGAATACAAGTCACTCTGTAACATTACATTTGGTTAATTAATTTCTACATGCAAAGTGGCTTGTGGACAGTTATGTCCTCCAATTCCTATTACACAGCAATTCTTTTTAAGGAAACAACCGCTGATAATTATGAAAAGTATACAGGGCTGGATTCTATTACAGGTGCTAATGCTATCACTGCTTTTATCTCCAGTTTTCCCCATAGACTTCAATAGGAAAATATTTGATAAATCGGGTGTTAACATTTAGCACTTGCAATAGAATCTAGCCCATAGTCTGGTGAATATGTTAGAACTTATGCATAAAAGAAAAGTGGAGCAATTCTGGGGAAAAACAACTGCAATAAAAGAGACAGCTACAAGGTTCTCAATCATTTAATGAGGCTTTCTACCCTTTGAATACCAGTTAGGTCTCCACAGTGTATTGTCTTACAAAGCATTGGAGAACTCTCTATCATTCAGTTTGTTAAAAATATCATGTTTAATTGGACAGCAGACACATTACCAATGAATAAGCAATGGTCTGAAAAATTCAACTACTTTTTAAAACTATTTTGACTTTTGGCTTTTGCAGTATATTGTCAATATGGAAACCTTTCATAAAAACCTTACAGAGAGAAACCCAAAAACAGCTGCACACAAGGTGTACATATATGGCTTGGGTGGATGCTAAGGACATGAAGGACAGCTACCTGAACACTATAAAATCACCAATACAAGACTAGCTAAAGGGGTAAAACTTGCAGCAACCTGATGGAGATGTGCAACTTTATCTCTGTGTTTTTATCTCGTAGTGACAGTCTCACCACTTATAGATCAGGGAAAGGTAGGAAGGCAAAGTAACATAGGGAATGCAAGGAGGGTGCTGGGTTGCATAGCTAGGAGTATCAGTAGTAGTACCAGAAAGAGGGAAGTGGTCATGCCTCTACAGATCTCTGGTTAGACCATACTTACAATATTGTGCACCCCATCTACAAGTGGATATATAAATTCTGGAAATAAAATGGTGAATGGTTTATAGGATAAAAAATATGAGGATAGGCTTAAAATATCTGAACACTTATAGCTTGGAGGAGAGAAAAGAGAGAGGGGATATGATAGAAACATTTAAATGAATGAAGAGATTCAAAAGAGTAAGGAGAGAGGTACATTTCAAAGGAGTATAAATGTTAAAACAAGAGGGCATAGTCTAAAACTAGAGGCACAGAGGCTTAGATGTAATATAAGAAAGATTTACTTCACTGAGAGGATGATAGATAAGTGGAATAGCCTACCAGCAGAAGTGCTGGAGGTTAATACAGTGAGGTAATTTCAGCATGCATGGGATAGGCATAAGGCTATCCTGAACATAAGAAAAGACAAAGGACCAAATAAGCCAAAGCAAACTGATTGCACCAAACTATTTATATTCATGTATCAAACTAACAGAACAATAACAGAAGCAAGGAAAAAAGAGATCTGTATCACGGCATCTCATATGATATCGAACTTAAAGCTAAAACATAACATTTACTACTAATGTTAAAATCTGATAAAATATAAAATCATAGTCTCATGGTGTAAGTTCTATGAGGGTTATTCGAAGGACAAAAAATTATGTAAGGAAGTTGAAGCTGTTAAGGTTCCTTTATGTACAGGAACCTAAGTAGATTAAACAGACAATCCAGATAATATTATCCAGAGGGTTCCTTAATCTATAGGAACTCCAACTGTGTATCAGTCCTTCATAATGTCTTCTAACAGCACACCTAGTTTCAATTGTTCCTTTGAAGTATAATGCTAATTCTCCCAAATTATTGCTTAAAGTGTTTAAACATATAGACATATGGCTTAAGACAAATTGTCTCCAATGGATGACTCATCAACAAGTTAGGATCATGTATTTTATATCATAATATTCAATGCAAAACTGGAACATTTTGGAGGGAGCCTCTATGTCACCTGGACAATGGCAACTATCGTTTGAGCTAAATGAGCTGTTAAGACCTTTTGAGGAGAGCACTTTTCTGGTTAGTTGTGTAGGGAAAGGAATCAGGAGATATTTGCTTCAGAAATAACTGAGGAGCATAGCGAATGGATCTTTCAATAATAACAACACAGACATGAACCAGCTAGTGAATGACATGTTAGCATGCTTTAAGCAGGATCCTCAAAGAGCGTCCATTAAAAGCAACAAGGAATACATGCTTGATACTTTGCTGGACCCTCACTTTAGACATAACATTTCTGAATTTCTGCAAAAACGCAATCATCAGCATCTCTCTGAGGAGTTGTATTCAATGAAAGAATATAAAGATATGCTTATAGACAGAGCAGAGGGTTGCATTGTGGAGGATAACATTAAGCTACAAAAAAAATGTGAAGAAAACATAGACAAAAAGAAGTAAGCAAAGAGGTTATACCTGTCATGTCCTTCTGACTTTGCTGGCATCTCTTGCCAGATTTTCTGTTTCTCTTCAGTTTACTTGTCTCCTTCCTGTTGTATGATGCTCTGTTTGAGCCTTTTTAAACACCAGCACTTTTGTATTGGTGCACGATCAAATTTGTTCTTGTTGATATCGAGTTCCAGTGATTTCAGTATTTGACCCGCTTTCCTTGATTTCGTCTTTGTCTTCTGATTCTGCTTCGACTTTGTGTTGGTTCTGACCTCAGTCTGTTTATTCAACTCTTCTGCCTGCTGATTGTGTACCATTTTGTTTGACGGGTTTTGACCCTAGCTTTTTCAACTATTCTTCTGTCTCATCCCTGGTACCATCTTTGCCCGCCCGTTACCGACTTGACTATTCAATTACTCTTCCTTCGATTCTGATGGTTCTCCTATGCCCATTGTGTTGTGTTCAACGATGTTGACCACTTAGTGGATTTCAATGCTGTCAACCACTTAGTTGAGTTTGACAAGAGCGAGTATCTCTGTTTTGACCCTCTGTCGGATTGTAACCTTGCGACCCCTGGTTCTACGACTCCTGTTCCAGCTTCTACCTATGACAGGGATAATTATACCACCGGTAGGTTACTTAAGCTGATTCCTGACTCGGTGTCACCGTTTTATTGAACACTCAGATAATTGGGTAGGATAAAAAGCTTTATTATGCAATATAAAGTGCAACAAGTCCCTTCACGGGTCCAAACTATACACAACAGAAATAAAGTTTGACACAGGTCAGGGCATACAAATAGTAATACAATAAAGGAGGCTCTACCGGCCTTACCAAATACCGGGTAAGGCAGCCAGGTAACAGGTGCAAGAAGGATCAGAGGAGGCTCTACCGGCCTTACTGAATACCGGGTAAGGCAGCCTGGTAACTAGTGCAACAAGGATCAGAGGAAGTACTGACAAAGGCCCCACCGGGTCAAAGGCTGAGTGAGTGTAATGAGCTGACAACGGTAACCGCTAGTGACCGGATAACACTGACTGGGTGTACGTAACGGAGGCCACAGAGAATCACAGGCTTAGCTTAGTGTAATAGATAGGCAATGGTAACCGCTAGTGACCGGATAGCACAGACTGGGTGTACGTAACGGAGACCACAGAGAATCACAGGCTGAGCTTAGTGTAATGGATTGGCAACGGTAACCGCTAGTGACCTGATAGCACAGACTGGGCGTACGTAACGAAGACCACAGAGTCACATGCTGAGCTTAGTGTAATGGATTGGCAATGGTAACCGCTAGTGACCGGATAGCACAGACTGGGTGTATGTAACGGAGGCCACAGAGAATCACAGGCTGAGCTTAGAGTAATGGATAGGCAACGGTAACCGCTAGTGACCAGATAGACAGACTGGAAACTCGTAACGTAGGCCACACTGATACACAGGCAGAGAGTAGCACAACCAGAAGCAACTAGTATGAGAGAACTGACAATAAAGCGAGGGCAACACAAGGAGCGTAAGTCAGTCAATGCCTGGATCAGTATCAGAGAGCGGAAGTCAGCCAGAGCCTGGGTCGGTACACAGAGAGCGGTAGTCAGCCAAAGCCTGGAACGGTACACAGAGAGCGGTAGTCAGCCAGAGCCTGGATCGGTACACAGGAGCAGAAGTCAGCCAAAGCCTGGATCAGTACACAGTAGCGGAACAGGATCAAGGTCAGACGAAAACTGGATCAACACGGAACAGGAGCACAGAATAACGTAAGGTCAGGAACACCACGAAAGGGCACCGGCCTAGTGACAGAAGGGCGTATATAAAGGCTAGCCCTGGGAGGGGCTAGCCAGCTAGTACCAATAAGAGACAGCCAAACACAAACCCGGAAGTAAGAATGTCGCACAGAGAATCACGGGCACCGTGATAGCCACCAAAAGAGTCTAGTCATAGACCACATTAGTTGATCTCTCCTAATGTGCCCTGCTGCCTTCGAGGAGTGGTAAGTTTCTAGTAGTTTGGTATGTAGGGATTCAGGCACAAAACATTTCCCATTAGGTTTATCCACTGGGGTGGAAGCCTGAGCAGCCAAGATCTGCTCACCCCAGCGGCGAGGTAATACTAGTACGTATCATGGCCAAAATACGGTTTTGATGAATGATAAGTACCTGTTAAGGTTGGCAAGCAAAACCAGATGAGACGATATAGTTAATATAAATTTTATTATGAGAATAATGACACCAATGCAATATAAATATATACACACAGTGGGTAAATGAAAAAGTGAGTACTCTATCAGGAATAGCAGTCTCCCAATATCACCACCACACTGTACGAGACTAGGCCTCAGCCTGCTGGAGTCTCACGGTACAGTAACGCCCAAAAGTGATACTGACTCAGCCTGCAGTCAGTAGCTAGAGCCCCAGGTCTATAGTAGGAAGGATTACTGAATAATGGAACTAACAAAGGAGCGAACAGACAGCCTTCTAATAAGCACCAGAAATGATAGTCAGATGACCCAAAGTCATACATGGAGAGGGTAATCAGCCAGATCCACAGGTTTGCACCAGATAGGATATCCACTGAAGCGATGAAATGCTGGATGCGCGGTGGACAGAGCCCCAGGTCAACACCAGAGTGGGTAGTCAGACAAGCCTAGGTCATACACGGAGAGGGTAGTCAGCTAGATCCACAGGTTTGCACCAGAAAGGATATCTGAGCCAAATCGGAATGCACAAGGAAAATCAAGCTGGATCATGCACAGAAATCAGTAATACAAATAATGAACCGCACAGAACACAAACGTAAGGGTAACTGAGTCAGGAATCAGTCTGCCCTTTAAACCTCTCATCAGTTAGTAGGTAGGAGGAGCAGCTCATGGGGAGGAAGTAGGTAGGAGAAGACTACAGACCTCAAACACATAAAACAGGCCTGCAGCATGCTGAAGCCTCGCTCCTACAGATGACACATGCAGCATTGATGCGTCCAACAGCTTGTGGAAATGATGCTGGAGCGTCATTGTAAGCATTGCCAGAAGCGACGGAGCCACAAGGTACCCTCCTCTCAAAGACTCCTCCTCTGAGGAACCAGGCCAGGTTTGCCAGGGAAACGTGCATGGAATCTGCGCACCAGACGAGGAGCATGAACATCAGTAGCAGGAATCCAGGAGCGCTCCTCCGGACCATATCCTTTTCAATGGATAAAATATTGTAGGTGCCCTCACACTACACGGGAGTCCAGAATGTTTTGAACCTCATATTCCTCGTGATCTGCAACTATCACGGGAGCAGGATGGACAGGAGCGGAAGTATACCGGTTGAAGACCAAGGGCTTTAACAGGGAGACATGAAAGACATTATGTATATGCATATTGGCAGGAAGTTCCAACGCATAAGCCACCAGGTTCATCTTGCACAACACCTTGAAGGGACCAACAAATCGAGGAGCCAGTTTATTACATGGGACCTGGAGGTGCAAGTTATGGGATGACAACCACACTCTATCTCCCACCTGGAAGGTCGGTGCTGGCAAGCGTCTATGGTCAGCCTGCCTTTTTTGACACGTAGGGTATGCTGTACCCGAACCCATGAGGAACGGAGTGCCTGCAAATACTCGTCCAGAGCTGGAATAGCTTATGTTTGAAAGGTTTCAGGAAGAATTAAGCGTTGAAACCCATAGTTAACCAAGAATGAGGAGCTCTGTGTCGAAGAGTTCACAGCACAATTTCTGGCAAACTCCACCCAGGGCAACAGAGTAGCCCAATTGTCGTGGTGGAGAAATTGCTTCAAGGCTTGGTTCGACCTTTCTGCCACACCATTGGATTACGGATGGCATGTGGAGGAGAATGCCAATTGAATTTCCATTTGTACACAGAAGCACCTCCACAAGCTGGACACAAACAGGCTTCCTCTATCAGACACGATCACCTTCGGAATACCATGGAGTCGGAACACCTCCCTGGCAAATACCACCAACAGTTCCTGAGCAGATGGTAAGCCCTTGAGTGGCACAAAGTGGGCCATTTTTGAGAATTTGTCTACAATCATTAGTATAGCAGTAAAGCCCATGGAAGGTCGACAATGAAATTAATTGATAAGTGTGACCAGGGACATTCCCCGTTGGCCACAGGCTGGAGAAAGCCCACCGACAGATGTCGAGGAGCCTTATTTTGGGCACACAAGGTGCAGGCTGCAGTAAAGGCAGAACAATCAGAGCGGAGGCTCAGCCACCAAAACAATCTAGACAAGGACCAGATTAACTGGTCGCGCTCAATATGGCCATCTCTTTTGGAAGCATGGAATGTCTCCAGAATTTTTATGTGGAACTGAGCCGGTACAAAACATTTCCCACTAGGAGTCTCTGCTGGTGCAGATGCTTGGGCAGCCAGTATCTCCTCTCCCAAAGGAAATGTAATGCAGGTATGTATCGTGGCCAGAATGCGATCAGCAGGAATGATAGGAGCGGGAGGAACCTCCTCCTTGGACCTACTACAAAATTGGTGTGACAGGGTGTCAGCCTTCACAATTTCCGAGCCCGGAAGATAGGAAACCACAAAATTAAACCTGGATAGGAATAGTGCCCATCTGGCCTGACGGAGGGACAGCCACTTGGCTTCAGACAAGTACGTCAGATTTTTGTGGTCTATAAGAATTAAAATGGGGGAACTGGTACCCTCCAACAGATGACCCATTCCTTCAATGACAAAATTATGGCCAGCTTCTCCCTGTCACCCTTTCCACCTTCGATAGTTTTTTTTGAGAAGTAGTCACAAGGGCTCAAAGCCTCTCCAGGAGCTGACCGCTGAGAAAGGAGGGCTCCTACTCCAATCTCTGTAGGGCAGGGTGGGATTGGGATGTACCAGGATCGGGGCAGCAGTGAATGATGCTTTGAGGTTGTCAAAGGCAGATAGTGCATCAGAAGATCATTTTAACATTTTGGCTCCTTTCTCCTCATGTCAGTGATGGGTTTTACCATGGTAGAGAAATTTCTTATAAATTTACGGTAATAATTGGCAAAGCCCAAAAATCTTTGAATTGCCTTTAGTCCCTCCGGACAAAGTCACTGAACCACAGCCAAAAGTTTTTTGTGGTCCATCGTGAATCAAGATTCGGATATAACATACCCAAGAAAGGTAACTTCGGTCTTGTGAAACTCACACTTTTCCAAACTGCAGGACAAGTTGTTATCTCTCAGAAGCGAAAGGACCCTGGAAACATCTGCATAGTGGGTCTCCAGTGTTGGAGAATGGATAAGGACATCATCAAGATATACAACAACGCAGCTTTGCAAGACTTCTCTCAGAATGTCATTAATGAATTCTTGGAAGACAGCAGGAGCATTGCACAGGCCAAAGGGCATGACCAGGTATTTATAATGCCTGCTCCAGGTGTTGAACGTTGTCTTCCATTCATGACCTTGTTTGATCCTGACCAAATTGTACACTGTCCTCAAATCGAGCTTGGTAAATATTGTAGAACCTTTGAGGAGGTCAAACAGCTCAGTGATCAATGGTATGGTATACCCATTTTTTACCATTATTTTGTTTAAGCCCCGAAAATCAATACAAGGGCGTAGTTCTCTGTCCTTCTTCTTCACAAAAAAATCCAGCACATGCAAGGGATGAGGATTTCTGAATTATGCCCCTCTCCAAGGCATCAGCCACATATTCCTCCATGACCTTATTCTCCTCCACAGATAGGGGATACATACTGCCCCGCTGAGGGGTAGTCCCAGGCAGGAGCTCAATCGTACAATCATATGGTCCATGGGTATGTAAAGCTCCAGCCTGGACTTTGTTAAATATCTCAGAAAACTGTGAACAGGCCTCCGGTAGGCCTTGGGATTCGACAAAGCAAGTCTGATGGGACGTGAAAGACAAGACTCCTCACAGTGAGTCCCCCAAGACAATATCTCACACGTGCTCCAGTCAATTTTAGGGTTATGTTTTTGTAACCATGGAAACCTTAACACAATAGCATAGTGTGGAAAGTTTATCACTTGAAACTTCAGGTTTTCCTTATGCAGAGCTCCCACACTTATGTGGGAACATGAAGTGAAAATGTATGAACATGAAGTGAACTGCTGTTCAACTGGAATTTGTGACTGTGAAACAAGGACCACTTCCCCTTTAAATTGAAAGTCAGTCTGAAAAGAACATTTAGCAGTAACATATTTCTTACAGGTCTTTTTTCCAAGAGTCCACTTTCCACAGTTCTGGGGCCCTTTAGACCATACTGCAGTCTGGAGTTCTATACATTCCCATGAGTCTAAGGGGTAGTCATCCAGTGAGGCTAAATACTGAGCCCCATAAAGATCATAGATGTGATCCAATTTGCTTTCCCCAGTTCTGTATGCAAATTCATCCTCTGATTCCCAATCAGTAATGTATACAGGTTGGTGGGCATGAGTAGCAGGTTTAGTATCCCAATCAGGAGGATCAACAAGCCAGTCCTCTGAAGCAGAGAATTCTGTGTCAGAGTCAGGAGAACTGGATATAACATCTACAGCATGAGTACTCTGAAGTTTGGGGTGCTGTGGGGTAGCTTTGTTCCCAACAATACTCAGGGCTAAAACAGTGGAATCAGAAAAAGAACAGATATCAGAATGGGCCACAGAAGGGTTAACAGGTACATGGATGTGGTTCTGTAAGAGAGAGTTTACTGCAGAATCTGCTGTCTGGGAATCTACTGAAGCAAAAGATGAAGGAGTTTTACAAAGGGCTACAATGGAATCAATATGTTTAACCATTTCCAGCAACACATCAACCAAACCAGGTATCACAGTGCCTGTGATCTGTCTGTCACTCTCATCTGTGGCAGATTGTGATTTGCTCGGTTGGTTTGGCCCGCCCCGTGGTGACCTTTTTATACCTGATGCTTACATCTGTCAGATGCCCTTTCGTGGTGTTTCTGAGCCAGACTTGCTGTTGCTGTGTTCCTGTACCCGGATTCCTGTGTACCGACCTTGGCCTGTTCTGACTACTCTCCTGTGTTCCTGATCGTATATGACCCGGCTTGTCTGAGAATCCTCTACGTGCTACGAACCGGCCTGTCTGAGAATCTTCTACGTGCTACGACCCGGCTTGTTTGAGAATCCTCTACGTGCTCCGACCCAGCTTGTTTGGGAACCCCCTACGTGCTACGGCCCGGCTGGCTGACTTCCTGCTTCAAGTTCTTCGCGGCTGCCTGGCTTGTTGTCGCCGCCACAACATTTTGAATCCTGCATTGCTGTGCCAAGCTAGTGTGACCATAATCCCTCCTGGGTAACCCATCCATCTGTGCAGAGTTCCTTGCCGACTTGTAGAAGCTGTGCCTCTCGTACCGAGCCTTTACACGTTGCAGAGCTAAGCTACCATACCGAGCCTGGGAGATTCAAACGTACCTATTAACCCTTGCACTGCCGCTCCTCACTGACCGGACCTCCTTGCTCAATATAGAACCGTTACCTTGTAATTCTACTGCTGCTGAGTTGGCCGCTACTTGGACGGCGACTCCCGGTTATATTTGCAGAGTAGTAAATCCCGGTAGGCCGTTTGGGCGTTCTTGGTCTCACGGTTAACGACGGGAGGTGTCCGGTGCGGCTATTGGTGGCAAGGTTAGGCTCCAAGCTCTTGCTCAATCTGTAGGTAAACGCCCGCGGGGGCTCTTGGCTCGTGTTGTGCTTACAGTGGTCCCCAGTCATACGCCCGTGGGGGCTAAAACACCAGCTTCGCATCTCGGGCTAGTCTCGATCACGCCCGTGGGGGCTACATACTCTCGCACTTGCAGGCTCTCTGGTCTATTCACGAACGCCCGTGGGGGCTATCGTGGGTTACTGTGCTGCTATAACTTATATTGGTCACTGAACATCTTCTACTCATCTTCATATGAACTCTGTGCTGTGCACATTTGCTCAGTTTATCTCTACACCACACGGGTGTGCCAAACCCCACAGCTGAGATTGACTAATTGTTTTCATACACCCTTTAGGGTCCTATTCCCTATTCTCTGTACCTATGTTGGGTGCCTTTTGAATATTGTATTAAAGTTATGTGTACTGTGTAATAGCTTGCAATTGTTGCAGTCAACTGTAGAGGGCGATCTTTTGCATTTTATTTCTTTCAATAAAAGATTGATTTATTTTACCTACTGGTCTGAGTGTCAAAACAAACCGTTACACCAGGTAAGGACAAGAATATACAATTGCAGTTGTCTTGAATAGTTGCAGCTGGGTTTTCATGTGAGACACAGAATGATTAGCTAAAATGTCTATTAAAGGAACAGAAATAATATCATTCACCTGAAGCAAAGCAGGGAGTCTACCTAACAAACATTCAATAGTATAAAAAAGCAAAGGCCAACCACTACACATAACCTTATACTTCTCATGCAGTTCAGAAACTACCTTAAAGATTGAATTCTTAGGGGCTTTGCAAAGCAACTCCAGAGTGTTCAGCAACTGTCCACAGGTACTTTAGGTAGCTTGTGTGTTCTGTTACCTCCTTCTACCTCAGTGGGTAGTAGCTGATCCCTAGGTTGTCATTTGTGGTATGGACGGCTCTACGGTCATCACTAATCTGACCGTGTGGTCAGGATCTTTATCCCAGCTTAGTCAGCAGCAAGGCAGCCTAGGGTCTAGCCATCACCAGCCAGCATCTAACCCCACTCATCACCCTCAAGCTTATGGTCCACTGGGGCCTATCTTTCAGTTTACCCCTGTGTTGTTTTGTTGCAGTGTTTCTTTTTTTATATATCAACTTAGCAGTTTGTCACTGCTTTGTGAAGACTCTCCATCACACAGTTTAACCAGACAGCTTACATTGGACGATCCACCTGGTCATTACCTTAAATGATATGACTTGTACAAAAACCATCCTCAGGAGGAGGCTCATCATAATCATTTATTGAACAAGAGTCAACAACCATGTCCACAGTACGTTTTTATCGTACAACTGTAGTACCAGCAGCAACACACCTATGCACACATCCTACTCCTTTTCCCTTACCCATAGAAAGTGTGGTGCGCATAATAATGGTAATATTTTTTACTGAAAACTACACAGCAGAGCTGTTATTGTGTGGAGTTATGTTTTTTCTGACTGAAAATAATGCATGATGTATGTCTCTGTTACTGTCACTCTCGGTCACAGTTCATGTGAAGAATCTTCTGCTCTTTTGTCTGTCTGAAAATAATGAATTATATATATCTCTCTCTTTAGTAACTGTTACCTTCAGTTTCAGTCATAGTTCAGTTGAAAGCTCACTTGCTTGTCACTTATTAGGCATAATGTTTTTTAGTTTTCTTTTTTTGAACTGTCTTTTCTGTTACACTATCTACAAGGAAATCTTACCCACACTCCTTGCAACACAAGCTACCCTAGCTCCACTTCTTTGCTTTTTTGCCTCTATAAATATCTGTTGTCAAAATGTATGCAGCAGCTGTCTCTTTATCTCCCAACTTGACTATATTGTTAGAATAAGGTTTCTGTGTGCACCATGCTAGGTAGCAGTAGTGATGGGAGTGGCATCATCATCCCAAACACAGACTGTGATGATAAAAGTACCAGGCCCAGGAGTGATATGGGAGAGGTAGTTGTGGAGTATAGTAGTAGTACTGAGCAACATATTACTCTCTCTCTCTTTCACAATTTAACTGCATTGTTAATACTTACAGTAAAGTGCAATACAGGATGAGCATAGACCTATTAGCTTCAGAATCAACATTTTACAATTAAGAATAATGATCAATTAACAGCAGCTGCTGCAGTCTTATATAACCTCACCATATCTAAGTACAAGTGTGTGTATATAAACACAAACAGTAAGTTAAGTTGTTCCTGTCTGTCTTGAATGTATGATATATTTATTTCTATGAAGAATTTCTCTCTCACTCAGTAAAGTCTCAGGCTTAGCCTGTGCAGTCTGGAACTTGTATCACCTGCCTATCTGACACTTATCAGTCAAAACTTTTTGTTGCTGTTATTTGTGTTTTTTTTTACTTCTCGTTTCTCTCTTCACACCTTCATCTAGGGAACTGTCTACCACTAACACTGACATCAAACAACTTCAGCTCCCTCTCTTTGCCTTTCCGCCTACACTAGTAGCCACTAGCTAGCATCAAACAGTCAGCTGTTTTCTCTCTATCTCTCTTTCTCTCTCTCTCTAATTAGTACATACTGACAACATGTGGGAAACTGACACCCCTTTCATAGTTAGCATGTCAAGAATACACAAGAGAAACTCCACTTGGGGATGGGGATGCATTATTATCACTGACTGCAATGCAACGAAAAAGTTAAAAAAAGCAGAACTTTCAAATTTTTCAGAGCAAATCCCACACAAGGTGAAAATGTGAATTTTCTCATGTTTTAGCTTTTGTGGCAAACATTTTTGCCTATATCTATTCAAGTGGCATCATTTTGATTTATTGTATTACTTTAAATTTTTTATTTAGTTTATTTTATTACCTTAGTTGGTTTATTTGTTTTATTGAGCACTGGTTTATTATGGTTAAATTTTGCATGCACATGCAAACATGCATGGACACACACACACTTCCCCTGAGTTCACTGTGCAGGAAAAACATTTTCAACAGATTTTCTACAAGGGGCAAAAGATCATAGTTTCCAATCTCTTCCACACAGTGAATATTTTCATCAGTCCTTACTTTTAACCCCTTAAATGCTAGCAATGCATTGGTAACTACCATTGAAGTGGATAAAGGCCACATTTAAAATAATTTGGAAATTTGGGACATGTCATTTGTCCTCTATGGTGCAGTTTATTTATCCCAAAAATGCCCCAGTTCTCAGCATACTAGCCAATAGCCACTATCCACAGGTTAAGAGTAAAAGCAGATATTAATTAGAGAAGCTGAAAAGAGAATGTAATCATTAGTTTGACAGTTAAATGTCCCCAGAACAAGGGAATTGCTTTCAGAGGAAAGGGAAAATTGAGATTCATTTTTAGATAATATGGTTGAAGATTTGCATATGAGGTTTGGAAGGTTATTACAAATCACTGAAACATACAGGTGTTAAGAGGATTATATATGGATAGCATGCAATTCAAATGAGGCTATACTCACTTAAGTACTTGTCATATTATGTTCCAAATAGTAAAAATAATAAGGATAAGCACAAAATTCAACATTTTTCTTATGCCTGCTATAGGGATATTGTTAATAGATAATTAGGTTCCAAGCTGTGCTCTGTAGAACTTGTGCGACAAAAGATACTATAAGCATCTTTACATAATCAAAGTGCATGTATAGGTTTGGTGAAACATATCAGTGCAAGTCATACATTTTCTGAATGGATTTAGATTTGCTCCATTGAGAATGTGTATACATATTTATTTTAGAAGTACCAGTCTGCACATTTTTGTCAACTTATTTCTATAAAAATATATCACATTCATTTAATTTGCCCTCATGAATACAAATTAACTATCATTCAAATGATTTAATTACAGCACAGTCAGCGCTGGCATACTGTACAATTCAGCGTACCACAGAGAAGTAATTAATTCTCATTACATGTTATTAAAAGAAATGTTGTGACTCTGTGAGGAGATGTGTTGTCTGGGTGGCTTTGTTTCACACTAAGAATTATTACAAATTGCTTAATGTTTCATTGTTATTAAGCAAGCCGTTTTGGTCCAATTCTGATAATATTAATTTTCTCATATCACCTACTTTCTAGTTTTGTCATAGAATCACTGAGAGGAAATCAACAAGTTTATCCAATCCCACCAATGAGCTACTATTTGGCTGTATTTATTCTGACATCAAGGTTTGTTTAAACCAAGAATTTTGTTATTGGTTGAAAAATGTTGCCTCAAACCAAAATAGACAAATAATGGCAGTTCCCACTCAGCGAATAATTTCTGGTGAAAAGTGCAGTTTTTCGCTATTTTCGTCTAGCTCATTCCATTGAAATCAATGGGAACATTGAATTTATACACAACACATAGCAAATATTATTTTATTTCCCAAAGGCATAGAACTGTTGTTCTAGCTACTGCAGCTGCTGCTGCGTTGTTTAAGTAGCAGGATGATTAGGCAGCTGAAAGGAAATGAGATCAACAACAGCAGTAACATGGGTAATGGATGATGAAGGTTACACTTGCCACCACTAGCTCCAGTGATGCACCTGAGGCAGTAGCAGCACAATAACTAGCCCCCACCACTTCAGGTATATGTGGAGAAATTAAGAAGTTGGCCAATAAGTCTTCTCCACCTGCTCCTCCTCCAAACTCATGGGTGTGTTGTTACTAAAATATAATTTTTTTTCCTTGAGAGCAGGAACCGTGCCTCTCATCAGCAGCTGCAAAGTGTACAGTGTGTGTGGTAAATAACACCTGGCACAACTCTATCCAAACACCATGACACCAGAAACCAAGTACTGCTGCTGTCACTATGCCCCTTGCCCACACCCCACTAAGGATACATTACAACTTGCTGACAGTTTAATAGTAATGATGAACTCTCCCTGTCACCAGCTTAGCATATTCTGCAGTATGGAAATGCCTCAGATGCTGCTTGATGCCCTGCATGTGATTCTCTTCCACCACGCTGCCATGTGTGGTCAGTACACCACACAGTTTGTAATGGGTGGAAATGAACTGCCACATCCTAACATCTACAGAGTGGCTACCATTTGACGGGGGAGGTAATGATGAATGAGGTGGATTGACTGAAGATGTAGTTACCCTAGAGCAAGAAGGTTGTTTCACTCGTCATCAAACTTCCAGCCTCTGCCTGGGTTTCTCTATTCTTCCTCTTTGATCTCTACCTCTTGTTGCCTTTCTGGAGAGTCAGGTGTACAGCAGTAGCATTTCTCGATTTCTGTGGTGGGTGTTTGGCTTTAACATGTTTGACATAAATGTCATGGTGTCTTTGTTTCATGTGTATTATCAGGGCGGTTGTGCCAAGGTGTGTTCCCTCCTTTCCCCTTCTGATTCATCACAGTGCCATTGGTAATGACTGCACTATGCCTGCCCCAAGAGAAAAATAGTCCCACACCCATGACATCTGGGAGAGGGAACAGGTAGAGAAGAATGGCCTCTTTCTTCTTGTCCTACACATTCCCCTTCACTGTTTGGGGCAGAGGATGATGTTGCTGATGTTGCTCCTACTGCCTCAGAACATGCACTGCAACTAGCTACAGGAGCATTGCTGCTGCTGGCAAGTGGAACCTGTCCTAGTGCCACATCACTTGTTGACCCCATTCCCTCTGTGTCCACAGTGGTCTGTGGCACACTAATCTGCTCCTCAGCATCCTGCTACCCTTGCATCGCAGCATCAGAAGGAATTAGGGCAGTTGTAAATTATGCAAATTGGTGATGCCCATCCTCATCCCTGTCCCCCATTCCTTCTCAATTTGGGCTAAAAAGGCCATCAATGTCTCTTCCACCCCACCTTCTTCATCATCATTATCACCCCCACCACTACTTCCTCTATGCTGTTGCTGCTCTATTACTAAAAAGCACAAATCTAATTAGTCCTCTTGACTAGGGATGGGCAAAAGTCTTATTTTGTTCCTGCATGAATTTTCATGACAAAACATGATTTTCCTCTTTTCCTGTGGGAATTCTCACCAAAATAGAAAGCTATTGATTTTACACCATTGAACTAAAACAACAGGTTTTACCATGACTACTGTTCCATTTCCCATCTGTGTTTTTCAATGGAGGTGAAACTTCCTGCCTCCATACAATAAAAATCTAGTATTTTCCACTGTGCAACCTGTTATAGTTAAGATGAGAATGATGGTGGAAGCAGGAAAAGTTGGAGTGATGGCTAGCATTATGACCAGCTGGATGGACTCGATGCTGCTAATACAGTGGAGGATACAGATGAGGAGGAAATCAGTAGCCCCAGTAGTAAATGGAACCAACATACCCCGACCCAATTATTCCCATTCCCCAGTATTGTCACTTTGGGGAAGTATATTGAAGGAGGAAGAACTGTCTAGCAGTATAAGCAGCAGCACATGTCATATGCCTGTGCCTGCTACTACTGCTGCCAATGTGCCTCCTTCTGAGGCAAGTGTGACAGCAGGGGAGCCTCAGAATTGTCATTCTCAACCAGTCCCAAAGAGCAGCAAGAGACTATTGGTGGTGGTGATGGTGGAGTAGCTGTTGTGGTGGGGAGTTTAAGTGTGTTTTTGTGTGTGTTTAAGTGTGTTTGGAGGAAAGTGATAAGGAATGGGAGAAATATATAAATGGGGATGGACAGCACCAATGCCACCACCAGCACTGACATTGTGGAGTTTGCTGTAATTTCTTCCACAGCAGTAGGATGATGATGGGCAGGCTATTGTGCCACAGCCCACTGTGGACACCATGGGACTGGGTTCAGAAAGCAGTAATATGGGACTAGGACAAGCTCCACTTGACACCAATATTTCTAGCCCTAACTCTAGTGCTGATGCCTAGGCAGCAGCAGCATCACCTGCCGAAACCATCTGCTCTTACTAAGCAAATGCAATATAGACACCATGACATTTATGTTAAGCATGTGAAAGCCAAAACCCAACAAAAGGAATCAAGAACCAATGTCACTGTGCCCCCTGTTCCTAAACAAGGGCACAAAGAACAGGGCGAACATCCCACTGTAAGACAAGAGAAACTCAGCCTAGAACTTTTATGACTATCTTAAACAACTGCGTCATTATAGTCTACTTTCTGGGTGCCCCAGAACCCTCAGCATCCTCTATCTTCTCCCCTGGTGTTCCACCTTTGCCTCTCCTACCTCCCCCATTAGCTGATAGAGAGTCTGTAGATGTGAGGATGTGAGAATATGGTGGTTTGTGTCCACCCATTGCACATTGTCTGGTGCCATGACCACATATGGCAATGTGGTGGAAAGTAATTGAATGCATGGTATTGTGTAGCATCCGCAGGCATTGCATTCCACTGAATAAGATATGGCAGTGGCAAGGAGGATTTTTTTATTTTTAAGAATTCTTCTATCTTGACATCATGTGTCCTTTTCAAATTGTACAAAGGCCATGGTGACAGCAGTACTTGATTGGTCGGGGCATAGTTTTACATTGCTGACCTAAGTGTCAAGGTGTTTGGTTGCTGTTGTGCCTATTGCTTTATATAAGAGCATATATGTTAATTGTTGTGATACATCCCAATTGTTCCCCTATTTCACAATGTTTCCTTGTGCACATTACAGCTGCTGATAAAAGGAAAAACAATAGTATTCCACCACACCTATGATTTTTGAGGAGGGGCAGAAGAGATGCAATATTGTCAGACTTCTTCTATCTAGATGCACCTGACATGGTGTGGGGGCTTGTTGTGGTATTGCTGCTAATACTAGCAATACTAGGGCTAGTGACAAGTAGAATCATCATTGTATCACTGCCTGTCTTGTATTAGTTCTGGTGATCCCACTCCCATGCAGTAGACTAATCCGGGGTAGAAATTACAGAAGTAACAAATGCCAGAATGTTGTAAGTGGCATTTGCCACCACACTATCTAGCACTGCCAGCACTAGGCCAGTAGGGCATCATTTTGTTACTGGGCTGGCTTTTGGATAAGTCTGGGGCCTGCAAAAATGTTTCTTATGGCTAGCCTTGTGTCTTTATGCCTCCAGCATTGTGGTCTACCTTTTAATTGTGTCTGCAGGGCTCAGTATGTTGGTAGAACCACAGACAGTTAGGCTCAGATTTGGCCAACAGTTTTTCTAAACACTGCAGGCACTGTAATGATCCAAGTGTTTTGAACCCTTTGAGTGCCAGTGCTTTGCAATGAGTTGTGTACACCTCTGGCACTCAAAGGGTTAAGACCATTTCCATTGAACAAGTGAAGACATCATCCAGATACAACAGGTGCCAACAATTGAACAATAGGGAGTCCTTTTGGATTTTTCACCTTAGAACTTTACATCCCAAAGGTATCAATGAACTAGAAGAAAGCACCTATTGAAGCTATAGCCACTTAGTATTTCTGCAGTATACATTTCTGTGTCTGTGTTTACATTTATAAAACATATACATTACATTTTGACACTATATGTATAAACAGACACTCTGTTTTATTAGTTTCTTACTTTTTTTACTTTTTTATATTTTGCTTTTTTGTATGACACTTATTCATCACATATCATACCTTGTTTTGTTTGCTATATCTTTCATCTTTTGGATTATTTACACTGAATATTTTTTATTTATACAGCCACATGTACCCATATATCTAATCATTCATCATTCTTATTATTCTAAAAATATTATTCACATACATCTCACACCATGTAATTATATCTCCCCAGCTCTTTTCACTTTTTTACCCAATTTAGGACGTTCATCCTTGGGCAGATATTTAGTACATTTTAGGGGTGGGTGAAAGGTCCCATCATGTTCTCAGAAAAAAATCCTTAAAAACCATATCATTATATGGAATATCATTAGCAGGAGCCAACATGGCTTTGTGAAAGACAGGTCTTGTCAACTAACTTGATTGCATTTTATGAAAAAGTAAGTAAAAATATAGATGAGGGAGCAGCGGTTGATGTGATCTATTTAGACATTGCCAAGGCATTTGATACGGTTCCACACAAAAGGTTATTGTACAAATAGAATGAAATAAGCCTAGGGGAAAATGTTTGTGTGTGGATTAGAAATTGACTGAAAGATAGAATGCAAAGAGTGGTAGTAAATAGCAAGTTCTCCAATAGGATAAACGTGATAAGTGGAGTACCTCAGGGATCTGTTTTGGGTCCTCTTCTTTTTAATTTGTTTATTAATGACCTCCCAGAGGGCATAGGGAGTCATGTTTCAGTGTTTGCCTATGACACAAAATTAAGTAAGGTAATAAAGTCTGAACCGGATGTGTCTTCATTACAAGAGGATTTGGACAAATTGAGTAACTGGGCAGGCAAATGGCAAATGAGATTCAATATAGACAAGTGTAAAGTTATGCATTTTAGGTATAATAACAAAAATGCAACATATAGTTTAAATGGTGTTTCTCTGGGGAAATCTACTAATGAAAAGGATTTGGGAGTAATGGTAGACAATAGACGTAGCAGTAGCATGCAGTGACAGCTGGCATCTGCATGGCCAATAAGATATTGGCATGTATTGACTCAAGGGAGGAAGATATTATTATGCCTCTTTACAAATCCATGGTAAGACCCCACCTAGAATATGCTGTGCAATTCTGGGCGCCCTTTCTGAAAAAGGACATTATGGAACTAGAGAGAGTGCAGAGGAGGGCTACAAAACTAGTAAGGGGAATGGAACGTTTTAGTTATGAAGAAAGGCTAGAAAAGTTAAACTTGTACACACTAGAGAAACAGCGTCTTAGAGGGGATATGATAACACTATATAAATATGTTCAGGGCCCATATAAAGGGCTCTCCAAAGACCTGTTCATTAACAGAACAGTACATAGGACAAGGGGCCACCCACTTACACTTGAGGAAAGGAGATTTAATCTACAACAGTGGAAGGGTTTCTTTACTGTAAGGACAATAAAGTTATGGAATTCACTGCCTGAGGAGGTGGTGCTATCGAATACATTAGATGCCTTTAAAAAGGGCCTGGATACTTATTTAAAAGAGCATAACATAGAGGGCTATGTACGTTAGTATTGGGATTAATATTTACTTAGGGCTTGTTGATCCAAGGAGAAATCTGATTGCCATTAAAATCAAGAAGGAATTTTTTCCCCCCATTCAGGGTAGAATTGAAATTGCTGTATTGGGGGGGGGGGGGTTGCCTTCTTTTGGATCAATGATGGTAAACAGGAATAGGAAAAGGGTTGAACCAGATGGACACAAGTCTTTTTCCAACCTAAAGTACTATGTTACTATGTTATGGTTGTCTGCTTTTTCACAGGAAAATTTGCTTTAACTATTGCAATTAAAATCTTTGCTGTTTTCTCCCATTGGCAAAAATTTGTATCTATTTTTTCAATGACTAGAAAGTTTTTCCCCTTTATTAACATGTTTTTCTCTTTTTCGTCTAAAAAAGTGACATTTTCCAGGAAGTGAAACACAATATAAGCAGCTACAGAGTGAGAGAGAGGTGCTAGGCTGTTGATATGTGAATTAATAGTGAAACTGAAGAAGGATATGCTCATAGTAACTGCTATCACTATGAGCAAGTTTAATATCAATAAAAGGAGGACCTAGAAGGACCTGTATCCAGGGAGTCTGAGGAGGAGGAAGTGACCACTACCACCAACATGAAAGGGTCTGGATGCCATGATTCCCCAGACCCAATGCTGGCTAGTCCCCCAACATCACCTCTAGGGAGCTTGGGGAAATGTTTTGTACAAGAGGGTAGTAGTGTGAGCAGGACAAGTCAGCTGTCAGGGCCTGCAGCAAGTGCTGCACCTGCTGCCAATGCTGAACATTCTGCAAGAGTGTCCTGTAATTCTCAGGAGGGGGAGATGATGCCAAGTGTGACAGCAGGGGACCCTAAGTCACACTTGCCATCCCCAAGCAGTACTGCCACTAGTACTACTACTAATAAGGTTCAGAAGCTTGTACAGAGTTTTAAAAGTGAAAGAGGGGATTGTCGTCATATTACTAGTGAGGAACAAGACTCAGGGACTAAAATTGATGTGCTTGGTTTTAGTGGGTTAAGCAGCTCATGGGGCTAGCATTAGGGGAGTGTTAGGGAAAGTAATGCAGAGCATTCAGACTAGTGGTCAAGGGAGCCCACACCGTTCCCCTGACCTTAAGTTGGGAGCCCCCTCCCGCCCCCATAATTCTGAAAAAGGCAGAATTGTTGCCTAGCAGCACCACCACCACCACCACCAGGAGCAGAGATCAGCTGCCTGTCCCTCTCACTAGTGCTGCCAGTCTGCCTTCTTCAGGTCAACAAGAAATGGCAAGTGTGACATTAGGGGACCCTCTGTCACATTTCTCGTCACCTCCGCCAACCGGTGAGATGTCTGTAATAGAGCAGCAGAACTGAGGGATTGGTGGTGGTGATGATGTGAAGCTGGGGTGGAAGAGACATTAATGTCTTTTTAGCCTAAACTGAGAAGGAATGGGAGAGGTGGATGGGACAGGCCTCACCAGCGCTATCTGTGAGATTTTGAATTTGCTTAGTTTCTATCTCTCTAATTCCTGCTGCTGCTGAGTTGCAAGGGCAGTAAGATGCTTATCAGCAAGCTGGTGTACCACAGACCACTGTGGGCACAGTGAAAATGGGGTCCAGCATTAGGGATGTGGGACTAGGAGAAGTTCCACTTGCCAGCAGCAATAATCCTGGTCCTAGATGCAGTGCTGATTCTGAGGCAGTTGCAGCAACATCATCCTCTGCCCCAGCCAGTGAAACTGAGCGTGGAGGAGAAGAATACAGAGGTCATTCTTCTCTACCTCCCCCCCCCCCGAAGTCATGGGTGTGGGTCTATTTTTCTCTTGGGGCAGGCACAGTGCAGTCATCAATGACAGAAATGTGCACAATTTGTTACAAGTTAGTGAAAAGGGGAAGGAGGGAATGCACCTTGGCACAACCACCCTGATAACACACATGAAATACAGACACCATGACATTTATGTGAAACATGTTAAAGTCAATCTCCCACCACAGAAATTGGGCACCACTGTTGCTGTACCTCCTGACTCCCCCCAAAGGCAGAAGTAGGTGAGGCAGAGATAAAAGAGGAAGAAGAATAGGGAATTTCCTGCTGAAATTTCGATGATGAACAAAACACCTGTCTTGCCATCACCTTCTTGCTCTAGGGTAACTACATCTTCTACCAATCCACCTTGTACATTGCTACCTCCCCACAAAGCGATAGCCATTCTGTAGATGTCAGGATGTGGCAATTCGTGTCCACTCATTGTACACTGTGTGGTGCACTGACCACACATGGCAGTGTGGTGGAGGAAAATCGCAAGCAGGGCATCAAGTGGCATCAGAGGAGATTCCATCCTGCAATATGCTACGCTGGTTGCAGGGAGGGCCCATCATTACTATTAAACTGTATGCAGTTTATCATGTGTCCTTAGCATGTCCAGGGAGTGGACAAGGGCCATAGTGTCACCAGCAGTTCTTGGTTTGTGGTGGAGGATTTCCTTTCCTTATTTACCACACACACATTGTGTACATTGCAGTTGCTGATGTGAGAGGCACAGTTCCTGCTCTCAAGGGAAACATTTTAATTCTAGTAACAACACGCCCATGATTTTGGATGATTTTGGAGGAGGGGTTGGTGGTGAAGCATTATTGACCAACTTTTTCTTTTCTCCAAATATCTGGAGTGGTGGGGGCTAGTTATAGTGCTGCTACTGGCTCAGGCACAATACAGGAGCTAGTCGTTGCAAGTGGAACCTTCATCATCCATCACTCAAGTTATTGCTGTTGTTGATCCAATTCTCTTTGATCTGCCTAATCATCCTGCTGCTTAAACAACTCAGCAGCAACAACAGCAGTTGCAAATACTGCAAATTACACAAGGACATTGGATAATGGCCTGTGGCCACTGACCAACATGACATGACTTGCTTGCACTAGGCCAATAGGGCATTTTTGTTTCTGGGCATGATCTTTAAAAAATACACACACACACACACACACACAAAAACCTACAGGCCTACAAAAAAAAAAAATTGGGAGCCTAAGGCATACAAATCAATGTTTCCTTAGGACTTTTGCCAAACAAGAATAAGTCCTACAAATCAATGTCCTCAGGCTTTGACCTAACACAAGTCTTATTTCCTACAACAAATCAATGTTTCCTCATGGCTTCTGCCTATAATAACTCTAAGTTCTACAAATTAATGTTTCATCAGGGTTTTGACATAACTCAAGTCTAAGTCCTACAAATCTACCTCTACAAAATACTCTGTCCTGCCAGTCTACCCCAGTAGCAGATTAAGTCAGGGTGTCCCTGTCTCTGTCATGTAATTACATTCCAATTTCTTATTTTATTTTATCTATTTATTAACTGTACCCCCAATGCTAGTAAACACCCCTCCAAAATAAATTCCCTGTTCAACTGATTCTTTCCCCACACTCCACCCACCAGCACAGGCACCCTCTTCAGACCCCTTTTATACCGTGTCTTATGGGTTTTTTTTAATTGTATTTCTTCTTATTTTTTATTAAAGTGGATCTATCATGCCAATAAATGTTATCTCCTAATAATTTATTCCATCGATAAAACCTACCCAAGTTTCTTCACGACAGGAAGAGGGAGAGAGCAGCCATGTTGGTGAAGTGTGTCATGCATGGGTGTCACTAACATTCTCAAAGACTTCCTGTTCTGGCTGTTTCTTGTTTTCTATACCGGCGTGCATGCAGGTTGAAGGAGGGATTACAAGACAGCGGGGAGTTAAACTGAAGCTGTGTGGTACAGCTTGTATCACACAGAGTTTCCAAGTGACGTCATCAGCTAAACCTTGAAATTAATATTTGTCTCGTAATGCAAACATTTAAAAGGAAAGAAATAAAAGAGAAATTATATCTTTATTAAAATAATCAATTAAGCTTAAGTCTACTGAAGGTGGAAGTTCCATTTTAATTGTCCCTGTGTGTTAATTAAATGTTCCCATTGATTTCAATGGAATGAGCTAGGAGAAAAAAGCGGAATAACTGCACTTCTCACTGGAAATTATTTGCCAATCAGGAAGTGTCATTATTTGCTGATTTTGGTTTGAGGTGCAAACTCATCCCAGTTCTGTGTCACTAGGGTGTGCAATCTCTGCATGGGGTGGAGCTTCTCAACACTGGAGACCCAGAAAGAAAGAGTAAGGGGGGTTTTGGATCATTCATTCATTCATTGGAACACTATATTTCTGTTAGCTATAACTTTGTTGTAATGCCCCTTTTAGATATATTGTATCACCAAATATCACAGCTGTTTCTTGTGTATTCATTCCACATAATTAAGGTATATACAACGAATAAAATAAATATTAATGTTGTGATTAGTATTCTAATTAGAATATTGATATTTGCATATTAATATTCATAATTCAGGCCATGACCACAACAGTAAGGAACATGTGTATTATGCATGTTTTTGAGTCTTTTATACACATTTTCTGGTCCATAGACTTATTGCACCATAAATACATTTTTTGGATAATTATTCCAAGGTTTGTATTGGTTGCAGTACATGGTATTGGATTAGATAGTGTGTTTATATGGCACAATTTATGTGGAGTACACATGTGGTGAGATTAATCAGACAAGTTTTGATTAGGGAATTATTAGCAAATTGTATATCAATATATGTGATACAACTTTTATACATGTACATCTTGCATATGATTATGAACATTTTAAAGATATACTAGTTCATCTAAAATTTTTGAATTATTATGGAACATTAATGTTAACCAATGTGTTCTAAACTTCAAAATACAGTTGTTTAAATATTCCATTTATTTTTGATCCTGTCATGTAGACACTAGCGCTTAAGAATTTTTCTTTTTTGTATATTTTGTATTCATTGAGGTTCCTGTGGTGGGCATCCCTCTCTTGGAGCAGCACTGTACATGTGTTTTTGCCATACCATCTACCATCTAGTGTTTTTTTTCTGTTATTAGATATCATTCTTGCTGCTCTCCTGACTACACACATGTAATTATTTGAATACTATTAACTGCTATTTTGAGCTGCCCAGGAACTTCCATAGAGATGTGTCACCAGTGACCATCCCAAGTGTTTGACTGCTGCTCCTGAAACATATGACTAGCTTTCTGTGATGATGATGATTATGATGATGTTGTAATGTGTTCTGAAATATATTTTTATCTTGTTGATGTTGCTGCTGATACTGCCGAAATAAACCCTTTGCTGACTTCCTTTTCAATATGTTTTTGAGCTAGAGAAAACAGGCAAATAAAAGGAAATTTAAGCTTAGTATTAGGGAGTCATTTAGGTAGAATATTTGTTCTCTGTAGTAGGGGAGTCTGGGGGCACAATGGTAAGAAGAAGGGAGGAAGGAGGTTGACCCAAAATACCCCAAAATTTGGTGTGACTGACTGGCAAGACACAGGCAGCTGAGGTCCAAATTGCTTGTTGTTTTTACTTTTATTGTCTCTGTGCTGTGGCAATTTGGGGAAAGAATCTGTTGATTTTGTTGTTTAGTTATATATTTTATTTGGGACTAGCTGTGATAAGATATGGTGGACAACTTAAAATAAAAAATAAATAAAAAAAAAATAAAAATAAAAACCATAAATAAATAAATAAATATATTAGACAGCTGACTGGGAGCTCTGTGACTGAGGCAGACTTGATAGACAGCAGGTGACATTGAGAATTTTGTTGAGTACCAAGGCAAGACATCACACTCCATCAGTTGTGTGCAGTAGAGAGTAAAAACACACACAGTAGTTGAGTAATTTCTAGCAAATGCACAAGTGGGAGGGGGAAAGGTGGAGGAAGTGCAGGGGCATGGCAGTAAAGTTTTAGTGCAAAAACTGACTGCAGCAAACATTGCTGCATCATGTCCAATAAATGATGATGATCCCTCTCCTCCCGGAGTGAATGCAGTTTGTCAAGGTCCACCCAATCACACCACGCCAGTCCCCACCACCATTACCATACACATTTGCCACATTGTAGGTTGTACTTTATTTTTTTAATCACTTGACATCAGCATGAATACGTGCCAGTGTCACTTAAGCAGGAAGTGTTGTGGGTAAAGGACAAAGGCACTCTGCATGCTAACACATTTTTCAAGGTATATGTTGCTGTAATAATCACAACTTTGACTTCTAGCTACTTATTTCTCCACTACAGCCCTCAGAAGAAGTAATATTGTGCTGGGAAATGTTGCACCATATTAAACTTAGGAAAAAAAAGTGTTGGAATAGGAGAAAAATGTGTTAGAATGTGTTAGAATAGGAGAAACGTGTTAGAATAGGAGAAAAATATGTTGAATAGGCAAAAAAAGTGTTAGAATATGTAATAATATGTTAGAATAGGAGAATAATGTAATGGAATAGGAAAAAAAATTGCTGGAATAGGCGAAAAGGAGGAATATTTTGCATTGGAGAAAACATGAAAACTTTCTTGAAAAAAGTGAAAAATCAGCCATTTTTTGTGAAAAGTCATGTGGGAAATTTTTCTCACTTTTTGCCCACCCCTATTCCTCACAAAGATGCTGATTAACATTATGCATTTTCACAACTTAATAACGCTTTGGCAGAAATGTTGAAATTTTATTTTTTTTGTTTGCTTTTTTAAATATTTCTATTTAGGACAGCTTTGAGATACAGCACAGAGCAAGACAATGCATGAAATAAAACATTGAGGTCAACACAGTACCATTCCAGGAATTCATAATAGATTAGAAAAGAGGGGACAATTTAAGTACAGTTAAATAGTCACAAATGTCCAGGAAGAATTTTTACATTGTGTAAACAAAACCTCCCAACAACAACAAAAGAAAAAAAATGGAGGGTGAGGGAAATGTCTCTCTCCACCCATGGAGGTCTCCACCCCCAGCAACTCTGGCACACCACCACCCCCAGCAACAAATATAGTGAGAGGAGTTCAATCAGGAATGAGATATCCAAACTTCCCAAATTGTGTGAAACCTATGAGGGGTCCTTATGCATAGTGTGGAAGATTCTGGGTCACCAGATACACCCAATGATCCTGTGAGGGCAGGGAGGCAGACACCCATGCCATGGTAGCTATCTTAATACCATCACCAAAGTCTCTCTCAGAAGAGATTTATCAGCGTTAGTATCCAGGTCTTCAGGGAAAATTGACAAGATACCCAGCTTCGGAGTCGGGAGAGGAGAAGACCTGTTCCCAAAACCAGAAGACCTTAGGAGAGTCCCATACAAGGGGCAGAGAAGTACCAGTATCATGCAAAGAGCTAGTCAGAGATGCTCAGCTAGGAACGAGCCTGCCCTCAAAGTGATGAGGCTCTCTAGGATAAGTATCCTACCCAGGGTACAATCTCCTTTAGCTCACTAGTGCCTTTCACAGAGAGGAAATATCCTAAAGCACATCATACTGATCCTACCAAAAGGTAGCCCAGCCACGAAGTGCCAGGCAATTCCCCTCTGAACAAGAGAAGCAGTCAACCCCAGCTGTACATTTCAGCCTTATTGGTCCTCATCAGTGAGGTGCAGCTGATCTCTCTAGGCACTGTGAGCAAGGGGTCCATGTCTGGATTACCCTGTTACCCTTATGGTGACTAGTCCCAAAGGTAATTTGCATATGCAAAGAGCTAGTCAGAGATGCTCAACTAGGAATGAGCCTGCCCTCAAATAAGGATAAGTATCCTACCCAGGGTGCAATCTCACTATCATGACAGCATCTGTGACATAGCTCATTATCCCTAGTCTTCCTGTGGTAAAGTACACCCTATGGAGAATTTTCAGTTGGATAAGCTGATATCAGGAATACAAAGACGACCCATGTGTGTTAGACTTGGCCATGGCCCACTCCTACTCCTCCATCATGCCCATGTTCTCCTCCTAGCTCTGCCTCAAAGGAAGATCCCTGTGTGGTGTGCAAGTGTCAAGCCACAAGCAAATAAAGTACACCAGTCATTCCGGCAATTTAGCCAATGCAGAAAAGAATAAGTGGAACCGCTGAAATTTTATGTTTAAAGTGGGGTTCAAGAAAAATAGAAAGAAAGTATTCCTCCTTGCTAATAATGGACATATGAGAGTATCCTGCTCAAAGCATGCTAACATATCCTTGACTAGTTGATGCATGTCTGTTGTCATTGTTGTAAAATTCACTAGCCATCCACCTCAGTTTTTTTCTATTATATATATATATATATATATATATATATATATATATAGTAGAATCTTGCTAATTCTTGCCCCAACACAACTAATCAGCAAGGTGGCCTCCTCACATAGGTCATACATTAGTTGCCATTGCCCAGGTGTCAAATATGCTACCTCCAAAACCTTTCAGGTTTGCAATGTCTACTCACTAATGACCTTATTCTGCCCATATCAGTGTCCTAGCATATACAAAGTGGAATGCCACCTAGTCAGGACCTGTATTTTTAGCTGATAATGGCACAGTTAGTCAAACTTTTGTATGAAATACAATGCATTGCAAGCACTTAAAGGGATAGCAATACTTGAAAATAAGTTTATTTTATATTGTAGCCCTTAAAAAAACATGAAAAATGATATAAGTCTTATCTCCCAAACCTTTATGGTTTGGGAGATATTCACATGTAACATATAGTAAAATTCTCTTTTCCTGGCTGTTTCAGCCAAGTCTGCCATCTAGTGGACAGATTTGGAATTCGGTCCACAGAGCAACAGGCAGTTCTTTAGCAGTGCCGAGATCACGATCTTTGAAAAGAACTACTTAATTGGAACTATCTACAAAGTGTGCCTGACTTGAAAGAACACTTTGTAGACCATTCCAATTAAGAAATTCTTTTTAAAGATGGTGATCTCAGCACTTCTGGAGAGGCACAGCCGGTCCCGGGACCGGATTCCAAATCTGAAGGGTGGAGCAATGACGTCACTCCAGGGGAAACTTTACTTCTATCCCTTTAAGAGTGACTGAGCACAGCTTTTGTGGGAGATTTTCAGCATCCCTCTGATTATTTTGGATTTTGAGAGGATTCTTGTTACAATATTTAGAACATGTGAAAAGCAGGGTACATGATCCATAGCACCTATTCTCAAGGCAGCTATTATGTTGGAATTACTATTAAAAGACACAAAACCCGCCTTCAAGGAGTGGGGTACATGCCATTCCTCTATGCTTTGTGACATGATGATTGTATGGGCTATCCTGCTGCTGTCCTTTAATAATACTGTGCGAACCAGAGGCAAGATCATTTACTGTCCCTGTGATCTGATGCTGCACAGTGCTTACACAGTGAGCAGTGGCAGTCATATAGTCTGCACTCTGCTCACTTGTCCACATATCTGTTATTAGCTGAATTTCCTTGTTTTATGTGGTTTCCAGCATATTCGCCACTGCACTAAACACCTACTTGTGCAACTCTAGAACAGCCATCTTTGAAAAATAATTGAAACTTAACCCTTTTAGAGCCAGAGGGGTATGGAATGCATTGCAAAGCAAAGCAATGCATTGTGTATCCACTGGCACTCAAAGTGTTAAGATATGCCAGCTGATACAACAAATGATGAGTTCGTTAAAACCTCTTTTTTCTAAAAAATAATACTGGAGCCTGTCAACTGTCAACAGCTTGGCAACTTTGACTTCCACAATTGTTGAGTGTTTGATTCCTTCCCAAGAACTTAGTAAGTGTGGGTTCACAGTACATGACAGAAGAACTGTGTTACAGTTTAACTTCCTCAACATGACTTGAGGAGGTGGACCTGGTGGTGGAGGCATATGTGGGCAGTCTATGACTATTAACATCTCCTACAACAAACTCTGAGTTATAATCCTCTGCAGCAGGAGCCATAGGTATTATTCTGAATGAAGAAAATATTGTCTCACTCTCTGACACATCACCAGCCACGGAAACTTATAGGAGTGTTCTGCTTCTGCTAGTTGTGGCACCTCTGACATGTTAATGGTGTTTCTTTCAATCAGACCTGTGGCTGTGCTTCAGGTGGGATCTCAGTGAGGAGATGCCTAGATGGGCCTAGATGTTTGCCTGCTTTCCCACTCCTGCTCTAGATTAACATCTCTATAATTAATTAGGTCATCCTCAGCATTGTCTGCCACTTCTTCCCCACTATTTTTACATTCCTGTAGGCTTTTTAGGTTTAAACCATGTATGCCTGCTTCCCCTTAGAAGGATTTTAAGCACATTGTTACTTTCAGGACTGGTGTTTTTCCTGTCACTGCCAGGCAGAGCAATTGGTTGAACTGCCATACCTCCCTCTACAGTGCAATCAACACTAGAATGCCATTTGTTGTTACCTTCAGTTTATTTAGATTGTTTATTAATATTACTAGTGGTGATGGAATGTTTTATGTGACTTTGACAAACTGCATCCTCAGGAGGAGAAGGATTATCATAATATATTGCCAACACTGCAGCAACCATGGCTGCAATCAGTTTTTGGACTACCACTTTACTACCACATCCCTGCACTGAACTACTACTCCTTTTACCCTACTCCTTCCCCTAGTATGTTTGCTGGACATTGTTAAATAGTGAAGTACACAACAGGACTGACAATGTGTGTTGTCTAACTCTTTACAAAATATTCTCTGTTCTAGAATCTGTCTGCCTCAGTCACAACTCACATTAGTGTCTCTGTCACAACTGAAATCAAGGTCAGTTAAGCTATTTTTCATTTTTTTTTATATTATTTAATTAATTAATTAATTAATTAATTAACTGTTCTTATCAGCTTTGGAAAAAACACTTCCTGTGCAACTGCTTCTTTACACACAATCCCCTAACACAGAGAACATCCAACAGAAAGGTACTTGGCTCCCAGCTGCCTGTGTCTTCTCAGTCACAGAAAAAACATTTTTGGGTATTTGGGGTAAATCTCCTTTGTCCCCTTTCACACATACACACAATCCCCTAAAACAGAGGACAGCCAGCTGGAAGGAATTTTATTCACATCTCCCCTCCTCAGTCACACAAAAGTTTGTTTTCTTTGGTGGGTAAATCTGCTTTGCTCCATTTTCACGTGCCAGACTCCTTTAACACAGAGATAACAGCCAGATTAGGGTAGAACTTCTTGGATCACAGCTGCCTATCTCAGTCAACCAAGACATTGGGGTATTTTGGGTAAATCTCCCTTCTCTGTTCATTTTCCTTCAGAGTCCTCCAGATTCCCCTAACACACAGAACATATTGACTGCCAATGAGACTAAATTCTAGCTTCACTTTATTTCTTAATTTTTATGAGCTGTAAAATTGTGATGCTTTCTCTCTGTCTAACAAACACAAAAAGACTTTCATGACCTGTAGAAAAAATGCACAGAGGCACTAATATTTTTCCATCCTCATTCATATGGGATTAAGATCAAACACAGGTTTATATTTATGACAGAATTACAGGTATGCAAGTTAAAATGTCTATATGGATTTGCCTATACTGAGTTTTGTGCACAACAAAGATTTTTTCAGAATGCTATATAAAATGCATTATCTACAATATAAAAATATTTTTAAATGATTCTGACTCAGTCACAAATGCATCTATTTTGCTAAAAGTTAATTTGCTGTAGGTAAGCTGTTTTAAGCCTTTGAATGGCAGTGTGTTATGAAAAGCATTCATTTCCATACCCTTCTGGGATACAGATAGTTAATGGTATGTTTCCTCTCCATGAGAAGATATGAAATTAAGGATCCTTATTTGTCATAGGTTTTAGGTATTATATTCACCTCATTTGATTAGATTAAATTAACGGTGATTAACCGTTGTTCTCATTTCCCTTTTTTTCGCTGACAAGAAATAGCAAAATAGCAAGAAATCAATTACAATACATTCCTTTTTTCAACTCTTGGAATTACTTAATGACTCACTAAGCACATCATTTGTAGGCATGAGTAAATTCCAATCATGGTGCTTAAACTCAGCTAAACTTGTAAGCATACTCACTATTTTCAATCAGCCTACTCGTCTAGGCTGACTGAAATTTTAAAACTGAATCTTAACCCTTTCTTGGCCTACCTCAAGCCTGCAGGGTTGCCCCATCATAATTCATCTTAACCCTCCTAAACTTCTAGTGTTATCCCCCATTGACTGTATAGGTGGCAGTAGAACATTAACCCTTTATAATGTAACATTGTGCAATGCAATGCATGGATTGCTCAGTACTCCGGTAGTTAAATAAATCCAAAACATTAGTATAAGCAAATTAAAATACATTATTCACCCCACTGTCATTTAACTCTAGGTACCATAGCCCATCGCCCAACTTTTTTAAAATATATTTTATTATCAGATCGCTCCATACAAATCACAAGTACAGATAAATACATATAAAATCAGTCAGATACAGAAAACATATACAGGTATACTTAACAATGAAAAGAGCATGCATATATCAATAGAATGTATAGAGCCAACCTGAGGTTTTATTATTATGCAAAAACCAAATCCCCCCAAAAGGACTAACCTAAATTAACTGTTGCTAAACTCCCCTACCCCATCACTAGATCCTCTCTCCCCCGAGCCCGCAGCACTCCCCCACCCACCCGCCAGCCAGCAAAGCCGCAGGATCTCAATAAGTACAGGGCTCAAACACAGCATCACACATTGACCTCGCCACACAGCCACGCACGCAACCAGCCAGCGTGACCCAAATCAACCATTGCCGTCAAGATGCACAGCATCAATTGCCAGATGAGCATCAGCACTATGCGCCCACCAGTGTTGCCAACGTCCCCATATCTTGTCAAACTTGTTCAGATTGCCGCGGTGCAAGTAAACCAGTCTATAATGCAGAATGCACTGTAAAACCAAATTAATCCACGCCCTGCAATTAGGAGCACCGTTTGACATCCAGTTCATGGCCACCACCTTTCTTGCCAACACCAATAGTTCTCTCAGCAGGAATCTGTCAGCTGCACCCTCAATCTCATCAGGGAAGATAGACAATAAACATAGTTTTGGAGTCACAGGAACAGGCTTCCCCAGCACCAGGGTCACAACATGCAGGATGTCTTTCCAAAATCTCCCAACCGCAGGACAATCCCAGATCATATGAAGATATGTGCCCTGAACATTATCACACCGGATACAGCTGTCGGTAGCAGAATTCCCCGTTCTATACAGTCTTACCAGCGTGTAATAAATCCGATGAAGGATATTCAACTGTATCATCTGATGTCTAGTCGACGTAGCCACCATTGCTGGTCCCACCTTGGCCATATCCCATTCCCAGTCCTCTAACGGACCCGCGTCCAGTTCCCATTTATTCCGGGAAGGGAACTCCTGACACTCCACATGAGATTCCACCCACTGATAAATGAAGGAAAGAGGTCTCGAAGGCTCCAGAAGCAGCAATCTGGCAAGAAGCGGAAAGGTAGAGATCATCGGAGTCCGATCACCCCACTGAGCACTAAGAGCATGTCTAACACACAAATATGAATAAAAAAAAGTATGTGGCATTTGGTATTTATCATGCAATTGTGCAAAAGATTTCAGCCAACTATCCTGATACAACTGTCCAAGCTTAGTAATCCCGAATCTGGCCCACAGGGGGCCAAAGTCACAATTAGATAAGTGATGTAACCCTGCGGCACCCCACAAGAGGGTATCAGGGTCCATTGCAACATACCTCAACAGTCTCTTCACCTCCACCCACGCCTCGAATAAGGTTGCCGCCATCTGAGTTCAAATTTTAAAAACCGCAGGGCCTCCGTGCAAGAACTGAGATAGCGCATAGGCAGGACGCAACAATAATGCATCAATCTTAGTAGTTTGGTATCGACGCTGAAAAGAAACGAAATCCAAAGCATATCGGCACTGCGCCGCTAAATAATATCTATAGAGGTTGGGCAAAGCAATTCCCCCCTCACATTTAGATCTCATGAGGGTAGTCAGCCTGATCCTAGCCCGACCCCCTCGCCATAGAAAATGTGAGATAACTTTATCTATTTGTCGGAAAAAATTTTTAGGTATAGGGACCAGCGTATTTTGAAAGATATACAGAAATTTGGGCAAAAAAATCATTTTACTAAGATTCGATCTACCGATAACATTCAGAGGCAGGTGAAGCCATGCAGTCGTCTTGTCTTGAAAGTATTGAATATTGGGTACCAAGTTCATTTCCAAAAAAGAATCCGTTGTTGCAGCCATCTTTATCCCCAATAAGTACACACATCCACACGTGAAAGTGGTATATCAGTCGGATAAGACTCCTGCAAATGATTATCAATCTGAAGCAAAGAGGACTTAGTCCAATTTATTTGAAAACCAGAAAAAGTGCCAAAATCGTCCACCAATTGCAGTGTGGTCCTTAAGGAATTCTCATCATCATTCAAAAAAAGCAAGCTGTCATCAGCGTAGAGTGCAAGCTTTTCCTCCCTGCCCTCCACCGTGAATCCCTTAATCAATGGATTCACACGAACAAGAACAGCCAAGGGCTCCAAGGCCAAAGCGAACAGGCCAGGCGAAAGTGGACAACCCTGCCTGGTACCATGATATAAGGAAAAGGACTGTGAAGAGAGTCCCCCATCACCATGGAAGCCCTGGGACTACTGTACAAAATACGTATCCTTTTAATAAAGGATGGGCCGAACCCAAACCCCAGGAGTACCTGCCAAAGATATGGCCATTCGACAGAGTCGCAATGCAATCACCCTAGACTCCATGTTGTTGTGATAAAGCTGCAGATGCATAAATAGCCTCCTAAGATTGTGCGATGTTGATGTCACGGTTTCTTTTAAGACACTCAGACCATTGGGTGATTAAGAACACAGTTTTATTAAAATAAGATAAGGCAATAACACGCCCTCTAGTGGTGGTAAATATATACAGATAATATATATATATTTATAATGGTAAATGCACAAATGACCATTAAGTACAATTACACAGAAATAGGATAGCGTGTACCCCTCAGGGGTTAAGTCCTTGATAACAGTCAGTCTCAGATGTGAATGTTTGGAACGCCCTGGGTGTTATAAGGCTGATGCTGGAGACCAAGACTATCACCGGCTGGATACTGGACTGCCCCGCCACAGTGTTCAGCAAGAAGCATCAAAGTCCCCGTAGCCCCCTCGGGCGTACCTACTGGAACTGCTTCAACTAGTGCAAGTGCATAAGGCCCCACGGGCGTAATTGGAACCGGCCTTCAAGGCGATAGCTGCCAAGCCTCCTCAGACTAAACCGGATAATGTGAAAGCATACGCTAGAGCCGACAGCCCCCACGGGCGTGATTACCGGAATACGAATGCTGATGCCTGTGCCTGCCACCACTCGGGAAAGCGGGATCGCTACTGAACAAGAGAAAGGGTCTCAGGCGCCCAACCGGCCTAAACGGATGTAAATACTCTGCAAGGATGTGTGAAGCTGCCGACGAAGAGCGGCCAGCTCAGCAGTAGCATTCACTGAGAAAGAGACTCTTACAGGATTAGCGATAGAGTGGAACCCAGCGGCACTGCTAGGGTTAATTAGCACATTTACTCGAGGCTTATCAGCGGTATAGCAAGGCTCTGCAGTCTGAGGGAGGCACGGGTACGCCCAACTCTGCAACGGTAAAAGCACAGCGCTGATCGGAGTACACCAGGCAAGGCAGTCACACCAAAAGCTGGAACAGTAGATAGAAATGTCGCGGCGGCGACAACTGGAACACAGGTCACTGTAGAAAGCCGGAGTCGTTCTTCGGAGCGGGAAGTCAGCCAGGCTGGGTCGGAGCACGTAGAAGGTAGTCATACAAGCCTGGTCGTACACAAGCAGGAGCGTCAGCCAAACCAGGTCAGGATCCAGAGGAGGTAGTCAGACGAGCCGGGTCATACACGAGCAGGAACACAGGAGAATAGTCAAGACAAGCCAAGTCGGTACACAGGAATCCGGAACACAGGAACACAGCACATTAACTGGCACAGAGACACCACGAAAGGGCGCCTGACAGTCTTGTTAGCCAGGTATAAAAAGGTCACCAGGGGGCGGGCCAAACCAACACAGCAAATCAGTATCTGTCATAACTGAGACTGACAGGAATCACAGGCACTGTGATAGTACCCCCCTCTCAAAGACCCCCTCTCCCTGCTCGAGGTCTGGGTCTAGAAGGGTATTTAGAGTGAAAGCTGCGTACTAATCTGGGTGCGTGGAGGTCCCCTTGATCAACCCAAGAACGTTCCTCAGGACCATAGCCCTTCCAATGAACCAAGTATTGCAGCTTCCCTCTAAATCTCCTGGAATCAATAATGCTCTGCACTTCATATTCCTCTTGGCCCTGGACGTCCACCAGCCCAGGAATCACTGGCGTAGTAGTATAGCGATTACACACCAAGGGTTTCAGGAGCGACACATGGAACACATTGTGAATGTGCATTGAGGGTGGAAGCTCCAAAGCATAAGAAACCGGATTAATCTTGCGGATAATCTTAAATGGACCGATAAACCGGGGAGCCAGTTTGTTAGATGGTACTTGTAAATTCAGGTTTCTGGATGACAACCATACCCTATCCCCAACTTGAAAGGAGACCGCTGGCAGACGTCTGCGATTAGCGTGCCTCTGCTGACGCAGAAATGACTGACTGAGGGACCTCTGGACCTGTGACCAAGTGGAATGAAGCTGTGCCAAATGCTCATCCAGAGCAGGAATCTGCTGCGCCTGAAAGGAGTCCGGGAGCAGACAAGGCTGAAACCCATAATTAACGAGAAACGGAGAGCTCCCGGACGATGAATTGACCGCACAGTTTCTGGCAAACTCCGCCCATGGCAACAGGTCAGCCCAATTGTCATGATGATCAGTGACAAAGCAACGCAGGAACTGCTCCAGTCCCTGATTGGCACGTTCAGCGGCCCCATTCGTTTGGGGATGGTAAGCGGAGGAAAATGACAACTGAATGCCCATCTGGCCACAGAATGCCCTCCAAAACCTAGAAACGAACTGGCTCCCTCGGTCGGATACAATCACTCTGGGTACTCCGTGCAGGCGGAATACCTCCCTAGAAAAGACTACAGCCAATTCCTGAGCCGATGGAAGGCCAGTCAGAGGCACAAAATGTGCCATTTTAGAGAATCTATCGACAACCATAAGAATGAACGTAAATCCCCTAGACGCTGGTAATTCTCCCAAAAAGTCAATAGAAATATGAGACCACGGACGGTCTCCGTTGGGCACAGGTTGCAATAGGCACACAGGGAGGTGCCTAGGGGTCTTAGCACGGGCACAGGTGGTACAGGCTGCAGTAAAAGTGGCACAATCGGCTCTCAAGGTAGGCCACCAAAATAATTGCGACAGAGACCAGACTAGTT
Source organism: Rhinophrynus dorsalis (assembly GCA_037306005.1). NCBI lineage: Eukaryota > Metazoa > Chordata > Amphibia > Anura > Rhinophrynidae > Rhinophrynus > Rhinophrynus dorsalis. The sequence continues at coordinate 364,771,383 of CM074718.1, read as the reverse complement.
GGTCCCTACCAATATGCCCAGCTGCTTTAGAAGCGTGCTAAGTCTCCAACAAACGAACACGGAATGGCACATCTACAAAGCATTTCCCCACAGGGGTCTCAGGGGGTGCCCTCGATTGTGATGCCAATATCTCCTCCCCCAGAGGCGAGGTAATGGTGGTACGGATAGTGGCCAGAATGCGATCTGGCTGAATGATGGGAACAGGTTCCTCCTCCCTCTCAGTGTCAGAAGCGAACTGACGAGACAACGCATCGTCTTTAATATTTTTTGAGCCAGGAAGATAAGACACTAGGAAATTAAATCATGACAAAAAGAGTGCCCATCTAGCTTGTCGAGAGGACAGTCTTTTGGCTTCGGAGAGATAAGTTAAATTCTTATGATCCGTAAGAATTAGTACTGGATTCCGAGTACCCTCCAGAAGGTGACACCACTCCTTCAGAGCCAGAATTATGGCCAACAGCTCCCTGTCCCCAATCTCATAATGGCTCTGCGCACTGGATAATTTCTTTGAGAAGAAACCACAAGGCCTCAAGGCGCCACCTCCCACGGGACGTTGGGAGAGTACTGCTCCAACCCCAACCTCAGAAGCGTCAACCTCCAACTTGAAGGGCAGAGAGGGATTAGGGTGGGACAGCACCGGAGCAGATGCAAAGGCAGATTTCAGGGTAACAAATGCGGTCTCCGCCGCCTCGGACCACTGAGAGGGAGAAGCGCCCTTATGAGTCAAATCTGATAACGGTTTGACAATCGTGGAAAAGTTCTGGATGAACTTCCTATAATAGTTCGCAAAACCTAAGAATCTTTGAATGGCCTTTAACCCTTTAGGACGAGGCCAATGCAGAACTGCTGCCAACTTCTCTTGATCCATGGCAATGCCATTATTAGAAATAACGAAACCCAGGAATGGCACCTGAGATGTATGGAATTTGCATTTCTCTATTTTACAAAATAGCCTGTGCTTGCGGAGTCGGAGAAGGACTTCAGAAACATCTTTGATATGTTGTGAGAGGTTGGCAGAGTGAATTAAAATATCATCAAGATATACAACTACACAGGACTGTAGTAGGTCTCGTAGGATGTCATTAATAAACTCCTGAAATACTGCAGGCGCATTGCATAAGCCAAATGGCATCACCAGATATTCGTAATGCCCTGTTCTGGTGTTAAACGCCGTTTTCCACTCGTCACCCTCTTTAATTCTGACCAGATTATAGGCGGCTCGCAAGTCAAGTTTAGTAAAGATCGATGAGCCCTTCAATCTGTCAAACAACTCGGTGACAAGTGGAATCGGATAGGCATTCTTAGGCATAAGCTTGTTCAGCCCACGATAGTCAATGCATGGCCTAAGTTCACCACTTTTCTTTTTCACAAAGAAAAATCCGGCACCTGCCGGAGAAGTAGACTTCCGAATGATGCCCCTCTCCAGGGCATCAGCAATATAATCCTCCATAGCCTTATTCTCCTCACAGGACAGTGGGTAAGTGCGCCCCCTAGGAGGCACCGCACCAGGAGGCAAATCAATGGCGCAATCATACGCCCTGTGCTCGGGCAATGAGCTGGCCTCTCCCTTACTGAACACGTCACTGAATTGTTCGTATTCAGCTGGCACAGTCGGAGAGGTACACATAATCTTGACGGGTAAGGAGAGACAGTTCTTGTCACAGTATTCTGACCAGGAGTTAACCTCACATCTCTGCCAGTCAAATTGGGGATTATGTACCTGTAGCCATGGGAACCCCAAAATAACTGAATGGTGCGGGGAACGAATGATTTGAAAACGTATCTGTTCCTTGTGGCAAGCCCCCACTGTCATTGTCACTGGACTAGTTTCAAGCGTAATAAATGCCGGCTCCAGTGGTCTGCCATCGATGGCCTCAATAGCAACCGGAGAGTCCTTTTTACATAAAGGAATGCCATGCAGGTTAGCAAAAGACTGGTCCATGAAATAGCCTGCTGCCCCGGAGTCCACCAGTGCGAAGACCTCGATAACCTTGTCCGTCCAAGCGAAGACCACCTGAATAGTGGGTTTAGTGGTGCTAGAATCTAGGGACTGTTCTACACCACCTAGGGCCTGTCCCCCAAGGTACCCTAGGTGCGTTCGTTTCCCGGCCGAACTGGGCAATTGCGCAACAGATGCCCTGCTTTGCCACAATAAAGGCATAGACCTTGTCTCCTATGATATAATCTTTCCTCTTTAGAGAGCCTAGTGAACCCCAATTGCATAGGTTCAGGATTCTCGGTTGATCGCTCAGGAAGAACGGGTGGTGTGGGTGGGTTAAGGAGACTGGTCTGGCCATAGTTTTTCACTTTAGCCCTTTTAGCCAACCGTCTCTCTCGGATGCGAGAGTCTATAAGTAGGACAAAATCGATGTATTCGTCCAGATCACTGGGTACATCGCGAGCTGCTATTTCGTCCTTAATTTGCTCGGAAAGGCCCTGAGTAAAGGCAGCTAGTAAGGCCTCCTCGTTCCAGCCCACCTCTGCTGCCAAGGTCCTGAATTCAATAGCATAATCGCCTAGTGTGCGTTCACCCTGCTGAATTTCCATTAGCCTTTTGGCAGCAGAGGCAGCCCTGCCAGGAACCTCAAACACTCGTCTGAACTTTCTGACAAATTCTCTAAAGTTCAGGGTGCAGGGTCTGGCATTTTCCCACAACGGATTCGCCCATGCCAATGCCTTGCCAGTCAAAAGAGATATCATAAGACCGACCCTACTACGGTCATTAGGAAATGCCTGGGGTGCCAACTCCAAAAATATCTCTAATTGATTAATAAATCCCCTGCAAAGGGAAGGCTCGCCATCATACCTTAACGGTAACGGTGCAGATGCCGTTAGCCCTTTCGAACTGGCTGATGGGACTATGGACTGATTATCCGGTGTCAGGACTGGGGTGACCACCGGATTAGGACTAGGCTTGTCCAAATGTACTGTACGTTCGAGTAACGTCTGCAAAGCCAGTGCCAATTGGTCCATGCGCCGCTCATGGACATCCATCCTCCAATGGGTGTTCTGTGTTTGGCTTTCACCCTTACCGTCTGAGGTCATGGCCCTTTCGTACTGTCACGGTTTCTTTTAAGACACTCAGACCATTGGGTGATTAAGAACACAGTTTTATTAAAATAAGATAAGGCAATAACACGCCCTCTAGTGGTGGTAAATATATACAGATAATATATATATATTTATAATGGTAAATGCACAAATGACCATTAAGTACAATTACACAGAAATAGGATAGCGTGTACCCCTCAGGGGTTAAGTCCTTGATAACAGTCAGTCTCAGATGTGAATGTTTGGAACGCCCTGGGTGTTATAAGGCTGATGCTGGAGACCAAGACTATCACCTGCTGGATACTGGACTGCCCCGCCACAGTGTTCAGTAAGAAGCATCAAAGTCCCCGTAGCCCCCTCGGGCGTACCTACTGGAACTGCTTCAACTAGTGCAAGTGCATAAGGCCCCACGGGCGTAATTGGAACCGGCCTTCAAGGCGATAGCTGCCAAGCCTCCTCAGACTAAACCGGATAATGTGAAAGCATACGCTAGAGCCGACAGCCCCCACGGGCGTGATTACCGGAATACGAATGCTGATGCCTGTGCCTGCCACCACTCAGGAAAGCGGGATCGCTACTGAACAAGAGAAAGGGTCTCAGGCGCCCAACCGGCCTAAACGGATGTAAATACTCTGCAAGGATGTGTGAAGCTGCCGACGAAGAGCGGCCAGCTCAGCAGTAGTATTCACTGAGAAAGAGACTCTTACAGGATTAGCGATAGAGTGGAACCCAGCGGCACTGCTAGGGTTAATTAGCACATTTACTCGAGGCTTATCAGCGGTATAGCAAGGCTCTGCAGTCTGAGGGAGGCACGGGTACGCCCAACTCTGCAATGGTAAAAGCACAGCACTGATCGGAGTACACCAGACAAGGCAGTCACACCAAAAGCTGGAACAGCAGATAGAAATGTCGCGGCGGCGACAACTGGAACACAGGTCACTGTAGAAAGCCGGAGTCGTTCTTCGGAGCGGGAAGTCAGCCAGGCCGGGTCGGAGCACGTAGAAGGTAGTCATACAAGCCGGGTCGTACACAAGCAGGAGCGTCAGCCAAACCAGGTCAGGATCCAGAGGAGGTAGTCAGACGAGCCGGGTCATACACGAGCAGGAACACAGGAGAATAGTCAAGACAAGCCAAGTCGGTACACAGGAATCCGGAACACAGGAACACAGCACATTAACTGGCACAGAGACACCACGAAAGGGCGCCTGACAGTCTTGCTAGCCAGGTATAAAAAGGTCACCAGGGGGCGGGCCAAACCAACACAGCAAATCAGTATCTGTCATAGCTGAGACTGACAGGAATCACAGGCACTGTGATAGTTGATTTACCTGGAATAAAACCGGTTTGATCTACGTGTACTAAAGTCCCAAGTACCATATTCAATCTAGTAGCTAAGATTTTCACCACAATTTTGGCATCTGTAGTCAACAAAGAAATTGGTCTATAAGAATCGCATAACTCCAGGTCTTTCCCTGGTTTGGGCAGTAAAATAATGGAGGTGTTGTTCATAGACTCTGGAAGGGAGCCATCATCAATAGCAGCATAAAAGGTATTTAACAAGTGTGGGGCTAAGACATCCACAAATTCTTTATACCATTCCGCAGGAAGACCATCCACACCCGACCCCGGATAGCCTCCACAACCTCTCTCAAAAGTATAGGAGCATCCAACACCTGCTTATGTTCAAAGGAAAGCTGCGGAAGTCCACATTTATCAATAAAAGAAGAAATCTGAGAGTCAGAACGGGTCAGCCATAAAGTCTAGAATAGAAAGACCGGAATTGTGAATTAATCAATTGTGGGTCAAGAACAAGTGCACCCCCAGGGTCCCTAAGTGAGGAAACCGACGAAGACCCCCTACTTTGAGAAACAAGGTGAGCCATTAGCCTTCCCGCCTTATCCCCATTTTCAAAAATATTTTGTTTCAAGTAAAACATGCGACGGACCTTCAGGTCAGACAATTTTGTAGAATATTTTAAGGAACAGGAATTAAAGTTAGAATAGGATACCGGGTTCCTTTTCTCCACAAACTGTTTCTCCGCCTCAACAGCATCCGACTCCAATTCATCCACCTCCCGAGACCCAAGCCTAACGCTCAAAGAAATAAGAGATATCAAGGAGCCCCTTGCAGTCGCCTTAGCAGCTTCCCAAACAGAGCATGGGGCAGCCGTGTCTACATTGTTGACAAAATATTCAATCAGCTCTTCCCTTTGCTTGGACACCAAATGCGTATTAGTCAACCATACAGGACTAAGCCTCCACACCCCATACCTACGTCTCTGGTCACGCTGTAGCATTAATAAAAGTGGGAAGTGGTCAGAAGCTACTCTGGGCAGAAAACAGCAATCCGTAACCAGAGGCAAGGCCGACCGATTAACAAACGCGTAGTCAATTCTAGATAATGTTTTATACGTAGCCGAATGGCATGAGAACTCCCGGGTCTGCAAATGAAGAGTCCTCCATACATCAATGAAACCCATATCGCCTGTGAGATTGAGGAATGCATCCCTATGTAGTCTGGAGTCAGCAACCGTTCCACCTAATCTATCTAAATCACAATTAGTAGTTATGTTAAAGTCACCCATACAGACAATACGATGGTGTGGTTTATCGGAAATGTAAACAGCATCGCCCAACTTTAGTGTGAGAGTTAGTTGCCGAGTATCAAGGTAAGACCATTGCCAACCATTGTCTCTGTGTATCTCATGACCAGAATTTAATCACTTTCCTCAGCCCTGTTTCTAACTGTAAGTAGCTCCTGACCTCTTGTAGCCACTTGGTTCCCTAGCTGTTTTTGGCATACCCACTGCCTGTTTCTGCAGCCAGCACTCCCAAGCTCATTTGTTTTCCTCCTAGGAATGGGTTAAAGGCAAACATTTTTCTTCTGTGTGAATTTTTCATGGAAAACCCAATATGCTACTTTTTTGTACAATACAATTTCCAGTGAAAACTTTGTTGGCTTGCTCCTATGCCCGAGACATTCCACCAGGGTTCAGACCCAGCAAGGGGAACTCAAAGTTCAGTATGTGTGGTTCTATAGCTGTGGCCAAGGCTGTGAACAGTATGAATGATTCTATGGAAGTGGTGGGCAATGTGAGGCCCTCCAGATGCTCCCTGAATGATGGGAGATGAAGTTAGAAAGCACCTATAGGGCCACTCTTTACCCATCCTTATTGCTATCAGTGCAAAAGGACAAGGCTGTGAGTGGTCAGTATGTGTGGCTCTGTGGCTACCAGTATAGTGGGTACATATGAATATATAATCTTGAAAACCAATTACAGTAATAGAGTTAGTCCATACAAAAATGGTGGTGCCATGTAGAGATAAATGTATTGGGGGGATGCACTAAGGGGTGATATAGAGGTGATAAAATGGAGTGATCACACTTCCACAATTCCTATGTTATTCTAGAGCATATGCACTAGGACCTCTCCCATTTGAGAAATATTAATGCATAGACTCCATAGAATAACATAGGAATTGGAAAAGGGATATCACTAGAGAAGTAATCTCCACTTTATCATCACTTTATAATTCCTTAGTGCATATCCCCCATTGTGTGGTAGAGAAAATACATGAAATATGCACTCACAACTCAAGTTAATTTATGATGAACACAATAAATCCAAGAAAAAATATAAAACTTAATATTTATTGAATATAAAGTAATAACAGCAAGTTATAATAAAGAAATAGTGATATGTTCAGCAGCACATCATTCTACACTATAAGATAATGTGCTGACTATCCTCTACTATGATAAAAATTGTAGTGCATTAAGTGTGCTTGTCAGATGCAGAAACATACTAGTAATATAGATCTTATATATCTAGGCTTTTATTCTCAGTCCATCCATCATCATCTTCAGCCATTGTTGATTCTCTGCAGGATAAAGGCCTCCTCATCAAGTTTCTTTCAATTTCAATCTTGCATTTTTTTGTTGTCACTGTGTACCAATAAATTTGGTAATTTCGTCAACCCATCTTGTTTTTGGTCTTCTTCTTCTTCGTGGGTGTTTACGATTGAGTGGAATCCATTCGAAAACAATTTTTGGTCCTTCTTCCATCAGGTCTTCTTGCTATGGGACTTGCACATTTCCATTTTAAATGCTTTAATCTTTCAATTATGTCAAAAATCTTTGTTGATGAAACCAAGCACGTGTTTTTGGTCTCTTTTCATCAAATTGATTTTCAATACTTTGCTGAATAACTTTAAGTTTTTGTTTGACTTTGGTATTCAATGTCTATGTTTCATAGCCATATTTAAGAACTGAGAGGACACACTTGTCAAAAACCTTTCACTTGAGACAAAGTGGTATATCTTAATATTGCTACATATTCAAATGTTTGGCATCCCAGTTTTATTTGTTGCTCAATTTCCACCATGGTGTTTCCATCTGTTCACATTTCCTGTCCAAGGTAAACATACTTGTCCACCGCTTCTAGTTCTTGTCCATCTACAGAGATTTTCCTTGATAAAGTAAATTTGTTAAAGGTGACTTGCATTTTGTTGATATTCATGTTCAGACCAAAATTTTTGCTTTCTTGTTGCAGCTCTTCAATGCATTTTTCCTGTTTTTCAGGACTACTGGCAAAGAGTATGATATTTTCTGCAAAACATAAGTGATGTAGGTAATCTCCATTGATCTTAAATCCTTTTTTCCTCCCAATTTATTTTTTCGAAAATTTCTTCTAAACAAGCAGAAAATAGTTTTGGTGAAATTGTGACTCCTTGTCAGACACCTTTATCTAGGTTGATTTGCACTTTATCATTGTTGACCTGCATTGATTCAATTGCATTCTCGAATATTGATTGAAGGATATTGATGTAAGCTCTATGTATTCCTTGGTTGTTCAGGACATCGATTATTGCCTGCTTTTTTCAGTAAGTCAATGTGCTATTCATAGTCAATGAAGGCAAAACATAATTGAATGTTGTATTCATTAAGCTGCTCTATAACTTGTTGTACGTTTTGTATATTGGATATTGTACTGAAACCACTTCTGAAGCCTGTTTGTTCTTCGGGTTGTGATGCATTAAGTAGTGGGTGCATTCTTCATGATAGTACCTTTTTGTGAAAACGTTGCAGATGACCGGAAATAGACTTATTGGTAGTTAGCTATTTATATCCGTCTTATCACCTTTTTTGTGCAGTAGGATGACTTCTGCATTTTCCTAGGTTTCCTGCACTTTGCCGAGTAGTGGGTATTTTGAAAATAGTTTAGCTAGGGCTTTAAATAAGGGTTTACTCATGGCTTTCAACATTTCAGTAGTGACTTTATCAGTTCCAGTTGGTTTGTCATGTTTCATTGATGTTTTCATTGATTTTATTGCAGCTTCTATGTCTTCTACCAAAGTGTCTGGCACAGATTCAGCCTCTGGCAGAGCATTCAGTTGTTGTTCTTCATCCTTATAAAGATTTGAATAAAATTGTTCCACTCATTTTAGTATTTGTTGTTGAGTTTTTGTTGTTAATCCATCTTCAAGCTTTAATGCAAACATTTGACTCTTCTGTGTGGCCATCATTTGTTTTGTATTCTTTAGCCCCTGATTTTATTCCAGTGTCCTTTTGATGAGCTAGGTACTGAATTTGTGCATTTCTTCTTTTATGCACTCCTTGCACATTTCAAAATACTCTTCTCCCCACCTCATACCTCACTAAAGAGGACAGTTTTCAGTTATGAAACAATACATATCTTTTGTATATACCTTTTATATATGTCATTTAGACATTATTCAAAGATAATTTTTTCTAGATCGTATATATATATATATATGTGTATAGAAAATATATTCTATATGTGTATAGAAAAAAATATTTTTGTATGTGTTTATTTTTGTGATTTCTGTCCAAATATATCTTTTACTACACTTAGAGGCATAATTTTTGCTGTTCCTCCCACTATCCCTATTTGTTGTTTTATGTACGATACTGAGCTACTCGGGAACCTGTATACACGTACGCAAACTATAAGAATCAACAGCTGCAAGGGCACTGTCATAAATAGCCTATAAGGATAAATACCTTCATAGGGACAGTTTTGCACTTATCTGTACCTGACCTTGTCCTTTGTCTACATAAACTCACATCCCTTCTGGGACCTTATATACATTTGACATTCCTAAAGACCAGACCAATTTCATATTCCATATTACTGTTATCTCTTTCTCAGAGAGCATTGATCTCATACTCTTCTTCCTCTACATTTTCTTTGGGCCTTTTTCTTTGGAATGTATTCATGATGTACAAATTTTGTTCTTCTGCAAATTCGATCAAATGGTTGCTTCCATCATCTCTTTTTCCAGCTCCATGTGGTCCGATCAATTTTTCACAATTTTGGATCATACCATTTCTCCAATTGAAGTCTCTCATCATAAATTTGTAGTGGTAATTGTCCTGTTTGAAGATGCATAATAAATCATCATTGTCCCTTTGGGGAATTATTTTAAAGAAGGCAGAACTGGCTAGCAGTATGAGTAGCTTCAGATGCAAGATCCTTGTGCTTGCTGCTACTGCTGCCAATGTGCCTTTTTCATCTGAAAGGGATAGCAATACTTTGGTATAAAAATGTCTAAAATTGTACATATTAACAACATAAGTTGAATAAGCTACTTCCCATTTCTCAAAACTGTGTAGTTTTTGTGTTCATGGCTTTTAAAGTTCCCCCCTCCCTCCCCTTTCTCATACATCAGCACTCTATCTGACAGAGGCAGATCCTGGTCCTGGGACTGGTGGAGACTCTCCAGCAGAGCTGAAATTGTGACATTTATGAAAAAATACTTCATTGGAACAGTGTACAAAGTGTGCCTGGTTTGTAAGCACACTTTGTAGACCTTCCAATGAAGTATTTCTTCATAAATGTCACAATTCCGGCTTTGCTGAAGAGCCTCCACCAGTCCCAGGACCAGGATCTGCCTCTGTCAGATAGAGTGCTGATGTATGAGAAAGGGGAGAGAGGGGGGAACTTTAAAAGCTATGAAAAGAAAAAACTATATAGTTCTAAGAAATGGGAAGTAGCTTATTCAACTTATATTGTTAATATCTACAATTTTAGACATTTTTATACCAAAGTATTACTATTCCTTGAAGAGATGACAAGTATGACAGCAGTCATATTTGTCATCACCAACCAGTCCATCTCTCATACAGCAACAATAAACTCGTGGTGCCTGTGATGAGATGGAGTTAATTTGCTGCCTGTGTTACTGTCTGTGAACATTTCTGTTGTGTATTGTTTCCAACCTTTTGTTGTTGACAGTAACCATCTGTTTGTACAATTGTGTTATGGGGATATTCATAAACAATAATAATGAATTGGAATATGCCAGTGAGGTGCAACACAAGAAATCAATTCTTTAACCCCTTAACGACCCTTGAAGGTTATAGTACGTCATGGGTAAATCTGACTCAACGACCCATGATGTACTATGACCGTTATGGAATTCTGGGCTCCCTCCATGGCTGCACGCCGTTCGGGGAGTCCAGAATCCAAAAAAAAAAATGCTCTGTGGTCCTTTAGTGACCGCCGAGTGCCTGCGTTGCCGGTCGTTCAGGGGTTAAAATATTTGTTTTCTAAATAATAGGATTTCAAATCATGACAGTTTTGCCTTTTTGGATGCTTGTTGTGCACTTATTTACGTCTCTCTAAGGACTAAGTGTGGGTTAGCAGGAGACATCAGAAACACTGTCTAACTTAATTGCTTCATTAATTATTTCATTAAAATGTTGCCACTGACCAAACCGTCTTTTCATTCTGAGACAATTAGTTTATGGCAGCCACCTCTTCTCCATGACCTCAATGCCTTTACTTATAGCTTTTACTATTGAAACTGAGGAGCAGCATCATGCCATGTGTCTATGACTGATTACCCAACCAAGTCATTTACATTAGTAAAGGCCCGATTCCTTAACCAAGGTTGCTCAGTGGATAATCGAGCCCTATTGAGGTTTGGTATTATGTATACTGCTCACAGGTAGATTCATAAATATCAATTGATGATTCGTCAAGCTTACTTCCCTTACACATATAAATAGTGGTAAATTAGCATGATACATTAAGTGTGCTGACCCACAATCATCACAACTAAAGAAATGAAAAGACAAAGGTATTTGACAATAATATATAACCATTTAACTTTCCAATTTCATGTTTTGGTTTCATAGTTTGGTCAAGATATATTCAAAAATGCCCTTCATATCAAAGCAACCAAAACAAAGGCAAGCCTCCACTAATGAACATTTACCATATCATATGGTTTAATTGCTGCTTTTTATATATAATGATTTCAGTTTGCAGCCTTTATTGGTTGAACTATATTTTGGGGAATACCTTTAGTGAGTGGAAGAAGAACTTCAAGACTAAGGAAGCATCCACCTCCTTAGATTACACTCCAAACATCTAGAAGTCTATCCCTCTCACTCATATTTACTATACAAAAAAATTATATAGAAAGTTGTTTCTCCTACTGGAGAGTTTTGTCACCTTTGTCTCACTTTAGTACATAATCACAATTCCCAACCTTGGATTTATTCTCCTATAATGGGATTAATTCCCAAACAATATTTGAGTGTGCATAACTTGTATAATATACTTAAGTGCAATACATTTGCCCTATTATTATATGTTTTATTAGTGAAATGTACAAATATATGGTATAAAGATTTCCTGAATAACGAGGATTAAAAATATATTAGAAAAGAAGAAAAAAAACAAAAAACAACAAAGCACTAAAGCACCAAAGGTGTTCTAGTTTTTGTGGAAAAAATTGATAGTAATACTTCATTTTATCTTTATTTTATTTTGCAGGCATTAAAAAAAAACATGAAGAATGATATAAGTATTATCTCTCAAACCTTTATGGTTTGAGAGATATTCACAAGCAAAGTTTCTCCTCCCGCCGCTTTTACCTAGTGTAAGCCATCTCTTCTCATACGTGGAATCCAGTCCATAGACCAGACAGATTACAGATGGGGACACTCTTCTTCCTATGAAAACAATGAAAGCTCTGTCCTCCTTGACAGGTTTTTCAGGTTTTTCCTTTATCTTAATTGAAGATTATCCCTCTCTGCAGTCTACTTGGGCACCTCCCTTCTGATCTGGATGAACAGTGTTACATCAGTAAAAGGTCGGGAGTGGGATACTTTGTCATTGAATTACTCTTGAACTACAACTCTGAGAGTACTGAAATAACACTCTCCAAAGTACAAATACTATGATGATTAATCAGAGCTGCTTTTATTATGAAACATTACTATCCCTTTAAGTATCTTTAGCATGAATAATGAAAATAAAGTGGTTAGATTAAATGCTTAGATATAAAGAAAAGAGTAAAACTTGAGATTTTGTAGAATGCTACAGCAAATGAACACTTACTAGTCCACCTGCAAAATACTTTTTCTAAGCATTATTATTATTGGTAATAACATACATTTGCAGTGTTCCACATTAACTTGTCAAGACAGCAACCATTTCTTTAAAACTGGAGTGCTTTAATGCACATGTTGTATTGTTAAAATTCAATAAACAAAAAATGTGTACCACTGAAATAAACAATAAAACTTTTATTGTTAATATAAGGCTTGTAATGTATCTAAACAGAAATGCAATTTTAGAATAATTTCATGCTACCTAATCATCCGCATTATTGTAAATTGATCTAAAGTTCTGCCCACCCTTTTGTAAAACAAGAGATCTCCATAGTTAGATTTTTCCTTTTGTGAAAGATGAAAAGATTTTCCTCTAAGGTGAAATCTAAAATCAATTAAACATGTTTACTGCCTTTCTCAGTATAGCTGCAGGTTGCTTTACAAAATGTCTTTAAATGACTACTTAGGCAGCTAGTTGTGAGTTAGACATTTCATACAGACAGTATTATAGTAATTCAGGTTTGGTCTCACTATGATTAAACTGAAGAAAAGGATCAAAAGTCGAGATGTTTTGTTGAAGAGGTACATAAAAGTAAACTTTTATAATGGAATTGTTTTTAAGCCATACTGCCATATTGTACTTAAAGGGACAGTAATGTCCCAGAAAAAATCATTATTGTTTTGTATTGCTTAAAAATGCAACTAAATGCAACAAATCCTATCTCTCAAACAGCTATGGTTTGAGAGATATTCACTTTCAAAGTTCCCCCCTCCCTCCCCTTCTGAAGTCAGCTATAAAGCTGACAGCAGGAGATCCATGTCTGCCGACACGAGGACACTCTTCAGCAGAGCCAAAATCACGTTATTCAAAACAAATTACTTTGCGTTATTGGAAAATAGTTACTTCATTGGAAATGTCTACAAAGTGTGCTTGCAAACCAGGCACACTTTGTAGACCTTTCCAATGAAGTAACTATTTTCCAATAACGAGATTTCGGCTCTGTTGCAGAGTCACGAGTTGGTCCCCGGACAGGATTCCCCTGCAGTCAGCACAGTGCTGACGTCAGGGAAAGGGGAGGGAGGGGGGAACTTTGAATACGAATATCCCTCAAACCATAGCTGTCCCTTTAAATGTGTTACACATGTTTAACTTATTGAGAGCCTGAATACTGTCCAGTGAATTACTATGTAATGAGCTGGACATTCTTATAACACTCAAAGGGTTGAAATACCAACACACAATAAACTGATGCAATTAAGGGCTGAAATTCTGCGCCCAGTTTCTCTAGACATACAGCAAAACAATGAAGAATTAAAAGCACCATCAGACAAAAGAAAGCAATCATAGCAATGTCAAATTAACCACTGCAGAGCCAATCACATGAAAAATGGGCATGTCCTATAAACAAGTCACAGACAACCAACAAATACCTATCAACCACCAAGAACAAGGGCTTGATAAATCAACCCAACACAATCTGTCACACCATACCCCAGAACAACAAGCTGTACACCTGTCAATCCAAAAGCATCCCAAGCTCACCTCTGTAACATCAACAGCCAATGGAGACACAAGGTGGACCTGACAACTTTCCATACTTACCTGACAGGTACACAGCAATTATGAAAAAAGCACTACAGCCATAATACAATACACTTACCTGGACAACACACGCCTTCCCATTGGTCACTCCCTACCTGATGACCACACCTGGACAACACCCCACCACTTTCTTAAAGGGACATCTCACCATCCTCAGACTTGGCGTGTTTATAGTGAGACCACTCAGAGAGAGAGAGAGACATTATGAGTCATTGACCAGTATAACTACATATCATTTCCCGCAAAGACATGAGAAATATGTAAAGACTTCAAAAGTAATTGTATGCTACCAAATGCAAGAATTATGGTAGATAAAATTGGAAAACTAGAATTGCTGGCTGCTAATGAGAAATTGGATCTAATTGGTATAACGGAAACATGGTGGAATGATACACATGATTGGACTGTGAATATAGAAGGCTATTCCCTCTTTAGGAGAGACAGGCTTAAAGGGATAGTAATACTTCATTTTTACAAAAGCCCTTTAAGCTTGTTTTGAAAAGTTATGTGCAGTGTTACCTTTAAAATTTTCAGAATTTCAGAGTGGTATGCATTGCTTTGAGTACCACTTGGGCACTCAAATGGATAAAAGTGAACAGAACAAGTACAGCAAACGGAAACATCATATGCCATGACCATTAAGAATAATAGCTAGCAAGATGCTTTGGATATTAATGTTGCAATGAACGAGCAGCACTCTAACTCCCATCATCCTTACCATCTTGCTCATTGCTGTGCTGCGCTTCCCCAGCTCTCTCTCTCTCTCTTCTTCTGCACATAAACTCTTCTCAGTCTGGCTGAACGCTGTCTCAGCTCGCTCTCATCTTCTCTGCATGGAGACTGACAGGGGAGATAGAGCCAAGGCAGCGTTCAGCCAGACTGAGAGAGAGAGAGAGAGCCGGGGCAGCGCAGTGATGAGCAAGATGGTAAGGATGATGAGCGCTGAGGCCCAGGAGAAATCCAAAGGTGTAAGAGAACAACTCCCGAGATGGATTGAGGTCCCTGGCCCCAAGAGATGGAAACGTGACGACTCTGATAGGGGCCCGCCTACTCCGGTGGCTGGCTCCCCGACTGGGACGTAACTTTTTTCAGTCTGCACAAAGTTTGATCTCCTTTGCAAATAATGGGCATATTAAGTATTAAGTGTGAACAAGATGTTTGCAGCACACGGAGGCACTCCAGCTGCCTCCGTATGCTTAATGTGCCCATTATTGTGGTGATCAGTGGTACTTTGCGGTGATCAGTGGCATTTTGTGATTTGCAGGGATCAGTGGTACTTTAATGTGTCCTTCTACCGGTTTCCCTCCCTATTCCATTGCCCTTTTCCTGGCCATCACTGGGGAAGGTTCCCCCTCTCTCTCAAGCCAGATTGACAGCGGGCCAGCCAGGTTGCATTCACCTCATTCTACCTAGATATGTGATTACTGCTCTTTGGTAACTCCGGTTGCTTAAGATCATGCATGAACATAGTATGATGTTTGTGATAATCTATATTGCTGGATAACGCATCTTTCTTTTATTAAGTGAATGACTGGTTGCACTGCTTGAAATCTGTGGTTACCATATAAGGTTACTTAGGCAGTCACAGGTAGGCTCCTCTTCAAAGCAGTTTCTACACAGCTTTTCATGTTACAGAAGGAAGTTCCGGTCACAACTGGCAACTTATTACAAACGGTAGTATGACGTATAAAGGGGGCTGGGTTTTGCATTCCAACATAATACTTTTGTCTTTTTGTGCTACCCGTCTGGTTGTATGTCCAAAATTCAGACTCAAGAGGTAAAGCTGTGATGATGTGAAAAGGGGCAGTGAGGGGAAATTTTAATGTAAAATTTACCACAAACCAGAGCATTTGAAAGGTAACACTGTACATAACTTTTCAAGACAAGCTTAAAGGGCATTAGTAAAAAGGAAGTATTATTATCCCTTTAATAGAAAAAGAGGTGTGTGCTTATATTTGAAACCAGAGCTGAATCCAATTTTGAGTGGTAATATTAGTGAGGAAACTGGCCATAATGTGTGGTGCTTGTGGGTGGAAATTGAGACTAAATGTAGTGTAAAAGGTAAAAAAAAAGGTGTTGGTGATTATATGCTACAAACCACCAAATATTGATGACAGTGTTGAGGCCCAACTCCTATTGCAAATGAGGAAAGCTGCCCAGCTTGGGCATATTATAATTATGGCACATTTTAACTATACGGATATCATCTGGAATAATGAGACCTGTCAGAGTGCTAAAGGAAGCAGGATTGTGAGCATGCTTCAAGAAAGCTACATGTCACAAATGGTGGAAGT
Source organism: Rhinophrynus dorsalis (assembly GCA_037306005.1). Taxonomy (NCBI): domain Eukaryota; kingdom Metazoa; phylum Chordata; class Amphibia; order Anura; family Rhinophrynidae; genus Rhinophrynus; species Rhinophrynus dorsalis. The sequence continues at coordinate 364,755,069 of CM074718.1, read as the reverse complement.
GCCAACAAGAAATAACAATGTATTTGACCTAGTGATAACGAATAACATAGAAATTATATCCAATATTAAGGTAAGTGAACATTTGGGAAACAGTGATCACAACATGGTTACATTTGAGATCAGTTTGAAAAAGTAAAACTGTATAGGTTCGACCAAAACTCTTAATTTTAAGAAAGCTAATTTCAAATTGTTTAGAACTTCAATTCAACACATAGACAGGGATAAATTATTTAAAGGCAAAAAAAAAAAACTGAGGAAAAAAAATCTCTCACCACAGCTCAGTGCCACAAGATTTGCTAAAAGCCAGTGAAGTGCCTCTATTTAAGAAGGTATCACGGTTCCCGTGATCTCTCTGTCACTCTTTGCTGTGGTGCGCTCCCATTGGCTGAGCTTGTTTGGCCTGCCCAGTATGGCTTTCATATACCGGGCCTCTGGCACCTGTCAGGTGCCCTTTCATGGTGTTCCTGTACCAATGCTACTGTTGCTGTGTTCCTGCGTTCCTGTGTACCGACTTGGCACGTCTGACTACACTCTTTGGTTCCTGCTCCGTGATTGTCCCGGCCTGGCTGACGTTTCTGCTCCGTGATCTGACCCGGCTTGTCTGACGTTCCTGCTCCGTGATTGACCCAGCCTGGCTGACGTTCCTGCTCCGTGACCTGATTCCGGCTATCCTGACATCCAGAGAGTGTTCCAGCTGCGATCCTGATCCTGTGTCGCTTGGCGACATTCTGAACTTTCATAGTAGCAGTGTTTGTGCAGACTGAACATTCCGTTAACTCTTGCAGAGCCTGTTGCCTCCGTTATACTGAGCCTGTCCGTTAACACTTGCAGAGCACTGTTGCCTTTGATTTATTGAGCCTTCTGTTTACACTTGCAGAGCATTGCAGCCTCCAGTATATCGAGCCTCCCGGTTACACTTGCAGAGCATTGTGGCCTCCGTTAACACTGTGCTTCCGCTTAACCCTTACTACGTGCAGTGTATCATTTACCGCACCGGGTGGTGCTATTGGGCGATTCCATCAGCTCTCGCAGTGTACAGGATTCCGTTACCACACTAGAAGGGTGCTATTGGCTCTGGTTCCATTCAGCTCTTGCAGTGTTTGTGACTCTGTTACCGCACCGGAAGGGAGCTATTGGCTCTGGTTCCATTCAGCTCTTGCAGTGTTTTGTGACTCCATTACCGCACCGGAAGGGTGCTAATGGCTCTGGTCCCTCAGCTCTAGCAGTGTGCATTGCCTCCGTTACGGCACCACACGGGTGCCCACGGCTCAACAGTACTGCTGGCTCTTACAGAGTGTTGTGTATCTCCTCTCCTTGCCTGACCTGGGAGTGTGTCAGTTCTGCCTCACTGCTAAGGTGCTTCCACATCTTGCACCACAGTCTCTTGCTACCCTTAACATCTACTGGGCGTTGTCAAACACACCACAACAGAGACTGATTACCTACCTAGACTTTAACCCATTTGATACTGATACTTCTCATTTATGCCTGTCCTGTGACAGTATTTGTTCTTGCTCTATATACTGGGCCTGAGAGGGCATACATATACCTGTATATCATTTACCTGTCTTTCCATACTAGACTGTTGTGGGCAGTGTTCCTTGTCTTTTAATAAAACTGTGTTTTATTCTAACCTCCTGGTCTGAGCGTCTTACAAAACCGTTACAGAAGGGAACTTAAACCGCACCTTGAAATTATAGACCTGTGAGTTTGACCTCTGTAGGGAAAAAACTTCTAGAAGGTATAATAAGGGATTATATTCAGGATTACAACACAAAAAATAGGACCCTAAGCAGGAATAAACATGGTTTTATGAGGAATAGATCATGCCAAACTAATCTTTTCAACTTCAATAAGGAAGTAAGTAGCAAGCTTGATAATGGTAAGGCAGTTGATACATATCTAGATTTTCAAAGGCTTTTGATACAGTGCCACACAGAAGGTTGGGGCATAAAATAAGAAAACTTAGGCTAGGGGATAACCTTTGCAGTAGATAGAAAACTGGTTGAAGGATAGGAAACAGTGTGTGTTTGTAAATGGTCAATTCTCCAATACAGTTAAAGGGATAGTAATACTTCGTTTTATCTTTATTTTATTTTGTAGGCATTAAAAAAACATGAAGAATGATATAAGTCTTATCTCTCAAACCTTTATGGTTTAAGAGATACTCACAAGCAAAGTTTCCCCCTCCCGCCCCTTTTTCCTAGTATAAGCCATCTCTTCTCAGATGTGGATCTAGTTGTAAGACCAGACAGATAACAGCAGGGGACAATCTTCTTTGTATGAAAACAATGAAAGCCCTTCCCACCTTGACAAGTTTTTCAGCTTTTTCCCTTATCTTAATTGAAGATTGTCCCTCTCTGCAGTCTACCTGGGCACCTCCCTTCTGATCTGGCTGAACGGAGGGGGGGATACATTGCTTGTGAATATCTCTTAAACCATAAAGGTTTGAGAGATAAGACATATCATTCTTCATGGTTTTTTTTAATGCCTACAAAATAAAATAAAGATAAAATGAAGTATTACTATCCCTTTAAAGTTGAGAGTGGAGTACCTCAGGGTTCAGTATTAGGTCCACTGCTTTGTAACATGTTTATAGATGACCTGGAAACAGATATAGAAAGTAAGATATCAATATTTGCAGATGATACTAAATTATGCAGGGTAATTAATTCAGAACAGGAAATTTGCTCTCTATAGAGGGATTTACATAAAATGGCAGATTGGGCAAACAAATGGAATATGTATATGAAGTTTAATGTGGGATAGTGTAAAGTCATGAATTTGGGAAGAAAGGCTACTTATGAACTTAATGGAATAATTTTAGGGGACTTGTTGCTAGAGAAAGACCTGGGTATCCTTGTAAACTACAAACTTGGAAACAGTGACCAGTGTCAAATAGCAGTAGCAAAAGCAAATAAAATCATGTCTTGCATAAAAAGGAACATTGAAGCAAGAGTGAATAACATAATTCTGCCATTGTACAAATTATTGTTAAGACATCATCTCAAATATGCAGAACCGTTTTGGGCACCAGTTCTGAAAAAGGATATACTTGAACTGTAGAGGGTACAGTGAAGAGCAACAAAAATAATTAATGGAATTGAGGATGTGATGTATGAGGAATGACTAGACAAACTTGGTTTATTTGCTCTAGAGAAAAGATGACTAAGAGGAGATCTTATCACATTGTACAAATATATGAAAGGTCAATATAAGGATCTCTTGGGTGAGCTATTCATTCCAAGGCCTGATCAGGTGACCAGGGGACACCCCTTGAGTTTAGAAGAAAGGAGCTTTAGACTTCAGCAAAGGAATGAGTTTTTTACAGTAAGGTCTGTTAAATTGTGGAATTCCTTGCCCAAGGAGGTGGTTATGGCAGATACAATGAATACATTTAAGAGAAGATTAGATACATTTCTTCCAAAAGGAAACATACAGGATTATACTGAATTTTAGTAGGCAAACTAGAAAGGTCTAATAAATGACTAACTTATTTGGTAGCAGGATAGCTATACAATTCGCTTGTCGCTGGGATATGAGGCAAAGGTTGAACTTGATGGACTTCTGTCTTCATATACCTTTTTGAGGAGATAAAAGATGATGTCAACCCCATATTCAGACATGCAGAAGCTGATGTGTGGCATCCATTTTATGGCAAGTGTATCCTTCCACTCAACATAAAGGTATGCATCTGGCATGTCCCAGCCCACGTGTTCAAGGGCAGTGTCTCAGGTGCTGGCATGCCTCAAGAGGAAGACCAGGAGATACAACAGTGTATGTGCTGTGTGTGCTTACCTATGGGCAAACACCTTACAACCAAGTAATATGTGCAGGAGTTGTGTTCACGACATTGCTTTGCAATGCACTGGAGACATCTCGGCCACTTAACCTGTTAGAAACAAGAAACATTCAAAGGCATAAATGTGATGAATAAGTGCAATTATTGCAGAAAGGACTTTTATTTTTTTTTGGGGGGGGCTTTTAGAAGTGGCTTCTGAGGTGGATGACATCACAGATTGTCTAGTGCTGCTTCCTGCAGTTTCTTCCTGCGATTGGTTACCCACATTTCCACCAGCTTTTGGAAAAGCATGTCCATAATTCCTGTCCTGAACTGGTGGATCTCCGTAGTTAGGGTTGCCTACTGTGATTGCATTGCGGGGAGGGTGACTGTTTTCCTCTGCACATCTCTTTGCAAACTCCTCAAGTAACTTGTGAATCGTCTCGGCTCCCTTGTCTGTCTCCTTTGAATGCGCAGGCACTCTGCATCCATCTCCATGGTTTGGCTACCTGTGTCAGAGGATGTGGCCATAAATGGTGGAGTTCCAGGTGCTGGGGATGGCACTCCAACTTCTTCTTCTTCCTTTTGCCCATTGTCTTTCTCCAGGTCTGGTGCTTGTTCTTCCACTGCTGGTGATGGTGAGGTGTGTTGTGGGCCAGTTGTCAGGGTGCCAGCATGGGAGGACCCTGAGGGTTCTATGCACCCACCACATCTATGGAGTCCATACTTGCAGCTGATGGTTGTCCCTCTCTGTGGTGGGGGCTTGAACTTCTCCAGTGGTTGAGGGTGCTGTGGTTCACAATTTAGGCCAAGGTGTTCATAGATCAGTGACCATGGGTTATACTGTAGCCACTGGTATCTGTTTCCCTCCCACCTGGGTGTGGGGTCATAGTTGGGCTCAGAATGTGGATTCATCCAGGTTGTTGGCTATGGCCATGGTTTGGGTCCATATGCCCACCATCCCGGTGGCAGTGGTGATGGTGGTACCATCCAGTAGTGGCCTTGGGTTGTGGTAAGCATTCAATTTCTAGGAGGCACACTCCTAGTCGGTATTCATTCCCAGTAGGCTCTCAAGGGCTCAGTACCTAAGTATTAACATAAGCCTCTTATAAAGGAAGGGCAGGGAAGAGGTAAAATGAGATGACACCATAATTAGGAAACACATTAGCACCAGCTCAGATTAGTGATAATATTATGGAACTATAGAAAAAAGACATTAGTAACACATGCATGTGTTATAGAGTTTGATGTACCATGACATGTAGAGTGAAGATTATAACAGGTTATAAGGTTCCATACAGCTGCTAAACAGATTATTGACAATAGAATGTACTGTTTGAAGCTGCAATTTGTGCTAGTTAAAAATATGGACCATTGAAACATGGTATAAAAATGTTATACAAAAATAGTGAAGAACCTATGGATTGTAGCTTATGTTCCAACAGTAAGCTGAGAAGTGGAAGAGTGGTAGCATTTTCCAGTTGAGAAACAGTCACATGAAACAATATTGGACACCTTTAGACTGACAGTGCATGAGGAGCATCTTAAGAACAATGTTACTGCCACTGTTGAAAAAAGATGAGGGCCTGAGTGACAACATGAACACTGTCACAAGATATATTGCAGCTGGAGTAACTGAAGGTGAGTAAACAGAGAAATAATGTGTTAACTATAAAAATAATATGAGCATTGTAATTGGAGAGAGGCAAAGCGACTGCATATGTGTATAGATGCATGAATCCTGAGCTCCGTGCTACTGCAGCTTAAATTTAGCTTTTTATTACCTATTGCCTGACCAATTCTAATACCAAGTGTGGGGCCCGGTCTCTCACATGATGGAGGGGACCCAGATAATGAAAAAAGGACCAAAACCTTGCAGATGTCACGGTTTATTATGACTCTCAGACACAAGTTTTAGGTAAAAATCAATTTTATTGAAATAATAAATTGATAACGTAGGATGGCAACCACATACATACAGATATATTCAGAATATAACAAGACAGAAGGCAGACTCTACCGGTCCTGTCAAAATACCGGACAGGACAGTCTGAAGTAATAGAATGTTAGGCTCTACCGGCCTTGCCAATACCGGGTAAGGCAACCTACAGATGGAATCGCATAACGGTTCTACCGGCCTTACCAAATTACCGGGCAAGGCAGCCTCAATAGATTCATAATGTAGGCTCTACCGGCCCTGCCAATACCGGGTAAGGCAACCTCAGATGGAATGTGGCAAAAGGTTCTACCGGCCTTACCAATACCGGGCAGGGCAGCCCAGAGATAGTAGCAGCAGTCAGATGGTAATGGCAAATTGACAGGATCGTAAGCAACCCAGTGTACACATACTGAGACTAACAGGGGAATCGTAAAGCCGCAAGGCTTTGGAGCAAACCAGCGTCCGCACGCTGGGACCAACACTGAATTGTATAGCCGATAGGCTTAGGAGCAAACCAGTGACCGCACACTGGTGTAACAAGCGAGTTAGTATAGTCGTAAGGCTTTGGAGCAAACCAGCGTCCGCACGCTGGGACCAACACAGAATTGTATAGCTGATAGGCTTTGGAGCAAACCAGTGACCGCACACTGGTGTAACAAGCAAGTTTGTATAGCCGCAAGGCTTTGGAGCAAACCAGCGTCCGCACGCTGGGACCAACACAGGATAGTACAGCCGATAGGCTTTGGAGCAAACCAGTGACCGCACACTGGTGTAATAAGCGAGTTTGTCTAGCTGCAAGGCTTTGGAGCAAACCAACGTCCGCACGCTGGGACTAACATAGGATTGTATAGCCGATAGGCTTTGGAGCAAACCAGTGACCGCACACTGGTGTAACAAGCGAGTTTGTCTAGCCGCAAAGCTTTGGAGCAAACCAGCGTCCGCACGCTGGGACCAACACAGGATTGTATAGCCGATAGGCTTTGGAGCAAACCAGTGACCGCACACTGGTGTAACAAGCGAGTTTGTCTAGCCGCAAGGCTTAGGAGCAAACCAGCGTCCGCACGCTGGGACCAACACAGAATTGTATAGCCGATAGGCTGTGGAGCAAACCAGTGACCGCACACTGGTGTAACAAGCGAGTTTGTCTAGCCGCAAGGCTTAGGAGCAAACCAGCGTCCGCACACTGGGACCAACACAGAATTGTATAGCCGAAAGGCTGTGGAGCAAACCAGTGACCGCACACAGGAGTAACAAGCAATGTCGCCAACGCGACCAGGCAGGGGGTCGCCAGGATACAGGAGACAGGCGATGCGATGACAGGAACCAGCAACGATCAGTCAGGTCAGGAAACCGCAGAGAAGAAGTTCAGCAGGAACTATAACACCAGAGACTAGGCCGGAACCAGGACTGGAAGTACTTCAGCATGCAGGAAACACTGGAACAGTAGAGATCAGGAACTCAGGAACACTGGAACAGAGGCCCAGCTATCACTGGCATAGTGATAGCAAGAAGGTCAGAAACAACACGAAAGGGCCCTCAAAGGGTGCCCAATCCAGGTTTAAATAGGCAATAAGAGGCGGGCTATCTGCAGACAGTCAATAGAAGCCCCCTACTGGTGACAGACAAGGAACTGCAGCAATCACGGGCACTGTGATAGTACTCCCCCTTCAAAGACCCCCTCTCCTAGAATTGGGTCTAGGTTTCTGTGGGTAATTGGCATGAAAGGCCCTAGTTAGCCTAGGTGCATGAAGGTCCGTACTATCCACCCATGATCGATCCTCAGGACCATACCCTTTCCAATGCACCAGGTACTGTACCCTTCCTCTAAGCCTACGGGAATCAATAATGCTCTGAACCTCGTACTCCTCCTGGCCCTCGACCTCAACAGGTCCTGGCACCACAGGTGTGGTAGTATAGCGATTGCAAACCAGAGGCTTAAGAAGGGACACATGGAACACATTATGGATACGCATGGATGCAGGTAGGTCTAGTGCATAGGAGACAGGGTTAATTTTGCGAATAACTCTGTATGGACCAATAAACCGGGGAGCCAACTTATTAGACGGAACCTGCAGCTTGAGATTTCTGGAGGAAAGCCATACTCTATCCCCAACCTGAAAGGAAACCGCTGGAAGCCTTCTGCGATTAGCATGGCGCTGATGACGCTGAAATGACTGACCAAGTGCCCACTGAACTTGTGCCCATGTGGAACGGAGTTGCTCGATATGCTCATCCAGAGCTGGAATCTGTTGCGTCTGAAATGAGTCTGGAAGCAAACAGGGCTGGAACCCATAATTAATCAGAAATGGAGAGCTCCCAGATGAAGAATTGACCGCACAGTTCCTGGCGAACTCTGCCCAAGTCGGACCAATTATCATGATGGTCAGTAACGAAACAACGGAGAAATTGTTCCAAGCCCTGATTAGCTCGTTCAGCGGCTCCATTGGTCTGGGGATGGTAGGCAGAGGAGAAGGACAGCTGTATGCCCATCTGTTGGCAAAATGCCCTCCAAAATCTAGACACAAACTGGCTCCCCCTATCAGACACCAGTACCCTAGGCACTCCATGCAACCGGAATACTTCTCTGGCGAACACCATTGCCAATTCCTTCGCTGAAGGAAGACCACGGAGGGGCACGAAATGAGCCATTTTAGAAAACCTGTCCACCACCATGAATGTAAAGGAGTACCCCTTAGACATAGGCAACTCTCCCATAAAATCAATGGAAACATGAGACCAGGGGCGTTCGCCATTGGGCACCGGTTGAAGCAAGCCCACAGGGAGATGTCTCGGGGTCTTAGCGCGGGCACAGGTGGCACAGGCATTCGTAAATTTGGCACAATCGTTTCTCATGGAGGGCCACCAAAATAACTGAGAAAGGGACCATAACAATTGGTCTCTACCAATATGTCCCGCAGCCTTAGAGGAATGGTAGGTTTCAAGCAGCCTAGTACGAAATGGTTCATCGACAAAACATTTGCCCACTGGAGTTTCATGGGGAGCGGACCCCTGAGAGTCCAGGATCTCCTCCCCTAAAGGAGAAGTGATACTCGTGCGTATAGTAGCCAGTATTCTATCAGGTTGGATGATGGGTGCTGGTGCTTCCACTCTGTCACTGTCGGCCTCAAATTGTCTTGACAGTGCATCCGCCCTGATATTCTTTGACCCCGGTAAGTATGATACAATGAAATTAAATCGAGACAGGAAAAGTGCCCACCTGGCCTGACGGGAGGACAATCTCTTGGCCTCCGAGAGATAAGTCAAATTTTTATGATCTGTTAGGATTAATACGGGAGTCTTGGTACCTTCAAGCAAATGACGCCACTCCTTAAGAGCGAGGATAATGGCCAATAATTCTTTGTCACCTATCTCATAGTGGCCTTGAGTGACAGTTAACTTCTTAGAGAAAAACCCACAAGGTCTGAGAGTACCACCTTTCTCGTGTCATTGCGAAAGTACTGCCCCAACCCCAATATCTGAGGCATCCACCTCTAACGTAAATGGAAGTAGAGGATTGGGGTGGGATAACACAGGAGCCGCAGCAAATGCCAGCTTCAAATTCTCAAAGGCATTCTCAGCAGATACCGGCCAACAAGAAGGATTAGCGCCCTTGTGCGTAAGATCGGACAGAGGTTTGACAATGGAAGAAAAGTTCTTAATAAACCTCCTATAATAATTAGCGAAACCCAGGAAACGCTGTATGGCTTTAAGACCCTTGGGTTTTGGCCATTGTAAGACAGCTGACAACTTATCCTTGTCCATGGCAATGCCATCATTGCCAATTATGAACCCCAAGAATGGCACACTGGTTCTATGAAAGTCACATTTTTCCAGTTTACAAAATAATTTGTTCTCACGGAGTCGTAGCAATACTGCGGATACATCTTTGATGTGCTGTGCCATGTCTTGAGAGTAAATCAATATATCGTCCAGATAAACCACAACACATGTCTGTAACATATCTCTCAGAACATCGTTTATCAGTTCCTGGAAAACTGCGGGGGCATTACATAGCCCAAATGGCATTACAAGATACTCGTAGTGCCCAGCTCGAGTATTAAAGGCAGTTTTCCACTCATCACCTGCTCGAACGCGCACCAGATTGTAAGCGGCCCGTAGGTCCAATTTGGTAAAAATCGAAGCGCCCTTAAGCCTGTCAAAAAGCTCGGTGATGAGTGGTATGGGGTATGCGTTTTTAGCCATTAGTTTATTCAAGCCCCGGTAGTCAATGCATGGTCTTAATTCGCCATTTTTCTTTTTTACAAAAAAGAACCCAGCCACAGCTGGAGAGGTAGATTTTCGTATGATCCCTCTAGCAAGGGCATCAGAAATGTAATCCTCCATAGCCTTATTTTCCTCACAAGATAATGGATAAGTGCGTCCTTTTGGAGGTACTGCCCCAGGCTGCAATTCGATGCAGCAATCATAAGGTCTATGTTGAGGTAGCAAACTGGCCTCTCCTTTGCTAAAAACATCGCCAAACTGTTGGTACACATCCGGTATAGCCGAGGAGGTGCACAGGACCTTAACAGGCTGGATGACGCACTTGTCCATACAAAACTGGGACCAAGCAGCAATTTCACACTTTTTCCAATCAAATTGTGGGTTATGTAACTGTAACCACGGAAAGCCCAATATTACCGCATGGTGCGGAGAATTAATCAGTTGAAACTGCTGCTCTTCTCTGTGAAGTGCCCCAATAGTCATAGACAGTGGCATAGTTTCAAACATAACCTGAGGCGGTTCTAAGGGTCTGCCATCAATCGCTTCAATAGTCAAGGGATTTTCTCTTTCAATGCGTGGAACTCCGTGCAATTCAGCAAAGGTATTATCCATAAAATACCCTGCTGTACCAGAGTCAACCAAGGCCAAAACCTCCACGGAGCGTTGTGCCCAAGATAATACCACCTGTATGGTGGGTTTCATTGTGCCCGACACTGGGGACGATTGTACACCACCTAGGGCCTGTCCCCCAAGGTACCCTAGGTGTGTGCGTTTCCCGGACGTACCGGACAGGAATTTAGCAAATGCCCTTTTTTACCGCAGTATAAACACAACCCTTGTCTTCTGCGATAAAGTCTCTCAGCCTTGGTTAGTCTAGTGAAGCCTATTTGCATAGGTTCACTTGTCTCCCGTACAGGTTCACTAGACTTCAATGCCAGGGGAGGGATGGGTGGGCAAAACATGCCACTAGGCTCATTATTCTTTGACCGTAACTTACGATCTCTGGCAATTGATCTCTCACGTATTCTGGAGTCAATTATCATAACATATTCAATGTAGTCATCTAGATCCATAGGTAGATATTTAGCAGCGATTTCGTCCTTAATGTGGTCATTCAGGCCTTGAGAAAAAGCTGCCAATAATGCCTCAATATTCCAACCTACCTCTGCTGCCAATGTGCGGAATTCGATGGCGTATTCGCCTACTGTACGCCTGCCCTGATGTATCTCCATAAGGCGTTTGGCAGCAGAGGTGGTTCTACCAGGAGGCTCAAACACTCTTCGAAAGGATTGCACAAATTCTCTAAAGTTTTTAGTACAAGGTTTAGCATTCTCCCACAAGGGGTTAGCCCAAGCCAAAGCTCTGCCAGTCAGCAAAGATATTGTAAACCCCACCTTACTACGATCATTGGGAAATGCGTGTGCCGTCAATTCCATAAAAATCTCGAGTTGGTTGATGAACCCTCTGCAGAGACTAGGGTCACCATCGTATCTTAGCGGCAAGGGTGCAGAAGCCGTTAACCCTTTAAACGTGCCCCCTAGGGGTCTGGTATCACTCTCCGGTGTCTGACTTGGCGAGACCACCGGGCTAGAGCTAGATTTGTCAGCAAGTACCGTGCGTTCAAGGATCGTCGGACCAATTATCATGATGGTCAGTAACGAAACAACGGAGAAATTGTTCCAAGCCCTGATTAGCTCGTTCAGCGGCTCCATTGGTCTGGGGATGGTAGGCAGAGGAGAAGGACAGCTGTATGCCCATCTGTTGGCAAAATGCCCTCCAAAATCTAGACACAAACTGGCTCCCCCTATCAGACACCAGTACCCTAGGCACTCCATGCAACCGGAATACTTCTCTGGCGAACACCATTGCCAATTCCTTCGCTGAAGGAAGACCACGGAGGGGCACGAAATGAGCCATTTTAGAAAACCTGTCCACCACCATGAATGTAAAGGAGTACCCCTTAGACATAGGCAACTCTCCCATAAAATCAATGGAAACATGAGACCAGGGGCGTTCGCCATTGGGCACCGGTTGAAGCAAGCCCACAGGGAGATGTCTCGGGGTCTTAGCGCGGGCACAGGTGGCACAGGCATTCGTAAATTTGGCACAATCGTTTCTCATGAAGGGCCACCAAAATAACTGAGAAAGGGACCATAACAATTGGTCTCTACCAATATGTCCCGCAGCCTTAGAGGAATGGTAGGTTTCAAGCAGCCTAGTACGAAATGGTTCATCGACAAAACATTTGCCCACTGGAGTTTCATGGGGAGCGGACCCCTGAGAGTCCAGGATCTCCTCCCCTAAAGGAGAAGTGATACTCGTGCGCATAGTAGCCAGTATTCTATCAGGTTGGATGATGGGTGCTGGTGCTTCCACTCTGTCACTGTCGGCCTCAAATTGTCTTGACAGTGCATCCGCCCTGATATTCTTTGACCCCGGTAAGTATGATACAATGAAATTAAATCGAGACAGGAAAAGTGCCCACCTGGCCTGACGGGAGGACAATCTCTTGGCCTCCGAGAGATAAGTCAAATTTTTATGATCTGTTAGGATTAATACGGGAGTCTTGGTACCTTCAAGCAAATGACGCCACTCCTTAAGAGCGAGGATAATGGCCAATAATTCTTTGTCACCTATCTCATAGTGGCCTTGAGTGACAGTTAACTTCTTAGAGAAAAACCCACAAGGTCTGAGAGTACCACCTTTCTCGTGTCATTGCGAAAGTACTGCCCCAACCCCAATATCTGAGGCATCCACCTCTAACGTAAATGGAAGTAGAGGATTGGGGTGGGATAACACAGGAGCCGCAGCAAATGCCAGCTTCAAATTCTCAAAGGCATTCTCAGCAGATACCGGCCAACAAGAAGGATTAGCGCCCTTGTGCGTAAGATCGGACAGAGGTTTGACAATGGAAGAAAAGTTCTTAATAAACCTCCTATAATAATTAGCGAAACCCAGGAAACGCTGTATGGCTTTAAGACCCTTGGGTTTTGGCCATTGTAAGACAGCTGACAACTTATCCTTGTCCATGGCAATGCCATCATTGCCAATTATGAACCCCAAGAATGGCACACTGGTTCTATGAAAGTCACATTTTTCCAGTTTACAAAATAATTTGTTCTCACGGAGTCGTAGCAATACTGCGGATACATCTTTGATGTGCTGTGCCATGTCTTGAGAGTAAATCAATATATCGTCCAGATAAACCACAACACATGTCTGTAACATATCTCTCAGAACATCGTTTATCAGTTCCTGGAAAACTGCGGGGGCATTACATAGCCCAAATGGCATTACAAGATACTCGTAGTGCCCAGCTCGAGTATTAAAGGCAGTTTTCCACTCATCACCTGCTCGAACGCGCACCAGATTGTAAGCGGCCCGTAGGTCCAATTTGGTAAAAATCGAAGCGCCCTTAAGCCTGTCAAAAAGCTCGGTGATGAGTGGTATGGGGTATGCGTTTTTAGCCATTAGTTTATTCAAGCCCCGGTCGTCAATGCATGGTCTTAATTCGCCATTTTTCTTTTTTACAAAAAAGAACCCAGCCCCAGCTGGAGAGGTAGATTTTCGTATGATCCCTCTAGCAAGGGCATCAGAAATGTAATCCTCCATAGCCTTATTTTCCTCACAAGATAATGGATAAGTGCGTCCTTTCGGAGGTACTGCCCCAGGCTGCAATTCGATGCAGCAATCATAAGGTCTATGTTGAGGTAGCAAACTGGCCTCTCCTTTGCTAAAAACATCGCCAAACTGTTGGTACACATCCGGTATAGCCGAGGAGGTGCACAGGACCTTAACAGGCTGGATGACGCACTTGTCCATACAAAACTGGGACCAAGCAGCAATTTCACACTTTTTCCAATCAAATTGTGGGTTATGTAACTGTAACCACGGAAAGCCCAATATTACCGCATGGTGCGGAGAATTAATCAGTTGAAACTGCTGCTCTTCTCTGTGAAGTGCCCCAATAGTCATAGACAGTGGCATAGTTTCAAACATAACCTGAGGCGGTTCTAAGGGTCTGCCATCAATCGCTTCAATAGTCAAGGGATTTTCTCTTTCAATGCGTGGAACTCCGTGCAATTCAGCAAAGGTATTATCCATAAAATACCCTGCTGTACCAGAGTCAACCAAGGCCAAAACCTCCACGGAGCGTTGTGCCCAAGATAATACCACCTGTATGGTGGGTTTCATTGTGCCCGACACTGGGGACGATTGTACACCACCTAGGGCCTGTCCCCCAAGGTACCCTAGGTGTGTGCGTTTCCCGGACGTACCGGACAGGAATTTAGCAAATGCCCTTTTTTACCGCAGTATAAACACAACCCTTGTCTTCTGCGATAAAGTCTCTCAGCCTTGGTTAGTCTAGTGAAGCCTATTTGCATAGGTTCACTTGTCTCCCGTACAGGTTCACTAGACTTCAATGCCAGGGGAGGGATGGGTGGGCAAAACATGCCACTAGGCTCATTATTCTTTGACCGTAACTTACGATCTCTGGCAATTGATCTCTCACGTATTCTGGAGTCAATTATCATAACATATTCAATGTAGTCATCTAGATCCATAGGTAGATATTTAGCAGCGATTTCGTCCTTAATGTGGTCATTCAGGCCTTGAGAAAAAGCTGCCAATAATGCCTCAATATTCCAACCTACCTCTGCTGCCAATGTGCGGAATTCGATGGCGTATTCGCCTACTGTACGCCTGCCCTGATGTATCTCCATAAGGCGTTTGGCAGCAGAGGTGGTTCTACCAGGAGGCTCAAACACTCTTCGAAAGGATTGCACAAATTCTCTAAAGTTTTTAGTACAAGGTTTAGCATTCTCCCACAAGGGGTTAGCCCAAGCCAAAGCTCTGCCAGTCAGCAAAGATATTGTAAACCCCACCTTACTTCGATCATTGGGAAATGCGTGTGCCGTCAATTCCATAAAAATCTCGAGTTGGTTGATGAACCCTCTGCAGAGACTAGGGTCACCATCGTATCTTAGCGGCAAGGGTGCAGAAGCCGTTAACCCTTTAAACGTGCCCCCTAGGGGTCTGGTATCACTCTCCGGTGTCTGACTTGGCGAGACCACCGGGCTAGAGCTAGATTTGTCAGCAAGTACCGTGCGTTCAAGGATCGTTTGAATTGCAACTGCCAACTGATCCAAACGTTGCTCGTGCACATCCATCCTCCAATGGATATTCTGTGCATTATCTTCACCTTTGCTGTCTGAGGTCATGGCCCTTTCGTACTGTCACGGTTTATTATGACTCTCAGACACAAGTTTTAGGTAAAAATCAATTTTATTGAAATAATAAATTGATAACGTAGGATGGCAACCACATACATACAGATATATTCAGAATATAACAAGAAAGACGGCAGACTCTACCGGTCCTGGCAAAATACCAGACAGGACAGTCTGAAGTAATAGAATGTTAGGCTCTACCGGCCTTGCCAATACTGGGTAAGGCAACCTGCAGATGGAATCGCATAACGGTTCTACCGGCCTTACCAAATTACCGGGCAAGGCAGCCTCAGTAGATTCATAATGTAGGCTCTACCGGCCCTGCCAATACCGGGTAAGGCAACCTCAGATGGAATGTGGCAAAAGGTTCTACCGGCCTTACCAATACCGGGCAGGGCAGCCCAGAGATAGTAGCAGCAGTCAGATGGTAATGGCAAATTGACAGGATCGTAAGCAACCCAGTGTACACACACTGAGACTAACAGGGGAATCGTAAAGCCGCAAGGCTTTGAAGCAAACCAGCGTCCGCACGCTGGGACCAACACTGAATTGTATAGCCGATAGGCTTAGGAGCAAACCAGTGACCGCACACTGGTGTAACAAGCGAGTTAGTATAGCCGCAAGGCTTAGGAGCAAACCAGCGTCCGCACGCTGGGACCAACACAGAATTGTATAGCTGATAGGCTTTGGAGCAAACCAGTGACCGCACACTGGTGTAACAAGCGAGTTTGTATAGCCACAAGGCTTTGGAGCAAACCAGCGTCCGCACGCTGGGACCAACACAGAATTGTATAGCTGACAGGCTTTGGAGCAAACCAGTGACCGCACACTGGTGTAACAAGCAAGTTTGTATAGCCGCAAGGCTTTGGAGCAAACCAGCGTCCGCACGCTGGGACTAACACAGGATTGTATAGCCGATAGGCTTTGGAGCAAACCAGTGACCGCACACTGGTGTAACAAGCGAGTTTGTCTAGCCGCAAAGCTTTGGAGCAAACCAGCGTCCGCACGCTGGGACCAACACAGGATTGTATAGCCGATAGGCTTTGGAGCAAACCAGTGACCGCACACTGGTGTAACAAGTGAGTTTGTCTAGCCGCAAAGCTTTGGAGCAAACCAGCGTCCGCACGCTGGGACCAACACAGAATTGTATAGCCGATAGGCTTTGGAGCAAACCAGTGACCGCACACAGGAGTAACAAGCAATGTCGCCGACGCGACCAGGCAGGGGGTCGCCAGGATACAGGAGACAGGCGATGCGATGACAGGAACCAGCAATGATCAGTCAGGTCAGGAAACCGCAGAGAAGAAGTTCAGCAGGAACTGCAACACCAGAGACTAGGCCGGAACCAGGACTGGAAGTACTTCAGCATGCAGGAAACACTGGAACAGTAGAGATCAGGAACTCAGGAACACTGGAACAGAGGCCCAGCTATCACTGGCATAGTGATAGCAAGAAGGTCAGAAACAACACGAAAGGGCCCTCAAAGGGTGCCCAATCCAGGTTTAAATAGGCAATAAGAGGCGGGCTATCTGCAGACAGCCAATAGAAGCCCCCTACTGGTGACAGACAAGGAACTGCAGCAATCACGGGCACCGTGATAGCAGATCTGGATCCACAATGATCACTAACTACTTTCCAGTGCTCAATTTCCCCAGACAGGATTTCCCACCAATGAAGAAAGCAGTGAGTGACACCAGAGAGAAATGCCCTGAACACCAACTGGAACTGGCTCACCTGGCAGCTCCCAGCCCATCCTCTCCTGGGATGATACAAGTATCTGGGGCACTTACCATAATACCCGCATCACAGATCCTAGAGTCTGCAGTGCACTCTTAGTCAGCTGGTACCTCAATGGATGCAGTTACCGAGGCTGACCTTCGACTATTTGCTAAAGAGATCACGTCTGTGGTCACAGATACTATATTGGATTTAAGAAAGGACCTAACTCAACTGGGCACCAGAATAATTCAGCTGGAGAAGGAATGAGATGATCTGTTCCAGGGTCAAAATGACTTGGAACAATTAATAACTCAACAAGATGACACTATTCAACTCTCAACCTACAAGTTGGACGACTTGGATAATATGGGCAAGAGGAATAACCTCCAGATCCGAGGACTGCCTGAGACCATCCAAAATAAGGATTTACTGTCCACTTTAACTACCATCTTCTCTGATGTTATGGGACTACCCAATTCTCCCACGATTGCTATAGAAAGAGCCCACAGGACTTTAAGGCCTCAGAAATATGATACAGAACCTCCCAGGGATGTTGTTTGTTGTCTGTTGCAATTCCAAGACAGGGAGGCCATTCCCCACAGAGGCAGGGAGCTGGAAGAAATCAATTGTTATTGCTTTTTTACCTTAAGGAGGGATAAATTATTAAAACAGGAATTGAGTAGAATCTCTAGATAGTATTGTATGTATGGGTTCCTTCTGTAGTGAATCGATACTCATATCTATTTGATGGAGAAGGGAAACATATATATATATATATATATATATATATATATATATATATATATATATATATATATATATATATATATATATTATCCATAAGAGGAAGTAGATATAGTTTTTTTGTGGATATATTTTTCCTCTTTAATAACCTTTATATAGCTTATGTAATGAGAAGAAAGAAATAGAGACTGGAGTGAAATTTACTCTATGCATATTGAAAGATTATTTAACCGTTTGATTTTATTATTATAAATTTTATATACTGAAGGTATTTTTATCTACAAATATGGAATAATATTTTTACTTGTATATTTCATACAAACAGTTCTAATTCGGTTCTCCCGTTTTTATTTGTTCGATATATATTTTAACATATTCCCTGAAGTTAGATTGCAAGTTGCGATCCCAATAAATTACATACCGGGATTGATTGGATCATTTGTATGGAATCGAATAAGAGGCTTGGGAGATACATGGAGCGTATACACATCAGACGTCAGGAAACTGCTCGGTTCTGACGAGACAACCAATTGAATTGGCTAATTGCATTGTCACTTCACAGAACCAATCGGACAGAAGGAAACATTATTGCAAGTGTTTCATAGTATAAAAAGTGGCTTTTTTAAATCATAAATGTATGACCCTTGATGAAGTAATGTTTACATTATGAAACGTGTAGGGTTGTATATGTAACAATCTAATATATATATATTAAACTTATACTTCTGAACATATCCAGCTAGTCAGAAGTTGTGGTGATTACAGATAAAGAACACCTAACTGACAGCTGACAATCTGCCAGCCTGGGGCATATCCAGTGTGTGCTGATTTCCCTTGGAGGCAGGACATAGCTTCATCCGCTAGTGAGTACGTTACCAGGGGAGGGATCTGTTTATTTGCTCTCAATATTACACTTAGAGGCGGGTTGTGCTTCTCTTCTTTTTGTGTTCTTTGTTATGAAAGGGGCCTGCTACATCCTGCTATTTTAGAACATTCCAAATCCCCTTTAACCCTTTACAAACCAGAGTGGTGTTAATAGCAAAAGGAAAAGTATTTGCCCTTTGGTGTTTAAAAGGAAAGCTACATTCTGATTTTATAACACCTAAAGAGGACCAGAGGGGTGTGCAATGCTGAACACATATCTCCTTAAGGGGTTAAATATGTATATCCCAAAACTTTTCAAGGATTTAACCCTTTTGCCTTCAAAGGCATGCCCTTTCTGGTAGTTTAGGTGTTAGTGTCTAATACATCAGATTGACAATAACTAAAGTACAATGGTACTGTGCTTCAAGCTCGACTGGAACTAATACATAATTTAAATCCTGGAACTTCATATCATATCATATCATATCATATCATAAACAGAAATATTGATATATTACATAATTAACTATACTGTTAGCATGGTATACAGCTAAACAAATCATCTACACTACATTCAAGCAGTGGAGGTCAACCTGTGCCTCTCCAGTTATTGTTGGACTGCAACTCCCATGAAACCCAGTTTGTATTGGATGCTGGGAGTTATAATCCAACAACATGTAGAGCTTCCAATCCCTGCTTTAAAATCACTATAATCAATGTATAGATGTTTTACAACATATGTCCACTTACCACTGATACCTTTCTGCCATGAAGACTACCCATTCTACTTCCAGACACACAGAGGTGGGGACACAGTCAATACACACACACACTCTCAATGGCCTAGTGGAAGGCGCTCTTTGGAATTTCTATCATAAAATGTTGTGTCCAAGACTTTTAATGGAATACTGCACTTGTGTTGTCACATGGTAGGTGTGCTGTGGGGTGGGTAAAGAGATCAGTTTGAGAGGTGAGAGAGACAGGAGCAAACTTCATAATTCTGACAGAATGGCGAACATCAACCTTGTGTGTCAGAATGGCAAACATCACCATTGAGGAGGATGGGTGAGAATAGAACTAAAAATGAGACTGACATGAGTGTGGGTCCATTCCCAGGGAAAGCGAATAGCCTCTTGGCTTACTTGCAGCATGAATCTTGAATATGGTCAGGCTCTGACATCCAATAGTGCATCTTTCATCTGAATAAAATGGTTTCCTTGTGACTTTAGCCTGATCCTTATTGCCAGCTTATGCAAGAAACCGCAAAGTGGCTTTGCTGAATATTCAGTCTGCTCCACAGTAACTAGGAGGAATTCATTCATAATTGTATTTGCATATTTTTGAATTAGTGAAATATTGAGGTTTATAAATCCCATTTTTCCCTAAATGTTGGTAATTTGATCTGGGAAGTAGCAGTAGTGCCAGTCATTCCTGGTACTGATTTGGTTTTAAAAATTGTTCAGAAATACCAGCTTTGTTTCATTCACTTGAGGTATTGTGCCAAACACACATTTGTGCATTATTGATATCAGTTTCACATAAAATGAGACTGTGACAGAGTGAGGATAATATCTATAATACACCTGGAGTAAGGTAGAGTTAGCTCTAAATGTGGTTAAAATATATAGTTACCCAAAAACCACCTAATACATTCTCATATAATATAACTGAAAATTGTAGATATGACCTCTCTACCAGCCAAGGGGTTAAATGCCATTTTTCTAATAATGGGAGTGCATTACAAATCTGATGATAAAAAATGACACAGAGCTGGGGGATGATTGTGTACTGGTTGGTATACTTTTCTAAACCTTTGAGTGTTATGCACATCACTATGGCACTGAAGGGGTTATGGGAGTGATTCTGTTTGTGGTGCAGAATGCATCTTCTGCACTCCCCCATTGACCAAGTGGGGAAGCAGAGAGAATGCTCCCAGACTTCATGGTTGTCTACAGCTGGAGATGTGTTAGGGATGGCATCTCTTCCTCATCAGCAGCAGTATGACAAATCTGCATGCTTATGATTGATTGAGGGCTGTTACTGATAGGAATCTATGAGGAGATCCCAGCATCACCATCCTAAAGTAGGCAGTGTTGGGAATGTGAACTCTGACAGCAGAGCTTAGTGCATGTGGCTAACAGTCACATTAACATATAAACACACCCAAATGAATATGACAATGGTTCATTATCCTACATTTCCATATGGAAATAGATCATTATACTGCATTTCCAAATTGAAATAAGCCATTGTAGATGTGCTAAGTAAAAATTTGTAAACATGGTATAATGGATGGATGGGAATGTGGGCAGATTTTTGTCGTATTGTCAGAGATATGATGCTGAAGGCACATTAGTGTATACTGGTGATGTGCCTTTGACACAGATCTGACACAACTTCACCATCCTACGTCCTCGTAAACCTTTTTTGCATCTCCCCCACTGTATGTATTAACTATAAATGGAATAAAAGCATTAGTATCATACTGGTTACTTGACAGTGCCATGATTGTGCCTCTCCCACTGCAGTGAAGAATAAAGTATGGCCCCATGGAACACTCTGTGTTTTCCTGGATACATCACAGAGTATGGAATATTCTTCTCCCTGGGTTTCCTTTCGATGTCTAGAAATGTCCTCATCTGGTGTTGTATATCTGCAGAGAA
Source organism: Rhinophrynus dorsalis (assembly GCA_037306005.1). NCBI lineage: Eukaryota > Metazoa > Chordata > Amphibia > Anura > Rhinophrynidae > Rhinophrynus > Rhinophrynus dorsalis. The sequence goes on along the minus strand of CM074718.1, from coordinate 364,733,904 downwards.
GTCCTGGCATATGGATATCTGGAGATTTTCATAAGTGATCTGGTCTTTAGAATGTCTCAGACAAATCATAACATCTATATCATTAATATTTAGTATTTTGACAATCAAATTTCTTGTTGGCAATCCTGGAGAAAGTTGAACAGATGGTGTGAGTTGAGACCAAAGCTGCTGGATAGCCCATCCAACCCAAAAGATTCCATAACCTATGTCTCTGCAAATGCTTCAGGTTTTTTTTCCCCTCATAAAACTCAGGTAGACCAATAAAACATTGCTTCTATGCAGCCTATTTTCATGCATCAAATTTCTTCTGAACAAATTGTACTAGGTGTTTTAATGTGGTGATTGCCTCAATCTTAGAAAGAAGAACATCTTCCACATTTGAGACTCTTTTGCTGTGTCAGACACCGTTTCTCTGATTGCATCCTGATCAGTGCGCAGTAGGTTCAATTTAACATGGACAGTGTTTGTTTTACTTGAAAGGACTGACTAACAATTAGCAATAGCTGTAATGAACTTTGCAAAATGATGGCCAGTAGCAGGTTTACAAGATGTCATGGATTGGGCTGGTGATGTTGATGCTGGGGCAGAAAATTCAGGCAATACAGCCTCCATCTCTCTGTCATCTGTTGTTTGGCAAACCTATCAAGTTTGTCCCTGTTGTCACCAGATTTTCTATCCATAATGTCTTGGTGTGTGACCAGGAGACTGATAAAAGTCAAGTGGTGAGAAATCAGAAAACCAGCACTATTGATATAATGCCCTGAAACCAGGTTAGAAGAATACTTGTATATAGGCAGATATGCTTGCAGCGGAACATAGAAGGAGAAACACTAACAATTGTAGGATTGCATGAGGCAGTGAAGCAAGCAACATTGAAAGGCCTGGATTGTACAGCAGAGAATTCATATAGAAATAGGTAGCAAACAATCCTGAAGCTGAGTGGCATAACAATGTATATGTGATATAGAGTACCTGCAGATTTAGTAGGAATCAGAGGGAGTGTAAGAGCAGATCAGAAGGAGTTCCATATAGATGCTGGTAATTCTGTAGAGGAGTGCTGAAACTGAAAATATGATCCTGGCAAGATGTCCAGTAATCAAGCTGACTGGTGATGAGAATGCTTCAGATGGACCACAATGCACCCACAGTGATCATTTGCATTTGGTTGTGATAAAAATATAGGCCACAGCTTCTATATGCATTAAGCCTGAGGGTAGAAACAGAAGCAAAACAATGTAAACCTGGAAAATGTGGTCTCAAAATGATTAGCACAGTTCACAGAGCAGAATGGTAGTAGTTGCAGAGGTTTAAAGCCATAAAATAAAGCAGATAGAAGTGGATTACAATCAGATGGAGCTGTGACCCGGTATCTTGATGGTTGGACAACTCCCTCTTTAGTATGATTTAACTATCATCAATGTGTGTATCTACTCCTCCTACTCATTTCTCTGACCCTTACCAATTGTTACGGTAAAGTATATTGCAGAGGTGTTACATGTGGAGTGATGTTTTGTTTGTTGTTGCCTGTCTGAAAATAACATATTATGTATGTCTCTAGTACCTGTCACTGTTACCGTCAGTCTCAGGTCAGGTGTAAGCTCTCCTGCCTGACTGTCAACTCTCAGTTAAAATATTTTTTTTATTTTTCATTTTAAACTCTCTGTCACTGACTATTTACAAATCACTTCCACACTCCCTGAAACAACAAGCAACCCCAGCTCCCCTTCTTTGCCTGTCTGCTCTTCACCAGTAAATAGCATCAAATTTACAGCAACTTTCTCTTTTTCTCCCAAGGACTACACTGTTAATTTTTACAGTACAGTGCAGAATAAACCAGTTTTCTTCAGAAATAGCAGCTGATTCCCCAGTCTACTGGTAGACTGGTAGTCACAGTATGAGACATACACTGTCTGAAAATCCAGTCTTTTTCCACTGGTCACAGATAGTTACTGATCCACACGTGCACTGTCTGGTACTCTATCCTTTCTCTACCTCCCATTGGCAGTCACAGAAACATGCATACATTGTCTGAAACCCTAGCCCATTGTCCACTAGCTGTTACAAAACCACATATACACAGTCTGACATGAGTCCAAGCTCAGCCTTGTCCATGTTGTTTACCATTGTATTTTTCCTTTCCTTTCATTTTATGTTGCATTGTCTTGTAATTTTCACATAACAGTGCAATGCTCTGTTTGTTGTATGCAGTAATATAAAGGTCTGTTTGTCTGCTCTGATCATGTAATTCTAAGCTGATTTTTTATAATGTTGTAAATGATCTATTGGTCTATCTAAGGTTAATTATGTATGCACACTCTACGACGTGCCTTACAGCACTTGCATTGGATACCTCCCTCAGACTCAAAGGGTTAAGCTTTTAAGTTCACTACAACAACAGTCTTATCCTAATAAATGACATTATTTCTTATATTTTCTGTTCAAATAAACAGTAAAATTATGAATACATCTGTTCTGATCTACACAATTTCAACATGTTTCGTTTATATTTTTTTGATGTCAAACTGTGAATGATCTTAAGCAGCCAAGAAGGAGCAATTGCTCTAATTACCATACTAAACATATTAGCTAATTAGAAAAATACCTTTCACAAAGGCATCATTCCATTTTATTGTGAATATATGCAATTTACTCAGCTATTCTCATGATGTTTTTGGATTGTCCCTTTACATTCAGCACTTATACATTTAAGCCAGGAAACAAAAAGAAAGCTACTGGTAAACTCACAGCTGTGTAAAAAGAAAAAACTGTCAGAACTGCAAAGGCAATTAAGCTTGAATTTTATGATTACAGTAAAATTATGTAAACAACCTTATGAAATTGTACAATTTTAGTACTCTGTTGAAAACCCCCAAACTTTTATGTTTTTAAAATGATGCTGCTGCATGTGCAAGATACTAAATTGTGACTTTAACTCGGTGTATGCTACAGACATCTCCTCCTAGTATTCTTAATGAGAAGAAATGGATGTAAGACAAATTAACCTAGGTTCGACTTAAACAGTATCTGTCACTCCCACATCCTAGCCCTGTCCACAGAGAGTATGTTGAACACACCTGCCTTCGTTATATGCACCTGTATATGATGTAAACAAGACACAAGTTGCTGAACGTTCTTGTCACGTTCCTCACAATCAGAACATCTCACATCCCTCCAACATTAACAGAGATCTGTCACAATAATAAAGCACAATGTGTTTTACGTATATCACACACCCCTTATATCACATGCCCATACATATGGGATATGACATATATATTGGATAATGGTATTGATGGTAAATAATAGAAATATTGTACGTTGTTCCAACTTAAATCCAATGTGTATGCATCACAGATACATTTGTAAACGGTGCAATACTGATGGTTGATTTTGCTCTTATTTTAGATACCCCAATAATTATTTGGGGATTAAAAATCTATTCTATTTGCAAACCCAACAGCCACGTATAGGCTGCAACATGCATGTTAAATCCCTCCAACATTAACAGAGATCTGCCACAATAATAAAGCACAATGTGTTTTACGTATATCACACACCCCTTATATCACATGCCCATACATATGGGATATGACATATATATTGGATAATGGTATTGATGGTAAATAATAGAAATATTGTACGTTGTTCCAACTTAAAACCAATGTGTATGCATCACAGATACATTTGTAAACGGTGCAATACTGATGGTTGATTTTGCTCTTATTTTAGATACCCCAATAATTATTTGGGGATTAAAAATCTATTCTATTTGCAAACCCAACAGCCACGTATAGGCTGCAACATGCATGTTAAATCCCTCCAACATTAACAGAGATCTGCCACAATAATAAAGCACAATGTGTTTTACGTATATCACACACCCCTTATATCACATGCCCATACATATGGGATATGACATATATATTGGATAATGGTATTGATGGTAAATAATAGAAATATTGTACGTTGTTCCAACTTAAAACCAATGTGTATGCATCACAGATACATTTGTAAACGGTGCAATACTGATGGTTGATTTTGCTCTTATTTTAGATACCCCAATAATTATTTGGGGATTAAAAATCTATGCTATTTGCAAACCCAACAGCCATGTATAGGCTGCAACATGCATGTTAAATAATACTCAACATACAATCACCTAAATATCCACATAGATAGTGAGCTCCTAATTTAGTTTACCTGTTGCGATAGATATTGTGACATTAAACAAATATGCATAAAACAATAACTATAATGATTTAGCATATATAACATAAAAAATATAAAAGGAATCTCAAAAATTGGAGATATAAGATGGAGGAGCTTATTAAAAAAAACCAGATATCTTCTCTGCAGATGACAGATATCTATCAAAAACAGACTACTTAATTGCAAACGGAATCTAAAATACATAGCAGTTCATTAGCTTATAGAAACAACTTCACCTTTAATTGATCTTAATTTCTTTGCCTTTAAATGATCTTGATATACACTGTTGTTACAATAATATTTTCAATTATGTTTCACAGTCTTCAGGAATTGTCCCATAAAAGATTTTGACCTTGGAACCTTCAAACTGGCATTTAATGATCCTGCTGTGAATTTTATTCCAACTGTGGTCCAATATTAAGATACCACATGTATTCTTATGGGTGAAATATTTGTCCTTAATCTCTCCTAAATGTTTTGTGTGTGTCAGTGCGTGACTAGGACACGAACTTAAATCCCAATGAATTTAAGACAATGAGGTATAATGTTAAAAATATATACCTTAATCGTACAGCCGATCTCTGCAGCATCCACTTCGTAACATATACAGATAGTCGCAGCAATAGCCGTTTACGGTGGTTTATAGGTGTTAGTGTAGTCAGAATCTCACAGACTTACACCACTCTTGCTCACCTTGTCTGGAAATGTCACTCAAGACCACAGCATAAATTGCTTGTCCCATGTTTGTCCCAACTTCAACTTGTTTACTTTAGTATTTGATGCTTGCTGTAGTAATACACAGGTGTTTGTGAACTCGGCGTCTACGAGGCTTACAGCTCCATTACCCACGTCACACACGTTTCCTCAACTGGAGATTAGATGTTATCTATTGTTTTTTGGACACAGTTGTATCTATTGAAATTCTTATCCGTTTCTATATCTGTATTAATATTTCCTTGAGTCTCCAATGAGTTTCAAAGTTGAAGGGAAAGTTTAATCCTATACCTCCATCTTCTTATTTTAGATATAACAATCTCCTCCTATCTGCAATAGTACCAATTGATGAAAATTAACCCTTACATTCCCAGACAGCATTATCTTACCCTATAATCCCTCAAAGCTTACAAATTATTACAAAGATGTCAGTACACTATTAGGTAATTACCATACCTTCTACATATTAATTTCTTTACTAAGTAGATTATCAGACATATATAGTCTTTATTACATTCCTAACTGTTATGTTACTAACTAGATGGGAGTCCTGTAGATAATATATATATAGAATCTTCAACCTATAAAACTAAAACCCTATTCCTATAGAGATATCTCTAAGTAACTCTACATAAAATATTAACCCTATCCTAATCACAAATCTTAAATAGCTCCCCTAAAAAATAAAACAAAATAAAAAAAATAAAATTAACTTCTTAATTTATACAGGACAATGTATCTGTCTCAATTCACATTTGTGGAAATAGCTGACACACAACTAGTATTGTGAACCAGAGCATAGACTCTGTCTTATTGGTGAATTCCCATAAAAATTAAAATAACATTAAAATAGCATCTTACTTAATATTTTACTAGATCAACCATTACTCAGTACTGCAACAGGTAACTTATATAATGATTCTACTTAGGGATATACAAGAGGACTTAATTATATATTTAGGATAACCATCAATTATTGTTCATACCAATTGCATTTTAACCACTTTCAAAGTTTGTCCATACTGTCAAGCAAAAAATATATGAAATTAAATGTATTGCATAACTTGCATGCAATACAGCCAACACATCTAACCCATGTGTATGGCTCATCACAGACATTTTCACATGAAAGTATGAAAAAGAAGAAAAGGGGAGAGAGAATTAAGAATTAATTTAAGTTCTGTAAATCCAGAAAGCCAAACAGTTCCATCTCAGAATTTAAACCACCTGGTTGTAAGGTATTCATTTCAAAAATCCACTGGGACTCTTTTCTCAACATTTTCTCAATGTAATCACCCCACCGCCAATCTTTCTGGACATGTTCAATTGCTATGAAAGTTAGATCCTTGATGTTACTTTTATGCTTTTCTACAAAGTGATGGGATAAACTATGATTTTTAAATTTTATTTTTATATTGTAAATGTGTTCCTTTATTATATCACATAATCTTCTTTTTGTTCATCCAATGTATTGTTTATGACATGTGCATTGTACCATATATATAACTCCTTTTGAATTACAAGCTAAAACCTGTTTGATATTATATTCTTCCCGTGTATTACAGGACTGAAAGGTTTTAGTTGATCTAGGAATTTCACAACTTTTACACCCAACACACTCCCCACATTTAAAGAACTCTTTCTGGGATTGTAACCAAGTGTTCTTCATCTTTTTATTATTTTTAATACTAGGAGCAATTTGTGATCCCAAATTGGGAGCTTTAGAAAAAAGAAATTGTGGTTTCTTGTCTGTCAAGTCTGATAAGATTGTATCCCCCTTTAGAAAATTCCAATTTTTGTTTATAATATGTTTAAAAAATTTATGTCCAGAATTATTAGGAGTTTTTATTTGTATTTTAAAATCCTTATTATCTGATTTTACAATAGCTTCCTTCTTGAGTAAATCAGTTCTTTTCATTTCCTTATCAGAGTCTATATCTTTATTTAGTATTTCTTCCCCATAAGATTTTTCTAGAAATCTGTTTTTCAGAATTCCAACTTGTTCTTCAAATACTGAAATATTCAGGCAATTTCTTCTTACTCTTTTAAACTCATTCTTTGTGACATTATCCAACCATGGTGTTTACCATTTTAGGCACAATGGTACTGTCCTGAGACAGAAGCCCAGAGTAGAACCCCAAACTGAGGACTGGAACGGGACCGCAGGCAGTAGAGATACACAGGAGTAGTAGCCCTACCAGGCCGGTACACAGGCAGAAACGTCAGCCAATCCAAGTCGGTACAGAGAGCAGGAACGTCAGCCGGGCCGGGTCGGTACACAGAGCAGGAACATCAGCCAATCTGAGTCGGTACACAGAGCAGGAATGTCAGCCAGGCCTGGTCAGTACACAGGAAGGAACGGATACAGCAGAATAGTCAGGCAGTCCGGGTCGGTACACAGAGATCACACAAGAACTGGAACAAGCGCTGGTAACAGAAAAACCACGAAAGGGCGCCGGAGAAGTGACAAGGCCCAGCATTTAAGGACAAATACTGGACGGGACAAAGTCACTTCAGCCAATAAGAGTTAGCAATGAACAGAGACTGACAGAATGTCGCCAGTATAGCATGGGCACCGTGATATTTTTTGATTACTCCATTTCCTATATATATACATGGTTAAGTTCCAAAAATTAATTGATGTTTCACTATGTTCCAAAGTAAATTGTAAATTATATTCGTTGGTGTTAACATATTTAAGGAAAGAGTCTAAAGTGTCTGCATCCCCTTTCCAAACAAAAAATCCATCATCTTTATACCTCCGCCATAGTACCAGGTTTGCACCAAATGGGTTATGCTGCCAGATGTTATTCAATTCCCAATAACCCATATACAAATTAGCATAACTTGGCGCAAACCTGGTACCCATGGCAATTCCCTGTAACTGTAAATAAAAATTATCCCCAAACCAAAAATAATTGTTTTGTAAAACAAACATAATGGACTCAATAATAAAATTGATTTGTGTTGTTTTTAAAATGTTGTCCTGTTCCAAAAAGAACCTAGACGCTGCACATCCCTTATTGTGATCTATTATTGTGTATAAGGAAGAAACATCTATTGTGACTAATCTATATCCCTCCTCCCAAGTTAACCCTTCCAAAATGTTGATGATATTAGTGGTGTCTTTAAGATAAGCTTGAAGTGATTTTAATGGAATTTGTAAATAATTATCTATATATTGACTTAAATTGGAGGTTAAGGAATTAAATCCCGATACAATCGAACATCCAGGTAGGTTAGTGATACTTTTATGTATTTTGGTAGAAAATAAAATATTGGTAATCTTGGATATGTTATATTAATAAAATTGTATTCTTGTTGTGTTAATATTCCCTCCATTAATCCTGATTGTAATATGAAAAGTAATTCCTCCTGAAATGTTTTAATTGGGTCACTTTTTAATTGTTCATAAACCTTACTATCTGATAATAGTCTTGTAGCTTCCTTATCATATTGTTCTGTGGTCATTATGACCACACCCCCTCCCTTATCTGCTTGTCATATCGATAAATTATTATTTTCTTTCTAAATTTTTGTAAACTAATATAAGGTCCAAATCTATCAAATTGGTTTGTTGGGGCATATTTTAATCCTTTTGTTAATATTCTAATCTCAGTAGTGTTTAATTTGTATCCACTTATTTTAAAAATACCTCTTTGGTCTATTATCTTCTGTTTGTTTCTTTTGGATAACTTCTTTCCACCCCTGACTCCGCTTTATATATGCTAGATCATTGTACTTATTGCTTTATGCATATTTGTTTAATGTCACAATATCTATCACGACAGGTATACTAAATGAGGTGCTCACTATCTATGTGGATATTTAGGTGATTGTATGTTCAGTTTTATTTAACATGCATGTTGCAGCCTATACGTGGATGCTGGATTTACAAATATAATAGATTTTTAATCCCTAAATAATTATTGGGATATCTAAAATAAGAGCAAAACCAACCATCAGTATTGCACTGTTTACGAATGTATCTGCGATGCATAAATATTGGCTTTAAGTTGGAACAAGGTACAATATTTCTATTGTTTGCCATCAATACCATTAACCAATATATATGTCATATCCTGTATGTATGGGCATGTGATGTGCGGGGTTTGTGATATAAGTAAAACACACCACGCTTGATTATTGTAGCAGATCTCTGTTAATGTTGGAGGGCTGCGAGATGTTCTGATTGTGAGGAACGTGGCAAGAACGTTCGGCAACTTGTGTCTTGTTTGCACTCATATACGGGCCCATCTATCGAAGGCAGGTGTGTTCAACATATGCTCTGTGGACAGGGCTAGGATGTGGGAATGTCAGACATAGTTTATGTCAAACGTTTTGTTAATTTGTCTCACATCCATAACTATCTTACATCCCATAGGTGATTGTGGGTTTCTAATGATTATAACACCATGTTTGTATTTTATTATGTACAGTAGAGATTAGTATACTATTCTAATAAACAATATACTTTATTTTATTTTAGAATATCTCTGATCTTCACTCTCTTCAAACAGTAGTGCTTCAGATATTTTTCTTTGGTTGTATTTACTGTTCATATCTGAGTGGTGAGGATATACATTTTGTCTAAAGTAGCACTATGAAGAGATACTTTTTTCTGTCTATTCTTCAATTGTTGCGCAGTCTTCTTTTCTGTTTATATTTCTAGCATGTGTTTAACAGTGAAATGTATGTTATATTTAATACACATTGATTAATCAAACAGCGATAAGAGACAGGTAATAATATTAAAGTAGATGAAAGCAGACCACCAGATACAAACCTGTCAAAACTGAATGTTGACTAAATTGACTAAAACTTATTGATTCCTGTATTCTGCTTCATGCATTCCTACTATGGCTCGATGATAGAGGTATTTCTATTTTTATAGCTGCAGGGGAAGATTCTTGGATCAGGCATTTGGGCATGCCATGGTGGGCCACTCAGGTTTTTTTAGTGCGAGGACTGAATCCCACAGAACATGCTGTGAATGAGTTGATAGTTATCATGTTGGATTGTTTTATTTACAGATGAGGGTCCTGGTCCTGGATCCTTTCTTTGGCCTATTTTTCTCATTGTTCCTCAGAGATCAACCCACATTGCCAGCAATAATACTGGTTAAACTGGGTTTGGGCTTATAAGTATAATAAACTATGACTGACCCTCTTGTGTATTGATAACAGAGTATAGAGAGCTGTATGCAATATTGGTCCATCCAGAGTCCATGTGTCCTTCTAGTGTCATCCATTGACTCATTGTGACGATTTCCATCTCTGACATTTGTATGGGCCTCACAGTGTTTCATAATACACAAACTAAGTAGCCACAGCACATTATACTATAACATTGATCAGGTGGGGTCTTGACTCTCAAAGCAAGTATGGAAAAAGACATGGAGGACATGGAAATATACTGAAGCTATACCACAACAAACTGCAATCACTTGAAAAACAAAAGATTTGTGTTGTCAACCTTTCACAACACAAGACAAGAAAAGGGGAGTTATCTGTACTTTCAAAAGGACTTTCCTTCTGTCCAACCAAACTTATGGATAAAGAAAACTTAGTCTCAAATAATTATTTTTGATAAGGAAAACAACAAATCATCCCAAACCACAGAACTAAATCATCATTACAATATACCTACAAAAAAATACACATGGACCCCACCGCTAGGAAGCAACCTTACTCTGCACAGGTTTAGAGAAAGCTTCAGAAATAGAGTCACATCAACAGTATTTGACAAACAATAAAAACACAACCTAACTACCAAGGATAAAAAAAGCAATACAGTCATTAAAGGACAACAAAAACATTGTCATTAAACAAGCAGACAAAGCTGGAGCGGTAGTGATTACAAGAGGCACACAGGCAACTTAGGAATGAAAGATACTACAGCAGACTACAGGAAGAGCCCACATTTATCTATGAAAAAAGCATAAAATAAATTATGAAAGGACTCCCTTCTAATATTAGAGACCACCTAGATGCCTTCATTCCGGGAAAGCCAAGGATGGGATGCTTCTAAATGCATCATAAAATACACAAAGAAGGGAATACTGAAAGGCTGATCTAAAACAGGCACACTCACAGAAAATATGTCTGCCTGGGTAGAGAGGGTTCACAAATCAACTGAGGACACCCAGCTACATACAGAATAAAACCAGTCTCTTAAGCAAACTGATCTTGGCTCCATCCCAAGGGAAACTGTTCTAGACACTATGGATGTGGAATCACTCTACACCAACATTCCAAATTAAGATGGCATTGCAACCTGTAAAGCATTTCTAGAGCAAGAGGGCTTACCCACAGAACCCGTAACCCAGCTAATACACTGTATGCTTGAGTACAATTATTTCACATTTGGGCATGAACTATACATACAAAAGCCTTGAATTGCCATGGGAACGAAATGGCACAACAATACACCAAACTATTCATAGAAAAATTGGAGGATGAATTATTATCCACATGTCAAATAAAGCCTCTAGTCTACCTCTGTTTTATAGATCATATCCTAATCATTTGGACTGCCAGTCGAAGATGAACTATTGCCATTACACAAAACTTGCAATGTCTTCCATCCCACCATTAACCTCAAACTCTGCCATCTACCCACACAAATTTACTTTCTAGATAATACAATCAACATTAGTAACAACTCCATCTGAACATCTCTGTACCACAAACCAAAAGACAGGCCTAAATACCTTGTAAATGACAGTGTCCATTCCAGACACAAAAAAAACTTCATTGTTTACAGCCAGGCCTTAATGTTTAACTGCATGTGCTCGGAGACTTCTGACAGAGAGAGATTTTAATCAGTGATGGATATAATGCCAAGCTCACAGACATCCAAATTCATAGCGTCATCAGTGTACCCAGAAGAAATCTCCTGGAATACAAACAACCACAGGAAGAGAACAGAGTGCCATTAGTAGTAACTACAACCCACAGCTTGAAGTACTGCGTAAAATCTCAAAAGAGCTCCAAACAATACTACACACTGATGGCAGATTTAAAAGAATATCCCAAGACCTCCACTCCACTGCTATAAATATCCCCAACCCCCAACCTGAAACAACTGGTGGAGAAGAGCTCCCTTAAGAAGGGAACAGAAAATAGTTCTAATCCCTCTCTACAAAAGACGTGTGGTGCCTGTGCACACATATGAAACGCATTCCCACCGAAATCACTAAATCAAGGGCAAATTCTCCTTTAATGTTGTTTACATCATCATGTGTGTGAAATGTCCCCAAACAGGACTATATGTAGGTGAGACAGGACAAACCCTAAGAAAAAGGATGAATTATCATAGGACCAGTGTGCACAGCAAAAGAGACACCCCAGGAAATTTTAAGACACAGTGAGTATAAATTCATAACCAGGTTTAACACTCTGAATTGTGGTTTGGAACCTTGACAAGGAATTTCTCACATTATCACACATAAAGATATGTCACATAAAGATACTTTTTTGGCTGAGTTGATCTAGGATGAAAGGATTCAAGGCAACTAGGTCTCTTCTTCAGGTATAATAAGAATGAAGGCTGAATATACAATATATGTCTTTAAATGCTCATGCACATTATTTTAACCCCTTAACCCCTTAGTGATGGCCGCGTGCAGACGCGGCCGTCACTTAACGCCCGTCTAACAATTTTTTTTTTTTTGTAAAAGAATCCGGAGTCCCCGAACGGCGTGCAGCCGTGCGGGGAGCCGGATTTCCGGGACGTACATGTACGTCCTCTGTCACTAATTGACAGCCACACAGGACGTACATGTACGTCCTGTGTCGCGAAGGGGTTAAGGACTACGTGACGTACTATGACCATCATAGTTATCACAGTTATAGTACGTCACATACTTTTTACTTACAGCGCTGCACCGGAAGCACTGTAAGTAAAAATGGGGCCTAAAATTGACCACTCCAAGACTGGAGTGATCTCTTTCAGGCCCCAAAGCAGCGTGCCAATACATGCAACAGGTGACGTGTTTGGTCTGGAGACACTGAAAAACAGCGCACATGACAAGAAGAAACGTTCTAAGTGTAGCAATTTATTGAAACAATGTAATATAAAATAAATATATTGCACTCACAGTAGCCCTTCTTGGGCTTTATGCACATCAATGGGTCTCTCCCTAGATAGCCAACGTACTGCGTCCTCCTCTGTGACTGTATAATGGTCCCGATGAGTATTATGGCAAAGGGTAAAAGAGTGGTGTATTAAAGAAGACACCAAATTATAAACTGCTCTTTCCTTTAGTGCGATCCGGAAAATAATAATGATGGTAGTCCTTTGCTTAAAAAGTATTCCACGTTGTTTATGGAGGATCGCGTCTAAGACGCCGTCTTGCCGGTTCGCGGGCCAAACAGAAAAGGAGGAAACCCGCAGGGGGCGTGGAGATGACCCGATCCACAACAATAGTGCTGAGACTGATTCCAAACGTTTTCGCAGACGTCCGTCTGCTTCCTCAGGGGTAAAGTGAAGAAACCCCAAGAGCCTGAGAGCGGGCTATAAATAGGAATGTAAATTTTCTAAACTCATCACATGATTACACTAACAAAATCGTCTAATTAAAAACTTACATCGCATTGAACTTAAAAAATATTTTTCAATGTATGATAATAAAATTGCGGACTACAAAATGTAAACCTAAAAAACTATATATATCATTGCTCAATTAAACCCATAGAATCCGATATTTTAATACTTGTATTAAATAGAAAGGGTTGATGAACTACAAGAGCTAATAATAAAAATGTATATTTAACATGAATTATATTAAATGAATTGACTCATCACTAATTCTTAATATATCCATCAAATAGAAAAGTAAAAATGAAACCTATGCAAGGTAGATACTAAATTGTTTAAATGTGTAAAATATGATTATAATCCTAAAATGTTGACACTATTAATAGTAAAATATTGACACCATTAATAGTAAATTGGGTTACCTTGAACTATAATAAATCCAAAGTGATTGACAATCTCATCAGTCAATCTAAGACATTATGATTATCATATAATAGTGTACATGAATATAAAATGAGATAAAAAGTGAGATAAAAAATACATTTTAAAATAACCAAAAATATATAAGCATAAGAAATAAATGCATCTATCAGCAAAAGAATCTAAAATGGCATGAGACTTATAGGCACAGAAGAGAATTGTTAAAAACACAGAATAGAAATGAACATAAATTTGGTCAATTATAGGACACTGTCACTGGTATTTTCATGAGCTATGAGCATCACAAGAAGGCTAAAAAGTCAAAATCGACATTAAGCCCTCTTGGGTGCTGGGTTTTAAGTTCATATATCCAGTATGATTCTCTTTGTCTCAACTTTAATAATCTATCTCCCCCTCTATGTCCAAGTTGTATTTGTTCAATTCCTACAATCTTCAAATCTTCATGTGAACAATTATGTACAGTCTTAACATGATCCGATAAGATGTGGCTTTCCAGACCTTTTTGTATATTATATAAATGTTCCGTAAATCGTATTTTCAATTTCCTTTTAGTCCGACCCACATACTGTAACCCACAACTACATGTAATGAGATACACAATGTAGGTACTGGAACATGTAATATAATCTTTAATTTTATATAATTTTCTAGTGCTAGTAGACGTAAATTCAGTGGTTTTTGTTTTTGGTAAATGAGAGCAACAACTGCACCCAGTGCGTCCACACTTGAACATACCTTGTCTAGTCAAAAAAGTAGAAGAAGTTTTTGTATTATTAGAGTGAACATCACTGGGTGCAATGTAGCTAGCTAAATTCCTATTCTTTCTGTACACCACTTTAGGGTGAATACCTAAAATGGGCTTTAATATTTGATCTTCCATGAGTATGTGCCAATGTTTATTTAGTATATGTCTTATCTGTTTTGATTGTGCATTATAGGTAGTACTAAAGATGGGAAGACTAATCTCAGATTTGGAATTTTTAGGTTTGTATTGTAATAGATCTTTTCTTTGTAGCTGCATACTTCTTTCCCTTGCTAACTTTATAACCTCTGGTTTGTATTTCTTATCCTGAAATTTCTTGGTTAATATATCTGCTTCTTTGACAAAATCCTCGTCTTTGGAACAATTTTGTCTAATTCTCTGGAATTGTCCAAAGGGCACATTGTCTATCCATCGCTGATTATGTCCACTTGAAGCATGTAGATAGCTGTTGCCATCCACATGCTATCGGTGATTTTTGGATTTGATCTTCCCATCAGAGTCACAGAGGAGAACTATATCAAGGAATTCTATAGATTCAATTTGTATATTACTAGTAAAAGATAAATTCATAGGATTGCTATTCATATATGATATGAATTCCTTGCACTTCTCCTCTGTACCATTCCATATTAGCAGCAAATCGTCAATGTACCTTCTATAATAGACAATGTGTTTAGAGAATGGGTTATTATGATACAAATAGTCATGTTCCCACTTGCCCATATATAAATTTGCATATGATGGTGCAAATGCTGAGCCCATGGCTACTCCTGAGGTTTGTAAATAGAATTGTTTATCAAATAAAAAGTAATTATGATGTAGAATGAATTCTATACATTTCATTATAAATTGTATTTGAGACTTCGGTAGAATGTGTTGTGACATAAGAAAAAATTGAACTGCCAAAATACCTAATGAATGTGGAATACATGTGTATAAACTTGAGACATCACATGTGACCCATAAAAACTCTGGTTTCCATATGATGTGCTCCAAACTATTCAATACTTGTATAGTATCTTTGAGAAATGACGGGAGATTACTAACCAAAGGTTGTAAAAACTCATCAACATACTGTGAAACAGAATATGTCAGAGAATTGATCCCTGAGACAATTGGTCTACCTGGAGGTTTATCTAAGGATTTATGTAATTTCGGTAGATGGTAGAAAATGGGTATAATTGGATTTAAGTTGGACAAAAAATCATATTCCTTAGATGTAATAATATTATTCTGAGCAGCCTGCTTCAAAAGCATGTTGAGAGTGTGAGAATATTCTTGGGTAGGATCTTTTTTAATTATTATATAGGTCTTATTATCACTTAGTAACCTTTGTGCTTCTTTTAAATAATCAGTTCTATTTTGTATACAAATTCCACCTCCTTTGTCAGCTTGTCTGATAATAAGATTATCATTTTTCTGTAATTTTTTTAATGCATCTTTTTCTGACTGGCTGAGATTTTGATTTATTCTAGAAACAGTAGAGTTCATTTTTTCTAGATCTCTTGTAACCAACTGATGAAATACTTTAATCTGTTCTGATTGACTAAAGGAAGGAAAAAATGTTGATTTCGTTTTTTTATTACTATGAATTGGTTCATATTCCTCTGGTTCGTCAACTTCATCTGCTAACATTTGTAATGAACGAGTATTATATTTATCACACATTGTAGAGGTAATTGTTTTAAATTTGGATTCTTCTGGCTTAGTTGCAAAGTATCTCTTTAATGTAATTGATCTAATGTATTTATTGATGTCAATATAGGTATCAAATTTGTTAATGGACTGAGCAGGAGCAAAGGATAAACCTTTATTAAGAATCTGTAATTCTGCTTCTGTGAGTTTGTGGTCACTGAGATTGAAAATAGAAGAACTCTGTTGGTTTACTGTACTTCTTCCATTTTTGTTATTTTTGTGTGCCCCTCCTCTACACCCTCTTCTATAGACAAAGTTCTTTTTTGGGCTTTGTTGCCTTGTGTCTGAGATATGTGATAGACTGTTGTCTGTTCTGATAAAATTGGCTGGTGTAATATTTCTGTTGTTGGGTTCTTGTTGATCTCTTGTTGGGTATTTACTGTCTTTCTGTGATTTGAAACTGTTTCCATTAGTTGATTGCTGGGAGTGGATAAATGGTGAGCTTCTTGTAAGGGTTGTATATGATGTGTTGTTTGTCGGCCTTTCCCTAAAAAAGATTGATGTGTATTTTTTGGGATGGCTCCACTGTGGTTCATGGATAAAAGTTCAAAACGATTAGACGTAGGTATGTTGGGAGTATTTGTTTGATTGCTGTCTAATGTTGTATATTGATTCCTATTCAGATGACTATTCTGTCTATATCTAGATTTGTTAATCCATCTATAG
This sequence comes from Rhinophrynus dorsalis, assembly GCA_037306005.1. Taxonomy (NCBI): domain Eukaryota; kingdom Metazoa; phylum Chordata; class Amphibia; order Anura; family Rhinophrynidae; genus Rhinophrynus; species Rhinophrynus dorsalis. Next base: position 364,716,875 of record CM074718.1, on the reverse strand, counting down.
TGATAATGTGGATTCCAGGAATTATTTTGAGAATTATTTCGAAAATTCTGGTGATAATGTCTGTTGTAATTTGGTTTAGAATTAGTGTAACCATGATGGTTAGACAATTTAGATCTATTTTCGTAGTCTTGTTTGTCTCTTATAAATTTCTTTTGTTTGGTGTGCGTTATATTCTTTTCTAGAGTATTCAAATTTTTATTAATGTGAGTCTGTAATTTTTTGTGTTCATTTGTTAAGTTTACACCCTTTAACACTTTTTCTACATCCTCAATATGCTTTTTGGTTCTATTTAATCTAGTTTCTCTATATTTAATTAGTAATTCAATTAACTTTAGTGAACAATTTTCTAGAATTGTGTCCCATTCTGATTGGTATTCGATTTCATCTATTTCAAAAGAAGGGGCTTTTTGTATTCTAAGTCCCCTGGGTACAATTTTATGTTTTTTATAATTTTCTAATGCAATGAGATCGAACCAATCCTTGGTTTCTGTAATCAATAATCTCTCCAAATCTCTAATTAGCTGTAATGGGTCACTAATTCTGGTAGGATGTTTTTGCTCTGCTTGTAAGAAATCTAGCGTTCTATTTCTTTGGTTCCTAATGGATTGATAAGTAACTTGTTCAGTCATTTTTGTATAGGTGCTGCTACCAAACTCCTGGGTATAGACACAAGGAACAGAGTTTAAAGGAAAATTCAATATGCCCAGAGTTGAGCGCTCCTATTGTCTAGCAAGCTTGACTGGATATACAATAAATTGAATAATAATCACCAATGGATGATCTATGAGGTATATAACGTATATCTAATAAAATTCCAAAAAGAGGGAATATTATATACAGAAATCAATATGATAATATGGAACCAAAAGAATATATGAATACATACAAATGAGGATGAAATGGGTATAGATGGAATGTCCAACAAATGAGTAAGTTAGTCCAATGAATGATGAAAGTTAGTAAATGAAGTTCTTAGTCAGTGCTGCAGGAATCAATGAATAGTGGCCTTGTCCACTTGTAGCAATACTTGGTCTGGAGACACTGAAAAACGCGCACATGACAAGAAGAAACGTTCTAAGTGTAGCAATTTATTGAAACAATGTAATATAAAAAAAGGAAATTGAAAATACGATTTACGGAACATTTATATAATATACAAAAAGGTCTGGAAAGCCACAGCTTATCGGATCATGTTAAGACTGTACATAATTGTTCACATGAAGATTTGAAGATTGTAGGAATTGAACAAATACAACTTGGACATAGAGGGGGAGATAGATTATTAAAGTTGAGACAAAGAGAATCATACTGGATATATGAACTTAAAACCCAGCACCCAAGAGGGCTTAATGTCGATTTTGACTTTTTAGCCTTCTTGTGATGCTCATAGCTCATGAAAATACCAGTGACAGTGTCCTATAATTGACCAAATTTATGTTCATTTCTATTCTGTGTTTTTAACAATTCTCTTCTGTGCCTATAAGTCTCATGCCATTTTAGATTCTTTTGCTGATAGATGCATTTATTTCTTATGCTTATATATTTTTGGTTATTTTAAAATGTATTTTTTATCTCACTTTTTATCTCATTTTATATTCATGTACACTATTATATGATAATCATAATGTCTTAGATTGACTGATGAGATTGTCAATCACTTTGGATTTATTATAGTTCAAGGTAACCCAATTTACTATTAATGGTGTCAATATTTTACTATTAATAGTGTCAATATTTTAGGATTATAATCATATTTTACACATTTAAACAATTTAGTATCTACCTTGCATAGGTTTCATTTTTACTTTTCTATTTGATGGATATATTAAGAATTAGTGATGAGTCAATTCATTTAATATAATTCATGTTAAATATACATTTTTATTATTAGCTCTTGTAGTTCATCAACCCTTTCTATTTAATACAAGTATTAAAATATCGGATTCTATGGGTTTAATTGAGCAATGATATATATAGTTTTTTAGGTTTACATTTTGTAGTCCGCAATTTTATTATCATACATTGAAAAATATTTTTTAAGTTCAATGCGATGTAAGTTTTTAATTAGACGATTTTGTTAGTGTAATCATGTGATGAGTTTAGAAAATTTACATTCCTATTTATAGCCCGCTCTCAGGCTCTTGGGGTTTCTTCACTTTACCCCTGAGGAAGCAGACGGACGTCTGCGAAAACGTTTGGAATCAGTCTCAGCACTATTGTTGTGGATCGGGTCATCTCCACGCCCCCTGCGGGTTTCCTCCTTTTCTGTTTGGCCCGCGAACCGGCAAGACGGCGTCTTAGACGCGATCCTCCATAAACAACGTGGAATACTTTTTAAGCAAAGGACTACCATCATTATTATTTTCCGGATCGCACTAAAGGAAAGAGCAGTTTATAATTTGGTGTCTTCTTTAATACACCACTCTTTTACCCTTTGCCATAATACTCATCGGGACCATTATACAGTCACAGAGGAGGACGCAGTACGTTGGCTATCTAGGGAGAGACCCATTGATGTGCATAAAGCCCAAGAAGGGCTACTGTGAGTGCAATATATTTATTTTATATTACATTGTTTCAATAAATTGCTACACTTAGAACGTTTCTTCTTGTCATGTGCGCTGTTTTTCAGTGTCTCCAGACCAAGTATTGCTACAAGTGGACAAGGCCACTATTCATTGATTCCTGCAGCACTGACTAAGAACTTCATTTACTAACTTTCATCATTCATTGGACTAACTTACTCATTTGTTGGACATTCCATCTATACCCATTTCATCCTCATTTGTATGTATTCATATAATCTTTTGGTTCCATATTATCATATTGATTTCTGTATATAATATTCCCTCTTTTTGGAATTTTATTAGATATACGTTATATACCTCATAGATCATCCATTGGTGATTATTATTCAATTTATTGTATATCCAGTCAAGCTTGCTAGACAATAGGAGCGCTCAACTCTGGGGATATTGAATTTTCCTTTAAACAGGTGACGTGTACTGGCATGTTGGCAAGGATCAAAGCGGTCCTTATGGGACGGAAACGTCCCAGGACTACTGGTCCTTAAGGGGTTAAGATTTAAATTCTACTGGTAGTGTACATGTTTAGCAGCATGGTGCATAATTAATTCCCTGTGCTCCAGTAAATTATTTTTGAAGTGGAGTAGAAAATACAAACACATTGTATTACCTTTTAGATGCTCAAGTGAATTTTAGAATTAAAGGTATAGTAATGTTTCATAATAAAAGCAGCTCTAATTAATCATCATAGTATTTGGACTTTGAAGAGTGGAATTTCAATTCTGTCAGAGTTATAGTTCAAGAGTAATTCAAAGGCAAAGTATCCCCCTCCTGCCCCTTTTACTGATGTAACACTGCTCAGCCAGATCAGAAGGGAGGTGCCCAGGTAGATTGCAGAGAGGGACAATCTTCAATTAAGATAAGGGAAAAACCTGAAAAACTTGTCAAGGGGGGCAGTCATATACAAATACCACACATGGGTATATTGAGACTTTTGAGGATATTTTGGGGCAGTAAAGGAAGGGCAATTATATTATGTGTTCTGTGCCATAGAATATATGGCATTGAACTCATAACACAATATTCTCCATGATCTGTCCCTGTCCCTCTTCAAACATTGGCATAAAAATAAATGTGCCTTCTTCCATCCCCATAAGTGTTTTAATATGTCCACATGGCACATCTGAGGTGAACATCTCATAACAGAGAGTCACACTGGATATCAAATGTTCCCCACTGGTATCAAAATATATACCCGTAACATAATACACTGCACCCCAAATGTAATGCTCAAAAGTATAAGAAAATGACATGCTGTAGCATCTGAGTCACATTTAAGCAATCAATGCACATTTCTGATGCCCCATTGTATTCCTATGATGTTTACATGTAACCGTTAAACAAACCAATGTAACCATAACTTGGCTTATCAGATGAACACCTTGGAGCATGTAAATACCACATTAAGCAAGAAATGTGCACTTAACTCTTCAAATACCTCATAACATATATTCTAGATGATGATTCCTTGTTTACTGTAACTATGTGCTCCAATCCACTTCCAAGAAACTGTTTCATGAAGCAATGTAATGATATCACTGTTTGTACACACATAAGACAAGGAGGGCTTTTCCCTTTGCTCTTCTGTCAAAACTTGCATCAATTTAAATACACAAGCAGTTAATTGGTGCAGATCATATAGTAATTAACACTTTATTTCTCACCCAGAGAATCTGGCCCTTCCCCTGAGCTTTAGTGCAAAACCTGAAAAAAGGGGAACCGTCACTTTTTTTTCCTGTGTGAATTTTCATGGAAAACTGTCAACTTGCTGCATTTTACTCTAAGTTTCCTACATAACAAAACCTCCCAAAATATTCTCCATTTTGCTAAACTCAAGAAATTTCCCGAAGGAGCTTTGCCAGTTCCATTGAGGGCTTAGACTCAGTTTGTGTGATTCTGGCTATACCATTGCAGTAGGACAAGGCTGGAGGTTCGATTGTGTTGTTTTGTGGGTACCAGTTCAGTAGAACAAATATGGATGTCAGTATGTGTGGTTCTATGGCTACAGTGGGACAGATCTGGGGTTAGTGTGTGTGAGTCTGTGGCTACTCTGAGACAAAGTTAGGAGGTTTAGTGTGTGTGGGTTTATGGCTACCAAGGCACAAGTTGCAGGGAGGTCAGTATGTGTGGTTTTATGGCTACTGTGAGACAAGTCGGGGGTCTTAATATGTGTGAGTCTATAGTTACTATGGTACAAGGTTGGAGGTCAGTATGAATGTATCTGTCTACCATAAGACCATAGGACATGTCTGGGGCATCAGCATGTGTGGGTCTATGGCTACCATGGGACTGGTTGCAACAGCCATGGTGGGTAACTTACATAGTAACATAGTAACTTAGGTGGAAAAAAGTCTTGCGTCCATCTAGTTCAACCCTTTTCCTATTCCTATTTACCACTGTTGATCCAAAAGAAGGCAAAAAACCCCTCAATATAGCAATTTCAAATTCTGCCTGGAATGGGGGGAAAAAATTCCTTCTTGATTCCAAATGGCAATCAGACTTCTCCTTGGATCAACAAGCCCTAACTAAATATTAATCCCAATACTAACGTACATAGCACTCTATGTTCTGCTCTTTTAAATAAGTATCCCAGCCCTTTTTAACCCTTTGAGTGCCAGAGTGGTACGGAATGCATTGCTTTGCAATGCATTCCGTACCACTCTGTCACTCAAAGGGTTAAAGGCATCTAATGTATTCAATAGTACCACCTCCTCAGACAGTAAATTCCATACCTTTATTGTCCTTACTGTAAAGAAACCCTTCCGCTGTTGTAGATTAAATCTCATTTCCTCAAGTCTAAGCAGGTGGCCCCTTGTCCATTGTACTGTTCTGTTAATGAACATGTCTTTGGAGCGCCCTTTGTATGGGCCCTGAACATATTTATATATTGTTATCATATCCCCTCTAAGGCGCCGTTTTTCTAGTGTGTACACGTTTAACTTTTCTAGCCTTTCTTCATAACTAAAACTTTCCATTCCCATTACTAGTTTTGTAGCCCTCCTCTGCACTCTCTCTAGTTCCATAATGTCCTTTTTCAGAAAGGGTGTCCCGAATTGAACAGCATCTTCTAGGTGGGGTCTTACCATGGACCTGTAAAGAGGCATTATATTATCTTCCTCCCTTGAGTCAATACCCCTTTTAATACATGCCAATATCTTATTGGCCTTTGCAGCTGCCAGCTGGCACTGCATACTACTGCTAAGTCTATTGTCTACCATTACTCCGAAATCCTGTTCATTAGTAGATTTCCCCAGAGGAACACCATTTAAACTATATGTTGCATTTTTATTATTATACCCAAAATGCATAACTTTACACTTGCCTATATTGAATCTCATTTGCCATTTGCCTGCCCAGTTACTTCAAGCCCTCCAGCTGCTACAAGACTACAACCCCCATCATTACCCACCAGACATTGGCTGGCAGGGCAAATGGGAGTTGTAGCCTTTCATTCACTGTAGGACTTCATGCTACTCATTGTGGAAGTCAGGGGGACAAGGAGGCCAGTATATGTGGTTCTCTGGCTATCATGGGACAAGACTTGGGTGTCAGTATATGTGATTCTGTAACTATTGTTGGACAAGTCTGGATTAGCATGTATGGTCCTATGGCTACCAGTGCTATGGGACAAGGCTGGGGCTATTGCAGGACAAGGCTGTGGGTCAGTATATCTGGTTCTAATGGAGTGGAACAAGGTTTCGGGTTGTGTGCAAAAATTGCACTTTTACCAGGAGTGCTGTCCCAGAAGTGCTGTTTTTCCTCATGTTTTTCTTTTTGGATAAATGTGCCCAGGTATACTGTTCTATGTAGGACACATTTCTAAGTAACACAAAAAGGAGAAGGAGCTTCTTATGCAATATCCTCTTATTCACTAGGTCACCCCCCCCATCACCATCAAAAATATACTCACTGATAGTATATGCTGGAAATATACATACACGCCAGCACCAACAGCTTCACGGAGCCAGATACATAAACAGAAAAAAAGAAAGAAGGGGGGGAGCCAATAGTGTCTTATCATTTAGGAAACAAATATTCAAAATAAATAATTATAGCACTCACATTTATACATGGCTGTGCAGTAGACCTACTTTTACACACACAGCAGTATGGGCATACAGAGAATTTCCTACTGTCTCTGTTTGGTGTTGCATGGAATCTGCCTCACTCCTCATTTAATCCACAGGAAAGAGTTCTCCAAAGTTGGCAATCTTTAATTCAGAGCTTTCCAAACTTTTCATGTTGGTGACACACTTTTTAGACATGCATCATTTTGTGACACAGTAATTTAGTTTTGCTAGCTAACCGGAGGTTAAACTAATAATCCCTTATAAGATATACGGACACATACATAAATTGTAATAAGATGTATGGGGACACAACATATCTCATGAAAACCTTTCATTCATACTGCGGAAGGCATTAATCATGTTGTGTGGTTTTTAAAAGGGCGACATGAGAATATTTTGCTACAAATAAGCGCAAGATTCTCATGTCGCATTATTAAATAGATTATATTACGTATGCAGCACACAGAGGCACAGCAGCTGTTACAAATCTTTTGTGGCACTCCAGCTGTATGCAGCACATGGAGGCAATCTCCCACTGTGTAAATGTGACCATTAAGTAGTAGTGTTTTATCTCAACTCCCAGTATAGCTCGTGCTTGGGTTGAATGACAATCTCGTTCTGTGTAAATGGCACCTTTGCCTGTGACACACCTACACACTGCAGCCAACACACTAACGTGTCACGACACACAGTTTGGAAAGCACTGCTTTAATTGATCTCCAAAATTCTTTATTAAAATTGTATAGTAGAATACCCCTCTGATTTATGCAACATCTTTCACAGCTATATGCTGCATTTTCTGAGCTAGTGGTAACACTACAAAAGCTTTTTGTGAGTGCTATAATTATTTATTTTGCACATTTGTTTCTTAAATGATAAGGCACTATTACCATCCCTCTTCTTTCTGTTTTTTTTTCTAATTACAAGTCATAACAGTAAATAAATGAAGAGCCACTTATTTTAAGTGTAAACTTCCCCTTTAAACCTTGTAGTAATGGGGGCATGTCTAGACTGTAATTTTTATGCAGAGACCTAGGAAACATTTAACAAATATATAAACTTCTAGAGTGAAAAAACTGCTCTATATTTAACTATGAATAAATTAAATTCTAAGTAGTGAGAGTTATTCTTTGATAAATATAGTACATGTGTCTTCCTTCGCAATTACCTGGAGCAAAACAGTTGCAGATTTGTGATGTGTAAAAAGTCAGAAAAGTTTCCCACAGGACTTTACATGATAAAAAACAAGATTTTCCACCTCATTTAGTGAACATTTTCGCCCATAGATAATATGTAAAATGTTCTCCTTTTCACCAGTGACAATAAATTTCCTGTCAGAACTTTGCCTTATTTTGCCTATGTTTTCTATGACTGCAAGATTTCCTAACACAATATTACTGAGTGCTGAAGTGGAGGAATAAAATAGATGAAAGTAAAAGTTGTGGGTCCTACAGCAATATATGTCTTGAAAAAATTGTGCTTTTGTCCTTTGCCCACAACACTAAATCTAAAAATAAAACTAAAAGTAAGATTGTGAGTGAATCATGCACAAATCAGTGTATGCGGGAGACAATCAATACAACAAGATTAGAGAAAAAAATATAATTTTTTGGTCAAGCAAGAGAGGTAATTGCTTTTATTTGATTATCAAAAATTGATTGATCGAGTTAGAAAAGCAAACAAAAGCTTATATAAAGCTGACACATATTAGAAGTAAAATCCTACGTGATAATTTTCACTCAAGTGATCAAATATGGAAATTAATGTTATAAAATGAATTATCCCTTCCTTCCTGTTATTTCACACATCAATGAATATTATTATAACCAATTAAGTATTGGAGGAGCCATACAGTTGTTGACCTAGTTAGTTCACTGTTGTTGCTTGCCATGGCAACTTGAATCGGACTTATTTACACTGAGGCATTTGCTTCCACATGAGCTGCTTCAATACAAAGAGACAAGTCTCCTGAGTACATTAGAACTAGATCAGATTGAGATGTTAACCCTTTTACTGATGGAAGATCCAGTCAGCTCAGATATTTTGGATATAAAACCTTCATAACCCCCTAATATTTATTAATAACAAAACAATTATTGTTGTATAGAATATAACAAGAGTTCAGGCCATGTCTTGTAAGACAGAGAGAATGCAGTCTCAAGCAATGCAATCCAGTACATTCTTTGAGAGACAGCAGGTGTCCCGAGAGTTCAGAAAGAAAATGTCTGCTGGGACTCTTATAACAAACAATACAATTGGTCAGTACTTATGTTTTTTTCAGTGGATAGCCTTCCTCCCCTGAGAAGGGAAATGCTGGCTTCTGTACTATTGTTGGCAGCCCATAGGAATATCCCTGGTTATTGGCAACGTGCAGGGATTATGCATCTAGGGCCTTGGTTTTGTAGAGTAGATGAACTACATTGGATGGAGGAAATTTGGGCAAGGGTTAAAGGAGAAGTGGAATGATTTAATACCAAATGGAGCCCATGGTCTATATCTCCTGAAGTGCAAAAGCACAATGTCTGAGTGTTAGTGGACCAAACTTTTGAACCGAGGGCTCCTCACGTGACTGCCTCCTTTCCTCTCAACCTCCTAATATATTGTCTTCTTCAAAGCCTACTTTTCTGCATGAATAGAAGATACTGGATCCGAAAGAGTCAATAATATGTCATCACGAATAGCGTAATTTTAATTTCTTTATTTAGTATCTTTATCCCTTGAATATCTACTGTCTGTCTTATCAATGCTGCAAGTGGCTCTATTGATAAAAAATAAAGCAAAGGTGACAAGGGGTACCCCTGCCTAGTGCCATTGCGAATATTAAAACACTCGGAGTCCATTCCCGGGTAAACTATTTTTGCATGCGGTAAAGTATACAAAGACATAACATTGCTCTTAAAATTGCCCATTATCCCAAATTCTTCCAATACACCATTCATAAATGTCCATCTCACCCTGTCAAACACCTTTTCAGCGTTAAAGGGATAGTAATACTTTGTTTTAACTTTATTTTATTTTGTAGGCATTAAAAAAACATGAATAATGATATAAGTCTTATCTCTCAAACCTTTATGGTTTAAGAGATATTCACAAACAAAGTATCCCCCCCCCCCGTTGAACCAGAACAGAAGGGAGGTGCCCAGGTAGACTGCAGAGAGGGACAATCTTCAATTAAGATAAGGGAAAAAGCTGAAAAACTTGTCAAGGGGGGAAGGGCTTTCATTGCTTTCATACAAAGAAAATTGTCCCCTTCTGTTATCTGTCTGGTCATACAACCAGATTCACATCTGAGAAGCGATGGCTTACACTAGGTAAAAGGGGCGGGAGGGGAAACTTTGCTTGTGAATATCTCATAAACCATAAAGGTTTGAGAGATAAGACTTATATCATTCTTCATGTTTTTTTAATGCCTACAAAATAAAATAAAGTGAAAACGAAGTGTTACTATCCCTTTAAGCGCTAATATTACTGAAGGTATCTTATTTATTTAAATATAGTCTATCACATTTTCTAATCTACGAATATGATCAGATGAATCTCTACCTTGAATAAACCCTGCTTGGCCTAAACCAATTAAATCTGAAATTACTGACTTCAGTTTCAGAAAAAATTGACAGGATGGCTGGATCCTTCCCAGTTTACAAATTGAGCAATATTATAGCTTGTAACAACTCCAAGGGAATATAATGACCCTCTGAAATCTCACTAAAAGACCAGAGAAGCAGGGGAGAGACAACACCAGAAAAAATCTGATAGAATTTAGAAGAAAACCCATCTGGGCCCGGAGCCTTGCCCTGTTTCAGATTCGCCAATACCTGTTGGATTTCTTCAATCTTAAATGGCCGGTTTAACATAGCAATTTCTTCTTTATTAAGTTTAGGCAAATTAAGTTTTTGTAAAAAAGTTCTTATTTCCAATGACCCCCCCTGATTATTATAGAGTGAACAGTAATAATCTTTAAATGCTTTTGTTATTTGTTTTGGGGATACAATTATTTTAGAGTCGATCACTATTTTCTTAATTTGAGCCTGTTTTTTCTTATCTTTTAACTTATTAGTCAATAACTTATCCACTCTATTACTATTATAATACCATTTTTGCTTCAATATTCGAATACCACTAGTTGTCCTTTCACTAAGTTTAATTTTAATTAACTTCTGTATCTCAGAAATATTTTTAGAAATCACGAGATTTGGTGCAAGTTTATTTATTCTCTCTTGCGCTGCTAGTCGAATATATACAGTTGATCTGACATAGTTTGTCCATATTTTTTCTTACGATAACTACCCAACTTAATTAATAAGCCCCTCATGTAGCATTTAAAGGTACACCATAAAGTGAGCACTGAAACATCCCCAGCGTAATTTTTTCCAGAAATTTCACCGCCTGACCCTTTAAAGATTCAACATCTATTTCTCACAAAAGTAGCAATTCATTCAATCACCATTTCATTCTGATACCATACTCTGTATTACAACGAAATATATAAAACATAGGAGCATGATCCGATCATGATATTAATCCAACAGTAGAAGATGAAAATAATTCTAAGTCGACTGCCCTAGGCAAAATCATAAATATCCTTGAATAGGATCCATTAACTTTAGAAAAAAATTAGTAATCCCTGTCAATTTGATGGTGTGCCCTACAAATATCAAAAAGAGAATTAAGAGACATAAAATTCTGAAAAGCTTGGGAAGTAGATTTCATAGAAACATCAGCCTTCACCCCCTGTGGCATTTTTTTAATCTAATTTTACATCACTTATGCAGTTCAAATCCCCCAAATATAAGTGTACCTTTTAATAATTGTTCTGCCCTAATATATAGTTTTTGTAAAAAACGAATTGGACATTGATTAGGACTATAGACAAGGCTCAAAATTTCAAGTCCTGAGATACTAGCCAGGCCTGCAAAGTTACTCGCCACCAGTTTCCATGCCTAACCCCACCCATATCCCCACCTTTAAACCCACCCATCTCAAGTTCTCTTTGATGAATTGACACTGTTGTTCTATGTTCATCCTCACCACACACTGCCCACACCCTGCCCACCCTCACATCCTGTCCACACACTGCCCACGCCCCCTGTACACCTTCACACCCTGTTCACCTTTCACACAATGTCCACCATGCCCTCCTCCACACTGCCCAACTTGTCTACCTCAACATTGCCCCCCACACACTGTCCACACCCACATTACCCACACTGTCCAAATCTACTCTGCCCACCTCAACACACTGTCTAACCCCACAATGCCCACCTCTACACTGCCCACCCTGTCCTCCTCAAAATTGCCCACACTGACCACCTCTATAAACTGTCCACCCTGTCCTCTACAAACTGTCCACCCTGCCCTCATCCACAAACTGTCCTCTTTCCCACACTGTTCACCTCCACATTGCCCACACTACCCACCTCCACACCGCCCACCCCGTCCTCCTCCCCACCCTTTCATCCTCCACACATTATAAACAAAAAGGGTCTCAAAGGGTCCCCGTCTTAAAGAGGGACACTTGGGAGGTATGCTTGATGTGATGTGAATTTGTGAGTTTGATGTGTGTGAATTTCATAGTGGCCTCCATTAAACTGGCAGTGTGGTCACATCAATATAACGGATTGCTTTATAAAAGGTACATTTCTAAGCAAGCCCTTCTATTAAATTAACCCTTTAAGTGCCAGATGAGTGCCCAACACATTGCATTACACTGGACACCTCTGTCACTTAAAGGGTTAAGACAGAATCACATTTTTCAAGAGAACAGTTCGCCTTTAACTTGTGGTGCCTTTTACATTGGGCAGTATTGGCTGCTCTTGTGCATACTATATACAGACTGTCAGCTCTCTCTCCTGCCCCCTTGCATTTCTCAAATCTCCACCTTTCACTTATGCACCCAGCCAGATCCTTCCCTTTCACTTCTCACTGTCTCTCCCTTGTCTGCTTAGCGCCTATTGTGAAGCAGCTGTCACCTCTCCAGCTGCACAGAAGCCATTGAGATCTCTGGGACATGTACACAGGGCTGTCAGGCACTCAAGGAAGGATCCATCTAGTAATGATTTAATTCATTTATTGTATACATGATCCTGCCACCTCCGGCCGTGTCACTGCGAGTCCAGGCAGTCATGGCACTCACCACTAACTTTACATCTGTGAACTTCTGAAGTAAGCTTAGCTGCGATCATTTGTACCTGGGCAGACAGGAGGAAGAGACTGCTGCTTCAGGCACATCACATGGACGGCAGCTAACTAGAAGCAATCAGCAAACTCACTGACTCAGAAGGCGGGCAAGGCTCATTCTTGCATGCGTGTGCATATATGAAGATCAACACGCATACACAGTGAATTAGGTATGTCGCCACACAGCTCGCATGAGCGTGACTCGAAAAGTTGTTTGAGGCTCCCAAAATGGCACTGTCAGAGTACTAGGAAATGGGGCAGAGGCCAGAAAAGCGGGACAATGTTTTCATACAGGGCTTCAATCTCCAATCGCCCTCACTTAATTTCTCCTTGCCAAATGCGAGGAGGCGAGTGGAAATTTTGAGGCCTGCTATAGATATTCACTAATGTATAAAGAATGCTATTTAGTTTACATATCAAAATATATACCGTCCATTTATATAATTTTCTTCATAAATGTATTCAAATTTAGCTTTAGTGGAAATTATTATTGCAACCCCTCTTTTCTTACGATTACCTATCTAGTTAGAAAGAAAGATATTTTGATATCTAGAATATTTCCATAATGATTTAGCAGAGGTAATCCAATGTGTTTCTTCAATGAAAGCTATTTCTATGTTACTATGATTAATCATATAATACAAATGTCCTTGTTTTTGAGATGAATTAAGGCCCTGAGTATTTATGGAAACTATTCTAAGTGACATCCAAAAATTCACTCTCCCAACTCGTCGACCACACAATCCATTGTCTTATTGCGATGTTCTGTAAAGAAACCCATGAGATATGAGCGGAGTTACAAAAACTAGTCACGTAACCAACAAACTGAAAAACATAATTGCCTTACATCCATCATTACTAAGCAACAAACTGGAGTATAAGGATATAATCCTCAACTTATCCTACTGCCACTGTAGGATCCATTCAGTGAGAATTAGGACTTAAGAAAACTGAGGATTTATATTCAAACAACAAATTAAAGGCCAAATAATCTCAATTGCCCATCCCCTTACTCAAAAGAGATGGGGGAGGAGCAAATAATAATACAATAAATAATCATTGTATTCCCAAGAAACAATATGACAATTAGCGGTTGCCGATCCATAAAAAAAAAAAAAAAAAATTAACATAAAAAAATATATATAAACCATTTTCCAATGAGGAATCCTTCATTATTCAATTAATCCCAGGAACATGTTCATATCTGTCCCATTCCATACCAGTCTGCCCCAAATTTTTTCTTGAGTCCAGCCCACCAAGAAATCTCAGCAGGCATGGGCTCATGAAAAATTGCACATGAAGCCCATAAAAGCGACAATATCCATCCCAAAAAGAATACAATACAATCTCCCTTTAAATCTAAATCTTCCTATAATCAAACATAAACATTCTCATCCCCTTTTATTATTCTATTTCATTAGCTGGAAACCAATATTTCACCACTGAGATAATTTCTCTTGAACATGAAATGGGCCCGAAAAATAATGTTTTGGGCCATTATGCACAACAATCAATTTGACTGAGAATCCCCAATAATAAGGGATTTTTTTGTCTTAGAACCACAGTTTGTTCTGTAAAACCATTTCTGGCCATCCGAGTAGTTATGGAAATATCAGCAAAAAGTGTAAGATGTTTATATTTTCCATCCTCAATGGGGTTTTACCTAATTAACTTCATGATCATAGCCTTATATATCCGTTGGCAAAATATACTATTGTATTCCATGGCATCGAATCCGCCCAGTCTTTGGGCTTAGGAAGTCTGTGAAATCTATCAGAGGGGTATTCCCCTAAATTTACAGTATCATCAATAGAAGAAAATAGAGATTTAAGGTAGAGATCAAGCTGATTGTCTGTTACTTCCTCATCGATTACTCTTATCCGTAGATTATTTCTGCGAGATCTGTCTTCTACCTCCACTAGCTTCTTTTCTAAATTACTGATTTTCATTTGCAAACAACTATTATCTTTTTTGCACCTTTTCATAATCTTCCTGGATTTTCTTTAGTAAATCAGCCTGAACATTTAATTTTTCCGCCATACCAGACACTTCCTTTTGCACTTCAAATCTGGTTAAATCTAGGTCTTTCTTGATTTTCTCATATAAATTATCAATCAAGACTGATATAAATTCCTGAAAATGCTGAGTAGAAAGAACCATTTGTTCGATTTCCATCTGGCTCTTTAATGACAAATCAGCTATATCTTTCCTCCCCAAATCTGAGGATCGCCTCTGAAAATTTTGGTTTGCCTCTTGAGTCTTTGGCGAACAAAAAAGATTGATAGACTTATCTTTTTTTTAGATTAGAATTCTTATCTTTGTCCTCTTTTTTGTCTTTTTTTTTGGACCCATGCTTTTTTTTCCCCCTTTTAAATATCGTTAATTAAATGCAATATGGTAAACATGGTACTAGTCCATCCAGTTAAATAAAGCAAACCAAATCCACCAAATAGTTATTTGGCAATAAGTATTAAGGAACTCTAGATAAGCCAATTATAATATTATTCTTTCAACAAATTAATGAAAGTCAGTTACTAGTCCTCAAGCTGAAAGATGTTATTAGGAAGTGGTAGCGTTTTAAGAAACAAAACAGTCCCAAATGAATAATCTGAATTGTGGTATCGCGTTCACAGCCCATATAAAAACTTTAGTTTAGACAATCTTAAAATGGTGTTTGCCAGCACTTGCATTTTTTACCATCTGACTTCACAGCCCATATAAAAACCTTAGTTTAGGCAATCTTGAATAATCTTAAAATGCTGTTTGCCAAAGGTACTTGCATTTTTCACCATCTGACAATATTACTCCTGTGGATTAACCCCACTCTTCAGCGTGTCTAACCCGGGCTATAATCTTCATGCTTATGTGGTTTTATTTTTCTTTCCTCAAATCCAGAATACCTGTAAATACCGTTTCCATCGGCAGTCTACACCAGCTTAAAGCTTCACTCGTCATCCAGGTTCAACCATGGTACTGACTCCGATCAATCCAGGCATCGGGGGTAGAAACACTTCATGAACCACAGATTACCACAGGTTGTCATGTCTCCTAAGTGCTGCCATTCTCACATTCCAGCACGCACGCAGCTTACCTGGTTACATCATCACACCATTTGCTCCCTTCACAACCTACTTTTTAACCAAAAGAACACTGTGGATATTATCACAAGGTAAACCCAGTTGGTCGACAGGCATTAATTCATTGCTATGGCAACCTGACTCAGAGCTGACTCATACAGAGACTTATGTCTCCATGTCAGACATGTGGTCTGCTTCAATGTGTTTTAATCATCCTCCTATACAATAATTCGCTAGGATTTTTGTCACAATGCAGTCATACGCAGTAGAGACTGCCTGCATTTGGGCAGTCTCTACTGCGCATGATTGCATCGCATGAGTGAGGTGACGCAAGACTGCATCGCTTGGAGCAGTGAGGTAGAGGCCTCTTAACCCATTGAGTGCCAGAGTGGTACGCAATGCATTGCAAAGCAATGCGTTGTATACCCCTCTGGCACTCAGAGAGTTAACATTACCCAGATCTTGGCCCGTGTACATGGGCTTTTACACCAGTTGTCAATAATTAGGACTCACTAAACCACCTTAGACACAGACATACACATGAATGAGATCCAAATTAAGTTCCGAGCAGTAAGAGGGGATGTCATCTCTCACTAATATATGGCTTCCTCCATTGTGTGTGCTCACAGGAGCTCACTCTCAGTACTGACAAAGGGTACATACATTTCCCTTTTGCTATCCAATGGATTACACTGGGTAATAGTAGTAAGAGGCGGTACTGAAGAGACCCAATTACACAGGCACCCTGCAGTAAGTTGGGATGCAGGTTGTGATTGTGAGTGATAGCCTACTTCCTTCTATTGAGTGCAGTAGGCATGTTGTCAATTCTTACAGTGTGTGTCTACTGCAATTAACCATAAAATATGTCTCCTTGACATAAAGCACAGATCATAGGCATGTGAATACATGTCCACATGGTCCTTGGAGAGTTAAATCATTTCATTCATGTCTATAAATAAAATAGAGGAGACACTGTATAACATTAAAAAAACAAGAAACACAACTCCTTAACTTGTTTTCTTGCTGTGCAGACAGGATTCCTTTTAGCTGTAACTCTTTGTCAAATTGAAATATTTGTGAGCAATGAATTGGAACTTCTAGTTTTTTTTTTCTTCTCTTAACCCAATTTACCACAGTTGTCATCTTGAAATCTGAGAATATACTTTAATGTACAGTATGGAATAATCATTTTCCTTGGCATGAATCATTTTCACAGTTGATAATTACTTTTCCTTTTCTCTGTGTGCAAACATGCTCAATAACATAATTTAAAACATTATTTCTCATACATTTTGGCAGCTCAAGAAAGCAAATAATTTGTTCAGTGAGCTCATAATACGAATTAATTTTCTATTATTGTTTATGCAGCTCTTAAAATGTATCTGTAATGAAAACAAAGCCATAACTTCCCTTGACATGAAAAATTTAAATAATGTTCTTTTTTAGACACAGTATAGTACTATAGTACTATACAGTATAGTTTTGCTATTGCTCTGCTATACAGTTAAAGGGGAACTTCTCTTATAGAAAAAGAAGCCCTAACATAAAACTTGGACCTTATAGGTCTGGTAAATATATTTATGATTTGTATGTATAGTAGTTGTGATAGCCTTTATTTAATGATCCTCATACTCATCTGTGTTTAGTTCACACCTCCTAACAATAGACAATACATTTCAAGAGTCTTAATGTTCTTTAGAGTAGCCGTACACAACAGACACACATGTGGCTGCATGTGTTTTTCAGAGTCTTTTCCTGCAGCTGCTATTCTGTTCCATTGTACAATAGGAGAAAAAAGATTATATCATTATACCACACCACACACACACACACACACTATGCTCACCCCCAAAAGCATAGAATATATTTTGCCTTTGAGCACAATTTCCATATACAATCTTCCATCATAATGTCCTAGGTGATAGCAATCTCCAATGTGATGCACAGCCTCCAAGGCATTCATCTAGTTTTTTCAACCCCATTTACCATTTTAACAATAATGTGTGGCCCTTTGGTGGAGTGCAAAGGATAAGCAGAATTTTAATCAAATTCAAAAAGCAAAATGCTAATATTCTGACTAATTATTAACCTTTTTTTGTACAGATTGAACACATTTTGCCTACTGTATTGAGTAATTTTAAACCATTGAATGCAAGAGTGGTACAAAATAATTGCAAAGCAAAGGGTTAAAACATTTTTTTTACTTTTATGAAAGTTTTTAAATGCTGTCATTGGCAACACATATTAGAATTTACACTCACACACTCATTCATTAGAAAACACACACACAGACACAAACCACACACCTCAAATTCATAATAATCACTAATCAGAGTTTCAAGCAGTGATGAGGTTTTGAATGACACCAAGATGGTGTGTAGGTGCACCAATCAGGAAACAAGTAGATACCTGAGTCTTAATGCAACATAATAGATTATTAGTGAATAATACAGTCCAGTTGCTTCATTGCCAGTAAGAAATATCTGCAGGATTACATGCTCCACATGGCAATGAGATCCAGGGTTTTAACCCCTTGGTCACAAGGGATTTTTATTCTAGAGGACAAAAACAATGTTAGCCTTTTTAGTATGCCTTTATTCAACCACATTTTCCCTCTAATTCCTTTAGTACACCCACACAAATTATATACTCTTTTTAAAGATAAGCAGGTATTTCTTTTGATGACTTATATATAGTTACAACACATCATTTAGTTATATTGTAATATAACAAAAATTAAAACAAATTGTGCTCAATTAGTGCATTAGGGACTGAATAAAAAGTATGACTGTCCGTTCATACCTCCCAAGTGTCTGATATTTACATCCCTATATTCATCTTTCTTACCCTGATATTCCTCTCCCTTAGTAGATTTCATCTTTGGACCAGATGGCCCAAGTGAGTAACATCAACCACAAAGTACTGGTTATGTTAAACTGTCACATGATATAAGTCACTGACTGAGGCCCTGGTGATTCTGCAAAATATAAGACAATAACTTGATTGTAGGTTACTGAATAGGATGCGTAAACGTTTTCACCTTAAAGGACAAACAGGAGAAAAATGCCACTTTCCACCTCCCTGAAAAAAGTTATGTTTTTCTGCTTTTTTGGCCTAAAGCATTGCATTGAAATCAATGGGAAGTCTACATTTCTACCAATCACATGAAAAGGTTCCCATATTTTCACAGTCATAATATAAAAGGGGTGCCAGATTCCTACATCATGCCATTCTATAGATATTTGAGAAAGAGAAAGCAGCATATTTTTAAACTTGACAGACAGGCTATAAAGGGAAGTTGAAACTTAGTTTAAGGAGTCTTGTGGGCAGGACATTTGTTCTCCATATTAGGGGAGTCTGGGGGTATTATGGGGAACAAGAATGGATAAAGGAAGTTGACCCCAAATAGCCCAACATCTCATGTGACTGACTGTGAAGAAACAGGCATCAGTGATCCAAGTTCCTTTCTGATTTGACTGTTATCTCTGTCCTAGAGCAGTCTGGGGATGTTAGAAGGAAGCTAAGAAGGTTTATCCCAAACACCCCAAAATTCTTTGTGACTGACAGGAAAGACACAGAGAATCATGATCCAAGTTTCTTTTTGAACTGGCTGTGACCTCTGTGCTGGGGTAGTCTGGTAAAAGAAGCAGTTGAACAGGGAGTGTGTTTTTTTGATGACAGGGATAATATGGACAGTTAATATATAAATTTAAATAAATAATTGCATAAGTGAAAGAGACAGGGACCCTGATGTGAGCTGTGACTAATACAGGATGAGTTAGAGTATTTTGTAGAGGGCCAAGGCAAGACATAACACATACAAAACAGTTATATTGTGTACTTTACTGTAAAAAGACATAAGGTAGTCTAGTAATGTCAAGGGGTGGGCGAAAGTTCTTGCCGTGTTCCTGTGAGAAATCCAGTGAAAACCACATTGTTGCCTGCTTTTTCGCAGGAAAATCTGCTTCAAAAACAATGGTTAAAATATTTGCATTTTTCTCCTATTTTCCAAAATAATCCACCCATTGATTTACATGTTTTTTGCCTTTTCACTATAAAAACTTGACATATTCCAGGAAGTTAAACACAATAGAAGCTGCTACAGAGTGAGACTGACATGTTGAGCTGTTTTGCTGTGAAAAATTGTGGCAGGAGAGGCTCATAGTGACTGCTAAAACTATGAGAAAGTTTAAAAATAGTTAAAGGAGGAACTGGAAGGACTGTTATGTGTCCACTGAGTCTAAGGAGGAGAAGGAAGTGAGCACTACAGAACCAATGCTGTCCAGTCCCCTTAAATCACCCCTAGGGATCTTGGGGAATTTAATGGGAAGAGAGGAAGAAAGGGGTAGCAGTAAGAGCAGGACAGGTCAGCTGCCAGTGCCTGCTGCCAGACGTACTGCCCCTGATGCCACCATTGCTGTAGCTGCTGCCAGATGTGCTGCCCCTGCTGCAACTAGTGATGTGCATGCTGTTAGACGTGCTGCCCCTGATACTACCATTTCAGTGCCTGCTGTCAGATGTGCTGCCCCTGCTGCCACTAGTGCTGTGCCTGCTGTCAAACGTGCTGTCCCTGCTGCCACCAGTGCTGTGCCTACTGCCAGTGCTGCCCTTGCTTCCACCAGTGTTGTGCCTTCTGCCATTTCTGAACCTGCTGCCACCAGTACTATGCCTGCTGTCAGATTTGCTGCACCTGCTTTCACCAGTGATGTGCCTGCTGCCAGTGCTGAACCTGCTGCCAAAAGTACTGTGCCTGCTGTCACATGTGCTGCCCCTGCTGCAACCAGTGCTGAACCTACTGCCACCAGTACTGTGACTGCTGTCAGATGTGCTGCCCCTGCTGCAACCAGTGCTGTGTCTGCTGCAAGTGCTGAACCTGCTGCCACCAGTGTTGATGCTACTGCTAGTGTGTCTTGTAATACTGAGGAGGGGAGATGATGATGCCAAGTGTGACAGCAGAGGACCCTAAGTCACACTTACCATCCACAAGTAATACTACTAGTAAGAAGGTCCAGGAGCTTGTTAGTGTTAGGAGTGAAGGAGGGGGTAATAAATATCCTCATATTACTAGTAAATGTCAGGAGAAGGACTCTGGGGCTGAACTTGATGTGGTTTGTGTTAGTAGTAGTAGCAGTAATGGTGAAGCAGCCAGTGGGACAAGTTTTTTATGGAGTTGTAGGGGAAGCATTTGAGAGCATCCAGACTAGCTGTAAAGGGAGCCCACACTATTTATCTGTCCCTGTGAGTCTCTTTCCCTTCATGACAGTGTCCAAGTGGACCATCATCCTGAAGAGGCCAGAATTGCTGGGGATAGCAGGTGCAGAAATAATAATACCACCACTACCACCAGGAGCACAGATCAGCTGCCTGTGCCTGCTGCTACTGCTTCCAGTATGCCTTCTTCACGTCACCAAGAATTGGCAAGTGTGACATAGGGGACCCTCTGTCACATTGCTCATCACCTCCTCCAACCAGCAGTGAGATGTCTGAAATAGAACAGCAGTGGTGGTAGTGATGATGATGGTGGAGAAGTTGGGGTGGAAGAGACATTGATGGCCTTGTTAGCAGAAACCAAGAAGAGACTGGAGACAGGGATGAGAATGGGCATCTCCACCACCAGCTTTTGGAATTTGCAACTGTGCTAATTCCTGCTGCTGCTGAGTTGCAAGGGCAGCAGGATGCTAAGGAGCAAGCTAGTGTGCCACAGACCACAGAGGACACAGTGGGAATGGCATCAACAAGTGATGCAGGACTACGACAGGTTCCACATGCCAGCACCAGCAATACTCCTGGTCCTTGTTGCAGTGCAGATTCTGAGGCAGTAGCAGCAACAGCAGCAATATCATCCAATACCACAGACAGTGAAGGGAAATGTGGAGGACAAGAATAAAGAGGCCATTCTGCTCCACTTGTTTCCTATCCTTATCCCCTGAATTCATGGGTATGGGTCTATTTTTCTCTTGGGGCAGGCAAAGTGCAGTCATCACCAACAGCACTGTGCACACAATTTGTGTCAAGTCAGTGATAAGAGGAAAGGAGGGAACATAATTTTGCACAAGTGCCCTGATATTACACATGAAGCACAGACAACATGACATTTATTTCAAACATGTTAAAGCCAAACACCCACCACAGAAATCAAGCACCGCTGTTGCTGTACCACCTGACTCTCCAGAAAAGCAACAAGAGGTGAGGAGGAGATCAAAGAGGAGGAAGAGTAGAGAAACCCAGGCAGAGACTGGAAGTTCCATGACAAGTGAAACAATTTCTCGCCATCACCTTCCTGATCTAGGGTAACTACATCTTCTGACAATCCATTTCATTCATCGTTACCTCCCCTGCCAAATGATAGTCACTCTGTGGATGTTAGGATGTGTCAGTTTGTGTCCACCAGTTGCACACTATCTGGTGCACTGACCACACATAGCAGTGTGGTGGAGGAGAATCGCAAGCAGGGCATCAGGCGGCATCTGAGGAGATTCAATCCCAAAGAATATGCTAAGAAGGTAGCAGGGAGGACTCATCAATAGGATTCATCATTACTATTAAACTGTCTGCAAGCTGTCATGTGTCCTTAGTGGGGTGTGGACAAGGGGTATAGTGACAGCGACAGTACTTGGTTTCTGGTGTCATGGTGTTTTGATACAGTTGTGCCCCAGATGTTATTTACCATACATACTGTGTACATTGCAGTTGCTGATGAGAGCCATAGTTAATGCTCTCATGGGAAAAATGTCTATTTTAATAACACACCCATGATTTTGGAGGAGGGGCAGGTGGAGAAGAATTATTGTCCAACTTCTTCTTTTCTCCACATATACTTGGGGCTACTTATTGTGGTGCTACTGCCTCAGGTGCATCACTGGAGCTAGCTGTGGCAAGTGGAATCTTTATCATCCATCTTCCATGTTATTGCTATTGTTGATCCCATTCTCTTTCAGCTTCCTAATCATCCTGCTGCTTAAACAACTCATCAGCAGCAGCAAGAGCAGCAATTGCAAATTCCCCAATTATGGACTGTAACGGATCTTATCCGTTACTTGGGCCCTTGTCTGGACCTCAAACTTTTTACCTAAAGACTATGGTCCCTTGGCCTCCTTTGACCTCAGATGGGGGGTTTGCTATCTTTATGTTAAAAGATTTATGTTTTATGTATTGTCAAATATTGTATGTGTTTAATTGTACTTGTCCCTAGGATGTGTATTGTAGCCACTCCAGCCATTTGACTCAAGACCTCCTGCTGGGTGTTAATCAAGTCATTGTATTGAGAACTGTCCTGAGACCCCCTGCTGTGTGTGTTAATCCATTCATGCCCCTCAAGTCTTTGTTCAATCAAATCCTTTTGTATCTGAAATGTAATCATGTCTGAGTTATTGTGTTTGTTAGGCCATCTTCTGTTGCCCTTTTGTCTACTGTGATATGATTGGATTAAGCCCTCTTGTACCTGGTTTCCCCATAAGAGGCAATGCAAGATTTCTGTATAAATATCTGTGGTCTTTGCCAATAAAATGAGTTATGTTTTGGAGTGAACAAGGAGTCCTGGAGTCTTGTATTGCTTATGGTCTAAAGTGTCCACTGTGATACCCATCTGAGCCAAGTATCCTGAATCGTCGACCGCCTGCTGCCAGCTTCCTGCGTCCCAACTTCATATGCTGTCAGTTGGCGACGTGGACTCTTCCCTGCTTCCAGCGATCATGCGGCTGTTTCCAGTGACTGTCCATACTTCACCTGGTGCATCCGACGGCGCTTATCTGCGTCAAGAAGGAGAGACCCGGGAACGACGGCGGAAGGCAACGCGGTCCCTTCCCAGTATCCGTTACATTGGTGGCATAGCGGTGGGATTTATTCTTTTATCGGGTGTACCAGCTAAGAGATGGCGGCGAAAGCGCGGCTACCGGAGGCCATAGGAGTGTATGACATGCGGTACCACTACATCAGGTGTCAATGGGAGACCTTCCTAGGTGATTTAGCCGAGGAGTTTTACCGGGAGGTCACCACCTGCATCACAGAGGAGCTCCGAGTCCAGGACAGATACTGGGAAATGATCAAGTGCCTTCACAAGGAGTATACAGGAGTTATGGTCGACTTTTTCCAGTTCAACTTGTGCCTGAAACTCCAACAACTGGTGTGGATGGCCTTTCAGGAGGATGCTACTTTCGGCCAGAGGAATTACAGACGCTACTGGGATATTTGGGAGAAAAGAAAGGCCATGTTTGGAAGCTACTTTCCTCCAGACCTGGAGGGGAACCTACATCGTTTAGTTGAGGAGGAATGGAACTTGGAGCTAATGTACATGGGCTGGATAGAGGAAGCCCAGGAGATACAAAGAGATGAAAAAGACTGGGGGGGTTACTCATCTGAGGAGGACTTCAGTGGAGCTGAGGACTTAGATGGAGCTGCCCCTGTTCACTCCACACTGGTGAGTGGGAATTCGTTCCTCACCAGTGCCCCTGTTGTTGCCCCTGCATCAGGAAGTGGGACAACGGTCCTGCCTGATACCCCTTTGCCCCAAAACTGTATTTTCCCTGAGCTGAGGAGTGGGAATGTGTTCCTCCTCAGTGAAGAAGATGCCTCTGCATCAGGGGATGGGACAGACGTCTCCCCTGATAGGCATGTTGCCCCTTACCCTGCCTTCCCAGCTGCGGTGGATGAGACACAGGTCCCCACCAGCAGCAATTGTATGCTACAACTGATGGGTGGGAGAGAGCCCATCAGTCCCCAGGACCCCCCTGCTGTGGTGAGTGTAGAAGAGCTCACCAGCAGCCCCAAGATGTTGCCCCCTGGTTTGTTGGAGAATGCCCTGGGAGCGGAGCAGTATGTGCTCCCCAGGGTCACGGATGATGCCGCCTTTAGGGATGGGACTGCGGTCTCCCTCAAGGCAGAAGAAGGGCCTGTGAGTGATGGCCTACAAGCGGAGGACCCCAGCGGGCTGGAATAGAGCAGTGCTGCTGGCCCTCCTGAGGATATGTTGTGTGAACTGGTGGGTGGAATGGAGTGCCCCACCTGCCCCCCTGTGATCCCTGGCCTGGTGAGTAGGAGCGAGCTCCCCAGGGCCTGGGATACTCCTGCTGTGGTGAAGGAGATGCAGGTCCCCACCAGCAGCCCCAGTCCGTCCCCTGTTGGTACTGCCCTGGAGAAGGGGAAGAGTGTTTTCTCCAGGTATGTGACTAAGATTGCGAGGAGGATTGAGACTGCCCTCCTCCACAAGACAAGAGATGGCCCTGATGTGAGGGGCCAGGAAGAAGAGCGGTACAGCAGGCTGCCACTCTGCAGTGCTGTTACTGCCCCTGGAAACCCTGGATGTTGCCCCAAGTTCCCCATGCTGGAGAGTAGGAGCGAGCTCTCCAGTCCCCCTGTAACCCCTGGCTTGGTGCGTGGGAGCGAGCGCACCAGGTCATGTGAAACCTTGGCTGGGATTAGTGGATCAACAGTCCTCATCCCCAGCCCAACGATTGTGTTCCCTTTCCCTGAGACCCCTGGCCTGGTGGATGGGAACTGACCCATCAGGCCCTGTCAGCCCCTGGCTGGGGTGAGTGGGACAACAGTCCTCACTCCCAGTCCCACTGTGGTTTCCCCTTTCCCTGTTACCCCTGAACTGGTGAGTGGGAACACGGTCCTCACCGGGGATGTTGTTATGCCCCCTGCTGACCCCAGCCTGATTGGTGGGAAGTTGTTCCCCACCAGGCAAACTACTGATCTGGCCCCAAGGAGTGGGACCACTGTCCTCCTTGGGAGTTGTTCTAGTTGCCCCAGTACTCTGGATGCCCCTACGCTGGGTAAGAGAACAACCCATTTTTCCAGAAACCTTCTGAGTACTGCCCCAGCCCAGGAGAGTGGGAAGAACACCCTCTCCTGTCCCCCTGTGGCACTTGCCCAACTAAAAGGGGGAGATGTGCCCCTCTCCCCACACTTTGATGTCCAGGCCGCTAAGGACCCAGAGACACAGTTGCCCCAGGGAGATCCCCGTATAGATTGGCTCTGGACCCTAAGCCACTGGCCCCAGACCCAGGAACATTGGACTCCAGCTCTGAGTGGAGCATGGCCCAGGAGAGACCGCCCAATTTGGTGATTGCCAGGG
The DNA here is from genome assembly GCA_037306005.1 of Rhinophrynus dorsalis. Taxonomy (NCBI): domain Eukaryota; kingdom Metazoa; phylum Chordata; class Amphibia; order Anura; family Rhinophrynidae; genus Rhinophrynus; species Rhinophrynus dorsalis. Next base: position 364,690,891 of record CM074718.1, on the reverse strand, counting down.
CCAACAGGCACCAATATCCCTGGCCCAGGATTAAGAAGCAAGACTGTACCCCTGGTCCAGGACAAGGGACTTGTTTTCTATTGCCAGACCCGGACAAGGGGCTCATGTTTTCTCCTGGCCCAGGACAAAAGGACTGCTCATTATTTCCAGGCCCGGACAAGGGGCTCCTATTTTTCCCTGGCCCAGGACAAGGGGCTTCCCATTTGAGACTGGCCTAGGACCAAGGCCTCCGGACTAATGAACTGTCCAGACAAGGGGCTCACAACAGCAATGCTCTCTTACAGCTCCAAGCCAGCGTTTACTATTGCAACCGCTGGCTTGTTACAAAAAGGGGGAGAAATGTAACGGATCTTATCCGTTACTTGGGCCCTTGTCTGGACCTCGAACGTTTTACCTAAAGACTATGGCCCCTTGGCCTCCTTTGACCTCAGATGGGGGGTTTACTGTCTTTATGTTAAAAGATTTATGTTTTATGTATTGTCAAATATTGTATGTGTTTAATTGTACTTGTCCCTAGGATGTGTATTGTAGCCACTCCAGCCATTTGACTCAAGACCTCCTGCTGGGTGTTAATCAAGTCATTGTATTGAGAACTGTCCTGAGACCCCCTGCTGTGTGTGTTAATCCATTCACGCCCCTCAAGTCTTTGTTCAATCAAATCCTTTTGTATCTGAAATGTAATCATGTCTGAGTTATTGTGTTTGTTAGGCCATCTTCTGTTGCCCTTTTGTCTACTGTGATATGATTGGATTAAGCCCTCTTGTACCTGGTTTCCCCATAAGAGGCAATGCAAGATTTCTGTATAAATATCTGTGGTCTTTGCCAATAAAATGAGTTATGTTTTGGAGTGAACAAGGAGTCCTGGAGCCTTGTATTGCTTATGGTCTAAAGTGTCCACTCTGATACCCATCTGCGTCAAGTATCCTGAATCGTCGACTGCCTGCTGCCAGCTTCCTGCGTCCCAACTTCCTATGCTGTCAGGCGGCGACGTGGACTCTTCCCTGCTTCCAGCGATCCTGCGGCTGTTTCCAGTGACTGTCCATACTTCAACTGGTGCATCCGACGGCACTTATCTGCGTCAAGAAGGAGAGACCCGAGAACGACGGCGGAAGGCGACGCAGCCCCTTCTCATCTTCCGTTACATGGACTCAGGAGTCAGGAGGACATTTGACAATGGCCAGTGGCTGCAGTGTGTCAATAAATACAGTTTGTCAAAGTCCCACCAAAATTTCAATAAGCACCAAAACCAGTACTATTAATAAAGGATTTAGAGAACTGATGTCATGTGTAGCTCCTCGCTGGAATATCCTAAGCCTCTGTTAATTTTCCAGGATGGCTGTGCCAGAATTGTAATAGCGGGTGGATAGAGTAGTGGGTAAAGGGCTGGAAATGGAAACCTCATATTGCAAGAAAATCCACCTGTCAACAGATATGTGGACAAGTGGGCAGATCACAGACTAAATGACCGTGACTGATCACTGGGTGTCCCTCCCACCACCAGTGAGCAATACTAATTTACATCAGGTGACATCCAGTAATCTTGCCCCTGGTTCTGGCATTATAATTAAAAGGCATCAGAAGGATAGCCCACACCATCAACATGCCACCTGGTGCATGCAGACATTTGAGAAACAGTCCCACAAAGCTGAAAATGTTTTAAGTAAAGAAGAGCAGATGACAGAGTAATGGCTTGTACCATCTCCTTGAAATGTAGTTTTATGTCTGCTTATAATGGCTCCAACATAATAGCTGCATTGAGAATATGTGGTAAAGTGCATGTACCCTGATTTGTCTATGTGTTGAATTTAGTTTTACCAGATTCTTGGCACAGTCTGAAACCCTCAGATATATCCTCAATATTATCTGTGCCTATTTTAGCTGCTCCTACACTGCACACAACACTTTATATTCCATACAAGAGAGTAACAACTTTCTTCATCACCAGCTGAAATGGAGAAGGAATTCCAAACTACTAACTGGGATTCAGTGTAGCAAAAAAAAAAAAACACTAACAAGAGTGGTATAAAGGTGACACCTTTTAATGGCTAACCGAGGACATAAAAAGTGCAAGCTTTCATCAGTTAGCCATTAAAAGGTATCACCTTTGTACCACTCTTGTGAGTTTTTTGCTACACTGAATCCTATATACTCCACTGGCTAACACAGTACCATCTTTTTTTCTAAACTGCTAGGTGGAATTCCACACCGTACATGCTAGAGCATTTGTACAAACAGAATATGTCAATTAGAATGTACACCATACAAAACTGGAAGACTTTGAGGGATGCCTCTTAGTCACCTAGGCAATGGTAACCAATGTGCGATATATGTGAGCTGCTGAAATCTTTTGAAGAGGGAACCATGCTGGTTAGTCCTATTGGGGCAGGAATTAGCGGGATTCTCCCACTGATATATTTTTTGCAAAAAGAAATGAGGAGCATGGCTGAGGAATATTATGATAATGACAACACAGACATGCACCAGCTAATAAAGGACATGATTTGAGCAAGATCCTCACATAATGTCCATTAAAAGCAATGGGGCATATATTCTTGACGCTTTTCTGGACCCTCACTTTAAACATAACATTTCTGCCGAAGTGTGATTGGTGTGTCACAGCAAGGAAAGTCAGCAGCATCTCTCAGAGGATAAGCTTATTGATTGAGGGAAGGGTTGTATTTTGGAGGATGAGAGGAAGACATTAGGGCCAAAAAACTTCTTTAAAGCATAATGAAAAGGAAGGCAGCAAAGGGTTTATACCAGCAGCAGCAACAGCATCTACATTATCAACCAGAACATCCCATTGCCATTCTGAATACAGAGCGATTCATGGGTCTCAGGAGGGGTGGCAAATATCCAAAATTGGTTGTGGTGGTAGTGGCACTGGTGGTAGTAGAACATCTCTATGGGATTTGCTCCCTGAGTATAGGTTTGTAACTGATACACAGGAACACAGTATAGCTCTTAGGAGTGTTCCCAGTGCTTGTGAGATTGTTTCAGCATAGTTTCAAAATAGCTACATTCTGGGCAGAAATAATTACTTCATTGATTACTGGCAAACAAAACAATGATGGCCAGAACTGACATGTACCACAGTGGAAACCTTTAGTTGCCCACCAGCAAGCATTGAATCTGAGCATGTTTTTAGTGCTACTGGTTATATTGTAAGTGACTGTAGGACACAGCTATCAAGAAGCCTTGAATTAAAAAGAAACCAAATGGATATACAAGTGGAAAAGTTAACCTCCCTAGTAGGGATGGGTGAACATTTTTGCCTCAAACTGAAATTGGTGAAAATGGCACTTTCTGCTTGATGAATAATTTCCAGCTAAGTAGTGCAGATTTTCTGCTTTTTTTTGCCTAGCTCATTCCATTGAAATCAATGGGAATATTGAAGTTACCTACAACATATAGCACATATTATTTTACTTCCCAAATGCATAGTATAAAAGGGGCATGAGGGGGCCTCTGTTGGTGGAGTGTAGGGAAAGAATCAGTTGAACAGGGAATGTTTTTTGGAGGGTTTTTTACTGAAATTGGGGGGCAGTTAATATAAAATAAATCCTAAATGCAATTAATAAAACCCCCATAACATATTGTGACGGAACATCATCACTTGTGAACCAGGGGCTCTTTTGGTTTGGGGGGCCCAGACTGGGAGCGGCCATTTGGCCATACAGAATCATGGGCCGAACCACAACATGGAGAAGGGTGTCGGCCAGACTCCAAGATGACACCAGGCCTGAGACTCTATTATGTATTGGGGGTGGGGCAGTGGCTACCTGGGACAGTATCTGGTGACTGGGAGTCAAATGTCCTATTGCCTCACCCATTGTGTGCTATATTATTGTTTATATGCAAAGTAGGTTTCCTGGGATTATGTGCTTTCATTTGTTGGTTTGCGAAACCGATTGTATTATGTCACTCACCGATGTAAATATAATTACCTTAGCAGACCTGATAGAAAGACTGTGTGTTTTGTGTTCTATTGCGTGTTGCTGTAATTAAGTTTTATGGTTGGCAAGCAAAAACAGGAGTCAGACGGTATAGTTAATAGAACCTTTAGTATGAGAATAATGACAGTAATGTAATATATAAATATACACACAGTGGGCGATTGAAACGGCGAGCACTGTAGCAGGAATAGCAGTCTCCCAATCTCTGCACCACACTGTTCGAGACTAGGCCTCAGCCCACTTGAATCTCATGGTAAGGTAAGGCCTAAGAGATACTGACTCAGCCTGCAGTCAGTAGCTAGGAGTCTGCTAGAGCCCCAGGTCAGTACTAGAAAGGATGTCTGAATAATGAAACCAACAAACTGAGCGAACAGAGCCTTCTAGTAAGCACCAGATAAGATAGTCAGATGAGCCAAAGTCATACATGGAGCGGGTAGTCAGCCAGAGCCACAGGTTTGCACCAGAAAGGATATCGACTGAAGCGATGGAATGGTGGATGCGCAGTGGATAGAGCCCCAGGTCAACACCAGAGTGGGTAGTCAGACAAGTCTAGGTCATACACAGAGCGGGAAGTCAGCCAGAGCCACAGGTTTGCACCAGAAAGGATATATGAGCCAAATTGGAATGCCAAGGAGAATAGTCAGACAGAGCCACAGGTCAACACCAGAATGGATCATACACAGGAATCAGGAATACTAGAAAAGAACTGCACAGAACAACAACATAAGGGTGACTGAGTCCGGACTCTGCCCTTTAAACCCCTCCACAGGAAGTAGGTAGGAGGAGCAGCTAGATGGAGGAAGTAGGTAGGAGGAGACTACAGTAAACAAACACACATAAAACAGAGGCCTGCAGCATGCTTGAAGCCTCTTGCCTGCAGATGATGCGTGTACATGTATACATGTTATATATTATTGTTTCACATTTTATGTGTCAGTAAAGATTAATTAAGGTGGGATTACAGCTAGCCAATTAGACCAGGGCACATATTCACCACACCTTTTGAGAGTGTTCCACTTTGCATGGGGAAAAACTCAATAAAAGATGGAAGCCAGGAGCAAGACCGAGAGGCTGACTGATGAACTGACATACTGACAGAGGAGTAACTAAGCGAGACCCAAGGAGATCCAGGGATACCCAAAAGCGTGCAGGTGGAGGTCAGAAACCCAGAAGAACTCCATAGAGTTCCACAAGAGAGGCCAGATCCCCAGGCATTCCCAGGAGATACCTCATAAAAGACAGAGAGACCTCAGGGAAAGTGATTCTACCATCTTTCAGGATCTACAAAATGGTTGATAAATATATCGCTCTTGAGTAGAGTAGAGGTTAGCTGGATCAGATTTTCTACTTGCAGACAGGAAATATTGATTCAGCTTATCATTGGAAATTATATTATTTCCTCTACTGTAGAATATTTGATTGAGTCATGTATCAGCCTACAAATATTATGCAGAGAAACTGAGTAAACCAGTTAAGTTAGGACATTACCGTTAGCATTTTAACCTATGCTTACTGCTTAGGTAAAGTAGCAAGATCCTGAAATGGTTAAAGTAGTCTAGTGTTGTAAAAGAAGTGGTTACTCTGTTGCATAAGATAAAATACCCATGTCCCTGTGGGTTGAAGGCAACTGTAACTGAAGGTGACTATAATTTGGTATGTTGTTTTATCTAGGTATCATTCTGCATGGAGATGGTATTTACTACTGCTAAATCTAGTATTGTGTTCATTGTGTTGTAGCTCAATCAATTGATTACTGTGTGTTATTTCTATAATTAGTGTATAATAAATTTCTATATTTTAGTTACTAATTGCGTGATCTCTGATATAATTTAATTATATGTCTATATTATCGCCTTGTCCAAACAACTTAGGAGGGACTGTTTTTATGAATGGTTATTGGTCATCTTTAGTGGCATCTACTCATTCATAACTCAGAAACCCTGACAACATTTATATATAAATTCTGTGTGTGTCCAAATAAAGGAGTTCCTGTTTTTACTTCAAGCATCATGTGTCATCTGATGTTCTTGGGGAAAAGGTGTTAGCCGACCGAATCTTCAAGATTGGGCTGACATCGGTGGTTTGGCCTCTGGGAAGAAACTGTTCGGACGGGTGTGCCTGGTCGGGGCACAGGGGACCCATCACAGATATGGTATAAAAGGGGTCTGAGGAGGGTGCCTGTGTTGGTGAATGAATGAATCAGTTGAACAGGGAATTTGTTTTTTTGAGGGGGTTCTTTACTGGTATTGGGATGACAGTTAATAAAAATAAATAAAATAAAATAAAATGAGACATTTGTGGTAAAGTGATAGAGACAGGAACCATCATAAGCTGCCACTGGGGTGGACTGACACTTGACTTGATAGAGTATTTTGTAGAGAATGATTTGTTAGATTTCTTTAGATGCTCAAGCACTGAGGAAACATTGATTTGTAGGACTTAGACTTATTAGGGCCCAAACCCTGAAGAAACATTGATTTGTGGGACTTAAGCTTGTTTGGTACAAGCCCTAAGGAAACATTGATTTTTAGGACTTAGGCTGTTAGAAGCAAACCACCAAAAATTGTATATATTTTTTTGTAGGACTATGTTTTTTTTATTTATTATTTTTTATTATTATTTATTTATTTTTAAAGCACAAAAGCTGAGAAAAAAATGCCCTACTGGCCTTGTGCCAGCAGGTCATGTTGGCCAGAGGCCACTGGCCATTGTCAAATGTCCTCCAGTCTTCAGTCCATAATTGTGGGATTTGCAACTGCTGTTCTTGCTACTGCTGTTGAGTTGTTTAAAAAACAGGATGAATGGACAGCTGAAAGAGAATAGGATCAACAATAGCATTAACAAGTGTGTGTGGTAAATAACACCTGGCTCAACTGTATCCAAACACCATGACACCAGAAACCAAGTACAGCTGCTGTCACTATACCCCTTGTCCATACCCAAGTACATATGACAACTTGCTAACAGTTTAATAGTAATGTTGGAACCCCCCTGCCACAATCTTAGCATATTCTGCAGGATGTAATCTCCTCAGATGCCGCTTGATGCCCTGCTTGCAATTCTCCTCCACCACACTGCCATGTGTGGTCAGCGCACCACACAGTGTGCAATGTTTGGACACAAACTGCCACATCCTATCATCTACAGAGTGGCTATCATTTGGCGGGGGAGGTAATGATGAATGAGGTGGATCAGCAGAAGATGTAGTTACCCTAAAGGAAGAAGGTGGTGAGCTAGTTGTTTCTCTCATCATGGAACTTCCAGTCTCTGCCTGGGTTTTCTCCTTTTCTCTTCTCACTGACTTGTCACAAATTGTGCACAGTGTTGTTGGTGATGATTGCACTGTGCCTGCCCCAAGAGAAAAATAGTCCCACACTCATGACTTCAGGGTGGAGGGGGAAGGTGGAGAAGAATGGCCTCTTTCTTCTTGTCTTCCTCATTCTCCTTCACTGGCTGGAGCAGAGGATGATGTTGTTATTGTTACTGCTACTGCCTCAGAAGAAGCAATGCAACTAGGAGTATTGCTGCTGCTTGAAATTGGAACCCGCCCTAGTCCCAGATCACTTGTTGACCCCATTCTAACTCTGTCCATGGTGGTCTGTGATACACTAGCCTGCTCTTCAGCATCCTGCTGCCCTTACAACTCAGCAGCAGCAGGAATTAGAGCAATTGCAAATACCTCAAATTCCAAATGCTCACTGCTGGTTGGAGGACGTGACTAGCAATGTGATAGAGGGTCCTCTAATGTCATAATTGCCATTACTTGTTGATATGAAGAAGGCAGACTGGCAGCACCACTAGCAACAGGCACAGGCAGCTGATCTATGCTCCTGGTGGTGGTGGTATTATTGCAGTGGTGACAATTCTGCCTTATTCAGGATCATGTTGCTCATGGACAATGCCCTAGGGGGAAGGGGACTCCCAGGGTCAGGGGAATGGTGTGGGCTCCCTTGACCATGAGTCTGGATGCTTTCAATTTCTTCCCCTTCCACTCTCCTAACACTAGTCCCACCAGCTAATTCACCATCATTGCTACTGCTGCTACTACCACCAACCACATCAATTTCAACCCCTTAGTCTTCCTCCTCACAGTCACTATTAATATGATGATTACACCCTCCTTCACTCCTAAGGCTAACAAGCTGTTGGACCTTCTTAGTAGCAGTACCAGCACTGGTGGGACTGCTTGGGGATTACAAGTGGGACTTTGGGTCCCTGGATGTCACACTTGGCATCATCTTCTCCCCCCTCCTGAATATTTCAAGACACACTGGCAGCAAGCACAGCACTGGTAGCAACAGGTTCAGCACTGGCATCAGGCACAGCACTGGGGGCAGCACATTCAGCACTGGCAGCAGGCACAACACTGATGGCAGCAGGGGCAGCACTGGTGGCACCAGGGGCAATACTGGCAGCAGGCACAGCACTGGCGGTGCACTGACAGTAGGAGCAGCACATCTGAGAGCAGGAACAGCACATCTTACAGCAGGTGCTGCACGTCTGGCAGCAGGAGCAGCACGTCTGGCAGCAGGAGCAGCACGTCTGGCAGCAGGCACAGGCAGCTGACCTGTCATGCTCTCACTACTACTACTCTTGTCATTAATTTCCCAAATAACTCTAGGGGTGATTTAGGGGGACTGACCAGCATTGCTTCTGTAGTGCTCACTTCCTCCTCAGACTCCTCCTTTTATTACTTTAAACTTTTTCATAGTGATAGCAGTCAGTATGAGCCTCTCCTGCTTCAATTTTGCTAAAAGTTCATAGCAGAACAGAACAGCACATCTACCTCTTCTGTACCTGCTTCTATTGTGTTATACTTCATGGAAAACCTTACGCATAAATCAATTGGCGGAAACTTTCTATCCATTGAAAAAATGACAAAGAATTTTGACCAATGGACAAAAAAAATCTCTATTTTTAAAGAGGATTTTCCTGTTAAAAACAAACAATAACACAGTTTTCGCTGATTATTTTGCGGAAACACAGTGGGACCTTTCACCCACCCCTACCTGTAGGATACAGTGCTCATAGGTTCAATTAGTTTAGTCTTGCATACTGTCCTGACCCTACTGACCACAGACTGAGCACATTCCCTTTTGTTAGGGGAGAGGCAGGGGAGAGTGAAGTTTAAAAGTGGCTATCTTGCAAACCATAAAGGTTTGAGAGATGCCGCTGGTGGCATTTAATTCAGTTTTTAAAGGGCTTCAATATAAGGGATAGTAATTTTGAAGTATTACTATCCCTTTAAACCTCAATTAGCATAGTTTATTCAGTTTCTGGGGCAGAAGTATTCATATATGCTGCTGCCAACTGTATTTTAATTAATTGTAAGGATCAATTATCCTTTTCTAGGCTGATGGGTTCAATTGTTGTAATTTAATACATCAGAACATACCTATGTGTAGTTAATCCTTCAATTGCTGGTAATCCTAATGGTGATAATTGTGGTTTGAGTTACTGTGTATCTATTGAAATTGGTATTCACTCATTTATGTCATTGTTGCTTACACTTTTTATATATAGTATTTCTTTTTTCTTATTTTTTTTGTAATTCTTTATTAAATTTTCCTTCATAAAAACATTCACAACCAACTTAAATTCAAAATTGCCATACCAATATTTAACAACAATTTTCCCTATTTTTATTTTCCTTGCACTTTCATACACTTACATTTACCATTCAAACTCCCATTCCTCGGCTCTATCTTTCATTTCAATAAACCTATTCCTTTTTTCATTCCAAGATGCCCATATTTTATTATAAGCCTCCATTAACTCAAAGTGATTTATATAATAGCCTTTTTCCATCGATGCCTGATAGTCAATCTGGTCAATTACTGCCCCCATTTTTACCTCTCCCACACTTTTCCATGTTCTTGCAATAATCATTTTATATGCTAGACACACATGGACTATCAAGCATTGATTTCCTACTGCAAACTTTCATAACTCAAGACGCAGCATTGCCATTTCCAGTTTCAACTCAATTTTTTCACCAATTAGTATCGATATAAGCTTGGAGATTTTTTTCCATCCCATAATAATTTCCTCGCAATCCCAACACATATGCTTTATATGGTTCTCTATCTTACCACATCTCCAACAACTTATTCCACTATTCGGATATATTCTCCTCAATCTTTTTGGAGTCAAATACCACCTGTATAGAATTTTATAGTAAATCTCCAGTAGATTTACCGCCCATAGGGTTAGTTTATACACTTTCATCCAGTCTAACTCATTGAACTCCCTTAATAAATCAATCTTCCATTTCTTGCTTACTACTTCTGATCTTAACTCTTCCTTACTACTCATTAACTTTGCCACCCTACTCTCAAGTTTATTTTCCCATCTACCTAGGAAGAAAGATTCAATTCCTTCATCATCTAGATATTTTTTACCTAAGATCTCTTTCTCTAAAAAACTTCTAACTCGTAAATAATTGAATTCTTCCCTCCAATCTAATCTGTATTTTGCTACCAACCCCACAAATGGTATTACCTTATATATAGTATTAACTTAAATAAATTATATATATTTTGCACAAATATGCGTAATTGATTATTTAATCAATTCTTTACTCTCAAGTAGCGTGTCAATACCTAGCATTGTGTAAAGTTCTCATAATTATATTATTTATCTATTTATGTGAAGATATACAACCTAATTGGTTCTCTTGTTTAACTCTTTCTTGGCTACCTTCGACAACGATACGCATCAGGTTTCCATAGAGCACTCCTTGTATTGGTCCCTTTCCATGACCCCTGTGAGAATCCCTCCCCTTTCACTGTGCCAGTCAGGTTCTCCTCTTCAAGCGGTATTGGCCTAGAGCCACAAAGAACAGACGGACTAAATCTGGTGCCTCTGTAATTTTATTACACTAAGACTTTGGGCAGTTTACGTTGTGAAAATGGATTTGGATTGCAGCATCCTCACCTTCACATCTGTAGAAGGATTAGTGCATGAACACTGCCCTTTTCATCAGCACCCAGAGTGCGAACACCAGAGACTCACCAGACCTGGCAGTAGATGGCTGAGAGGGACATGGTTCACTGGCTAAAAGGGGAAGGGACCTCTGATGTGTATAAAGCCCAAGGTGGGCAAAATGTGAGTGCATGTATTGTTGCTTTTATTCTTTATTGATCTGTACATTAAACATACTACACTTAGATAGCAATGCTTTCTTCTTCTCCTTTTTTTGTCTCTATTATGGCTTGCACATTGATTGTTCTCCACAATCTCACCCCATGTAGCCTGTGTATATTTTAAATAATGGCAAGTAGTAGGAGTTCAAAACGTTGCTCATTTTATTTTGTATTTTCTGGATGGCTGAATAAAAATGTACTCTAGGACAGAAAGAAGTCTATTCATTTATAACTATCCAAATCAGAATTTTATATCAAAATGGAGAATGGCAGCCATTAGCAGCATATCTGGTTCTCTGCTATCTTTACTATTTAGCTAATAAGCCATTTTGGTTGCATGTATGTGCTGCATTAGCTGAACATACAAGAGATTACCAATTTATCAACTAGAAACATAGAAACATAGAAGATTGACGGCAGAAAAAGACCACCTGGTCCATCTAGTCTGCCCTTTAGTATTCCTTTATTGTTATCTTAGGATAGATACATGTTTATCCCAGGCATGTTCAAACTGTGTTACTGTGGATTTATCAACCACCTCTGCTGGAAGTTTGTTCCAAGTTTCTACTACTCTTTCAGTGAAATAATATTTTCTAATGTTTTTCTTGATTTTTCCTCCAACTAGCCTCAGATTGTGCCCCCTTGTTCTTGTATTCAGATTCTTATTAATCACACTTCCCTCCTGAACCTTGTTCAGTCCTTTAACATATTTAAAGGTTTCAATCATGTCCCCCCTTTCTCTTCTTTCCTCCAGACTATACATATTTAGATCTCTGAGTCGTTCTTGATAAGTTCTATGCTTTAGACCTTCCACCATTTTTGTAGCTCTTCTTTGAACCCGCTCAATTTTAGTTATATCCTTTTGCAGATGAGGCCTCCAGAACTGTACACAGTATTCCAGATGTGGTCTCACTAGAGCTCTATACAGAGGGATCACAATCTCCCTCTTCCTGCTTGTTATACCTCTAGCTATGCAGCCAAGCATACGATTTGCTTTCCCCACCGCCTGGTTGCATTGGTTACTCATCTTGAGGCTGTCAGAGATGACCACCCCCAAATCCTTCTCTTCTGAAGTCTTTGCTACCACAGAACTGCCAATACGATAGTCAGATTGAGGGTTTCTTTTCCCCAAGTGCATTATTTTACATTTGGAAACATTGAACTGAAGTTTCCATTGTTTTGACCACTTATCTAATAGTGCCAAATCATTCTCCATATTACAGACACCTCCTGGAACATCAACCCTATTACACACTTTTGTGTCATCAGCAAACAAGCAAACCTTCCCTGCCAAGCCTTCCCTTATGTCACTTACAAATATGTTGAACAGAACAGGGCCCAGAACAGATCCTTGTGGCACTCCACTTGTAACCAGTCTCTGCTCAGAATACACTCCATTAACAACAACCATCTGGTTTCTGTCCTTCAGCCAACTGCAGATCCACTGAACTATCCAGGGGTTAAGTCCAATTCTTGATAATTTATCTATCAGCTCTTTATGGGGAACTGTATCGAAAGCTTTACTGAAATCCAGGTAGGCGATATCCACAGCACCACCTTCATCCAGCACTTTAGTTACATAGTCAAAGAAATCAATGAGATTAGTCTGACAGGATCGGCCCTCAGTGAAGCCATGCTGGTTTGGGTCCATCAGGTTGTTTTTTGTTAGATGGTCAATTATCTTCTTCTTTAGAAGAGTCTCCATCATTTTTACCACTACAGATGTCAGGCTGACTGGCCTGTAGTTACTAGCTTCTTCTTTACTACCCTTCTTGTGAATGGGTACAACATTGGCCATTCTCCAATCATCAGGAACTTCTCCCGTAAGAAGGGACTGGTTATACAGATTAGTCAGGGGGCCAACTATGACAGATCGGAGTTCTTTAAGAACTCTAGGGTGGATTCCATCCGGACCCATCGCTTTATTTGACTTTAGCCGGACAAGTTCCTCTAGAACATCGGCCTCTGAAAACACTGGGGCTAAAATTATACAACTAGAGGCAATGCTGTGTTCAGCCATTTTCTGATTATGAGGGCCGCCGTCTGAAAAAACTGAGCAGAAGTAGTTATTCAGATGGTCAGCGACCGCCTTTTCCTCTTCTATATACTGATTTTTTCCGTTGTTAATTTTTGTAATCCCGCAGTTTTTCTTCTTCCTGTCACTGATATATCTGAAGAAGGTTTTATTCCCCTTCTTAACAGATTTGGCCATTTCTTCCTCTTTTGAGGCTTTAGCAGCATTTATCATCTGTTTAGTCTTCTTCTGTATAGTTTTATACCCTTCTCTGTCCGCTTCACTTCCAGTCTCTTTATATCTCTTATAGGCAGACTTTTTATCTTTCACTATAGCTCTTACCTCTCTAGTAAACCATAGTGGATTTCTCTTTCTTTTCCTCTTGCTAATTTGCCTAACATGTAATCTTGTTGCCTTTAAGAGGACTTCTTTGAGTGTCTTCCACTGAGTACTCACTCTCGGTGTTTTATCCCACCCTTTTAATTCTTTCTTTACATATTCTCCCATATCCTCAAACTTCGTCTTCCTAAAGTCCAATACTTTGGTTGCAGAATGGGATTTCTCGTAGTCAGTCTGGATTCCGAACCACAAACATTGGTGGTCACTGGAACCTAGATTTTCTCCCACCTTCACCTCAGATACCAGGTCTTCATTTGTGAATACTAAGTCTAGGATATTGTCCCCTCTAGTTGGCGCCTTCACCAGCTGTTTTAGGGACATCCCCGTCAGGGCTTCTACGATGCTCCTACTTCTACATGTGGACGCACAAGGGATATTCCAATCAACATCAGGCATGTTGAAGTCTCCCATAACTACTATATCTCCCTTTACTGCCATTTGGGTAATCTCGTCCACTAGCATGTTGTCTTGCTCTTCAGATTGCCCCGGAGGCCTGTAGACTGCACCTATTCTTGTAACTGATCCCTTTTTATTCTGCAGACAGATCCAGAGAGTCTCCAACTCTTTACATGAATTCTGGATCGCTGTGGATTTTATGCTATCTTTAACATAAATGGCTACCCCACCCCCTCTTCTCTCAGCCCTATCTTTCCTATACAACGTGTATCCCGGAATGGCTATTTCCCAGTCATTACAGTCCCTGAACCATGTCTCTGTTATTACAATCAAGTCCAAGTCATCTCTACAAACTATTGATATTAGCTCGCTGAGCTTGTTGCCTAAGCTGCGAGCATTAGTACACATTACACGAAGAACATTACATTTATCACCAACAACAACTCTATCTACCGCACCATCATCTACCTCACCAACATCTGTATGTAAAGCACCAGCAACTTCCTGTGCACCAACATCTGTATCTATCACACTAACAAACTCAGAACCCTAGTTCACCAAAGCTATTTCTTGTTTAACAAAATGTTCTTATGGCATTATCCTATGTATCTCTTAGTTAGCAATGTTAAACATATTTCAGTAATTATGTTTCCCCATGCATGTCTGTTTGTTCAGATGTGAAGAACCTGATTGTTTCATTAATTTCAAACTATTCTGGGAAATAGATGTGGAGCTTATCTCTGATCAACATTGGATTACTGTGTATAGTTGCCCATTTTCTTCATAGCCTTCTGCAAACACCAGTTTGCACAAATGTTTATACTGTACAGGGTTTATTTCATGCTTGAGAGAATGTCAAATCTAAATTGAAAAGGCATATATTGTGTTCCAAATGTGAGTTTGAAGAGGGTTCATTTTTTTTGTTGTGGAAGTATTATATATTCCTGGTAGGACATCCTATATTTATTATTAGTGGTCAATATTCTCATAATCTGCTAATCTCATTTTTTGGCCCCCCATTATTTTAAAAACATTCTCTAGTTACCATGACCCTTAGAGTGCCGAAGAGTTGCTTAATGCTTTTCATACAATGTATTGAGCAGCCCCTTGGCACTCAATTAGTTAATTAACATTTTTATTTTTACATCAACTGGTAAGTGCCAGTTATCCAACCGAAGAATCAATTCAATAACCACCAGTAAAAAAAAATAGAAAAATAAAAAAAGCACTGTCTGTAGTTTCAAGTCACAGTCAGGTATTCTATTACCTGTGCTGGGACACACTACGTGAAAGGAAAAAATGCACTACAGGTTCAATCTAATTCCCACCGGAAAAATAAAAAAAGGTGACAGTATTTTTGCAGAGTTAGCCATCCAATAACCCGTGCTGTGAAAAGCTAAAGTGGGCTAACAAATGACAACGGACAACAATATTTCACCCATTGAGAACAATGGAACAGCTCTACCCATTTGCTATTTATTTCTGTGCGGTGAGTGAAAAATCACAGTAAACAGAGACTTTAACTCACAGTAATCCTGCACCTACTTTGTTTGGCAAACACCAAATAATGAAGGTTAACCCTTTGAGTGCCAGAGGGGTATGCAACACATTGCAATGCATTGCTTACCCCTCTGGCACTCAAAGGGTTAAGCCCTCCTCATAGAACAATAACAAGCAGGTAACAAAAACCTAACACACACCTAGCACATAGCGCAATGACAGCAAAGGCAAAATTAACCCCTGTAATGGCAAGAACCCACCTGGCAAATGTGCATGCCCTATACATAAGTGCTGGATAACCAACATCAACCCATCAATCTCAGAGGAACAAGGGGTTTGCAAATCAATCTCAAACAATCCATGACTTGATACCCAGTGCACACCTACCAATCGTTAAGCAATAGAATCCTGCCTATGCAAGATCAATAGCCAATGAAGAGCAAGGGTGTACTGGCATCAGCAATTACACCAAACACATTTAAACAACAATAGCCACACCGGAATACACTTACCTGGACAACACCTATGTTTCCATTGGACCCTCCATACAGCATGATGACCACACCTGGTCAATACCCCACCTCTGTCTTAAAGTAATATTTCACCATCCTGGAATGTGGAGTGTTTACAGTGAGACTAATCAGAGAGCGATTATGAGCATTATGTTTCCTATTGCAATAGGGGGCATTGAAGGGCAAAAGGAGTCCCAGGAACTCCCAAGCACATCTACACATCTTCCAGCTGTTGCAACTGCGGATGCTCTGTCTGGAGATCCAGACAGAAGGACATTTCCACTTGGAGGACCAGGCCAGGCAGCAGCACCTGAGCTGCCACAAAAGGATCTCCTACAGTCTCAGCTTCCACAGGAACCTGAGAGCAGCACAGGAAGGTCTCATGACAAACTAGACCAAGGTTATACTGCACAAGGGTCACACTCCTGGATTGATGGATGCTGAAGGGGCAGACCAGTAAAGAATGACTTCACAAAGCATCATCGACCTATATGAGGTGATTAAAGATGACCCCAAAAGCCAGCACCAAACATGTTCTATCCAGTATACAGAAGCTGCTGTGTGCCGTACATTTTATAGAAAGTGGATCATTCCAGTTCACACAGGGATATGCATGTAGAATGTCCCAGCTGATCCAGGGTGTTAGCTCAGGTGTTGGCAGCCCTGAAGAGGAAGACCAGGAGGTATATCCACTTCCCTTTGACTCAGATGGAGTAGGCGCATGTCAAACAGGAGCTCTACACAAGAGGAGGCATACACAGAGTCATGGGGGTCCTTGACTACACATGTCTGCATGAGGGACATCTCTACATCATTTGAAAACATTTCCAATAAATCAACACACAGAAAGTGTGTTATGACAACATGAGAATCACCCATGTCTATCCTTCCTTTCCTGGCAGTGTTAAGAACCAGGAACCAGACAGACACAAAATGTAAAAAGCCAAACACCTTTTTTAAAGTAACAAAACAAACAGAGCTGAATGATGATCCAGGAGCGTAAACCAAAAGACAAGCCAGGGTCAGGAACCAAGACAGGGTACTCAGGCAAGCCGGAGTCAGGAATATGGAGGTCAGCCATGTTAGGAACAAACCAGGAGTCAGGAGCCAGAAGGGATGTCAGAAGAAGCCAGGTCATGCATATATAATCAGGAGCACAGGAGAAAGCACTTGCAGCCATAAACAAACACAAGGGCAAGGAGGAAGTGAACCTAGCTGCTTTAAATAGCTTGGAAGGGGATGGCTGATGACAGTCAGGTGAGTAACCATAGAAACAAAGAGGTCAAGGCAGTCTGTTAATCATCAGCTGACACAGAGGAAGGAAAGGCAGCAGTAAACAAAAGCAGAGTATTAGACCAGATCAGCCAAATTATGACAGTACCTCCCCTCAATGACCCGCCACTATGGGGCAGGACCAGTTTTGAGGGGAAATGTGCATGGAAAGCATGGAGGAGGGTGGGGTCATGCATGTCAGAGACTGGAACCCACGAGCACTCCTCTGGACTGTACCTCTTCCAATGGACCAAATACTGAAGCCTCCCACGAAACATACGAGAGTCGGCTACAGAGTAGACCTCAAACTTCTCATGGCCGTCAATGGGCACCAAATGGGGTTAAGGAGCGACCGTAGTAAAACAATTACAAACCAGGGGTTTCACCAGCAAGATATGGAACTATCTCTGTGCCCGTGATTGCTGCATTTCTGTGTCTATTACCTGTAGGGGGCTCCCAATGGCTGTCTGCCTTTAGCCCTCCTCACATTGCCTATTTAAACTGGGTCTGGGCACCCTTTGGTTGCCCTTTCGTGGTGTCTCTGACTGCATCCACTTCCACTATGCTACAGAAGCTTATTGGGCCTTTTTTCTGTGTTCCTGGGTTCCTGACTCCTGTCTGCTGTGCTGGTTCCAGTGCCTGTTCCGGTTGAGTCTGCAGAAGTTGCTGTTTCCTGCTGCCAGTCTTCGTTGCCGTTCCTGATCCGGTTGACCATCCTCGCTGGTTCCTGTTCGTCTCCTGTGTCTGGTTCCTGCGTCCATGGTGACTTTGTTCTTCGGTCGCTTCAGCGACATTCTCATTGTTGGTTCCCAGTGTGCGGACGCTGGTTCGCTCCTCAGCCTTGTGGCTATACATTATTAGTTGTTGGTTACCAGCGTGCGGGCGCTGGTTCACTCCTTTGCCTCATGGCATTATACACTGATATCTGTTGGCTCCCAGCATGTGGACACTGGTTCGCTCCACAAGCCTTACGGTTATACTATACTAGTCTGTTGGTTACCAGCGTGCGGACGCTGGTTCGTTCCTTGGCCTTACGGCTTTACACACAGCTCGGTTGGTTCCCAGCGTGCGGACGCTGGTTCGCTTCACAGCCTTACGGCTATCATTACTAATCTGTTGGTTCCCAGCGTGCGGACGCTGGTTCGCTCCACAAGCCTTGCGGCTATACTATACTAGTCTGTTGGTTCCCCAGCGTGCGGACGCTGGTTCACTCCTTTGCCTTACGGCTATATCTACAGCTCTGTTGGTTCCCAGCGTGCGGACGCTGGTTCGCTCTACAGCCTTGTGGCTATACACTATTAGTTGTTGGTTACCAGCGTGTGGGCGCTGGTTCGCTCCTTTGCCTCACGGCATTATACACTGATATCTGTTGGTCCCCAGCATGCGGACGCTGGTTCGCTCCACCGCTTTGTAGCTATACACTATAGCTTGTAGGATACCAGCGCGCGGGCGTTGGTTCGCTCCATGGCCTGTGGGTTATCTATATTCTGCTTGATGTTTCCCAACATGAGGGCACTGGTTTACTTCCTTGTCTCTCTACGCATGTAGTCTGATGGTTCCCTGTGCGCTGTCCAGTCCTAGACAGCTAGTTATTCCTACAGTACACGGGTACTGCAGTGTGCAGACTACAAGGTGAAACCACTGGACCTTGCAGCCTACTGTTTACACCTAGACTGTCATTGCCATCTGACAGTTATTAAGGTCTTTTATGGTTGACACCTTCTCTTTTGGGCTGCCTTGCCCGGTATATTGGTAAGGCCGGTAGAACCTTACATTATTCCATCCTGAGGTTGCCTTACCCGGTACTGGCAAGGCCGGTAGAGCCTACTATATGGTTAATCTGTTTGGCTGCCTTGCCCGGTATATTGGTAAGGCCGGTAGAACCTTTTATTATTCCATCCTGAGGTTGCCTTACCCGGTATTGGCAAGGCCGGTAGAGCCTACTACTTTGGGTTTCCGTTAGGCTGCCTTGCTCTGTATATTGGCAAGGCCGGTAGAGCCATCTATTCCTTACTCGCCCAGGCTGACTTGCCCGGTATATTGGCAAGGCCGGTAGAGTCTGTATTGCTATAGTCCTACTATCTGCCATTTCTTGTATTGCATGTATGTGTTTAAAATCCTATGGGATTATCTTAATCTTTTCAATAAAGTTGTGTTTTTACCTAACCTTGCATCTGAGAGTCTTAACAAACTGTGACAGGAACACACTGTGATCCACATATTGCGGGGGAGGTCTAGGGCATAGGCCACAGGGTTCACATGTCGGAGGATACGGAAAGGCCCCATAAAACAGAGGGCACTTGGAGGTGGAGATTTCTGGAGGACAAGCAGACCCTCTCCTTGACATGGTAGGAGGGTGTGGGTAGGCATTTATGACTGGCCAGGAGCTCCTGGGATTGCTATGAGCATTGCAGTGCCTCTTGGACCTGCACCCATGTGGAACGGATCTGCTGGAGAGGATCCTCCAGTGCCGGAATCTCCTGAGGAGAGAAAGAATCTGGAATCATGGAGGGTTGATACACGTAATTCACCATGAAGGGGGAGTAGAAGCCAAGACTGCACTGTTATAAGCTAATTCCGCCCAAGGTAACAGGTCCGACCAGTTATACTGATGGTCCGAGATGTAGCACTGCAGGAATTGCTCCAAAGACTGATTAGCCCTTTCTGCAGCTCCCTTCGATTGTGGGTGCTAGGCCAAGGAGAAGGAGAGTTGGATACCTAATTGCACACAGAAGGCCCTCCAGAATCTCGAGACAAACTGGCTACCCCGGTTGGAAATTATGACTTTTGGAACCGTATGTAGCTGATAGACCTCTTTGATAAAGACCATAGCCAACCCTTTAGTGGATGGAATTTTTTTAATGGTATGTAGTGGATCATCTTAGAAAATAAGTTGACAACCATGAGGATGACTGTATTACCTCTGAACAGAGGGAGGTCGACTATGAAGTCCATGGCAAGATGTGACTATGTGACCATATGACCATGGTTGGAAAAGACCAGATGGAAGATGATGGGGTGATTTTGCCTGCCCACAGACTGGACAAGCAGCGACAAAGGCAGCAATATCTCTGTTAAGTTCTGGCCACCAGAAGAGACAGGAAACCGACAAGAGCAACTGTTATTTTCTGGGATGCCCTGCTGACTTAGTATTATGGTAGGTTGAAAGTACCTTGACATGGGGGTTAACAGGTACAAAACAGTGCCCAAGGGGAGTCTCAGCAGGTGCATCTACTTGGGTGGCCCGTATTCTCTCCCTGAGGGGAGATGTTATGCTGGTACGTATGGTTGCCAGTACTTGGTCCAGAGGACTAATAGGACTAGGAAGGCTCTTCTCCTTAGCTCCCCGAGAACTGTCTAGATAGGGCATCAGCCCGGATATTTTTGGTACCCAGCAGGTACAAGACCACATAATTAAAACAAGATAAAATAAGGCCCATCAGACCTGCCTTGGAGTCAAGAGCTTAGCCTTGCACATGTATGTGAGGTTTTTATGATCAGTGAGGATTAGGATTGGCACAGAAGTTCCCTCAAGCAAATGCCTCCATACTTTGTGAGAGAGCATTATCGCCAGCAACTCATGGTCACCAATTTCATAGTTGAACTCCACATGACTTAGCTTTTTGGAGAAATACCCACATGGTTGCAACTGGCTCTCTGGAGTAGGACGTTGAGACAGGAGGGTGCCTACTCCTGTCTCAGATGCATCAACCTCAAGTACCAATGGAAGCTTGAGTCTTGGGTGTGCCAAAATGGGTGCTGCGGCAAAAGCAGCTTTTAATGACTCAAATGCTTTGATGGCTTCTGGGAGCCAGTGAGTAGAGTTACCGTCTTTTTTGGTTGTGTCGGTAAGGGGTTTTACAATAAAGGGAAAAATTGTGAATAAATTTCCTGTAGCAGTTAGCAAACCCAAGGAAAAGTTAAAGAGTGCAGAAAACTACGGGTTGTGGCCACTCGAGAACAGCTGAGAGTTTCTCAGGGTCCATAGTGAAACCGACCTCTGAAATTAAATACCCCAAGAAGGTAACCTGTTTGCGGTGGAACTCACATTCCTCTAATTTGCAAAATTATTCTCTCTTAATCTTTGTAGAACTCGGGCTACATCTGTGTGGTGGCTTTCCATGGAGGTGAAATGGATCAGAATGTCACCTAAGTATACCTCCTCGCATTATTAGAACATGTCCCAGAGGACATCATTTAGGAATTCCTGGAAAACTGCGGGAACATTGCAGAGGTATTCGTAATGCCCGATCCTGGTGTTAAACATGGTTTTCCTTTTGTGGCCCTCCTTTATCCTTACCAAATGATATGCCCCTCGCAGGTCAAGCTTAGTAAACAACTTGGACCCTTTCAATCGATTGAATAGCTCGGTAATAAGTGGAATTGGGTAGGCATTTTTAATTGTGATACGGTTGATAGGGTCTCAGTTCTCCACTCTTTTACTTAAGATGAAGAATACAGCCCCTGTGGGAGAGGAGGAGTTGCAGATGATCCCCCATGACAGCGCATCCACAACATACTCCTCAATGGCCTTAGACAGAAAGAGGGTAGATTCAACCTCGAGGAGGTATGGCACCCGTTTGCTGTTCAATGGTGTAATTGTATGGGCAGTGAGACAGAAGCTCACCAGCCTGTCCCTTATCGAATATGTCTTGGGACGCTTGGTAGTCTTCAGGCAGTGAAGAGACTTGAGATGTGGTTAGCACCTTCAATACTTTCACTAGGCATATCTTGGAACAGTTGGGCGACTATGCCATGACTTCGGCCCTTACCTAATTGAACGTGGGATTGTGCTTGTGCAACCAAGGATATCCCAGGACCACAGGATAGTGAGGATAGTGGATCACCTGGAAATGTAAGATTTCATGATGGAGAGCCCCTACAGCCAACCTGCGGAGGCTGTAGGGGTCTGCCATCAATTGCCTCAATAGAAAGTGGAGTGGTACAGAGATGCAATGGGATGGAGTGTTTCTGGGTGAAGGCACTGTTGAGAAAGAGGCTCGCTGCCCCAGAGTCAATGAGTGCCTCTGTAATAATGGAAATCTTGACCCAAGACAGCCCAACGGAGACTAGTGGTTTATCCTTATGGATAGCCGGGGACGCTGAGATGCCACCTAAGGTCTGTCCTCTATAGATCCTTAGGTACGGGCTTTTCCCGGACATGTGGGGCAAGTTCGCAGTAGGTGCCCTGCCTTACCGCAGTAAAGGCACAGGCCATTCCTCCTCAAAAGAAAGGTGAATGAACCCAAGCTGCATTGTCTCCACATTGCCTGAGGTCTCGAGACTAGGAGCCGTGGGAGGCGAGGGAGGCATAGGTGGGGATGAAATGATTGGGGCTAAACAGATGAGAGGCCTCTGCAGTCACTCAGTGAAGGAAGGTCTCTCACAGATTTAAGAGTCAGTCAGGATGCAATATGAGATCAGTGCCTCTAAATCTCCGGGGAGGTCCCGGGCTACAGTCTCGTCTTTAACCATATGCGAGAGCCCATTAGAGAGCAGCCACAAGAGCCTCATTATTGCAACCAACCTTGGCTGCCAGGGTACAAAATGTAAATTCAAGATGTTTTAAAAAGAAACAAATTACCAAATTCCCCAAAAATATGCATGACCTAACCCTTTAAGTGTCAGAAGTGTACCGCTCTGTTACTCAAAGGGTTGGATGCTGTGTCTCATATGTGTTAAAAAGAATATGCTGCCATTCCGGTGTGTGGAATCCATTTTGTGCAGAGACTGGTCATATGAAAAGCCAGTTTTTGTTCAATATTCCCTCATTCAGACTCCAGCAACAGCCCAAAAGGAATGGAGGGGGAGTATGCGGCACTTTGGTGGTCACGGCAGCAGAGGAGGTCACGGCAGCAGAAACATTTTTAACACTTGGAAGCTCTTATATCTATTGACCAGCATAATGAATTACACTTTTCTGGAACAGGGATAGCAGCATATTCTTTTTAACACATATGCCAGACTGCATTTAACCCTTTGAGCCAGGGAGGGGTACCCCTCCAAAACTCAAAGGGTTAAGTCACTCATATCTTTGGTAATTACATTTACTCTGCTGTCAGAGAAGCAGAGGAAAGGGACTTGGGATTTAATTATTTTTGATGACTTAAAGGTAGGCAGGCAATGTAACAAAGTGGTGGGAAATACAAGTAGGGTTCTGGGTTGTATAGCTTGGGAAGTGGTTATCCACTCTACAGATCTCTGGTTAGACCTCACCTAGAGCATTGTGTACAGTACTGGAGACCCATCTCCAGAAGGACATAGTTACTCTAGAAAGAATTCAGAGACGGCTATTGAAATGATGAATGTTTTATAAGAAAATAACATCTCAAATATCTATCAGGATAAATTAAGGGATATGAACATGAATAGCTTGGAGGAGAGAAGGTAGAGATGGAATATGAAAGAAACATTCAAATCCATGAAGGTATTCAACAAAGTGCAGGAGTTAGGACAAAAGGCCATACTCTAACACTAGAGGGACACAGGTTTAGATGTAATGTAAGAAAGTTTTACTTCACTGAGAAGGTAGTAGATAAGTTGAAAAGCCTACCAACAGAAGTGGTAGAAGTTAACCCTTTGAGTGCCAGAGGGGTACCGAATGCATTGCTTTGCAATGCATTCCGTACCACTCTGGCACTCAAAGGGTTAATACAGTGATGGAATTTAAGCATACATGGGGCAAGACAATGGACCAAATAAGGTTTGAGGTTTTTACAGTAGGAAAATATGCAGACTAGATGGGCCAAATGGTTTTTATCTGCTGTCAAATTCTATGTTTCACCCAGGGACATATTTCAAATAACCCACCTCATTATGCCTTAGCACAAAATAGAGTACATGTGGAAGTATACAGCAGGCTTGCCTGGCCAGAGGAACACCTCTGTTGGCTCTTGTCCTAGATACTCAAGATCAGACAGGAAGCAGGAAGAGAGGGAACCTGCTCACCGGTAGACTGGTGAGGCAAGTGAATTTAGCTCTTCCAATGGCTAGGATGAGAATCATCAGCAAAATACCCTTTATGAATCCTCTTCAAAAATCCATCCAAAACATGTATTATGGAGGGTAGAATACAGCTGCCTTTATTGATGAAATAAGCCTCTTGATGCAGATCAGAATTCAAATTAGGGTTTGGAACATTGGTGTCACAGTTGACCAATCGGGAAGTTATTTAATGTCCACCCAGAATGCCTCTTTTTAGAGCATACTGAGGAAGGAAGCACAGCAGGAGTCAATCAACATTACAACCATTCCTTTTCTGTTTCAGCAAAGATGTTGGCTGAGTATAGAGTGAAACACAGAAAATACACCAAACATTTACACAAGGGACACATAACACTAGGTATATGTCAGCAGGGAGCAGAGTTCTGGGTTTAACCTTTATTTCCTGGGCACTCTGGGTCCCTGCTTCCAATATAGTGCATACACTTATATTACACTGCATCAAATACTATTACGTAACTCTACGACAATATACCTATGGATTACAAACAAGGAGTCTACCAGGGAGGAGGCAAAATTATTTCACTGAAAGATATATGGCAGATGTATTGCCTGTAATGTCCATGTAATTCTACAGTCCTCAAACATCACAGGGACACTGGGGATTAACCTCATGTTTGTCCACAGACCCACATGCAAAGACGCACAGGTGAAACCTAGCAGGAATGCTAGACCTGCTTTAGATAGTTCTGGGCATGAAATTAGGCCACTCCAAATGTATGATTCCCAAAAAGATATCACATTTTTTTAAAAAACAGCAAAGATTTTCTCTAAGTAATCACACATTTCTGCATTTTGAGAATGTGCGTCTCACTGTTGTTATTACTGCTGACTAGGGATGGATGAAATTTAATGCATCAAAATCAAAACAGGCAAAAAGTGTGACTTTCCACCGAGCAAGAAAGTTTTCACAAAAAGTGCACATATTTTTCACACCTAGCTCATTGTATTCAAAGTTAGGTTACACAAATAAAGTGACATTAGAGTGTAGTTTAGGGAGTCTGGTGGAGATGCAAATTTTCTCTGTGTTAGGGGAGTCTGGGGAACTCTGGGGGAGTGTGAAGGGAGAAAGGAAATTTACCCAAAATACCCCAAAATGTTATGTTGTCTGTTATCTGTGTTAGAGGAGTCTGGGGGTGTGTAAATGGAGAAAGAACATTTACCTGTAAAATCATGCTTGACTGAGAAAAGACAGACATCTGTAATACAACTTCTTTTCTGCTGGCTGTTCTCTGTGTTAGAAGAGTCTGGGAGTGTGTGAAGGGAGAAAAATAATATTCTCCCCATATACCCCAAAATCTTATGTGACCGAGAAGGCAGCTTTGATCCAGGTTCCTTTCTGGTTTGTGTGTATAGGGAGCAAAGGAGATTTTTCCTGACCTGGCTGATGCTCTGCCACTGACTGACCGTCAGATATTTTGAAGGTTGACACTCAATAGACAGATAAATGCAACTGACACTGACTTCTTTAAACACCAAAAGAAATGTGGCCAGCATATTTAGTAAGGTCTAGTGTCAAAAAAGACTGCAGTTACAATGGGGCAGAGAATAAACAGCAGCTGAAATTCTCTTGACACTAGCTAGCAGAGAAGAAGCAGTTGCACAGAGAGTGCTTTTTTTGTCAATGGTGATATGGACAGTTAGTGAAAAAAATGATACAAAAAAACTGCTGAATCTGACAGTGAGATAAACAAGCACCAAAACACCTGACCTCAAAGTCCTCAAAGTAGTAGTAAACTTTGTGAAAGTAAAAGTAAAAATAAATAGTTTGAGACCTCTAAAAACTTAGAGGAATATAAATAGTGGGCAAGAAGGGGTGGGCAATGCCGAGGATGACATAATGATGACTGATAATGATGATGATAGTGAAGACGATGATGTATCTAGAATATATACCTCCAGCATCCTCCTCTTCTTCAGATACAGATGAAGTTGAGAGTGAGAGAGATGATGACATGGCCAGAAAGTTAGCTGAAAAGCAAAGGCTCAGTCTTCCACCACTGAAAAGGAGTACTATGCCTGTTTATAAACTGTTTGATAAAACAATTGGAAACTCTGACCCTGTATAATTAAAGATGCCCTAAAATACACATCCTGTCAGACATCATCAGCATCATCACAGCTTCCAAATCCAAGCCCCACTCAGCCACACGGACTACTAGCAGCAATAACCAGCAGCAATAGCAACACAGATTATGAACATCCACCAACCTTGATCCAAAGACTAAGCATGTTGCTGTTGTCTGTGCAAAAAGCAGGTGAGCAGGGGGAAAGCAGGCTCACACCTAGGCACCTCTTCAATGAGTTCCCACCTAAAACACTGCCACAGATCTGACTAGGAGACACACCATGAGCACGTATGGGGTGCCACAACTAGCAGTAGTAGAAGTACTCCAAAATGTTCCCAGGGCTCTGGGGTCCATAAAAGTGTTGTTTTTGGAGATGACAGAAGTCATAGAGTGCCTACACATATCGCGACCACCTCCACCTGCTCCACAAGTGATAGCGTAAAAGTTACACAGCTCATTGACTATGTACTGCCATCCTACACTAAGGTCTTAGAAAGAAGTCAAAATCTGAACACACATAATACAAAAGTACTCCTATGGAATAGTAAACTTGCTGAAATGTTGGCAGTTGACATGCTGTCCTTTTCTTTTGATGTAAACAGAGGCTTTAAATAACTGATGTCATGTGTAGCACTCTGCTAGAATATGCCAAACCACAGTTATTTTTCAAGGATGATTGTGCAAATGTTACTTAAGCAGGAAGTTTGTGTTATGAACAAAGGTCAAGGCACTCATCCTGCTAACAATCTTTTTAAGTCATACATAGCTACAGGACTCACAACTTTGACTTTCAGCTATTTATTTCTCCACTTCAGCCCTCAGAAGAAGTAATATTGTGGTGGAAATCTTGCAGTTATAAAAATCATAGTTGAAATATGACAAAGTTATGGTGGGAAATTTATTGGCAGTGGCAAAACAGAAGTCAGAGATGCTCAATTAGGCTCATGAGCTTGCAAGGTATGCAAACACTCATTAGGACTGTGTCCTGCACCCAGAGTGCAACCTCTTTTAGCTCGCAAATGTCATACACAGAGAATAAATATTCTGAAGCATATTGGTCCTGCCAAGATGACAGTTCAGGCACAAAATGCCAGACAAATCTCTTCTGAACAAGGGAAACATCTAATCCCAGATGTACGTTTCAGCCTTGTTGGTGATGTGTAGCAAATCCCTCTAGCACAAATGCCATACACAGAGAAGAAATATTCTGAAGCATATCATATTGGTCCTGCCAAAATGGCAGTCCTGCCACGAAATGTCAGGCAATTCTCCTTTGAACAAGAAAAAAAGCTGCACTGTGTCTGCCCCAAGGGAAATATATTCCCAGACCCATGATTTCAGTGAGGTAAGATATGGGGAAGAATGGATTTCTTCTTCAGAATAACCTTCACTGGCTGGGGCAGGTGATGCTTCTGCATCAGCATCATCAGTAGAGCTAGGACAAGGAGTATTGTTGTCAGGTAGAGCCTGCTCTAGTCCCATATCATTAGCTACTTGAATAATCCAATCCTATTGTGGTCACGGTGGTCCGTAGAACTCTAGCCTGCTCATAATTATCTTGCTGCTGTGACAGAAGAACATGTATCTCTGACAACTCAGCAGCAGGTGGTGATGCCCATCTCCATTTGAATATTTTCTTCCAATTCCCCACACCCTGTATTCCACCACCACCATGACCAGTCTCTTGATGCTCTATGGGATTGTGACTGGTTGGTGATGGTGACAAATGTAACTGAAGGGACCCTGCTGTCACACTTGCAATTTCCTCCTCAGAGGAAAGCACACTTTTATCAGTATCAGCAGGCACAGACAGCTAGCTAGTTCTGCCTACTACAATGCTTTCCCCAGGACACCAAGGGATGATGTTGGGGGACTGGGCACCATTGGGTCTAGGCAATGTGGGCTCCTTTTATCACTGGTGCTGCTGATCTCCTCCTCATTTGTATAGCTAACATCAGGGTCTATCCAGCTTCTAGGTTTTCCTGCAGTGGAGCAAGCCAGCACTTGAAACAACTTTGTTTTTATTTTTTAATATTTATTTTAATTTCTCTCTTTTTTTTTCTATCTCTTTACTGACTATTCTGTTGTATTTGTGTGGGAAGTTTTGCCATCATTGAAAAATGTAGGCAGGAAATTGGACAATTATTGTAAAGTCAGTAACATATGACTTCAAATATTTTAGAGGTACCCTGAAAATTCCACATTGCATGTTAGGGATCTCTTGAGAAAAAATGAGTGAGTATGACAGTTTTTGATCAATATTGCCATCAACAATCAGCAACTTCCTCACCACTACATTCAAATTCTTCTAGGTTTTTTGAAGTCTCTGACAGATTCTTTTTACTTTTCCCTTTAGTGGGATTTACAGAACATTCATCACTGTTTGAAGATGCATGTTACTTTCACATTCAGATGCAGCAGTTGGTTTCACTTTTAAACCCTCCTCTACTACGGCAACAAAATTAGAATCTCATTTTCATCTTCAGTGTTCTTAAAAAGTGTCTTACTGCTACAGCTGGTGGTGGAACTTTCCATGTCACAGTTACAAACTGCCACCTCAGGAGGAGAAAGATCATCACTATTTATTATACAAGCTGCAGCACCCATAGCATTAGTAATTATTTAGTATTGACTTTACTAGCATGTTCAAGTACTCCTCCTACTCCTTTCTCCTTATCACCGTATCTATTATGTTTGCTGAACAATAATAATAGCAGTGTTATTTACGGTAAATAATACATCAGAGCTGTTTGCCTGTGGAGTGATGTCTTGCCCCTATCAAAATAATATATCAGGCAAGTCTCTGTCTTTAGAATTTGTGACTCTCTCACTGTCTACAAAGAAATCACACACATGCTCGCTGCAACCACAAGCAACTAATTCTCCCTCTCTTTACCTGTCTACCTGCCTACACACATACCTACTCTGTCAGAATGTCAGCAGAAGTGTTAGTTCTTATAGTACAGTTCAGGATGAGGAGAGACCTGTTATCTTCAGAATCAGCAGTTTTCAATAAAGAATAAAGCGTGAAGGGATGCAACACCACCACTTCTCAGTATATGCTTGTTACTCTTCTTCTTGCAGTTGTAGGAGTGAATGTCAAATAAGTTGTACTTGCTGTCACTTGGTTGCATATTGCTCTTTTATCTGTCTGCAAAGTATATCTGTCAGACTGTCACTCAGTCCATCATAGTAGATGCGCACAGCCATCTTAGGTAGGAACTTGAATCACCTGCGTGCCTGACTGTTACTATCACTTCACAGTCAAAACTATGTGGATACCACCAAGACTCCTAAAATCAACTCCAGCTCTATCCTCTTTGCCTTTCTCCTCTAGCATAAAAATACAGCTGATTTTTGTCTCTCTCCCAACTTCTGAAGCACAGACAGACTATATATGGGAACCTGTAACGGTTTGTTCAACACTCAGACACAGGAGGTTAGGATAAAACACAGTTTTATTAAGAAACACAATGAAAATACCCACACGGCTACAGTGTAACACAGGAGTAATATAGGACTTAGACTTATGCCTACACAGGCCCAGTATAATAGTAAGAGAGTACATATACTGTCACAGGTCAGGCATGACAAGGAGAACTCAGCACAGCATGGGTTAAAGTCCAATAGATATAATCAGTCTCTGATGTGGTGTGTTCAGTAACGCCCAGTATGATGGAATAATAGCGATAAGGAGACTGTAGTGCTAGAATGGAGACAAAGAGCTGAGACTTATACCCCCTGCCATAGGCGTAAACGGAGGCCACACAATACTCTGCAAGAGCTGTACGGAATAAAGCCACGGGCACCCTACCGGTGCAGTAACGGAGGCAACAGTACTCTGCAAGAGCTGAATAGAACAGAGCCAATAGCACCCTGCCGGTGCAGTAATGGAGGCAACAGTACTCTGCAAGAGCTGAATAGAACAGATCCAATAGCACCCTGCCAGTGCAGTAACGGAGGCAACAATACTCTGCAAGAGCTGAATAGAACAGAGCCAATAGCACCCTGCCGGTGCAGTAAAGGAGGCAACAATACTCTGCAAGAGCTGAACGGAAACGCAACCATGGGCACACTGCTGGAGCAGTAACGGAGGCAACAGTAGCTCTGCAAGAGTTAACAGAAGGCTCGTAGCAGTAACGGAGGCAACAGTAGCTCTGCAAGAGTTAACGGAAGGCTCGTAATTGGCACACTGCCGGATCAGTAATGGAGGCAACTGTAGCTTTGCAAGAGTTAACGGGATGCTCAGTGGAATGTACACTGCCAGAGCAGTATCGGAAGCAGCTCTGACACACTGCCTGGTAGGCTCAGACTAGGCGGAAGTCAGAATGTCCCCCAGCAACACGATAAAGCAGGAACTGGAGAGCTGGGCAGGAACACGGAGCAGGAACATCAGACAAGCTGGGTCAGGTCACGGAGCAGGAACGTTAGCCAGGCTGGGTCGAATCATGGAGCAGGAACGTCAGAAAAGCCGGGTCAGGTCACGGAGCAGGAATGTCAGCCAGGCCGGGTCGGATCACGGAGCAGGGACCAGAAGCGAGTAGTCAAATGGGCCAAGTCGGTACACGGGAACACAGCAACTCAAGTCAGCAGTGGTACAGGAACACCAAGAAAGGGCACCAGATAGGTGCCAGGGCCCAGTATAAAAAGGCCATACTGGGCAGGCCAAACAACTCAGCCAATAGGAGCGCAGCACACAGAGACTGACAGAAAGCACGGGTACCGTGATAGAACCTGACACCACTTTTATACTAATGCATTGGGAATCATGGTAAAACTCTGTATGTGGGATTATATTCATTCTTATATTTAATTTCCATGCAACATCAAATGTTTAAAAAGCAGTGGGAAGTTCTCTTTTACTAATGTATTGCTTTAATACATTAGTAAAAGTACATTGATATACATAGTTACATAGTAGTTTAGATTGAAAAAAGATTTGCGTCCATCAAGTTCAACCCTTTAACTATTCCTGTTTACTGTCATTGATCCAAAAGAGGGCAAAAAAACCCTTAATACAGCAATTTCAAATTCTGTTTTGAATGGGGGGTATTCATTATTGATTATAAATAGCAATAATATTTCTCCTTGGCTCAACAAGCACTAAATAAATATTAATCCCAATACTAACATACATGTTCTGCTCTTTTAAAAGAGTATCCAGGCCCTTTTAATACATATCAATATCTTATTGGCCTTTGCAGCCGCCAGCTGGCACTGCACACTAGTGCTAAGTCTATTGTCTACCATTACTCCCAAATCCTTTTCATTATCAAATTTCTCCAAAGAAACACCATTTCAACTATATGTTGCATTTTTATTATTATACCCAAAATGTATAACTTTACACTTATCTGTATTGAATCTCATCTGCCATTTGCCAGCCCAGTTACCCAATTTGTCAAAATTCTCTTGTAATGAAGACACATCCAGTTCAAACTTTGTTACCCTACTTAATTTCGTGCCATCAGCAAACACTGATACATGGCTCTCTATGCCCAATGGGAAATCATTAATAAACAAATTAAAAAGAAGAGGTCCCAGGACAGATCCCTAAGGTACTCCACTTATCACATTTGTGCAATTGGAGAACTTCCCATTTACCACCATATAACTGAATGCCAACTTTGTAGTTCTATTTAATACAAAAAAATGCATTTATTCAAAAGATATAATTGCTTTTAAATAACATCATGTCTACAGTCCACCTCATCCCACATAGTGGGTTGGATAGTACCAAAACATGACTTTGCTCCCCCACCTAGATTTTTTTTATAAGCTGTTAGAATATGTTAATACCACGATTATTTGACTGAGGTTTTTGTAAACTTTTATATCCTTAACATTTATGCACTTTGTATTGTACAAAAGACGATGGATAAATATATTTTTCACCTATTTTAACAAATGTTCTGCCTATGTAAACACATTTTTTGCCTATATTTCCTATAGGTACTACATTTCCCTCTGTAATATTACTTCTTCTGAGGGCTGACGTTTAGAAATAAGTGGCTGAAAGTCAAAGTTGTGAGCCCTACAGCAAAATATGGCTTGAAAAATGTGTTAGCATGCAGAATGCATTTGTCCTTTGCCTACAACACTTTCTTGCTTAAGTGACACTGGCACATATTCATGATGATATCAAGTAATAAAAAAAATAAAGTACAACCTACAATGTGGTAAATATGTATTTTAGTGGTGGTGGCACGGGACTGGCATGGTGTGATTTGTGAATGTATTTTTACCATTGTCTTACTCTATCCTCCTTCTCAGATTATTGACACACATTACTTATCGGTCATAGCAGTGGTCCCATCTGTCCTCCACCTCCTCATCTGTGCTGCTGTTAATATATTTGTTCTGGCTTTGTCTGTAATGTGAGGTTTCTGCTACTACTGCAACCACTGGAGCTGGATGTTGATGTAATTCTACTGCCACTACTACTAGGTGTCAAAGGCGCAGCACTTATAGCAGCAACACCAGAGGTACTTGTCATATTTAACACAATCTGTGTTGCTGGGTACTCAAAACAGGTGTGTGTGTGTGGCTGAGTGGGACTTGGACTTTGAAGAGGCGATGATGTCGATGATGACTGATAGTGTGACTGTGTGCTTTTTGACATCTGTGCTTTTCTGAACAAGAGAAGGATGCTGGAGTGATATATTCTAGATCTGCATCATCATCAGTCATAATTAGGTCATCCTCAGCAGCATCAGCATCCCCTGACAGTTCTTGCCCACTACTACCCTCATATTCCTCTAAGCTTTTGGAGGTCTCAAAAATGTATTTTTACTTTTACTGTAACAAAGTTCCCTACTGATTTAGGATGGGTGTTTTGGTGTCTCACTGTCTGATGCAGCAGGCGGTTCAGCTGCTACACCTTCCTCTATTATGCTACTGCCAGCATCATCAGCACTTGAATGTGACTTGTTGTCATCTTCAGTGTTCTTCTAATATGGTTCTTTATTTCTACTGGCACTGGTGGTGCTGGAACCAGTTTTGCTGGGACCTTGACAAACTGCATTCTCCCTTGGAGTAGAGGGATCATCATCATTGATTGCACACGCTGCAGCATCCATTGCTGCAGTCAGTTTTTGAACTACTCCTTTACTCTCATGTCCCTGCACTGCTTTTTTTCAAGTTGTCCACACTGTTGTCTTATCACAGTCTGTCCAAAAAAAAGAAATGAAAAACAAAATCAACAACGTCTTTCCCCAGACTTCCCCACCCAGCACAGAGACAATAACAGCAAGATTAGAAAGCAAATAGGCCCCTAGCTGCCTGTGTCTTGCCAGTCAGTCACATGGAATTTTAGAGTATTTGGGGGTCAACCTCCTTCCTCCCTTCTTATCAACTAGAGTGCCCCCAGACTCCCCTAATAAAAAGAACAAATGTCCTACCTAAATGACTCCCTAAACTAAGCTTCAATTCCCCTTTATTTGCCTATCTCCTCTAGCTAAAAAACATGCTGCTCTCTCCTCTCACAAACACAGATGCTGTGAGAACCTGACACCCTTTTATATGGCTGTAGAAAACTTTCGTGTGATGTAGAAATATTTTCTTCCCATTGATTTCAATGGGAGGAAAAGGTGGGAAAAAGCAGAAAAACTGCACTTTTCGTGGAAAGTGGAAAGTGCCATTATTCGCCGATTTCAGTTTGAGGAGAAAATTTTCACCCGTGCCTATTCTATAGTAACAAGTCTTTCTTCTACTGTTATACTTTTTAGTTCTCCTTTCTTGGAGGAGATGAACTAAGGTCCGATGCTGTGGCACTGTGCATCTAGTGATGTCTGGGGAGCAAGTCTCCATGGCAAACACATCGCCATATGCACTAAGAATTAAGTATGCCTCACTCCCTTAACCTTTTGATGCTATAGGGATGTATATTTCACACCACAGTGGGACTTTGGGGTTAGAAAAGTACACACTACACAAACATCTCCTCAGCTCTATTTTATGTATTTATTTATTTATTACTTGTATTGCACACACAAAAATATTTAAGAAAATAGAATTTAACCCCTTGGCTGGTGGAGCTGTCTCCAACACATTGCTTTGTTGGAGACACTTCTAGTATCCAAAGGGTTAGAAAACTAAGACTGAAAAAATTCTGTAGGGACTTGTTGCCAGTGGAACCAGTAAAGTGATAGAACTTATTCACCCTTCATGGATACTTTGTATCAGTACAGTAATATTAGTGTCACTGCATCTCAAACACCTTCTTATGTTTTGTTCCATTGTGTATATTGCGGCTTTGATCTCTCAAGTAATCACTGCAAGTACAGCCAGAATCTCTTTGGTTATGAAACAGTCACATCAATTGTTGAGTTAAAAAGACACAAAAACCATACAAGGGCACTAACAGTGCCCAAATCTCATATATCTTTATTAATAACCACTTGCCTACTCACTTATTCACTCTGCTTCCCCTCCACTGTCCCTTGAACCACCCCTCCTCCACCAGTTTGCCACTCTGCCACCTCTCCTCTGTCTCCTTCTCATCCTTCCCTACCCTTCACTACTCTTCCATCTCTCCTCATCACCTTCACCACCTTTCTTACCCTTCTCTCTCTTTGTCACAATAACTCATATAGAAATTACATAAAGGTATAGCTGCACTAGTGGAACAATGCATAGTTCCAAGAGAATAATGTAAAACCACATAATTTATTCAAATTTACAATACAAAACAGAGAACAATATCAGACATTCACGACTCACATAGCTTAGATAAATACAGTACACATAAGTGTTCCCATTCTACGTGTTATGCATGCTTATGCATGACCATAGAAACAATACAGCAAACCATTCAGAATTTAAAAATGCAGCCTCCATTCAAA
The DNA here is from genome assembly GCA_037306005.1 of Rhinophrynus dorsalis. NCBI lineage: Eukaryota > Metazoa > Chordata > Amphibia > Anura > Rhinophrynidae > Rhinophrynus > Rhinophrynus dorsalis. The sequence goes on along the minus strand of CM074718.1, from coordinate 364,655,783 downwards.
AGAATTCAACTCAGTACAAAGTAATTAAGTATTAGAGTCTTTAGACCAAACCTAAAGACACCTATTAACCAGTCATCGAAATAACAATGTAAGCCCTCAATCTCTAATCAATATAAATCTCACCAAATGTACTGCTCCAGCACTCAGCATCTAAATAGTTAATAACTCCTCACAAACTCAAACTCTCCAAGCTAACATCAGGTAAGGAGTTTTGGGGGGGAACAATTATAAAAAAAAATGGCTTAAAATGTCATGATAGAATTTCAAATGAATACTATCAAATTCTAAGGATAATAAAATGGCATAAATACACAAATCTGCAAATATTGCAACACACATGAATCTGTACTCTCTCATTAAAAGGTAAAGGTATTTACAGTGGACTGTGTACCTCCTTCTAAGGATGAAATGAATTCATTTTGCTAGTTTATATAAAGAGAGAAAACACCATCTAGTCACTCAAAGGGTGCATAGATATCATTAAACTGTGTGCGATATTACAAAAGTTTGAAGAAACGCTATAAAATCACTATATGAAATATAATAGGTGTTAATGGTAAAAACTCAAATAAATTACATCTGGTTAAGATATACTTCTCAGTCTATAAAACAAAATGTCTGCACTAGTAAGTCATAATGATTTTATATATAGTAGAACAAATCTTAGATAATGGAGGTCAGATTTAAAGGACTACAAGTTAATTACATGTAATCCAAAAGGTCCATATCCAAGATAATTAAATAGAAAAAACACATGAAAACAAATAAAATACAATCAATAATCTTAAAAAACATAAATAACAAATATGTGACAATGCACCAATGTGTCAAAAGAAATGCACCATAGTCCTTCTGAGCCAACACTTGTGTATTAGCTAATTACTAGCAAATTAACTGTCTATGAGTCAGCTCACACAAAAAAGAATCTCTAAAACAAGTGCAGACACATGGTAGACATGTTTCCAGCTGCAAAAAACTGGAGAGTTATTACGAAATCTTGTATTCAACATGAAAAGAAGTGTCTAGAGACATTTCATATCATTATATTGAAAAAGCAATTAAAAGATCTTAAACAAAGCAAGAAACATCATATTCTTTATTTAGTCCATATGGACTTTTAGCTCTTAAATGAAAGATCAAAAACACCTCTCTTTTTCAGAGATGTAATTCCACATTACCACCTCTAACTCCTGTATCTAGTCTCTCTATACCCTGGTTGGATAGTGTCTCAGTCCTCCTTTTATGGAACTCATGAAAGTGAGTAGCCACACTCGATTTTTAGGTTTCCTCTCCTGATGTCACTTAAGTATTCATTCATGCTTTCCCTCATTCATCTTGTAGTTTTCCATGCATATTGAACTCTACAATCATGACAAGAGAGAAGATAAACAATATTTTTAGTGGAGCAATTTTAAGATTTCATCTTATAAGTTTTTCCTGTTGTGCATTTCTGATATCTTTCTCTGATTTTATTGTGAATTTTAATAAATTGTATGGTTTTAAATTATGCTCTTGGAATTATGCTTTGTTCTATTAGTGCATCCATACCGTTATGCTACTGGATTACTACAACCTGAGGGAGGCCTTGGCTTTGCACAAGAACTCTTTAGTTTGAGAGTTTAGAGTCCAGGAGAGTGGATTAGCACTGGTTAAATTTCCTTAGAGCCACTAATCTTTCTTCGTTGTTCATATAGAAATGAGCCAATGGCAAATTGAAAGGGGCACATTAGAAATATTAGCAATGTACCATTGATACAGATCTGACACAACATCGTCATCTTTACCCCTCATCGACCTTTAGTGCATCTCCTGTCTTGTCTTCTCTCTCAATCACTTTCTGTTCTAATTCCTTCCATATTCAAAATACAACTTTATATTAAAATTATATGAAAATATGAATGCAGAAATACATAGAAAGAGAATGAATAAATAAAAGCCAAAAAAGAAGTGGAAAATTCAATTTTGCTAGATGAGTTTAATTTTAAATAATGAAATAATAATAATAATTAATGATCCCTACTATTTTCTAATTATTTATGAGCAAAGAATTCTACTGATGTTTAGATCTATTTAATACAAAAAACTGTATTTGCTTTAATTAGTGACATGAGAGTTTAAATAGTTAGATATATTGTTGCCAGAAGTGTATAATATCCCCTCATAATTTGCTGTGACCAGTGGATACTTTACTTGATTACTGCAAGCTTTTGTAAGTGAAGCCAGATGGTACCTTTTTTAAGCCAAAATTATTCAGAAAAGTCTTCTTCATGCAGCTTAATTGGTTCCAACATAGTGGACTGTACTGAGAGCTCACATGGTAAATCTATTAAGAGAATCTGCAATGGTTTTAATTAGCACATTTTCAATCCAGAATGTTTCTAGTGTTAATAATGAGTTTATATAAGCAAGTACAAAGCTAATGTGCAATTTTTTTTATTGTCTCATAGATTAGTGTATGAAACAGAATATATCTTGCTGTTTTAGTCACAGCTTTAATATTGCTGCTACACTTCTGCTTAGGTGCTTCAATAGTTTAAAATAGAGAAATGAATGTGAAGAAATATACTTGATTTGCTGGATATGTTTACACTAAGAAGAAAGGTTCATGATGAGTAGGGATGGGTAACATTTGTCACCTCAAACTGAAACAGGAAAAAAATGAAAAAAAAAATGGCTTCTGTGGCATGTGCAATAAACAATTATTATCTTTCTCCTACTGATGGTGGTGTTCGTGAAAGTTACACAAAAAGTTCCTCCACCTCCAGAACTATTAATAAACCATGTAAAATGCTAAAAATGACAAGTCATGAGATGTTGATGAGAAAGGTATAGAAGTTAGCCAACTGCTGCTTTTGACACTAAGAGTAACAAATTCAATACCTATCATGACTATAGTAGTGCATGTTCTGGAAGTCCCTCTAAAGCAATGATGATGAACATTTTTGGGCCTGAGTGCATAGAATTTAGTGGGAGCCTAGGTTAGAGAAGTCACAGTGCCAGTACTGAAAATGTAACATGGAAAGGTTGTTTCTTTGATGAATATACATATGAAAAGACAACTGTATATCAGCTTAATTACTAGAGATGTCAAAAGCTTGAATTTCCCCTACCACATGGCAAATTTCCATCCTTGTCCCACAGGCATGGAAGATGCATGGTCTGGTGGTTATTATATCTGTGCTAGGGGACTCTTGAATTATGAGAAAGGAGCAAAGGAGAATACCCCAAATATGCTAAAATTCGGTTTGACTGATTAGGAAGACACGGGCAGCTGTGATCCAAATTCTTACCTGAACTGACTATTAACTCCGTGCTAGTGGATTCTGGAATGTTGGAAGGGAGCAATGGAGATATACACCAAATGCCCCAAAATCTAGTATGGCTGACTGGGAAGACACAGGCAGCCATGATCCAAATTCCTTCCTGATCTGGCTGTTATTGTCTCTTTGTGAAGGCTGTGTGAAGGGAAGAAAGCAGATTTACCCCAAATACCCAAATATTCTGTGTGGCTGAGTGATTAGGAAGACACAGGCAGCCAGGATCCAAGTTCCTTCATGATCTGGCTGTTATTATCTGTGTGTGAGGGGAGTTTGGGGTTGTGAGAAGGAAGCAAATGAGATTTACTCCAAATACACCAAAATTCTGTATAAGTGATTGTGCTGTGCTGTTCTGCTGTGAATTGTTTGTAAAACTGAGGCAAGAGAGGCTCATAGTGATTGCTATCACTATGAGCAAGGAACTAGAAGGACCCTTATGTATCCACTGAGTCTCAGGAGGAGTAGAAAGTGAGCACAATTGAACCAATGCTGTCCAATCCCCCTAAATCACCCTTAGGGATCTTGGGGAAATTACTGGCAAGGGAAGAAAATAAGGGTAGTACTAGTGAGAGCAGGACAGGTCAACTGCCTGTGCCTGCTCCAAGATGTGTTGCCCTTGCTGCTCTATTACTGTTCCTTTTGCCACCATTGCTGTACCTGCTGCCAGACGTGCTGCCCCTGCTGCCACCAATGCTGTACCTGCTGCCAGATGTGCTTCCCCTGCTGCAACTAGTGCTGCACCTGCTGCCAGACATGCTTCCCTTGCTGCCACTAGTGCTGTACCTGTTGCCAGATGTGCTACCCCTGCTACTGATTCTATTTACAGGTGGTTTGCGCTCCCTTTCTGAATTTCTGTTCCATGCTACTGTTACCACCATTGCTGTGCCTGATGTCAGACGTGCTGCTCCTGCTGCCACTTGTGCTGCCCCTGCAGCCACTAGTTCTGTACCTGCTGCCACCAGTGCTGAACCTCCTGCTAGTGTGTCTTGTAATACTCAGGAGGAGTAGAAGGAGAAGATGATGGCAAGTGTGACAGCAAGAGACCCTAAGTCACACTTGCCATACCCAAGTAGTCCCTCCAGTGCTAGTACTACTACTACTAAGGTCCTGCAGCTTGTTAGATTTAGGATTGAAGGAGGAGGTAATCAACAATATCCTTATTTTACTAGTGACTGTGAGAAGGAAGTCTCCGTGACTGAACTTAATGTGGTTGGTGTAAGTAATAGTAATGGTGAAGCAGCCGGAGTGGTAGGGGAAACATTTGAGAGCATCCAGACTAGCTGTCAAGGGAGCCCACACCATTCCTCTGACCCTGGGATGAGTCCTCCCCTTCCCTTCACTAAAATGTCCCAGTGGATCAGGATCTTGAAGAAGCCAAAACTATTGTTGGGGGAGATCAGGTGCACAATTAATACCACCACCACCAGCAAGATCACAGATCAGCTGCCTTTGCCTGCTGCTACTGCTGCCAGCCTGAGTTTTTCAGGTAAAATAGAAAATGCCAAGTATGACATTAGTGGACCCTCTGTCACATTGCTCGTCACCTCCTCCAAGCAGCAGTGAGATGTCTGTAATAGAGCAGCAGAAGCAGCACATAGGGACTAGTGGTGATGGTGATGATGATGCTGGAGAAGCTGGGGTGGAAGAGACATTGATGGCCTTTTTAGAAGAAACTGAGAAGGAATGGGAGACAGGGATGAGGATGGGCATCGGCACCATCACTAGCAGTAAGATTTTGGAATTTGAGAAATTTGCAATTGGTCTAATTCCTGCTGCTGCTGCTGCTGAGATGCAAGGGAAGCAGGATGTTGAGGTGCAAGATACTGTGTCACAGGCCACTGTTGAAATAATCCCACTTTTTCCACTCCTGGTCACTCTAAGGTACTTCACCTAAAACCCCCAGGGGACCTTTAGACAGCACACCTGTTCCCGCAGATAAGGCCTAGGCACCTGGGGACTGAAATAATAGACACACAGACAAAGAGTAGGTGCTAAAACAGGGCTCAAAATTTCACATGGGTCCAGTATATATATATCTGTATCAGCCGACGCGCGGGCAGTCTCCACTGCGTGTGACTGCCCCACGACCGGCTGCCAGAGGCTCTGTATCAGCCGAGGCGCGGGCCGTCTCCACTGTGTGACTGCCCCGCGACCGGCTGCCTGAGGCACTGTGGCCCGTGTAACGGGCTGTTCAACTAGTATATATATATATATATCAGCAATATAATACTGACACAGGTCAGGTACAGTTCGTGTGATTCCAAATGAGCCAGCAATGAAATGGTTACTATTAAGCCATTAAGACAGACAGGTCCTAATAGCGTGAGGCCCACAGGACACTCACTACGCAGAGAGTGACACAATAGCGACTAAGGCCACAGGAGTAAATGGAGGCCCTGGACAATCGGTAGACTGCCAGAGCAGTAATGGAGGACTGCAACTGTAGGCACAGAGTAACGCCAAACTGAGACTGCAATGACTGTGACCAAATGTATAATGGCACCAACCCATAAGGGGTTAACGAACGCTCAGACCTGGAGTTGACTGCCAGATAGTGAGAACAGCCTGAGACGCCCTGGAATAGACCAACCTCGGCTAGTAGCACTAATAGGTCAAGCGTACCGTGGTGCAACTGGATGGATCTACAACACTGGGGTGTCGGATCGCGAGGCACAATAGGTGACCGGGTCACAGTAACAAGGCTGCCTGAGCAGCAACGAGGCAACCAGAGGATCTGTCCTTAGACAGAGAGGACACCGGAGGACAGCCTCTCACCGGATACTGGATGGAGCAGTGAGCCAGGCCTGAATGATACACAGAGCAGGAACGTCCGCCAAAACAGGTTCGGTACACAGAGCTGGAACGTCAGCCGGGCCGGGTCGGTACACAGAACAGGAACGTCAGCCAATATGGGTCGGTACACAGAGCAGGAACGTCAGCCAGGCCAGGTCGGTACACAGAGCAGGAATGTATACAGACAGAGTAGTCAGGCAGTCCGGGTCATACACAGAAATCACACAATACTGGCGCAAGCGCTTAGCAATGGGAACACCACAAAAGGGCACCAGAGAAGTGACAGGGCTAAGTATTTAAGGGCTAGCACTGGGCGGAGCAACGCCACACAAACCAATAAAAAGGCATCAGGAAGTATCACTGTCAGAATGTCGGCAGCAATAGCACGGGCACCGTGATATTCCCTCATCTTACCAGCCAGATAACGAACATTCCTATGTCAACATCCTCAACTTCATTTCTCAAAGCAGCAAATCTGTTAGGGTTAGTAACCACAGGAGTGTCCTCCCTATTCCTCTGCCCCCCTTGCTATGTCTAACTGTAACCCATCTGGCTACCTGCTCATTCATTATACATTCTCCACCCCCAGAACTACCTACCACCAGTTTCCTCTCAAGACTGGCCGACTCTCTCAATGTTGCAACTTGTCCCTCCAGATCTCTAATACGAGCTTCCAGAGAAACGGTTGTTCCAGGTGTGTAAACATAGGGCAGCTTGTGCATTATCCGCTGCCACAGACAGTGAGGGGGAATGTGGAGGACAAGAAGAAAGAGGCCATTTTTTTTCCACTTGTTCCCTCCCCCCTGAAATCATGGGTGTGGGACTATTTTTCTCTTGGGGCAGGCACAGTGCAATCATCCCCAATGGCACTGTGCACAATTTGTGACAAGTCAGTGAGAAGAGGAAAGGAGGGAACACACCTTGGCACAAGCTCCCTGATATTTCACATGAAACACAGACACCATGACATTTATCTCAAACATGTTAAAGCCAAACACCCAGCACAGAACTCAGGCACCACTGTTGCTGTACCCCCTGACTCTCCAGAAAGGCAACAACATCTTCTACCAATACACCTTGTTCATCGTTACTTCCCCAGCTAAATGATAGCCACTCTGTTGATGTTAGGATGTGGCAGTTCATCTCTACCCATTGCATACTGTGTAGTGCACTGACCACACATGGTAGTATTGTGGAGGAGAATCAAAACCAGGGCATTAAACAGTATCTGCTGGCAGGGAGGGTTCATCATTACTATTAAACTGCCAGTAAGTTGTCATGTGTCCTTAGTGGGTTCTGGACAAGGGGTATAGTGTCAGCGGCAGTACTTGGGTTTTGGTGTCATGGTGTTTGAATACAGTTGTGCCCCCAGATTGTATTTACCATACACAATGTGCACATTGCAGTTGCTGATGAGAGCCATAGTTCCTGCTCTCATGGTAAAAATGTCTATTCTAATAACAACGCACCCATGATTTTGAAGGAGGGGCAGGTAGAGAAGAATTATTGGCCAACTTTTTCTTTTCTCCACATAGGCTGGGGGCTTCTTATTGTGCTGCTACTGCCTCGAGCGCATCACTGGAAATAATCATAGCAAGTGGAACCTTCATCAACCATCACCCATGTTACTGCTATTGTGGATCCCATTCTCTTTCAGCTGCCTAATCATCCTGCTGCTTAAACAACTCAGCAGCAGCAGTAAGAACAGCAGTTGCAAATTCTGCAATTATGGACTCAGGAGGACATTTGATAATGGTCAGTGGCCATTGGCCAACATGACCTGCTGGTACTAGGCCAGTAGGGCATTTTTTTTTCTCAGGGCTTGTGCGTTAAAAAATAAATAAATAAATAAAAACATAGTCCTACAAAAACAATAAAAAATGTTGGGAGGTTTATTTCTAACAAGCCTAAGTCATACAAATCATTATTTCCTTAGGGCTTGTGCCAAACAAGCTTAAGTCTTACAAATTAATGTTTCTTTAGGGCTTGGGCCTCTAACAACAAATCTAATAAATCATCCTCTACAAAATACTCTATCAGTTCAAGTATTAGTCCACCCCAGTAGCAACTTATGTCACGGGGTTCCTGTCCCTATCTCTTTACATACAAATGTCTTATTTTATTTTATGGATTTATTTTATTAACTGTCCCCCCAATACCAGTCAAGAACCCCCCAAAACAAATTTCCTGTTCAAATGATTCTTTCTCCAGACTCCACCCACCAACATAGTCACCCTCCTCAGACCCCTTTTATGCCATGTCTTATGGGGCATTTTTTAACTGCCCCCAATCCCAGTAACCAACTGGCACTCTCATGTCCCTTTTATACTATGCCTTTGGGAAATAAAATAATATTTATTATGTGTTGTATGTAAATTCAAAGTTCTCATTGATTTCAATGGAATGAGCTAGGGGGAAAAAAAACAAAAAACATGCACTTTTCCCAGGAAATTATACGCCAAGCGTGAAGTCCCACTATTCGCCGATTTCAGTTTGAGGTGAAATAGCAGGGACATGTCAGTGGTAGTCCAACAACTGACTACAGCCAAGGTTGCTGCAGCATGTGCAATAAACAATGATGATCCTTCCCCACTGTCCTCCTGAGTAGGGATGGGTGAAATTTTTGCCTCAAAATTGAAATAGGAGAAAATTGGCACTCCCTGGCTAACTGCAAATTTTCAGCGAAAAGTGTAGTTTTTCTGCTTTTTTTCACCAGACTCATTGCATTTTAATCAATGGGAAGATTGAATTTCTATCCTTCACGTGGCAAGTTTCCCTTCTTTTCCTACAGACATGGTATAAAAGAGGTATCAGGGTCCCACAGCATTCCATACTGTGTGAGAGGAAGAGAGAGCAGCACATTTGTCAGCTAGTGAAGACAGGCAAATAAAAATGAGTTGAAGCTTAGTTTAGGGCATGTTGTAGGCAGGACATTTGTTTGCTTTAGGGGAATCTGGGAGCACTCTGGGGGGAGGAGGAAAAAGGAGATTGACCCTAAATAACGCCACGTCTTGTGTGACTGACAAGGAAGACACAGGCAGCTGTGATCCAAGTTCCTTCTTGTCTCTCTTTTTTTACTTTTTATTATTGTCCAGCTTTCACAGCCATAAAGGGCAACTAGAAATACTAATGCCAATACTAATTTGACTTTAGTTGCCTTTGAGACATGATCTTGCAAGAACTCTAACATCTGACATTCTGACATACAAGAATCTAGGATTTCCAGGGAGCTCAGAGGGAGGGGAGTGCACAGGGTTGCAAAAGTAGAAAGGAATACAAGTATTTATGAATATTTTTCATGTGGGTTTTAAACATATGCATTATATTTAATAGTTATCTCTTTATTTTACTTGTATGTACACTGTATGCTTTCTTGCAATGTTATCTTGCTACAAATCAGTAAGACTGATACACAAAGGTCTGATTTCCTGCATGTGACATTTTTTATCTGTGAATTAAATTAATAGCAGCGTGCTGTGTGTTTTTCGGTATATAAATATTTCTTTCATGTTATACGACACTTTATTAAAGGCAGATTTAACATGAGATCATGTGCTCTCCAGCTGAGAAAGAATTTGAATCATACTAGCTGTCAATAGAGCTATGCATATATAGAACCTGATGAATTAGTTATTAAATGAGATGGGGTAATATATTAATTTATCTGCTGAAAAGCCATCATGTTTAAAAAAAGCAAGCTTTATTGGCTAAAACACCAAAAGAAACATTTTAAAGCTAAAATGTAAAAATAATGACAGAAAATTTACCAGAGGGAGTATATCTTGGTAGATCAGATTTAACTAGAGATGCAAAGAGTAATCCTGTGGAACACAGATGACAAACATATGTTTGCTTCTGAGTTAATGGAGTCTCTGGAGAGTAGAAAGAATTGTCCATTTTTATTTATTATTTTGTTTACAAACTTTGCTTGAATATTAAAAGGATCTGCCAAAGTCGTACTTTTTATGTTGACCTATTTTATTCTCAAGATTTGAAAACGTATATCTAATAAATTTGTGAAGCTTACTTTGAAAGATGTATTTTTAAAAATAAGAGACTGAAATAAATTCAAATACTAGGCTCTTGGAGAAGGCCACCCACTGTCATTCTCTGGTTCTGTATTAATCCAGCCCAGTCTGTATAATTTTCTCATCTTGGGGCTAAAACTGGTGGTAACAATTTTAAAATACTGCATATTTAACTGTATGTAAAACAAGGGAAAGGAAAAGAGGGGACAATGAAATAGTGCAAACCACATGTAGTAGACATGGCAATCATAAAATGAGTAGGATGTCTACTCACATGAGGTGTACTGGTAGTCACTAAGGATGGGCAAAAGGTTTAATTTTCTTTCTGCAGGAATTTCAGTGGAATAGTAGTGATGTTTATACTTACTGCAGAAGTACCCATAGGTAGGAAAAATCTTAACAAAACAAAAAGTCAGTGGAATTAGGGCTTGATCCAAATGTTGGAGATGGCTGTTTTTGCTAACGGCATTTTTTCAAGCACAGTAAGCTATTCAAATACCTGTGCTGTGAAAAACTAGCGGCAACAAAAAGAGCCGTTGTGTGATATAGAAGAGATGTTTTCACCCATAGCAAATGAGGAAAACACCATAAATATCAATTAAAATGCCTGCGGTAGCCAGGGGAGGGCTGGCCTGGGGGGCAGGGGGGCAATTGCCCCCTGGGCCGGTCATATGTCTGGGCCAGTGGGCCACTGTCTCACTTAATCTCCATCTTGTTGCTATAAATGGAACAACACTAGTGATACCACAGAGCTTACAATTGAAATGATGCTACACAAATGATACCACAAAGCTACAATCCAAATGAGGCTACACTAGTTACATAACCCATTTCCACTGTAAGCTCTATAGTATCACTAGTGTAGCTTTACTTAAATTGTAAACTTTGTAATATCAGTAGTTTAGCCCACTTTAATGTGAGCTATGTGGTATCGCTTTACTTCACGATTTTAATGCCACGTTTAAAATTAACAAAAGGAGGTGGGCTTTGAGAGTGGGCTTGATTGTATTTGCCCCCCGGGCCACAAGTTGCCAGCCCTCCCCTGGCGGTAGCCAGGAAAATCCTATAAGGGACTCAAGTTATCGCAGGAAAGTTAAGACCCAGTTTTTGGTTTTTTTTTTACTTGAGTCCCTTATCGGCTCTTCAAATAAATAAGCCCCATAGCAATACATCCAAAGTATGAAAAATGTGTGAAACGTTAGTAGAATTAACCCTATGAGTGCAAGTGGGGTATAATCACCCTGCCAGAATTCATAGGGTTAACCCGACTAAGTTTAAAAACATCCCATTAAAAGTAACACTTACCATTAATCTTGATGTCCAACAGAGTACTCATCTTCCTGGTCTTCTTCTGTCCTTCTTCATTCTTCTCTTCTTTCTTCTGCCTTCTCTTCAGTCTTCTTTCTTCTTTGCTGTAAAATTAAAAACAAGTATTAATTGAAGGAATAAACTATTACGTAATTTAACCCCTTGAGTGGCAGAGGGGTATGCAAAGCATTGCAAACCAATGCTTTGCAGACCTCTCTGGGCTCAAAGGGTTAAACAATGTATTCAGTGCCCAGTAATAAATAAATAAGTGTCGAAACATAAGCCATCATACTAATAAAATGTGAGCCAATAATATATTTAAGAGAAAAATATATAATAAGATAATTCTTAGCTTAGCTTTCTGAATAGTCTCTGCTGTCGTGTGCGGCTTCAGAGGTGATGGCAGTGGAGACAGTTCTGTGTGCCACAGGTTTCCTCTCCTCTCCCTCTCAGGCCGATGCCCAATCCTCAATGAGGGAATTTGAACAGAGACTTCCTTTATATATGGACAGTCTCTGATCCATTTCCCTCACAGCTATTGGCTGAGATGTGCTTACGCACATTCCAGCCAATCAGATTTGAGTGACTGTGCTTTAAAATGAGTGGCTGGGATGTGCATAAGCACATCTCAGCCAATAGCTGTGAGGGAATTGGATCAGAGACTGCCCATATATAAAGGCAGTCTCTGTTCAAATTCCCTCATTGCAGATTGGGCATTATTCAAAGAGGGAGAGGAGGGGAAACCTGTGGCACATAGAGCTGTCTCCACTGTCACCATCTCTATGGCTGCACACAGCAGCGGAGACTATTCAGAAAGGTAAGCTAAGCATTATATTATTATATATATTTTTCATTTAAAGATATTATTGGTGCACATTTTATTCGGATGATGGCTTATGTTCATACACTTAATGGCGGCATATTTATTTATTCCTGGGCAGTGAATACACAATTTAACATTTTGAGCCCAGAGAGGTCCACAACGCATTGCAAAGTACCCCTCTGCCACTCAAGGGGTTAAATGATGTAATAGTTTATTCCTTCTATTAGTACTTGTTTTTTATTTTTACAGCAAAGAAGACTGAAGAGAAGGCAAAAGATATAAGAGAAGAATGAAGAGAAGACAGAAGAGAAGGACAGTGTATAACAGGTAAGTGTAACACAGAATAGTTATAGATCTGTGCTTTGCAGTATGTCAGGCACCAATCTTTAGCTTTTTTCCTTTGAAGTTCCCAATACTGCCACTATTTAGCGGTGTTTTGGGAACTTAACTCACAAAATGGACTACTGGCCACAAGACCATTTTTGTGACCTAACGCCCCTTGCGCTTTTAGCTGAGAGGACATTTGGATATCAACCAAGACATTTTCTTTTGTTGTATCCATTTTGCCCTACCGGCATTTATATCTCCAACATTTGAATTGAGCCCTTAATATTCTAACATGCATGATGGCATTGAAGCAAATAAAGACATAGAACCATGCATGCAAACACACAGTGACACAAACACACACACACCTTCCCAACATCGCCACAGTAAGTTGTTGGTGGAAACAGCCTTCTCACAGGAGGTGAACAGGGCTGTTTTTCACCTTATGCTTATCACAAATTTGACAAATAAGCATGTGGAGAATATTATAATAACACACAAGCAGTTACACTGGTCCAGATTGGATGCTTGGGTTTCACAACTCATTTAGGCCTTTATTAAATTCACCCCATCTGCAAAAAAAATGCTGGCATTTTTTCAAGCACAGTAAGCCATGCAATTACACGTGCTATGAAGAATACCGGCCAAAAAAACACACGTTGGGTGCTAAATTTAGAGCCCATTTAAAACCATTAAAATGCCTTTTCACAACGTCCATTTTCCCATTCCTTTCCATGCATTAGGCCTTCACATGCATTAAGGGACCCACTCTAGTGGGGGAAAATCTTCACCCAGTTTTTCTGGGAGTATGTTAATCATGCTGACACAGAATTAAAAGGGAAGAAAATGCCCCAAAAAACCTAAGTGACCAGTATATTAATTGATAGGATATGCTGCAACTTCCACTACTGTCAACTGCAGTGGAGGCAGGATTGCATGGCAAAAATTTCCTTCCTCGAGCTGATGCCCGAGCCAGTCTGTTGGAAATTTGAACTGAGACTGGCTTTTATATTGCCAGTCCCTGTTCAAAATGGTTTCCAGACTACCATTGGATGGGAGGTGTGCTTATGCACCTCCCAGTCAATCAGCTTCTGGGGGGGGGTGGCACAACCTGCTAGAAGTTAATTGGCTGGGAGGTGTGTAAGCACACATTCCAGCCAATGATAGGCTGGAAACAATTTTGAACAGAGACTAGCCAAATAAAAGCCAGTCTCTTCAAATTTCCCACAGACTGTCTCAGGCCCAACAGGTAACAAGGGGGGGGGATTTTTTCTATGCAATCCTGCTGCTACAGCTGGCAACAACGGTGAAGGCGAAAGCATCTAGATCACTTTCACCACTGGGGACATGGTATTTCGTCTGGATATATATACATTGGGGGATGAAAATTTTGTTAATCAATATGGATTTGACATATATTTTTTTCCTCATTGGGCCACAATTTATTTTGGAGGAGAGTAATGCTGGTACAGTTTAACCCTTTGAGTGCTGGAGAGTTATACAACACATTGCTCTGCAGTGCGTTGCGTAGCCCTTCGGCACTCAAAGGGTTAATGAAGACAGTACTTTAACAGATATGCTTTAAAAAAGTATTTAATGTGGATTTTACTTCTTTTTGCAGGTACATCTTTTACAACAGATGAAGATCAGAAAACAGAAGAGAAGACAGAAGATGAAGAGAAAGAAGAAAGATAGAAGATAACAGAAGAAGATGGACAGTGGATAATAGGTAAGTATTACAGTTGTGGGTGTTAGGCTAGTGTTCGGGATATTATTATTGCACTGCACTGTTAGGGTAGTGTAGGGTTAGTTTTTGAGAGGGGGACTGTGTGTATGAGTTCACGCTCAGTGCTTGACAGTGTGTCAGGCACCGAACATTAGCCTTTTTCTTTTGATGTTCTCATTACTTACATTATTTAGCATGGATATTAGGAACTTTTTAAACACAAAATGGACATTTGACCACAAGTCGGTTTCTGTGGCCCACTGTTCATTGTGGTTTCAGTTGGTAGGGTCATTGAATACCGACTTAGACAAATTTTATCTATCTATGATAGGTAGGCAATTTTGCCCTACCATCTGTTTTATTGTACTTCTTTGAATCAAGGCCTTAAAGCCTTCATTTGGTTCCTCTCACTGGGCATCCCACATATCAACATATGACTCCAGGATAACAGCAACAAAAAAATAAAACCAGAAGAAAACTGTGAACTCATTTAGGCCTCAGTTTTACATGTCTCAGCTAACACAGGTGGTGGGACAAAACCGGATAACAGCCCATTAGCAAAAGTCTTACTGGAGCTATTCAATTGCCATACCAGCTGAAAGCACAATGGACATTGGGACACAGCAAAGGACTCGTGGCCAGAAGTCCATTTTGTGTGTTAAGTTCCCAAAACGTTACTAAGTAATGACAATAATAACGGGAACATCAAAGGAAAAAAGCTGAAGATTGGTGCCTGATACACTGTCCAGCACCGAGCGATAACTCATATACAGAGATATCCTCCCAAACACTAACCCTATACTACCCATGACGGTAAAGTGCCACAAAACTACACACATAAAATTAGCCTGACACCCAGATTTGTGTTAAACTTACCTGTCATCCAATGTCCATCTTCTTCTTCTATCTTCTCTCTTTCTTCTTTTCTCTTCTTTCTCACCATCTTCTGTCATCTGTTCTTGCTTCTGTTACTTTTTTTTTTTTTTGTTTCTTCTCTCATTCCAGTAAAAGAATGAAAAAGATCAATTCCAAATTTGTGCCCCAAACATAATTTGGACATATGTGCATAGTTTAACCCCTTGAATGCCAGAGGGGTATGCAATGTATTCCAGAGCAATGAGTTGCATACCTCTGTCACTCAAAGTGTTAAGCATTGCATATATGTCTGAGTTAAAAAAGTAGAAGATGCCAAAAGAATAAAAATATTTCCCCATGTTTCCGCTAATAAGCTGTATATGTGTTCCAATAGGAAAGTGTGAAAAATTGATCGTAATGAACATGCCCTTTTGTGTTCTCTGCTGCTGTCGTTGGTGAAAGGAATAGCAGACCCCCCCCCCTTCCAGGCTTTTGACTGAGTCCTAATGAGGAAATTGTGAACATAGACTGCCTTTTTATATGGGCAGTCTCTGTTTAAAATTCCCTCATTCGGACTCAGGCAAAGGCACACATCCCAGCCAATGGCTATATGAGTCATTTTGAACATAAACTGCCTTTTTATGAGAGCAGTTCCATCACACTGGAACGTGCATCAGATACTTGGGGGTGGGGTCTGTCTGCTATTCCTTTTGCTGCTGTTGCCAATACCAGTGGAGAACACAAGAGGACATGTTCATTATGATCAATTTTTCGCACAAATGTTTACTTTTCTATTGGGAAAACATATAGAGCTTATTAATGGAAACATGTGGAAATATTTTTGTTTGTTTGGCATCTTCTACTTTGTTTAACATTGAGTGACAGTGAGGTACAGAACACATTGCACATGTCTGAGTTATATTTGGGGGACACATCTGACATGTAACTTTTTGTTCTTTTACAGGAATGAGAGAAGGAACAAAAGAAGACAGAACAGAAGAAGAAAGAAGATGGAGAGAAAGAAGATGGAAGAAGAAGATGGAAAGTAGCTGACCAGGGTGCTGAAGACTCCAATGGACATCCGGATTAATGGTAAGTGTTTCTTTTCAGGTGCTGTTGTTTTGTAACTTAGTTGGATTAACCCTGTGAGTGCCACTGGGTTAAGCATACCCAAATGACACTCATAGGGTTAATTCTACTAACAATGGACACATTTTGGGTGTTCTTTGGATGTATTGATTTGGGGTTTAGTCCCCCATATCAATACATTCACTGGGGACATTTTTGTTTACTTTTTTGCACATCCAATTCATGTGTCGGTTGTTTAAAGATGTGTTTAGGGACTCTGAGCCCAAAAAAATGGGTACAGATTTTCTGACTTTAAAGTGAGTCCCTTAGTGCATCTTACTGCTAACATATTGAATTGAGTGGCAAAGTCTTCCATTTTTTATTATGTTTCATTGTTTTCAAGTATGTTGCATTGCTTGCATGCTTGAAAAAATGCTTGCAGGGTTTTTTTTGGTGTTGAGGATATTTAAAACAAGGCCATAATGATATTTTACAATAAGAGCACTTTGAAACATTTTCTGCAGTATCCCTCAAACATATTTCTTGCAAGACTCTTTTTCTAGCTGGTATATCATCATCTAGAAGAGTATCAGGAATTTGGTGCTCTATATTGTAGATCATACTACCTAATCTTTATATATTTATTTTGCTTTAAGTTTCCCACCTCCAAATAATGTTTCTTGGCTTGTTAATATTTAGGCTATAATATATAAACAAATCATATTTTTAGCCCTAATTTTTTAGAGCAATGTCTTTGACTTCAGTGAGTCAAGCAAGGAGACAGTAAAGTATATAAATCATAGTCACAACTATCATATGTATAAAACAACAAAAAGCTTCACTTTTTGCACCCTCCTGTTGCTATCAACAAAAAAATATAATAAAAAAAGATACGTAACAATATGTTTGAATTGTCTACAAATTATATGTGGCATGACATAATATAAGCAATTAATTTGCTGAATTTAAAAAAGTACACATTTGTGAAAATAATTATGAAGCGACAGATAAAACCATTGTTTACAGATGTCACATATATCCATATGCCATATCAGAGAAAGGAAAACATTAAAGCTATTTCCAGTTAAACCCTAGGTGGGCCCAAAAATTCCTTCTCTTACTCCAAGTGGCAGTTGGATATTTCCCTGTGGCTCAACATCCTAGTTATCCTTTATTACTATGTTATTGAAAAACATTTAGCAATGGTCTTAGAAGTAGTCCAGCAATGGTATATGGTAGCAACACTCTTCCCTCTCAGTGCTGCTTCTTTGAGGACTGTTGTTTTTACTCTCACTGTCAGATGCAATAGTTAGTTGAACTGCTACCCTTCCTCCATCACTCCATCAACACTAGAATTTGACTAGTTGTCATCTTCAGTGTTCTTACCTTTTTATTTTTATACTAGTTGAACAGCCGTTACACGGGCCACAGTGCCACTGCCACCTGGTCACGGGGCAGTCATGCGTGGTACAAACTGCCCACACCACGGCTGATACAGAGCTGGACGCTCCTTCGGAGCGCCCAGCTCTGTATCAGCCGCGGCGCTGGCAGTCTCTACTGCGCATGACTGCAGCACGAGCAGCAGTGTCTACTGCGCATGTCGCGGCGTTACACACGATTTAGCGAATTATTATATAGGATTTCTGGTGATGGTGGAAGATTTTTTGGGGCTTTGACAAACTGCCTTCTCTGGAGGAGAAGGATCATAACTGTTTACTGCACATGTTGCAGCAACCATGGCTGTAGTCAGTTATTGAACTGCCACATTACTAACACTTCTTTGCAGTGATACTACTCCTTTTACCCTCTCCCTGCCACTAGTATATTTTCTGTACATTATTTAACAGTCACATTGTCACGGTTTGTTCTGACTCTCAGACACAGAGTTAAGATAAAAACACAACTTTATTGAAAGTTTAAAGAGAAGCCTCGCGGGTTTGGCAAACACATATAACAACACGTGATTAGTACAATGCAATGTAGAATGGCGGTACAGTGAATAATAGAAAGGCTCTACCAACCTTGCCAATACTGTGTAAGGCAACCTTAAGACTGGCACAATATGGAAATAGGTTCTACCGGCCTTACCAATATACCGGGCAAGGCAGCCTGGAGGCTTGCATTCAAAAGTGGAGGCTCTACCGGCCCTGCCAATATACCGGGCAAGGCAGCCTTGAGACTGGCATAACGAGAGAGGAGGCTCTACTGGCCCTGCCAATATACCGGGCAAGGCAGCTTCGAGACTGGCACAACGAGAGAGGAGGCTCTACCTGTCCTGCCAATATACCGGGCAAGGCAGCCTTGAGACTGGCACAACGAGAGAGAAGGCTCTACCGGCCCTGCCAATATACCGGGCAAGGCAGCCTTGAGACTGGCACAACGAGAGATGAGGCTCTACTGGCCTTGCCAATATACCGGGCAAGGCAGCCTCGCTAGGCCCAGAGAACTGCAAGTACTGGTGCATAAGCGGAGATGGTCTCAGCGACTAGATTATAGGTGGAGTAAACTAGTCGCCTAAACTGGACAAACAGAGGCCTTACCGGGGCTGTATAAGAGCAGTGAGCACCCATTAATATGGCGCAAATCAGTACCCGCGTACTGGACCAATTATGACAATACCAGTGCTATGAGGATAGTAGCGAACTACCGGTGATAAGGAGCAAACCAGTACCCGCGTACTGGACTACACAGGACTCTACCGGTGCTGAATGGAACATAGCAAGCAACCGGTTATGCATGGAACAAACCAGTACCCGTGTACTGGACTACACAGGGCTCGACTGGTGCTAAATGGAACGCAGCAAGCAGCCGGTTACATATGGAGCAAACCAGTACCCACGTACTGGATAATACAAGACTCTATCGGTGCTGAATGGAACGCAGCAAGCAACCGGTTAATATGGAGCGAACCAGTTCCCATGTACTGGACTTATACAAGACACTACCGGTGCTGCACAGAGCTCAGTAAGCAACCGGTGATAGGTGGAGCGAACCAGTACCTGCGTACTGGACTACACAAGACACTGAATGATAAGAACATCGCCCAAGGCGACATGAAGGAGGAGACACTCTGCACGTGATCCAGGAGCAGGAACACAGCCAGGCCAGGACAGGAAACAGGAACAGTAACGGCAGCCAACTGGATCAGGAACGGCAGCAGGAACAACAGCCCAAGCCGGATCAGGAACGGAGGCAGGAACCAAGACACCGAGGAAGCTGTCAGGCAGGTACACAGGCGATCTCTGGAGAGTAGTAGATTCAGTCACGGCCCAGGAAGCTCAGGAAACAGTGCAGGTGCTAGCGACATAGAGACACCACTAAAGGGCAACCAAAGGGTGCCCAAGCCCAGTCTATATAGGCAATACTGGGCGGGCTGAAGACAGGCATCCAATGGAGAGCCCATTCACGTAACTGACAGGAAAAGACAGCAATCACAGGCACCGTGATACACATACACTAATGGACTGATTGGGTGTGTGATGTCTTGCTCTTTACAAAATACTATAAATCTTCTAGTATCAGTCTGCCTCAGTCACAGCTCACACCAGTCACCTATCGGTCAAACTATTTTTAATTTTGTTTTTTGTTTTTCTTTATTTTTTAATATACTGTCCTTATCCCTTTGCCAACGAAAAAACAAAAACCACACTCCCCGTTCAACTGTTTCTTTCCCCCAGACTCCCCTAATGCAGAGAAAATAACAACCAGATCAGGAAGGAACTTGGCTCATGACTGTTGGTGTCTTCCTAGTCAGTCACAAAGTAATTTGGGGTATTTGGAGTAATTCTCCTTTGTTCCCTTCACACGCCTCCAGACTCCACTAGCACATAGATAACAGCCAGATAAGGATAAAACTTGGACCACAGCTGCCTTTGTCTTCCCAGTCAGTCAATCACACAGAATTGGGGGTTGTCACAGTACCTTGTTTCCAGCGCCACCGCTTCAGCGAAGCTCAGCGTCTTTCCACAAGTCATCTGCAGGCTCCTCCTACCCACTTCCTCCCTCTAGCTGGTCCTCCTACCTACTTCCTGTGGAGGGGGTTAAAGGGCAGACTGAGTCCTGACTCAGTCACCCTTACGTTGTTGTTCTGCTCAGTTCATTTTCTAGAATTCCTGATTCCTGTGTATGATCCGGCTTGTCTGTCCATCCATTCTGGTGTTGACCTGTGGCTCTGTTTTACTATTCTCCTTGGTGTTCCGATTTGGCTCAGATATCCTTTCTGGTGCAAACCTGTGGCTCTGGCTGACTAACCGTTCCGTGTATGGCCAAGACTTGTCTGATTACCCACTCTGGTGTTGACCTGGGGCTCTATCCACTGCGCATCCAGCATTTCATTGCTTCAGTGGATATCCTTTCTGGTGCAAACCTGTGGCTCTGGCTGACCACCTGCTCCGTGTATGACTTTGGCTCATCTGACTATCCTATCTGGTGCTTACTAGAAGACTCTGTCTGTTCGCTCAGTTTGTTGGTTCTGTTATTCAGACATCCTTCCTAGTACTGACCTGGGGCTCTAGCAGACTCCTAGCTACTGACTGCAGACTGAGTCAGTATCTCTTGGGCGTTACCTTGCCACGAGACTCCAGTGGGCTGAGGCCTAGTCTCGGACAGTGTGGTGAAGAGATTGGCAGACTGCTATTCCTGATCCAGTGCTTACCGTTTCAGTCACCCACTGTGTGTTTATGTCATGGTACCTAACTTCCAGCGGAGCGTTCTTGAAGGCGAACTACCCACTTCCTGCTTGATGTGGGTGTTCGTCCGTTGCGGGCGTTCTGCTGGGTCCCTGGCCGTATTGTCACAGTGTTCCTGTGGCTTCCATGTCCGAGTGAGGGGCTGTAGTACTGAAGCAGCATGGCGCGACCTTTTGAATATTTACTTACCTCGTTTCTAGTTTCTTCATCTTCTTCAGAG
The DNA here is from genome assembly GCA_037306005.1 of Rhinophrynus dorsalis. Lineage (NCBI taxonomy): Eukaryota > Metazoa > Chordata > Amphibia > Anura > Rhinophrynidae > Rhinophrynus > Rhinophrynus dorsalis. The sequence continues at coordinate 364,634,630 of CM074718.1, read as the reverse complement.
AGTTACCCCGCCCTGCTGCTTCCGGTTAGGTAGACTTCATTAGCCCGGCTCACTAGTTTCCCAGTGGCCCTTGCATTGGTGTAGTCTGAGCTCGCTCAACACCTGCTACTTGGCCATTATTACTTCTGCTAGCTCTCCGTGTATGATCCAGTTCTTTGGCTGCAAACCCGTTTGTGTATGACACGATTTTGGCTGTGAACCCATTTGTGTATGACCCAACTTTGGCTGCAAACCCATTTGTGTATGACCCGATTTTGGCTGTGAACCCGTTTGTGTATGACCCAGGCATTTGGCTGCGAACCCGATTGCTTATGACCCAACTCTGTTGAGTTTCCGTTTGATCAGGGTACTGGTTGCAATCCCTCCTCAGTGTAGACCCGGTAATTGCTGCACTCCCGTTCTGAGCATTACCAGGGTTTGGCGTGTGCCTTCCCGGTTGAGGACCCGGCCTGACTTGCGTTTCCGCCTGCCTTGTTCTGATTCGCTGCACACCTTTATTGTCTCTGCCTGTTACTCCGGTCTTGGTCACTGGCAATGCTGACCTTATCTGTGGGCATATTCATTCCATTTACCAAGCTGCTTAGTGTCGTTCTCCACTAGTCGCTTCCCTACTATGCGACACAATTGAGAGCTTGGTTGTCCGTTGCTTTCGTTGGCCAATAGACCTGCTGAACTGCTGGTGTGCGTTCAGTAATAGGAGTGGCATTGCTGCCGAAGCTTGAGCTCGCTATTGATGACTGTGGTGCTGGTCTACCTTCCATTAAGCAAGTCTTCAGGTCTGGGGTCTATCGTTGGTTCAGTGTTGCCTCTGGTGTGCTTATTACCTGAGGCTGAGGTACCATCCATACCTTACCTGTGGTCATACTCAGACTAGATCTGTGTTATTAGGGTCTGGCCAATCTCTTAGAGGTTCATCTGTTCCCGTTGTCTACTGTACTCTTGACGTCTTCAGTTCCTGAATTTCCTGTACCAGTACTTCGGATCAAGACTATTGTTCATACTGTGTATATTTATAGCCGAGTGTTATTGTTTTGATTCACTTGTTATCTTCAATAAACTATCTTCACCTTACTGAACCGACTCAGAATATTCTAGTGTCTGTTACAGTTTATTTATTTATTGCATTACTGCCATTATTCTCATAATAAAGGTTCTATTAACTATAAAGTCTGAGTCCTGCTTTTGCTTGCCAACCGTAACAGGGGTATTTGGGGTAAATCTTCTTTGCTCCCTTCACATATCCCCAGACTCCCCCAGCACAGATAGAGCAGCCAGATCAAGAAGAGACTTGGATCAAGGCTCCTTGTGCCTACCCAGTCAGTCACAGAATTTTGTGGTATTTTGGGCTAAATCTCCTTTGCTCCCTTCTCACACCTCAGACTCCACTAGAGGTAATAACAAGCAGATCAGGAAGAAACTTGAAGCATGGCTGCCTGTGTCTTCCCTATTAGTCACACAGTCACACCAACTTTAGTTTATTTGCCTGTCTTAACTAGCTCAGAAATATGGTGTTTATCACCTCTTTACGACACCTTAGTGCATCTCCCCCCATAAATCTGTCACGGTTTATTATGACTCTCAGACACAAGTTTTAGGTAAAAAAAATCAATTTTATTGAAATAATAAATGATAACTTAGGATGGCAATAACATACATATATATATATACAGAATATAGCACAGACAGAAGGCAGACTCTACCGGTCCTGTCAATATACCGGACAGGACAGTCTTTAGGCTCTACCGGCCTTGCCAATACCGGGTAAGGCAACCTGCAGATGGAATAGCATAACGGTTTTACCGGCCTTACCAAATTACCGGGCAAGGCAGCCTCAATAGATACACAATGTAGGCTCTACCGGCCCTGCCAATACCGGGTAAGGCAACCTCAGATGGAATGTGGCAAAAGGTTCTACCGGCCTTACCAATACCGGGCAGGGCAGCCCAGAGATAATAGCAGCAGTCAGATGGAACTGGCAAATTAGCAGAATCGTTAAGCAGCAAGGCTTTGGAGCAAACCAGCGTCCGCACGCTGGAAACAACACTGAATAGTATAGCCGTTAGGCTTAGCGAGCAAACCAGTGACCGCACACTGGAGTAACAAGCGAGTAGTATAGCCGCAAGGCTTAGGAGCAAACCAGCGTCCGCACGCTGGGACCAACACAGATTTGTATAGCTGAAAGGCTTTGGAGCAAACCAGTGACCGCACACTGGTGTAACAAGTGAGTTTGTATAGCCGCAAGGCTTAGGAGCAAACCAGCGTCCGCACGCTGGGACCAACACAGAATTGTATAGCTGATAGGCTTTGGAGCAAACCAGTGACCGCACACTGGTGTAACAAGCGAGTTTGTATAGCCGCAAGGCTTAGGAGCAAACCAGCGTCCGCACGCTGGGACCAACACAGATTTGTATAGCTGAAAGGCTTTGGAGCAAACCAGTGACCGCACACTGGTGTAACAAGCGAGTTTGTATAGCCGCAAGGCTTAGGAGCAAACCAGCGTCCGCACGCTGGGACCAACACAGATTTGTATAGCTGAAAGGCTTTGGAGCAAACCAGTGACCGCACACTGGTGTAACAAGTGAGTTGTATAGCCGCAAGGCTTAGGAGCAAACCAGCGTCCGCACGCTGGGACCAACACAGAATTGTATAGCTGATAGGCTTTGGAGCAAACCAGTGACCGCACACTGGTGTAACAAGCGAGTTTGTATAGCCGCAAGGCTTGGGAGCAAACCAGCGTCCGCACGCTGGGACCAACACGGAATTGTAGCAATGTCACCAACGCGACCAGGCAGAAGGTCGCCAGGATACTGAAGACAGGTGATGAGATGACAGGAACCAGCAACGATCAGTCAGGTCAGAAAACAGCAGAGAAGTTCAGCAGGAACTGCAACACCAGAGACTAGGCCGGAACCAGGACTGGAAGTACTTCAGTATGCAGGAAACACTGGAACAGTAGAGATCAGGAACTCAGGAACACATGAGATCAGGAACTCAGGAACACTGGAACAGAGGCCCAGCTATCACTAGCATAGTGATAGCAAGAAGGTCAGAAACAACACGAAAGGGCACTCAAAGGGTGCCCAATCCAGGTTTAAATAGTCAATAAGAGGCGGGCTATCTGCAGACAGCCAATAGAAGCCCCCTACTGGTGACAGACAAGTAACTGCAGCAAATCACGGGCACCGTGATAAAATCTCAACTACTTTTAGCTTTAGTCAATGATATACTACATACTAAAAAAACAACCTGACCACTTTAACCCTTTGAGTGCCAGAGAGGTATACAACATTGGGTACATCTCTGGTGTTCATAGTATTAAAATAGAAACAAAAACAATCCCCACCCCATATCACTGTATTGCTGTAAGACAAACTGTATTTTATAAGTAAAACTTAATATAATATCACCCACTAATGAACTGACCATGATGTTCTTTGCAGGGAAGTACAGGGAGAGCTCTTCCATGTTGATGACGCAATGTTTGATTGGTATCACCCCCCCTTCGTATTCTTCATTCTTGGCTGGAAAGTGATGACGCATGGGAAGGGAGGAATTGGAAGCCCACAGGGGAGGTAATTACAAGCCATGCAGTACAGCTTATACTGCAAGGAGGGACATTGAAATGCCACTTGAATCCTATTATCTCAATGATGGCAAGTCATTGCTGTTAGAGGAATCAATTAAGATCCAGTATGAAGAGATTACATTTCCACTTTAACCTAGCTAGAATAATTTTCTTGCCTAAGCCCAATAAAGACCCTACTTTGGTTTCCTCTTACAGTCCCATAATATTATTAATGTATTATTCAAATGATTAAACAAGGCAATGGACAACAGACTCAGCTCTGTGCTCTATCTCTATTATCCACTGTACAAATTGGCTTTATGCCAGGTAGACTCTCAGATATAGTGATTATCATAGAGTCTGGGGATAATGACAACAATTAAGCAATTAAAACAATTAAAAATATATACTCATTAATTTGGATTCAGAAAAGGCATTTGATAACATTTCTTGGAATCATCTTCTTCTAATCATAGAAGCTAAGGACTCAATTCAATTAGTTGACCTAAAACAACTGGTAGGGCAAAATTGCATCCTGGACTACAAAACAAAAATGTCGAAGTCGGTATTTAATTGCTCTACCAGCCGAAAACACATTGGGTATTAGGCTACAGAAAATGACTCTTTTCCAAATTTCAGTATTGTGCAATAAGTTCTCAAAACACACACTAAATATGCATGAATAATGGGAAATTCAAAGGAAAAAACCTAATGACCAGAGTCTGACATACTTTCAAGCATTAATCATTAGATCATCTGTGTTACACTTACCTGTCACCCACTGTTTGTCTTTCTCGATCTTCCTTCTTATTTCTCGAATCTTCTTTCTTCCCTCTTCTTTCTTGACTTTTCTTTGTCTCCGTTGATTCCTTCCTGGAAACAAGAAAATGATACATATTACAATATTGTAGCATGAACCTAACCCTGTCATCTGTGATAGTTTAACCCCTTGAGTGCCAGAGGGGTACGCAACACATTGCAGAGTAATGCGTTGCGTACCCATCTGGAACTGAAAGGTTTAAACAAGGCACAGATGACAGAGCTCAACATACTCAAATAATTGCCCCATCAATCTGGATCAAATTAAAATATTGTCCTCCAAACAATGTTAACAGACTGTTCAAAAAAATATTGTAATTCTCAATGCCCCTTTTTTTCTCCACTGATGTCGATGGCAGCAGTAGAGAAAGAAAGAAAGAAAGAGCAGATCCCCCTTTGTACCTTACAGGCCAATGCCCATTCCACTGTGAGGGACTTTTGAACAGAGACTGCCTTTATATTGGGCAATCTCTGTTCAAATTGCCTCACAGCTTTGATCTGTAGAAACAAAAAGATACATATATGCTAAATGGGAAACAACTTGGGAAATCCTCATTAGAGAAAGATTTAAGAGTACTGATAGACAGTAGACATCACAGCAGTGTGCACAATCACCCAGCTTCTGTAAGAGCAAATAGGGTAATATCCTGCATGAAAAGAAGCATAGATGCTAATATAATTCTATATAAGGGTCAGATTTAAAGGCAGCCATAGCAAAAAAAAAAGGTGCCAGCATTTTTGTCAAGCATGGTAAGCGATTTAAAGATCAGTGCTATGGCAAAATGGCAGCAAAAAAACCCTACTGGCTGCTAAATTTAGATGTGTTTTAGCCCAGTCAATCAGTTTAAAGCCAATGGCAGTGAGGGAATTTGATCAGAGACTACTCATATAAAAAAGCAGTCTCTGTTCAAATTCCCTGAGTGTGGAACGGGCATCAGCTCATGAGGGACTGGTCGGGGGAGCCTGTGCCACACAGTATTGTCTCCACTGCTGCCACCTCTGTGACCGCACAGAATGGTGGAGACAGATTATTAAGCTAAGTTTATAATTATTACATTTTGGGACATATAATAATGGCGTAACTTTGACTACTATAATGGCTTATTTGGACCTAAAATAATTGAGGCATATTTCTATGAAACCAGGCATTAGGACATTGCTTAACCATTTGAGACCCAGAGAGGTCCACAATGCATTGCTTTGTGTACCCCTCTGGCAATCAAGGGGTTAAACGATGTATTATTGTCTGCAATATTTCTGCAAACTTATATTCATGTTCTTATGATTTTTTACAGCAAGAAGAATGAAGAGAAGAAATAAGATACAAGAAAGAAGAGAATACAGAATGAAGACAAAAGGAGTCAGACAGTGGATAACAGGTAAGTGTAATACATTGGTGCTTGGCACTGTTAAATTCCCAATATCACTGCTATTTAGCGGCATTTTGGGAACAGACTTTGGACACGACCATTTCTGTGGTCTAACATCTGTTGTGTGTTTAGCTGGTAGGGCCTTTAAATACCGATATTCAGTTCAGCTCAGTTTTGGGAAATAGTTCTTAAAAAATAAACTATTAAACTGGAAAAAGCGCAGAGAGGTGCAACAAAATTGACAAAGGGATTGGAGAATCTGAGTTATAATGAGAGACTAGCCAAACTGACTTTGTTTTTATTAGAGAAGAGATGTCTAAGGAGTGATGATTACCATTTACAAATATATTCAAGGTCAATACAAAGAACTCTCCTATTAATTATTTACTCAAAGAGCCGAGCTAAGAAAGAGAGGTCATCCATTAAGGTGGAAAGGAGGAAAGGTTCTTTCGACTAAAACAAAGGCAGGAGTTTTTTTACAGTAAGGGTGGTAAAGCTATGGAATTCTTTGCCTTAGCATGATGTCCTTGCAGATACTTTAACTGCTTTCACAAAGTAATCAACACCTATCTAGCACAGAAAAATATTGAGAATTATGGTAGATAGCGTCAGTTCAGATAGGCTGTTTATCCAGGGAAGGATCTGACTGCCGAGTCAGGAAGGAATTTTTTTTACCCACTTGAGGCTTTATTGGAAATGGTGTCAATGGGTTTTATTTTTTGCCTTCTTCTGGATCAACAGGGGTGATTTGGTACGGGCTGGACTTGATGAAAGCATGTCTTTTTTCAGCCTCATCAACTATATTACTATATAATAAAGCAAGTTCTATGATATACTATGGATGGGAATGCTTCCACAACCCTTACACAGACTCTGTTAGAGACCAACATTTTTCCCTCAAATAACACTTCCTTACCTTCTACAGTCCATAAGTGTTCACCTCCCCCAACAATGCAAAAATAATCCCCTCTTGCTTGGCACGGTTAAGGCATGGCAATCTGTAAGACAACTTTTATTTGTCAATAAATATAAATCTATCCTTTTACCGCTTAAAGGAAATCCAGATTTCCATCCTGGCCAGCCTGATATCTGCTTCTTTCAATTGGCAAAAATTGTCTGACCTCAACTGGACACTTAATATACCCTGAATCTACAGAATTAGCTTCTGAATTCTGCATCCTGCCAATCACATATTTGCATATTTACAAGTCAATTACGATTTGTACAACAGAAGATAGTTTTCCTAGACAAAAGAAATATAAACATGCACCATTTTGCACTTCCTAATTTACTCTTAAAGTGCATCTGTCATCATGATTTTAAAGGGATAGTAATACTTCCAAAATACTCATGCCCATATTGTAGCTATGCTAAAAATAAATGTATTGCCCCGAGTGTCATATCTCAAACACTTATGGTTCACAAAGCTCGCAAAGTTCCCCCCTCCCTCCCCTTTTCCTGAAGTCAGCGTTCTAGCTGACTGCGGGGATATGTGGTTTTATGTTCATCAGGTGGCTCGGCAGCAGAGCTGAGACTGCGTTTATAAAAAGTAAATCTTTCACTGAAACGGTCTTCTACGTGTTCTTGCAAAATAAGCAAATGTAGAAGACCGTTTCAGTGAAAGAACTCTTTTTTATAAACACGATCTCGGCTCTGCTGCAGAGCCACCTGATGTACATAAGACAGTCGTATGACAGCTTCCTTTGCAGTCAGCTAGAAAGCTGACTTCAGGGAAAGGGAACTTTGCATGCTATTATCTCTCAAACCATAAGGGTTTGAGAGATGACACCGAGGGCTATACATTTATTTTTAGCATAGCTACAATATGGGGATTAGTAATTTGGACATATTACTATCCCTTTAACTATGCATATTTGAAAACTTCATTTAAAAGTCCAGAAGATGCATAGATTAGGCAATATTCATACTTTTATTTCTGAAAAGGGAAGCTTGGAGTGTTACATATGAAACTACAATAACAAGTATCTCTAGTGTAAATTAACCTATGGTAATACACATTGAGAGCCCACCACAGAGAAATAAAAGTATTAATTACTACTAAAAACATTTGCTGGTATTTTGGCTAACATGATACAAAGAAAGTTAAATTCAACGTGACCAGTCCGCTTTAACCCCTAGGATACTATAGAAGTGTTTAGTGCATTGTTTTAGAAAGCAATCTGAAACTTCTCTAGCATTGTGTGAGTTCATTAATTCTGCGCTAAAAGTGCCCAGAATATGAAAATGAATGAGTGGATCCACTAAACGAATAAAAATCTAAAAAGACTCTTCTTATTATCTATATATAAATATAAAAGAAAAAACCTGTGTCTCTGGCCACACACACCCAGAGGGGCATTAAAGGGATAGTAATGTTTCATAATAAAAGCAGCTCTAATTAATCATCATAGTATTTGGACTTTGGAGAGTGTTATTTCAATACTGTCAGAGTTATAGTTCAAGAGTAATTCAATGACAAAGTGTCCCTCTCCCGCCCCTTTTACTGATGTAACACTGCTCAGCCAGAGCAGAAGGGAGGTGCCCAGGTAGACTGCAGAGAGGGACAATCTTCAATTAAGATAAGGGAAAAAACTAAAAAGCTTGTCAAGGGGGGCAGGTCTTTCATTGTTCTGATAGGAAGAATATTGTCCCTTGCTGTTATCTGTCTGGTCTATGGACTGCATTCCACACCTGAGAAGAGATGGCTTACACTAGGTAAAAGGGGTGGGAGGGGGAAACTTTGCTTGTGAATATCTCTCAAACCATAAAGGTTTGAGAGATAAGACTTATATCATTCTTCATGTTTTTTTAATGCCTACAAAATAAAATAAAGATAAAACGAAGTATTACTATCCCTTTAAGAAAGAGATATTCAAATCTCCCCAATACTACCAGTCCTGGACATAGAGAGGACTTAAAACAAAAAAACATGGCTGACTAATGTCCTACTCCGCTCTATTATTCACACTCTCAGAATCACACCTCTTTCACTAAACAAAAGCCACTACATCCAACGCATTAACCAACACTCATCTACTCCTCTAAATTCCTGCTCTCACATTCCCACCTGCTCCAATAATTCACATCATGCAATGCCTTATACACTACTAATGTACTCCGCTAAGAGGGCACAGGTCACTATTGTTCTACCTTCTCTCTCGCTGGGTCACCATCTCACTGCCAGGCTGGCAGATCACTCTCATAAAAGTGCCTCAACTCATATGCTGCTTACACTCAGCCACAACAAACTCTGCATCCCAGGTGTCATTTGCATGCTGTCAAATGCTGTCCGGACACTCATACAGCAGTTTAGAACATTCAACAGTCACAATATTCCGTTCACTGTGTTAAATTGCTGTATGAGTTTCTGGAGAGCATTTGCCAGCATGCAAATGACACCTGGGAAGCAGAGTTCGTAGTGCCTCACTCTGCGCACAGTTGTTTTTCGTTGTTAGGGATCAGGAAACAGACAGACACAAAAATGTAAAGCGAAAAACACCTTTATTAAAATAACAAAAGCAAACAAAGAAAAATCATGATCCAGAAGCGAAAACCAAAAGACAATCTGGGGTAAGGAACCAAGACAGGTACTCAGCCAAGCCAAGGTCAGGAATACAGAGATCAAGAATGTCAGGAACAATCCAGAAGTCAGGAGCCAGAAGAGATGGCAGAGGAAGCCAGGTCATGCACAGATAATCAGCAACTCAGAATAACGTGCTTGCAGACAGAATCAGACACAAGGGCCATCAGGAAGTGGGCCAAGCTGCTTTAAATACCCTGGGAGGGTTGGCTGATAGCAGTCAGGTGAGCAAACACAGAGAGGTCAGCTGATTCAGCCTGATCCAGAAAAGGTAAGGCAGCAGTAATGGATAGAAGAGCACTAGATTAGCTAAGACAGCAGAATCGAGCCCGGGTCAGGTATACGGAGATCAATGATGTCAAGAACAATCCAGGAGTCAGAAGCCAGGAGGGACATCAGAGGAAGCCAGGTCATGCACAGATAATCAGCAACTCAGAATAACGCGCTTGTAGCCAGACTCAGGCACAAGGGCCATCAGGAAGTGTGCCAAGCTGCTTTAATACCCTAGGAGGGTTGGTTGATAGTAGTCAGGTGAGCAAACACAGAGAGGTAGCTGATTCAGCCTGATCCAAGAAAGGGAAGGCAGCAGTAATGGATAGCAGAGCACTAGATTAGCTCAGACAGCAAAATCAAGCAACAGAGTTAGAGCAACTCAGCCAAACCTTGATAGTACCCCCCTCAATGACACCACCACCACCACAGGGCAGGACCAGCTTTATGTGGAAAGCGTGCATGGATAGTATGGAGGAGGGAGGGGCATGCACATCTGCAGCTGGAACCCATGAGTGCGCTTCTGGACCGTACCCCTTCCAATGGACCAAATATTGAAGCCTCCCTCAGAACCTACGAGAGTCGACTATGGAGCGGACCTCGAACTCCTCATGGCATTGAATGGGGTCGAGGAGAGACCATAGTAAACAATTGCATACCGGTGGTTTCAGCAGCGAGACATGGAACACATTGTGTATCTGCATATTGGGAGGGAGGTCTAGGGCATAGGTCAAAGGCCACACAAAGCGGGGAGCCAGTTTCTGAGAGGGCACTCAGAGGTGGAGATTTCTGGAGGACAACAAGACCCTCTCCCCGAGCTGGTAGGAGGGTGCTGGTAGGCGTTTATGATTGGCCTGGAGCTCCTAGGATTGTTGTGAGCATCGCATCGACCCTGGGGAGAGAATTAATCTGGAATCATGGAGGGTTGATACCCATAATTCACCATGAAGGGGGAGAGCCAGGTAGAATTTGAGATAGCATTGTTATGAGCAAACTCCTCCCAAGGTAGCAGGTCCGACCAATTATTCTGATGGTCTGAGATGTAGCACCGCAGGAATTGCTCCAAGGCCTGATTAGCCCTTTCTGCAGCCCCATTCGATTGCAGGTGATAGGCCGAGGAGAAGGAGAGTTGGATGCCTAGATGTGCACAGAAGGCCCTCCAGAATCTCAAGACAAACTGCCTACCCCGGTCAGAAACTAAGACTTTGGGAAGCCCCTGTAGCCGATAGACCTCTTTGACAAAGACAGTAGCCAAACGGATGGGAGTTTTTTGAAAGATATGCAGGGAATAATTTTAGAAAATCAGTCATTGACCATGAGGATGACTGTGTTACCTTTAGAGAAAAGGAGGTAGACTATGAAGTCCATGGCAAGGAGTGACCATGGCTTCTCCTCATTGGGTATGGGTTAGAGAAGGCCCACTGGAAGGTGACGGGGTGATTTGGTCTGCACACAGACTGGATAGGCAGCGATAAAGGCAGCAATATCTTTGTTAAGTTCTGGCCACCAGAAAAGATGGGAAATTGACCAGAGAAGCTGGTTCTTACCGGGATGCCCTGCTGACTTTGTATTATGGTATGTTTAAAGTACCTTGATACAGAGGCTAATAACTATGAAACAGCGTCCAGAAGGAGGCTCAGAAGGTGAATTTACTCGGGAGGCCCATATTCTCTCCCCGAGGGGAGATGTTATGCTTGTATGTATGGTGGCCAGTTGTTACAGTACCTAGTTCCAGCGACGCTGTCTGTAACTTCCTGGGCTGGGCTTTAAAGGGGAACTGAGTATCACGGTGCTCGTGATTGCTGCCTTTTTGTGTCAGTTACCTGTAGGGGGCTCTCCACTGGCTGTCTATCTTCAGCCCGCCCTGCATTGCCTATTTAGACTGAGCTTGGGCACCCTTTGGTTGCCCTTTCGTGTTGTCTCTATGCTGCTCGCTTCTCCATTGAGTTCCTGAGCTTCCTGGGCCCTTGGTTAAGTTCCTGATAGCCTGAGATCGTCTAGTTCCTGAGAGACCAGTTCCTTGGTTCTTGTTTCCATTCCTGATCCGGTTGAGGTTGCTGTTGTGTCTCTGCTTCCTGCTGCCAGTCCCCGCTGCCGTTTCTGATCCGGTTGACCGTCTGGAGTGCTGGCTCCTGCTTTCCTCCGCTGTGCTCCTGATCCAGTATCGCCTGTAGTGGGCTAGTCCTCCATAGTCGCTCTGGCGACATTTCTATCCATTGATGGTTACTTCAGTACGCGGGTACTGGTTCACTCCACCTTCACCCGGCTGCTGTTGCACCGGTAGATATTTGGGTTTCCAGTACGCAGGTACTGGTTCGCTCCACATTCTCCCGGCTGCTGATGCACCCGTAGATATTGGGTTTCTCCAGTACACGGGTACTGGTTCGCTCCACCTTCACCCGGTTGCTGTTGCACTGGTAGATATTGGGTTTCTCGAGTACGCGGGTACTGGTTCGCTCCACAGTCACCCGGTTGCTGATGCACCGGTAGATATTTGGGTTCCCAGTATGCGGGTACTGGTTCGCTCCATATTCACTAGGCTGCTGTCACATCATTGGTTTGGGTTCCCAGTACACGGGTACTGGTTCGCTCCATACGCACTCGGTTGCCGTTGCACCGATAGAGTCATTGATCCACAGTACGCGGGTACTGGTTTGCTATACATTCAAACGGCTGCTGTGCACCAGAAGAGAGACGGTTTCCCCAGTACGCGTGTACTGGTTTGCTCCACCAACAACCGGCTGCCGTGCAACGGTAACCGTTATTGATTCCGATACGTGGGTACAGCTCACTCATATTTCACCGGATGCTTTTGCACCGGATGAGAGATTGGTCTCCCCAGTACGCGGGTACTGGTTTGCTCCACTACATCTGAGTATCGTTGCATTGGTTGAGAGATATTGTGTCTCCAGTACGCGGGTACTGGTTCCATCTATGCTATATTATTGCTGTCAAGTCCTAGGCAGCTCCGTTGGTTCTCCAGTACACGGGTATTGGTGGTCTCCATAAATATCCTTGGCTTGCCGCCTTAACTCCTTATGCCTCCACATGTCATCTGTGTGACTGGTGTTGCCACCTAGCCAGTCACAGAGGCTTTAGTGGTTGCCACCTTCTCTGTATTGGGCTGCCTTGCCCAGTATATTGGTAAGGCCGGTAGAACCTATTCCTCTCTGTACCATCTTGGGTTGCCTTACCCGGTATTGGAAAGGCCGGTAGAGCCTTTATAGTTGCTGTCTGTCACTAGGCTGCCTTGCCCGGTATATTGGCAGGGCCGGTAGAGCCTTCACGTTTTCGCCACATCTATCTCTAGGCTGCCTTGCCCGGTATATTGGCAGGGCCGGTAGAGCCTTCACGTTTTCACTACATCTATCTCCAGGCTGCCTTGCCCGGTATATTGGCAGGGCCGATAGAGCCTCCTATTTTACGTGTACCAGTTTCCAGGCTGCCTTGCCCGGTATATTGGCAGGGCCGGTAGAGCCTTGTTCCTCCTTACCAGTCTCCTGGCTGCCTTGCCCGGTATATTGGCAGGGCCGGTAGAGCCTATCTATTCATTGTACCTACTTCCCTGGCTGCCTTGCCCAGTATATTGGCAGGGCCGGTAGAGCCTGTATCGCTATTCTCTGTCATTGCTATATATATATATATATATATGTATGAACGTGTATGTTACCCTATGGGGTTGTATTAAACTTTTCAATAATGTTGTGTTTTTACCTAACTTTGCGTCTGAGAGTCTTAACAAACCGTGACACTGAGCCATTCTAAGTTGCCCTTGTGTTGTTGTTCAACTCAGTTTGTTTCCCTTGGGCTCTGTGTATGATCCAGCCTGTCTGACCATCCATCCTGGTGCTGACCTGTGGCTCTGTCTGACTATTCTCCAGCCTAATCCCTGTGTATAGCAGACACCCAATTTGGTGTAGACCTGTGGCTCTGGCTGACTACCTATTCTGCATATGACCCGGCTTGTCTGACCATCCATCCTGGTGCTGACCTGTGGCTCTGTCTGACTATTCTCTTGCCTACTCCCTGTACAAAGAAGACACCCAATTTGGTGCAGACCTGTCGCTCTGGCTGACTACCTATTCTGTGTATGACCCGGCTTGTCTGACCATCCATCCTGGTTCTGACCTGTGGCTCTGTCTGACTATTCTCCTGACTATTTCCTGTGTATAGCGGACACCCAATCTCGTGCAGACCTGTGGCTCTGGCTGACTACCTATTCTGTGTATGACCTGGCTTGTCTGACCATCCAACCTGGTGCTGACCTGTGGCTCTGTCTGACTATTCTCCTGCCTACTCCCTGTACATAGCAGACACCCAATCTGGTGCAGACCTGTGGCTCTGGTTAAGACTGACGTTCAACTTAATTTTCCTTGGAACTGATGACAGGCGTGTGTCAGCAGTATCTCCCTATCTCTGCCACCTTTGGAAGATCCCTCTTCCTTCCCACTGACTGCAGGTGTGAGTAAGGATGTCTCTAGCAGTGCTTCCTGCGTACCTTCCCATATACAGAGACTACAGGGGCATGTGCCTGTCTCTGGTAGAGGTTCCCTCATTTAAGCAGACTCCTATTCCTGATAGAGTTGCTGACATCTAGTGGAACCTCTACTAACTTCTGTGACTATTGTCTGAAGGTTATTCCTTTTCATTGTTATATTCTGTTTTTATTCATTTAATAAACATTGTTGTTTTTACTATACCGATCTGACTCCTGAATTATTCATGGGGAACCGTGACACAGGTACTCGGTCCAGATGTATAGAAGACTAGGAGGGCTCTCTTCCTTAGTGCCCAAGAACTGTCTGGATAGGGCATCAGCCCAGACACTTTTGGTGACCGGCAGATGAGAGACCGCATAATTAAAATGGGACAGAAATAAGGCCCATCGGGCCTGTCCTGGATTCAAGCGCTTAGCTTTGGACAGGTATGTGAGGTTTTTATGATCCGTGAGAACTAGGATTGGCACTGAAGTTCCCTTGAGCAAATGCCTCCATTCTTTATTGCCAGCAACTCACGGTCACCAGTTTCATAGTTGCACTTCTCAGGTTCTTCAAGAAAAACCCACAGGGGTGCAACTGGCTCTTAGGAGTAGGACGTTGAGACAGGAGGGCGCCTACTCCTGTCTCAGACGCATTGACCTCAAGTATGAATGGAAGCTTGGGTTTCGGCTGTGCCAAAATGGGTGCTGCGACAAAGCTGATTTTTAATACCTCAAATGCTTTGATGGCCACCGGGGAGCATTGCGTGGATATACCATCTTTTTTGGACATGTCGGTAAGGGGTTTTACAATCTAGGAAACATTTCAGATAAATTTCCTGCAGTAATTAGTGAACCCAAGGAAACGTTGAAGGGAGCGGAGACCTAAAGGTTGCGGCCACTCGAGAACAGCCGAGAGTTTCTCAGGGTCCATAGTGAAACCGATCTCTGAAATTATGTACCCCAAGAAGCTGACCTGTTTGCGGTGGAACTCACATTTTTCTAATTTGCAAAATCGATTATTTTTAATGATGAGCGAGCACCCCGATGCTCGGGTGCTCGGGTGCTCTGACCGAGCACCCCCTGAGGCTCGAGTGCTCGGCCGAGCACCCGAGCCCCATTGAAAAGCATGGGAGCACTCGAGCATTAAACCAGGCACCCCCTGCTCTGATGAGCGGAGGGTGCCTGGTCAATGTCCCCCTTCATCTCCGCTATGCCCTTCTTCCACAACGTCCCCCTTCATCTCCTATGCCATAGAGGAGATGAAGGGGGACATTGTGGAAGAGGGGCATAGCGGAGATGAAGGGGGACATTGTGGAAGAGGGGCATAGACTCTATGCCCCTCTTCCACAATGTCCCCCTTCATCTCCGCTATGCCCCTCTTCCACAATGTCCCCCTTCATCTCCTCTATGGCATAGGAGATGAAGGGGGACATTGTGGAAGAGGGGCATAGCGGAGATGAAGGGGGACATTGTGGAAGAGGGGCATAGCGGAGATGAAGGGGGACATTGTGGAAGAGGGGCATAGAGTCTATGCCCCTCTTCCACAATGTCCCCCTTCATCTCCGCAATGCCCCCTTCATCTCCGCAATGCCCCCGTACCTCCAGTCCCTGGTGGTCCAGCGGAGTCTTCGGATCTGTGCCTCTTCCGGCACAGATCCCCTTCACCCGAACATGTCGGGCGAGCACATGGCGGTATTCGTACGAGTACCGCCATGTGCCGAGCAGAGCGATGCTCGAGCCGATCCGAGCATCGGCCGAGCACGCTCGCTCAACACTAATTATTTTCTCTTAAGTTTTGCAGAACTCGGGCCACATCTGTGTGGTGGCTTTCCATGGAGGCAGAATGGATCAGAATGTCATCTAAATATACCACCACGCATTGTTGGAGCATGTCCCGGAGGTCATCATTTAAGAATTCCTGGAAAACCATTGGAGCATTGAAGAGACAAAAGGGCATTACGAGGTATTCATAATCCCCGCTCTTGGTGTTAAATGCGGTTTTCCATTTGTGGCCCTCCTTCATTCATACCAAATTGTACGCCCCTCGCAGGCCAAGGTTAGTGAACACCTTGGACCTAGTGATGAGCGAGCACCCCAATGCTCGGGTGTTCGGGTGCTCTGACCGAGCACCCCCGGAGGCTCGAGTGCTCGGCCGAGCACCCGAGCCCCATTGAAGTCAATGGGAGGACTCGAGCATTACACCAGGCAACCCCTGCTCTGATGAGGGGAGGGTGCCTGGTCCATAGGAAAAGGGCAGAAAATGATGGAAACACCACAGAAATGGTTCAGGGACAGCATAGGGAGGATGTCTGGATGCATCTTGGACTCCAACATCGCTGCTGGGAACGATCTTTCGCCCGTAGTATGCCATTTTTACAGACTGACCGTAAAACACACAAAAAGGAAGATAAAAACGACTTTAGGCGAAAAATTGTTACCAAACAGTATTTGCTGTATATTTACATGTATATCATCTGCAAATTCTGCAAAAAATTTCATCGATTTTTCGGAACTGGGGCCATGATTAAGAGGGAAACGTGCGCAGAGGCAAATTCTCACAAAAATTTCCTTGATTTTTCTGAACTGAGGCCATGATTAAGAGGGAAACGTGCGCAGAGGCAAATTCTCCCAAAAATTTCCTTGATTTTTCTGAACTGAGGCCATGATTAAGAGGGAAACGTGCGCAGAGGCAAATTCTCCCAAAAATTTCCTTGATTTTTCTGAACTGAGACCATGATTAAGAGGGAAACGTGCGCAAAGGCAAATTCTCCCAAAAATGTCCTCGATTTTTCTGAACTGGGGCCATGATTAAGAGGGAAACGTGCGCTGAGCCGACCATCTAAAACATTATGGGTGAGAGTCTGCTGCGGAGCTGACCATCCTAAACATTATATGCGAAGGCCCGCTAGTGAGCTGACGCTATAAAACATTATATGAGAGGGCCCGCTAGAGAGCTGACCCATTAAAACATTATATGAGAAGGCCCGCTGGTGAGCTGACCTATACAAAAATTGTCAAACTGCGCCCGCTGGTGAGCTGGCCCTATATAAAAATTATATCACAGGGCCCGCTGGTGAGCTGGCCCTATATAAAAATTATATCACAGGGTATATGGAAGAGAGTCAACCATATACCCGTTTTTTGGGTGGAAGGGGTGAATGGGAATACAGAGTATTCCCATCATTGTAAATAACATATATAAAGTCACTTTATGTTCCTCCGGGGCTTTCCTCCAGTGGAGTGGAGAAGTCAGGGGAAATCCAGGCCTTGTTCATTTTTATAAGTGTCAACCTATCAGCATTTTCGGTGGAAAGGCGGATACGCTTATCTGTTATGATGCCACCAGCAGCACTAAATACCCGCTCAGACAGAACGCTGGTGGCAGGGCAGGCCAGCACCTCCAAGGCGTAGAGTGCCAGTTCATACCACGTGTCCAGCTTGGACACCCAGTAGTTGTAAGGCACAGAGGGATCATTGAGGACGCTGACACGGTCTGCTACGTACTCCTTCACCATCTTCCAAAACTTTTCCCTCCTTGTGACACTAGGCTGCGCATCAGGGTGAGGGTGCTGGCGGGGTGTCATGAAGGTGTCCCACGCCTTGGAGAGTGTTGCCCTGCCTTTCTCGGAACTGCTGTGTGCTCCCCTTTTCTCCCCTTCTCGGTTGGCCAAGGTAGCACGTACTCTGCCGCCAGCGTTGTCAGATGGAAAATTTTGGAGCAATTTTTCGACAAGAACCTTCTGGTATTGCACCATTTTGCTTGTCCTCTCCACCGGAGGAATGAGAGATGAGAAATTCTCTTTGTAGCGGGGGTCCAGAAGGGTGAACACCCAGTAATCCGTGTTGTCTAAAATGCGTATAACGCGTGGGTCACGGGAAAGGCAGCCTAACATAAAGTCAGCCATGTGTGCCAGAGTACCAACAGTCAAGATTTCGCTGTCCTCACCAGGAGGATGACTCTCAATCTCCTCATCCTCTTCCTCCTCTTCTGCCCACCCACGCTGAAGAGATGGAACTAAAGTTCCATGGCTACCCTCTGTAGCGGAGGCAACCGTGTCTTTCTCCTCCACCTCCTCCGCCTCCTCCAATTGTCGCTGAGAAGACGAAGTGAGGGTGCTCTGGCTATCACCTTGTGTAAGCTCTTCCTCCCGCATTTCCACCTCTTCCACATGCAAAGCGTCAGTTTTAATTGTGAGCAGCGAGCGTTTCAGTAGACACAGAAGTGGGATGGTTACACTGATAATAGCGTTATCGCCGCTCACCATCTGTGTCGATTCCTCAAAATTGCGTAAAACCTCACAGAGGTCTGACATCCATTCCCACTCCTCACTTCTGATTACAGGAAGTTGAACGGAGAGGCGACGACCGTGTAACAGCTGGTACTCCACTACTGCCCTCTGCTGCTCACAAAGCCGGGCCAACATGTGGAAGGTGGAGTTCCAGCGCGTGCTCACGTCACACAGCAGCCGGTGAGCTGGCAATTGTAAGCGCTGCTGCAGCTTCAACAGGCCGGCTGAAGCTGTAGATGACTTACGGAAATGTGCACACACGCGGCGCACCTTGGTCAAGAGATCATGCAAATTGGGGTAGGTTTTTAGAAATCGCTGAACCACTAAATTAAATACATGCGCTAGGCATGGTACGTGTGTGAGCTTGCCGAGCTCCAAAGCCGCCACCAAGTTACGCCCGTTATCACACACAACCATGCCTGGTTGCAGGTTGAGTGGCGAGAGCCACTGCTCGGTCTGGTGACTAATCCCCTGCAACAGCTCTGAGGCCGTGTGCTGTTTGTCCCCAAGGCAGATCAGCTTCAGCACGGTCTGTTGACGCTTCCCCACTGCAGTGCTACACTGCTTCCAGCTACCGGCTGATGGGTGAGTGGCGCTGCGCGCAGAGAATTCGGAGGTGGAAACGGAGGAGGAGGAGGAGCCAATAACGTAGGTGCTGGCGGAAACCCTGATGGAGGTAGGGCCCGCAATCCTCGGCGTGGGTAGCACCTGTGCCATCCCAGGGTCCGAGTCGCTCCCAGCCTCCACGACATTCACCCAGTGTGCCGTCAGGGAAATGTAGCGTCCCTGGCCACAAGCACTTGTCCATGTGTCAGTCGTTAAGTGGACCTTCCCAGTAACTGCGTTGGTCAGGGCACGGGTGATGTTACGGGACACATGGTGGTGTAAGGCGGGGACGGCACACCGGGAAAAGTAGTGGCGGCTGGGGACTGCGTACCGAGGACAGCTGCTGCCATCAGGCTGCGGAAGGACTCAGTCTCCACAAGCCTAAATGGCAGCATTTCGATGGCCAGTAATTTGGAAAGGTGTGAGGTTAGTGCTATGGCCTGTGGGTGGGTGGCTGGGTATTTTCGCTTGCGCTCAAATGCCTGGGGTAACGACATTTGGACGCTGCGCTGGGACAGGGAAGTGGATGTGGTCGCTGATGGTGCTTCAGATGGTACAGGTGCAGGGCGGGAGGTATGCGGGCCTGCGCCTTCGACAGGCGATTGGCCGGCACCGAAAACAGGGGAAGAGGAGGCAGTGGTGTGGCCTGCAGACACAGATTGGCGATCCGGGCGTTCCTCCCACTTATTACGGTGCTTGGATGCCATGTGTCGGATCATGCTGGTGGTGGTGAGGTTTCTAGTGTTCATGCCTCGGCTCATTCTGGTGTTGCACAGGTTGCAAACTACAATTCTTTTGTCGTCCGCACTTTCCTTAAAAAAACGCCATACCGCGGAACACCTACCCCTTGGCAAGGGAGATTTACGCAAGGGGGTGCTCCATGGAACATTTGCGGGCCGGTTTGGTGCGGTCCGCCTTCTTTCTGTAGCCACACCACTGCCTCTTCCAGCCTGTTGCGGTGCTGCAGATGGCTCACCCTCAGGACTGCTGTCATCGCTCGGCTCTACACCTTCCCAGGTGGGGTCAGTCACCTCATCGTCCACCAAGTCCTCCTCCACTTCCTCACTCTGATCATCCTCCTCATGTCTTGATCCCACCACATACTCAGTCATTGACAACTGTATATCATCCTCCTCATCAAGGTCTTGAGACAGTAATAGTGGTTGATTTAATGGCAACTGTGTCTCATCATCATCATCATCCACTTCCTTTGACCTTAAATGCCGTTCACCTCTGTCATCTTCTTGTGATTGGGTACCCTCTAGAGGTTGTGAATCAGGGCACAAGATGTCATGTTCCTCTGCAAGCGTGCTTGGAGAGAGGTTCAAATTAAGGATTGGTGATGAGACGAGCTCCTCACTATATCCCAGTGTGGGATCACTTCTTTGACCAGATCCTCTATGGTGGGAGGAAGGATGATCAGGGTGAGGATTATGTTGACCAGACTCTTGGCTACTGAGAGT
Source organism: Rhinophrynus dorsalis (assembly GCA_037306005.1). NCBI lineage: Eukaryota > Metazoa > Chordata > Amphibia > Anura > Rhinophrynidae > Rhinophrynus > Rhinophrynus dorsalis. Next base: position 364,614,188 of record CM074718.1, on the reverse strand, counting down.
GGACTTGGTGGAAGACAGGGTGGTGCTTAACCGACTGGAAGCAGTATCAGCTGAAATCCAACCGACCACCTGTTCGCAGTGGTCGGACCTCAAGAGTGATGTCCTGCGACGCCCTGTAAACTGAGACATGAAGCTAGGTATGGTGGATGTCTTTCTGTCTTGTGCTCTGGCACCAGGCACAGTTTCTACGCGTCCTGACCCGCGCCCTGAACTATCAGGATCACGTCCACTTCCCCGTCCCTTTTTACCCGCCTTCTTCATATTACACGGAATATGTGCTGCAAATCTGAAACTTTGCACAGTAAACAGAATGTGCTTCTTAACTGCGGCTACGTACAGTGAATGGAATATGTGACTTTGATATTTTACAGTTTGCACAGTTAACAGAATGTTCTCCTAATCTGAAACTTTGCACAGTAAACAGAATGTGCTTCTTAACTGCGGCTACGCACAGTGAATGGAATATGTGACTTTGATATTTTACAGTTTGCACAGTTAACAGAATGTTCTCCTAATCTGAAACTTTGCACAGTAAACAGAATGTGCTTCTTAACTGCGGCTACGCACAGTGAATGGAATATGTGACTTTGATATTTTACAGTTTAAACACTTAACAGAATGTTCTCCTAATCTGAAACTTTGCACAGTAAACAGAATGTGCTTCTTAACTGCGGCTACGCAAAGTGAATGGAATATGTGACTTTGATATTTTACAGTTTGCACAGTTAACAGAATGTTCTCCTAATCTGAAACTTTGCACAGTAAACAGAATGTGCTTCTTAACTGCGGCTACGCACAGTGAATGGAATATGTGACTTTGATATTTTACAGTTTGAACACTTAACAGAATGTTCTCCTAATCTGAAACTTTGCACAGTAAACAGAATGTGCTTCTTAACTGCGGCTACGCACAGTGAATGGAATATGTGACTTTGATATTTTACAGTTTGAACACTTAACAGAATGTTCTCCTAATCTGAAACTTTGCACAGTAAACAGAATGTGCTTCTTAACTGCGGCTACGCAAAGTGAATGGAATATGTGACTTTGATATTTTACAGTTTGCACAGTTAACAGAATGTTCTCCTAATCTGAAACTTTGCACAGTAAACAGAATGTGCTTCTTAACTGCGGCTACGCACAGTGAATGGAATATGTGACTTTGATATTTTACAGTTTAAACACTTAACAGAATGTTCTCCTAATCTGAAACTTTGCACAGTAAACAGAATGTGCTTCTTAACTGCGGCTACGCAAAGTGAATGGAATATGTGACTTTGATATTTTACAGTTTGCACAGTTAACAGAATGTTCTCCTAATCTGAAACTTTGCACAGTAAACAGAATGTGCTTCTTAACTGCGGCTATGCACAGTGAATGGAATATGTGACTTTGATATTTTACAGTTTGCACAGTTAACAGAATGTTCTCCTAATCTGAAACTTTGCACAGTAAACAGAATGTGCTTCTTAACTGCGGCTACGCACAGTGAATGGAATATGTGACTTTGGTATTTTACAGTTTGAACACTTAACAGAATGTTCTCCTAATCTGAAACTTTGCACAGTAAACAGAATGTGCTTCTTAACTGCGGCTACGCACAGTGAATGGAATATGTGACTTTGATATTTTACAGTTTAAACACTTAACAGAATGTTCTCCTAATCTGAAACTTTGCACAGTAAACAGAATGTGCTTCTTAACTGCGGCTACGCAAAGTGAATGGAATATGTGACTTTGATATTTTACAGTTTGCACAGTTAACAGAATGTTCTCCTAATCTGAAACTTTGCACAGTAAACAGAATGTGCTTCTTAACTGCGGCTACGCACAGTGAATGGAATATGTGACTTTGATATTTTACAGTTTGAACACTTAACAGAATGTTCTCCTAATCTGAAACTTTGCACAGTAAACAGAATGTGCTTCTTAACTGCGGCTACGCAAAGTGAATGGAATATGTGACTTTGATATTTTACAGTTTGCACAGTTAACAGAATGTTCTTCTAATCTGAAACTTTGCACAGTAAACAGAATGTGCTTCTTAACTGCGGCTACGCACAGTGAATGGAATATGTGACTTTGATATTTTACAGTTTAAACACTTAACAGAATGTTCTCCTAATCTGAAACTTTGCACAGTAAACAGAATGTGCTTCTTAACTGCGGCTACGCAAAGTGAATGGAATATGTGACTTTGATATTTTACAGTTTGCACAGTTAACAGAATATTCTCCTAATCTGAAACTTTGCACAGTAAACAGAATGTGCTTCTTAACTGCGGCTACGCACAGTGAATGGAATATGTGACTTTGATATTTTACAGTTTGAACACTTAACAGAATGTTCTCCTAATCTGAAACTTTGCACACTAAAAAGAATGTGCTGCTAATCTGCAACTTTGCACACTGAACAGAATGTGCTCTAATCTGCAACTTTGCACACTAAAAAGAATGTGCTGCTAATCTGCAACTTTGCACACTGAACAGAATGTGCTCTAATCTGCAACTTTGCACACTAAACAGAATGTGCTGCTAATCTGCGGCTAGGCACAGTGAACAGAATATATGAAGATTTTTTTTTTTATATCTCTGCCCCCCCAAACAAAATAAACTGCTGCCCCCACACACAGTAGTCCTAAAAAGGACTTTTGGGTCTTTTTTTTTTTCACAATCGCTTTTCTCCCTACACTGACTTTCCCTTCCTATCCTCATCTCTCCCTGGCTAAGACTGAGCCGAACTCGCGGGTCAGGTGCTATACAGCACCCGATCACGGGTTCTGGCCAGCCAATCAGTGTAATGCCAGCAGCCAACATGGCTGCTGGCATTACACTGATGTCAGAGCCTCCCTGCACGTTTATTGGCTGCGCAGCAGCCGCGAAACGTGCGGGGAGGAGACCCGAACATGGCGGGCGAGCACATGCGGTACTCGTACGAGTACCGCCATGTGCCGAGCAGAGCGATGCTCGAGCCGAACCGAGCTTCGGCCGAGCATGCTCGCTCAACACTACTTGGACCCTTTTAACCGATCAAATAGCTCTGTAGTAAGTGGAATTGGGTAGATGTTTTTGAACGTGATGGGGTTGAGCCCCCTGTAATCGATACAGGGTCTCAGTTCTCCACTCTTTTTCTTCACGAAGAACAATCCAGCCCCAGCGGGAGAGGAGGACTTGCGGATGAACAGCCTGGACAGTGCATCCACAACATACTCCTCCATGGCCCTATTCTCTGAGACAGAAAGAGGGTAGACTCGAACTTGAGGAGATATGGCATCCGGTTGCAACTCAATGGTACAAACGTATGGGCGGTGAGGCAGACGGGTCCTTATCAAATACATCCCGGAACTCTTGGTACTCTTCAGGCAGAGAAGAGACCGGGGATGTGGTTAGCACCTTCACCACTTTGCTAGGCATGTCTTGGAACAGTTGGGTGACCATGCCATGACTTTGGCCCTTACCCAATCAAAACGTGGGATTGTATCTGTGCAATCATGGATAACCCAGGACCACAGGATAGTGAGGAGAGTAGATCACCTGGAATTGTAAAGTTTTGTAGGGGTCTGTCATCAAACGCCTCAATGGCAAGTGGATTAGTACGGAGCTGCAATGGAATAGAGTGCTTCTGGGTGAAGGCACTGTCGATAAAGAGGTCCGCTGCTCTGGAGGCCCCAAGAGAGCCCATCAGAGACTAGCAGTTTATCCTTCTGGATAACTGGAGATTCTGAAACACCACCTAAGGTCTGTCTCCTATAGGACCTTAGGTGCAGGCATTTCCCAGACATGTGGGGCAAGTTCGCAGCATATGCCCTACCTTACCACAGTAAAGGCCCTCCCTCCTCCTAAAGGCCCTTTCAGCAACAGAAAAGCAAGAGAACCCAAGCTGCATGGGCTCCACATCGCCTGAGGTCTCGAGACTAGGAGGCGCAGGAAGAGAGGGAGGCACCGGTGAGGACGAAAAGCTCAAGGCTAAATGGATGGGATGTCTCCACAGGCACTCCGTGAAGGAAGATCTCTCATGGATACAGGAGTCAATCAAGATGCAATATGAGACCAGTTCCTCTAAATCTTTGGGTAGGTCCCAGGCTGCAATCTCATCTTTAACTGTATCTGAAAGCCCATTAGAGGAAGTAGCCACAAGAGCTTCATTATTCCAACCAACCTCGGCTGCCAGGGTATGAAACTGTATGGCATAATCCAAAACCATCCTTTTACGCTGCTGGATGGACATTAGTTGCTTGGGAGCCAAGGTCAAAAGGCTCAGTACATCAAATACCCTTTAAAAGGATGCCACAAACTCAGGGTAATTATACACTATAGGTTTCTGCATCTCCCAAAGGGGATTAGCCATGCCAAGGCCCTGTCAGAGAGTAAGGAAATCACAAGGCCCACCTAACTTCTATCAGACAGAAAGGGCTTTGGTAGCATCTCCATATAGATACCGACCTGGTTCAGGAAAACTCTGCACTGGTTAGGATCACCCCCATAATGCTGGGGAAGCGGGGTGGACCCAGTCATGCCTCTAGCAACATTGGAATCAGCATTGGTAAGCAGAGCTGGAGTGGAAGCAGCTATAGGGGCAGCCTGCGCTGGGGGTTGCTGAGGTGGTGGAGCCAGATGCACAGTACGGAGCAACAAAGTCTGGAGGGCTAACGCAAACTGGTCCATGTGCAGGTCTACCTGGCCCAGTCTGAAAAAAACATTTGGTGGATTGCATGTGCTTTCTGAATTCATGGTCCTTGTGTACTGTTAGGGACCAGGAACCAGGCATACACAAAAATGTAAATTGCAAAACACCTTTATTAAAATAACAAAAGCAAACAAAGCAAAATTGGGATCCAGAAGCATAAACCAAAAGACAAGCTGGGGTCAGGAACCAAGACAGATACTCAGCCAAGCCCGGGTCAGGTATACGGAGATCAATGATGTCAAGAACAATCCAGGAGTCAGAAGCCAGAAGGGACATCAGAGGAAGCCAGGTCATGCACAGATAATCAGCAACTCAGAATAACGCGCTTGCAGCCAGACTCAGACACAAGGGCCATCAGGAAGTGTGCCAAGCTGCTTTAAATACCCTGGGAGGGTTGGCTGATAGCAGTCAGGTGAGCAAACACAGAGAGGTCAGCTGATTCAGCCTGATCCAGAAAAGGTAAGGCAGCAGTAATGGATAGAAGAGCACTAGATTAGCTAAGACAGCAGAATCGAGCAGCAGAGATAGAGCAGCTCAGCCAAACCTTGACATTCGTTCTCACATTCTGCAGGAGGAACAGCAGCAGGTGAGCGTTGCATCCATCTGCAGTCTAATTGATATATATTACATCTTCCAACTTCTCTGCCCCTCTCACTCCTTGGTGGGTGCCCATTTAGGATGCTGTGTGACCTTTAAAGCCGTGTGGGAAACTATGTTTACAATGCACTATATATATATATATATATATATAGTATGTGCCAATGGTCCTTTAGTATGATGGCCAAGCCTCCAATGAGATGTATATAAGGCAACTTCCACTGTGGAATGTTTCAAGGCTTGGACTGATCCACCGGTAGTACAGACAGCGGTCACTGGGAAAAAGCTTATGTCTGTTATTGTGTAAACAGCCACAAGTGGCCAGGGTTCCATGCAGACCAGAGGATCAGTCCGGGCCTTAAACATTTCACAGTGGAAGTTGCCTTATGTACACGTCTCATTGCCAGCTTCTCCATCATACTCAAGGGCCATTTGCACATACTAATATGGTGCATCGGCAAACAAACCTTCCCACACCGCTTTATAGTTTACACACATTGCAGTGTTACATTAAGTGTGCTATAAGTGCATTTTATATATATATGTATTTAACATGACTAGATCTTTACATTTTAAACATACAATTCCTACATGACATGCAATGCCGTCCCAAATTGCTAGTTCTTTATAAAGCACAAGCATATTTCCTGTCTGTTCTGTTTAGTTATTGGGTAAAAATAAAAACAGAACATTTTTAAATGAATGCAGATATTGGAAAATAACATGCTTGTGAGAGCTTGTGAGAGCTAGTTACAATCTGAAGGTCATTTCCATTCACCCAATACTAATCACCACTTTAATATAATATGGGCTGTATAAACTTTGAAATTGTGATGCTTTTAGCAGTTTTGTTTATTACATTGCTTTAACCTTGGCTCAAAACTGCAAAAAAATGTACTGTGTCCAAACTTCAATGCATCACAGATTACTAGTTATTATCTTGTTCTAATATTTAGAAAACAGTGGCACTAGTTCAGAGATGCCCTGCTAAATCTACCACATTGTAATAGATGTGATTTTATACACACATTAAGTGCCAACCCCATACAATGGCCATTGAGGAACTCCTGTAGAGATGCATATCTTATTGCTGCTTTATTTGTTTCTCGATGGATTTTTAAAATATATTTTCCATCTGGTAATGTCTCTGTGGTTTTTCCCTCGTGGTTCTTTTTCTACATATCTGCTTGTTAATGAGGAAAAGCTAACTGAAGTTTTCTGGTTAAAAAATTAATTGTATTTTACAAAATAATATTGATTTACTTATTTTTCTGATACTGTTTCTTTTCAAAACATTTTTTGCAAGTTTTATTTGTACACAAAAATACAAAGCCTTATGGAACAAGCTAAAGTGGAACAATTGTGGAGCACTCTAGCTACATTATAGTTCACAAATAAAAACGTCCTTTGATTTTTTAATACTTTTTATGAAGTTTTCATTTGATAAATAACAGTAAACAAACTAAGTAACTATTATCAGCAAAACTATCTTATACCAGCATGCTGGGTTATGTATGATAGAAAACACTTTGATTAAAGACAAGGCACATCAAACATCAATAGCAATAGGAGGCTTTTCTAGAGTGAGAACCCTCCGTGTTTTTGGATGGGCTATGCTCTAAGAATAAATAAGAAAAACATTTAAAATCAAAGAATAATGTAATATAGACCCAGGAAGGCTAAATTATACACAGAGAAACAGTAGGAGAGAGAGCTGTTAAGGTAAACTATTATCCCATCACATGGCTAAGACGTATGTGAGTCTCAGTGTTTGCTTTCAGTTATCCACATCAGTCAGTTTGTTGAGTATGGGCAACATGAGAATGAATGATTCTCACATTTGACTATTTTTTTCCCTAGGAAGTCATGAAGAGAAGTTTAGTTTTTCAATGTTTGAATAGTGGAGGAGTGGGTAATAACCAGTGTGTAAGAATACTTTATAAAGCAACATGAATATAAAGTGCAGCAGTGAGTTTTGAGCTTTTGTTATTACAGTGGTGAAGTCATAGACACCAAGACTATAGGCTGGAGTACAAATAAATATGGAGAAATTGATATTGTCATTTGTGTAAGATATAACTTTATTCCAAACAGATATTATAGCAGTTTAGGTTGAAAATAGTCTTGTGTCCATCAAGTTCAACCCTTCTCCAAATCTTGTTTACCGCTGTTGATTCAAAAGAAGGCAAAAAACCCTGTGGCATAAAGATGGAACAATGCTGCATGTGGGCAACCACATTTAATGCATTGGTGTGAGGATGAGAGGCCTATTTGTTGGGCAAGTACAGGTATAACATATGTCCTATGTAGGAGTCTACACAATAATTTATCAAAATATGCTGCAGGAGAGCTTTTGATTTGTGTGGTAAAGTTTCTGAATATTGAGTCTGATGTCAAGCTTGGGATGCCATAAAGACAAAAAGTAGATAAACAAGATTAATGTGAGGGTCAAATCTTTGGTCATTGTAGAAAGCTGTGACTAGTCAGTAAGTTGAATGCTCCCTCTGATTTTTGTTATTCTAGATAAATCCCTGGAATTTTTTATTTAGTAACTGTATTATGAATATATATGGGGAGTGTGTCAGAACCCCGCTACCCTTACCGGGCAGCTCTGCCAACCTGTGCTCCCTTAATTTGGGACTGCACCCACCAATCTCTCCAGCCACCCAAACCACTAGTCTCAAAGTAGTGTAGGGTGAAAATAAGAACTCTTTATTGAAGAACACACAGGGTTTATATACACACATAAACAAAACATATTAAAATGCAATAGGATCCAAGTTACTGCACACAACAAATGGGAATACAATGGGGTGCCAGAGTGAGCATAATTGAGTTTACACATAACTCAATCACAGGTCAGAATATAATACATTTCACTCCCCCGTACCTTCCCCCAGCAATAGGATCCAAGTTACTGCACACAGAACAACAAAGTGAAATTCCCTGAACAAACACACTACCCTAGCTGGATAGTCTGTAGAGGTCTGGATTGGGCAGACTGGACTGCGTTTCCTGGTCACCCTGTGCCCCCAATAAGCACTGGGTGACTTAGACCCAAGATGGGACTGGAAAGCTGTGAAAGAAGCTTCCCCATGAATGGAGTCCATAGTGTGTGGGCAGGATGCTGGCCCTCAGCCCCCTCCAGGGGCCCCAGTGATGGAGGGTTCTGTCACAGAGAGCATTTGGAAATCAGCCTACATGACTCAGCTAGACTTCGTTCTATCACAGGCTTTAGAAATCACAGTATTCTTGGAGGTAATAATGTGGTTGTACATTGAAAGAAGAGGTTTATGATGTCCTCTTTCGGAACTTTATATAATTCCACTGGAATACTTTTCAGTACTGATTCCCTTTTAAAAGCTGTAATAGGGTCTTCAAGAGAAGTAACTTGACTGTATGTATGTCAGGGCAAAGAAACACTCGATAAAAACAAATGTCTGAGGGAAAGAGTTTTTGAATTTCTCCCATATAATTGAGTGTAATAGGCTAAAATGCACTGATATTGGTAGATGTGTCAGTGATGATTGTTTTGGAGGTTTTAACTGACAGAAATGCAATGGGGCCTCTGGTGGTTTTGATTATGTGAGTTAGCAGTCTATCCTGTTTATTAGCGTGTTGGTAGAGGTGAAAAGAAAATTTAAATAGGTTACTTTGTGCTTCTGTCTGCAACATCTTGCCAGGTATTCCTTGCCATCCCCACTCTTCAGGATGCATATGGCAACCAACCATTGTAGGTTGCTTATACTAATATACAGGATGTTGTCAAACTAATCAACCAATGAGTACCAAGATGGTATCCCATGCATTGCAACACAATGCATTGGATACCATTTTGCCAAGGGTTTACATATCATCTTCTTGCATCCCTCTTGTCATAGCTCCCCAGCACACAGCATCCATGCCTGCAGCACTGGTGTCCCCACCAGTGACCCCTGAGGAGCCAGGAGAGAGCACAAGTAGGAGGTCACCAACACCACCAACACCTCAGTGCCATTGTCAGACCATGACCGTCAACCCACAACTGGACCAGAGTGGATGCCGCACAGGAGGTGGATGCCTCCTATGACCACAGGCCAGATTCGGATGGCCCCACCACCACTGCTACCACCACAGAGACATCACCGGATGCCCAGTATTGTGAGCACCCAACAGTATGAGGCATATTGGCCCACACCATGATCAGAGTCACCCACCTGGATGCAGCCACAACAGGAGCCTAGCTATGACCCAACACCCAGGTGGGAAGGAGGCAGATACCAGTGGCAATGGACTATGAGCAACTGGGCTTAATTGATGAGCCACAGGACCCCCAACCACTGGATGAATTCACAACCCCACCACCGAGTCAACCAGAGAGTCAACCAACTGTGCCAAGTACAGAGTCCATAGATGTAGTGGGGGCACAGGCATCCTCAGAGTCCTCACATGCTGGGCCCTTGACACCTGCCCTTCAACACACCTCACCACCACCAGCAGAGGAATGGCAAAACCTGGAGGAACCCAATAGACAACCTGGAGGAGGCAGAGTAAAATAGAGAGCCATCCCCATTACCTGAAGTTCCACCATCCATGACCACATTCCCTGCCCCAGGATAACCAATCCATGGGGATGGATGCAGAGTGCCTGAGCATCCAGAGGAGGCATCTCAAGGAGTCCAGAAGAGCCACCAGATTCTTGAGGAGGTTGCAGCAAGATGTTCAGAGGAACACATCCACCATACGGAGGACCGGCAATTCAGGACTGAAATGATGAACATGCTTGGCCAGATGCTGGTTGAGATAAGGGAAGCCAATTGCAGGGAAAACCTGCAGATGGAGAGGGTGCAGCAAGCCAAAAGTTCCATTCATTGTGTGTGTAGGTGGGGATTTTCATGGGAAGAGGGAAATTGGCAGTTGTCTGCAAAATTTCCTACAGGATTTTTTTTCCTTAGTGATTATAACAGGGTATGAAGGGTCATTGGCTGATGATACCAACATTACAGCAAGCTTAAAGGGATAGTAATACTTCGTTTTATCTTTATTTTATTTTGTAGGCATTAAAAAAACATGAACTATATAAGTCTTATCTCTCAAACCTTTATGGTTTGAGAGATATTCACAAGCAAAGTTTCCCCTCCCGCCCCTTTTACTTAGTGTAAGCCATCTCTTCTCAGATGTGGAATGCAGTCCATAGACCAGACAGATAACAGCAAGGGACAATATTCTTCCTATCAGAACAATGAAAGCCCTGCCCCCCTTGACAAGTTTTTCAGGTTTTCCCCTTATCTTAATTGAAGATTGTCCCTCCCTGCAGTCTACCTGGGCACCTCCCTTCTGATCTGGCTGAGCAGTGTTACATCAGTAAAAGGGGTAGGAGGGATACTTTGTCATTGAATTACTCTTGAACTACAACTCTGACAGAATTGAAATAACACTCTCCAAAGTCCAAATACTATGATGATTAATTGGAGCTGCTTTTATTATGAAACATTACTATCCCTTTAACACATCTCAAAGGCTGTAAATAGCCATCATAGGAAGTGAAAGGAGATGTGCGACCCAGTTGGTCAGTTGCAATGAGGTATGTGAGTCTAAATAAGCACTCAACAAACATGGCGGTAAAAGAAGGAGATCCCTTTCTCAAGCTCTCAGAGAGCGTTTACTCATAACGCAATCAACTGGACATATATGAAGTAAGAACTATAATTGTGGGGTTCAATATACTAGAGTGTAATGACTGATGTTGAGAATACTGATGTCAGGATAACATAGTAAGTTAGTAACATAGTTGAGAAGGCTGAAAAAAAAGACATGGGTACATCAGGTTCAGACCATGCCAAATCACCCTTGTTAATCCAGAGGAAGGCAAAAAAAAACATTGAAGTCATTTCCAATTAAGCTCCAAGTGAGTAAAATAAATCCTTCCTGACTCTATAAAATCACCAGTGGGTACAGGAGTTAATCTTGTCTTATAAAAGGGTGTTATGTGGCCAGAGCACTGGTTGCTACTATGGCAAATATTAAATCTGTGGGGATAGATACAAATCAGAACATAGGAGTGTGGTGTATAAAATTATGTTTGGTACTCACAGTCTTTGTAAAATAAATTGATCCAACATATAGCAATGATCCCATCTCTGGCACTAACAATGCACATTGTTCAGAGGAGGGCAATCAGGCCCTGGTATAGAACATCCACTGGGGTTGTTCAGAGGCCACTGGGTCTCTGAACTGGTTCACTGTGTTTGGTGTGTAGCATACAGTCAAATATGGTAGGAAACTTCACTGGGACAGTAATACAGAATAGGGTTCTTTTAAGTCGTAAGCTGAGGTCTCTGAGGTAAGATAAAAGAAGTAGGAGAGAAAATAAGGGCTAAATCTGGTGTCAGAAGGCAAGTGGATTAAAATAGAGTAGATAGAGGTCTTCCTTGGGTCAGCAAACACTAAATGGATGTGAATTTGATCACACAATGAATGGAACGCGGCTCCATGGATCTGGTCAAGGTGACATGTAAAGTGGAAGTCCCCTTAAATGCATGGCAGTTTTCCAACTCGTTGCATTGCTTTAACAACATTTAGCATTCAAGGAGTAAAACGCTCTATGTAGAGAAGAATTTTAGGAATTTTCATTTGTACCATAGGGTGAAATTGCAGGAGTGTGGACGGGGGGGGGGGTGAGGAGTGAGTGGGGGCCAGAGGGTGAGAGTAAGCTGAGGGCAAGAGATAGGCAAAGGGAGCAGAAAATGAAAGCAGGTCAAGGAGATGTTCGGGAGGGAATGGGCTGGAGGTGACTTAAAGCAGGGGACCTGGCCTGAGGACATGGGAGGAAGTGAAACAGGCACGAAGAGAAGAGAGCAGGCCTGAAGAGATGGAAGGAGGGGGAGCAGTTCAAGAAGAAGATGGAAGAAAGGGGAGTGGGCCAAGGATACATTTTACAAATTACATCTTAAGGCAAGGGAACCTGCTTTTGTTTTTTATACCAAATGTAGAACCAAAACAGTTCTTTTACAAGAACCAAAAAAAAAAAATAACTAAAAGCTTGTTTCAAATGAAAAATTAATTTACAGAATTGTTTTGCTCATCACTGGCGGCCATCCCCTAATTTTACTGTACTTTAGGCTGAAAAATATGAGGGAAATGTTTATTTTCTGTTTTTCTCACATGAATTACCTTTTAATAGTGGTGAAAGTGATGTTGGCTTTTTATATATTGTACTAATTGAAAAGCCCGTGTACACGGGCCACAGCGCTGGGAGGTCGCAGTGCAGTCATGCCCAATAGAGACTGCCTGCACTGCACCTCGTCACGGGCAGTCTCTACTTCGCATGACTGCAGCACGCACAGCAGTCTCTACTGTGCATGACTGCATTGTTACATACGTTTTAGCAAATTATTGTATAGGATTATATAGAATATACACCACATTAAATATTCTGTAATGTACAATATTGAACCTTTGCTTTGTCTTATTATTTTCTTCTAGTGTCATCTTGTCTCTGCTGTTAAATAAATTAGTTTATTGCACAACGGAGTAGTGGCTACAATTTGAAACCTTACAAAAGTGCAAACATTTTTTTAAAGTAATGCAAAAATTATGCTTCAGTTCTAATTAATATCTGTGTTTTGCTTGGTTATTTCCCTACGGCAGTGGTTTCCAATCCATTGTTGAACAAGGCACCCCTAAAACAGAGTCTGGAATTTTGGGACACACCTAAGACCTAGCATTTTATAGATCATTTGTCAGGGATGTAGTAAATGGTGCAAATGCATAAATATTCAGCTTTTTAGGTATGATAACCAGAACATATTGTGCATAAATATTTCCATAAATATTGATTTGAAGCTCAAAATTCATTGTTGTCAAAGTCTTTGTAGAAAAAAGGGTACCATAAGTGAATGCCCATGCCACGTCAAAGTGCCATGGTACCGTGGTTAAGAAACAATGTCCTACTGTCATTATTTTTTCAAGAAATTGAACAGGAAGTGTCATATGACAGTTCTATAATTGATTCTTACTGATAAATCAGTATGAATACCATCCAGGTCTCTGAGAAGCTCTTGGCTGTTTCTGACTTTTTCTACAAAATAAAACAGACTGTATATTGTGGGGAATGGGTAATTCCAAGACAAAATTAAAAGTAGTTAGGGAAGAATACCTAAATGATTACATCAATTATAAACTGAGTTGCGTAATCCAGAAGGCTTTTAGGTATGTTTCCTTACAAGACACTAGGAGAGTATAGCATGTTGTTTTTACATGTAAGAGTGAACTGTTATCATTTCAGTTGAATAACAGCATCTGTCCTGGGTTGCATGCTACTTCCACAGTGTATTCATTTTTTCTTGAATTCAGTTTAGTGTCCACTGACACATCCTTCCTTGAAACCTATCGAGCCTTTCAAGACAAATCTTCAGCATCATCCCAAGTTGCCAATGCAGAAGAAAACTTCCTCTTCCAGTTATGGCACATTGAGGAAACTATACCTGACAGAAGCAATATTGATATAAATAGACTATATTGCTATAACTTAGCGCTTAACAAACACCTCTCTGGTAACCAATGTCTCCGATTTAGTGATGAATAAACAGTACTATAATGGAGAAGGGAACAAACATGATAATGATATATCATAATTAACTATAATTCCTCTGCAGCTATTTATTGAAATTATCGTTGCTTCAGGTGCTACATTACATACAGCCTGTCTGCTTCCTCCATTGTTCTGAAAACATGTAGTTTAGCTGTGTAAATGGGAAATCAGCTGGAAAGTGAAACATACATTTATTCCTGGATTGTATCTTTCATTGATATATCTTACAACATAGCTATTGTGTTTCAAACCTAGGAGGAGAATCTAAATGTTTAAAACACTGAAAAGAGAAACAGAGTGCTGAAATGTTTTTAAATATAAGATATTTTCAAGGGAGTTGCTTGGCTCTTAAAACAACTGGCCCAAGAATCACTAAAGTTTGAAAAGGGCTTAAAATATTGATGTCCTCTCAGATCAGTGTCGAAGGCACATGGACAGCATGCGCTAAAGTATATTTGATATCACATCACCATCAGTCTGACAAAAATCAGACATCCATCGACAAGTTTTGACTCATCACATCCACAATGGCCTATTTCCATATGGAAAAAAAACACTGACCCATTTCCAAATGGAAATGCAGGATAATGAGCCATTATTGTATGCAAGGGGGTGTGTTGATACGTTAAAGTGGCATTTTTATCACATGCACAAAACTCTGATATGAACCTCTGCTGTTAGAGTTCACAGTCTGAACATAGCCTACCTGTGGTTGATGAACTTGGGATCTCTCAGTACTTTCCTATTCAGTAACAACCTTAAACTAATCACAGATAGTGAAGGCTGTGAACTGCTGTCAATGTGGAAGGGATGTACTTTCTTCCATATCACCAACACTATGACAATCTTGAAGTCTGACTGAATTTTCTCTGCTGCCCCACTTGGTCAGTAGGTGAATGAAGAGAATACTTTCAGCACCATGGACAGCATCACTCCTTTATCCCTTTGAATGTCATAGGGATGTGCATTGATCACCCATGTGGCACTCAAAAGGTTAAAAAGTACATCAAGCACTACACAATTACACCCTTAGGTCTGTATCACACATAATGCATGATGAGCACTCCCAAGGGAACAAGTCTGGAGCTCAGGCAGTGTCCATGGAGAGTTGTGGCTACTATTTGGGCCCCAACCTTGTTCCCTTGCCCACTGCTAACAATAGATCCCCATGTACACTGTCTGGGCAAGGGAAGTATGCTGGGGGGTTGTCAGTCAGTGTATGTGGGCTAACACACAATGGTGATGTTCCCCCACAATACTTATTCAACATGCTACCACACAGTTAAAATTTGACATACGGTACCTCCCTCACTAAAATTTGACAATCAACATATGCTGCCTCCCCCATTAAAATCTGACAAATTATGCTCCTTATGTTTGACATATGCTGCCTCACACCGTTAACCCTTTGAGTGATTTGCAATGCATTGTGTACCCCTGTGGCACATAAATGCCCATGTGGGTGCTATTACTGCCTTCATTTCCTTGCTACTTGAGCTGGTCATTGAAAAAATGCATGAGTGAATGAACTCAACCTTCATTTTTGTTAAATGACTGAGTTGAGTAGGAGGAGTCATGCTTGAACCGGTCATTGATAAAAAAAGAAGCTGACTCGAATAAGGAGGAGAGAAAAGCAGTAATAGCCTTCCTGGTCAGTGCAATTATCAACTATCCTGTTGGATAGGTGATCAATGCTAGGGGGTCATCAGGAGGGGTCCCGATGTTCCTCGCAAAGTTTGATTTATTTTACAGTTATAAAAAACACACAGATTCCATGGCATTTGGGAGGCCTGGTTGATGCATTTTGAATATGAAACCTCTCCTTGATATGGTACATATATTCTGAGTGCTTGAGAGTGTGGGCGGCCATGCTTGGGGTACTGGTGGTGGTGGATGTCCCTCTGGGGTGGGAGAGAGTTATACCCTTCCCTTTTTCCTCCCCCTCTTCCCCCTTCCCCTACTCTTCTTTTTGCCCTCCCCCTTTTGTATTGGGTGAGGGTTACTGACCTGTTTTGTTCATATTGATCACTGTAATGCTCTCTGTGAGTTAATGTTTGTATACTTGATCTGCTCTTTGTCTGTAATTTGAGGTTGCCTTTTTAATACAAAGATTAAAAATAATAATAATAATGTACTAGCTGCAGGGGTGAGTGAAAGGAGTAGAAGCAGTACATGGACCTATGAGTTGGTTACTGAAACATGTACAATAAATGATGATGAGCCTCCTCCTTCCATAAAAAGTTTCACCACCACCACCAGTAATACTAATATACCATCACTGGAGATGACAATGAGTCACATTCTAGTGATGACGGCATAATAAAAGAAGATGTAGCAGTTCCACTAACTGTTAAATCTGACAGTGACACAAACTGAATGTAGTAGTGAACGTTGTGAAAATCCCTGTAAGGAAATGACTGAGACTTCAAAAAGCCTAGAGAAATATAAAAGTAGAGGGGGAGAAGCAGAGGGCAATGCTGACGATGACCTAACTATTGATATTGATGTTGATCTAGAATCTATCCCTCCAGCTCCAGCATCCTCG
This sequence comes from Rhinophrynus dorsalis, assembly GCA_037306005.1. Taxonomy (NCBI): domain Eukaryota; kingdom Metazoa; phylum Chordata; class Amphibia; order Anura; family Rhinophrynidae; genus Rhinophrynus; species Rhinophrynus dorsalis. Next base: position 364,597,788 of record CM074718.1, on the reverse strand, counting down.
TCATCTTCAGATACAGGTAAGAGAGATGATGACATTGTTAGAAAATTAGCTGAAAGGCAAATGCTAAATTTTCCACCATTGAAAAGGAGCACTGTGCCTGTTTCTAAACTGTTTGATAAATCAACTGGAAAGTTTGACTCTGGCAAAGTAAAGATGTGAAACACCCCTCGGGACATGAGTTCTTGGGGGGGGATGGAATGCGGTCTCCTGTGGACTATACAGTAGATACTCACATCATGTATACCCGTGGAGTAGAGATGTTCTGCATTTTCAGGGGGCGGGGCTTTGTTGCACCCCTCTTTTGGTGCTGGGCATCAGTTCTCATTATACGCGAAACACTTGGTCACTTTGCTGTGCCCGGATTGTATACATGGTGCGTTATTTTTTGGGGGGGAGATTATGGGACATTTCTTTGCAATGTGCTGTTTACGCAATTCGGGCGCAGGGAAGATGTTGTCAAGTTAAGGGATTCTGATCAAGCATGGGGACCTGCATTAGATCTCATCCATTTGGGTTATTCACTGTGATTATGATTGCAATATATTATGATTGATGATTTTTTTTCTCATTGCCAATGATTGGGAACGATGTTCCTCTCTTTTCGCTCTGTTCAGAGAGGGGTGGGGGTTGGTTGGGATGTTTATATGCCTCTCTATTGGCCCTAGGGGCCTCCCCACATTGTTTTTCTGCTCCTGTATTATACCTTTGGGCTCGACCCAGTGGGGGGTGGCTGTGTTCCCGGGGCCGGTAGACAGGTAAATATTGGTGCAGTTAATGTATATTCATCAGGTTTCATAGCTATGTTGGGACTTGGGCTTTGTGGTTGGGGGTTACTGTTTTGATGTTAAGTGGGTGGTCAGGGATTCTTTCCCCATTTCAGGTTAGGTTATGGGTCAAGGTCTCCATCAGGTTGGGGGGGATGGGGACAGGGTGGGAATTTGGGACACTGGGTTTCTATGGTTTGGGGATTACTGTAGGGTTAGGTTCCATTGAGGCGCTCTCTCTTCCCCCTGGTTGGGGGATGCTCATTACATGGTTTACTGAACCATGACATGTCTAGTAATTTATGTAAATTCCTAACATGGAATGTTAGGGGCCTGGGTGACCCGGTTAAGAGATCTCTGATACTGAATTTTGTTAAAAAACAATCCCCAGATATAATTATGTTACAGGAAACTCATTTAACTGAAGGTAGGATATTATCTTTTCTGAGGCTGTGGGTGGGGATGCACTATCACTCTACATACAGTACCCATTTCAGGGGAGTCTCCTTGCTTATACATAAAAGAATTGACTTTGAATTTGTAGATCTTAAGACCGACCCTAAAGGGAAGTTTATTTTCTTGACTTGTAAAATTCATGGTACCCTATGCATATTGATTAATATCTATATTCCTCCACCTTTTGAGCAATCTGTTCTTGGAGAAGCCCTGAAGTACATTGCAGACAGACGGAACCACTTAATTATCTGTATGGGAGACCTTTAATATAGTCAATGTAGGGCATGGCTATCAAGTTCAATAGCTGAGTTCAACAATGAGGGCAACACAGAAGGCATCAAAACTCCTCTATTACCTGTAAAGAGCAACTTTAGGAAGTTCATCAACAAAGATATCTTTTATCTGACTTACCATGCTTACATTTGTTATCTATTCTTTTATTATATGCTCAGTGCTCCCTAAGATTATTCTTAGCGTCATCTCTCCCCTTGACTGTCCAAACTGCTTCCAAAACTCTCCCTCCCTCCTCCCCATTACACCTGCTTGCTCTTACATGCTTCTTCAGATTTAACCCATTCTCATTCTCTAATCCCTGTTCCAAAACATTAGTATAAATCCCACTCAAATATTACTGCTCTTTGTCGTATCCTGCTGTTTGCTGCAAGGGATATTGTCCCCCAATCCTGGCCCAAAACCCATACCCACCTGTTATCAACCCCAACTAACATGTCCTCCCACCTCTTCTTGAAAGGTTCCAATGCTTCAAATTTCATAAACATTCCTCTTCTTTTACCTTCCTTTCTCCCCTTATTCTGCTCTCTTGTGTACACACTCTCCATAGTTAATAAAAGAGCCCTCATTTCCGATTGTTTCTGTGATCAATCACTACAGTTATTTGCTTTCACAGAAACTAAGTTGTCTGCATATTATACAGTGGTAGAGGAAGCACTCTCTTAAGGAGGGTCCTGCTTCTCACACACATCTCGCTCCTCTGGTCGTGAGGGGGGGTAAGTGTCCTTCTCTCCTCCCTCTGCCACTTCCAGAACCTCTCAATTCCACCATCTGTTCACTTTTCTTCTTTTGAAGTAAATGCAGTCCAGCTCTATTACCCTCTGTCTACCTGATATCTCTTCTCCTTCAAGCTTTCTCTCAGATTTCAAATATTGGCTCTCCTTCTTTCGTTTTTACCGACAATCCTGTCCTTATTCTGAGTGACTTTAACTGTAATATTGATGACAGCTTCATCTCTTCTGGAGCTAACTGTCACAGTTAGCAAGAATACACCAGGAGTCAGTACAGTAATTGTAAAACCACCTTTACTGAGGAGTGATAATTAACAATAAAATAATAACAAAGTGCAAAGGATACCGAAGAAGCCAGCGATTCCTACCAGAAATAGGATGCCGCTTGGAGTAACTTCTCTGCTAGACACTAGGTAGACTGCCAATGGTAGTCTCCAAATTGCGAGTGCGGTAATCACAATGTGTAGCAACAGAGCTCCCTTAGAGTAAGGAACAAGGGAGACTTGTACCGACTCACTCCTGCAGCCAATAAATATAGTGGCCACCACAGAGCGGATGGTCAGCCAAAGCCGATAGTCAAGGAAGAGCATAACTGAGGACTAGCCAGGGGTCAATACCAGAGAGGGAAGTCAACAAGAACCAAAGGTCTGCACCAGATTGGATGTCTACTATGCAATAGGGTAACGCAGGAAGAATAGTCAGACAGAGCCACAGTTCAGCACCAGGATGGATGGTCAGACAAGCCTAGGTCATACACAGAGCAGGTAGTCAGCCAGAGCCACAGATCTGCCCCAGATTGGTTGTCTACTATGCAATAGGGTAACGCAGGAAGAATAGTCAGACAGAGCCACAGTTCAGCACCAGAATAGATGGTCAGACAAGCCTAGATCATACACGGAGCACACACAGGAAACAAACTACTGCAACAGACACCAACGTAAGGGCGACTGGCCTAACTGTCCATCACCCTTTTAACCTCTACCATGAAGTAGCAGGGAGGAGTCTCAAGTTGTCACGGTTTGTTATGACTCTCAGACACAGAGAATAGGTAAAAACATAACTTTATTGAAAAAGTTAAGAGAACCCTATTGGGTTGAAAGCAAATACAAGATATATTTATTTAGCAGTTACATAGGCACATAAATATGACACATTGGGTGGATACAGACTCTACCGGCTCTGCCAATACCGGGTAAGGCAACCTTAAGTGGCACAAAATGGTAACCGGTTCTACCGGCCTTACCAATATACCGGGCAGAGCAGTCTGGAGACACAAGCAAGGAATACTGAAGGCTCTACCGGCCGTGCCAATATACCAGGCATGGCAGCCTAGGCACTGGAATGTAAGAAAGCGGCTCTACCGGCCGTGCCAATATACTGGGCACGGCAGCCACGAAACTGGAACTGTTGGTAGGAGGCTCTACCGGCCTTGCCAATACCGGGTAATGCAACCCTTAAAGAAATAGTCACAACCAGGTTATACCGGCCTTACCAATACAGGGCAAGGCAGCCCACCGTAGATAGTGAGGGCAGTAAGGTGGCCGAGGTGACTGACTGGATGGTAGAGACCAGTCACAGAGATGACAAACTAGGCCACAAGATAAGGTAGCAATAGACTGCCTCTCACTAAGGACAGAGCAATAATCGAGCAGTGACCACAGTCTCACTTATGTAAACAGGAAGCGCAATAATACCAGTAATGTGAGGAGCAAACCAGTACCCGTGTACTGGGAGAAACCTTCAATGTGTCAGGCAGTTAGGACAGGACAGCCTCCTACAATGGAGTGAACCAGCCCCTAAGTACTGGACTAATTGAACTCCACCTGTGCGACAGCAACCGGTTGATGTGGAGCGAACCAGTACAGCGTAATGGAGAAACCAAATTCTACCGGTGCGACAGCAACCGGTTTAAGTGAAGCGAACCAGTACCCACGTACTGGAGAAACCCAAGACTCTTCCGGTGCAACAGCAGCCGGCAACGGAAAGCCAACTAGTACCCGCGTACAGGATGCGACGAGAAGATGCGTCGCATCCTGCCCCCAGACCCATCGCGCCTTCAACATGCTCTGTACCACATACTCCTCATGATTTCCAACCCTAACGGGTGCTGCCGAACCACAGCCAAGGTGTACCAGTTGCAAATCAGAGGTTTGAGTAGAGAGACATGGAATACATTATGAATGTGCATCGAGGCTGGAAGGTCCAGAGCATATTCCACAGGTTTAATTCTCAGCACATGGAAGGGACCAATGAATCGAAGAGCAAATTTTTTACAGGGAACCTGGAGATTAAGGTTGCGGGATGACAGCCAAACCCTCTCCCCTACTTGAAAGGTAGGTGGCGGCAACAGTCTACAGTCAGCCTGCCTCTTCTGCCGTTGTGCGGAACCATGTAGGGTATTCTGTACCTGCACCCAAGAGGAACTGAGCACCCTCAAATGCTCATCAAGAGCTGGAATTTCTTGTGCCTTGAAAATTTCAGGAAGAACAGAGGGTTGGAACCCATAATTGATTAAGATCAGAGAACTCTGTGAAGATAAGTTCATAGCACAATTCCAGGCAAACTCTGCCCAAGGTAAGAGGATAGCCCAATTGTCATGGTGATCAGAAACATAGCAATGGAGGAATTGTTCCAAGGCTTTGTTAGATCGTTCTTCCTCCCCATTAGACTGTGGGTGGTATGCAGAGGAGAAGGCTAGCTGAATCCCCATCTGAGCACAAAAGCACCTCCACGAACTGGTTCCCCCTGTCGGAGACAATAACCCTGGGTATGCCCTGGAGCCGAAAGACCTCTCTAGCGAACACCATCGCCAATTCCTGAGTGGATGGTAAGCCTTTAAGTGGTACAAAGTGAGCCATCTTAGAGAATTTATCCACACTCATCAGGATGACCGCGAAGCCCTTGGAAGCCAGAAGGTCCACCATAAAGTCAATGGACAAATGTGACCAAGGACGTTCCCTGTTGGCCACCGGTTGGAGGAAATCAACAGGCAAATGTTGAGGTGATTTGTTTGTCGTACATGCAGCTATGAAAGCAGAACAGTCAGATCTGGGACTTGGCCACCAGAATAATCTAGAGATAGACTAAATTTACCAGTCTCGCCCAATGTGGCCAGCTATCTGAGAAGTATAGCATGTTTCCAATAATTTAGTGCGTAATTGGGCAGGTACAAAGCACCTCCAGCAGGGTTTCTCCACCAGAGTGGATGTTTGAGCGGCCAGTATTTCCTCTCCCAGAGGAGAGGTGATACAGGTTCGTATTGTAGCGAGTATCCGGTCAGCCAGAAATATAGGTGTAGGAGGAGACTCCTCTTTAGCTTGGTTACAAAATTGGCGTGATAGGGCATCCGCCTTAACATTCTTACAGCCAGGAAGGTAAGAAACTATGAAAATGAACCTGGAAAGGCTAGGATGACAGACATTTAGCCTCAGACAATTAAGTGAGGTTCTTGTGGTCAGTCAGAATCAAGATAGGAAAGCTAGTGCCCACCAGGAGATGTCACCATTCTCTTAAGGCCAGAATAATGGCCAGTGAATCATTGTCACCAATCTGATATACCCTCTCTGCCTTAGACAGCTTCCTTGAAAAATACCCACAAGGACGTAAGGATTCCCCTGGAGCTGAGCGCTTCTGACCTCAGATGCATCAACCTCTAGGGAAAAGGGCAGGGAGGGATTCTGGTGAACCAAAAGGGGAGCTGCTGCAAATGTTGCCTTGAGGTTCTCAAAGGCGAGCAGGGCACTGGATGACCATTCAGAGACCTTAGCACCTTTACAGATCATAACAGTTAGTGGTTTAAGCACAGTAGAGAAGTTCTTGATAAACGTATTGTAGTAATTGGCGAACCTCAAAAATCTTTGGAGTGCTTTGATTCCTACTGGAAGAGGCCACTGTAACACAGCTGACAACTTCTGAGGGTCCATGGCCAACCTAAAAGTGGAAATAACATACCCCAGAAACATTTCTCCAACTTGAAATAAAGGTTATTCTCCCTCAGTAGGGGGACACATGCAACCAGTGTTCTTCAGGTGTAGGAGAGTGAATGAGAATGTCATCCAGATAGACCACCACACAACTTTGCAGCAATTCCCTTAAAATGTAATTGATAAATTCCAGGAAAACAGCAGGAGCATTACTGAGACCAAAGGGCATAACCAAATACTCACAGTGCCCGCTCCGGGTGTTAAAAGCTGTCTTCCATTTGTGGCCCACTATAACGGTGCCCGTGATTGCTGGATTTTTCTGTTAGTTACCTGTGAGGGCTCTCCATTGGTTGTCTGTGTTTAGTCCGCCCAGTATTGCCTATATAGACTGGGTTCCTGCACCCTTTGGTTGCCCTTTCAAGGTGTCTCTATGTCAGTGATCACCTGCCTATGGATTCCTGTGTTTACTGGGCCTTGCTTGAATCCTCTACTACTCCAATGTCAGCGTACCTACCTAGACAGACAGTATACACTGAAGAAGTGGTTCCTGCCTTCGTTCCTGATCCAGTTTGGCTGACGTTCCTGCTTCCGTTCTTGATCCGGTTTGGCTGACGTTCCTGCTTCCATTCCTGATCCGGTTTGGCTGACGTTGCTGCTCCGGTATCATGTCCCGGCCTGGCTGTCGCTCCTGGATCCTGATTGGGATTCTTTCCCCTTGACATGGTCGCCTGGGCGACATTTTGACTACTGGGTTCCTCCGTTGGTGACACCTCTGATACTAGGCTTCTGGCCTTGTGTTGTCCAGTACGCGGTACTGGTTTGCTACGATACTACACCGGTTGCTTGCTGCGTCCGTTACAGCACTGGTAGGGCCTCCGTGTTGTCCAATACATGGTACTGGTTTGCTCCACCTTTACACCGGTTGCTTGTATTACCAACTCTATAGCACCGGTAGGGCCTCCCCGGTTGTCCAGTACGTGGTACTGGTTTGCTCCATTATCTCACCGGTTGCTTGCTTCCTCTGTTACAGCAAAAATAGGGCCTCTGTGTTGTCCAGTACGTGTTACTTGTTTGCTCCAATATTACTCCGGTTGCTTGCTGCATCCATTACAGCACCGGTAGGGTCTCCGTGTTGTCCAGTACACGGTACTGGTTTGCTCCACTGTTACACTGGTTGCTTGCTGCCTCCACCACAGCACCGGTAGGGCTTCTGTGTATTCCAGTACGCTGTACTGGTTTGCTCCACCTCTATTCCGGTTGCTTGTATTACCAACCTTACAGCACCGGCAGGGCCTCCCTGTTTGTCCAGTACGGGTTACTGGTTCACTCCACTCTATCACCGGTTGCTGAGGCTACCACCATTGCAGCACCAGTGTGGTCTCCATACTCTGTGTCACCTTGTTAGGCTGCCTTACCCGGTATTTTGGTAAGGCCGGTAGAGCCTACTATATCTTGTTGTGCCAGTCTCTAGGCTGTCTTACCCGGTATATTGGCAAGACCGGTAGAGCCTACTTCATCTCATTATGCCAGTCTCCAGGCTGCCTTGCCCGGTATTTTGGCAAGGCCGGTAGAGCCTACTTCATCTCATTATGCCAGTCTCCAGGCTGCCTTGCCCGGTATATTGGTAAGGCCGGTAGAGCCTATTTCATCTCATTGTGCCAGTTTCCAGGCTGCCTTACCCGGTATTTGGCAAGGCCGGTAGAGTCTATATATTTTGTATTATTATTCACTACTTCCCTTGAACCTGTTGTGTGTCTGTAACATATGTGTATGTCAGGATCTGTGAGGGTTCTTATTAACTTTTCAATAAAGTTGTGTTTTTATATTAACTCTGTGTCTGAGAGTCAAAACAAACCGTGACACCCTCCTTCATTCGGACAAGGTCGTATGCCACCCTTAGATCGAGTTTAGTAAATATTTTGGAACCCTTCAATCGGTCAAATAATTCAGTAATTAAGGGTATCGGATAATCATTCTTTACTATCAGTTTGTTTAATCCATGGAAATAAATACATGGATGTAACTCTCTATCCTTTTTAACAAAAAAAATCCCGCACCATCAGGGAAAGTGGATTTTTTGAATAATGCCACTAGCAAGGGCATCGGAAATGTATTCCTCCATAGCCTTATTCTCCTCCACAGACAGATGGTAAATATGACCCTTTGGAGGTGTGGTAAAAGGCATCATCTCCACGGAGCAATCATACGGCCTATGTGGAGGTAATGTCCCAGCCTGAACTTCAATGAATACCTCACTGAAAGTCAAATATTCCTCAGGCAGGACTGAGGTAGCGGCACAAGCCAGTATCACAGGATGGGAGAGACAAGAATCTAAACACTGCAGAGCCCAAGCCACAATGTCACAGGTGCACCAATCGATCCTGGGGTTGTGAGTCTGCAACCAAGGGACCCAAGGACGATGGCATAATAAGGAGAACTGATCACCTGGAATTTCAGAACCTCCTTATGAAGCACTCCCACCTTTAAGGTTAGCAAGGACATCTCCTGCGTAAAGTGCTCTTGTAGCAGGGGTCTACCATCAATGGCCTCAACTGCCAAAGGAGAGGAACGGGACTGCAACGGAATAGAATTTTTGGCTGTAAATTCTACATCAATAAAGTACCCAGCAGCACCCGAATCCAGCAACACTGGGGCAGAGACAGACGAGTCGGCCCAAGACAGAATCACCTCCAGGATAGGTTTGTCCAAGATGGTTTCTGGGGACTGAGAGATTCCACCTAAGACCAGTTCCCGACAGGATCTTAGGTGCGAGTGTTTCCCGGACGCACCGAGCAGGACTTCATTAGGTGACCTGGTTTGTCACAGTACAAACACAGTCCCTCCCTCCTTCTGAAAGCCCTCTCCTCCACTGAAAGGCAGGTAGTACCAACTTGCATAGGTTCACTAACCCCTACGTCAGAAGTAGGAGGCATGGGAGGTGAGGGAGAACAGGGTGTGCGAGAAAAGTGGGGAGCCAGTGTGGATGGAGGCCTCCTCAGGCACTCCTTGAATGAGGGTCACTCCCTGACCCTGGTATCGATTAGGATAATAGATGAGATTAGATCATCCAAACTTTTAGGCAATTCACAGGCAGCAATCTCATCCTTGATAGTATCGCACAGTCCTTGGAAAAGGCTGCTACCAGGGCCTCATTATTCCAGCCTACTTCAGCTGCTAGAGTACTTAATTCAATAATGTATTCTGCCAAAATTCAAGCCCCCCTGATGGATGGTCATTAAGTGTTCTGGAAGCTGAGGTCATGCGACCCAGTATGTCAAAAACTCGTTTGAACGAGGCTACAAACTCTGTAAAGTTATGAACTGTGGGTTTATCCATCTCCCATAAGGGATTATCTGAGGCCAAAGATTTGCCAGAAAGGAGAAATATCATAAACCCAACCTTACCACGCTTAGTCAGAAATGCATGCAGTACCAATTCAGTCATACTGAACCACAGCGTCAATTAGGTAAAGGACATGGTCGGCCGTGGGAGGCACAAGAAGTAGACGAACAGATTAGGTGCTACACGTTGAAACAAGTAGTATGACGAACAGATTAGGTACTACACTTTGAAACAACCTATGTGACTCAAGTCTTTTAAGAGCTCGGTCAGAGAAGTTGTGTACAATATAGGTAGCTATATCAACTGTGGCACTCATGGAGTGATATACATTTTCACCTGTAATCGCTGTTACATTCAGTATGTCGGATGCACTGCTTGATCAGGGTGTGGTGATCTGTCCACATGGTGAAAATGGATGGGGGTGTTTTTTGTGACATCATATCATTTAGCCAATGGGAAATAAGGGGTGGGGCTAGGAAGTTGTTAAATGATAGAGCACACAGCTGCTCAGGGAAGTTCTCTTCTGATCCTGTGAATTCCAGGCTGTGTCTTTCCTCCTGTGTCTTCTCCCCTCCCCCATTTCCTGCCTTCCCATCCCCTCTGTTTGGTGGTCAGTTTGGAATATCAGGTAACATTGGGTTTGATTGTGGGTACTGGATGAAAGAAGGGGTTTGCCTAGTATAGTTTGAAGGAATTGCACTCTGGATGTAAATATCTGTGTTTTTACTTCTATATAAATACCGCTCATCAGAAAAGAACCGTGTATGTGTATTTATTATATATAGGTACATTTACATTAATTATTACCACATAATTGGCGACCGCGTATAGTGGACTTCTACAGGGCGCTATTTTAGAAGGCACAGGGTTTTAATTTCTAGAGTGCAAAACCTTTTTAAGGGAAATTGGAGTGAGATAAGGGAAAATTTGCATAAGGGTGTATTGTTTACAGTTTTCTGACGTTAAAGTGCATAGGATTGTGGGACTGATTTGGTTTTTGTTTTTATTATGTTGGAGGCTTAAATCCTAGCTGCATAGGGGGTAACAGATTTAAAATACATTACAGATTTGGGAGTGTTTCAGTGTCCTAGAATTCTGGGTTCAACTATGTTGAAGGTATTCAGGTTTTTGTGTCTGTACTTTTTTCTCTGCTTGTGGGGGAGGGCATACAGCAGCTTATGGTTTCTTAAAGTAGCCCTTTTCTCTTTGTTTGGATAGTTTTTCCTTTGCATACTAAAAGCAGTTTGTAGGCCTGAATTGAGAGATCACGCTGAGGCCTAAGCCAGTGTCCCTGGGAAAAAAAAAAAAAAAAAAAGCAGTGGCCATGTTGGATGGGCTGTGGTTACAAAAGTTTTTACTAACACTAGATCTAAAAAATAAATGTTAACACTTTAGGTTGGCTCATAAGTATACTTTGGGTTTAAACTTTGTTTGTGGCCTATGGAGGGTACTAAATAGTTTGCTTGTTTAAAAGTAGTTTATTTTTATTAACACAAACTGAATTTAACAGCATTTAAGTTGGTTTTGTGTTGTGTTATAGTTTAACACACATGTCCATTTTGGCGCCAAAGTACAAGGAATCAGGTTACTGCGTAAAGAACAGTGGGTTTTTAGCCATTGTTGTGCATTTTCATTTATTACATTTTTATTATTTGGTTTAAAAGGGGAAAAGTTGTATTAACATTTTCCTGTTAGCCATTTTTGCCTAGTTTCAAACTGTTGTGTGTAGTTTAATTTACAATTATAATCTTTGAGGGTCTACTGGATACATTCTTAGCTGTGCCTGGAGTTGGCTTCCCTCCAGTGCTGCCATATTTGTTGCTAAAATAACATAGGCCCATTATTGGCTGAAAGGGTGTATAATTTGTTCTATTTACTAGAAGGGTCCATCTTAAAGAGAGCAAAATTTGTTTTATTCATTTATTTCTTTTGTGGGGTATATTGTGGGTCTGCTTGGGTAATTCTGTGGGGTGAAAGCCATTTTCAGAAATAGACATTTTGTTATAACTGGTGTTGGCTTCTGCTTAAAAGGATAAATAGCTGTGTTTACCTGTGGGGGAAGTTACAGCAACCCTATTATTAAAGGAGGCCTCTTCTGTGTCTAGAGTTGATCATTTGCATGTGTAAAGCAGTTTCCAAGGGGCATACCCATATAGCTAATTCCTTGTAACTGATTATAAGTTTTTTTTGTTTTGGGTTTTTGCCTTTAACTGTGTTTTCTGAGGCAGCAAATGTTATTTTGGTTAAAATACACCGTTGAATGGATAGATCACAACTGACCACAGTTTGTTGTCTGATAGTTATACATTGGGTTTAAGACATCAATATTACTTTGTTAAAAGAAAAAGTGTGAATGAGCAGTTTCATGTTAAACATCGTTTGTTAATCGGTGGCCATTTTGGGTTTGTCTTTTGGCTCTTCAAGTGTGTTGGTAAATAGGTTGCTTGTTTATAAGTATATTATTTTATTAACAAAGATTGTAGGAAATATCACAGGGTTTAAGATGTCTTTTCCAGGAGCAAACTATTTCTCCACTGAAGTACGTGATTATTTCAGGGATGATATCTTTAAACATAATGGCCCATATGTCCTCCCTGATCCCATAGACCCAAAATGTGGCAAATTTGAGGGTTTTATGAATGTTCTGACTCAAGTGGTAACTAGTAAGGAGTATAATTCAAATAAGCGAAAAGCCATGGTGGGACAGGCAGTTGTTAAAGCTATTGCTGGCTTAGCGGATCTGGTCCAAGAGTTAAGGGATATTAATATATATTTAACAGAGAAGTTATCTAACACCCATGAATATAATGATTTTCTGAAGTCAGCTGCCCTGGGAACAACTACTATGGTTGGCAACTTAAAAACTGAGTTGAAACAGATGGAAGAAAAATGTGATAAATATCAAGTTACAGTTAATGAACTACAGCATACTGTAACTGAATGCAGAAATAATAGAGTAGCGGAAGAACAGGAGGTGGTATGTAAGGACAGTCAAAAACTGTACCCAGCTTTGAACTCATTGGGGGCAGAAGGTGAGGGACCATCAAGGGGTTTTAAGCAAGACACTATCCCAGCGGATACATGTTGTTTGCAGCAAGCACCTGTCATAATTTCTGAAATATTTAATGCAAGACAGATGTCCACAGGGGTTACCATGCAGACACGTCCCATGTCCATGGGGGACATGGACAACTTCCAAAAATGGTGGGGTGCTATGCCAACTTGTAACTTTAATGATTTTACCCGCTGGTTCCAGAGAGGGGTGGAAAGAGCCAAAAATGGAGGGCTCACCTTAGCAGAGTGGACTGAGCTGTTAGAACAGGCCCTGGGTCCTATGGCTAGCAGATTGCTAGGCTTCAATACAAGTGTGTCTGATCAGGCAGGAAGAATAACAGCGACTCATTTTTATATAAACAATATAGAAAAAGAGGTAAGTCAGATTACCATGATGCCAACAGAGGGACCTCGTGGGGTGGCACAAAGGGTTTTGTTCTGGTGCACCCTGCGTCAACCACAGCGACCAATGGCACAGGGCTCATTAGCACACATAGCAAGAGTTCTGGACTCTCTTCCTAGGCAATGTCAGGAATTTGTGAGGTTGTTTGATCCAACCCCCACCGATTTAGAACTGTTGCTACTGAGAGCAGATAAGTGGTGGCTTGATCACCCATATACTGAACGGGTATGCACAGTCTCATCAGTAAGGCCCCTTAAGCGGAGATGGGACGCACCAAAGAGAAAGAGAGATAGTGAAAACTGGAGGATAAGAGATGAGGGAATTTTTGAAGGAGGTACAGGAAAGGAAATTTGGCCAGGAAAAGGAGCACACATTGAGGGAAATAATAAAAGAGGTGTGGAAGACAATTTTGGGACATGGAGACCATTTTCTTCTCTGAAAAGAGAACATGAAAATCTAGAAAGAGATTACACTAAAATAAAAATTGAACGTGATCTCTTAAGAGAGAAAGTTACCAGGCTCGAGGCAGAATTATGCCACCTTAAGCAGGGTGACTTGACAGTGGTCTCAGAGACAACTTAAATTATAATTATTTTGTTATACTTATTCTTCCCTTTCAACCTCTATTTTAGCATATTCCCATAATGTTATAGTGAGGGGAGGGTGCAGTAATATTGCAGTTTGTTGTTTTGTCTGTATCATAAATTGTGTTGTTTGTAGGAATTGGGGGGGCACATAAAAGTTGTGTAGGTGCGTACAGGGATGGATGGTGGACACTGTTGTGGGTATAAACTTTGCGGTTTAACTCACAATAAGGCCACATATCCCAGGGTGTTAATGTGAGGGTTCTCGGGGGGGGGGGGGATACTAACTTTATATTGTTTCTCATTTCTCCAGGAGACAAGCAGGATTGAAAATAGTTGAAAAGCAGACAGAGACAGGACTTCCATTCAGGATTTAATTTTCTTTTGTTTGTTTCTCTCTCTCTCTCTCTGCTTTTGCTTGTCTCTTTTGCTATAAATTGCTTTTCTCTCTTTATCATCGATTTCTTTGCTCTCTTATTTCTCTATCTCACTCTCCCTCTATCTCACTCTCTCTCTCTCTAACAGCATTAATTATATATTATAGATATGGAACTCATTGATGGACAATGGTGGAACTTCCTCACTGGACTAAGTATACATTGTATCATAATGGGAAAGGAGGGAATTTTGTTACATACAATGCATGTTCATAGAGAGCAAGAATTATGTGTATGTATGTGTACACAGGGTATAAGAGAGATAGAGGGGGAGGGACTATGTTCAGATTATCATCAGAATCAGGACAGACCTGGAAATGGGTGATCTTGTATGGAGCAGTTAAAACAAATAGTAAGTGGGCAACATCAATTTAAATTAAGGGGGCGAATGGCATGCTCTGGCATAAGTGTATTCAGAGTTTGTGGGAGGAAGGCATTTTAGCATATAGCATGGGAATGATCTGATGAGAGATCCATAAAGTATAGTTGAATCACATTCCAAAGAGTTGTATTGACATGTTTTTCAAATATTCCAGTATGGTGGGATTTTAATTTTTGTTCACTTTCTTTAAGATGTCTGGAACATCAATTGAGGTCCAGACCCAAGGGAACCAGGAATACAAGGAACCATTTCTGGAGTAGTTGCAACATGACTGGGATGTGGATTTCAATGAATATCCTGGGCCTCGACTGCAGGGAATATACCGATGCCAAAGAGTGATGGGAGACAGATGACTAGCATACAATCATCCATACGAACATGAACTGACCATGGTCACAGTCCTGTAGAGACCTTTTAGCAAAGAACTGAACATAGAATCTTGTAAATATATGTATATTTTGTACAGAAGTGTGCAATTATAGATGGATGTTAGAATAAGTATCCAACCTAGGAAGTTTGCAGGGAAGCTCATGTTGCTGAGGGAATTGCTCCGGAGGGACGGTGGGTGAATTTTCACCTCAAAAAGGTTTTTCGCACCCGCTGGGTTTCCCTGCCCTGGGGGAAGATACTTTGGAACTGGGCAACATAGGACGAGAAAAAGTGGGGGAATGTGGTGATCTGTCCACATGGTGAAAATGGATGGGGGTGTGTTTTGTGACATCATATCATTTAGCCAATGGGAAATAAGGGGTGGGGCTAGGAAGTTGTTAAATGATAGAGCACACAGCTGCTCAGGGAAGTTCTCTTCTGATCCTGTGAATTCCAGGCTGTGTCTTTCCTCCTGTGTCTTCTCCCCTCCCCCATTTCCTGCCTTCCCATCCCCTCTGTTTGGTGGTCAGTTTGGAATATCAGGTAACATTGGGTTTGATTGTGGGTACTGGATGAAAGAAGGGGTTTGCCTAGTATAGTTTGAAGGAATTGCACTCTGGATGTAAATATCTGTGTTTTTACTTCTATATAAATACCGCTCATCAGAAAAGAACCGTGTATGTGTATTTATTATATATAGGTACATTTACATTAATTATTACCACACAGGGAACATGTATATATCTCATGAAAAGCATCTTCTGTATTCCACCATGGCCAGGTATGTCCATGATGCCCATGGGGGAGATTTGGGCTGCTTGCATTTTATTGGCATTGAGAGGGTGCGATTGCCCTGGAGGGGTGGAGATCCATCTAGGCTTCTGGATGACCAGGAAGCTTATTGGATCCTTACCCTTGATACCAGGGTTCTGACTGGGCACAATGCTGAGTGGAACAATGGCCACATCTTTTGACATTTTTTATATACTTTGTCACTGTATATGATTTATGTTATGTTATGGTTTGTTATACTGGGGCTTGTGAGTTTTCAAGTTAATGTACATCTCCACATTTGGGCATTTGGTTTTTCTTTTTTTGGAACGTGCTTTTATGTATGTTTGATTTAATTTTATTTTATGACTGTGACACTTATTTTATCCCCATTTATTTATTATAACATACTACTGTTACAAGGTGCTGCGTACACTAGTGCCATATAAATAAAGATATGCATACATATATACATACAGACATCAAGCAATGTTGGGAGTCTTACACTACTAAAAATGAATCAACATCTAATACAATCTGACTATCAGGTAGCAGAAGTGGACAAAACCACACATGACAGAGAAACCCACAGCACATTTGGAAGCCATCCCCTGAATTTATGGGAGGGGCTGCAAGCCTTCATACTCAGGGACACAGCCTCTCCCACTGGGCTCATCTCAATACAAGCAATCCCCTATCATAGACTATCATGATGTCAGTTGTTGGTCAGCAGCAAGTACAGTAGGTTACCTTTTATATACCTCCAAAATTTATCATTACACACCTAGTGTCGGCGCCGGGCATCGCTTCCGGTTCGCGATGCCGGATTGTCGGGCGGCCGTCACCCCGCACGGCGTGGTGCTGCTAGGTTACCACGCCGTGGGCGTCGGGTCCGGCCGCCGTGACGTCACCTCTCCATCCTTTATATACTGAGCGGCCGCTTCGGCTGGCGCTCAGTATACCTTGAGCTCCTGTGCTATTCAGGTTCCCTCCAGGGCTTCTCCTCCTGCATCTGAGCCCTCCTGTCTGATCAGGGTCGCTTACCTCTCCCCTGCCTCCTCAGTCTGGTGCTCTGCTCCTCTTGTCTGGACTTACCTCCTGCCTCCTCAGTCTGGTGCTCTGCTTCTCCTGCCTGGACTTACCTCCTGCCTCCTCAGTCTGGTGCTCTGCTCCTCCTGCCTGGACTTACCTCCTGCCTCCTCAGTCTGGTGTTCCTGCTCCTCCTGCCTGGACTTACCTCTTGCCTCCTCAGTCTGGTGTTCCTGCTCCTCCTGCCTGGACTTACCTCTTGCCTCCTCAGTCTGGTGTTCCTGTTCCTCCTGCCTGGACTTACCTCCTGCCTTCTCAGACTGGTGTTCCTGTTCCCTCTTGCCTGAACCTGGGCGCTTCCTTTGGATATATACAGGTACACGGTTATATGTATATATATATCTGTTGTCCTTTACCTGCTAATGGTATCCTTCACTCTTGTTTAGTGGGGGTGTCTTCTGTTTTACATTATTGTTGCTGCTTGCCTGTTCTCTGCGCAGCTACCTCTGCCTAGAGTCTCGTTCCTCGCAGCGTACATCCCCACATCCCTAGGGGCCCTTACAGTTATACTGAGCCAACCATGGATACCGCAGGCTTAGTTGATGCCCTTTCAGCCTTGGGTAATCAGATCTCCTCCTTGGCAGCAACTGTCCAGGATTTGCAGACCAATCAAGCTGCATTACAGCGTCGTTTGCAGGACCTACAAGCCAGCCCCCGTTCTGGTCAACCCTTTGCTGTTCCGGATCCAGAACCTAGAGTCCCTTTGCCTGACAAATTCAATGGGGACCGTGACCATTACAAAGGGTTCATCACGGCCTGTGATCTCCTGTTTTCCTTGCAGCCGCGCACATATGCCACGGACTACATCAGGATCCGCACCGTTGTCACCCTACTCACGGGAGAACCCCAGGCATGGGCGCACCATCTGCTTCAGACCCATAGCCCTCTTCTAGCTTCCTGGCCAGATTTTCGCAGGGCAATGGACACCCTGTATGATGACCCTCTCCGTAGCTCATCTGCACAGTCTGCTCTGCGACTTCTACGTCAGGGCCGTCGCCCAGTGGAGGACTACATCGCAGAGTTCCGGCGCTTGTCTATTGAAACTGGGTGGAACGAGGCTGCGCTCCTGGACCAATACCGCCTGGGGCTTTCGGAGCTTCTGAAGGATGAGTTGGCTCGGGTGGGTCTCCCAGTGTCCTTGGAGGAACTCTTCACTCTCACTATTCAGATAGATAGACGGTTGCGCGAAAGACGTCGGGAGCGGTCTGGCATGGATCGTCGGATGTCTTCCCCTGCGTCGCCTTCACCAGTGGTCTCCTCCGACGGGTCTCCCGAGGAACCCATGCAGCTGGGGTTAGTACGGGGTCCGCTTTCCGAGTCGGAACGTCGTCGTCGTCGGCAGCTCAACCTCTGTCTTTACTGCAGGGGATCCGATCACTTGCTGCGCACATGCCCCCGCAGACCGCGTTCGTCAGCCCATCCTCGTGTGTCCGGAGGTACGTCTTCCCCTCCACTGGTAGTGGGTTCTTCATGGGGGGTTTCCTCGGTTCAATTAACCTTGTCTGTTTTCTTGCAGTGGAGTAATCAGTCACACGCTCTCTCAGCTGTCATTGATTCTGGGGCCAGCAGCTGTTTTTTGGATTCCGATCTAGCCGCTTCTTTATCCATTCCCACACAGCAGAAGTCTCAACCTCTTGGTGTCCGTATGGCGGACGGACGGACACATCATCTGGGTCCAGTTGTGCTCGAGACCAGTCCGATCCGTCTATTGTGTGGTATGGGTCATACGGAACAGATACAGTTTAACATCCTTCCGTCACCTTTGTTTCCTGTGATCTTGGGCCTACCATGGTTGAGGTTACACGATCCTGAAATAACCTGGTCAAATGGTACGGTGTCCTTCTCCTCCTCTTTCTGCCACCGCCATTGCCTATCTGCCGTCCAATCGACTGTTTGTATTGCTGTTCCATCTTCTCTGGCCAAGTTACCGGTACATTACCATGACTTTAAAGATGTCTTCGATGAAAAGGGGGCTGATTCTTTACCCCCTCATCGGCCGTACGATTGCCCCATTGACCTCCTTCCCGGGGCGCCCCTTCCGTACGGTCGTATTTTTCCATTGTCCGGGCCCGAACTGGCACATCTCCAAACGTACTTGACAGATAGCTTGGCGAAGGGATTCATACGTCCATCTACGTCCCCGGCTGGCGCGGGCATTTTCTTCATAGAAAAGAAAGACGGCGGTCTACGCCCCTGCGTGGATTATCGAGATCTAAACAAGATCACCATTAAAAACCGGCATCCTTTACCGCTCATCCCAGAGATGATGGAACGCCTGGCTGCTGCCAGTATGTTCTCTAAGATCGACTTACGTGGGGCCTACAACCTGGTACGGATCAGACAGGGCGATGAGTGGAAGACCGCCTTTCGCACCAGGTATGGCCATTTTGAATATCTGGTTATGCCGTTTGGGCTGTGTAATGCCCCTGCCACCTTTCAGTTTTTTATTAACGATGTTTTCCGAGATTTGCTGGATCTTTTTGTCATCATCTATTTGGATGACATACTTGTGTTTTCCTCCTCTCCTTCAGAACACCAATCCCATGTTCGCCAAGTCCTCCAACGTCTTCGTCATCACTCGTTATACGCTAAATTGGAGAAATGTAAATTTGACACTACAGAAATAGAGTTCCTTGGCTTCCTAATCTCGCCCGGCAAAGTGGCTATGGCCTCCCACAAGATCTCTGCAGTTGTGGACTGGCCGACCCCTACTAACATTAAAGAAGTCCAGCGTTTTGTGGGGTTTGCGAATTTCTACAGGAGGTTTATTCGTGGATTCTCGAAGGTGGTGGCTCCTTTGACGGCGCTCACGAGCAGCAAAAGACGATTTCAATGGTCTCCGGTAGCACAAACCGCCTTTGAACATTTGAAGACTCTCTTCACTTCGGCTCCCATCCTGGTTCAACCAGATACGTTGAAGGCTTTCTTTGTGGAAGTAGATGCCTCTGATGTCGCCGTTGGGGCTATTCTGTCTCAGCGTTTTGGGGTCAAAGACCTCTTACATCCGGTAGCCTATTATTCACGCCGCCTCACCGCCGCAGAAAGGAACTATGATGTTGGAGACAGGGAACTTCTAGCTATCAAGTGCGCCCTGGAAGAATGGAGGCACCTTCTGGAGGGAGCTCAGCACCCAGTCACTATTTTCACAGATCATAGGAACTTGGAATATCTGCGTTCCGCAAAACGTCTCCGCCCACGGCAAGCCAGGTGGGCTCTCTTCTTTGCTCGGTTCACCCTACATATAACGTATCGTCCCGGTTCAAGAAACACGAAAGCGGACGCCTTATCTCGGAGGTATTCTGTACCGTCACTAGAAACTTCAGCTCCTCACACCATCCTCCAACCAGCTCAGTTCCTTCTCCTTCACACGGATCTTCGCCAGGATATCATCCAGCACTCTGTTTCCACAGAACCCTCTTTTAGGACACGTTATTCATTGATATCACACGAGGGACTTCTATTACATCACAACCGAATCTACGTCCCCGCACCCCTTCGTGCCACGGTTATCCGTCTTTGTCATGACTCTCCACAGGCTGGCCATGGAGGGGTGCAGCAAACTACAGAGCTCGTGCAGAGACACTTCTGGTGGCCCAAGTTGCCCACAGACATATATCAATACGTCACCTCTTGTGATGTATGCGCCCGATCCAAGGAACGCCACACACGAATTGCTGGTCTATTGTGTCCACTGCCCACGCCTACTTCCCCATGGACTTCACTGTCGGTTGACTTTATTGTGGACTTGCCCATCTCGGAAAGACACAACACCATACTGGTCGTGGTGGACCGTTTCACTAAAATGGCACATTTCCTGGCCGTTCCCAGGTTACCCACGGCAGAGACTACTGCTTCCCTTTTTATCAAAGAAATATTCCGTCTCCATGGAGTGCCCACGTCTATTGTATCAGATAGAGGCCCACAATTTACATCCAAATTCTGGAAGGCGTTCTGTCGTAATCTAGGCATTGATAGAGCCCTCTCCTCTGGGTACCACCCACAGTCCAACGGACAGTCAGAAAGAGTCAACCAAATCCTTGAGCAATACCTTCGCTGTTATGTGTCGTACTTACAGGATGATTGGGTTTCACTCCTTCCATTGGCTGAATTCGCATACAACAATCATTACCACCGCTCTATAAAGACTTCTCCTTTTTACGTCAACTATGGATATCATCCTCTATCCTTTCCTCAACTGTTGCAAGACCAGTCAGTTCCAGCAGCAGCGCAACGCCTCAGAAATCTCCGTTCTTCCCATGCCCTCCTGAAAACCACGTTACACCGCTCCCAGTGTGCCTACAAAGCTCAAGCGGACAAGCATCGTCAGGCGGCTCCAGGGTATCAAGTCGGGGACAAGGTCTGGCTGTCCTCTGCCCATCTCCGCTTGCACTGTCCGTCCAGGAAATTAGGACCACGTTTTCTGGGCCCTTTTTCGATCCTCAAGATTGTGAATCCTGTTGCTGTTCGTCTTTAGTTGCCCTCCAGTTGGCGCATCCATCCGACTTTTCACGTTTCCCAGCTTAAACCGTGGAGACCTAGTACTAGTCCGTCTCCTCCTGTGCCTCACCCTCCTCCTGTTTTGGTGGATGGGGCTGGGGAATATGAGGTGGAATCAATCTTGGACTCACGGCGTCGTTGGGGGCGGCTGGAGTATCTCGTACACTGGCTGGGTTACGGTCCGGAGGAACGTTCCTAGGAGCCTCTTGCGAATATCCATGCTCCGCGGTTGTTACGCGCCTTTCACCGTTTACATCCGGACCGTCCTGGTCCGTGTCGTGTCCGGAGGCCACTCATCGGTGGGGGGCTCTGTCGGCGCCAGGCATCGCTTCCGGTTCGTGGTGCTGCTAGGTTACCACGCCGTGGGCGTCGGGTCCGGCCGCCGTGACGTCACCTCTCCATCCTTTATATACTGAGCGGCCGCTTCGGCTGGCGCTCAGTATACCTTGAGCTCCTGTGCTATTCAGGTTCCCTCCAGGGCTTCTCCTCCTGCATCTGAGCCCTCCTGTCTGATCAGGGTCGCTTACCTCTCCCCTGCCTCCTCAGTCTGGTGCTCTGCTCCTCTTGTCTGGACTTACCTCCTGCCTCCTCAGTCTGGTGCTCTGCTTCTCCTGCCTGGACTTACCTCCTGCCTCCTCAGTCTGGTGCTCTGCTCCTCCTGCCTGGACTTACCTCCTGCCTCCTCAGTCTGGTGTTCCTGCTCCTCCTGCCTGGACTTACCTCTTGCCTCCTCAGTCTGGTGTTCCTGCTCCTCCTGCCTGGACTTACCTCTTGCCTCCTCAGTCTGGTGTTCCTGTTCCTCCTGCCTGGACTTACCTCCTGCCTTCTCAGACTGGTGTTCCTGTTCCCTCTTGCCTGAACCTGGGCGCTTCCTTTGGATATATACAGGTACACGGTTATATGTATATATATATCTGTTGTCCTTTACCTGCTAATGGTATCCTTCACTCTTGTTTAGTGGGGGTGTCTTCTGTTTTACATTATTGTTGCTGCTTGCCTGTTCTCTGCGCAGCTACCTCTGCCTAGAGTCTCGTTCCTCGCAGCGTACATCCCCACATCCCTAGGGGCCCTCACACCTAGCCTTTAACCCCCCTTACTTAAACATTGCTCTTTTCACATATCCCCAAGTCAGTTTGTGTAACAGCCTTCATTCTTCCCACCTATTCTCTGCATTTCTATACAACTCCATCATCCCTTTTATTCCTGCCTTTCCTCAGCCACCTTATTTGCTTTCATCAGCAGGCAATTTCGAGGATGGTTTAAGCCATTTATTTCATCTCTCAATTTGTCAGCCAAACTGGATCTATACTAATTATTACACGGGATACAGACACATCTCACAGCGAGTTCTTAACCTTTTATAAAAGTAACTCTATTATGGATTCTAATTAATGTAGTGGTGATTGCTCTGATATATGAATGTATATAATATGTATCAGCAAAAACATAGGATTTGCAAAAATAATATCTGCCACCAAACTTTACAATGTGAATTAAAAGAAAAACCTGCTCTCAGAGTTTTAACTTCATATAAAATAACTATATGTGTACATTTAAGGATAAACAAACTTAATATTGAAATAAGGTTTTTTTTTAAATTAAACACTGCAGTGCTCAAAATGATGGGTAATGATAACAAAACTAAATTTTTTTATAATTATAATGATTATGAAACTCATTGCTTTTATTCTGTTTTATTATTTACTATTCTTAAGTCGCCTTCAGAATGTGCATGCGGTTTAACTCACCAAGATGCAGATTAATAACTCGACCATCCTAAAAGGACCCCAAGGTTGAAAAGCTCTGCCATCTGGTTATCAAAGTCACTGCAATGGCACATAAAACTCCCAAAGGTATTAAAAAATTCTGAAAACGTACATACCATGTCCGCAATGAGAATTATTCACTTCAGGGCACTTTGGTCATGTGTGATTTGTCTTAAGTGGTTAGGAGGGATGATTGCAACAGTGGCAGATGTTTTATGTGCTTGCCAAATAACACTTGTGGAAGCCAGAATTCAAACACTTTGTTCTAATAGATAACACTTCTGCAATTAGAAATTAGCCATTGCATAAAAGTGTTTCACATTTCTCTAGGAAGTTTTCAAGATAACAAGAGACACATAAAGAATTTTATGCATATTATACAATGAGTAAATCAAAATCAAGTGTATATAATTATATTGCATTCTGTGTGACTAGTAATCAACAAAAATATTGCAATGCAACTAGAAATGTATACTATAATGATTAGACTAAATTAAATCAATTAATTGACTTTTCATTCCATTCAACATTAAAATATTTTAACTTTAAACACAATATTTTTGCCTTTTATGCTTACATTGTTAAATGAAGATCACAAAACATTATTACAAAGTAAAGCAATGAAAAGGTCCAAGAATATTAAGTAAGGTAAGTTCAATACACTTCCAAGGGGATAAAATGTTAAAATGTTAGTGTTCTTACTTGTTCCTTTTCTCTTTAGTCCATATCAAACACAGATACCATGGGGATGAGTCCCTAATCCTGGAGAGCAGGGCACATCTTAAAAGACAGTGTCTCAGGGGTAGAGATTCCCTCCTCCTCCAGCTCAACCCCTCCACCCATTAACACCCGGAATTCATGTGACTGAAGCCAGTAGCAGCAGCAGCAGGATATTCCATACCATCGTCATGCCACCTTGTGCATGCAGAATTTTTAGAGACAGCCCCACAAAGCTGTAGATGTTCTAAGCAATCTAGAGCAAGTTATAGAGAAATGGCTTGTACCCCTCTCCTTAAAGCTGGTTTTGCATCTGCTGATAACAGCTCTAACATAATCACTGCTTTGAGAATAGGTGGTAAGGTGCATGTTCCCTGCTTTGCCCATGTGATAAATTTAGTTGTGACCAGGTTCCTGGCAGAATCTGCAACCCTCAAAGAGATGCTTACTATTGGCCACAAAATCGGTGCCCATTTTAGTCGCTCCTACAGTGCATGCAACACTCTATTTTCCATACAAGAGAGTAACAACCTGCCCCATCACCAGCTAAAAATCAAGGTCCCTACCAGGTAGAATTCCACATGGTAGAGCATTTGTACAAGCAGAATAAGGCATGAGTACACCATGCAGAAGTGGAAGGCTTTGGAGGAAGCCTCTTTGTCACCTGGCCAATGGCAACTAATGTGTGATGTATGTGAGCTATTGAAACCCTATGGAAACCTTCATTTATCCTCAGGCAAGAATTGAGTCTGAGAGGGTTTTCAGTGCGGCTGGTTATATTATCAATGACTGCAGGACACGGCTATGAAGCAGCAATGTTGGGAGACTAACATTCTTAAAAATGAACCAACATCTCATACCATCTAAGTATCAGGTAGCAGAAACCACACATGACAGACAAAGCCAAGACAAATATATTAACAGCAGCACAGATGAGGAGTTGGAGGAGGGATGTGAAGAAGGGTTGCCACCATCTTCCCCACTTGGGATCACTGCTATGAGCGACAAGTAATGTGTGTCAATAATCTGAGAAGGAGGATAGTGATTTGACACAAACATAACAATAGTAAAAACTATATACATACACAAATTACACCATACCAGCCAGTCCCCCCCCACCACCACCACCACTACAATACACATCTGCCACACTGTAGGATGATTTTTTTTTAATCTCTTGACATCATCATGAATATGTGCCAGTGTCACTTTAGAAGGAAGTTAGTGTTGTGGGCAAAGGACAAATGCACTAATACTAATGCTAACACATTTTTCAAGCATATGTTGCTGTAGGACTCACAACTTTGACTTTCAGACACTTATTTCTAAACTACAGCACTCAGAAGTAGTAATATTACAGTGGGAAATGTAGTACCTATAAAAAATATAGGTGAAAAATGTGTTAAAATAGGCAAAAAGGAGGAAAATTTCGCTTAGGCGAAAAGGAGAAAACTTTCACGAAAAAAGAGAAAAATTGGCAAGTTTTCAAGAAAAGTAATGCGGAAAATTTTTCACACTTTTCGCCCACCCCTATTAAATAGGTGAAAAATGTGCTAAAACAGGAGAAAGATGTGGTAGAATATGAGTAAATTGCTATGGAATAGGCAAAAAAATTTGCTGGAATAAGCGAAATGCAGGAAAATTTTGAATTGGAAAAAAGGAGAAAACTTTCGCTAAAAGAAAAATCATCCATTTTTCTCAAAGTCATGAGGGAAATATCAGTACTGTGATTGCCTCCTGTGGTGCTCTGTGGTAAAGGTGACTTTGCTATCTTTCGGGTTGTCACTCTCTTCTAATCACTATTCTTATAGGCCACTGGTGTCTCCATCCACATGCTAGGCCTTACAGACCTCAGCCTCACCATACACCCTTGCCCTTTTGTGGTGTACCTGAGCGTTGTGCTTCTGTGTTCTGAATGTTGATTCCTGTGTATGACTCCTGGCTGACTACCTGATCCAGCTGATACCTCTGGCTTCATCTGACTACCCGATACTGCTGAGACCACTGGCTGCATCAGTTTATCTCCTTTAATATTCTGATGGGTACCCGCATAAGAGAAAGATCCACAGTAAAAAACCACAAGCAAAGGCCTGAGTCTCGATTGGTATCAAACTGGGAGTTCCCACCCATGCCTCCCTCTCTTCCCATGCCACCTAGTGTGGAGGTTAGTAAGCCCAAACCTATGCAGGTTGGGTTTACAAGGTTGTCCAGGGAGGAGCAGTCCTTTTGTCACAAAGGAGGTCTATGCCTATAGTGTGCTAAGGCTGGACATTATGTTACGGGCTTGTCTGGTACATCAGGGAAAAGCACGCACCTAGGATCCCTGAGGCGACAGACCCTAGGTGGAGTAACTCGGTCCCCAGACCAGGAACAGAGTAAGCCTATCTTACAGGTGGCTATATCTTGGGCAAATTCCTCTGTGGCTACACCAGCCCTGATCCATACTAGAGCAGCAGACTATTTTATGGATGGCGAATTTGATAAACTACACAATATTCCCTTGGTGCCTCGGGAGACTCCGTTGTCTGTTCAGGCCATTGATGGACCATTAGAACCTTCCCATGTCACACAGGAGACTTGTCCACTGTCTCTGAGGGTAGGAGCTCTCCATGTCGAGACCCTACAATTCCAGATTATTCAGTCTCCACACTATTCTGTCATTCTGGGGTTCCCTTGGCTCCAGAGACATAACCCCAGAGTGGACTGGGAGAATTGTGACATACTATCTTGGTCTGACTATTGTAAAGAGGCCTGTCTACAGCAACCTTTTAAGATTTTGTGTATCTCCCCATCTATACCCTCAGAGTATCAGTCATTCAGTGAAGTATTCAGTAAGGGGGAGGCTAGCACTTTGCTGGAACATAGCGAATATGACTGTGCTATTAATTTAATGCCAGGCACGATACCTCCCAAAGGCCATACCTACCCCTGTCGGGTAGTAGAGAACCAGGCCATGGAGGAGTACATTGCTGATGCCCTGGCCAGAGGCATAATCAGAAAATCTTCCTCGCCCACGGGGGCAGGATTTTTCTTTGTTAAGAAAAAATATGGGGAGCTTAGACCTTGTATCAATTATAGAGTTCTACATAAGCTGATGGTGAAAAATACATACCCCATTCCATTGTTCAACTACTTGAAGGGGTCCACTATCTTTCCTAAATTCGATTTAAGGGCGGCCTATAATTTGACCAGAATTAAGGAGGGCGATGAGTAGAAAACTGCTTTTAATACCCGTAATGGCAATTACTAGTATTTGGTCATTCCATTTGTGCTATGCAGTGCTCCAGCGGTTTTTCAAGAGTTCATAAATGATATTTTGAGAAATCTGCTACAATCCTGTTTGGTAGTTTACCTGAACGATATCTTGATCCACTCTCCAAATATTGAGATCCATCGGAGAGCTGTCACTACAGTACTGCAAAAATTGAGAGAGAACAAACTATATTGTAGACTTGACAAATGCAAATTCCATAAAGATCGAGTGCCGTTCCTGGGATATGTTATCTCTGTTGAAGGTATTGCTATGGATACAGAGAAACTCTCAGCAGTCCTGCATTGGCCACGTCCAGTGGGTTTGAAGGCCATACAACGATTCTTAGGATTCGCTAATTATTATACAAAAATTCATACAAAATGTTTCTACAGTAGTCACACCCTTGACTGACTTGACACATAAGGGCGCTAATCCCTCGGTATGGTCCCCTGAGGCCAACAGGGCTTTTGAAGCACTGACGTCTGCTTTTGCGGAAGCTCCAGTATTGTCTCATCCTAAAGCTGCATTGCTCTTTACCCTGGAGGTGGATGCATCTGAGACAGGTGTAGGGGCAGTCCTGTCTCAAAGACCCGAGCCTGGCAAGACCCTGATGCCCTAAAAGATGACTAAAGCCCAGAGCCTGTACGACATAGGTGATCACGAGTTACTGCCCATTATTCTTTCTCTTCGTGAATGGCATCACCTCCTGGAGGGGACGAAGGTACCTATCCCGATCTTAACCGATCATAAGAACTTGACATACTTGTCTGAGGCTAAAAGACTGTCACCTCAACAGGCCAGATGGGCACTATTTCTGTCTAGATTAAATTTTGTGGTTTCCTATCTTCCAGGGTCCAAGAATGTTCGAGCTGACGCTCTATCTAAACAACTTGGGCTGGACCGTGAGACGGAAAGTGAACCCATTCCTATTATTCCTCCAGATCGTATTTTGGCCACCATACGCACTAACGTTACATCTCCTTTGGGCGAGGAGATCTTGGCTTATCAAAGTAGTGCTGTAGTGGAAAAACCAAGTGGTAAATGTTTTGTAGCTGACAATCTCCATACCAAGTTACTAGAAACTTATCACTCATCCAAGGCAGCTAGACATATTGGTCAGGACCAACTGATTTGGTCGATCTCACAGCTCTTTTGATTGGCCTAGCTCAAGAGCAGATTGTGCAGCCTTTGTGGAGGCTTGTTCCGTTTACACCTCGTGCCAAGATGCCTAGGCACCTTCCTCTGGTGTTGCTCCAGTTATTTCCAAATGGTGAGCATCCATGGTCACAAGTATCCCTGGATTTTATGGTGGAGCTGCCCAGGTCCAATGACTGTACGGTCATATTGATGATAGTGGACCGATTTTCTAAAATGGAGCATTGTGTTCCGCTCCAGGGACTGCCTTCCTCCAGAGAGTTGGCCATGGTGTTTGCTAGAGAGGTGTTCAGACTTCCCAAGTTTTTGGTCTCTGACCGTGGGAGCCTGTTCGTGTCACGGTTCTGGAGGGCCTTCTGTGAACAGATGGGCATCAAACTGTCATTTTCCTCTGCCTACCATCCCCATAAGAATGGTGCTGCTGAAAGATACAACCAAGGGTG
Organism: Rhinophrynus dorsalis; assembly: GCA_037306005.1. NCBI lineage: Eukaryota > Metazoa > Chordata > Amphibia > Anura > Rhinophrynidae > Rhinophrynus > Rhinophrynus dorsalis. Next base: position 364,569,361 of record CM074718.1, on the reverse strand, counting down.
GGAACAATTTTTGCACTGCGTTATCTCTGACCATCACGATAATTGGGCTGACCTGTTGCCATGGTCAGTTTGCTAGGAATTGTGCCATAAACTCCTCATCCGGGAGTTCTCCTTTTCTGATTAACTATGGGTTCCAACCATCCTTGCTCCCAGACTTCAGGCTCAAGATATTCTGGCTCTTGGGGTGAGCATATTTGGCAGCTCCACTCCACATGGGCACAGGTTCAGAATACCTTACAAAGGTCATCAGAATGCTACCAGAAACATGCAGACCGCAGGAGGCATCCTGCTCCTGTCTTTCAAGTTGGGGATAGAGTCTGGTTATCTACCAGAAACCTGCACATGCAAGTACCCTGTAATAAGCTGGCTCCATGTTTCATAGGGCTTTTTTAACGGGTGCTCCACAGAGTGAACCCAGTTTCTTTTGCCTTAGATCTTCCTAGGAACATGTGCATTCACAACATATTCCATGTCTCACTCCTGAATCCCTTGGTCTGTGATCGTTACTCTACCGCTCTTGCAGTGCCAGGTCCGGTGCGCATTCAGGACCATGAAGAATTTGAAATCCAAACTATCCCAGACTCTTGTAGAGTCCATGGGCACATTCAATACTTTGTACATTGGAAGGGCTATAGTCCTGAGGAGCATTCCTGGTTTGATCAGTCTGATATTCATGCTCCTATTTTGCTACACAGATTTAATGCGAAATTTCCCAATAAAGTATGATCTCTCCCACGGGGGTCAGATCGTTGAGAGGGGGGGTACTATAACGTTGCCTGTGATTGCCTCCAGTGGTGCTCTGTGGTAAAGGTGACCTTGTTATCTTTCGGGTTGTCACTCTGGTCTAATCGCTATTCTTATAGGCCATTGATGTCTCCACCCACATGCTAGGCCTTATAGGCCTCAGCCTCACCATACACCCTTGTCCTTTTGTGGTGTACCTGAGCGTTGTGCTTCTGTGTTTCGATTGCTGATTCCTTTGTATGACTCCTGGCTTCGTCTGACTTCCGTTCCAGCTTGACTCCTGGCTTCGTCTGATTACCCGATCCATCTGAGACTCCTGGCTTCGTCTGACTACCCGATCCAGCTGAGACTCCTGGCTTCGTCTGACTACCCGATTGGGCTGAGACCCTGGCTTCATCTGACTATGTGATCTGGATGAGACCTCTGGCTTCATCTGACTACCTGATCCAGCTGAGACCCCTGGCTGCATATGACCATTACTCCCACTTTGGTTGCTTCTTGCTACACTGTGCTCCTGGCTTTGGTTGACTTCTGCTCCGGCTTACCCAGCTCTGGCTGACTGTTCCATCCTTGGTCCACCCGGCCCTACTGTCGCTGCCACGCTTACTGCCTCCAGGCAGTATTCAGAATTGTCAGCCTTGTCCTTGGCCCCCTGCGGTCTCTTGTCTGAGTAGCCTGTTGTCTCCCTAGCTTGCTTGGGCCTGTCCTGTTGCCTGGTTATCCCTGGAGCGATCTGGGGATTCTTGCTCCTTGTAGGTGCTCCAGTGTTCTGGGGTAGTGTCCATGAACTATCTTCAGACCTGTCTAGTGAAGGGTTGGGGAAGTGCCGTTGCACTGTCTCCATACCTGATCTAGTGAAAGAGAGAGAGGTAGTCTACTTCCTTTTAATTTTTATCTCAGTAAATTTTCATTTTATTGTATCTGTACTTGTAAAGTGTCATTATTTCACAAGTCTCCACGTGACAGGAAATCTGTCTAATTTTTTGCCCACCTCTAGGCAGGAGAATCGCATAGTGACTGCTATCACTATGAGAAAGTTTAAAAATAATAAAAGAAGGAACTGCAAGGACTTATGTGCCCACTGAGTCTAAGTCTGCGGAGAAAGTGAGCATTACAGAACCAATGCTGGCCAGTCCCCCTAAATCACATTACCCCTTTGTGATCTTTGGGAAATTAATGTCAAGGGAAGAAGAAAAATTTAGTAGTCACACTTTCCATCCCCAAGAAGTCCCGTAATTGCTTGTACTACTACTACTAAGAAGGTCCAGCATCTTGTTAGTGTTAGGATTGAAGGAGGGGGTAATCATATGGAAAACTCAGGGGATGAAATTGATGTGGTTGGTGTTAGTAGTAGTAACAGTAATGGTGAAGCATCTGATGGGGCTAGTTTAAGGGAGTTGTAGAGGAAGCAATTGAAAGCATCCAGATTAGCGGTCAAGGGAGCACACACCAGTCCCCTGGCCCTGGGAGTCCCCTTCCCTTCACGGCATTGTCCAGGTGAAACATGATCCTTAAGAAGCCAGAACTGGTGGTGGAAAGCAGGCGCAGCAATAATACCACCACCACCAGGAGCACGATCAGCTGGGCTCTCCAAAGACCTATTCATTGACAAAACAGTACAAAGGACAAGGGGGTCACCCGCTTAGACTTGAGGAAAGGAGATTTCATCTACAACAGCGAAAGGGATTCTTTCCGGTAAGGACAATAAAGGTATGGAATTCACTGACTGAGGAGGTGGTGCTATCAAATACATTAGATGCCTTTAAAAAGGGCCTGGATACCTTTTAAAAAAAGCAGAACACAGAGGGCTATGTATGTTAGTATTGGATTAATATTTAGTTAGTGCTTGTTGATCCAAGGAGAAATCTGAAGGATTCATCCCCCCCCATTCAAGGCATAATTTCAGATTGCTGTATTGAGGGGTTTTTTTGCCTTCTTTTGGATCAACGATGGTAAACAAGAATAGAAAAAAGGTTGCATTAGATAGACGCAAGTCTTTTTTCAACCTAAATTACTATGTTACTATGTTACACAAGCTGAGAAGGAATGGAAGACAGGGATTAGGATGGACGTTACCATCACCAGCAGTGAGCTTTTGGAATTTTCTGAGTTTGTAACTCTCTAATTCCTGAGTTGCAAGGTCATCAGGATGCTGAGGAGCAGGCTAGTACACTACAGACCACCGTGGACACAGTGGGAATAAGGTCCAGTGACTAGGACAGGTTCCACTTGAAAGTAGCAATACTCCTGGTCCTAGTTTCAGTGCTGATTCATCAACTGCAGCGACATCATCCTCTGCCCCAGCCAGTGAAGGGGAATGTGGAGAAGAAGAAGAAAGAGGCCATTCTTCTTCACCTGTTCCCTATCACCTGAAGTCATAGTTGTGGGGCAATTTTTCTCTTGTGGCAGGCACAGTGCAGTCATTACCAATGGCACTGTGCACAATTTGTGACAAGTTAGTGATAAGGGGAAAGGAGGAATTGTGCCTTGGCACAAATGCCCAATAATGTACATGAAACACAGACACCATGACATTTATGTCAAACATGTTAAAGCCAAACACCTACACAGAAATCGAGCACCGATGTTGCTGTACCCCCTGACTCTCCAGAAAGGCAACAAGAGGCAAGGCAGAGATCAAAGAGGAGGAAGAACAGAAAAACCCAGGCAGAGGCTGGAATTTCAATGACAAGTGAAACAACCAGCTTTCTATCACCATCGTCCTCAAAGCTAATTACATCTTTTTCCAATCCACCTCGTTCATCATTACTTCCCCTGCCAAATGATAGCCACTCTGTAGATGTTAGAATGTGGCAGTTTATGTTCACCCATTACACACTGTGTCGTGCACTGACCACACATGGAAGTGTGGTGGAGGAGAATCGCAAGCAGCATCTGAGGAGATTCCATCCTGCAGAATATGCTAAAATGGTGGCAGGAAGGGTTCATCATTAATATTAAACTGCCAGCAAGTTGTCATGTGTCCTTAGGTGGGTATGGACAAGGGGTATAGTGACAGCAGCAGTACTTGGTTTCTGGTGTCATGGTGTTTGGATAAAGTTGTGCCAGGTGTGCACAGTTCCTGCTCTTAAGGGAAAATATGTTTTCTACTTACAACACACCCATGATTTTGGAGGAGGGGCAGGTGGAGAAGAAATATTGGCCAACTTCTTTTCTCCACATATACTGGGGGCTATGTATTGTGCTGCTACGATCTAAGGTGCATCACTGGAGCTAGTCATGGCAAGTGGAACCTTCATCATCCATCACCCATGTTATTGCTGTTGTTGATCCCATTCGCTTTGATCTGCCTAATCAACCTGCTGCTTAAACAACTCAGTAGCAGCAGAAAGAACAACTGTCACAAATTCCACATCTACATCAGTGCGTTTGACAATAGTCAGTGGCCACTGGCCAACACAACATGACCTGTTGACAATAGGCCAGTAGGGCAATTTTATTTTTTCTCAGAGTTTGTACTTTAAAAAAAAACAAAAAAAACATAGTCCTACAAAAAAATAAAACATTTTTGGGTGTTTGTTTCTAACAAGCCTAAGTCCTTCAAATCAATGTTTCCTCAGGGTTTGGGTCTCTAATAGTGTAAGTCCTACAAATCAATGTTTCCTCAGTACTTGGGCCTCTTACAACAAATCTAACAAATCATCCTCTACAAAATACCACGTCAAGTATCAGTCTACCCCAGTGGCAGCTTTTGTCAGGGGGTCCGTGTCTCTATCAAGTTACATACAAATTTCCTATTTTATTTTTTTATTATTAACTGTCCCCACAATACCAGTAAAGAAACCCCCTAAAACCATTTCCCTGTTCAACTGATTCTTCCCCAGACTCCACCCAACACAAGCACCCTCCTCAGACCCCTTTTATACCATGTCTTATGGTTTTTTTTATTGTATTTAGGATTCATTTTTTATTAACTGCCTCCAATCCCAGTAAACAAAACCCCCCAAAATAGTCCCTGTTGAACTGATTCTTTCCCCACACCCCACCAACACAGTCACCCTCATGGCCCTTTTATATTTTCTATTTGTTGTGTGTAAATTCAATGTTCCCATTGATTTCAATGGAATGAGCTGAGCAAAAAAAGCAGAAAAATGGCACTTTTCAGGGAAAATTATTTGCCAAGCAGGAAGTGCCATTAGTCGCCGATTTCATTTTGAGGCAAAAATTTTTGCCCATCTCTAACTGGCAGCAGGCATAGGTAGCTGACCTGTCATGCTCACACTACTGCCCTCTTCCTCCTCTGCCTATGACACAAATTTCCTTAAGATCCCTATGGGTGATAGAGGAATGGCTTGTACCCTGCTGCTTATAAACTGGTTTTATGTCTGCTGATAATGGCTCCAACATAGTCACTGCTTTGAGAACAAGTGATATAGTGCATGTGCCCTGCTTTGCCCATGTGCTAAATTTAGTTGTTACCAGATTCCTGTCAGAACCCGAAACCCTCAGAAAGTGGCTTGCTATTGACTGCAAAATCTGTGCCCATTTTAGTTGCTCTTATAGCACAACTCTCTGTATTCCACACTACAGCGCAACAACCTGCCCCATCACAAGCTGAAAGTGAAGATCCCTACCAGGTAGAATTCCATACTGTACATGACAGAGCATCTGTTTGAGCAGAATAAAGAGAGTTGAGTACATCATGCAAAACTGGAAGGCTTTGGAGGAAGCCTCTATGTCATCTGGGTGATGGCAACTAATGTGAGATTTATGTGAGCTGCTGAAACCCTTCAGGAGGCAACCATGCTGGTGAATCACATAAGGAAAGGAATTAGTAAAATTCTACCACTAATATATTTATTGCAGAACAAATCAGAAGCATGGCTGAGGAATCTTACCATAATGCACCAACTGGTAAAGGACATGTTAGTGTGCTTTGAACAAGATCCTGGCATGGTGTCCATTAAGAGCAATGAGGAATACATTCTTGCCACATTGCTAGACCCTAGAATTTCTGCCAAAGAGCAATCAGCAGATTGTCACAACAAGGAGTCATGACAATCAGCTGCATCTCTCTGAGGAATAGGATTCTGTCAAGAAATATACAGATATGCTTATTGATTGAGTGGAGGGTTGCATTGTGGAGGATGGGAAGGAGAAAGTTAGGGCACAAAAAATGTCTAGACAGCATAGCGAAAAAGGAGGCAGTGAAGACTGCAACCAGCAACAGGCGCAGCTACATCATCAACCAGAACATCCCATTCTGAACATTAGGCAATGTATGGGTCTTAGCAAGGGAGGCAAAAATCCAACATTGGTGGTAGTGGTGGTGGCACTGGATGTGGTACATCTCTTTGAGACTTGCTCCCAGAGTATGGGTTGGTAACTGACACACAGGAACACTGTGTATCTCCTAGAAGTGATCCCACTGCATGTGAGACAGTTTTTGCATACTTGCAAGATAGCTACATTCTAGGTAGAAACAATGGTACCCCATGGAGTACTGGCAAACAAAGCAGTGTGTGTATGTGTCCAGCATTGACACATACTGCAGTGGAAACCCTTAGCTGCCCTCCATCAAGCTTTGAGTCTGAGTGGACGTTATGGAGACTAACATTCTGAAAAATGAACCAACATATCATACCATCTGACTAACAGGAATCAGAACCCACACATGACAGAGAAAACCAGGCCAAATATATTAACAGCAGCACAGATGAGGAGGAGGGATTTAAAGAAGGGTTGCTACCATCTACCACACTTGGGACCTCTGCCATGACCAATGAGTAATGTGTATCAATAATTTGAGAAGGATAGCTTACATGATAATGTTAAAAACTGCTGTAGGAATATATACTGTACATATATATATATATACCCATATCAATCAAACCACACCAGTCTGCCACCACCACCCCTACCATACACATACATCTCTTGACATCATGCTCCCCTTTCAGTCTGATGAAAATGGTTGCTTTAAATAACTAATGTTATATGTTCCAGTGTCACTTAAGCAAGAAGTTAGTGTCATGGTGTCACGGTTTATTATGACTCTCAGACACAAGTTTTAGGTAAAAACAATCAATTTTATTGAAATAATAAATGATAACTTAGGATGGCAATAACATACATATATATATATATATATACAGAATATAGCACAGACAGAAGGCAGACTCTACCGGTCCTGTCAATATACCGGACAGGACAGTCTTTAGGCTCTACCGGCCTTGCCAATACCGGGTAAGGCAACCTCAGATGGAATGTGGCAAAAGGTTCTACCGGCCTTACCAATACCGGGCAGGGCAGCCCAGAGATAATAGCAGCAGTCAGATGGAACTGGTAAATTAGCAGAATCGTTAAGCAGCAAGGCTTTGGAGCAAACCAGCGTCCGCACGCTGGAAACAACACTGAATAGTATAGCCGTTAGGCTTAGCGAGCAAACCAGTGACCGCACACTGGAGTAACAAGCGAGTAGTATAGCCGCAAGGCTTAGGAGCAAACCAGCGTCCGCACGCTGGGACCAACACAGATTTGTATAGCTGATAGGCTTTGGAGTAAACCAGTGACCGCACACTGGTGTAACAAGCGAGTCTGTATAGCCGCAAGGCTTAGGAGCAAACCAGCGTCCGCACGCTGGGACCAACACAGATTTGTATAGCTGAAAGGCTTTGGAGCAAACCAGTGACCGCACACTGGTGTAACAAGTGAGTTTGTATAGCCGCAAGGCTAGGAGCAAACCAGCGTCCGCACGCTGGGACCAACACAGATTTGTATAGCTGATAGGCTTTGGAGCAAACCAGTGACCGCACACTGGTGTAACAAGCGAGTTTGTATAGCCGCAAGGCTTGGGAGCAAACCAGCGTCCGCACGCTGGGACCAACACGGAATTGTAGCAATGTCACCGACGCGACCAGGCAGAAGGTCGCCAGGATACTGAAGACAGGTGATGAGATGACAGGAACCAGCAACGATCAGTCAGGTCAGAAAACAGCAGAGAAGTTCAGCAGGAACTGCAACACCAGAGACTAGGCCGGAACCAGGACTGGAAGTACTTCAGCATGCAGGAAACACTGGAACAGTAGAGATCAGGAACTCAGGAACACATGAGATCAGGAACTCAGGAACACTGGAACAGAGGCCCAGCTATCACTAGCATAGTGATAGCAAGAGGGTCAGAAACAACACGAAAGGGCACTCAAAGGGTGCCCAATCCAGGTTTAAATAGTCAATAAGAGGCGGGCTATCTGCAGACAGCCAATAGAAGCCCCCTACTGGTGACAGACAAGTAACTGCAGCAAATCACGGGCACCGTGATAGTACCCCCCTTTCAAAGACCCCCTCTCCTAGAATAGGGTTTAGGTTTCTGCGGGTAATTGGCATGAAAGGCCCTAGTTAACCTAGGTGCATGAAGGTCCGTACTATCCACCCATGATCGATCCTCAGGACCATACCCTTTCCAATGTACCAGGTACTGTACCCTTCCTCTAAGCCTACGGGAATCAATAATGCTCTGAACCTCGTACTCCTCCTGGCCCTCGACCTCAACAGGTCCTGGCACCACAGGTGTGGTAGTATAGCGATTGCAAACCAGAGGCTTAAGAAGGGACACATGGAACACATTATGGATACGCATGGATGCAGGTAGGTCTAGTGCATAGGAGACAGGGTTAATTTTGCGAATAACTCTGTATGGACCAATAAACCGAGGAGCCAACTTATTAGACGGAACCTGCAGCTTGAGATTTCTGGAGGAAAGCCATACTCTATCCCCAACCTGAAAGGAAACCGCTGGAAGCCTTCTTCGATTAGCATGGCGCTGATGACGCTGAAATGACTGACCAAGTGCCCTCTGAACTTGTGCCCATGTGGAACGGAGTTGCTCGATATGCTCATCCAGAGCTGGAATCTGTTGCGTCTGAAATGAGTCTGGAAGCAAACAGGGCTGGAACCCATAATTAATCAGAAACGGAGAGCTCCCAGATGAAGAATTGACCGCACAGTTCCTGGCGAACTCTGCCCAAGGCAACAAGTCGGACCAATTATCATGATGGTCAGTAACGAAACAACGGAGAAATTGTTCCAAGCCCTGATTAGCTCGTTCAGCGGCTCCATTGGTCTGGGGATGGTAGGCAGAGGAGAAGGACAGCTGTATGCCCATCTGTTGGCAAAATGCCCTCCAAAATCTAGACACAAACTGGCTCCCCCTGTCAGACACCAGTACCCTAGGCACTCCATGCAACCGGAATACTTCTCTGGCGAACACCATTGCCAATTCCTTCGCTGAAGGAAGACCACGGAGGGGCACGAAATGAGCCATTTTAGAAAACCTGTCCACCACCATGAATATAAAGGAGTACCCCTTCGACATAGGCAACTCTCCCATAAAATCAATGGAAACATGAGACCAGGGGCGTTCGCCATTAGGCACCGGTTGAAGCAAGCCCACAGGGAGATGTCTCGGGGTCTTAGCGCGGGCGCAGGTGGCACAGGCATTCGTAAATTCGGCACAATCGTTTCTCATGGAAGGCCACCAAAATAACTGAGAAAGGGACCATAACAATTGGTCTCTACCAATATGTCCCGCAGCCTTAGAGGAATGGTAGGTTTCGAGCAGCCTAGTACGAAATGATTCAGCGACAAAACATTTGCCCACTGGGGTTTCATGGGGAGCGGACCCCTGAGAGGCCAGGATCTCCTCCCCTAGAGGAGAAGTGATACTCGTGCGTATAGTAGCCAGTATTCTATCAGGTTGGATGATAGGAGCTGGTGCTTCCACTCTGTCACTGTCGGCCTCAAATTGTCTTGACAGTGCATCAGCCCTGATATTTTTTGACCCTGGTAAATATGATACAATGAAATTAAATCGAGACAGGAACAGTGCCCACCTGGCCTGACGAGAGGACAATCTCTTGGCCTCCGAGAGATAGGTCAGATTCTTATGATCTGTTAGGATTAAGACAGGATTCTTAGTACCTTCAAGCAAATGACGCCATTCCTTAAGAGCAAGGATAATGGCCAATAATTCTCTGTCACCTATCTCATAGTGGCTTTGAGTGACAGTCAACTTTTTAGAGAAAAACCCACAAGGTCTGAGAGTTCCACCTTTCTCATGTCGCTGCGAAAGTACTGCCCCGACCCCAATATCTGAGGCATCAACCTCTAACGTAAATGGAAGTAAAGGATTGGGGTGGGATAACACAGGAGCCGCAGCAAATGCCAGCTTCAAATTCTCAAAGGCTTTCTCAGCAGATACCGGCCAACAAGAAGGATTAGCACCCTTGTGCGTAAGATCGGACAGAGGTTTGACAATGGAAGAAAAGTTCTTAATAAACCTCCTATAATAATTAGCGAAACCCAGGAAACGCTGTATGGCTTTAAGACCCTTGGGTTTTGGCCATTGTAGGACAGCTGACAACTTTTCTTTGTCCATGGCAATGCCATCATTGCCAATTATGAACCCCAAGAATGGCACACTGGTTCTATGAAACTCACATTTTTCCATTTTACAAAATAATTTGTTCTCACGGAGTCGTAGCAATACTGCGGATACATCTTTGATGTGCTGTGCCATGTTTTGGGAGTAAATCAGTATATCGTCGAGGTACACCACAACACATGTCTGTAACATATCTCTCAGAACATCATTTATCAGTTCCTGGAAAACTGCGGGTGCATTACACAGCCCAAAAGGCATTACTAGATACTCGTAGTGCCCAGCTCGAGTATTAAAGGCAGTTTTCCACTCATCACCTGCTCGAATGCGAACCAGATTGTAAGCGGCCCGTAGGTCCAACTTGGTAAATATCGAAGCGCCCTTAAGCCTGTCAAAAAGCTCGGTGATGAGTGGTATTGGGTATGCGTTTTTTGCCATTAGTTTATTCAAACCCCGGTAGTCAATGCATGGTCTTAATTCGCCATTTTTCTTTTTTACAAAAAAGAACCCAGCCCCAGCTGGAGAGGTAGATTTACGTATGATCCCTCTAGCAAGGGCATCAGAAATGTAATCCTCCATAGCCTTATTTTCATCACAAGATAATGGATAAGTGCGTCCTTTCGGAGGTACTGCACCAGGCTGCAATTCAATGCAACAATCATAAGGTCTATGCTGGGGTAGCATACTAGCCTCTCCTTTGCTAAAAACATCGCCAAACTGTTGGTACACATCCGGCATAGCAGAGGAGGTGCACATGACCTTAATAGGCTGGATGACGCACTTGTCCATACAAAACTGGGACCAAGCAGCAATTTCACACTTTTTCCAATCGAATTGTGGGTTATGTAACTGTAACCACGGAAATCCCAATATCACCGCATGGTGCGGGGAATTAATCAGTTGAAACTGCTGCTCTTCTCTGTGAAGTGCCCCAATAGTCATAGACAAAGGCATAGTTTCAAATATAACCTGAGGCGGTTCTAAGGGTCTACCATCAATCGCTTCAATAGTCAAGGGGTTTTCTCTTTCAATGCGTGGAACTCCGTGCAATTCAGCAAAGGTATTATCCATAAAATACCCTGCTGCACCGGAGTCAACCAAGGCCAAAACCTCCACAGAGCGTTGTGCCCAAGACAATACCACCTGTATGGTGGGTTTCATTATGCCCGACACTGGGGACGATTGTACACCACCTAGGGCCTGTCCCCCAAGATACCCTAGGTGTGTGCGTTTCCCGGACGTACCGGACAGTAATTTAGCAAGTGCCCTTTTTTACCGCAGTATAAACATAACCCTTGTTTTTTGCGATATAGTCTCTCTGCCTTGGATAGTCTAGTGAAGCCTATTTCCATAGGTTCACTTGTTTCCCGTACTGGTTCACTAGACTTCAATGCCAAGGGAGGGATGGGTGGGCAAAACATGCTACTAGGCTCATTATTTTTTGACCGTAACTTACGATCTCTGGCAATTGATCTCTCACGTATTCTGGAGTCAATTATCATAACATACTCAATGTAATCATCTAGATCAATAGGTAGATCTTTAGCAGCGATTTCGTCTTTAATGTGGTCATTCAGGCCTTGAGAGAAGGCTGCCAATAATGCCTCGTTATTCCAACCTACCTCTGCTGCCAATGTGCGGAATTCGATGGCATAGTCGCCCACTGTACGCCTGCCCTGTTGTATCTCCATAAGGCGTTTGGCAGCAGAGTTGGTTCTACCAGGAGGCTCAAACACTCTTCGAAAGGAACGCACAAATTCACTAAAGTTCTTAGTACAAGGTTTAGCATTCTCCCACAAGGGGTTAGCCCAAGCCAATGCTCTGCCAGTGAGCAGTGATATCGTGAACCCCACTTTACTACGATCATTGGGAAATGCGTGTGCCGTCAATTCCATAAAGATTTCGAGTTGATTGATGAACCCTCTGCAGAGACTAGGGTCACCATCATATCTTAGCGGCAAGGGTGCAGAAGCCGTCAACCCTTTAACAGTACCCCCTAGGGGTCTGGTATCACTTTCCGGTGTCTGACTTGGAGAGACCACCGGGCTAGAGCTAGACTGGTCAGCAGGTACCGTGCGCTCAAGGATCGCTTGAATTGCAACTGCCAACTGATCCAAACGTTGATCGAGCACATCCATCCTCCAATGGATATTCTGTGCGTTACCTTCACCCTTGCTGTCTGAGGTCATGGCCCTTTCGTACTGTCACGGTTTATTATGACTCTCAGACACAAGTTTTAGGTAAAAACAATCAATTTTATTGAAATAATAAATGATAACTTAGGATGGCAATAACATACATATATATATATATATACAGAATATAGCACAGACAGAAGGCAGACTCTACCGGTCCTGTCAATATACCGGACAGGACAGTCTTTAGGCTCTACCGGCCTTGCCAATACCGGGTAAGGCAACCTCAGATGGAATGTGGCAAAAGGTTCTACCGGCCTTACCAATACCGGGCAGGGCAGCCCAGAGATAATAGCAGCAGTCAGATGGAACTGGTAAATTAGCAGAATCGTTAAGCAGCAAGGCTTTGGAGCAAACCAGCGTCCGCACGCTGGAAACAACACTGAATAGTATAGCCGTTAGGCTTAGCGAGCAAACCAGTGACCGCACACTGGAGTAACAAGCGAGTAGTATAGCCGCAAGGCTTAGGAGCAAACCAGCGTCCGCACGCTGGGACCAACACAGATTTGTATAGCTGATAGGCTTTGGAGTAAACCAGTGACCGCACACTGGTGTAACAAGCGAGTCTGTATAGCCGCAAGGCTTAGGAGCAAACCAGCGTCCGCACGCTGGGACCAACACAGATTTGTATAGCTGAAAGGCTTTGGAGCAAACCAGTGACCGCACACTGGTGTAACAAGTGAGTTTGTATAGCCGCAAGGCTAGGAGCAAACCAGCGTCCGCACGCTGGGACCAACACAGATTTGTATAGCTGATAGGCTTTGGAGCAAACCAGTGACCGCACACTGGTGTAACAAGCGAGTTTGTATAGCCGCAAGGCTTGGGAGCAAACCAGCGTCCGCACGCTGGGACCAACACGGAATTGTAGCAATGTCACCGACGCGACCAGGCAGAAGGTCGCCAGGATACTGAAGACAGGTGATGAGATGACAGGAACCAGCAACGATCAGTCAGGTCAGAAAACAGCAGAGAAGTTCAGCAGGAACTGCAACACCAGAGACTAGGCCGGAACCAGGACTGGAAGTACTTCAGCATGCAGGAAACACTGGAACAGTAGAGATCAGGAACTCAGGAACACATGAGATCAGGAACTCAGGAACACTGGAACAGAGGCCCAGCTATCACTAGCATAGTGATAGCAAGAGGGTCAGAAACAACACGAAAGGGCACTCAAAGGGTGCCCAATCCAGGTTTAAATAGTCAATAAGAGGCGGGCTATCTGCAGACAGCCAATAGAAGCCCCCTACTGGTGACAGACAAGTAACTGCAGCAAATCACGGGCACCGTGATACATGGCCATAAGACAAAGGCACTCTGCATACTAACAATTTTTTTTGAGGCATATGTTGCTGACTTTAAGTTACTTATTTCTCCAGCCCGCAAAATAAGGTGGAAAACGTTTGTGAAAAATCGCTGTTTTTTCCTGAAAAGTTATGCAGGAGATTTTTCTGGGTTTTTGCCCACCCCTGTTCTTCATACATTATGTCTTGCATTTCCTTAATTAAATTTGTTGCTCTTCTTTCTGCACTCTCTCCACTTCTAGAATATCATTTTTCAGAACTGGTGCCCAAAACTGTATTGCATATTCAAGGTGATTTGTACAGTGGCAAAATGTTGTTATCCACTCTTGCTTCAATACCCCTCTTTGTGCAAGACATGACTTTGTTTGCTTTTGATGCTGCTATTTGACACTGGTCACTGCTTCCAAGTTTGTAGTTTACCAGGGTTTCCAGGTCTTTCTCTAGCAACGAGTCCCCTAAATCCCCGAAAATCTGCGAGGAGGTTACCAAAATCGAAGAGGATGGGGAAGAGGCCGTCGCGGCAGAGGGAGACCACTCAGCAGGTGGTGAATTTATCTAGCAAACGGTTAACAAACGAGCAATTGGATGTTCTTAGTAAAGGACTTAATTTTGTGCCTAATGAACATTTTAATTTGCTCAATACAATTTTGGATGTTAATAGATTTACAAGATGTTTGACGCTAAAGTTTTATGAGGTGAATAGATTGTCATCTGTAGATGAATACAGGGATATAGAAGTGAATACCATCTTAAATGAGTCTGATATAGAGACCAATATAGGTGACGATATAAATAATCCTACTAGTATTATAGAGTTTAAAGAACAATGTGTGCTCTATGATTTGGTAAATCTTAAGGCAGAAAATAGTAAAGAGGTTGCACATCAAGTACATCAAACAATGGTCAATGAAAAAAGGTGGTATAAACCCAAGTCTATATTTTACCCAGTACACTGTCGAAACCATGCTTTGGATGTATTTCAAAATCTGGTTGAAAAAGATCTTTTATCTCTCAATGATAGAGTAATAGGTAAAAGATTATATAATGATAATTTAACATCAGGAGAGAGGAAAGCTCTTAAAGAGTTATCCGGAGATACAAGTATAGTTATAAAGAATGCCGATAAAGGCGGGTGTGTAGTAGTCATGGATGCCATAGTATACAATCAGGAATCTCTTAGACAATTAGAGAATGAGGTTACCTATAAAGTATTGAATAAAGATCCTACAAAACACTATTCTAGAATGTTATTTGGGCTTGTAGATGAGGGAGTTTCGCTTGGGATTATTAATCAGAAACAGGCAGATTATTTGAAAATAAAACATCCAAGGACCCCTATTTTTCATCAATTGCCCAAAATACATAAGCCTGAAAGACCACCCAGGGGACGTCCGATTGTCTCTGGAATAGGCTCTCTTAATGAGAATTTGTCAGAATTAGTGGATTCATATCTACAACCTTTGGTTACTCGTTTAACGAGCTACATCAGAGACTCTGGACATCTCCTGGTGTTACTTGAGAAATTGAGTTTAAGGGGTGGTTTGTCATGGGGGACAATGGACGTGGAATCTCTTTATTCCTCTATCCCACATGCAAAGGGCATTGAAGCTATCAAGTTTCATTTAGATAAGTATTCAAGTTATACCTTGGAATTAAAAACTTTCCTTTTGGATGCTATTGAATATTTGTTAAAACATAACTTCTTTAAGTATGATGGAGTTTTCTATTTACAACAACTGGGTACTTCAATGTGAGCGAAGTTCGCTCCGTGTTACGCCAATTTATATATGGGATGGTATGAGAAGTGTTACATATATGGGAGCAATAATAACTTTAGATCGTCTGTAATATTCTATTCTCGTTATATAGATGATTTGCTCTTTATATGCGTGACACGGAGCGAGACTTTGTATCTTTCAATGAGTATCTTAATAGAAATGATTGTAACTTACGTTTTACATTTGAGTTTAACAAATATCAAATAACGTTCTTAGACTTAGAGCTTAGCTTTGCTAATAGTGGAATTGAGAGTAGGGTATATAGAAAACCTACAGCAGGCAATAGTCTGCTACATGCCCATTCATGTCATCCTAAACACACGATAAGGGGAGTTCCGGTTGGTCAGATCATGCGTCTTCGCAGGAATTGCTCAACATTAGATTCGTACAAGATTCAAGCAGAAGATCTAAAAGATCGCTTTATAAAAAGAGGTTACTCTGCACATCAGATTGAGTCGGCATATAATAGAGCTTTAAAAAGTCAAAGATCAGCTCTTTTGCAATCTAAAGAGAAAATACAATATAGAGAGAAAAGTGTTCCTAGCTTTGTAACTGATTACAGCTTGGAATATGATAAGATTAGAGGAATTATTAAAAAACATCTGCCGATTTTGAATAGTGATTCTGTTTGTAGCCAGATTTTGAAAGAGCAACCTAGATTTATAGCGAGAAGATCTAGGACATTAGCAAATATGTTATCTCCTAGCTTGTTTAGGAGTGCACCCTCAGCTAAACCAACGTGGCTGACGTCAGTTGGAATGTTCCAATGTGGTGCGAGACGATGTCTAGTTTGTCCTTACGTTATAATTGGCAATTGTGTTGTGAGTTCGTATACTAAAAAAAGTCATAAAATGAGACAATATATTAATTGTAAGACGACACATGTGGTTTATGTAATAACATGTTCCAAGTGTTTAAAACAGTATGTGGGATGTACGGTGAGGTCCCTTAAAGAAAGAATGAGGGAACATGTTCTTAGTATAAAGAACAAAGATTTAACTAAACCAGTTGGTAAACATTTTTTTGAATGTGTATTAGGTGATCTATCTTCTTTTAAGTTCCAGGGAGTAGAGAGGGTAGTCCTGGGTGAGAGAGGAGGAAATATCTTGGCAGAATTGAATAGAATGGAAGTTAAATGGATATTAAATATGCATAGAAGAATTCCGTATGGTCTCAATTCAAGCCACGATGTTTCTCTATATATACACAATGAATAGAATGGTGACATATTAGGGATAAAAAAATTTAAGATAAAAAATCATTTATGACATTTTTTTGGATACTAAATACTTACAACATAAAAACCAGATATTTTATTTTAATGATTATAATTGTCCATTGTTGTTAACTTAGATTTTCGTGTTTACAATGATTAAGATCTTGGAATAAATATTTGTGCTAAAATTTAGACATATTAGCATGGGAATCGTGGGTTAACTTTGGACGATTTGTTTTTGTTTATGCTTTAAATATGTATTTTAAGTTTGAGTGGTATGATATGATCATTGATTTGAAGAATAGGTCTCAAACCTATATTTTAAGCAATCAATGGGTTAATATGTATTTCATGGGTCCCTTTAACATGATAGAGATTTTGGGATAGGTCAGTTTTAAAAGTTCCTATCCGATATCGTGATTGGATACTAAATGAAGGAGTATACCTGTGCTTGCTATATAGGTATGGGTATTATGAATTGCTGACCAGTCCTATGATTAAGTACCTTCGGTACGAAACGCGTTAGGCGGTTGGCTATATGGAGCTATATTTGTGCTGTGTCTAGTGTTGTGTACAACACATGAGGTTCTGTCCTCAAATGTTTTTAAACTAAACACTATAATAAAGAGCAAAACCTTTTATTGAAACATATGGCTGCTTGATGATCCGTGGGTCTGTTGAAGCTCTTCACACCTGTGTCGTCTTGTTTGTCGGAGTTTCATGGCTGGAACTGTGTGAGGTGCTCCGGACCCGCAAATAGAACACTATTTGGTGAGTGTTATATTTTATTTATGATTTTTATTTAGGCTTGTAGCGTTCCATTTTCTATATAGCCCTAAAATGATTACACTAAGTTCACAAGTAGCATTGGGATCTTTTTTCACAAATGCATGATTTTACACTTTCCTACATTATACTTCATATTCAATGTATTACGGTTGGCAAGCAGAACCAGGAGTCAGATGGTGTAGTTAATATAACCTTTATTATGAGAATAATAACAGTAATACAATATAATATATACACACAGTGGGTGATCAAAAAAGGCGAGTACTGTATCAGGAATAGCAGTCTCCCAATATCACTACTACACTGTCTGAGACTAGGCCTCAGCCTGCTGGAGTCTCGCTGTAAGGTAACGCCCAAGAGTGATACTGACTCAGCTTGCAGTCAGAAAATGGGAGTCTGCTAGCCCCAGGTCAATACTAGGAAGGATGTCTGAATAACGGAACCAACCCTAGGAGCGAACAGACAGGGCCTTCTAGTAAGCTTCAGATAGGATAGTCAGACGAGCCAAAGTCATACATGGAGCGGGTAGTCAGCCAGAGCCACAGGTTTGCACCAGATAGGATATCCACTGCAGAAATGGAATGCTGGATGCGCAGTGGACAGAGCCCCAAGTCAACACCAGAGTGGGTAGTCAGACAAGCCTAGGTCATACACAAAGCGGGTAGTCAGCCAGAGCCACAGGTTTGCACCAGAAAGGATATCTAGCCAAATCAAAAAGCAAAAGGAGAATAGTCAGACAGAGCCACAGGTCAACACCAGAATGGATGAACAGACAAGCCGGATCATACACAGGAATCAGGAATACTAGATAATGAACTGCTCAGAACACCAACGTAAGGGTGACTGAGTCAGGACTCAGTCTGCCCTTTAAACACCTCCACAGGAAGTAGATAGGAGGAGCAGCTAGAGGGAGGTAGTAGGTAGGAGGAGTCTATAGGAAACAAACACACATGCTTGAAGCCTCTTGCCTGAAGATGATGCGTGGAAAGACGCTGAGCGTCGCTGAAGCGGCGGTGCTGGAAACAAGGTACTGTGACACAATGTTTGCCCAATCTGTCATTTTATGTAAATCCCTCTGTAGAGAACAAATATTATGTTCTGAATTTGTTATCCTGCATAATGTTTCTGCAAATATTGGTATTTTATTTTCTATATCTATTTCTAAGTCATTTATATGTTTGCTGAAAAGCAGTGGTCCAAGTACTAAAACCTGAGGTACTCCACTCTCAACTTGAACTGTATTGGAAAATGTTCAATTTACAACAACACACTGTTCCCATTCCTTCAACCAGTTTTGACAAATAATTTCCTGCTTGGTGGATAGTTCCATTTTCCACCTGTATCTCTTTTGATGCAGGAAGTTTCCCTCATCTACTCTCAATCACAGACTGGCAACATGCATGTAAACTGACTACCAGTTTTATAGTTTATCTGCAGGAAATCTTCACATGTATAATACATTATTATTAGTGTTGAGCGAGCGTGCTCGGCCGATGCTCGGATCGGCTCGAGCATCGCTCTGCTCTGCACATGGCGGTACTCGTACGAGTACCGCCATGTGCTCGCCCGACATGCTCGGGTGAAGAGGATCTGTGCCGGAAGAGGCACAGATCCGAAGACGCTCCGCTGGACCACCAGGGAATGGAGGTACGGGGGCATTGCGGAGATGAAGGGGGCATTGCGGAGATGAAGGGGGACATTATGGAAGAGGGGCATAGACTCTATGCCCCTCTTCCACAATGTCCCCCTTCATCTCCGCTATGCCCGTCTTCCACAATGTGCCCCTTCATCTCCGCTATGCCCCTCTTCCACAATGTCCCCCTTCATCTCCTATGCCATAGAGGAGATGAAGGGGGACATTGTGGAAGAGGGGCATAGCGGAGATGAAGGGGGACATTGTGGAAGAGGGGCATAGACTCTATGCCCCTCTTCCACAATGTCCCCCTTCATCTCCGCTATGCCCCTCTTCCACAATGTCCCCCTTCATCTCCGCTATGGCATAGGAGATGAAGGGGGACATTGTGGAAGAGGGGCATAGCGGAGATGAAGGGGGACATTGACCAGGCACCCTCCGCTCATCAGAGCAGGGGGTGCCTGGTTTAATGCTCGAGTGCTCCCATTCATTTGAATGGGGCTCGGGTGCTCGGCCGAGCACTCGAGCATCAGGGGGTGCTCGGTCAGAGCACCCGAGCACCCGAGCATCGGGGTGCTCGCTCATCTTTAATTATTATCATTGATATCAATGCAATGAAAAGAGTAGAAAAAAAGAGTTTTCCTGCATTTTTTTAGATTTTCTGCAAAACTCAGGAAATGCTGTGTTTTACATCGTTTTCTTTTGATGTGAAAAGTTTAAGCATCCATTGTGGTGGCCATGGCAGTGGGGACTCTATAACTATTTTTGCCCTTAAATAACTTATGTGACTACATGCTTTGCATGTACTCAAAAGCTGTAGGAGACATGTGTTGTATTGGACAAAACATTGCTTAAAGGGATAGTAATACTTAAAATGTAAAAAAAAAGATGTTATAGGGGTTATCCCCCTGAGTAAAACAAGAGTACTCCACTGCTGAAAGGTGTTTCATTCAAAAGTTATTAATTTTCAAAGATGAATTTTTTTAGGTGCAATATCACAGTGGCCTGAAATTGTACAGTGGCGCTGTTGCTACACCATCCTATGGATATTTATGGTCCCGGGACCAGAGCTGTCCATAGGATGGTGTAGCAAAAGCGCCACTGTACAATTTCAGGCCACTGTGATATTGAACCTAAAAAATTCAACTTTGAAAATTAATAACTTTTGAATGAAACACCTTTCAACAGTGGAGTACTCTTGTTTTACTCAGGGGGATAAACCCTACAACATATTTATTTTACATTTTAAGTATTACTATCCCTTTAATTCTGTGAGACATCTACAACACTACAATGATGTACCCCTCAGCCCATGCACTTTTAGGAGTACTTCTACTGCTATTAGTTGTGCATGTCTGATGTGCTGCTGTCTTGCCTTCCAATCAGATCTGTATTTGTGTTTTCAATTGGGGCTAAATGTTGCAATAATACTTGCACTAGATTGCAGTAGGGCACCACTTTGAACACTGAAAGCACTCATAGCTATGGTTGAGAAATACAGCTTTACTACACCAACAAGTCTATGCATTCCTTCCCCTCCTTTCCCCTTATTCATGTCACTAACATGTGTGGTGGATATAATGATAGTTGTGTTGAATTCTATGGTAAAGTGCACAACAGCTGTTAGTAAAGCGAGTGATGTGTTGTCCATCTGAAAATAATGTATGGTGTATGGCTCTGTCTTTAGTATCTGTCACAGTATCTGGTGAAGGATCCCCTGCCAGTCTCTGTCATCCATGACAAAAAGACTGTCCCTGTCTGCCACAAAGAACCACACTCTCTGCAACAGCAAGCAACTGTATCTTCTCCTTTTTACTAGAGATGGAAAAAAATGTTTGCATCAAACTGAAATCGGAGAAATATGGCACTTTTCACTTGATGAAAAATTTCCAGCAAAAAGTGCGGTTTTTCCTGCTTTTTCCCACTTTTTTCCACATAACTCATTGCATTGAAATCATTGGGTAGAAACATTTTTCTCCACCTCATGAAAGTTTTCTACAGCCATATAAAAGACTTTCAGACTCTAACAGCATGCCATTCTGTGTTTGTGAGAGGAGAGAGCAGCATATTTTTGAGCTAGAGAACATAGGAAAATAAAGGGGAATTGAAGCTTAGTTTTAGGGCATTATTTAGGTAGAACATTTGTTCTCTGTAGTAGGGGAGTCTGGGGGACCAATGGGGAGAAGAAGGGAGGAAGGAGGTTGACCCAAAATACCACAAAATTTGGTGTGACTGACTGTAAAGACATGGGCAGCTGGGGTCCAAATTGCTTGCTGATTTTACTTTTATTGTCTCTGTGCTGGATAAATCTGGGGAAAGAAGTTGTTGATTTTGTTTTTAGCTAACTGTAGTAAGATATGGTGGACAACTTAAAAAACTAAGTAAATAAAAATAAAAAATTATAAAAAAACATAAATAATTAGACAAATAAATATATTAGAGAGCTGACTGAGAGCTTTGTGACTAAGGCAGACCTGAAAGACAGCAGACAACATTGAGAATTTTGTTGAGGGCCAAGACAAGACATCACACTCCATCAGCTGTGTGCTTTAGAGAGTAAAAACACACACAGTAGTTGAGTAATGTCTAGCAAATGAACAAGCAGGAGGGGGAAAGCTGGAGGAAGTGCAGGGGCATGGGAGTAAAGCGTTAGTGCGAAAACTGACTGCAGCAATGATAGCTGCAGCATGTGCAATTAATGATGATGATGATCCCACTCCTTCCTGGATGGATGCAGTTTGTCAAGGTCCCACCAATCACACTACGCCAGTCCCCTACCATCACTACCATACCACCACTACCATACACATCTGCCACATTGTAGGTTGTACTTTAATTTTATTTCATCACTTTACATCATCATGAGTATGTGCCAGTGCAACTTAAACAGGAAGTAAGTGTTGTGGGCAAAAGACAAAGGCAATATGCAAGCTACCACATTTTTTAAGCTATATGTTGCTGTAGGGCTCACAGTTTCCAGCTACTTATTTCTCCACTACAGCCCTCAGAAGAAGTAATATTGTGCTGGGAAATGTTGCACCATATTAAACATAGGAAAAAAATGTGTTGGAATAGGAAAAAAAGTGTTGTAATAGGAGAAAAAAAGTGTTAGAATATATTAGAATAGGCAAAAAATGTGTTAGAATAGGCAAAATATGTGTTGGAGTAAGTGAAAAATTTGCTGAAAAAGGTGAAAAGGAGGAAAATTTTGCATTGGAGAAAAAGATAAAACTAGCGGAAAAAGCGAAAAATCATCCGTTTTTTGCGAAAAGTCATGCAGGAAATTTTTTTCACTTTTAGTACTAAACCTATTGTAGCTAGTATCGGAATTGAAGCAGAAGCTTCCTTTTTCTCTCCTAACTTGACTTCAGTGTTAATTTTTACAATGCCAGTACAATGCAGGATACACCTATTAGCTTCATTATTAGCATCCTTCAACAAATTACAAAACACACCACAGAGAAGCTGCTGCAGGAGCATAGCACCATCAAACCTTTTTTATATGCCTATCAATCTTGTTCTTCTGGATGTAGGAGTGAAAGAGTGTACAAGTACAAAGCATGTCAGGTTGCACTTTTCTGCCTTGACTGTATTTATGTTTGTCTGCAAAGTATATCTCACTCACTTGGTCTCAGTAGAGGCTCAACCAAGTCAGGAAGAAATCTGACTCACCTGCCTGGCTATTACTTATTCCAAAAAATATTTTCTTTTTATTTTATTATTTTTGCACTCTCTTCTTTTCTCCATTTACACCCACATATAAAACAATTACCTGCCATCAATGCTCCATTTAAATCAAATCAAGCTCCCTGTCTTTTTCTTTCTGTCTCTAGAATAAACAGTTCAGCTGATGTTTCTCTCTCTAAGTACAGACGTGCAACATGCAGAAAACAGACACCCTTTGTATACTTTATATTTGGGAAATCCCATGGGGGAGGCACACTTATGGGTGATGACAATGTTATGTGTGTCTGGAGAATAGTGTCAAGCACATTTCCTTCATACTGTAGACACACATCACCCTAAGTACTAAGAATTAGGAAAGCAAGGGGAGTGGATGATAATTCACTCTCTAACCTGGATGGACACAGAGATATGTAATGCACATCGCTATTGCATTGAAAGGGTTACAGGGGGGCAGATGTTGCCTCTGCTCTTTAGCAGAGATAGCAAAATATCCTCAGGCTCCATAGAGAGCTACAGGGAGATCCCAAAATCACCAACCTCAGGTAGGTGATACTGGGACTGTGATCTCTGAGAGCAAAGGCTGCTATCAAAGTTTTGTGTATGTGGTGAACAGCCATATTAACTTATAAGTACACCAACATGAAAATAAGCCATTGTCAAAGAAAATCGTCAACCTGTTGAAGGTATGGATGATTCATGGAGATGTCAATAAATTCTGTCAGATTGGTAGCAGATTCACAGGAATATGATAGGGAAAACACATTAATGCATACTGTCGATATTCCAGCTACACCAGTTCACAACCATATCACAACCCTGGCCCATTATCAGTGTATCTCCCCCTATGTATGTGTGTTTGTTTTAGGGGAAATACAATATCAACTAAGGATGGAAAAAAAATTTCACCTCAAACCAAAACTGGTGATTAATGGCACTTCCGCTTGGCGAATAAGTACTGCTGCTGTCTCTATGCCCCTTGTCCACACCACGCTAAGGATACATGACAACTTGCTGACAGTTTAATACTAATGATTAACCTTCCTCCCTGCCACCAGCTTAGCATATTCTGCAGGATGGAATCTCCTCAGATGATGCTTGATGCCCTGCGTGTGATTCACCTCCACCACACTGCTGTGGTCAGTGCACCACAAAGTGTACAATGGGTGGACATGAACTGCCACATCCTATCATCAACAAAGTGGCTGACACTTGGTGGGGGAGGTAACAATGAACAAGGTGGATTGGCAGAAGATGTAGTTACTCTAGAGGAAGAAGGTGATGGTGAGCTAGTTGTTTCATTCAACACTGAGCTTCCAGCCTCTAGCTAGGTTGCTCTATTTGTCCTCCTCTTTGATCTCTTTCTTGCCTCAGAGGGTAAAGCAACAGTGGTGCTTGATTTCTGTGGTGGATGTATGGATTTAACATGTTTGACATAATTGTCATGGTTCATATTAGAGAAAAAGATACCACTGCAACATTGTATGTCTGGGTAGTCAATCCAAACACAACTTTGTGCAATGAAGATGGCTAGTTCGGTGTAAGAGGAGTACCTTGTAATCTAATACTGATCTAAGGTATAAAACGTAACCTTTATTAGTCTTTAGTTTGATTAAAATCAAAACTCGTATCATATTAAAAACTATATAATTAGTACTGGGGTTGCGTACATTCTCAGCACTCTCCAAAAGAAGAACGGGAATCTGCCATTAATATAGAGCTAGTTAGGCAGTTAAAAATGTCCCATGATCTATGAACATATCTTCCCCACACATGTTAAAGGGATAGCAAAGAAAAAGAGTGCCTATTGTCTGTAATTTAGGACAGACACTACATTGACCTCCCGGTTTGGCTTTCCCCTTACCGGTACATACCAGCCCTGAGTCTATAATTAGATCAAGATTGAGGTTTATGCATCAGATTGGCATATAAGAATAAGTATAAGAAAAGGAGAAATCCTATTTCTTTTCAGTAATGGAAAGTGAGAGAGAGGACCGCATTCACCCCTCAAAAGACCCTACGTGTTTCTCCGCTCACGTAGCTTCGTCAGGGGAATTCTACCCCTCACGAAGCCATGTGTGTGAGTGTCTGTCCTAAAGCACAGACAATAGGCACTCTTTTTCTTTGCTATCTCTTTAACATATGTGGGGAAGATCTGTTCATAGATCATGAGACAACATTGCTAACTGGTGCATCATTTTACGTCTTGAAACTGAATTTTTAACTGCCTGAAAACTGTGGCAGAACGCTAGGAGTGACTAACTACCTCTATATTAATGGCAGATTCCCTTTCTTCTTTTTGAGAGCGCTGAGAACATATTCAACCCCAGTACTAATTATATAGTTTTTAATATGATGCTAATTTTGATACTAATCAAACTAAACACTACTAAATGTTTTATACCTTGGATCAATATTAGATTACAAGGTACTGCTCTTACACTGAACTAGCCATCTTCATTGCACAAGGTTGTGTTTGGATTAACTACCCAGACATACAATGATGCAATGGTATCCTTTTCTCTGATATATTACATATAATAATTGGCTTGCGGTGTGCTGCATGTTTCATTTTTGGTGCCATTATATATTTTTGGATAAATGTCATGTTGTCTGTGTTTCATGTGTGTTATCAGTTTTCTTCTGCCAAGGTGTGTTCACTCCTTTCCCATTCTCATTGACTTGTCACTAATTGTGCACAGTGCCATTGTTGATGACTGCACTGTGCCTACCCCAAGAGAAACATAGTCCTACACCCATTTCTTCAGGGGGTAGGGAATAGGTGGAGAAGAATGGTCTCTGTCTTTTTCCTTTCCTGTCCTAGTCCTGCATCACTTGTTGACCCCATTCCTCTGTGCCCTCAGTGGTCTGTGGCACACTAGCCTGCTCCTTAGCATCCTGCTGCCCTTGCAACTCAGCAGCAGAAGGAATTAGAGCAGTTGCAAACCCCACAAATTCCAAAAGCTCACCGCTGCTGTTGGTGGTGATGCTCATACCCTGTCTCCCATTCCTTCTCAATTTGGGCTAAAAGGCCATCAATGTCTCTTCCACCCCATCTTCTCTACCATCATCATCACCACCACTACAACAACCACCAGTTCCTCCTTGCTATTGCTTCTCTATTATAGGGTTCCCTAATGTCACACTTGCCATTTCTTGGAGACCTGAAAAAGGCAGACTGGCAGCACTAGCAGCAGGCACAGGCAGCTGATCTGAGCTTTTGGTGGTAGTGGTGGTGTTATTGCTGCTAGGCAACAATTCTGCCTTCTTCAGGATCATATTCCACCTGGACAATGCTGTGGGGGGAAGGGGATTCCCTGGGGCAGGGGAATGATGTGGGCTCCCTTGACCACTAATCTGGATGCTCTGCAATGCTTCCCCTACCACTCCCCTAATGCTACTCCCACCATCTTCTTCACCATCACAGTTACTACCACTAACAACAACCACATCAATTTCAGCCCCTGAGTCTTCTTCCTCACAGTCACTAATAATATGATGATCAACACCTCCTTCACTCCTAATATTCGGTTCAAGATGCTGGACCTTCTTAGTAGTAGTACTAGTGGTGGAACTGCTTGGTGATGACAAATGTGACTTAGGGTCCCCTGCTGTCATATTTGGCATCATATTCTCCTTGTCCTCCTCCTGAGAATTACACATTGGCAGCATGTTCAGCACTGGCAGCACTATGAACCTCTCTTGCCTCAATTTTGATACTAATTCACAGCAGAACAGCACATCACAATTCTCTCTCACTCTGTAGCTGCTTCTAATTTATTTCTCTGCAAAAAAACACTTTAATCAAGGGGTGAAACATTTCTAGCCATTGAAAAGATGGTAAAGAATTATTACCAATGGGAAAAAACAGCAAAGATTTAAATCACTGCGAAAAAGCAGACAACATGGCTTTCGCAACGGGACCTTTTGTTCACAGCTA
This sequence comes from Rhinophrynus dorsalis, assembly GCA_037306005.1. Classification (NCBI taxonomy): domain Eukaryota; kingdom Metazoa; phylum Chordata; class Amphibia; order Anura; family Rhinophrynidae; genus Rhinophrynus; species Rhinophrynus dorsalis. The sequence continues at coordinate 364,542,681 of CM074718.1, read as the reverse complement.
ATATTAACATTAATTTTATACAGTAAAAAAATTGGGGAAAAAGCAGAAAATTTCAGTTTTTGAGGGAATTCCTGTGCTGGGAAAAAATTGCTGTTTTTCATGTTTTGCTTTTTTGGGGCATGAGAAGCCCAAAACAGGCCCAGCCAAGTGTATTCTCCAGGTTATAACCTACTATATCCAGAAGTAAGAAAAATACAATATTACATTTTCACCAACTTTCACCCAACAAAACTAATTTAAAGCACAAGGTAGAGTGGTCACATACAAAGAAAAAGCATGGCACATAAGTACAGAAAATAACACCCATCCACCGTATTATTATTATTATCCTTTGTTAATATAGTGCAAACTTATTCCTCAGCACTTTACAAAAGAGAATGACATACAAAGGCATTAAATAGTACAAAAGGATCAGAAGACACATGAGAGCGAACACTCTAGAGGAAGATAGGTGGGAGTAAGTGCTGTGGGGTGTAAGTGCATCCTGCAATATGAACTGCCACTCAGTGGGTGGTAAATGAAGTGCTTTTTACTGCAGTGGTCCAGTCAAGTAACGGGCCTGTTTGGAAGTAAAAGACTCTGAGCTAGCAATTATATCATGATGGGGTTGTAGGTGGGTGAGCAATTGTAGAAGGGAATGAGATTGAGTAGATGGTAGACAGGTTGTTTATCTGGCTATGCTCATAATGCTTGTGGGGTAGTTGATAGGCTTCCCTGAAGAGGTAAGTTTTCTCTATGCATCTGAAGATTTCAAGGCTGTTGGAGAGTCTTATGGGACAGGACTGGGGATTCTAGAGTTAAGATGCAGCATGGGAGAAGTCATGGAGGTGAGAATGTTGATGTAATGAGTGCTGCAGAGAGAAGAACATCCTGTTCAGAGTGAAGATGGTGAGTGGGAATGTATTTGAATAAGTGTCCTCTCTAAGGTGAGCAGAAATGAGTCACCCAGCACTTAAAGAGCCAAACGCAATTACATTTGGGCAGGGCCGCATGATGCATCTATTATTCCACTGCAACTCTGCATGAGCAGTCCTCTTCAACTCTTTTAGGTCTAGGCTGGTCACCTGAGCATTCCTTAGAACACTGTACTTAACCATGTCTGTACTGAAGACACAATGTAATGTATTAAGAGTAATGGAAAACTCTTCTTAAAAATAGTTTCTTAAACTTTAGCTTTCTTAAGACAGTCTGGATGTGTTAAAGCATCCTCCATAAGTTAGTTTTAAAGTTGACTTTAATTAATTAATGCTAACTGTAATTGTAGAGGCATGCCAATTATGTAAAATTGAAAGTAAAATAGCAACTCTCTAACCATGTTCATGCATCACAGCTCAGTATCTCCGTGTGAACTGTGCCAATCCTTTAATTATTTTAAATACATAATATAATCATACTAGTGTAAAAGCCCGTGTACACTGGCCAAGGTCCGGGTAATGTTAAGAGGCTGTGGCGCTACCTCACTGCTCCACGCGATGCAGTCTTGTGTCGCCTCACTCACGTTGTTGCAATCATGCACTGTAGAGACTGCCTGAACGCGGGCACTGCACATGACTGCATCGTGACAAACATCCTAGCGAATTATTATATAGGATGAAATGCAAAATATAGGAGTTATTAACTTCCCCTATTTGAAATATCATACTCATTTCTTACTAGCATTTTAAGATGTCACACACACACCTGTGTAGCATAAAAATAAAGTAAATATTGAAAAGGGAAAAAAAAATCTTAACATTGGGAGCCTAAAAGGTCTACCACAATCGGACTCACTATATGATAATCATTATGTATTGTTAAGAAAATATCTCAGTCAAATCTTAACTCCAGTGAATTTGATGGCAACAAATGCATTGTGTTAGTAATGGCAAATGTCTTGTGTTAGTTATACAATTTTTATAGTTCAGATAAAACATTCCAACTCTTTTTCTGAAATATTACTGTGTTTAAGCAAAAGATGCAGAGGTAAAATATTATACTTTAATAACAATTTCCTTGCAATTTGTCATTTGGCTTAAAATAAGACAATTTCATTTCAAGACTGATGACTGCCTCTATGGCATTAAACAAGTATATATCTAGGAATCCTATGATTTGTGTTATTCTTATACTTACATTTTCTATTAATGCAGATTCTTTGCAAGCCTGAATAGCAATTTCCTCTGATTTATCATATTTTTTGAATTTGACTGGCTTATCTTCACAGCTTTATTTTTTACATTTGATAGTATCATTAATCATTTCAGTGGATTAATATGCCTGTGTCTATGGCTTATAAATATATAAGCTGCACCTCACAAATGAAAATATAAATGTATTATGCAGTTTTTTTAAACACAAGATATTATTTCTAAGGCATACCACAGGACACATTATTGTACCTTCTAGTTCAGTCTACATTAAACACACATTAATCTGTTATGCAAGTGATTGCAAGATTGATGTAAATTGCACTTATAGGTATGGGTATGTACTCCCACAACTGGAAGATGCTTCATTCAAAAGTTATTACAGAAACAAGTATATATGTTTTCTATAATATATATTTGATCCAATTCTATAAATAACAACTAGGGGATTATTTATTTTAATTCTTACTTCTGTGAAGTTCTTGAAATCTACACTAACTCTGAAAAAATTTTGTAGAAACAAATTAATCATTTTCACATAGAAATAAATGAAACATTAGGGAAGTATAGCAGGCATTTTGTTTGTAATGCTTCTCTTGTACTTGCAAAGTGTTTTTCAAACTCTTCGTAAATTGATATATAGCTATTTGCTGAGGAGAAAAAGATTGTGTAGAACAAAATCTACCAACCCACACAGGACCAGCGTGTAGATTACGGTCCATTCCCTCTGCGTTGCTAGCCATTCCCCCAGTCTTGTTAACTACGTCCTATGGCAGCAGGAAGACCAGCTCAATGGCAAAAAGTGCTAAGTATCACCGGGTTCTACCAGGCTGCCTTTGGTCTTTAGATATTAGAAATCTTATCATTTGATATATGAGTAGGTTAGAATAAAACACAGTTTTATTAAAAGACACAATGTGAATACCCACTACGGGGTATAGAGAATCACAAGAAAATATCAATCATGTACATATGCCCACACAGGCCCAGTATACAATGGTATAGAGTTAGATACTGTCACTGGTCAGGCATAACCGGGCATCTTCAGCACAACACGGGTTAAAGTCCATAGATAGTAATCAGTCTCTGATGTGGTGTGTTTGACAACACCCAGTATGATGGTAATGGTTAGCAAGAGACTGTGGTACGAGGTGTGGAAGCACCTAGTCTATAAAGCAGGACTGAGACTATACCCTGTGCTGAGCAGAAATGGAGGCCACAATGCTCTGCTAGAGCTAGAACAACTTGAGCCACAAGCACCCGACTGGTGCAGTAACGGAGTCACTGTACACCGCAAGAGCTGATGGACGAGAGAAGTGTTGAGCGAGCACCCCGATGCTCGGGTGCTCGGGTGCTCTGACAGAGCACCCCCTGAGGCTCGAGTGCTCGGCCGAGCACCCGAGCCCCATTGACTTCAATGGGGCGACACCAGGCACCCCCTGCTCTGATGAGGGGAGGGTGCCTGGTCAATGCCCCCTTCATCTCCGCTATGCCCCCTTCATCTCCGAATGCCCCCTTCAGCTCCGCAATGTCCCCCTTCATCTCCGCAATGTCCCCCTTCATCTCCGCTATGCCCGTCTTCCACAATGTCCCCCTTCATCTCCGCTATGCCCCTCTTCCACAATGTGCCCCTTCATCTCCGCTATGCCCCTCTTCCACAATGTCCCCCTTCATCTCCTCTATGCCATAGAGGAGATGAAGGGGGACATTGTGGAAGAGGGGCATAGCGGAGATGAAGGGGCACATTGTGGAAGAGGGGCATAGCGGAGATGAAGGGGGACATTGTGGAAGACGGGCATAGCGGAGATGAAGGGGGACATTGTGGAAGAGGGGCATAGAGTCTATGCCCCTCTTCCACAATGTCCCCCTTCATCTCCGCAATGCCCCCTTCATCTCCGCAATGCCCCCGTACCTCCAGTCCCTGGTGGTCCAGCGGAGCGTCTTCGGATCTGTGCCTCTTCCGGCACAGATCCCCGCCACCCGAACATGGCGGGAGAGCACATGGCGGTACTCGACGAGTACCGCCATGTGCCGAGCAGAGCGATGCTCGAGCCGATCCGAGCATCGGCCGAGCACGCTCGCTCATCACTAGACGAGAGTCAATAGCACCCAACCGGTGCAGTAATGGAAACACTGTACTCTGCAAGAGCTGGAGGACTGGAGCCAATAGCACCCGACCGGTGCAGTAATGGAGGCACGATATTCTGCAAGAGCTGGACTATTGAGCCAATGGCACCCTGCTGGTGCTAAGTGTAGGCAACCGTACACAGCAAGAGCTAATGGATTGCAACCATGGCTACAGCGGTAAAATGGAGGCAACTATAGCTCTGCGGAAGTACGGGAGGCTCAGTGGTAATGGTGGCAACTGTGCTCTGCAAGAGTTAACGAAAGGCTCAGTGTAAACGGAGGCAACAGTGCTCTGCAAGAGTTAACGGAAGGCTCAGTGTAACGTAGGCAACAGAGCTCTGCAAGGGTTAACAGAAGGCTCAGTGTTAACGAAGGCAACAGTGCTCTGCAAGTGTTAACAGAAAGCTCAGCGTTAACGGAGGCAATAGTTAACGGAAGGCTCAGTGGGATGGAGGCCACAACACTCAGTCTGCTAGGCCAGCAATGCGGAAGTAAGAATGTCGCCCAAGCGACACGGAGACAGGATCAGAATGGCTGGCTGGATCACAGTGCAGGAATGTCAGACAAGCCGGGCAGGTCACGGGAGCAGGAACGTCAGCCAGGCCGGGTCGAATCACGGAGCAGGAACCAGAAGGAGTAGTCAAACGGGCCAAGTCGGTACACAGGAACGCAGGAACACAGCAACACAGTAGCAATGGTACAGAAACACCACGAAAGGGCACCTGACAGGTGCCAGAGGTCCAGTATAAGAAGGCCATACTGGGCGGGCCAAATTAAGCTCAGCCAATGGGAGCGCAACACACACAGAGTGACAGAAAAGAGCACGGGCACTGTGATTCTGAATCACATCAACTGGGACATAATTGGCTTATAAAATAGGTAAAGGTTTAGTAAAATTAGAAGATGAACACTGGCTATACTATAAAGGAACCAATGATGGTCGATGTAGAGGAATTGCATTCTTGATTAACAAAAGACCGAAAGACTAGTTGTAAAAGTAGAAAGTGTCTCGGAAAGAATCGCTTCCTGTGTTATCAAGCTAAACAGTCACTATGTTCTTCAAATCATTCAAGTATTTGCCCCTACAAGTAGCCACAGTGATGATGAAGCTGAATGATATTATGATGATTTATTATGCCTCTACAAACAGGACAATTACCACTGCAAATTTGTAATGGGAGATTTCAATATGAGAATTGGTAAGATCCAAACTGGAAAAAAATCAATTGGACCACATGGAACTGGAAAAATAGATAACAGAGGCAACCAATTGATCAAGTTTGCAGAAGAACAGCATTTGTATGTAATGAATTCATGCTACAGGAAAATCCCGCAAATAAAGGACATGGAAAAGCACTAATGTTAATACAAGTGAAATCGACTTCATACTTCATACTTGCAAATAATAAAACTATTTTCACTGAATGCTCGTTCTTAATTGTTTTAACTTTGGGAGTGATCATCGTATAGTGAGAACAAATATAGAAGATTAATTCTAACCAGCTACTGAAAAATCATAAGAAATTTAAGCTAACCCTGTTTAATTGTTTTATAGTGTTACAAGACCTTCCAGACACAGACATTTCAACCCTCCATGAAAAAGTATCCAGACTTTCATAGACACTGCCCTGCAACCTACTGTAAAACAAGAAAAAAACAACCAGAATATAATAAAAAAAACAGTTGGCATGGTGAAAAAGCGATGAGGAATGAAGTAAAATGGTAATATTAGAAACAGGGTAGGATATGTAGAAAAGACCATAAGGAAGTGCATTAAAGAAGAAACGTATAAGTTCAATAAGTTCAAGACCTCATCAGAAAGGGCACTGCAAGAAAATCAAGGGCTAAAGAAAGCAAAACAAAAAATGGTTACACATAGGAGCCAAATGTTTGAATTAAAGATTGAAGATGTTGCAACAGCAAAATACTTAACGCGGCACAACCTATGGAACAAGTAGGCTTCAGGGGTGGTTTCAGTACAATGGACTACATCCAGACAGTGCAACACGTTATAGTGTGACATAATGCATCAACCTTCTGTTATACATAGCCTTCATTGACTATGAAAAGGACTGGGTGAAAAACCAAGCAATAATTGATTCCCTGATCAACCAAGGAATAGACAGAGTTTACATCAATATCCTGCAATCAACATATGAAAATGCAACTGCTTCAGTAAAGGTAAACAATGATAAAGTTCAAACTAAACTAAATTGCAACAAAAAGGAACATAAGATAAATAAAGAATAATTACATCACTTACGTTTTTTTGACAATATCACACTCTTTGCCAGTAGTCCTGAAGAACTGCAAGAACGCATTGAAGAACTACAACAGGAAACTAGAAATTTTGGTCTGAAAATGAATATCAACAAAATGCAAGTCATGTTTAACAAATTTACCATACCAATGAAAATCACAGTACATGGACTACAACTAGAAGAAGTGGACAAGTATGTTTACCTTGGACAGGAAACATCAACAGATGAAAACATCATGATCGAAATTGAGAGATGAATAAAATTGGGATGGCAAGCATCTGGAAAACTTAGTAGTACTGTCTTTAAGACAAATTTACCACTCTGCCTCAAGTTAAATGTTTTTGACCAGTTTGTCCTCCCAGTCCTTACATATGGCTCGATGGTTGTGATACATGGACACTGAATGCCAAAGCCATACAAAAAACAAAGGTTACACAGAGAAGTATGGTGTGTAGAATTCTAAGCATAACAAAACGAGGCCGAAAAAAGTGTGCTTGGACTCGTCAGCAAACAAAGGTCTATGATGTAACTGAAAGAGTAAAGCTCCTGAAATGGTAGATATAATGGTAGATGGACCAAAGAAATTGCAGAACAGAGTCCACTTGATAGCCTTTTCAGCTTCTATGAGGAAGTAAGCAGCAACCTTGATAATGACAAGGCAGTTGATTTAGTATATCTAGACTATGCAAAGGCATTTGATACAGTGCCACACAGAAGGCTGGGGTATAAAATAAGGAAATTGGGGTTAGGAGATGACCTTTGCAATTGGATACAAAACTGGTTGAAGGGTAGGGAACAGTGTGTGGTTGTAAATGGACAATTCTCCAATACAGTTAAAGTGGAGAGTGGAGTACCTCAGGGTTCAGTATTGGGTCTGCTGCTTTTTAACATGTTTATATATGACCTAGAAATATATATAGAAAGCAAAATATCAATATTTGCAGATGCCACTAAATTATGCAGGGTAATTAATTCAGAACAGGATAATTGCTCTCTACAGAGGGATTTATATAAAATGGCAGATTGGGAAAACAAATGGAATATGAAGTTTATTGCGGGGAAGTGTAAAGTCATGCATTTGGGAAGAAATAATCCCAAGGCTATTTATAAACTTAATGGAATCATTTTAGAGGACTCGTTGCTAGAGAAAGACCTGGGTATCCTTGTCAACCACAAACTTGGAAACAGTGACCATTGTCAAACAGCAGTAGCAAAGGCAAACAAAATCCTGTCTTGCATAAAAAGAGGTATTGAAGCAAGATTGGATAACATCATTTTGCCATTGTACAAATCTCTGGTAAGACCTCACCTTGAGTATGCAGTGCATTTTTGGGTACCAGTTCTGAAAAAGGATATACTAGAACTAGAGAGGGTACAGCGAAGAGCAACAAAATTAATTAAGGGAATGGAGGACGTGACGTATGAGGAAAGACTAGACAAACTTTGTTTATTTACTCTAGAGAAAAGACGACTAAGAGGAGACCTTATCACATTGTACAAATATATGAGAGGTCAATACAAGGATCTCTGTGGTGAGCTATTTATTCCAAGGCTTGATCAGGTGACCAGGGGACACCCCTTGAGATTATAGGAAAGGAGGATTAGACTTCAGCAGAGGAAAGGGTTTTTTACAGTAAGGTCTGTAAAATTGTGGAATTCTTTGCCCAAGGAGGTGGTTATGGCAGATACAATGGATACATTCAAGAGAAGATTAGATACATTTCTTTCAAAAGTGAACATACAGAGTTATTCTGTTTATTAGTAGGCAGATCAGGAAGGTCTGAAAAAGACTAACTTATTTGGTAGCAGGTTAGTTCTCATGTCACTAGGGTATGAGGCAAAGGTTTAACTTGATGGACTTGTGTCTTTAGTCAACCTAATTTACTGTGTTACTATGTTACTTAATGAAGACCAAAGACAAGATGGATAGCTGAAATTGCCAAATGTATTAGTACACAGTTGCAACAAAAGGCACATGACCAAATTTGTTGGAGGCTTGCTGAAGAGGCCTTCATCCTGCAGTGGATCAACTATGAATTAAGAAGATGCACTTGGGGAATAGTGACCATAACATGGTATCTTTTAAAATTAATTCAAAAAAGCAATTTGGTATGGGTTCCACCAAAACACTGAATTTTTAAAAGGCCAACTTTAGCAGATTTAATGCATCCCATGATCTCGTTGACTGGGATAAAATATTTTCAGGAAAAAACACAGAAGGTAAGTGGAATGCCTTCAAAATAACATTGCAAGAATACACACATAAATTTATCCCTGTAGGAAACAAATACAAAAGAAGCAAATTAAAGCCAATGTGGCTAACCAGTAAAGTAATTCATGAAATAAATAACAAGAAAGCGGCATTTAAACATTACAAAGCTGAGGGATCAGCAGAGGCATTTGCAGAATACAAAAATGTCAACAAAAACTGTAAAAAGGCTATTAAATTAGCTAGACTGGAGAATGAAAAAAATATTGCTAAGGAGAGCAAAAGCAACCCCAAAAAATTCTTTAAATACATTAATGGCAAAAAATTAAAGTCTGATAATGTTGGGTCCTTGTTATCTGAAACGGGTGAGATGGTCAAAGGGGACAGAGAGAAGGCAGATATTTTAAATAATTTCTTTTCTTCTGTTTTTACCAAGGAAGACCCAAGGGACAAGAATCTGCAAGCTACTTTTACAGAACAGTTACAGCAAGCATGGGACTGGCTAGCACAAGAAAAAGTGTTAAAACAGTTGAATAGTGTTAAGGTAGACAAAGCTCCGGGGCCAGATGGTATACACCCACGGGTACTTAAAGAGCTAAGCCAGACCCTGGCCAGACCGTTGTATTTGATTTTCAGGGATTCTTTTATTTCAGGTATGGTGCCCATGGATTGGCGTAAAGCAGATGTGGTGCCCATATTTAAAAAGGGATCAAAGTAACAGCCAGGAAATTACAGACCTGTAAGCTTGACATCTGTGGTAGGGAAGCTGTTTGAAAGGTTGCTAAGGGAATATATTCAAGAATTCTGCTGGAACAGGAATATCATTAGCAATAGCCAACATGGCTTTGTGAAAGACAGGTCTTGTCAAACGAACTTGATCGCATTTTATGAAAAAGTGAGTAATAATATAGATGAGGGAGCGGCAGTTGATGTGATCTATTTAGACTTTGCCAAGGCATTTGATACAGTTCCACACAAGAGGTTACTGTACAAATTGAATGAAATAGGCCTAGGGGAAAATGTTTGTGTGTGGATCGGAAATTGGCTGAAAGATAGAATGCAAAGGGTGGTAGTAAATGGCAAGTTCTCCAGTTGGATAAAAGTGATAAGTGGAGTACCTCAGGGATCTGTCCTGGGTCCTCTTCTTTTTAATTTGTTTATTAATGACCTCCCAGAGGGCATAGGGAGCCATGTATCAGTGTTTGCTGATGACACAAAATTAAGTAAGGTAATAAAGTCTGAACTGGATGTGTCTTCATTACAAGAGGATTTGGACAAATTGAGTAACTGGGCAGGCAAATGGCAAATGAGATTCAATATAGACAAGTGTAAAGTTATGCATTTTGGGTATAATAATAAAAATGCAACATATAGTTTAAATGGTGTTTCTCTGGGGAAATCTACTAATGAAAGGATTTGGGAGTAATGGTAGACAATAGACTTAGCTGTAGCGTGCAGTGCCAGCTGGCAGCTGCAAAGGCCAATAAGATATTGGCATGTATTAAAAGGGGTATTGACTCAAGGGAGGAAGATATAATTATGCCTCTTTACAGGTCCATGGTAAGACCCCACCTAGAATATGCTGTTCAATTCTGGGCGCTCTTTCTGAAAAAGGACATTATGGAACTAGAGAGAGTGCAGAGGAGGGCTACAAAACTAGTAAGGTGAATGGAAAGTTTTAGTTATGAAGAGAGGCTAGAAAAGTTAAACTTGTACACACTAGAGAAACAGCGTCTTAGAGGGGATATGATAACACTATATAAGTATGTTCAAGGTCCATATAAAGGGCTCTCCAAAGACCTGTTCATTAACAGAACAGTACACAGGACAAGGGGCCACCCGCTTAGACTTGAGGAAAGGAGATTTAATCTACAACAGCGGAAGGGTTTCTTTACAGTACGGACAATAAAGGTATGGAATTCACTTTCTGAGGAGGTGGTGCTATCAAATACATTAGATGCCTTTAAAAGGGGCCTGGATACTTATTTAAAAGAGCATAACATAGAGGGCTATGTACGTTAGTATTGGGATTCATATTTAGTTAGGGCTTGTTGATCCAGGGAGAAATCTCTTCTTTTGGATCAACGATGGTAATTAGGAATAGAAAAAGGGTTGAACTAGATGGACGCAAGTCTTTTTTCAACCAAAATTACTATGTTACTATGATAATGACATATATATATATATTTATACATCATCTTCAGCTGTTGTTGATTCACTGTAGGATGAAGGTCTCCTCAGCAACCCTCCAACAACTTTGGTCATGTGTATTTTATTGCCACTATGTTCCAATAAATTTGGTAATTTCTTCATCCCATCCTATCTTTGGTCTTCTTCTTAGGAATTTAGTCTCAAGTGGAATCCATTTCAAAATGTTTTGATCTATACAAACTCAGGTCTTCTTGCTATGTGGCCTGCTCATGTACATTTCAGGCCCTTTACGCTTTCAGCGGTGTCATAGAACTTTGCTTGCTAACAAATCCATGCACACTTTGTTTTTACCATCTGTTTTTGTTATGTTTAGAGTTTGCAACTCCATACTTTTCTGTGAAACTAGACATTTTTGTATGCTTTGAAATATAACATAGAAACATAGAATCTGATGGCAGATAAGAACCATTCGGCCCATTTTTCTACTTTAAAAACCTCAAACCTTTTTTCGTCCTTGGTCTTTTCTAATGTTAAGGACAGCTTTATGCCTTTCTCTTACATGCTTAAATTATGTCACTGTATTAACTACTACTACTTCTGCTGGTAGGCTATTCCACGTGTCTACTACCCTCTCAGTGAAGTAAAACTTTCTTACTTTACGTCTAAACCTGTGTCCCTCTAGTTTTAGACTATGGTCTCTTGTCCTAACATTTTTACTCCTTGGAAATGTACTTTCATCCTGCACTTTGTTGAATTCATTCTGTGTCCATGTTTCACAGCCATACATAAGGCCTGAGAGGACAAATTGGTCAAAAACATTTTGCTTGAGGCACAGTGGTAAATTTGTCTTAAATACTTATATACTAATATATTTTTCAAATGCTTGCCATCCCAATTTAATTTGTCGCTCAATTTCCATCATGGTATTTTCATCTGTTGACATGTCCTGTCCAAAGTAAACATACTTGTCCACTTCTTTTAGTTGTTGTTCATCTACTGTGGTTTTCATTGGTATGGTAAATTTTCTTTTCTCTATAAATACGTGCCTTTTTCCAGGAATTGAAACACAATACAATCAGCTACAGAGTGAGAGAAATGTGCTAGGCTGCTGTGCTGTGAATTGGTTTGCAAAATTGAGGCAGGAGAAGCTCATACTGACTGCTATCACTATGAGCAAGTTTAATAACAATAAAAGGAGATGCTGGAAAGACCTTTATGTGTCCAGTGAGTGTGAGTAGGAGAAAGTGACCGTTAACACCAACATGAAAGGGACTGGATGCCCTGATTCACCAGACCCAGTGCTGGCCAGTCCCCCTACATCACCACTAGGAATCTTGGGTACATTTTTGTCAAGGGCAGAGGAAGAAGAGGGTAGTAAAACAGGTCAGCTACCTCTGCCTTCTGTCAGTGCTGTACCAGCTGCCAGTGCGTCTTGTAATTCTCAAGAGTGGAGGAGGAGGAGTAGATGATGCTAAGTGTGACAGCAGGGGATCCTAAGTCACACTTGTCACCCCCAAGCAGTCCTGCCACTAGCACTACTAAGAAGGTCCAGCAGCTTGTACAGAGTGTTAGGAGTGAAGGAGCAGGTGATCATATCGCTACTGAGCAGGAAAATGACTCAGGGACTGAAACTGATGTGGTTGGCGTTAGTAGTAGTGACAATGATGGTGAAGCAGCTGGTGGGAGTAGCATTAGGGGAATGTTAGGGGAAGTAATGCCCAGCATTTGGACTAGCAGTCCCTTTCCACCCATGGTATTGTCCAGGAGGAACATCATCCTGAAGAAGTCATAATTGTTGCCTAGAAGCAATAATACCATCACCATCAAGAGCACATATCAGCTGCCTGTGCCTGATGATAGTGCTGTCAGTCTGCCTTCCTCAGGTCAACAAGAAATGGTGACTAGCCTCGCAATTGACGTCTTACCTTTAAAAAATAGCAGATTGTAAAGAAATCCTTGCCGTTTGGGGACTGGCAGGCAGGTTAGCTCAGTCTGCGTGCCAGCACCGTCAGTCCCTTCCGGTAACCTTATGGTGCACTGCAGTGCTACTCAATGGAGACCGGGACTGACAGCACAGGAGCACAGACAAGATGTCTGCTCTGTAGCCTGGGTTCTGGTCTCCAAACTGCAAGGATTTCTTTACAATCTGCTATTTTTTAAAGGTACGACATTGATTTCCAAGCTAGTTGCCATGTGTTTAATGAATGCATGGTGACTTAGTAAGATCTGAAAGTTCTGCTTTAACGTCCCATATCATGCCATTCTGTGTTTGTGAGAGGAGGAGAGAGCAGCACATTTGTCAGCTAGTGAAGAAAGGCTAATAAAAAGGAATTGAAGCTTAGTTTAGGGCATCTTGTTAGCAGGACATTTGTTCTTTTCATTAGGAGAGTCTGGTAACACTCTGGGGGAAAGGAGGGAGAAAAGAGGTTGACCCCAAATATCCTAACATCTTGTGTGTCTACCTGGGAAAACACAGGTAGCTATGATCCAAGTTCTTTTCTGATCTGGCTGTTATGTCTGTGTTAGGGGAGTCTGTGGGACTGAGACTGGTGCAAAGGAGATTTACTCCAAACGCCCCAAATGAGCGAGGTGGAAAAAGTGGAAAAAAAAGATGTGCTAAGCAGAAAGTGCCATTATTCACCGATTTTGGTTTGTGGTGAAAATTGTCGCCCATCCTTACTAATCATCCAGCTGTTTAAACAACACAGCAGCAGCAAGAACAGCAGTCGTAAATTCCGCAATTATATCAGGGCATTTGACTGTGGCCATTGGCCAACACGACATGACCTGCTGTCACTATGCCAGTAGGGCATTTTTTCCTTAGGATTTGTGCTAAACATACCCAAGTCCTACAAATTAATGTTTCCTTAGAGCTTGTGCCAATCAAGAGTAAATCCTACAAATCAATAGTTACGCAGGGCTCAGGCCTAGCACAAGTCTAATTTCCTATGTCTAATTTCCTATAACTAATCAATGTTTCCTCAGACCCTGTGTCATTAGTAATAAGTCTAAGTCCTACAATTCAATAGTTTTTCAGGGCTTGGACCTCTAACAACCAATCTTACAAATCATCCTCTACAAAATACTCTGTCATGTCAAGTATCAGTTTACCCCAGTCGCAGCTTACGTCAGGGGGTCCCTATCTCTGTCATGTTCCTTACCAGTTTCTTATTTTATATATTTATTTTTATTAACTGTCCTCCCAATTCCAGTCAACTACCCGCCCCCAAACAAATTCCCAGTACAACTGATTCTTTCCCCAGACTCCAACACTGGCACCCTCCCCAGATCCCTTTTTTTGTACCATGTCTTGTTTTTTTTTTTTTAATTGTAATTAGTTTTTATTTTTTTATTAACTGTCCCCCCCCAATGCCAGTAATCAACCCCCCAAAAAAACATTCCCTGTTCAACTGAATCTTTCCCCACACTCCACCAGCACAGGCACCCTCATGCCCCTTTTATACTATGCATTTAGGAAATAAAATATTTACCTATATTGTCCCTATCTGCAAGCCATCTGGACAGCACCTTTCTGTTCTGAGGTGAGCAGTGTTACATCAGTAAAAGGGGCAGGGGGGGTTACTTTATCATTCAATTACTCTTGAACTACAACTATCTCAGTATTGAAATAACCCTCTCCATGGCCCAAATACCGTGAAGATTAATTTGAAACCATTGTTGTGGCTTATACGCCTCAACCTCTGAGGTGCAGGATTCTTGACTTAAAATGTAAACACAAAACAGTTGCTGATACTGAGAGTAATAGAATGCTACTTGCAGATTGTTATTAGTTGTTTCCTATGGGCTTTTTATTGACTGGCGTTGTGTATAATTACAGCTGATTTTGTTTTCACAAGTAGCGTAATAGGATACTAAAACCCGACTTTTAGTGCTGGTAATAGAATTGAGCCCTAAATCCATTAGCAAGTATACAATGAATAACTGGAAGCATTTGGAAGGAGAGTGTCTTTATCACCTTGTCAGTGGCAACTAATATGTAATGTATGAGTTGCTGAAACCTTTTGAGGAGGCAACCTTGCTGGTTAATTGTGCTGCGGCAAAAATTAGTGAGATGCTTTCACATATATATATTTACTACTATAGAACAAATGAATGAATATTCAGTCAATAACAACAACACAGACATGAACCATCTGGTAAATGGCATAGGTATGTTTTGAGCAGGATCCTCACAGAGTGTCCATAACATTTTTGAATTTATGCCAAGATATGAGCAGCAGCAGCCTGAGGAATCTGATTGTAGCAGTGATGGTAGACGTGCATTTTATAAATGAAACTGCATCTAATTCCATCTGAGTTATCAGACAGCAGAATTGGAAAAATATGCAAGACACAGAAGTGTACTATATATGAATAATAACATTAGTACTGAGGGGGGAAAAGGAGGAGGGATTTGAGTAGCTGCCACTATACAACAGTTGGGACCACTGCTATTACCACCGATGAATGATTGTCAATATGCTATTATGCAATATTATAATGGAATAATAAATTATTCTTGTATTTCTGTAAGCCTACTAACACCACCATTCACACCCATGTTTTTTTTTTTAAATAATGGGTAGCTGCAGCCTTACAAAAAAGAGAGGTTTTCAAAAGAACTGTTGGCAGGTTTACAAAGAGACAAGCTTTCAAAACATTTTAGCAAGAATAGACTTGAAAACGTAGTTGCAATGAGGTAAGCCTTAAAAATTGCTTGCAGACTTCAGGTTTGCAACAAGGCAAGCATTGAAAAAATGTTTGCTGGCTCCAAACTTACAACAAGGAAAGCCTTGAAAAAATTGTATGCACTATGGACCAACATAACTTCTGCCAGCAGTGCTAGGTGATGGTGGCTTTAAGAAAAGAGAAACCCTGTGTACACTATAATCCTATATTAAAGTAGGAGACACTTGGATGAAAGATAGGTGCTCATAGGGTAAACAACATGTAGTATCTAATAAAGAGAAAAAAGACACCCTATATACTCAAGCACATCATCTATGCTCCACCCCATCTGTTTCCGAGTAAAAAAAATGGAACACGGGGAAAATAGGGAAAATAAAATAAAACTTAACATTTATTTGTGTGACTAAAATCAACCCTAAATCACTGGGTTGAAAATAAAACAAACAGCATTAGCTGTATGTAAATATAGGATGCAGTCAAGCAATCTAGAATTATTCTAGGTGTTTATCCATTGAAGTACATTTCAAATTATATTGTTCTTCCTTAATTTGACTACCTAATATTTCAAAGTTGTTCTATTGGCTTATCTATTCCAATACATCTCTAGGAATAGATAGTATATATCCTATACATTAAAGGAGGGCTAAGATAGGTTATTAGAGCGAGTAACACCCTGTAATCTCTCCAAGTAGTCATCTACTCTGGTACTCATAGGGTTAAATATATATGTCTTTTTGTGGTTACCTTATACATACTTATCACCTTCCAAAAGTAGTTAATCTATGCCCTCTACCTCTACTTAATAGAACTAAAGTGACTATATGAAGCAAAAACAACTTTTGAAACAACAGTCCCAGTAGTTCATAGCATGAAAAACAAAGTACCAATTGCTATTGTCTCAATCATTTAGATTAGCGTTCTTGATATTTGAGCATTGCTCAGCATTTGGTCAGGGTATTGTAGCCTTCTCATTAATCCTCCAAATATGACAAATTTTCGGAAATGGATATTTTTAATCATACAGACTAAAACACTCTATCTGTCTATAATGTCTACATGAGTGTAAAAATCTGTACCCTGACTCAATTGTTACCGGGTCTGATTCCGGATTGCCAAAAAATCTAGCTATAATGTATTTCTCATTATACGCATACTATCTACTTATCTTTCTTTTAGCTGGTAATAATAAATTGTCTGCTGCTAAGCACATAACTAGTAAGTGTTCAAACTGCATCCTACATTTTAAAGTTCCTTAAGAGTACATATATACGCTTTAAACCACCACCAGAAACATTATTCCACCTAGTGGCATCCACTCATCAGTGTTTGTTAGTTTGCAGCTTTTTGCTGAATCACCTGAGCATGATAACTAGCCTGCTACATGGGACTGGAAGCATTATCTCCACAGATGGTGGTGGAAACAACAGCAGTGGTGACATGAGATAGATGGTAGTGATTATGGTTTCATTTCCTATTAACCCTAGTGCTGCTGAAGCAGCAGCAGTACCACAACAAGCCACAATCACCACTTCAGGAGCATCTATGAGAAGAAATGTTTCTCCTCATGAACCTCTGGTTATATCATGGGACACTAATAAAAAAAGATAACAGGTGTTGTAATTTTCAATGTTTTTGGATTTTCTAATACCAGTGATTATTTTAATTTTACTGAGTTATTGTTTGTCTTTTATGATCATTAATTTGCTTTTTGTACATTTCTGTGTAATGTGTGATGTTATAATGACTAATCAATGAAATTCCTGCTTTATACATATATTGTTTACTGGGCTTTTTTGGATAAAAGGTTTACCTAGGGGTATTGCTGCACTGTGTCTGTTTTGAAAATGTAAAATTGATCACTGAAATGTTGACCTTCCTATAAATTTGATTGTTCTTTTGACCATATAAGAAGTCCAGAGAGTGATGTTTCCTCAGATGTGGTAATGTGTGTGTGTTTGATTTTGAATACTCTTTCAATGTTGGTTTTAGTGATAGTATCCCTTTAAAGGGTAAACTCATGAACTCTTCTTCCTTTGGTGTACAAAAAATAAGCCAAAACATGTGAGACAACCTTAAACAAAAAAATAAAAACAAATATTGCTTATTCTGTGGTTAATCACACCAGAGGAGCATCTCATTTGAGCTCCCTATGCCAATACTGAGATGTTGGCATATACTAATCCCACCCAAAAGGGCAGTCCAATTAAAAAATAACAGGCGAGTCCCTTCTGCACAGGGAAACCAAATAACCTCAGGAGTCAGTTTTGGCCTTGTTTTCATGAGTGAGGTGCAGCTGGTTTTCCTAGGCACCAAGTTCAAGTGGTCCTTTGCAATTTACAATTAGGGAGACACCCTAAGGTATTTAGAATGAAATCACCATACATGAATGATCCACTGAGTACAAACAAATACAGATCTTGCTTGTTCTAAGGCCAGTCACTCTTTCAAAGCATCAAATTTTAGCTTGTTCCATTACTGTGGAGAAATGTTCATGTACATATAAGAATGACCCCACCAAAAAGGGAGGTCCTTTTCCAAATTAGCTGTCCCCTCTGCATGAGAATACCAGGTAAACCAGAAGTATGTCTGTGCTTTGTTGGTAATCCAGACATGCGTCCCTTGCTCTAAGTTTTGAGAGACACAAGCTATTCCTCACTGATGAGGCCCAACAAGGCCAAAACATTTGTCTGGGGTTAGATGTATTCTCTGAAGATTGAACTTGCCTGTCATATCAAAACTGGACCCCGCCACACACACACAAACTTCTGGGCAGGATTATTCTGATATGTACATGGAAAACTTTTGGATTAATTTTAAAAAAACTTAGGGTAAAATATCTGCCACCAACTGTGATGTCTGTCGCCATGGAAATGACATCCACAAATCATTGAATGTGGTGTCTTTTGATCAAAGGCACAAGAGAAAAACTCATTGAGGCCAGTGGAATTTTTAGACTATAGTAAGATAAGCTAATAGTTATTAGGCAGTGTTAGTTCTCATTTAACCCTTTGAGTGACAGAGGGGTGTGCAACACACTGCAATGCCCCTTCCGTTGTACAAAGGATAAAGTTTAAAGTCAATGTAACAGGTCTAACTTTTTGGGTGGCATAATAAAAAGTACACACATAGCTAGAATACACAACAGCATGTTAAAACTGTTCAGATTCTAGAGCTAAAGGATGCCCAATTTGAATTCCTTTTTATGATTTACATATATTTTAGATATTGTGCCATAAAATCTCTGCTGCATCATTTTGGTTTATAGCAGTGGAATATTTCCTACTTACTTTATTATTTTCACTGGTAGCCAAGAAGGTTTAGGTTTGAAAGTATTTTATGTTTCTGTTTTTGGACCATTTCCTCTTTTTAATGTTTAATTATCTTGATCATGCTCAGATAACTTGTTATCTTGGTCAATTTGTTTTATACCTATAGGTGTAGGAGAGTTTAAGTAAATCTCTTTTATTATTTAATAGACCAAAATATTTTGAGTGACTTGTATTGGCTGACTTGATAGGATGTAAGAATCCTAAAGGTACACATTTAATGGAATAGAATATGTGGTCACCCATGAAGGTTACAAAAAAGGCACTTAATATAATTATATTTGTTTCACTTACTTTACATTGCTTTTTGAAATATGAGGAAATAACTGAACATATTATCCATTAACCACATTAAATTACAGCTACTGAAAAACTATAATTGCAGAAAATATGAAAAAGTTTTTATAGGAGAAATATAATATTTTCTGTTAGAATAGTTTTTGATTCTGCTACGTGAAAGCAATGAATATCCTGTGTTATTATTCCTGCTGAAGCCAAGCACCACCTTTCTCAAATTTAACCCCTTGAGCTAATTGAAGACATCTTGCATCTAAGAAGCTCTCCCTTGCATTCTAGGGGGTGCTCAGTGTATTTCCCTACAATGTATGCAATACCCCTCTGGAACTCTTGGCTTCCTATGTTCAAAAGAAAGGTGGAGAAATTCTGCAATTCCCAACTAACAGCAGCAAAAGTACTCCATTCCTGGATCGCTGGTGTACATAATAGAAGTGATGTTGATATGTCAGAAAGTGTGCAAATATTTTCTGTTCCTGTTGCAGAGGATTATGACTCTGAGTTTGTTTTTGGAGATGACAAGAGTCACAGAGGGCCTACACTTACCACCACCATCCTGATACCTACACAAATGATGGTGTTAAAGCAATAAAGTTAAACAGTTCTTCTACTATGAACTTCCATCTCACACTACATAAGATAGAAGTAAAAACCTGCACATACATAATGCAAAAGTATGCTTATAGAATAGTAAACTTGCCAAAATGTTGGGTTTTGACATGTTGCCCTTTTCTTTTGTTGAACAGAGGCTTTAAAAAACTAATGTATTGCATCCTGTTGGAATATCCCAAACCACAGTTATTTTTCAAGGAGGGTTGTGCCTATATTACTTAAGTAGGAAGTGGGCATAGGACAAAGGCACTCAGCCTGCTAACACCTTTTTTACAAGGCATATGTTGTTGTAGAACTCACAGCTTTTACTTTCAGCTATTTATTTATCAACTTCAGCCTTCAGAGGAAGTGATATTGTGGTGGGAAATCTTGCAGTCACACAAAACATAGGTGAAATATGGCTAAGTTCTTGTGGGAAATGTTTTGACAGTGGCACAAAGGAGAAATTTGCAGCAGGAATTTTCATGAAAAAAAAAATCTCCTGCTTTTTTTGGGGAAAAAAAATGCTGTAAATTTCTCTGACTTTTCTCCCATCCCTAGTCTGCATAAGAGCTAGAGAAAATGAAGGGAGATATTGCTGGTTTACAGGAAAAACACAAGGCTTTATTTTTTTTTAAATAAGTAGATTTCCTCTGATCTGATTGCCTAGCTTGAAAGAGCTGTAACTAAATATAAAAATAACATAATAGCAATATAGGGAGAGTGCTGACAATCTAACACAATCAAAGAAATGTCTCATTGTCTCAATGTCTCAGGAGTTTCATGCCACCTGAGCACTTCATCAGGGAATCTGATCTGATCTGATTCCCTGATGAAGTACCCAAGTGTCATGAAACAAATTGGATAAAGTAAAATAATGTTTGCTAATCCAAGAGAGCTGTGGGCGCCCGGAGAAGTGCCAGCAATTTGAGAACACTTAGAAACAACCTCTGCCCGCTAAGATAACATCTACAAACAGCTGAACTCCTTTGAGGGAGGTGCATCTATGCTCTGCCTGCTTTCATCTGTCTGGAGAATCCATCGAGGGGGAGAGCCCGTAGCCCATACCCGGTGAGCGCTGCATAATAACAGCATAGCAGCTGTGGCTGCCGGAAGGACACCCCTGCAAACCGGACAGATGGTGAGGAAACTTCCCATATTACACACGGATGGGATGAATATCTGTTTCCACAGCAGGACAGGAGAGCAAGGAGTGGGAGACTCAATCTTTATATATTTATAGACGGGAAAGGTAACGGAGGACTTTACTCTATATTCAATTACGCAGCCTCGGATTAACTTTTTATTTAATACTATAGATTCTAGTGGTACCAGTAGTAATTTTATATACACATGGACTATATTATGTGATTAATTGTGGGATAGCAATTTTGGTTATCTTTTTCTGTTTTATCATTAAACGTCTTTTATGCTACTTGGTTATTAATGCTCGCTACATTTTATTTAGGTATATATCTCATTTAGGGGTACATAGGGTTTAAGTTTTATATTATTTACATAATTTCACTTGCTTTGATTGTATTAAATAGTCAGCGCTCTCCCTATATTGCTATTTTGTACACAAGTTTTTAGACTTACACACCAGTCTTGGGATAGTAGCAGCTGGAATAGAGGCCTTAGTTCCAGTTGCCCGTTAAAGTAGTTTGGACCTGAACCAATAGAGCGCCTTTAGCTTCCACTTTTTTGTTAGTTCTTTTAGGAGTATAAAGATAACATATCCTTGTCTAAAAAAGAAAAACTTAAGCAGGTACAATCAGATCATAAGGAACTGAGAGTTTATCCACTGTTATTGGATATTATTGAGAGACATGCATTTCACTGCTACCTTTGAGTTCCAGTTATACTCACCATCCCACAATCATTAGTTAAGTCACCAAGAAGGACTGTTATATCAGCAAGGAATTTGTTTTGTCATGATTTTTGGATTTTATACCTCCAAAATTATGTGCCTACATTTGTGATTTAGTAGACTTTATTTGCAAGCTTCTGAAAACAATTGGTGACTAGGGATGGGTGAAAATTTTCACCTCAAACTGAAATCGGCGAATAATGGCACTTCCCACTTGGCAAATAATTTGAAACAAAAAGGGCAGTTTTTTCCCCTTTTTTTACCCTAGCTCATCCCATTGAATTCAATGGGAGCATTTATTTTACACACAACACATAGCAAAAATTATTTTATTTCCCAAAGGCATACTATAAAAGGGAAATGAGGGTGCTTGTTTTGGTTGGGTGTGGGGAAAGAATCAGTTGAACAGGGAATTTTTTTTGGGGGGGTTGTTTACTGGGATTGGGGAACAATTAAAAAAATGCTAAATACAATTAAAAACCCACCAAAATACATGGTATAAAAGGGATCTGAGGAGGGTGCCTGTGTTGGTGGGTGGAGTCAGGGGAATGAATCAGTTGAACAGGGAGTTTGTTTTGGGGGGTTTCTTGACTGGTATTGGGGGGACAGTTAATAAAAAATAAATCAATAAAATAAAATAAGAAATTTGTATGTAAAGTGATAGAGACAGGAACCCTCTGACATAAGCTGCTACTGGGGTGGATTGATACTTGATGTGATAGAGTATTTTGAAGAGGATGATTTGTTGTTAGAGGCCCAAGCCATGAGGAAACATTGATATGTATGACTTAGACTTATTAGACTCACAAGCCATAAAGAAACATTGATTTGTAGGACTTAGACTTGTTTGGCACAAGCTCTAAGGAAACATTGATTTGTAAGATTTAGGCATGTTAGAAACAAACCCCCCAAGAATAATACTTTTTTTGTCGGACTATGGATTTGTATTTTTTTTTAATTATTGAATGAGGTAATTATTATAGATTGTTTATAGTAATGTGTAAGAGTAGCATCATGAAGATAATAACCAGCCTCTTTTTCTTTAATCTGAGTAAATGGTTATATATATCATTAGGATTCTGAGGACCTAGTACCAGATCCAGCCCATCTTTGAATACTGTACGCACTGTCTCTGTTGTTACTCTATCTGAAATATTAGTTGATCCTTCAATTTCATACTCTATTAACAAAAGCAAGAAACAAAACATACTTCTCAGAAAGGAAACAATATAGCATATAACACAAATAAATTATTCAGAAGTATCTATGTATCAGCACACAATGCACAACAGAACAAGAAAAAGGTTGTTGCGCAACTAGCTTTAATGCATTACACAAAAGAATAGAAATGGATAGTGGAACACAAGTGCACATCCCATAATGAAATAACATATAGATGTACTCAGCCTGAGGCGTCCTGGTTAGGGATGGGTGAAAATTTTCATCTCAAACTGAAATCGGTGAATAATGGCACTTTCCCCTTGGTGAATAATTTCCCATGAAAAGTGCAGTTTTTCCACTTTTTCCCCACCTTTTCCACCCATTGAAATCAATGGGAAGAAAAGCTTTCTACAGCCATATAAAAGGCTGTCAGGCTCTCACAGCT
The DNA here is from genome assembly GCA_037306005.1 of Rhinophrynus dorsalis. Taxonomy (NCBI): domain Eukaryota; kingdom Metazoa; phylum Chordata; class Amphibia; order Anura; family Rhinophrynidae; genus Rhinophrynus; species Rhinophrynus dorsalis. The sequence continues at coordinate 364,519,431 of CM074718.1, read as the reverse complement.
TGCCATTTTTGTGTCTGTGAGAGGAGAGAGCAACACTTTGTTTGAGCTTAGTTTGAGTTTAGTTTAGGGAATCTTTTCGGTAGGACATTTGTTCTGTTAGGAGAGTCAGTGGGGCACTCTGGGGAGAAGAAGGTAGGAAGGAGGTTGACCCCAAATACTACAAAATTCCATGTGACTGTCAAGCCAAAGGGAGCTAGAGATCTATTTGCTTGCTGATCTTGCTGTTATTGACTCTGTGCTGGGTGGGGAAGTCTGGGGAAAGACTGTTGATTTTATTTTTCAGTTAGAATTTTTTTGGACACACTGTGATAAGACAACAGGGTTTACAACTTAAAATAAATAAATAAAATAAATAAAAAAGAATAAAGAACTAAATATATTAGACTGGGCTTAGGCAAGGCATCATACAGCTCCATCAGTTGTGTTGTATACCGTACAGTAAAAAAACATGTAATGTCCAGCAAACACACAAGGGGAAGGGGGAGGGGTGGAGCAGTGCAGGGACACGAGAGAAAAGTAGTAGTTCAAAAACTGACTGCAGTAATGGTTGCCGAAGCATGTGCAATCAGTGATGATGATGATGAACCCTCTACTCCAAGGGAGGATGCAGTTTGTCAAGGTCCCAGCAAAACTAGTTCCAGCACCACCAGTGCCAGTAGAAGTAAAGAAGCATATAAGAAGAACACTGAAGATGACAAAAAGTTGCATTCAAGTGTTGATGATGCTGGCAATAGCATAATAGAGGAATGTGTAGCAGCTGAAGCACCTGCTGCATCAGACAGTGAGACAAACAAGCACCAAAACACCAATCCTCAAAGTAGTAGGGAACTTTGTTACAGTAAAAGTAAAAAGAAAAGCTTAGAGGAATATGAGGGTAATAGTGGGCAAACTGGGCAAGAATTGTCAGGTGATACTGATGCTGCTGAGGATGACCTAATGATGACTGATGATGATGCTGATCTAGAATATATCCCTCCAGCATCCTTCTCTTGTTCAGATACAGATTTGAAAGTGAGGATGATAACAGGGGTATAAGGTTAGCAGAAAGTCAAAGGCTGAATCTTCTACCACTTTTAAGGAGCACTGTGGCTGTCTATAAACTGTTTGAGGAAGCCATTGAAAAGTCTGACCCCGGACAAGCACAGATGTCAAAAAGCACACAGTCACCACAATCATCATCGGCATCATTGCCTCTTCAAAGTCCAAGTCCCACTCAGCCACACAAACCTGTTTTGAATACCCAGCAAAAGCAACACAGATTAACATCCACAATGTTATATATGATGAGTGCCTCTGCTGCTTTAAGTGCTGCACCTTTGACACCTAGTAGTAGTGGCAGTAGAATTGCATCAACATCTAGCCGAAGTAGTAGTAGTAGCAGCAACACTACCTCAGGAACCCCTCATTCCATGAAGTCCACAGTATGGAGATACTTCACTCAGGATTCTCAAGCTAAGCATGTTGCTATCTGTTGTCTATGCAAAAAGCCTGTGAGCAGGGGGAAAGCAGGCTCACACCTAGGCAACTCCTCTATGAGATGCTGCCTGAAGCACAACCACAGACCTGACTGGGAGACACACTATCAGCAGGCCAAAGGTGGCACAACTAGCAGCAGCAGAAGCATTTTAAAACGTTCCCATGGCTCTAGGGCAGAAAAAAGAAGTAGTGAAGTTATTTATGTGTCAGAGAGTGTGCTACTGCCAGTGCCAACAGTTAGTTCAGTCCAAATAACACCTAGGGCTCCTGCAGCAGAGGAGTATGATGACACTGGCTTTGCTGTAGGAGATGGCAAGAGTCATAGACTGCCCACACATGCTGCATCTACCGCCACCACCTCCTCTAGTAATGTTAAAGCAATAAAGTTTCAGGGTTCTTCTGCCATGTCCTGCCAACTCACACTGACTGAGCTCCTGGGAAGGAGACAAAAACTTCACAAAACCAATCCCAAAGTACACATTTGGAATGGCAAGGTTGCCAAGATGCTGGCAATGGACATGCTGCCGTATTCTTTTGTAGAAAACCGAGGTTTCAGAGAACTGATGTCATGTGTAGCTCCACTCTGTAATATCCCAAGCCGCAGTTATTTTTCCAGGACAGCTGTGCCTGAATTGTACAAGCAGGTGATTAGTGTGGTAGGCAAAGGACTTAAAAGTGTGTATGGCAAGAAAATCCACCTGACAACAGATATGTGGACAAGTGGGCAGAGCACAGATTATATGACTGTGACTGCTCACTGGGTTTCCCTCCCAGCACCAACAGTGGACAACACTAGCTTAGAGCATCATGTAAAAGCCAGTAATCGTGCTTCTGGTTGTTGCACTGCGATTAAAAGGCAGCAGCAACAGCAGCAGCAGGACAGCCATACCATTGTCATGCCACCTTGTGCATACAGAGTTTTGAGAGACAATCCCACAAAGCTGTAGATGTTCTGAGTAAACTAGAGCAGGTGATAGAGGAATGGCTTGTACCCCACTCCTTAAAAGCTGGTTTTGTGTCTGTTGATAATGGCTCAAACATAATCGCTGCTTTGAGAATTGGTGGTATGGTGTATGTTCCCTGCTTTGCCCATGTGCTAAATTTAGTTGTGGCCAGATTCCTGGCAGAATCCAAAACCAACAAAGAGATGCTTACTATTGCCTGCAAAATCTGTGCCCATTTTAGTCGCTCCTACAATGCACACAACGCTCTATATTCCATACAAAAGCGTAACAACCTGCCCCATCACCAGCTGAAAATGGAAGTCCCTACCAGGTGGAATTTCACCATGTACATGCTAGATCATTTGTATGAGCAGAATAATTAGCGAGTACACCATGCAAAACTGGAAGGCTTTCGAGGGAGCCTCTTTGTCACCTGGCCAATGGCAACTAATATTGATATTGTAACGGTTTGTTTTGACACTCAGACCAGTAGGTAAAATAAAACAACTTTTATTGAAAGAAAATAAATATAAATGATCGCCCTCTACAGTTGACAGCAACAATTGCAAGTGAATACACAGTACACATAGATTCACTATAATGGATAGAAGGCAGACAACATAGGTTCAGAAAATAGGGAACTGGTCCCTAAAGGGTAAATGAGAACAATTTGTCCGTCTCAGCTGTGGGGTTTGGCACGCCCGTATGATGTAGTGATAAACTGAGCAAATGTGCACAGCACAGAGTTCATGCAATGATGGGTAGTAGATGTTCAGTGACCAACGTGAGCTATAGCAGCACAGTGACCCAAAATAGCCCCCGCGGGCGTTCACCAGGAGACCACTGAGACTGCAAGTGCAAGAGTATGTAGCCCCCTCGGGCGTGATCGAGACTAGCCTGAGATGCGAAGCTGGCTTTTTAGCCCCCACGGGCGTATAACCGGAGACCAACGTGAGCACAACACGAGCCAATAGCCCCCACGGGCGTTTACCTTCGGATCTTGCAAGAGCTTGGAGCCTAACCTTGCCACCAATAGCCGCACCGGATACCTCCAGTAATAACCGTGATACCGAGAGCCAAAGACGCCCAACCGGACCAACAGGATAGACTACTCTGCAAATGTAAATGGGAGTCGCCGTCCAAGCAGCGGCCAACTCAGCAGCAGTAGACTTACAAGGTAACGGCTCGGTAATCAGAAAGGAGGTTCGGCAAGAGAGAAGCGGCACTGCAAGGGTTAAAAGGTATGTTTGAATCTCCCAGGCTCGGTATGGTAACTTAGCTCTGCAGCGTAATGAGGCTCGGTACAAGGAGCACAGCTTATGCATGTCAGCAAGGAACTCTGCACTGAGGGATGGGTTACACAGGAGTGTACTTGTCACACTAGGTCGGCACAGCAACGCAGGATTCAGAATGTCGCGGTGGCGACAACAGGCCAAGCAGGTTGCTGGAACAGGCTGCTGTGATCTCGAAGCAGGAAGTCAGCCAGCCGGGTCGTCGCACGTAGAAGTCTCTCAGACAAGCCGGGTCGTAGCACGTACAGGGTTCTCAGACAAGCCGGGTCGTAGCACATAGAGGATTCTCAGACAAGCCTGGTCATACACGATCAGGAACACTGGAGCATAGTCAGGACAGGCCAAAGTCGGTACACAGGAATCCGGATACAGGAACACAGCAACAGCAAGACTGGCTCTGAAACACCACGAAAGGGCATCTGACAGATGTAAGAGTCAGGTATAAAAAGGTCACCAAGGGGCGGGCCAAACCAACTGAACAAATCACAGTCTGCCACAGATGGGAGTGACAGGATAATCACAGGCACTGTGATAGATATTTGTGAGCTGCTGAAACCCTTTGAGGAGGCAACCATGCTGGTGAATCGCATTGGGGCAGGAATTAGTGAAATTCTACCACTGATATTTTTATTGCAGAAAAAAATAAGGAGCATGGCTGAGGATTCTTACCAGAATGACAACACAGACATGCACCAGCTGGTAAAGGACATGCATAAGAGCCATCAACCATTTGTCACAACAAGGCGTCATGACAATCAGCAGCAACTCTGATTAATCAAATTCTGTCAAGGAATATTGAGACATGCTTATTAATAGAGTGAGGGGTTGCATTGTGGAGGATGAGAGGGAGAAAGTGAGGACACAACAAACATCTAGGAGTATTGTGAAAAGGAAGGCAGCAAAGCATTTGAACCAACAGAAGCGGCTACATCATCAACCAGAATATCCCATTCAGAGCACAGGGCAATTCATTGGTCTCAGAGGGCTGGCAAAAACCCAACATTGGTAGTGGTGGTGGCACATCTCTTTTGAACTTGCTCCCTGAGTATGGGTTGGCAACTGACACACAGGAACACCGTGTAGCTTTTAGAAGTGGTCCCAATGCATTTGAAATGTTTCTGCATACTTGCAGGATAGCTATGTTTTAGGCAGAAACAATAACCCCATGGATTACTGGCAAACAAAGCAGTGTGTATTGCCAGCATTGAAACGTACTGCAGTGGAAACCCTTAGTTGTCCTCCAGCAAGCATTGAATCTGAGATGGTTTTCAGTGCAGCTGGTTATATTGTCAATGACTGCAGGACACGGCTATGAAGCAGCAATGTTGGGAGACTAACATTCTTAAAAATGAACCAAAATCTCATACCATCTGAGTATCAGGTAGCAGAAGCCACATATGATGACAGACAAAGCCAGGACAAATATATTAACAGCAGCACAGATGAGGAGTTGGACGAGGGATGTGAAGAAGGGTTGCCACCATTTTCCACAATTGGGACCACTGCTATGACCGATAAGTAATGAGTGTCAATAACTTGAGACGGAGGATAGCGGGTGACAATGGTAAAAATACATATACAAATCATACCATGCCAGTCCCTCACCACCACCACTACCATACACATCTGCCACTTTGTAGGTTATATTGTATTTATTTTTTATTACTTGACATCATGAATATGTGCCAGTGTCACAGCAGGAAGTTAGTGTTGTGGGCAAAGGACAAATGCATTCTGCATGCTAACACATTTTTCAAGGCATATGTTGCTGTAGAATGCACAACTTTGACTTTCAGCCACTTATGTCTAAACTTTAGCCCTCATAAGAAGTAATATTACAGTAGGAAATGTAGTACCTACAGGAAATATAGGCAGAAAATGTGTTAAAATAGGCGAAAAGGAGGACATTTTTGCATAGGCAGAAAGGCAAAATTTTTTGCGGGAAAAGCGAAAAATTGTTATGTTTTCACAAAAAGTCATGCGAGAAATTTTCCACACTTTTCACCCACCCCTAGTCTCAGGAACCAAAGAGAAACAGAGCTAATTTCTGGATCAACTAAATTCTGTTGACCATTAAAAAAGCCATGATGTGACCAAGGGTGAGTAGTTTTGCCTACTGTATATATGCACACCTGTTTACATGTTTAGACCTCCTTTTACCTGAGGAAGGTCAATTGTATGAATGAAAATGATTGGCTTTTTATGGCAACAATGGTACAATAAACTTCATCATTTACTTTATCCAGTGATGAATGCTGTCTCTCTTCAGACCCCAGGACACTCCAGGCTGAAAACATCTATATATTAGCTCTTTATGGGATATTCACCATCTTAATTTGCAGTTGAGGTTTTCTTTTAGTGTATCACAAACAATTTCTTCTTACTTTTCCCCTTAGTGGGGGATTTACAGAACATTTGCTACTACTTTCAGGACAGGTGTTGCACTTGTTACTCTTACTCTTACTGTCAGACCCAGAAGTTTGTTGACATACTACACCTTCCTCCATTATGCTATCAGTACTAGAATAAAGCATGTTGTCCTCTTCAGTGTTTTTACATGGTTTATTAATACTACTGGAGGTGGAGGGATTTTTTATGTCACTTTCACAAACAGCCTCCTCAGGAGTAGAAAGATTATCATTGTTTATTACACATGCTGCTGCAACCATGGCTTCAGTAAGTTTTTGGACTACCACTGTACTAGCACATCCCTGCACTGTTCTCACTCCTTTCTCCCTACCCCTAGTCTGTTTGCTGGATATTATCAAAGTATTCGGAATTTTAACAGTCAGGTACATAACAGAATTGTCTGTCAGTGTTAATGTCTTGCTTTTTACAAAATACTTTAAGTCACTGTCTCTAGTATCTGTCAGCCTCAGTCATAGCTTTTCACAGGAAAATTCTCACCCATAGAAAATGCATACAATTGCTGCCTTTTTACCACTGACAATGAATTTTCCACAAGAATGTTGTCATTTGTGCCTATGCTTTCTATGGCTACAAGATTTCCCACCACAATACTACTATGGCTGTATGCTGAAGTGGAGAACTCAATAGCTGAAGGTAAAAGTTCTCAGCAGTCTGAGTTCTATGACATATGATTTGAAGGCAGTCCCAGTCCCATTGTCCTTTGTGTCGGACACTATCCATCTTCTTGTACAACTCATCCACAGCCATCATAGAAAAACAACTTTGGCTTGGGATGTCAGTAGGGTGCAACATATAACATCAGTGAAAAGTTACATTTTATTGCCACAGGAATTTTCACGAAAACTGCATGTTCTGTTTTATTTCTGCGGAAATTCCTTCCTTTTGAGAATCTGCTAGAATTTGGCCATATCATTATCACTAGACAGGTGCATTACATTACATTTGTGACAACTTTGAAATCAACTGAAAATCATGTGTTTCCTGATAGTAAGATTAAAACAACATACTAATTGAAATGTACACAAAGTCACAGATAAACAAATATCAATTTTTTTTTGTTGAAATCAATTTAATAATTTGGTCAATCATTTGTGCCCTTTCCACATATAAATCCCCTGATGAAGCTGCTGATGCGGCAAAACGCGTTGGGCAGCACAGCCTATGTATATTTAGATTTATTTATTCTAACAGTGATTTAGTCACGGAGTGAAATAAGCGGGGAATAGGCATTTACCGATTGACACTAAGAGAGTTAGCTTGAACGTTAGGCTTACAATGTGGCGTACTCCACAAGGAAGTTAGCGTGTCATTTTGACATGGAATTATAAGATAGAAGTATTGTAGTGAGATTGGGAGCTATAGTAGTGTGATACTCGTATGTTAGGGTTACAATGTGGCTTACTCCGCGAGGTAGTTAGCATGTCACTTTGACATGTAAGTAGAAAGTAGTAACATTGTAGCGATACTAAGTGATTGTACAGCGTTAGATCTAGCGTCAAGGCAAGAATGTGGCTTATTCCACGAGGAAGTTAGTGTGTCACTTGGACATGTTACTAGAATAAGTTAATCGAAATAGAAAGATATTAGAGTATCGGAGAGTTGTATTGAACGGTATATATGCCTTGATACTATAGTATTACCTTAGTATTACCTTACACACATGAGTTGATAGGACCTGATACATCATTCAACAGTGTTCCAAGGATTATTAATAAAAGATTCAATAAATGTATCTCGATAATGAGTACAATATAGTGTACACTTTGAAACACATTGTTGCAAATTAAAGGGTTATACTAAACCAATAGTGTAAATAGTGATACAAGTCACTCTTTGATGTGAAGTAATTGACCCCGTGAACAAATATAACTCCGTGCGTATCTTGAAGGTGTGCTGTGTTTTTAAAGGGAACACGATACTAAAAGTGAGACCCCTTAGTTTAGTGTGTATGTTTTGTGGTGTATTTTAATAATAATTAATAAAAAGTAGAATTTTATGTGTATATAAGTCTCCCACAGTAATACCGAACTGGTCTCTGAGGAAATAAGTGATGTGCGTCTCTATGGCCGGACGGATCAATTTTCTATCTGGCAGAGTATAATTAAATAAATTCTTTAGCACATACACATATTTTTTCCAGTGTTTCTTTTATTTTGTTTGTATATATATAAAAGACTTGCGGTATATATAAAACTAGTGATTACCTTACTAATACCCCTAAATAAAGTATTTCAACAGGAAAAGTAGGAAGGAACTGTGTGTAGGAAGATAGAAAGAAGTTATTGATAAACAGAAAAGTCAGTATAATCCTGGCTGGAAATGGAGGCAGCTCCTTTGGTTATGGCTGTGAATCTCTGGTTTATCTGTGATGTGCTTTTAAAAATATTCTGGTCAATTCTGATTTCAAAGGGGATGTCTCCTCAAGCAAAAATAACCTGGATGCAGCATGTTTTCTTTACTTGCAAGTTAGCAGCCAGAAGATAATCATCTTGTCACAGGCTTGTGATCACCATCTAATATTCCTGTATTGTTGAAGGAAACAAAATAATGTATTTTCTATCTTCTGATTTCTTTGCTGCTGGAGGCTGTAGTACTTGCTTAGTTTGGCAGCAGCTAGTTAGGTTAGCTTCTAAATAAAATGAATTGTTAAATTAGCAGGTAAATAAATGATAATAGCTAAACTACAGGGATTAGGCGTTAGGGAGTGGGGCTAGTGTTAATGTCATACCTTTATCCAAATAAAAAGTGTCTGTCTCCTGTCCATCCAATCCATAGATGACTGTATTACTGTGCAGTGTCCACTGTGCACCTATTCCTGTTATTCTTGTGTGTTAATTTAATTTAAAAAAAGCAAATTACATTTACTGTTCAACTTAATTACTCACCTGCATACAGATAGGAACTGTGCACACTCCATTGCTGTCTCCAGCAACTATACCTGTTATTAATCCTGAGTGTTAATTCAATTTTCAAAAATGAAAATTAGATTTACTGTTCAAACTTAAGTGCACATAAGTGCACACTGTGCATGTGCAGCATTCCAGTCTCCACTGTAGTCTATAGCAACTACAAATGTTATTGCTGAGTGTCTTAATTTAATTTTATAAAAAGAAAAATTAGAAATACTGTTCAAACTAGTGGACACCTGCATACCAATATGCACTGAGCAAGTGCAGTGTTTCAGACTCCACTGCAGTATCCAGCAACTATACCTGTTATTCCTGAGTATGTTAATTTAATTTTTAAAAAAGAAAAATTTGATTTACTGATCAAACTTAGGTGCACAACTGCACACAAATAGGTAATGTGCAAACACAGTGTTCAAGACACTCCACTGTTATCTCCAGCAACAACACTGGTTATTAATCCTGAATGTTAATTTAATTTTAATATAAGGGAAATTATATTTACTGCTCAACCTTAACTGCATAACTGTATACAAATAGGCACCAGTGGGGATGTGCACTGTGCCAGACATGGCACTGCTGTTTCCAGCAACTATGCCTGCTATTAACCCTGTTTGTTGAATACATTTACTGTTCAGACTTAAGTATGTAACTTCACACAAATAGCAACTAGTGTTCATGCACAGTGTTCCAGAATTCAGACACCCCACTGCTGTCTCCAGCAATGACGCCTGTTATTCCCGAGTGTATTAATTTAATTTAAGAAAAGGAAAATTAGATTTACTAATCAATCTTAAGTGTATAACTGTACACAAATAGGCACTGTGCATGTGCAGTGTTCCAAACACCCCTCCCCTGTATCCAGCAACTACTCCTGTTATTCCTGAGTGTGTTAATTTAATAAAATAAAAAAGGAAAATTAGATTTACTGTTCACACATAAGTTCACAACTGCATTTAAATATGTACTGTGTGGACATGCAGTGTTCCAGGCACACCACCAAGAATGTCTGTTACTCTCTCCTGACTGTGATCATATAAGTAAAAAAAAAGTAATATTAGATTTACTGTTCAATCTGAAGTGGACCCCTGCACACAAAGAGGTACTGTGTGCTTGGGTAGTGTTTCATCCAGACTCCACTGCTGTCCCAAGAAGCTATGCCTTTTATTCTTGGGTGTGATAATTTAACCCTTTGAGTGCCAGAGAGCTATCCAATGTATTGTGTTCATTAAAAGAAGTAAAATTAGCCTGACAGTTCAAACTTAAGTATGCACCTATATTCCAAAAGGCACTGTGCACATACAGCCAAACTCCACTGAAGTCTCCAGCACATACACTTGTTATTCCTGAGTGTGATAATTTAATTTTTAGGAAAGGAAAATTAGATATACTGGAAAAATGTATAAGCAGATTTGCACAGCAAGTCAGGTATGCTGGAAAGAACACACACACACACACACACACAGAAAGTTCACCTGTGGTAAATGGACAGAATAAAAACTATAGGACCATCTCTTCAATGGACAGCAACACACAGCAAAAGCAGCAGCAGGTTACCTGCAGTAGTGAAGGCCAGTCGCAGGGTAGTCCATGCAATTGACATGCCACTTTGTGCATGCAGGGCTTTGAGAGACATTCCACGGTGCTGCAAATATGTTAAATAAACTATGAGAGCCAAAAAAACAAATATTGCACCTCATTCTTTGAAAGCTGGCTTTGTGTCTGATGGCAATGGCTCCAACATAATAGCTGTTTTGAGGATATCTGATTTAGTACATATACCCTGTTTTGCTCATGTCCAAAACCTAGTTATTACTCTATTATTCTCAGATTCTGAATCTCTCAGAGAAATGCAAAATATCTCCCATAAAAGCTGAGCACATTTTAGTCTATAGTGCTTACAGTGTATTATATTTCATACTAACTTACAAATCTGGCCTCTATCTGGTGGAATTCCACATTGTACATGCTGGAGCATTTGTATGAACAAAATAAGCCTGTTAGCAAGTCTACAATATATAAGTGGAAGGCTTTGTCACCTGGCCAAAGACAGCTAGGGCTAGATTTTATTACAGGTGCTAATTTTATCACTACTTTTCTCTCCAGTTTTCCCCATAGACTTCAATAGGAAATTGTTTGATAACACGGGTGTTAACATTTAGCACCTGCAATAGAATCTAACCCCTAATGTGTAACTTATGTGAGCTGCTGAAGCCTTTTGAGGAGATAACCTTGCTGGTTAGTCATGCAGGAATGAGTGAAATATTTCCTCTAAAATATTTACTACTGAAAAAATGTAAGCACATTTCCAGACATGAGCTACCTAGTAAATGGTATATTAGTTTACATTAAAAGTCATTAGGAACATATGCTTGCTACATTGCTGCCACCCCACCACACACACACACACACACAAAGACAAACAAACACACACTTTGAACATTCAATGTCAGAGTTTGCTTCAAGGTGTGAGTAGTAGCATCCTGGAGAAACGGATTCTGTGACAGAAAATAAAGAAATAATTATACTTTGAGTATTGAGAATATTGCATTGCGGAGGATAAGAGAGTGAAAGGTAGGGTAAAAATACTAGTAGAAAACATAATGAAAAATAATAAAAAAAGAGGGTTTATACCCTCTACAGCATCCTCAACAACATCCCTACATTTTTCAGAACATATGTTATCATCATTCCAGAAAGCAATTAATCTGGCAATCTAAGGTTTGGGAAGGTTGTGATAATTGTGTTTGGGGTTGGGCAACATTTTTCACCCAAAAGCAAACAAAAAAAGAAAATGGCATATTTTTACTTCTATGGGAATTCTGTTAGCTAGCTATATAGGGAGAATGCAGGTGTTGTTTACCCCTCTGGCAATGAAAGGGTTAAGTGTCACTTAGGTGGTGTTTAGGTGTTTCCTATGTGCTCCTTACTAGTGCTGCTCATGTGTTGCTTACTGGTGTTACATTTTAGGCTTTGTTAAGGCACTTATGTGACATTGTGTGGTTTCTTAAAAAAAATAAAAACAAAAATAATAATTTTGCTTTATTGTTTGTATATCGTTTGTAAATCAGGTACGACCCTTTGTGCTTATTGACTAGTAGGTTCCTATCACATTGGCACTACTGATCATTCATGTTCATGTTTACAAAGGTATAAGGGGGAAAGAAATGCTTGGATGTCGTTGTGGCAATCATATTAAATATACTGTGGAGATGGTTGAGGTAGCTCTTCATAATGAAGTTATTTGCAAGTTATTAGCAGGCTAGCCTGCTACTAATAGGAAGTGTGATGCAGAATGCCATTGCATATCACATCCAAATAAAGGCAGTAGAAGGATATTTATGTGTTTATCTATGCCCGCATTGATTACATAGGATAAAAGAATTTGAAATATTTCCAGGATATATTTTTAGACATGGTCATTGATAATTGATAAATAGGTGACTTCTAAACATGAAGGGAAATATTTAATCATTCAATTGCATGCCTGTCATAATCAACTTTTAAATAACATTTTTAATCTGTTGTACATTTACTTATGTACAATTGAATTTATAGTCATATTAGAAAGGGATATACTAATATGATTCCAGTACAATGATTTCACTGTGCACTACAATTGTACATAGCTGTGTGGATGGCTTTGTAGCTGTGCAGCTTTCTGTAGTGTTGGCATTACAGCTGTCACTGCAGAAAAGTTAAGGGGACCTGTATGTCACCAGATGCCGCAGGGGACATTTCTGAATATTGTTACTAATAGCAAACAGTTGTAAATAATGTAAACAAGTGTATTCTTTAATTCATAGCATTTAATTATTATCCTTTATTCATAAATCAACATGTTCCTTAGAGCTTTATAATAGGGGACATATTATTGATTCTTATGCCAGTATAAGTATAAATATTCAGTAGGAACAGTGGGCCCTGTTAAAGAGAAACTTAGTCTAGTGAGCACAAGACTGTGATACAGAACGTGTAAAGGCCAGGAACCTTAATATAAAGGTAATATTAGGTTACAATTTTATTACATCTTTTTATTACATCCTTCATATAATACTACAATACAGGAAAACAAACTAAATTACATGCAGAATTTATGTAATAGGCTTTTCCCTATGCCTATTCATGTTTTTCTTCTCATGGAGTTAAATATTGATTTTATTTCATAGATGCATACCTTGCCAATTTTTTTCTTAAATATAATAGCTGTCACATGAATATGCTTGAAAAGTACTTAGTTTCAGTGATCATTCATCTCTATAAGCAATACAAATAGCAACAACATGAAAGAAAAAGGTCCTAAAATACTGATAAAGTACAAGCAGTGCTTCATGTAAAAAAAAAAAAAATACAATGCACTGCTTTTCTGTGCTGCAACTTATTTACACTTATGTACTAAGACATTTGTTTTTTGTTGCTTTCTCCTTGTGGTGGGCAGTGAATAGGTTTATTGGCATTTGTATATGTTGAGAAATAGGTAGCTGATCAAATGTATCAGCACAAAATAGAGTTTTTCCTCCTGGATAGTTGGAAGTTGTGCACTTGTAGAGTTTACTTAAAGGGGTGTACATAAACAAAGGTGTTCCATTATTGGATTTATATATAAATGGAACACATTTACTACTCTGGCAATTTCATACTTTCCTCTTACTGAATTCATCCTCTCAAGAAGATGCACTATTTTTCTGTTTTTACCTTAAGGAAGAAAGAATACCTTTGTCATACTATGCAGACTGTAAAAGGCTGCAATCGGAGTTTAGTGAATGTGTTGAAGTGCCAACACACCCACTTGCATATGGAACTCTCTCATTATCCTGCATTCCCATATGGAAATAAGTCATCACTCCTAAGTTCCATATGGAAATAGGCCATTGTCGATGTGATGAGTGAAAATTTATAAACCTGTCAGATGGATGTCGATGAGGGCAGATTTGTGTCGGAATGATGGCGATGTGATGTCAAAGACACTTTAGTGAATACTGTCATTGTGCCTTCAACACTGCTCTGACAGGACATCAGCATTTTCAGCTTTCTTCAAACTTTAATGAATCTAGGCCACAAAACTGTGAATACAATATTGTTCATAAGTTGTACATTGAACTGGTGCATCTAACCAAGAATTATGTACTAGTTTTCAATTTACTCTGCATTATCTCTGTGCATTTAACTCTTTGAGTGTCAAAGAGGTATCCAACTCATTGCAACACAATTTCTCCATGGCACTCAAAGGGTTAAAGATTAACATATGTAAAAATAAAATATGTTGTTTAAACTCTAAAGGAATGGTGATGGGCATAGCATCCTCCAGGAGCACTGTAAATAAAATTGGGGTCTGAAATTGATCTGGAGCGTTCTTCTTCAGACACCAGTGCAGCACACCAGTACGCGCAACAGGTCATGTGTATCAGCACTTCGGAAAGATCAAAGTTGTTTAACCCCTTAATGACCAGCAGTCACGGGGTGTGTGGTCCTTCAAGGACCCAATAGAGTATTTCGGCATGCCGCCCCACGCGACTGATCACGTGGGGCAGCACGCCGAACTGAGGGACTGAAAGAGATCACTCTGGTCTTGGAGCGATTAAATTCAGTCCCCGATATTACTCACCGCGCTCCTGCAGGAGTGCGGTGAGTAATAGTACGTGACGTACCAGGACCGTCACTGGTCCTTAAGTGCCGGACCAGCGTGACGGTCCGGGTACGTCACCGGACGCTAAGGGGTTAAGGGAAGTTAACTTCCCTGGACCACTGGTCCTTAAGGGATTAATTAATATTTGTGTTAGATACAGTGTATTACTGTAAATTATAGAACCAATGCATTGTATTCCCCTCTGGTCCCTAAAGAGTTAAAAAAATTGTAATATAAAATATACATTCTGAGAAATGATGAAGAAAGAAAGAAGAAAAGAAAGAAAGAAAGAAAGAAAAAGAAAAACTGGAAAATAAAACCATTAAATTAATGCTTGGTTTCTCTGTGCCAGTTTTATAAACCTCAGCATTCTTTTACACTGATTTCTGGTTTTATAAGCTTTTTCATTTTATGTGCATTTCATGTTGCCAGCAATGTTCTATACCACTGCCATTTGTCTTTTAAATGTCTCTTGTAACCTTTCCAAAAGTTGAGATATTTCGGAAAAGGCTTGAGATATATATAACCTCTGAATCATATTATAATTTCTGCATACATGGATACAATAAACATTACAAAAATGTCTTATGAATGAGAGACCTTATACAATCTTCAGAAAATTATCATTAGGTTTTTTAATTGCTATTTTTCAAAATATATCCACAGAAGAAAAGGTTTAGGGGCCTTACAGGGAAATTATAATATTTTACTAAATCTGCCCCTGTGAGAACAGACTTAGTAAAAATCCTAGTGGTGTTATGTGCAGCTTCAAAAGGGTTTCCATCAGCCATTGGGTGGGTGAGGGGGGTTCAAAGACTACCCCACTCCTCTGAAATGCAACACGGAAGTATTTGGCCCTTAGACTGAATACAATGAAGAACCATCAGAGGTCTTTTACCCTGGTTCTGCTCCTCCACATGTCTGCCAGGACTCACAATGCAGGCCCCAACTTCAGTGAAAGGCCTGCCCCCAGGAGAACATAAATATTGTTGATAGTTGTCCTTTTAGGAAAAACTACACCATAGAGATGAAATAAATATTCCCAAACTCTCATTGATTTAAATTAGGATTTTTAAATCCATTAACTTGATGAAAGCAATGCACTGGAAACCTCTTTTGCAGTCAGTTTGGTTTAAACTCTTTGAATGCCAGATATGTGCTCAGTGCATTGCAGATCAATGTGTTTTTCACCCCTGGCATTCAAAGTGTTAAAAGCCCAATATTATAAGACACAATGGCATGTGGGGGAGGTAGAATCTCTTTAAGAGATCCTATTTTGACCTCCTTTAACTTACAAATTTTAAAGTACCCTTGCTTAAAAGAGGGGAGCTCTCTTTCAAACAAGTACAACCTTTATTATGTTCATGGGGTGGGGGGGTCATCTCTGAACTAAATACATAGGCTGACTTATCATAGGGTGGATGGGGGCTCTTAAAGAGCCCCTATCCCACCTCCTATTGCTTTACAAAAAGAGGAAAGGATGTCTTTAACCCTTTGAGTGCCAAAGTGGTATGGAAAGCATTGCTAAGCAATGTGTTCCATACCACTCTGGCACTCAAAGGGTTAAATGGAAAAGGGGATTCCCATCATTAATTCATGCATGCACATATGCACAAACATATTTACATACTCACATGCAAACACATTCACATGCATACACAAACACACACGTAGGAAGACAGGTGTACCTACATCTAAAGGAGGGAAGGCCCCTCTTTTACATGAGTGTACTTGCCAAAAATAATCAATTGATCACCCATCAAGCGTACAGACACATTCATATTTGAGGAAAAAAAAGAATATTGAGGTAGACGTGGTTTTGTGCATCTAAACACCTACAGTATGTCAGTACCATTTTTCTCTGGCTGGCAGTATGTACTGCGTACAGTAGGAAATTCCATTCTTTTTAAAGATATCAGTATCTTTAACCCCTTAAGGACCCTTGATGTGCCAGTATCATCATGTCCCTTAAGGACCCGTGATAGTCCTGGCATGTCATGGAATTCTGGGATGGCAACACAGCTGCATACCACTCCACCATCCACGAATTTGCAAAAAAAAAAAAAAAAGCTCAGTGGTCCTTAACTGCCACCCATGCACCATATCTATATTACCACTTTCTGGAAACATTTTCACACAGCAGTGGAGGGTTAAAAGTATCTTGGGTTGTCAACTTTGCAAAATGCCTTGTCTACCTATTCCTCATATCTACAATTGTTATTACCCATTTAGTGCAGACAGGTAATAATATAAAAAAATGCCAGGTTTTGTTTACTGAACATGGTACCCCCTACAGTATGTCAAACCATACCAATATTATATATATTTGTTAAGGTTTCCAGTAAGTACTGAGTATAGTATGAAAATCCATGGTTTTCAAAGATTTTAGTATCTTTGAAGTTGTGGAAATGTTAAAAAAATAAACATTTATTTCCTTTAGCACCCCCTTCTGGAAACATTTGTGGTCACCAGTTTAGAGCTAGAACTGCAATTTACCCCTCTCTTTTCTAGATAGTATGGTTTGTCTACCATTTCTTCATATCTTGAGTTGATTTCCATTTAATACAAGCAAAACATATAAATACATTATACATTCAAGACAGTCCAACAGGTACAGCTTGACATACCATATTACCTATAAACTTGCTCCTACATTCTCAAGAGGCATAAGCATATACTAAAGTGTAGTGGTGCTTCACCAGCTGCTGGGAGCCTTATCCTTCATAGGAAGGTGCTACTTTTGAAGCTAACAAGTCTATCCTATACTGTTAAGCAAAAAATTAACACTGCAATCCTTGGTAGAGAAAGAAAGAGCTGCTGAAATGTTGCCACTAATTACTAGTGTATAAAGACAGATGAGGTAATTGGGAGAGCTAGAGATGCTTGGATTGAGAAGTACTTGTGCTAGCCAGTTCTCTGGCCTGCTAGGAGTGTAGGTAAGATTTGTAGACAGCAATACTGACAGTGAAAGGGTCAAACTAATAAAATTAAAAAGGTGACAGAGATAAGCAGGAGACCCTATTCCTACATCTGATCAGACACTGAGAGTGACAGAGGCATTTAACAGCACTGTTGTGTACTTTACAGTAAAAATAATCGCTACAATAAATGTACAAAAACATCTTGGTTATTATTATCACCATCACCATTTCCAAGTCCAACTCTCACCCAGTCACACTTAGTATTACTGACTATCACAGACTTTAAAGATATTCTTCTGACCACAAAATCAACCAAGATTAATGTGTCTGACCAATAATATAGAGCTATAAATCACAGATCTCACCAATAGGGAAAACCTCTAATATAAGAATAGGATAAGCCCTTTGGAAATATCCTAATATAGCATTAGCAATACAGAAACTGTAAATTAGACTGATGTCACAAAACATAAAACCAACAGAGAAACAAAAGAGCATATAAATTATAACTGAGTTAGAGTAACAGCTATTGAACACCACTCATAGTGAAGAGCTCACTAATGGACCCTACTAATCGGGAATTTCAGTAATATCTACACATACATAGATGGTATCCAGTAATGGAGGTGTAGTGAGAGGACACAAACCCTGGAATCCTTATGCGCATATACTCTCACTCTTGCACCTACACAGGTGGACATAAAGAATGGGGGTTATGGCCAAAAATTACTCATATCTAAGGAATAGACTAACAATCTAGTCTTAACACTACAAAAAAATATGAAAATCTTGACAAATATACATATATCCAGTGGTGCAAATGTAGTGACAGGACATACAATGTAAGACTGACATGAACCTTCAAACCCCGGTCCCCATCTATCTGACTCTCCACTACAACATATACGCCAGTAAACACAGATCACCAAAAAATGGATGTGCACATGAAAATAATCATAATAAATATGACATAAAATCACATCAATTCACCTGGTACCTGTACTTAAATAACGCTCTAAAAATAAAACAAAGAAATTATCTAAATTGTATAAATAAAAATAAGTGAAAATAAAGTCACCAAGAGTAACACTAAATATCAGTCAATATGTGGAAACATTTCAGATCTCAAATTCGTAATTAGGAATTTGCAAACATTTTCTCCTCAAACCAGCAGGTACAGCAATGGCAACAGGTGCAGCATATCTGGCAGCAAGCACAGGCAGTTAATCTGTCTTGATCTCCAAACTACCCTCTTCTTCCTCCCTTGAGATTAATTTCCCCAAGATCCGTAGGGGTGATTTAGGGAGACTGGCCAGTATTGGGTCTGTAGTGACCACTTCCTCCTCAAGTTCCTCCTTTTATTATTTTTAAATTTGCTGATAGCTATAGCGGTCACTATGAGCCTCTCCTGCCTCCATTTTGCTACTAACTCACAGAATAACAGCACAGAACCTCTCTCTCCCTCTGTAGCTGCTTCTATTGTGTTTCACTTCCTGAAACATAGAAACATAGAATTTGACGGCAGATAAGAACCATTCGGCCCATCTAGTCTGCCCAATTTCCTACTGTGTAAAAAAAAAAACAAAAAAAAAAAACCTCAAACCTTTTTTGGTCCTTGGTCTTTTCTTATGTTAAGGACCGCCTTATGCCTATCCCATGCATGCTTAAATTCTGTCACTGTATTGACATCTACCACTTCTGCTGGTAGGCTATTCCACTTGTCTACTACCCTCTCAGTGAAGTAAAACTTTCTTACATTACATCTAAACCTGTGTCCCTCTAGTTTTAGACTATGGCCTCTTGTCCTAACGTTTTTACTCTTTTGAAATATACTTCCATCCTGTACTTTGTTGAATCCCTTCATGTATTTGAATGTTTCTATCATATCCCCTCTCTCTCTTCTCTCCTCCAAGCTATACATATTCAGATCCTTTAGTCTATCCTGATATTTCTTTTCCTGTAGACCAGTCACCATTTTAGTAGCCCTTCTTTGAATTTTCTCTAGAGTATCAATATCTTTCTGGAGATGGGGTCTCCAGTACTGTACACAATATTCTAGGTGAGGTCTAACTAGAGATCTGTACAGTGGCATGACTACTTCCCTTTTTCTGCTACTAATGCCCCTAGCTATACAACCCAGTGCCCTGCTTGCATTCCCCATCGCTTTATTACATTGCCTGCTTACCTTTAAGTCATTAGGAATAATTACTCCCAAATCCCTTTCCTCTGTTGTCTCTGACAGCACAGTACCCTTAATGGTATATTTTTCCTTTGGATTTTTATGTCCCAAGTGCATTATTTTACATTTATCAACGTTAAAGTGCATCTGCCACACTCTTGACCATTCTTCTAATTTACCTAAATCATTCGCCATTTGGCTTTTTC
Organism: Rhinophrynus dorsalis; assembly: GCA_037306005.1. NCBI lineage: Eukaryota > Metazoa > Chordata > Amphibia > Anura > Rhinophrynidae > Rhinophrynus > Rhinophrynus dorsalis. The sequence continues at coordinate 364,499,451 of CM074718.1, read as the reverse complement.
CCCCTGGAATGTCTACCCTATTGCAGATCTTTGCATCATCTGCAAAAAGGCATACCTTTCCTTGAAGACCTTTTGCAATATCACTAATAAAAATATTAAAAAGAATGGGCCCCAGTATAGATCCCTGAGGTACTCCACTAGTAACACTCCTTTCGTCTGAATATTCTCCATTGACTACCACCTTCTGTCTCCTGTCACTCAGCCATTGCCTTATCCATTTCACTATTTTTACATCTAGACCCAAACACTGCAATTTATTTATGAGTCTTCTATGAGGGACAGTGTCAAATGCTTTACTGAAATCTAGATAAGCTATATCTACTGCTCCCCCTTGATCTATTATTTTAGTTACCCAGTCAAAAAAATCTATGAGGTTAGTTTGACAAGATCTCCCTGCTGTAAACCCATGCTGTTTGGTATCTTGCAAGCTATTTATATTCAGATATTCAACAATTCTTTTTTTTATAGTAAAAAGGTGAAAAACATGTTAATCAATGGAAGAAAACTTTCTAGTTATTGAAAAAATGGTGAAAAATTTTTGCCAATTTGTGAAAAGTGCAAAGATTTTAATCACTGTATTTAAAGTAGATTTTCCCACAAAAAAGCAGATAACATTTTTCACAGATTTTTTTTGCAGGAACACAACGGGACCTTTTGACCACACCTAGTGACGATGCTGATGATGACTGACAGGATGACTGCATTTTTTTGGCATCTTTGCTTGTCCAGGGTCAGACTTTCCAGTTGTTTTCTCAAACAGTTTATAGACAGACACAGCGCTCCTTTTCAGAGGTGGGAAGATGGAGCTTTTGCCTTTCAGTTAACTTTCTGGCCATGTCATCATCTCTTTTACTCTTAACTTTATCTGTATCTGAACAAGAGGCAGATACTGGAGGCATGCATTCTGGATCAACATTATTGTCATCAGTTATTAGTTCATCCTCAGCTTCGCTTACTCTCCACTACTTTTATATTCCTCTAGGCTTTTATTGGTCTCAAATTTTTTTTTACTTTTCCCCTTTGAGGGATTTTCACAGCATTTGCTACTACTTTCAGGACAGGTGCTTTTTTGCTTATTAGTCTCACTGTCAGATGCAGCAGTTGGTTAACCCCTTAACGACCCATGACGTGTCAGGACCGTCATGGGTAGATTTGACTTAAGGACCCATGACGGCCCTGGTACGTCATGGGTTAAATGATAGCAGCGCGCCTCTGTGCATGCTGCTATCATTAATTCCCAGCTGAGACTGAGGGCTCCAGGACCGGAGTATTCAGTCTCAGCCACTTTCACAAGTGCCGGGTCATGGGATCGCTGCAGCAGCGATCCCATGTACCGGCATTGTGGAAGAATGAATGAGGCAGTGTTCTACACTGCCTCTTGTGTCTCTTCTCAGCCGTCTGTCCCTTGCTATCAAAGTAAGGGACAGAGCAGCAGAAAGGAGACACCTAGTGGACAAATAAAATGCAGCAGTTGGGGGTATTAACCCCTTCACTGCTGTGCTGGAGGCTGGCTAAATGCAGGTCCATTTTTGACCTGCTAAAATTAACCCATGACGGCCCTGGTACGTCATGGGTTAAATGATAGCAGCGCGTCTCTGTGCATGCTGCTATCATTAATTCCCAGCTGAGACTGAGGGCTCCAGGACCGGAGTATTCAGTCTCAGCCACTTTCACAAGTGCCGGGTCATGGGATCGCTGCAGCAGCGATCCCATGTACCGGCATTGTGGAAGAATGAATGAGGCAGTGTTCTACACTGCCTCTTGTGTCTCTTCTCAGCCGTCTGTCCCTTGCTATCAAAGTAAGGGACAGAGCAGCAGAAAGGAGACACCTAGTGGACAAATAAAATGCAGCAGTTGGGGGTATTAACCCCTTCACTGCTGTGCTGGAGGCTGGCTAAATGCAGGTCCATTTTTGACCTGCTAAAATTAACTTTTTTTTTTTTAAAAGATATAACACTTTTTTTTAACAAAAATTTTATTTAAATAAAAAACATGTCAATAACCAAAATAGGAGGTGTGATTGTTGTGAACCATGTAATACATTTATACACACCGCCAAATGTCATCAATAAATAAGTGGGAAAATGGGGGGGGGGGAAGGAACATGGGGTTTTTCACCCGGGGGACAGTGACCACTTAAAACTGCCCATTTTGTAGGTATGCAGTGTCCATAAAAATATAACCTATTGTGCCCAAATGAATCCAAGAGAAAAAAATGGTGTTTTTTTTGTTTTTTTTACTCTTTTTTTACTGCTTTCTTTAATTTTCCTAAAATAAATGGTGGGATATCCATATAAGTATGGTATCAAAAGAAAGCCCTATTTGTGTGTAAAAAAAAACAGTGTATAATTTTCATGGGTAAAGTAAAGTACTTAGAGGGAAAACTCTGTTGAACAAGACATAGTCAAAAAGGTCAGAATTGCTCCAGTCCTTAAGAGAAAACGACCTCAGATTTTCCCGGTCCTTAAGGGGTTAAGCTGCTACACCTTCTTTCAGTATGACATCAACAGTGGAATGTGACTTATTATAGTCTTCAGTGTTTTTAGTTGTTTTAACCCTTATGGGTCTGCTGAACATTATACAACTACTGTGTGTGTTTTTACTGTAAAGTGAGAACTGATTGGGTGTGATGTCTTGCCTTGGCCCTCTCTCACCTAGTATCAGTCTGCCTCAGCTCACGTTAGGGTCCCTGTCTCTTTCACCTATCAAGATTAGTTTTCTTTTAATTTATTTGTTATTAACTCTCCCCCCTTTATGCCTATCACTGTCAATAAAAGCAAACAAAAAACACACTCCCTGTTTAAATGCATCTTTCCCCAGACTGCCCTAGCACACAGAACAAGAAGAAATGTGGATTAAAGCTGCCTCTGCCTACTTTGTAACACAAAATGTTGGTGTATTTGGGGTTAGTCTCCTTTGCATCCTTCCCACATCCCGAGACTCCCCTGGCCAAAGATAACAGCCAGATCAGGAAGGAATTTGGATTAGAGCTGTTTGTGTCTACTCAGTCGAAGAAAATGTTGGGGTATTTGAGTTAAACCTCATTTGGACCATTCTCAGATCCCCAGACTCCCCTAGCACAGAGATAACAGTCAGATCTGGAAGGAACTTGGATTATGCATGCCTGTGTTTTTTCAATCAATCACACAGAACTTTGGGGAATTTGAGCTTATTCTCCTTTGCCCCTCTCACACTCCCAGAGTCCTCTAGCACACAGATCACAGCCAGATCAAGAAAGAATGTATATGTCTTCCCAGTCATTCATACAAGATTTTGGGATATTTTGGGGTAGCCTCTTTTTTCCTTTCCTGTCCCCCATAGTGCCACTAATTTCCCCTAATACAGAGAACTAAAGTTCTGCCTACAAGACTCCCTAAACTAAGTTTAACTCCACTTTACTAGCCTGTCTTCTCTGGCTCAAAAACGTACTCCTTTCTCTTCCTCTCACAAACACAGAATGGCATGCTGCAGGAACCTGATACTCAGACAACTGGTTACACAAAATGTATAGCAAATCAGGTTTCAGGCTTAATTACAATGCTTGATGTATCCATTACCCATGGGCCAACGCTGATTGGCCCGCACCAGCAAACGGACTTGTGCATAGCAGAGCAGCTCCGAAACTATGACAGGGTATTAAAGATTTAATCAACAATCAGTACTGGATAACCTGTCATGCAGCCAAAGCACAGCTCAGTGCAAATGAGTCATCGTTTAGAAAGGGTAACAGGTAAATAACCCCAAAAGGTGCTATCAATCTAAGACACCCTATGGATAAATAACATGTGGTAACATCAAGATAAACTAAACCGCCATGGAGTGACCAACACATCCTGTGACCAAAATTCTGCCTGTCTGGTACACACACACCCTGGGATGACAATAAATAGGAGTCATTCAAATGTCATCTTATACTTGTGCTCCCATACATGCATGGAGCAGTGAACACACACATATAGACACACAACACAAGCAATACACACACACACATGCAATACACATACAGCACACTCAACATTCAGACAAACACAATATACGTATCTATTATTTTATTTATTTAGAAAATGTTTTACCAGGAAGAATACATTGAGATTTCTCTTGTTTTCAAGTATGACCTGGAGTGTTTACAGCAAGAGTTGCATATCTGCACAAATACAGAGACATGATACATATATACACACACACAAAACCTAAAAATGTTGTATACAGTTGCATATTGTTTTTATATATGAAGAAGCAGTTATTTTTAAGGATTTTAGACTGTGAAAAGATCTGATTTTCTTAGGTAGGTTATTCCAGACTTTCGTAGCTCTGAAGAAGAAGGCAGATCAACCGGGTTCTTTCTTGTAGTGTGGTATAGTAAGTGAGTTGTTAGCAGGGAAGCGGAAGTTATAGTTAGTATGGAGAGCTGGAGTGAGCATACTGCACAAGTAGTCTGGTAGCTTTCCAGAGAAGTAGTTGTATAATAAGCAAGAAATTTGAAAGGTACGTCTAGATTTGAGTGTTAGCCAATTTAGTTCTTCATACATATCACAATGATGGGTTGTGTAATTACATTGAAGGATGAAGCATTATAATCAGTTATACAGGGTGTCAATTTTAGCAAGATGGATTTGTGGAGCAGGAGCATATACTACGTCCCCATAGTTTATGACTGGCATTATCATCTGTTATACAATATGTCTTGTTACCAAGGGATTTAAACAGGATTTGTTTCTGAACAGAGCACCTATTTTGGGATAAAGTTTGGATGTTATTTTAGCAATATGAAGACCAAAAGTGAGGTTGGGGTCAAGCCATATACTAAGATATTTGTAGGAGTCCACTGTGGCCAATTTATGATTAGACTCTGTTACAATGGATAGATTGTTATTGCAGTGATTATATAGTTTATGCTTTGTACCAAGTAACATTGTTTAGGAATAGTTTTTTCTTTGCTTTCCATCTTTCAACTTCAGAAAAATCATGCTGTAATATGCTCTCCAGTTGTGATATGTTTGAATTTTTTGCATATATTATAGTGTCCTCTGCATACATGTGTACAGAAGATGCTTTGCAATATACACACACACAGACAATACACACACACAAACACAATACATGCAATATACATAGTAAACACACTACACAGTGCACACACAATATACACAACACAATACACATACCATCACACAATACTCACACAGTATATGCACAACGTAATGTTATACTCAAAACGCAATATATTATGGGGAAAAAAAGCTAAATGTAAAATGAAAAATACTATAAGGAAAACACTATACTCAAAATGCTACACTACAAGAAAATCTATAAACAATATGCTATACACAAAAAGCTATGCTCAGTATGATCTACACAAAAAGCAGTAATTTATATGTAAAATGCTATACACAATGCACTAGTCGCAATACACTAGACACAATATGCAAAATACTTCACACAAAACACTATACGTAAAACACTATACACAAAACAATATGGTCAATAAGCAAAATGCTATATGCTATACATAAAATGCTCTCGAGGAATATACAAGGAAACTGTATACTAGTCTCCATCAAAAATATAGGCAAGAAAAGAGTACAGGAGACCAATGATAATTCATAGAATATGAACCATTATTTTGTATACCTCCTATAAAAATATAATGATACATTTGAAATTGTTCTACAAACTTGGTTGGATATGCTACTTTACAATAAATAAATTGATTAAAATCAGTGATGCATATTTAAGTAAAAATATACCATTTTACCTAGATATAAAACAAAATGTATTATTAAGAATAATAATTTGTGCAAGATTAAAACCTTAGTGGGTAAAAAATACAATACACCAATATAACTGACATATATGACACAGCCATGCACATACATATATAAAACAACAAACTAGTAATGGCAATAATGGGCGCCCCCTGGATCTATCTATACCTGATACAGATAATAAAAAGATATATATATGGGACTAGTTGCTGCCTTCCTTGATTCTATCAGTGTATAGAATCTAACAATCACAAAATAAAAAATATATACTAAAAGGAAAGCGCAAGTACTCTATATATAATAAAGTATAAAAATATTTTTATTAAACCAAAAAATTAGAGACACAGATATACAAATATATAAAAAAAAAACTTAATAGCTTAATATTAACATCTTAATATTATCAATTGCACATATATTTGAGTTTGAATAAAATAGAGTTCCTTAAATTCATGAATCCTCTCATTATTTGTACTCAAAATGTGCAGATAGAATTCTTATACACTTCAAAGTACTTCGATGTTTATCCTTTTTGAAGGACAATAACAATGTCTCATAAATGTGTACTCACACCATTAATAATGAAGAAAGTCCTTGACTCCTCTCCCGTCTTGGTTGCAAGTCACAGCTGATATCTGAGCTGTTACTTTAGCAGGCAGTGGGGATCCTTGCCTCCTCTGCCGTCTTTTGATGGTAATTAGCAGCTTTGATATAGGTATTTACTTGCCAACACTGTAGCGGCAGAGAGATACAGACTTGCAGCGTGATCTTGCAACACAGTTAATCCTTCTTTCTTGGTCAGGCTTAATTCACCTGACCACAGCCACCGTGTAAACATACCAGCAGGCAGGGTAATAAGCACCCATGATTCTTTTGGTGCCGTAATCTGTAGACCCTCCCTTCACTTTGTAAAGATGATGTGAATTTAAAGGGTTTTTGGTCAGCCGACTGTAGAATAATAGAGGATCTGGTACTCTCTGAGACAGATTACGGCACCAAAAGAATCGTGGGTGCTTATTACCCTACCCGCTGGAGTGTTTTCACGGTGGCTGTGGTCAGGTGAATTAAGTTTGACCGAGAAAAGAGGATCAAGGTGTTGCAAGATCCTGCTGCAAGTCTGTATCTCTCTGCCCGATACAGTGTTGGCAAGTAAATATCTATATAAAAGCTGCTAATTACCATCAAAGGATGGCAGAGGAGGCAAGGATCCCCACTGCCCGCTAAAGCAACAGCTCATATATCAACTACATTAAAGCAAAGTCAAGGACATTAACGGTGTGAGAACACGTTTATGAGACATTGTTATTGTCCTTCAAAAAGGATAAACATTGAAGTGGATTGAAGTGCATAAGAATTCTATCTGCACATTTTGACTTCAAATAACAAGAGGATTCATGAATTTAAGGAACTCTATTTTATTCAACTATATGTGCAATTGATAATATTAAGCTGATTTACACAGGGGTTTTTTATTTATTTGTGTATCTGTGTCTCTATGTGTTTTGTTTAATAAAAATATTTTTATACTTTATTATATTTAGGGTACTTGTGCTTTCATTTTAGTGTATATGTATAATATTTATACTAATAGGAAAACCCGTATACACGTGTAAAAGTGAACCCAGCAGCCTTAGCTGCTGCCCCGGACCCCAGGAGCACAGACAGGTGGTGAGCACTTTTGGCCAGTCTCTACTGTGCATGACTACATATTTCCGGCAGTCACTACTGGGCATGTGAGGTTTTGCACACAGGGAGCTTGGCAGGCTAGTTCTTTATGTTATTTAAATACATATATATAGAGAGTTGAACAGGAGAGTGGACAGGAAAGAAACACAGCAGCTGCAGCACACCTACTGATTAACACAGGCAAGTAAACAAAAAGGGATAAAGAGGAATTGGAGAAAATAGATTAAATTAATATTACAAGTATAAAATTATTTTTATCTCTGCTGGTTTCTGTCTACCTGTATGTACCCTTCAAGCCTTGTCATATGCATGCCAATATGAACATATTACTTCTATCTGTACTAACCATTCCACTATTAATACAGATTTCCTCTTATCCCTGCAACCATGCCCCACACCCACACCATAACATATTAATACACCATGGACGTCTGCATACATGTGCAGTTCCCTCTGAATGCTGGTGGAGAGTATTAAAAACAAGCTCACCCACCCCCAGTAATAATGGCAACAGACGCATCCTCTCACTATATGCTCACAGAAAACAAATCACAAAATTTTTATGCATTCTATTACTTGCCTTGGCAAATGACATAGAAACCAACCCTGGCCCTCAAATAGCAATAAATGGCAACCTCCCCTTTAAAAAGGGTCTGTCTTTTGTGCATTGCAACATACGCAGTATACTGGCCAAAATGGATGAACTAAAAGCATGGTGTTACGCATACAAACCTAAAATTCTTATTCTTACTGAATCCTGGTTATCCCCAAAAATACCTGATAGTGCTGTTGCCATAGATGGATACTCATGCTTTAGAAAAGACCGTGCAAAGCAAGGAGGGGGTGTAATCAAATACATACAGGAATTGGTTAACTTTACACTTCTAAATGACTCTCATAACTTTGATTCGTATGAATACATTGCTGGCAAAATTTGTCTTCCATACTCAAAACAAATCATAATTGTTGGCATTTACAGACCGCCACATTCCCTGTCAGACAAAGCTCAACACTTAAAGGAGATTGCCACTCAAAACAAGAAAAGCGAACTGATGGTTCTTGGAGATTTTAATATTAATTGGCTAGACTCCAGGAATGAAAAATTTTGTTCAATGTTTAAAATATTGAACTTATCACAGCTAATATCCTCCCCTACTCGCATAATCTTAAAACATCCAACCATACTCTACTAGAATGGATCCTTTCATCCTGCACCAGCAGAATCTAAGATTCAGGTGTACTAGCAAACGTGTTTAGCGATCACTCCATAGTTTACTGTGTCCGCAAAATAAAACCAGTCAAGTCATGTTCCAAAGTCATACTCACAAGATCATTTAGAAATGTTAAACTTCAGTCCTTCCTAAATGATTTAAAAAAATTGCTCATGGCATAGAATACAGATAATACCAGACCTAGACTCAGTGATTGAATTTTTTAACTCGGAATTCTTACAGGTTTGTAATACATATGCCCCACTAAGGAAGGTTAGGGGGGCACATCTACCCTGGGTCTCCACGGACTTGATTCAATTATACAGTTTCAGAGATGCCTTATGGACAAAATTTAAACAAATCGGTTCCGCATATGATCACACTGCATACAGACAAATAAGGAATACATACAGAAAACAAACAAAATTAGCAAAAGCACAATATTTTACTGACAACTTAAACAGTAACATTTCAAAGCCAACCAACTTTTGGAAGGTTATTAAAAACCTCTGTAACCCTCCTAATCATTCTCACCCATCAACTATAACCGTAGACAAAGAAACAATACAGTGCCCAATAGCCATAGCCATTGCATTTAACAGCTATTTTGTTGAATGTGCCACCACCCTGATTACACAAAACAAAGATAACTCAGAAGTTCAGCCAAATACAGAACACTCACTGGCACCTGATGCCCCATCCAATTATGAAAATGAATTAAATTTCATGCCAGTAAATGAAAGCGAAATATATGATCACCTCCTCAACCCACAAATGAAATGCCAATCTAGCCCTGACAAACTACCAGCAATGCTATTAAAGCTCAGTGCTATGGTAATGGCCAAACCGAGTGCATCTCTAATTAATCCTTCTTGGCAACAGGGTATATGCCCAAATCCTGGAAGTTGGCTAGAGTTGTTCCTATCCACAAAAGTGGGGATAAAAATGTAGTATCAAACTACAGACCAATATCCCTACTCCCCACTTTATCCAAAATCCTAGAGAAATGTGTAAATGTGCAACTAAATATATATTTCCAACAGACCAGTTTTTCACCCCATTTCAATCAGGCTTTCGACCAAATCACTCAAAAGTCACGGCCCTCCTAAAAGTAACCAACAATATCCAGACAGGCATGGAAAATGGTGACCTCACAGGAGCCATTTTCCAAGATTTTGCCAAGGCCTTTAACACAGTAGACCATAATATTCTTATAAACAAACTCCAAAGATCAGTACTGGGTAATAAGTCTCTAAACTGGTTCTGATCCTGTTTATCAGACAGAATGCAGCATGTGTAAGTTGCCAGCAATGATTCCCTTCCACTCAAAGTAACAAGGCTCCATTCTTGGCCCTCTTCTGTTTTCTATTTTTATAAATGATCTGCCCAAAGTTTGCAAATCATCTTCAGTACACATGTATGCAGACAACACCATACTCTATGCTAAAAACTCAAACATATCACACCTTGAGGCCATATTACAACATGATTTCTACGAGGTTGATAGATGGATAGCACAGAACAAATTGTTCTTAAACACAGACAAAACTGTCACAATGATATTTGGCACAAAGCACAAACTGCGTAATCTCGGCAATACCCACCTATCCATTGTAAAGGAGTTTAATCGTAAATTGGCCCCAGTGGACTCCTACAAATATCTTGGTATGTGGCTTGACCCCAACCTCACTTTTGGTCATCATATTGACAAATTAACCTCCAAGCTTTATCCCAAAATCAGTACTCTTTTTAGACACAAATCATGTTTAAGTCCCCTGGCTAGAAAACGTATTGTGCAACAGATGTTGCTGCCAGTCACAGACTATGGTGATGTAGTTTATGCTCCAGTGCCAGAAATCCATCTTAGTAAACTTGACACCCTGTATAATTCAATATGCCGCTTTAGCCTTCAATATAATTACACTACTCATTGCTGTGATATGCTAAAAGAACTAAATTGGTTAACACTCAAATCTAGACGTGTCCTTCACCTTTCTTGCTTAGTACACAACCACTTCTCTGGAAAACTACCAGACTACCTGAGCAGTATGCTCACTCCTGCTCTCCATACTAACTATAACCTCTTCTCCACTGCAAACAACTCGCTACGTATACCACAATACAAGAAAGAAGCAGGAAGATCTGCCTTCTCCTTCAAAGCTCCAAAGGCCTGGAACAATCTGCCTGAAATAATCAAATCTGCTCCCAGTCTAAAATCCTTAAAAGTAAATGTTTCTTTATATCTAAAAACAGAGTTTTTAATATACCATATGTATGTATATTCATATGTGTATGTATATTTAATAACATGTAATATATAATGTTTCTCAATTTGTGTAAATATGCAACCCTCTACTGAAAACTCTCCTGGACATACTTGAAAAGGAGCGAAATCTCAATGTATTCTTCCTGGTAAAACTTTTTCTAAATAAATAAATAAATAAATAAATAAAATATATATGTACAGTTGGTGCAATGAATTTGGCTGTATAAAGCTATGTTCATTTTTCAAAGTGTTTGTTCCTTTGTTTTTGAGATCTGCCTCTTTTGACAAGAATGTCGCCAAACAAATCTTAAACCACCAGTAATGGCTTGCAGCAATTATAACATTTTCTGGGAAACTAGAATTTTATAAGTAGAATTTAAACTACTTATCTGCTGTTTAAATATGCTTGCACATTGGCTTCAAAAGCATGTTATGTCTATAAATGTAAAGCCATGTAAGATAATCAAAGAAACAGCACAAAAAGGCTTAATCAACCCTATGGATTGCTACACAGTGAATGAACCAATTCACTGGAGAAGGATGCAGATCCAATATAGTGGATGCTGGCAGTGGCGGCAGCAGGAAGAGGAAAAGACAGACACCCTTTCCCCCTTAGGTACCTTACTGGCTTATGCCTATTGCAGTGTGAGAGAAGTTTGAACAAAGACTGCCTTTTTTATATGACCAGTCTGTTCAAAATGTGTGCAAACGCACCTCCCAGCCAATCAGCTCCTAGTGGATGGATGATGAAACCTGCTAGAAGCTAATTGGCTGAGAGGTGCGTAAGCACACATCCCAGCCAATAGATGGGAGACAATTTGAACAGAGACAGATCATATAAGAAGGAAGTCTCTGTTCAAAATTCCTTCACAATGGAACGGGCATCACACCTTGTCTTGTCTTTTCCTCTTGCTGCTGCCGCCACCTCCATCAACATCGGTGGAGACTACAAAGAGGCTTTCTTAAAACTAAATTAATATTATGCTTACATGTTTATTTTTCTCTTTCAAGCAAATATTTAGTCTTAGTGAAAAAAATGCGAAAATATTTTTTTCCTTTGGCAAAAACTACTATTTTAACTTGAACATATGTGAATTGTTTATCCCTTTGCGTGCCATAGAGGTTTGAAACCCATCTCTCTGCAATGCCTTTCTTACCCAATTGGCGCTCAAGGGGTTAAACTATGCACATTCTAAATTATGTTTTGGTCACACATTTAATGATTCATTTTTATTCTTACTACAGTAATATGATTGTTATAAGAAAGAGAAGAACACAGAAGAGACAAAGACACAAGAGAAGACAGAAGATGGAGAGAATGAAGACAGAAGAGAGACGAGAGAAGAATAAGATGGACAGTAGCTGACCAGGGTGCTGAACATCAGGATTACTGGTAAGTGTTTCTCTTCAGAGGCTGTTTTTCAGCTTAGTAGTATTAACCCTGTGAGTGCCATAATTCTACTAACATTTGACACATTTTGGGTGTGCTTTGGATGCCTTGAAATGGGGCTTAGGGACCCATATCAATACATCAGCTGTTTGAAGATGCGGTAAGGGACCCTGCACCAAAAAGAAAAAAAATAAATACTACTAGATCTGAATTGATCTGAATTGAATTCCAAATTCCACGGTTTTGTTATGTGTTTCATGAGGTCAAATGAACAATAAATTTATTGCCCAAGGTGGGTTTTTTTTTGCTTGTATATTTCATAGCACAGGTAACTGATTTACTTACCATACTTGAAAAAATGCTGGTGAGGTTTTTTTTGGTCATTAGTAGGGGATGGGGAATTGAATCGAGCCCTTAGACCATTGTTCACCATTATAAAGAATAACATTATTTCCATGTGTCTTTTGTAATCATATTTACAATCCAGCCACAAGACAACTGGTACAAGAATGTATTTTTCTTCAGCACAGAGATTTTGACTTCTAAAGAAAAAAAAAATAATAATATAAGTGCAGACCATATTCTGGACTGAGACAAAATGGCTTCAACAGTTACCTTTTTGATTATATGTTACACACTTAGGACATACACACTGACAAAGCTATACACAAAATGCTATATGCAATATGCTATATGCAATATGCTATATGCAAAATGATATAAGCAACATGCAAAACACTATGCACTGTACGCAGTATGGTAAATATTAAATGCTATCTGCAAGGCACAAAACTCTATACACAAATATTACACTCAAAACATGCACATACTCTAACATGTTCACACACTCACTCACATGCTCATTCACACACTAACACACTCACACTCACTATTGGAGAGTTGTTGCATACCTTTTTGGAGCTGAAAGGGCTAAGCTCTGAAAATTCAACAATCCAGTCATTAAAAATAGTGCTTCCTTTCTGGATTTGCTGGATGTCAGGGGAAATTAGTCCTACATGTAAATCCATTGTCATTTTTTAACTCTGTTAGTCCCAGGCATGTATCCAGTGCATTGGGTTGCAATGCTGTGGAATAACACACTTAACAGCTACTACTATTTAGGATGCCTTCTGCAGTGTCTGTCTTCATAACTCACTTCCTTTTTAAAACATTTTATTTATTTGATCATACATACTGCTGAATGGAACTTTTGTTTTGTTTTTTATTTGTGCTGTTAACTGCATCGGAAAAGCCATGCCAGTATTATATGAAAGAGTTTGTACAAAATAAATGGATATTTTTGGAATAGCTCTGTAAAATGAACAATCATTATGGCTGGCAACATACTAACACTTAGGGCGAGATGTTCAGAAAGTGGTGGTAACTGAAATTGTCTTAATCAGAAAAAAAAAGTTCTTACACCATGATCCTTCAATTCTCAGACATGTTTCTGTCATTTTTTGCATCCAATTCCGCCATCCCCCTCATAGGGAAAAAGCCATCTTAAAAGTGGGTGTTGCTTAATCTTCCATCATAATGTAAGGTATTTTCAGAAAAAAATATTCCTTTGGAAAGTCATTTTTTTGTCTGATTAACGTAATTTTTTTCCCGACATAATAAAAATGGTCTAAACTTAGAGAAGAAAAATTAAAGTACTGAGAAGCAATTTTTTGTTTCAAAGACAAAAAATGTCTTTGTTTCTTTGAAAATTTTTGTTTCAAAGACAAAATCAAAGATAATTTTTAAGATCAGAATTTTTAATGGCAATGTTTAATGAGATCTTCTTACCGTCATTTTTAATTCTTTAGATGAATTTTGAAACGTAACAGATTTACTTCTGAAAATATGGTCCTTCTTTTACCACCAACTCCTGATCCGACTTTTTTTTCCTTATGACAACTTTTTGAACATCTAGCCCTTAATGTGTGCCACAGGGCTCAGTGCTTTGGACTGTTCTTTTCAATATCTTCTAGATAGGTAATAGATGGTACCGGTACCATGTTAGCCATAGATAAAAGCAGGAAACTAGAGGCTGGATTCTATTGCAGGTGCTAATTTTATCACTGCTTTTATCTCCAGGTTTCTCCACAGTATTCAACAGGAAAATATTTGATAATATGGGAGGTAACATTTATCTCCTGCAATAGAATCTAGATAATTAATTTACAACACAGAAACCCAGTGCTGGTATACAGACACTTTGCTGATAATAACATCAGAGGAAAGGGACTTATTATTTCATATGATTTGAAGATAGGCAACCAATGCAGTGGCAAAAGCAAACCAGATTCTTAGGAAGACTCATTAGCTAAGCAACAGTAAGAGATGGGCACTACTACCACTCTACAGATATCATCATTAGAAAGACATTGCTAAGTGGGATGCATTTGAAAAAAAGAAACAATAAAGTGGTGTAGAGTCTTGATGAAACAGGATACCAGAATAAAGTCACAGATGAAAGAGTGGGGGGGTGACATGACAGACACATTTAAATATATTTCAGGAGGGATACATTTTTCATATAAAATGTATACTAGAACAAGAGATCATTATTTGTTAGATGTGGAAAATTGAGAAGTGGCAGGGGTTCCACAATGACCATCATAAGGAATGACTGAGTAGGTCCTACTAAGGTGTTTAATAAAAGTCACTCTATATATGAATTGTAATAAGAGAAAAAAAAGAAGAGGAACGATCATTGCCAATCAAAGCTATTGCTCTGTGTTTAAACCTGCCATGGTTCTATATCCCTCTGTTGTTTCCCACTCTCCACAAAATGAGGGATAATCTATTTTTGGCCCAACATTTTTCTTGGTAAAATCTCTGGTTGCTTGGAAGACCATATTGATTGCATCAGATTTCCCAGAATGTTACAAAACTGAGATATATAATCTGGACTTTTAATAACAGCAGATATACACCTGTTTTGGACTGCCAAATTGAAAGAAAGAACTACTTATATTTTGGGCAAATTTCTCAGTTAGTAATAATGGAGTTAGAATATTATCTCTTGGGGTTTAGACCCTGGAGCACCTTGTGGGAGAAGAGCTCTCAGAATTCTATTGATGTGTACAGGAGTCTCAGGAGAAATACTACCCCTTTAAATAGATGTTAAAAATTGTTAAAGACATCTTCATGTGGAACATATTCTAACAGGTTTTTTTCTGATATTATTACTGCAACACTGCTTGTCAATAGGGATGGGTGAAAAAAAATTATTTTATACTTTTTCACGAAAGTTTTTAGCCATATACTATACATACAATTTTCTCCTTTTTGCCACTGCCAACTGCCAGCAAGAACTTTGCAATAACTTCTTCTTCAGGGCTGAAGTGGAGAAATAAATAGCTGAAAGTAAAAGCTGTGAGTCCTACAGCAACATATGCAACACTAGCAACACTAACTTCCTGCTTAAGTAACAATGGCACAACCATCCCTGAAAAATAACTGCTGCTTTGGATATTCCAGCAGGGTGCAACAAATGACATCAGTTATTTAATGCCTCTGTTTTCACCAAAAGTAAAGGGCAGCATGTCAACCGACAAAATTTTAGCAAGTTTACTATTCCATTTGCATACTTATGTTTTTCTAGATTTTTTCTTATTTCTAAGAACTTAGTAAGTGTAGGATAGCAGTACATTTTAGAAGAACTGTGTAACTTTATTGATTTAATGACTTGACTTGTGGCTCTGGTGATGGTGGAGGGGTGGCGGTATGTGAAAGCACTCTATGACTCTTGTCATCTCAAAACATACAACTCAGAATCATACTCTGCAGCAGGATCAGAAAATTGTGGCACACTCTCTGGCACATCAACAGCACTTCTATTATGTACCCCGGAGCCCCGGGAACATTTATGAGGTAATTCTCTTTTGCTCTCTTCTCACTCCCCAGACTCCCCGACAGAGATAACAGCCAAATCAAAAATGAACTTGCACCACAGTTGCCTGTGTCTACTCAGTCATTTAACATTTGGGGGTATTTGGGATAAAACACCTTTGATCCCTTGTTACACCCCTAGCCTCCCATAGATCCAGATATAATCCAGATATAACTTGGTACATGGCTGCCTGTGTCTTCCCAGTCGGTCTCACAGAATTTTGGGGTATTTGGGGTCAAAATCCTTTCCATCTTCCTGTCCCCCAGGCTCCTCTAGTAACAAGAACAGATTTCCTGCCTGCAATGCCACTTTATTGGCTTGTGTTCTCTAACTCAAAAATATGCTCTATTCTTCACCTCTTACAAGCACAGAATGGCATGAGAGCCTAACACCTTTTTATATGCCTGTAGGGACAGATGAGAAAATTGCAATGTGATGGCGAGACATTCTGTCCTTACATTGATTTCAATGTAAAGAGCTAAGTGAAAAAAGCAGGAACATGGCACTTTTAGGGAAAAATTTCCCACTTAGGGAAAAGTGCCATTTTTCTCCTGTTTCTTTTTTGAGGTGAAAACTTTTGCCCATCCCTAGTTGTCAATGTCATCTACCCTGGCAGTGAGCCTAGTGATGATATCCTCCTTTTGTTACAGCTCCTCTAGGTAAAGGACTGTCTGTCTCAGCTGAGAGATGTCTGTTCTAAGATCTAATATCTGCTTAAAGGGATAGTAATACCTAAAATGTAAAAATAAAATATGTCGTAGGGTTTATCCCCCTGAGTAAAACAAGAGTACTCCCACTGCTGAAAGATGTTTCATTCAAAAGTTATTAATTTTCAAAGTTGAATATTTTAGGTGCAATATCACAGTGGCCTGAAATTGTACAGTGGCGCTGTTGCTACACCATCCTATGGAGATTTATGGTCCTGAGACCAGAGCTGCCCATAGGATTGTGTAGCAACAGCGCCACTGTACAATTTCAGGCCACTGTGATATTGCACCTAAAAAATTCAACTTTGAAAATTAATAACTTTTGAATGAAACATCTTTCAGCAGTGGGAGTACTCTTGTTTTACTCAGGGGGATAAACCCTACAACATATTTTTTTTTACATTTTAGGTATTACTATCCCTTTAAATTGTGTGCTTCATGACTTTTGTAAAAGATTTCATATTTTCCTTGGTAGAAAAATGTCTAAGCCCATTATTGCTCATGTTGTTTGTTATAATCTTCTACAGGCTTTGTTCAGGACTGCTTTCTGTTTTGCATCTGCTGAAAGGTTCTGTGTATCAGCACCCCTGGGAGATGTTGGCTGCAATGTATTTCATTATTTGGTCTGCTATTTCTTCTTTTATTCTTTTTTGCAGTCATGGATCTACTTTTTAGCAATGGTAAAAATTAACCTTTGCCACACAGAGAAAAATAGGTCAAATGGCCATCTTCCTCAGTGGCTCCACAATTGTTTTTAAATGCTAATTCCTAATTTTTATGACAATCAGGAATTAGCTTTTTCCAGTCTACAGATGTCCTACACCAGCATATATATATTGTGTGTAAATATCCTAGCAGTTGCAGGAATGGCTTACCACCAGTCTATGAGAAGACAATGATAATTTCATGCACAGTGTTCCACTGAATCTACATTACATTAAGTTGTCAGATTTTTTGCTTATGCATAAGAATTGGACACTACTATGTTCATTATTTATTTCTTTAACCACTGATTGTAATGTAATTTACTTACTTGATAAATATGGGTCTGCACCTGCCATAGTCTATTTAGATTAATTGTGGGATCTGAATTCCTAACATATTCTAATATCTAATAGTTAATTTTATATTTATTTAATATTGTAGCCATTAAAAAATATGAACAATGATGTATGTCTTATCTCTCAAACATTTATGGTTTGAGAGATATACCTCGCTAAAGTTACCTCGTGAGAGAAGTCAGAGCTCTAGCTGACATCTGCAGAATCCGGTCATTTGACCGGATGGTGGCTCTTCAGCAGAGCCAAAAACGCACAATCTAAACTTAAATACTTAATTGGAATGGTCTACAAAGTGTGCCTGGTTTGCAAGTATTTATGTTTAGATTGTATGTTTTCGGCACTGCTGAAGAGCCTCCATCCGATCAAATGACCGGATTCTGCAGCTGTCAGCCAGAGTGCTGACTTCTCTCACAAGGTAACTTTAGCAACGTATATCTCTCAAACCATAACGGTTTGAGAGATAAGACATACATTGGTGTTTATATTTTTTAATGACTACAATATTAAATAAACATAAATTAACTTTTACTATCCCTTTAACATTGTTTATCTGTGTTTTCATATATATATATATATTTATATATATATATATATACACATATATCTCAAATACACAGTCTATTTGGCATAGTGGCAGAGGAAAAAGCTCCTTTGTATATACTTTTTAATGTTTTGCATCTATAGTTTCAAATTCAGTCAAGATTGTGGATAATACAGTGGCAACACCTGTGTGTCTGTATCACATACCTGTCAGCGTCCTGTACGAGTATCCTGGTACCAGTTTGTAAATAGATCTGTATGACTAGTCAGCAAATGGAATCCTTTGAAAGCAAAAAACAAATCTTTTCACTTTTTACTGTGAACCCTTTCACTTCCCAAAAGCATTGTTACTATATCTCACGAGGAACATTCTCTTAAAAAAATATAATTGTGCAACCATTATAATAATGAAAAAAAATCACATGCATTACAGACTGTAGTCATTTAATCACATCTCTGTTTCCTGAATGACTGTCTGCTTTTTGATTCATTGAATTTAAAACAAAATGGAACGCTTTAGGGCATTTATGTTTAGTAATCGTGTGCCCTTCCACCCTTTCAGCTATGTATAGAGAGAGAGATAATCCCTTTTCTTACATTATTATCCTTTCACAGGCTAAATAGGATAAATTATAGTTTCAATTTATTTACTAACAGCATACAGTACTGTATACGCACTAAAACAAAGTTAGGTAGTAGAAGCAAAATTTCAAGCTAGAGGAGTGATATAGGTTTGAGTTCATTCTAGAACTTAGTAATTGTGGGATGGCAGTACATGTTTAGCTTTATTGCTTTAATGCCATCACTTGTGGAGGTAGGGGTGGGGGCAGTATGTGAAGGCACTCTATGACTTTTGTTATCTCCTACAGCAAACCCAGAGTTATCATATCCCTCTACAACAGGAGCCATAGGTGTTATTTGCAATGAACAAACTGTTGCCAGTGGCAAACTCTCTGACACATCGATAATATCACTACTTCTCTTATCTGCCCCCAAGCACTGGGAACTTTTTGGATTGATTTTGCTTCTGCTAGTTGTGGCACTTCTGACTTGTTTATAGTGTGTGTGACGGAAGATAGAAAGGGACCACGTAGCCTTCCGCCGTCGTTCCCGGGTCTCTCCTTCTTGAACGCCGGACTGGTGCCGTCAGATGCACCAGTCGAGCAGATCAACAGTCCGGTGGTCGACTCAAAGTGGCATCGAACCCCGAAGTAGCCGACAGTACGTCGAAGGATGCGGATCGAGGATGGGTTGATGGGCTCTCGAACCGCCGAGTGTCGTAGAACCAGAACACCAGGCAGTAGAGAGTGAAGCCTCTACTCCCAGGCTACGATGAACAGGGAAAGTGTCGCAGGAACAAAGGGTAGCGGTTGCCAAGCTGTTCGAGCACTCCGGTGCTCGAATCGAAGGTTCTACTGGAACTGGAAGAAGCAAGGCAGAGTCCACATTGTCGCCTGACAGCATCCGAACTGGGGTAGCAGAATACTGGCAGCAGACAGACGAATGTGCAGGAACCTGGGCTCAGATGGGCGTCAGAGTGGACGCTTTAATACCATAGGAACACACAAGACTCCAGGACTCTGGTTCACTCCAAAACATAACTCACTTTATTGACAAAGACCACAGATATTTATACACAAACCATACATTGGAACTTATGGGGAAACCAGATACAATAGGGCTTAATTCAATCATATCACAGTAGATAAAAGGCCAACAGTAGATGGCCTAACAAATACAATGAGCCAGACGTGATTACATTTACAATACAAAAGGGGTTGATTAATACATACACAAGACACAAAGACTTTAGGGCCAGGAATACACATTCTATGAACAATGGCCAGGGGTTAAAGCACATACACACTGGTTTCAATATTCGGCTTCAACCATGGCCAATGAAATCGTACAGTGAGTCGGTTGGTCGACCAATCCCTGAGCACCCTACTTTTCCCCATGTTAAGTCTGTGAAAGACCTTTAAACCTCCTGCTCAGGGATTTGACCAATCAGGCGTCGACTCACTGTTCCCGGTTCTCCGTGCTCGATACGGTGTCGTTCTCGAACAGGAAACCTCCGACCCATAGTCGTTGAATGTGTACCCCTTGGACATACTACATACAATAACTAAAATGTTCAACATACATTAAACATATTACACAAACCAAAGTCTATGAGTATAAGTCTTTGCTCTTAGATAATAGCTGGCCAGTTCATACGACAAGGCCCAGTATAGAGTCCAAACAGTACTAAATGTCCATAGACTTTGGATGAAGAGTTCGAGGGCCATACAAGGGCTCAAGTAACGGGTAGGATCCGTTACAGTGTGTCTTCCAGTCAGACCTGTGGTTGTGCTTCAGTAGGGAACTCATTGAGGATGTGCCTAGGTGTGAGCTTACTTTCCCCATGCTCACGTGCCTTTTGCACAGACAACAGATAGCAACATGTTTAGCTTTTGGATCCTGAGTGAAGTATCTCCATACTGTGGATGTCATGGACTGCGGGGTTTGTGAGGAGCTGCTGCTACAACCACTACTACTACTACTACTACTGGAGCTAGATGATGATGCAGTTCTTTTGCTATTACTACTACTACATGTCAAAGGTGCAACACTTAAGCAATTTTTCAAAGTAAACTATTTCATCTAGATCCAATGAATTAACACATAATCTGAACTATGACAGTTTCAATCATCTCTGTTAGTGCTTGGCAGTGTTTCCTATAAAGTGATTAATCCATCAAGGAAAGAGCTTAAGAAAATTAGTTATGCAGGACTACAGATGTACCATTCAACCTTGCCAAGTTTTAATTACTCTTTTAACTCTTTTAGTACTGTGTTGTTCCCCTTTGTTAACCTTAGATAAAACACTGGTGTCCAGGCTTATACATTGGGTGGCATTAGCTTTATATTCAATTCATCAGTGTCCAATATATTTTAGAGGGCTTAGTCATGCTAAACATTCTACCAACCTAATAGGTATCCAGGATGTGGTATACCAAACAAAATAAGAAAAACATGTAGAGTCCCTTGTGCTCAATGCTCAATTAAGGACCAGTCTTAAAGGGATAGTAATACTTCTTTTTATCTTTATTTTATTTTGTAGGCATTAAAAAACATGAAGAACGATATAAGTCTTATCTCTCAAACCTTTATGGTTTGAGAGATATTCACAAGCAAAGTTCCCCTCACTGACCAAAACGGTCAAGTCTTCCATCTAGATGTCAGATTTGGAATCCGGTCTACGGACCAACCGTGGCTCTACAGCAGAGCCAAGATCGCAAGATATAAGAAAAACTACTTCATTCGAATAGTCTACAAAATGTGCCTGGTTTGCAAACACACTTTTTAGACCCTTCCAATGAAATAGTTATTTTTATATCTTTTGATCTCAGCTCTGCTGAAGAGCCACCTTTTGATCTGCGGATCCGATTCCAAATCACACAGCTAGATGGCAGACTTGACTGTTTTGGTCAGTGAGGGGAAACTTTGCTTGTGAATATCTTTCAAACCATAAAGGTTTGAGAGATAAGACTTAGATCGTTCTTCTTTTTTTTTAATGCCTACAAAATAAAATAAAGATAAAACAAAGTATTGCTATCCCTTTAAAATATTAGCTCAGCAGTAACAGTAACACCATTCATATTGCTGCTGTGAGATGTATCAGGTATGTTCCAGCCTCCAGGGCATTGAATGGTCATCATGATATACTTTATAGGAGATAAGTATAAATCACTCAACAGGCTTACTCATTTTAAAAATATGATGTGCAGATGCAACTTAAATTCTGGCAACTAATTAAACAGCATATCTCTTTGATTATGGAAAGTTTCAAATTGTGTGTTTGGTGACTATAGAAACATATTAATGTAACAATTTAATTATAATATGTTTATTATAATATGGGTCGTCAATTAATTTACAGTTGTGAGATATATGGAATTGGCAAATATAAAGTCAAATTATTAAAAAAAAAAGACAAAATCATGACCATTTGTAGTTTCCTTTATATTTTTAATCAAGTGGACAAAACATTTGAAAAATAAACATTTATTTGTTAAAGTTCAGAAGAGCTATTATGCTTATTCACTGAAAATGTATTACCTCAACAAGTATAACTAGTTTTACTATTACTGCTATTACTATTATTTATTACTCACATGGAGCAATACAGTCAAATGTATATGCAACATTTAATCTAACCCATTAAACTGTCACTTTTATTTATCAAGTTAGTTAATTTTACCTATCAATAGATCACTTGCTTATATACATTTAGAGAACTAATACTGTATTTGAAATTACAGTAGCACTGCAGGAGATAAATATGTAGGATATTCATTTTAGGAATTTCCTATGCTAATTGTATGCTGTCATATTTTTTTTTTCTTTTCATCAAACATACTGAAAAATGTTCAGAATGAGTAGACACAAAATTTCATAATACAAAATAATTATGAGGCACTAGTTATTTTCTTTTAAAGTGTGACAAGGGTACCCTAGTTTCTAGAGCATGAACATAGCAGACATACAATGGACTGCACTCAATTTTATCAAATACATACAAATGTATTTTATCAATTATTGTTATGGTAAATGTCATAAAAATTATGAAAATTAAAAGGCAGAAAAAAACTGAGACATTCAGGGTTTAAGTTTTGTAAACATTAACTCTACCCCTTACAATATTTGGCAAATAACATGTCAGTTATACATTATGTGTAGAATTAATGTTTTCAAAACTTTAATCCCCGACTTCAAGTTTTTGTTTTCTTGAGTGAGAACTTCGAAAGCATTTACAATTTTTTTTGCCTTTGAATATGTATAAACTAGTTGAAAAGCCCGTGTACATGGGCCACAGTGCCACCCAGCAACGGCCGCGGTGCAGTCATGCACAGTAGAGGTTGCCAGCGCTGTGGCTGATACTGAGCGGGGCGCTCCGAATTCAGACCACAGTCCTTTTTACGCACCTTCGGTGCACAGAGAGGACTATGGTCTGAATTCGGAGCCCCGCTCCGTTATCAGCCGTGGTTTGGGCAGTCTGCAGTGCGCATAACTGCAGCGCACGCAGCCATCTTTACTGTGCATTATGGCTTCTGACAAACACACGTTTAGCGAATTATTGTATAGGATAAGTAGGAGTAAATTGTTTACAGGCCATATTGGCACTTTTAGTCCATGTGTTCTACTAAAAGAATATGTGCTCAGTCACATATCATGTATTGTATTTCATATTTTACCTTTGCAAAATTACTTTGTGTAAGTATATATTGTCACTTTTAAGCTACTTATTTGTTGCAATTGTATGACAGAAATATAGAAAGAATAACAATAAAGGGACATTTTAAAGCTGTTTATCAGCAAAACATAAGCATGACAAGGTCACAGGAGTCCCATATCTCAGAAATATGGCACTAATGATTCTCACAGGAAAAGACAATTGATAAAAACTAATGACACTAAGGTATATAAGTGAATCTTAGCTCAGAGCAAAGAAGAATTCCACATCGCATAATCTGTTATGAAGTTAATATTCCATGAAATCTGAAATACAATCTGAAGGGAATAGAACAATGTATCGCTTTTGTATTTTCACTTCACAAAACACATTTAACTGTAGGATTAAAAAGACAACAACTTTATTTTAACTCATTGATACTCTAGGAAATGGGGCCAAAAACATGGATTTGGTTTTGTTTTTCATACCAGCCCCATTTGTTATAATAAAGAATTGTACAAAAATGATGCTTTGCAACTTTCTCAAAAGGCAACAGAGGTTCTTAGAGAGCACTTCAGAAGTTTTGATAACAGCTATTTAAAGAGATAGTAATTTCAGAAAAAAGTATTAAGTATATGGTAGATACAATTAAAAGAGAATACTTGTACTTATTGTTATCTCTCAGACCATGATAGCTTGAGAGATTTAGGAAAATAAAGTTCTCAACTCCCTCCCCTTTCTGCTTGATGAGCTGTAAAGCTGTCAGAAGCAGATTCTGGTTGCTTGACAAGACGCGGCTCTTCAGCAGGGCCGACATAACACTATATAATGATAAATACTTCATTGGAATGGTCTACAACGTGTGCTTGCAAACCAGGCACACATTGTAGACCATTCCACTGAAGTATTTATTTTTTAGGTATAGCTATATTGGTGTTGCTGGAGAGCCACCGTCTGATCCAGGAACCAGAATTTGCTTCTGACAGCTTTACAGCTTGTCAAGCAGAAAGGGGAGGGAGCAGATAACTTTATTTTCCTATATCTTTCAAACCATAACTATTTGAAAGATATGAATAAGTGCAAGTACTCTCTTTTAATTGTATCTACCGTATATTTAATGCTTTTTTTTCTGACATTACTATCCCTTTAAAGGGATAGTAATGTTTCATAATAAAAGAAGCTCTAATTAATCATCATAGTATTTGGGCCTTGGAGAGTGTTATTTCAATTCTGTCAGAGTTTTAGTTCAAGAGTAACACTGCTCAGCTCAGAGCAGCAGGGTGTATCTAGGTAGATTGCAGAGAGGGACAATCTTCAATTAAGATAAGGGAAAAAGCTGAAAACCTGTCAAGGGGGGCAGGGTTTTCATTGTTCTCACAGTAAGAAGATTGTTCCTTGCTGTTAGCTGTCTGGTCTATGGACCAGATCCCACATCTGAGGAAAGGGAGCTTACACTAGGTAAAAGGGGTGGGAGGGGGGAACTTTATCATTCAATTACTCTTGAACTACAACTTTGACAGTATTGAAATAACACTCTCTATGGCTCAAATACCATGAAGATTAATTGGAGCTGCTGTTTTTGTGAAACATTACTATCCCTTTAAACTAGTAGATGGGCAATGGAATAATACAGGATAAATTCACTTGCCCCCACAGCATTGCACAGATGAATTTGGACAAGGTATGTCTGTGACACATAGGTAAAAAAACAGTAGACTTTGCTCCATGTGTACAAATGCCTGCAGTTTATGGTATAAGATCCCTGAACGTATTGCAATAATAACTAGTGAAGATGTGGACTAAGTGGGAATTACCGAGACCTGGTACAATGAAAAAAATGACTTGGATATAGTCATACTAGGGCACTCTCTATTTAGAAAAGACAGATAAGGACGAAAAGGAGGAGGGGTTACCATTTATGTCAAAAAGAGCTTAAAGGTTAATCTTATACGGGGTATGGAGGAGAAAACACAGACTATTTTGATTAATTTAGATTATGGGAATAAAATGGTCGCACATATAGGTGTGATCTATAGAACCACTGGACAAGCAGAGGAGTTAGATCAATTGTTGTTCAAGGAAGTAGCTAAGAAATCAATGAAAGGTGAGGTTATTATTATGGGGGACTTTAATCTTTCTGATGTGGACTGGAAAAGCCAAGCAGCAGGTTCAACCAGGAGTAGATATTCTAAGTTCTTTACAAGATTATCTCTTAGTCAATTAGTAGAAGACCCAGCTCGGGAGGAAGTCATGCTAGATTTATTATTTACAAATGGAGACTTCGCATGAGTGTAGCTGAAGGAGAGCTTTGGGCTTCAGTGATCATCAATCTGTGTGGTTTAATATGAAGACACAAGTTGAGTTGCACCACATTAAAACAAAGCTGATTTTCTAAAATGGAAACCTATAATAGCGTAGAGATGTGAAATGTGTTTCATAAAAGCCAACAGAGCATTACATTGGACTTGTCAATAAGGTTAAAAGAAAAAAAAAAAACACTGTGATATCCACAGAAGTGGCAAATATAGTAAATGAGAAAAAAGAAGCTTTTAGGAACATATATATATATATATATATATATATATATATATATATGTACCTATATATATATATGTGTGTGTGTGTGTGTGTGTGTGTGTGTGTGTGTGTGTGTGTGTGTGTGTGTGTGTGTGTGAAAGGAGGAAAAAGAAACAAGAACTAGTTAGACTGAAAACAAGAAATGGAAGTTATCTAAATAAAAGGACTGTCTCAATGAATATTAGTGCTCAGTTTTAACAGAGGAAGGCAAAGGGCCTCTTTTAGAAAAAAATAAACAACAAGACATGGGAAGCATGCATGTTTACAGAGAAAGAAGTTCTACTTCAACCTTTGAAGGTAAAAACAGATAAATTGATGGTAACAGATTGGATACACTCAAGGTTATTAAAATAATTTGAGAGTGTTTGGGCAAAACCTTTAAAAGAATTATTCAATCAGTCACTATCGACAGGAGTAGTTGAAGAAGATTGGAAGGTAGCAAATCTAGTACTGTTTCACAAAAAAGGTAACAGGAAAGATGCTGGCAACTACAGACCAGTAAGTCTTACATCAGTACTGGGAAAATTAATAGAAACCATGTTAAAGGAAAGAATTGTTAAATATCTGAATTTAAATGGCTTGCAAGATCCCAATCAGCAAGGGTTTACAGCAGGGATATCTTGTCAAATGAACCTCATAGATTTTTTTTGACTGGGTAACTAAAATAATAGACTCAGGGGAGCAGTAAATATAGCTTATCTAGATTTCAGTAAAGCATTTGACACTGCACCTCATAGAAGATTCATTAATAAATTGCATGTAAACATAGTTGAATGTATAAGGCAATGACTGAGTGACAGGAGACAGAGGCTTGTTGCCTGAATATTCAGATGAAGGTCATGTTGCTAGTGGGTACTTCAGGGATCTATACTGAGTGATATTGCAAAAGGTCTTCAAGGTAAGGTATGTCTTTTTGCAGAAGATACAAAGATTTGCAACAGGGTAGACATTCCTGGGGGAATAATCCAAATGACAAGTTATTTAGATAAATTAGAAGAATGAACAAGAGTGTGGCAGCTGCAGTTTAATGATAGAGAATGTTGGTTAATAATATGTGGTAGGGATGGGTACAAAGTCAGAGCAATATCCCTCTGGACTTGCCACAATAATCAATTTCCTGCCCACAGACAGTACATAATACAATATGTTCTTCTTTTTGTCACTGCAAAAATATTTGCTGTAAGAAATTTACCATATTTCACCTATGTTTTCTATGATTGCAAGATTTCCTTCAATAATAGTACTTTTTCTGAGGGCTGAAATGGAGAAATAAATAGCTGAAAGTAAAAGAAAAAAGCATCTAATTATGGTGTTTAATGGATCATAATTGTTGACCACAGTCCCTCTAATATCTCTGTGTAGCTGTTTGTAAATACTGGGGATACCTTGGATATTGGCCATATGTAAAAGAGGAAAAAGACAACAGAGCACCTAAGAGATCTAAGTGCAGTATGTTCAATGTTTTCACTACACAAAAAATTCAATATGGCTGCTAATTTCTAAAAAAAATATATATATATATTAAACAGTAATAAAAATTAGAGCACAATATTTTCGGAGGAAACAGAGGAAAAATCCTGAATAAAATCATATTGAATATATGTGTTAAAAATCACATATATACATAAAAAAGGACAAAAAACAGACAAGAAAAAAAATAAGTATACAAAACAAATACTACATAAAGTATATGAGAAATTACACCTGACAACACCAGTAGGAATTATTGTACCAAGAGAAGGGACATTAGGGGCTCAATTCTATTATCAGCGCTTAAAAAAAAACAGGCGTGTTTTTTTAAGTCAGATTTTAGCCTTCTATTACCTGACTTGTGAAAACAAAATCAGCGGTAATTATATGCACAGACAGTCAAAAAAAAAGCCTATAAGAAACAACTAAAAACAATGTGCAAGTAGCATTCTATTACCTACGGTCAGTATTACCGCTTGTTTTGTGCTTACATTTTCTGTTGGTAATCCTGCGCCTCAGAGTTGTTCGAATCATTGTTCAAACAAAAGCATTGCCGATTACATTATATAGCACAGAAATCTGACATAGAGTGACCCCTTCAACATATTAACCTCCCCTTTAAAATTCGACTTATTGTGCTTTCTTTCACCATTTTAATTCAACAAATATTGTTCACATTTGACATTTTAACCCGTCCCCTTTAAAATTCGACTTATAGTGCTGCCATGACTTTCTTTCTCCATTTAAATTCAATGTTGCTTCTTCTCCAATTTTTTTCGACATGCCCTCTTTGTAGTTGTATTGCAGGATAAACCTATGAGTACCAGAGAAGTAGCAACGCATTGAAATGTATTTGCTACCCCTCTGGTACTCAAAGGGTTAATATGCAAGGTGTGTAACTGTATACCTTGCCTGTATGTGTGTAAGAGATGTTATTTTTTATTTTATTTTTAATTGTATGTTAAAAAAAAAAGTTCAGACCTCAAGGGGGGCATCAGGACCCCTCCTGACACCCCTGTAGCATTGATCACCTATCCAGTAGGATAGGTGATCATTGCAGATGACAACTGCACATTTTCAGTAAAGCTCATATAACATAAGTGTCACATATGTTATATGGGCTTTCTTCTTATAATTCTTGTTAACCCATCATGTGTCAGGAAGTGTGGACACAATTCTACGGAACTCAAATGGTATATACCACAGTTTAACCGGCTGGTATTCTAGCAACTTCTCTGGCATCTAAGGAGTTAGAGAGATGCTCCCATGGGACACGGTTGCTGTACAATGCCGAGCTGCCCTTGTGCCTCCAACCCTTTGCAAAGCAATGGATATCTGGCATTCATTTGGTTAAAACTTTGAGTGCCAGAGGGGGTACGTAACACATTGTATTCCTCTGGCACTCAAAGGGTTAAAGATGGAAAGACAGCCTGGAGATGAACAATACATTCATTTTACAGTGCGCCATTCCAGCACTCAATGGATGAAGGTACAAGAACAGACAGAGGATGAGGAATGTATATATTTTGCAATGCGTTGCTCATGTACAATGGGACTAACCCAGAGACTTGGGTTAGAATATCCTGAAGCGCTAAGTTTGTAACATCTACAAAGATATAATCCCAGTAAACCTTATTCTTGCCCAAAACATGACCAAAAATTTTAAAACTTATCCTTTTATTAATACTGTAAAAAACTATAATGAAAGGGCAACCACATTGTCATTGGTAAGATCGGTGAAGTAAACATATAAGTGTTGTCTAGAAACCTAAAGGATATCTCTACATGAACTCCTCCAATTTAAAAACAAGAAATCGGGGTAGCTCAATTAAGTCACATAATGATGACTGTATCCAAAATCTCCTGACCAGCTAGAACAGTGTAATATTGTATATTTAAGTGTTGAATGTGTGGCTAACAGTCTGGTTCTCCTGGATTCAAACACTGAAGCAGCACTGCTATAACTACAGTATTGAAGCAGATAGAAGAGAGCTTGGTCTGGTGTTACATCGTTACATACAAGTTACATTGTCAAATATAGGCAATTTAAGTGGCAACAGAGGTATCTATATGATATAGGCTTGTGATATATGTGGCAAATGTAGCCAATAATCTATGCTGCAGCAGACGAAAGATTAATATGGCCACTTTAGACTAGAAGTTACCTTAATTGCTCACAGTCTCAGAACTTAATTCATGATATATACCTAGACTATACATCTCTGGCACTCAAAGGGTTAAGAGATTAACTCATTGAGCACTTGAGCAACTCATTACAAAAAAGCAAAACATTGTTAAGCATGTCCTGGCTGTCTTTGGCCTAGATACACTAGATTTGGTGTCTGCATGATATTGTCGATGTGTTCGAATCACTTTGACAATTCGATCTGCACACACATCGACATATTCACCAAAGTTGTCGGATGGAAGGAGAAGATTGGAGAAGGTCCCTTTTAGCATACAGGACTTTTGAAGTGCTGTCGGTGTGCAAGGGATTTCCTCCCTCACACATCACCAACACTACAACAATTATGAACAGCATTCTCTGTGCTTCCCTACCCAGACAATAGGGGAATACAGAGAAGGCTTTCAGCACCATGGACAGCGTTGAATGTCATAGGGATGTGCATTGCTCACCCCTGTGGCATGCAAATGGTTACAATAAACAGAACTAGTACACTAAGCACTACAAAATGTCTCCCCCCCTTAGTATGTCGACATATATTGCATATATTCTACATACTAACTCCATTTGACTTCCCCTCTTCATTGGACAGGAACTGTCATTTATTCAAGAGAACCTGTCCTTCATTTGAAACTTAACCCTCTGAGTACCAGAGAGGTAGGAAGGCATTACTTAGCAATGTGTTTCCTACCGCTCTGGTACTCAAAGGGTTAATATGCGGCTGCATACCTTGCCGTATACGTGTAAAAATGGCTTTTTATTTTAATATGTTTAATATGCTTTAATATGTTTAATGTGTATTAAACAAACATCAGACCTCAAGGGGGGTATCATGACCCCTCATGACACCCCCCTATTACGGGGGCGACAATTAGTCAGCATTTCCATATGGAAATGAGTCATTATGCTTCATTATCATCTGGAAATAGGCCATTGTTGATGTAAAGAACTTTTTGTTCTTTATGACTAGTGATAACAGTTACACTTCATTAACAAAGGCCATAGAAGGCCAAACCATATGTCTGGTATTTTCTGTTATTTTAAGTGTACATGAGATTTGTCAAGGACAATAGGGGCTAGATTTAAAGAGGTCTGATGCCCCAAAAAAATCCAAGGTCAGTTTTTCAAAGCACAGTAGCAATTCAAAGAACTGTGCTGTGAAGAACTACCACAGGAAATGAAGTATATCGACCCCTAAACTTAGCAACCATTTCCCCATTAAACATAGTACAAACACTCAACATTGCAATTCAAAAGACTGAGCTAGGTGCTAAGATGCAGTAAGGGACCCACTTTAATGTGGGAAATACTAGATCCATTTTTTGGGTGTAGAATTCCTTAGCACCCAATGCAGAATCCTTTTTAACACCCAAATCAGGAACTGCTTGTAAAAGCATAGTTAAAAAACCTAAGACTCCAGTGGATGTACTGATATGGCTCTAAGCCCCATATTAATACATCCAAAGTACACCCAAAATGTGTCCAAAGTTAGTAGAATTTATCCTATGAGTGCCAGTGGGGTATAATTACCTCACTGGCACTCACAGGATTAATTTGACAAAGTAACGAAGCAACAGCCCATAATAAGTAACACAATGAACCCTGATGTCCAGTGGAGTCTTCAGCACCCTGGTCAGCTACTGTTCATCTTCTTTCTTCTTATTCTCTCTTCTTTCTTCCTTCTTCTTTCTTCTTCTGGTCCTTCTGTCTTCTATCTGCATAAAAATGAACCCAAACATCTCTGCATAGTGTAACTCCTTCAGTTCCAGAGGGGTATGCAATGCATTACGTACCTCTCTGGGGCTTAAAGGGTTAAGATATGCATAGATATGTGGGCCATGAAAGTAAAATATGGTTAAAAGTCTTCCACATATTTCCCCATTAAACATTTCCCCATAAGAATAGAAAACTCGCTAAATATATTTCAAATGAAACTAGATGCTATTTTTCTATTTCTCAACAACTGCTTGTGGTGGAGGTGGCAGAGAAAGGCATAATAATCTGAGACCCCCCACCCTAGTACCTTATGTTCCATTGTGAGGGAATTTGAACATAAAATGCCTTTATACATGGGCAGTCTTTGTTCATAATCACTCACAACCAATGGCTAGGATTTGTGCTTATGCACATCCAAGACAATCAGCTTTGATAGGGGGATTAGAGGAAACTACTCCAAGCTGATTGGCTGGTATGTGCATAAGCACACATCCCAGCCAATGTTTGTAAGGGAATTTGAAAAGAGACTGCCCATATATAAAGGCAGTCTTTGTTCAAATTCCCTCACAATGGAACGGGCATCAACCCGTAGGGTACTGAGGGGGAGTTCTGTGCTTATTCTCCATTCATTTACTGCCACCTAGGGATGAGCGAAAATTTTCACCTCAAACTGAAATCTGCAAAAAATGGCACTTTCCACCTGGTGAAAATTTTCCAGCGAAAAGTGAAATTTTCCCCACTTTTTTCGCCTACCTCATTGCATTGAAATCAGTGGGTAGAAAAATTTTTCTCCACTTCATAAAAGTTTTTTACAGACATATAAAAGGCTATCAGGCTCTCACAGCATGCCATTCTGTGTTTGTGAGAAGAGAGAGCAGCATGCTTTTGAGCGAGAGAAGATAGGCAAATAAAGGGGAATTGAAGCTTTGTTTTAGGGAATCATTTAGATAGGACATTTGTTCTCTGTAGTAGGGGAGTCTAGGGGGAACAATGGGAATAAGAAGGGAGGAAGGAGGTTGACCAAAAATACCCCAAAATTTGGTGTGACTGACTGGCAAGACACAGGCAGCTGGTGTCCAAATTGCTTGCTGATTTTACTTTCATTGTGTCTGTGCTGGAGAACTCTGGGGAAATAAGTTGTTGATTTTGTTTTTTTAGTTATGTATATATATTTTTTGGAACTAACTGTGATAAGATATGGTGGACAACTTAAAAATTAATTTAAAAAACAGATAAAAACATAATTAAACAAATAAATATATTAGACAGCTGACTGGGAGCTCTGTGACTGAAGCAGACTTGATGGACATCAGATGACTGAGAATTTTGTTGAGGGCCAAGGCAAGACATTACATTCGATCAATTTTGAGTAAAAACCACACAAAGTAGTTGAGTAATGTCTAGCAAATGTACAAGCAAGTGGAGGAAGTGCAGGGGCATGGGAGTAAAATGTGAGTGCAAAAACTGACTGCAGCAATTGTTGCTGCAGCATGTGCAATAAATGATGATGATCCCTCTCCTCCTGGGGAGGATGCAGTTTGTCAAGGTTCCACAAATCACACCACACCAGTCCCCCCCGCACACACCTTTACCATACACATCTGCCACATTGTAGTTTGTACTTTTTTTTTTAATCACTTGACAGCATCATGAATATGTGCCAGTGTCACTTAAGCAGGAAGTAAGTGTTGTGGGTAAAGGACAAAGGCACTCTGCACGCTAACACATTTTTCAAGGTATATGTTGCTGTAGGACTCACAACTTTGACATCCAGCTACTTATTTCTTCACTACAGCCCTCAGAAGAAATAATATTGTGCTGGGAAATGTTGCACCATATTAAACACAGAAAAACATGTTGGAATAGGAGAAAAATGTGTTAGAATAGGAGAAAAATGTGTTGAATAGGCATAAAATGTGTTAGACTAAGTGAAATATGTGTTAGAATATGAGAATACTGTGTTGAAATAGGAGAAAAATTTACTGGAATAGGTGAAAAGGAGGAAAATTTTGCATTGGAGAAAAAGAGAAAACTTTCATGAAAAATCAGCTGTTTTTCACAAAAAGTCATGCAGGCAATTTTTCCCACTTTTTTCTCACCTCTACTGCCACCTCCACAAACAGTGGCAGAGAAAGAGAAAAATAGCATCTATTTTCGTTTTAAATATATTACATTTCGATTCTTATGGGGAAATGTTTAATGGGGATCTATGTGAAAGTCTTTTGGCCATGCTTTACTTTAATGACCGACACATCTATGCATATCTTAACACTTTGAGTCCCAGAGAAGTACACAATGCATTTTTTATGCAACATTTATTTATATCTCAATTTTTTTACAGGTACAAGACGTGAAGATGGAAGACAGATGGACCAGAGGAGGAAAGAAGGAGGAAGAAAGAAGAGAGACTAGGTAGATAAGAGAAAAAGAACGTAGATAGGAGAAGGACAGTGGATGACAGCTAAGTGTAACACAGATAAGTTAACGGCTGTTACTTGACAGTGTACCAAGCACTGATAGCTTTTATTCTTTGACGTTCCCATTATTGCTGCTATTTAGTAGCATTCTGGGAACTTAATGTACAAAACAGACCTTTGTCCATAAGACCTTTTCTGTGGCTTAACGTCCATTGTGCTTTTAGCTGGTAGGGCCATTGAATACTGACTTTTTATTCTGTTGTTTGGTAGTCAGTTTGGCCCTACCACATTTTTCACTGCACTCCTTTAAATCGAGCCCTAGGTTTGGAATAATCTGCTTGATGTAGTTAGACAAAAAGGAATACAGATATTTTTTCTCAATAATTTCATAGTGGAGAGGATGAAATGTGATTAAACAGCTCTTGTTGGTATTCTGTGAAGCATTTATCTATACATAGCCCTTTTTTCTATTTTTTAAAGTAATTATGTTTAGTTTTCCTAATAGTTTTACATCGATCCAGACGTGGCCCACTTTGCATTCTGTACCTAGAATTAACATATGTACCACACTGCAATACTCCTTATAAAGTTCATGTCATTGATTTTCTAGTGCAGAAGAAATCTGCATACAATTTTGTGGCTTTTTGTTTGTTTTTGTGTGTGTGTGTGATGAGACTGCTATGTATATATATAATTCTCCTCTTTAATGGCATAACACAGAACTTAACAGATATGACTGAGCAGCTAACGACTGCTTGTTTCCAATAGAAAAAAGCAAGAAAGAAATAATATTTTGTTTTCTCAAGTGCTTACTGCATCCAACATTTTATGTTTT
This sequence comes from Rhinophrynus dorsalis, assembly GCA_037306005.1. Taxonomy (NCBI): domain Eukaryota; kingdom Metazoa; phylum Chordata; class Amphibia; order Anura; family Rhinophrynidae; genus Rhinophrynus; species Rhinophrynus dorsalis. Next base: position 364,464,530 of record CM074718.1, on the reverse strand, counting down.
GCCGTCACTGTGATTTGGTCGATATTTATTTTGAGGTAATCCAGACATGGCCTTCTTACTTTCTCTACATACTGATAGTAGTTGTACTTACCTGACAAAATCAGAAAGCACTTTACCACATCCAACTACTTTCAGTGCATATACCACAACATTTATACCAAATGTTGTTTTCCTAACAAAAATAGCATTTCTTATAGTTTGTATGGAATATTCTAATTTGAAAAATGTTAAGAAATGAACCAAAACAATTAAACCATATTACAGATCATTTGCTAAATAGGTATCTTGCTAATGACTTAACTTATTTAATGATCAGCATAGTTTTTTCAATGTATTACATCTATAAAAAGACTAGATTAACTAATTATTTCAAAATAATTGTTTGTAATATCAGCATAGGTTGCACATCTGAAATAATTTAGTGTCTGCTTAGAGTGAACTTTTTCTAGTAGCAGAATGAAACTGGCAATAAAGGACAGATTGTTGCTGTTTCTCCATGATATTGCCATATGTACTAAAATGTCAATGCTTGCTGATCGGCACAGTGTGACAGGATATATAAAGTGCCATTTGGGGAAATTGCTCTGTCTGTGTATGTGAGTTCTATTAAACTGAAATTAGTATTCAGTACATCATTGTAAGGTTGCACTGGATAAATGGCCCAAGAAATGGTGGCAAATGAAGTACAAAGAGGTTTGCCTGGGAAGTTAAATGTAAGCAGATTTTTAGTCTTGTTTCTTGCATTCTTGCAAAGCAACACTAGTATTTTCTATGTTGTCTATGATAAAGAGCCTCAGAAAAAGCGCACTAAGGTTTTTAATTGTTTTTAGAAATAAGACATGAGCAGTTTAAACATGTATAAATATCTACAAAGTTTTCCTTTCTTTCACTGGTAAGGACATTTTTGAAAATGAGTGCATTAACATAAAATTATTAAATAAGCTAAATTAGCAGGACCTAAAAACATCTGACCTTCAAGTGAATTAGTAAAATTTTATATATATATATATATATATATATATATATATATATATATATATATATATATATATATATATATACATTTTATGGCACCACAGTAATATTTACAGAATATAGGACTGGGTAGACAAAAGTCAAGTTTAGTTTACAAGTAATGTGTAAATGAGTAACTGCCCTTGTCCTTTCCAACCCCACCCTCTTCCATATACTACCTGGCGTTATACAATGCTTTTTCTGATAGTACTTCAACAAAATAGTAAATGCCACAAACAGGTAAGGGGTTTCAAGCCTCAAGTAGGTTTAAGCAGCTTAACTGTTCATTTCTTTTGAACATGAAAAACAGTCTTTTGAGAAACAGTTTTTTTGAATGAGAATATACTGTCTACAAAGATGAATAAGGTTGATGAAGTACTCTAAATGTATATTAACTTGAGGAAGTGTATATTATAGATGCACTTTAAACTGTTATGGTTGTACAGAAAGGGAATAACTGAGAATAACAGATTCAGGTGATGTAGTAGCTATACAAAGGTGAATTTATTGGTTTCTATTTTTTTGCATTTACTTTTTCAGCATTTAATATCATGTTGTAATACAGTTATTTATATTTCTGAATTAAAATATATCAACACTTGTTTGTGATGCTATTCTAGAAGTTCCACTATCTTGGCAGGCGTTCACAGGCACACATTTTACATTAATCAGGCTTATTATTTCTGAACCGTTGAAAGCAAGTTTAAGTTCCAAAACTCATATCCAAGTAAATGTCTCTAATTTATCACAAATACACCATAAATAAAGCCAAACTATATACAAAACTCAGTGAAATTTAATGTTATGCTTGTAGCATTATATAGACTATGTGGGTGTGACAAATAATTGGAAGGTTAAAAAGTCCTATTTTATTTTTGTTGGTATCTTTGTAGAAAACACACACATTTTCAAATTCTCATGAAAATTCCTGAAAATGAAAAAACATCATAAATTCCAAATTTCCCTGCTGCCAATGATTTTCCTGCAAGAGCTTGACCATTTTTATTTGACAATGATAATTCCTGCTACAAAACTACTGCTGCTTAGGACTGAAAAGTAGAAATCCAAAGTTGAAAGAAAAAGTTGTTAGCAGGCTAAGTACTATGTAGGGGTGGGCAAAACGTGTGAAAAAGTTCCTGCTGATTTTTTGCTTTTCCTGTGAAAGATTTCGCCTTTCCGCCTATGCAAAAATGTCCTCCTTTTTGCCTATTTTAACAAATTTTCCACCTATGTTAACACATTTTTAGCCTATATTTCCTATAGATACTACATTTCCCACTGTAATATTACTTCTTCTGAGGGCTGAAATTTAGAAATAAGTGGCTGGAAGTCAAAGTTGTGAGTCCTACAGCAAAATATGGCTTGAAAATGTGTTAGCATGCAGAAGGTATTTGTCTTTTTCCCACAACACTTTCTTGCTTAAGTGCCACTGCCACATATTCAGGATGATATCAAGTAATAAAAAAAATAAAGTACAACCTACAATGTGGCAGATATGTATTGTAGTGGTGGTGGGGGGGATTGGCATGGTGTGATATGTGTATGTATTTTTACCATTGTCATACTCTATCCTCCTTCTCAGATTATTGACACACATTACTTATCAGTCATAGCAGTAGTCCCATCTGTCCTCCACATTACTTATCTGTCCTCCACCAGTGGTCCCATCTGTCCTGTGCTGTTGTTAATATATTTATCCTGGCTTTGTCTGTCATGTGTGGTTTCTGCTACTACTACTACTGCTGGATCTAGATGTTGATGTTAATCTACTGCCATTACTACTAAGTGTCAAAGGTGCAGCACTTACAGCAGTAGCAACAGAGGTACTCATCATATCTAACACTGTGGTTGTTAATCTGTGTTGCTGTTGCTGAGTACTCAAAACAGGTGTGTGTAGCTGAGTGGGACTTGGACTTTGAAGAGGTGATGATGCCAATGATGACTGATAGGGTGATTGTGTGCTTTGTGACATCTGTGCTTGATCAAGGGTCAGACTTTCCAATGGCTTCCTCAAACAGTTTATAGACAGGTGTAGTGCACCTTGAAAGTGGTGGAAGATTCAGCCTTTGACTTTCTGCTAATCTTATAGCCCTGTTACCATCCTCACTCTCAACTTCATCTGTATCTGAACAAGATAAGGATTCTGGAGGGATATATTCTAGATCTGCATCATCATCAGTCATCATTAGATCATCCTCAGCAGCATCAGCATCCCCTGACAGTTTTTGCCCACTACTACTCTTATATTCCTGTAAGCTTTTGGAGGTCTCTAACAATTTCTTTTTTACTTTTACTGTAACAAAGTTCCCTACTACTTTGAGGATGGGTGTTTTGGTGCTTGTTTGTCTCACTATCTGATGCAGCAGGCACTTCAGCTGCTACACCTTCCTCAACACTTGAATGTGACTTGTTGTCGTCTTCAGTGTTCTTTATTTCTCCTGACACTGGTGGTGCTCGAACTAGTTTTGATGGGACCTTGACAAACTGCATCCTCCCTTGGAGTAGAGAGATCATCATCATTGATTGCAATTTAATTTTGAGGCAAAAATTCCTTAATCATTGCGCCTCTGGGACATGATACTTAGGAAGTCATAACTAGCAGCTATCTGCAGTAATACCTCTATAAGCACATATCAGATGCCTGTGTCTGTTAGTGTTAGTGTTGCCAGTCTGCCTTCTTCACCCAAGAGATGGCAAGTGTGACAGTAGGGGACATTGTGTCACATTTGTCGTCATCTCCAACAAGTGAGACTCTAACAGAGTATCAGCAGCAGCAAGCAAGGACTGGTGGTGTTGATGATGATGAGCATAATGGTGGAGCAGCTGGAGTGCAAGAGACATTAATGGTCCTATATAGACCAAGAGCAAGCCGAGCACTCTATTAAAAATTCAATTTATTCATATAAACATATTAAAATGTTCAGTCGGTATAAATCCGACGTTTCAGTCCACTCTGGGACTTTCATCAGGGACTACAACATTACCGATTGTCTGACCAACTGATTCTTTTATTGTCTCACTTTGAGTTTGGCGCCAGCAAAGCGCTAAGCTGCAACCATAGCAACCTCAAACGCTGTGTCTCGCCAAACCTCAAAGCAATAAATATATCCAACTCTTTACAACAATTGGACATATAGTGCACCATTATTATTGCAATTACTATAAAAATACAATTAACTTAAATAAAATTAATCAAACTGAACTGCTCATTGAGTTGGTTGGGCGCTAAGGATCTCAGCTTGTAAATCCAAATCATCTCCCTTCTGGCTAATGCGACTTCTCTGTCGCCACCTCTCGGAGCTTGTTTAACAATCTCAAATGTAAAACGTCTAAGATCCTTGACACTATGTTTCATTTTGATAAAGTGTCTGGCCACCGGAGACCGTTTCAATAGCTGATCAGTTACTATATTATTCAATCCTCTGATTATCAAGGAGCGATGCTCTCTCATTCGCTCCTTGAATTGTCTGCTGGTTTTTCCCACATAACACATATCACAGGGGCATAGTAGTAAGTAAATGACATATGATGAGGAGCAAGTAATGTGGTCACGAATAGTTAACATAACATCACATCTGGGTACCTTTAAACTCACTCCACTCATCATATGTCTACATGTGACACAGCCTGTGCATTTGTGCACCCCGTTATTAGTGATGGACTGCTGAACCCCTCTATATTTATCAATCGGATCAGACTTAAACAGTTCATCACGTATATTTCTCGCTCTCTTAAACCCAAATCTAGGAGCCTGCGTGAACATGTGCCCAATCTCTGGGTCCCCTATGAGCAAATCCCAGTGTTTAATCCCAGTGTTCTTTAATCCCATGGAGATATCACTAAACGTGGTCGTAATAGTCATCCTTGTGCCATCCTCAATCCTCTTCTGTGCAGGCTGCGTTAATAATGTATGCCTATCCAGTGCAGCTACCTCCTCAATACACTTATTGATATCCTCCTCTCTATATCCTCTCTCCTTAAATTTAACTCCCATGTTGACCAATTCATTCATAGACTCCCTTGGATCAGATACTATGCGTTTAACTTTCAGGAGTTGCGACTTTGGCAAACCTCGTTTTAAAGATGCAGGACGTTGACTATGAGCGTTTAACAAAGTGTTCCTATCAGTGGGCTTAACATATAATGTTGTTTGAACCCCAGCCTCTGTTTTACGTATCAATACATCCAGATAGTTAATCTCCTGTTTACTAAAATTTAAGGTTAACTTAATCGGTAACTCCAGATCATTAAGCCATTGTGTGAACTCCATCAAGAGAGATTCCCCACCAATCCATATTAGGAACAAATTGTCTATGAAACGAACATAAAATCTAACATATTGCCAATATCCAGATTGCATAATATATGTTCTCTCATAATTCCACATATAGGAGTTGGCGTATGATGGTGCCATAGGTGACCCCATTTCTGTCCCAGCTACCTGTATATAAAATTCATCCTCAAATTTGAAATAATTCTGAGTCAAGATTATATCAATCGTGCCAACAATGTAATCCCATTTTTTTAATTTGTTGGGAGAGGTTGAATGGGATACGGATGACGTCCTTTTAGCAACAATGGATGTCACAAGTTTATATACCAGTATCCTACATGAAGGAGGAAAAACAGCAGCGTGGCTGTTGATGGAGGAGAGTGGTCAGTACACAGCTGAAGAGATGGATTACATTGTTGGCATGACTGATTTAATATATATATTGAATTTTTAATAGAGTGCTCGGCTTGCTCTTTATCTTCATGTCCATACATTTCACCAAGCCTGGAGCACCACAGTATTTTGCTTAGCGTGTGCAGCAACACTTTGGGGATAGTCCTATATAGACCAAACCAAGAAGGAATGAGAGACCGAGATACAAATGGGGATGAGCATCACCACCATAGCAGCAGTGACAACATTGCATAGTTTGCTGCTGCTGTAATTCCTGCTGCTGCTGAGTTGTAAGAGCAGCAGGATGATGAGGAGTAGGCTAGTATGCGGGTCCAGCAGTAGTAATGTGGGACTAGGACAGGTTTCACTTGCCAGCAGTAATACTCCTTATCCTAGTTGTAGGGTTGATTCTGGAGCAGCAGCAGCAACAGTAGCAACACCATCTTCTGCCCCAGTCAGTGAAGGTGAATGTGGATGAGAAAAAGAAAGAGGATATTCTTCTGCACCTTTCCCCTCCCCCCTGTGGTCCTGGGCGTGGGACTATTTTTCTTTTGGGGAAGGCACAGTGCAATCATCAGCAACAGCACAGTGCACAATTTGTGATGTCAGTAAAAAGGGGAAAGGAGGGAACGCACCTTGGCACAACCGCCCTCATAAAACATACGAAACAGAGACACCATGACATTTATGTGAAGTATGTTAAAGCCAAACCCCCAACAAAAACATCTGTGCACCATTGTTGTTCTATCCCCTGTCTCTCCTCAAAGGCAACAAGAGGCAAGTCATAAATCAAAGAGGAGGAAGAATAGAGAAAATCAGCCAGAGTCTGAAAGTTTGATAGGGAGCAAAACACCTGGCTCATCATCACCTTCTTGCTCTAGGGTCCGGCCACGGGCAGACATAGCTACATCTGCTGGCAATCCACCTCGTTCATTGTTACTTCCCCCGAGTTATTATACATTCTATAGATGTTAGGATGTGGCAGTTTGTGTCCACCCATTGCACACTGTATAGTGCACTAGCCACACATGGAAATGTGGTGGAATTAATCGCAATAACGACTCAAGCTGCATCTTGGGAGATTCCACCCGGCAGAATATGTTAAACTGGTGGTGGGGAAGGTTCATAATTATTATTAAAATTGCAAGTTGTCATGTGTCCTTAGTGGACAAGAGCATAGTGGCAGCAGCACTACTTGCTTTTTGGTGGGAAGATTTCACATTGCGGATCTAAGCGTCATGGTGTTTGGTTACAGTTTTGTCAGTTGTTTGATGTGAATGCCCATTTTTCCCAGTCCTTCCCCTATTTCCTACACACACTGTGCACATTGAAGTTGCTGATGAGAGACACAGTTCCTTCCTTCTTTAAAGGGAAAAATGCATATTCCAACAACACACCCATTATTTTGGAGAAGGGGCAGGAGGAGAAGTATTATTAGCCATTTATTTTCTCCACCTGTACCTGAAGTGGTGGGGGCGGCTGCTACTGCCTCGGCACATTACTTTAGCTAGTAGTGGCAAGTGGAACCATGATCATTCTCACCTATATCACTGCTGTTGTTGATCGCATTCCCTTAGAGCTACCTAATTATACTGCTGCTTAAACAATTTATCAGCAGCAATAACAGCAGTCACAAATGCTGTAGCTTACATCAGGTGGTCCCTGTCTCTGTCACGTTATGTACCAATGTCTTATTTTATTTAATTTTTTTAATTGTATTTATTTATTTTTTATTTACTGTCCCTCAATCCCAGTCAACAATCCCCCCAAGGAAAAAAAAATTCTCTGTTCAACTGTTTCTTTCCCCAGACTTCACCAACACAAGAATCCTGCTCAGGCCAATTTTATACAACGTCTTATTATTATTTTTATTTTTTTAATGTCCCCCCAATACCAGTCAACAATCTTGCCCCCGAAAAATCCCTGTTTAACTGATTCTTTCCCCACACTTCACCAAAACAGGCACCCTCAGACCCCTTTTATACTATGCCTGTGGGAAATAAAATAACATTTACTATGTGTTTTGTGTATATTTAATATTCCCATTGATTTCAATGCAATGAATTGGGCAAAAAAAGCAAAAAAATAGCACTTTTCTTTTGAAATTATTTGCCAAATGGGAAGTGCCATCATTCGCTGATTTTGATTTGAGGCGAAAATTTTCGACCACCCCCGCTTTGTATACTGTGTTAGTGGTGAATACTCTAAATGTCAGGAATTACATTTCTATGATTAATTTCATGGAAAAAAGTTGAAAACAGTAACTTTTGTGGGAATTCATGTGCACTGTGAAGGTGCCATTTTTCACATGTTTATTTTGTGCCAAAAAGAAGAATTTGCGCAATTCTGGAGGAGCCAAATATTTTGTATGGAACAAATACATACCTAAAATTTAAAATAAAAGGTCCCCAAAGCACAAAAAAGCAATGTGTTGGAGATCTCTCTAGTAGGCAAGTGGTTAAAAACACCATTAAATAATTCTGATTTTTTTTATTTCCACTTTATTCTTACATTAGTATGTTGTCACAGTACTCTTGTCATATTAATCTTGAATTAACCAAGATTTACTCTTTAAATGTCAGAGGAGTGTGCAATTGGGATTTCTAGCACAGTTAGCATCCAGGGGTTTAAATCTGTTCTGTATATTGACACTTTTAGGTGAATAGACTTACTCTTTATCCACCTGCTTAAACACTTTTTTCAAATAAATTTATATCTGCATAGAAAAAAGTGACTTCAAATAAATATAAACTCTCTTTATATTTATATTCACATTGGCAAGCTCATATTTAATAATTAGTTTTACATAGGCTGATGATAGCTTTTTGGCTTTTAACATGAGAATCACAGGAATGGATATGAATGAGAATGCAAAGTAGAAATTTTATGATGAGACATATTGGATGTTTGACATTTGGACATAGTTTAAGAGACGGTCAAAGTACAATAGAGTAGACACCTCCATTTGGCTACATAGGAAAATAATCAATACACAATACATCTTATAAAGGAGAAATGGCATAACCTTTCATTGCATTAGTGTCTATAAAGCACCTGCTCATCTCAAATAAAAAAGCAATCTGTATTCTTAACATGTGTTAAAAAACAGCATTTCATTATCTCAAACATAATACCACTTATATCAAGGCTTAATCAAGCAAACTATTTAAAAAAGTTGATAATCAACAAATCTCACTGCATTTTCATTCATTATAAGTGATAGTTTAGAATCAAATTAAATTGCCTTACATGCAAGTAAGACAACAATTTTCTGCTACTCATAAACTATTCGTAGGATTTGGGGAGGCTCTACCATGCTGCAGAGAATGGCTAGGGTAGCTATGGGCAGAAAGTCAAATTTTTTTCCTTAGGAATTTTTGCAGGAAAAACACAGTTTGCTACTTCTATAGAATTTCACATGTATATAAAATACATAAACTGTTCACCCTTTTTGCTACCATCCATGAATGTTCTGCAAGATCTTTACCATTTTCAGGCAATGTTTTGAATGACAAGACAAAAAGACAAACCTGATCTTCTCTATACAAGGTACAAATGTGTACCTTGCAGTGGGAATATATATATATAAGACTACTGTGTTAATAAATATGAGGGTTTAGTTCAACATTTGGCCATTTGTATAAGCTTGCCAACCCCATTAAGATACCTCAATATATGGAAAGTACATATACTAATACACCTGAAAAGACCTATCTAAATTAAAAACAGTCCCTGATGAGATGTTATAATAAACGCATTGGAGGGCGACCCTTTAAAAATAATGTTTTTGATGTTTGGGGATCCCAATGTTTGCAATTAAAAACAAAAGACATACAACAGTAGTCTTATATATGTCCACTACAGAGCTCACATTTGCACCTCTGTATAGAGAAATGTAGGTTTGTCTTTTTGTCTTGCTTTTGCACTTTAGGTTTCGGCCTAATACCTGGGGGTTTGGGGAACACTTTCATTCTCTGCTGCTATCTATACATTCATTACTTTATTCTTATTTACATGTTATTAATTATATGATAAATTATGGTTAGTTAGCACTAGAGACGGATTAAGGCTCCATAGGGCCCTAGGCAAGGTAGCATTTTGAGGCCCCACATATTTTGATCTGGTGCTTCTGACACAGAGTGCTGTTACAAGGTACTGGATTTTTGGTTATAACGGAATTGGGAGCAACTGGATGGTGCTGGTGTCTTTCAACTAAAAGGGCATCGGACACAAGATGTTTGTGGCAGCAACAGCAGGGTTTCTGTTTGTGATTCATCTCTTGCAACCAGGGCCACTCATATTGCCCTGGGCCCTAGTCAGTAGCCCAGGTTGCCCTAATGGATGATCCGGCTCTGGTTAGCACTGTAAGCTATTCTTCTCAATGTTTTCAATACTCTTCCATACATGTTACTGTTTGTTGTTAAGTTTGTTGTTGTACCATCTTCAAGCTTTAAAGTAAACATTTGGCCTCTATGTGTGGTCATCTTTTGTTTTCCTTTTCTAGCCATTGATTTTCTTCCCTTTGATGTGCTCATCAGGGAACTTCTTTTATGTGCTTCCTTATTGTCTTGCACATTTCTACATATTCTACAGACTTTCTGTTATTACTATTTTGCTTAGTTTCTCTTTGCTTTTTCATCATAGCAACGGTTGATTTGATGGAGAGAAAGCCACTGTCAGGGATCTAACATAGGCGTATTCAATGTGGCTGCATGAGGAGGAGATGTGAAATATGGCTGAAGGAATCCTAAAGTATCGTGTGAGTCAATTTGAAGAGAGAGGAGGAAGGGGTCGTCTAGTCTGCTGGGAAAATCCAGATTACCCATGACAGAGATAAGTGTGGAAGGGGAAGGAGCTAGAAGGAAGGAATTATTGAGATATATCCAAGTTAACACAATGTGGCTTAGAACTGGATGATTTCGTAATTGATCGGGAATAGGGTCGTTTGAAGACCAGCAAAGCTGGAGATGATCGATTGGGCCAAGAAAGATGTCAAGTGTGAGTGTCCAGGGGGGCCTCAGAGTTCGGGGTGAAATCAAACAGTTTAGCTAAAGTGGAGGCATAATAATATCTCCATATGTCAGGAGCTCCCAGATCACCAGCGGATATTGGTTGAGAGAGAATACTATATTTAATATGAGGTTTTTTGCCTGCCCATATGAAAGAAGAAAACAAGGATTGTAGAGTGTACAATGAGCTTATGGAAACATGTATTGACAGGGCGTTGAATAAGTAAAGTAATCTGGGGAGCACCTTCATTTTTAAGAGGTTCATTCTGCCTAGCCAGGAGAGGAAAAGATGGTTCCACAAGGCTAAGTCCTTGGAAATTGAGCTGATTAAAGGGAAGAAGTTGATATCACACAGGGTACAAAGGCCTGGAGAGAGGAGGATCCCTAGGTTATATCACCTATTCTTAAGGCAGCCATTAAGTTGGAGTCATTATCAGCAGACAAAAATACAGCTTTCAGTTAGTGGGGCACATGCCATTCCTCTTTTGCCTTCTCTACTTCTAGTTCATTTAATACATCTATGGCTTTGTGGAGATTTCTCTCTCTGGTTTTGTGCTTTTGAGGTGAAACGTTTCACCCATCCCTAATTCACACCTAGATAACAACTGTTAGTGGCTTCCACCAATATTCCTATTGAGAGATTCTAGTTCCCTTTATTTAACTGTCGGCTGACAGTAGGTAGAATCAGAAATTCAACTGATTTCTTTCTCTCTTCTGGAGCACAAACTGACAACATGCAATACATTGACACCCCTTTTATACTCCAGAACAGCAAAAATACACAGGAAAAACTTCGTGTGTGGGGATATAGGATCACTGATTTTAAAACTGCACTTTTTCTTGGTAATTCCTGTGCAAGAAGAGAAGTGCTGTTTTTCATGTTTCAATTTGAGTAGAAAGTAATTTCCACAGAGTATGCTATGTCAGTAGAAAATGTTCCCTAAGAAAATGCAAAAAAAAAATCATATGAATCAAAGGTAATGAAACATCCCATAACTTATTTGCTTTAAACCAAGGCTAGGTAATATTTGGCTGGTGTACTGAAGAGCCAAAGGTTACCTACCCTGATCTAATTCAATAAAGATATCTTCCAATCTGAAGATTACACCTCATCTCCTCCCCTGGTAAATCTCTTGGTATTGAGATGTTTCTAATCAAAATATATCTTAACTTTACTAATAGGATGAAAGTAAGCAAGCAGAAGAAGTTACCCTGCCCTGGTAGAAAGAGGGAAACTAAAACAAATCAAACCAACTGTGTGTACAAAGTAGCTATTCAGTTTTCATTGTAGTCCAAGCCAATTATTTTAACTCAGTTTGAGTGCGCTCAGAGACTCCGACTGTGAATGCCTCCCTGAACCATTTTGATGCAGAAAAAATTATGTCCAACCAAAATGCTGAAAGAAATTTTAATTTTCCAGATGGTATCTCATGTGCATGATATCAAAGAAAACTGAAAAGGGTCAAACTCAGAACAATTATAGATTACAAAATGCACAATAAAATATAAATAAGAACTAGTCAATCGAGTCCCTTCTTTCACTTTTTTCCCAGATTTAAAGGATGAATATTGACCAGGTCTTTTAATATTTTTTTACGATATAATCACAAAGCCTCCAGTTGCCCAAACATACCCTCCTGCATTTCAACCATCAACAGAACACAGGGAACTCATCAGCGATGTAGATTCTGAATGCTGCAACTTCCTGGCAGTCTTCTCAAATCAAAGAAAAAATGGTGCATTTATTGCATGGCACAGTTAACTATATGAGAATATCCTTTGAGTTTCATACTTGTACATACATAACTTGATTTATTTCTGCCTTTTCAATGAGTAAATTATATCATCAATATTGTATAATTGTTTCTATTTCATCTTAAATTACTTGGTAACCGTATAATAGAAAATAGAGGTTCATGGTAAGGTCAGATACTTTTGATTTACAACGGTAGATTAGTAGCAAATACATCTATATGAGGAATGGAAAATGAAAAATATTGAACCTGAAAATAAGAGACTAATAAAATATAATTGAAAAGATATGGAAATATGCAAACTGAGTGTTCCAAATTGGCCGTGACTGACTAACCAGTCACTCACAAGTAGCAAAAGTGCAGCTTTTTTTTTTTTAAGCAATATTTTGTTCCTCTGCACTTAGCCACATCAAGAATGAAGCATCTGCATCATGTAAATATTGTAGAAGTTAATATAATCAACACTGGCATCTGAATGACATGAAGATCTGATGCATATAATAACACAGTGCAATTCTGCTTGCAGCAATATATACCTATAGTGTCCACTGTCATTGAGGGATTGGAGGCAAGTATAGGTTAATGCAAGCTGCTCTGAAAATAGTAGCATTTTCCTATTGTCTAATGCAGATCACAATCAATAAATATAAAGATACTCTAGTTTAGCACATGGACTCCTTTTTAATCTTCTGGAAGAAAAAATTATAAACTACTGAGGAAAGTTGCTAATAAAGATAAAGAGCATCTGCCACCAGAGTTGTGTGTATTTTTTTTATATCTCCACTAATTTATTTAATCTCTTTTGTGGAAAGAGATATATTATTGCAAGGAAAGAAACTCACAGCATTAAATGGATAATAAGACTTAATCTACAGTAAAATATATAGTAAAATATATATATTGTACAATGTATCCTCCTGAGTAAAACATGTGTGCTCCCACTGCTGAGATGTTTTATTCAAAAGCTATTGCAGCTGAAACTTGAATTTTTAAGGTACTGTATCTCAGTGACCTACAACTGACCAGAGCTTTCCATAGGATGGTGTAGCAACAGCGCCACTGTAACATTTCAGGCCATTGAGATACTGCACCTAAAATATTCAAGTTTGCACTGCAATAACTGTTGAAGAAAACAGTGGGAGTACCCTTGTTTTACTCTGGAAGATAAACCCAAAAATATATATTTTTTATACATATTAATTGTTATTGTCCCTTTAAAACACCAAAATATGTTTAAGCTTACTTACCTTACCAATGTAACCTATTTTATGTGCATTATATTTATAATGTATTGCCATGTTTTATGGCCTATAAAACTGCTTTATATTAAAAACTAAACCTAGTGGCTGTACTGACCTGCTGTCAATAAGGGATCACTTACAGTGAGTGGGTGGGGACAGAGGACCTTAAGCACTGGAATATTTCCACAGTCCCTGTATATAATAGTCTGTTTAACCCCTTGAGTGCCAGAGAGGTACGCAACACATTGCTCTACAATGATTGCGTACCTCTCTGGCACTCAAGGGGTTAACCCACTACTATAAACTGCATGGACCCTGTATATTACAACTCTCTAATATGCAATATTTTTCATTTATTCAAATACAGTGGAGCAGGCAAACATAAACTAGACCAGCTAGTTAAAATAATACTGTGTCCTATGTCTTTAAAAACATCTCTTACAGTAAACTGTATCTGGGCATTTTTTAAAAACATTTTGGAATGCCCTTCATCACATACCATCATTGCACTTTATAATAGTGAAATTTATTGAAATATGGTTAAAAACAGCTAGAAGCACAACAAGGAATGAGGGGACAATACTGTTGAGGATATACACAAGGAAAGGGTTAACAGGAGACCCCCAAAGACATGTATACCTCACATAAATAAATAAAATATAGGTGGTTAAATTAATTTGAGATCTTTACTAGGTATTGACACACTACTTCGCAGGACAGAATTGATTAAAATAATCAGTTACACATATTTGTGCAAATATATATAATATTTATATATATATATAATTATTTCTAAAAAATATATAATTGTAATCAGTGAGACTGGAATAAAGGCAAACACAAAATGACTCAATGATGTATCCTCTAATATGACTAGTAGGAATGGGTGAACATTTTTGCGTCAAACTGAAATCGGCAAATAATGGCACTTCCCGCTTGGCAAATAATTTCCCACGAAAAGTGCTGTTGTTCCGCTTTTTTCGCTTAGCTCATTCCATTGAAATTGACGGGAACATTGAATTTACACACAATACATTGCAAATATTATTATTTTATTTCCCAAAGTCATAGTATAAAATGGGCATGAGGGTGCCTGTGTTGGTGAGGCGTGGAGAAAGAATCAGTTGAATGGTAACTTTTTTTGGGGGGGTTGTTTACTAGGATTGGGGGTAGTTAATAAAAAATAAATCTTAAATACAATTAAAAAAGAAAAACATAATACATGGTATAAAAGGGGTTTGAGGAGGGTGCCTGTGTTGGTGGGAGGCGTATGGGGAATGAATCAGTTGAACAGGGAATTTGTTTTTCTTGTGGGGGTTCTTGTCTGGTATTGGGGGGGGATACTTAATAAAAAAATAAATACATTAATTAAGAAATTTGTATGTAAAGTTATAGAGACAGGAACCCCCTGACATAAGCTGCCACTGGGGTAGAGTGATACCTGATGTAATAGAGTATTTTGTAGAAGATGATTTGTTAGATTTGATTTTAGAGGCCCAAGCTGAGAGGAAACATTGATTTGTAGGACTTAGACTTCTTAGAGGCACAAACCCTGAAGAAACATTAATTTGTAGGACTTAGGCTTATTTGGCACAAGCCCTAAGGAAACATTGATTTGTAGGACTTAGGCTTGTTAGAAACAAACCCCCCCAAATTGTTTATTTTTTTATAGGAATATGTTTTTTTCTTATTATATTTTTGTATTTTTTTAAAGCACAAACCCTGAGAAAAAAATGCCCTTCTGGCCTAGTGCCAGCAGGTCATGTCTTGTTGGCCAGTGGCCATTGCCAAATGCCCTGATGTAGATGCGGAATTTTCGACTGCTGATGCTGGAATCTGTTGCGACTGGAATGAGTCCGGGAGCAAACATGGCTGGAACCCGTAGTTGATGAGAAGCAGGGAGCTCCCGGACGATGAATTAACCACACAGTTCCTGGAGAACTCTGCCCAAGGCAACAGGTCTGCCCAATTATCATGATGATCGGTAACAAAACAGCGCAGGAACTGTTGCAATCCTTGATTGGCACGCTCAGCAGCTCCATTGGTCTGGGGATGGTAGTCAGAAGAAAAGGACAGTTGAATGCCCATCTGGTTACAGAATGCTCTCCAAAATCTGGATACAAATTGGCTCCCACGGTCGGACACCAGAACTCTAGGTACCCCATGCAACCGGAACACCTCTTTAGCAAAGACAACTGCCAACTGCTGGGCTGAGGGGAGGCCAGGAATGGGCACAAAATGAGCCACTTTAGAGAATCTATCAACCACCATAAGAATGAACGAGTAACCCCTAGACACTGGCAGTTCTCCCAGGAAATCAATGGATACGTGGGACCAAGGACGTTCGCCATTAGGTACTGGTTGGTGTAAGCCCACTGGGAAGTGTCTAGGGGTCTTGGCACAAGCACAAGTGGTACAGGCTGCAGTAAATGCGGAGCAGTCAGCCTGTAGGGAAGGCCACCAAAATACTTGTGAGAGAGACCGTATTAATTGATCCCTCCCAATATGCCCAGCAGCCTTAGAAGAGTGGAATGTTTCGAGCAAACGGGTATGAAATGGCTCATCCACAAAGCACTTGCCCACTGGGGTTTCTGGGGATGCCGTAGCCTGTGTAGCCAAAATCTCCTCCCCAGTGGCAAAGTGATACTAGTACGTAGGGTGGCCAGGATGCGATCAGGCTGAATGATGGGTACCAGGACCTCATCCTTCTCCATCTGTGGCCCAAATTGTCTAGACAGGGCATCAGCCCTAACATTCTTGGAGCCCGGCAAGTAGGATACTAAAAAGTTGAAACGAGATAGAAACAGGGCCCATCTGGCCTGACGAGAGTATAATCTTTTAGCTTCCAAGAGATAAGTCAGATTTTTGTGGTCAGTTAGAATCAATACAGGAGTTCTGGTACCTTCCAGCAGGTGACACCACTCTTTCAAAGTGAGAATGATAGCCAGGAGTTCTCTGTCACCAATTTCATAGTGACTCTGGGCACTAGACAGTTTTTTTTAGAAGAACCCACATGGTCTCAGAGTACACCCAGCCACTGGACGCTGAGACAGTACTGCCCCTACCTCAATTTCAGAGGCATCAACCTCCAACGTGAATGGAAGGGAAGGGTTGGGGTGGGACAATACAGGAGCAGATGTGAAAGCGGATTTTAATGTTTCAAAAGCATGCTCAGCTGCATCAGACCATTGGGATGGATTAGCACCCTTGTGCGTAAGGTCAGACAGAGGTTTAACAATAGTGGAAAAGTTTTGGATAAACTTCCTGTAATAATTGGCAAACCCAAGAAAACGCTGAATCGCTTTTAACCCTTTGGGTCGTGGCCACTGCAAGACTGCTGTGAGTTTCTCCTGGTCCATAGCAATACCATCTTTAGAGATCACGAAACCCAAAAAAGGCACTTTGGACCTGTGAAACTCGCACTTCTCCATTTTACAGAATAGTTTATTCTTGCGTAAACAAAGCAAGACCTCGGACACATCCTTGATGTGTTGAGACAGATTAGCTGAGTGTATGAGTATGTCATCAAGGTAGACTATTACACAGGACTGTAGCATATAACGGAGGCTATCGTTAATAAATTCTTGAAATACCGCTGGTGCGTTACAGAGGCCAAATGGCATGACTAGGTATTCATAATGCCCAGATTTGGTATTAAATGCCATTTTCCACTCATCCCCAGCTTTTATTCAGATCAGGTTATAGGCAGCCCGTAGATCTAATTTAGTAAAAATGGAAGAACCTTTTAACCTGTCAAATGGTTCAGTATTGAGTGATATGGCATTCTTGGACATAAATGTATTTAATTCCCAGTAATCGATACAAGGCCTTAACTCGCCATTCTTCTTTTTCACAAAAAAGAAACCAGCACCATCAGGTGAGGTAGACTTTCTAATAATCCCTCTTTTAAGGGCATAGTCAATGTATTCCTCCATGGCCTGATTTTCCTCGCACAACAGTGGGTACGTGTGGCCCCTAGGGGGCACAACACCAGGGTGCAAATCAATAGCGCAATCTTATTCCCTATGTTGGGGCAATGTGCTAGCCTCTTCCTTACTAAAAACGTCACTGAATTGGTGGTATTCGGCTGGCACGGAGGGAGAGGTACACAAAATCTTAACTAGATGAGTCACACAATGCTCCATACAGTACTCGGACCAAGACGTGATCTCACAAATCTGCCAGTCAAACTGGGAATTATGCAAATGTAACCATGGGAACCCCAGAATGACCGCATGATGAGGAAAATGGATTATCTGAAATCGCTGTTCCTCTGTGTGGAGGGCCCCAATAGTCATAGAAAGTGGAATAGTTTCCATAGTTATCTTAGCTGGTTCTAACGGTCTGCCATCAATGGCCTCAATAGCTAAGGGAGATTCCCTCCTGACCAACGGAATCTTATGTAACGCAGCAAATGAACTGTCCATGAAGTAACCAGCTTCGCCGGAATCAACCTTGGCCAGAACCTCCACTGAGTGTTCTGCCCATGAAAATACCACCTGGATCGTTGGTTTCTGCATAATCGGGTCTAGGGTATCACGGTGCCCGTGCTTTCTGTCAGTCTCTGTGTGATGCGCTCCTATTGGCTGAGCTATGTTTGGCCCACTCAGTATGGCCTTTTTATACTGGGCTCTGGCACCTGCCTGGTGCCCTTTCGTGGTGTTCCTGTACCAGTGCTGACTTGAGTTGCTGTGTTCCCGTGTACCGACTTGGCCCGTTAGACTACTATGCTTCTGGTTCCTGCTCCGTGATTCGACCCGGCCTGGCTGACGTTCCTGCTCCGTGACCTGACCCGGCTTGTCTGACGTTCCTGCTCCGTGATCCGTCCCAGCTCTCCTGTTCCTGCTTCATTGTGTCGCTTGGGCGACATTCAGACTTCCGCTGTACTGGGCCTACCTGGCAGAGTGTTCTGTGTTGCCTCTGTTACTGCTATGGCAGTGTACCTATTGCTGAGAATCCCGTTAACTCTTGCAGAGCGTACTGTTGCCTCCATTACTGCTATGGCAGTATACCTATTGCTGAGCCTTCCGATAACCCTTGCAAAGCTCACTGTTGCCTCTGTTACTGCTACGGCAGTGTACCTATTGCTGAGCCTTCCGTTAACACTTGCAGAGCTTACTGTTGCCTCCGTTACTGCTACGGCAGTGTGCCATTGGCTGGGCCTCCCGTTAACTCTTGCAGAGCTTCACTGTTGCCTCCATTACTGCTATGGCAGTGTGCCATTGGTTGAGCCATCCGTTAACCCTTGCAGCACACTTGGTTGCCTCCATTACTGCTACGACTGTGCGCCATTGGCTGCGTTTCCGTTCAGCTGTTGCAGAGAACCCTGTTGCCTCCTTTACTGCTACAGCAGTGTGCCATTGGCTGTGTTCCGTTCAGCTGTTGCAGAGTACTGTTGCCTCCATTACTGCTCCGGCAGGGTGCCATTGGCTCTATTCCATTCAGCTCTTGCAGAGTATTACTGTGGCCTCAGTTTACTGCTACGGCAGTGGGTATAAGTCTCAGCTCTGCTCCGGCAGATAACCAGTGCTCTGTCTCCATTCTAGCACTACAGTCTCCTATTCGCTCTTATTCCATCATACTGGGCGTTACTAAGAACTCACCACAACAGAGACTGATTATATCTATTGGGACTTTAACTCATGCTGTGATGCTACTCTGGGTATTCACCCTATCATGCCTGACCTGTGACAGTATATGAATTCTCTCACTTCCTATTGTACTGGGCCTGTGTAGGCATATGTATCTAAGTCCTGTATTGCACCTGTATTATTCTGCTGAGATACGCTATAGCCCGTTAAGGGTAATTATCATTGTGTTTGTTTCAATAAAAATGTGTTTTATCCTAAACCACTGTGTCCGAGTGTTGAACAAACCGTTACATAGGGAATGCTGAACACCACCTAGGGCCTGTCCCCCAAGGTACCTTAGGTGCGTTAGTTTCCCGGACGTACAGGACAGGTACGTAATAGGTGCCCAGCTTTGCCACAGTACAGACATAACCCCTGTCTCCTGCCGTGTGCCCGTTCTTCCTTATATAGTTTTGTGAACCCAAGTTGCATTGATTATGATCAGGAGGCATGGGAGGCGAGGGAGGCATGGGTGTGATCAAAAAACTGTTTCTAGGCTGTAGCCTACGGTCTTTAGCCATAAGTCTCTCACGAATACGAGAATCAATTAGAATGGCGTAATCAATGTATTTGTCCAAATCATTAGGCACTTCTCTAGCTGCCGTTTCATCCTTAATACTGTCAGCAAGTCCTTGAGCAAAAGCTGCCACTAGCACCTCATTGTTCCAACCTACCTCTGCTGCCAATGGCTGGAATTCTATGGCATAGTCACCCACAGTACGATTGCCCTGTTGTAGAGGCGGCTCTACCAGGAACTTCAAATACTCTCCGAAAAGTCCATACAAACTCCCTGAAGTTCCTGGTGCAAGGTTTAGCATTCTCCCACAAGGGATTGGCCCACGCCAGGACTCTGCCCGTCAATAGTGATATCATGAACCCGACCTTACTGCGGTCATTCAGAAAGGCGTGAGGGGTTAGTTCCAGAAATATCTCCAGTTGATTAATAAACCCTCTGCACAGGGTGGGTTCGCCATTGTATTTGAGTGGTAGCAGAGCAGAAGCAATTAACCCTTTAACTGAGGCAACAGCTGTCAAGGATTGACTCTCCGGTGTCGAAACTGGGGAGACCACCGGATTCTGAACAGGTTGATTGAGATGCACCGTGCGCTCAAGAATAGTTTGTATGGCCAGTGCCAACTGGTCCAAACACTGCTCATGTACATCCATCCTCCAAAGGATGTTCTGTGTATTTCACTCACCTTTACTGTCTGAGGTCATGGCCCTTTTGTACTGTAATGGTTTGTTTGACACACAGACACAGTGGTTTAGGATAAAACACAGTTTTATTGAAATCACAGTAATATAATAACCCTCACAGGTCCTGTAGTATTTAAGCAGAATAATACAGACACATGACAGGTTACATATACATATACCTACACAGGTCCAGTATAACCATAAAGTCCATAACAGCATATACTGACACAGGTCAGGCAGAATACGATGAATTCCCAGGAGAAAGGTACTGCATGGATTAATGGTCTTCAATGAGTGTAAACAGTCCCATGTGAAGAGAGGTCTGTGATGGAGCTCACTCCATATAGAGAGCTTAAGGATACGTAACACCCAGAAATAGGTTAGCAGAACAAATGGGAACTGCCAGAGTAATATCAGGAATTGAGCAACATATGACACTGCCGTAGCATTAACGGAGACCAGGCCGCTTGCACTCTGCAGGAGCAGTTACAGAGACAAGGCCAATGGCACACTGCCGTAGCAGTAACAGAGACTAGGCCACTTGCGCTCTGCAGGAGCAGTAACGGAGACAAGGCCAATGGCACACTGCCGTAGCGATAATGGAGACTAGGCCACTTGCACTCTGCAGGAGCAGTATGAAAACAAGACCAATGGCACACTGCCATAGCAGTAACGGAGACTAGGCCACTTACACTCTGCAGGAGCAGTACGGAGACACAACTGAACACTGCCGTGAATGGACTGACTGGGCAACCGAGCAACTCGCCCTGAGGTCGTAACCAACCGGAAGCGACACAAAATGCCTGATGGATAGGAATGTCACCAAGGCGACACATAGGCAGCCAGAGCAGGAACGTCAACCAAGCCGGGTTGAGTCACGGAGCAGGAACATCAGCCAAGCTGGGTCGGTACACAGGAGCAGGAACATCAGCCAAGCCAGGTCGGTACACAGAAGCAGGAACGACAGCCAAGCCGGGTCAGTACACAGGAGCAGGCGCAGAAGAATGGTCAGGCAATCCAGGTCAGTACACAGGCTGGAGACGAGATGCAGAGTAGCCAGACAGGTCAAGTCGGTACACTGGGAATCACTGAGCAGAAACAAGCACTGGTACAGGAACACCACGAAAGGGCATCGGAGGGTGCCAGAGTCCAGTATATAAAGGCCATACTGGACAGGACAAACACAGAATAGTCAATGGGAGCAAAGCACAGTGTAGACTGACAGAAAGTAGCAAGGGGAGCATGGCCACTGTGATAACTATACAGTGTGCAATGGGTGGACACAAACTGCTACATCCTAACATCTACAGAGTGGCTATCATTTGGCAGGTGAGGTGATGATGAATGAGGTGGTTTGGAAGAAGACGTAGTTACCTTTGAGTGATGGCGAGCTAGTTGTTTTGCTCATCATTGAACTTCCAGCCTGTTCCTGTGTTTCTTTATTCTTTCTCCTCTTTGATCTCCACCTTATTTCTTTTCTGGAGAGTCAAGGGGTACAGCAACAGCAGTGCTTGATTTCTGTGGTAGGTGTTTGGCTTTAAAATAAATGTCATAGTGTCTGTGTTTTATGTGTATTATCAGGGTGCTTGTGCCAACGCATGTTCCCTCCTTTCCCCTCCTCACTGTCTTGTCACAAATTGTGCACAGTGCCATTGATGATGACTGCATTGTACCTGCACCAGCAGAAAAATAGTCCCACACCCATGACTTCAGGGGATTGGGAACAGGTGGAGAAGAATGGCCTCTTTCTTCTTCTCCTCCACATCCCCTTCACTGTCTGAGGCAGCAGATGATGTTGCTGCTATTGCTGCTACTGCCTAAGAATCAGCACTGCAACTAGGACCAGGAGTATTGCTGCAGTTGGCAAGTGTAACTGTCCTAGGTGGTCTGCAGCACACTAGCTTGCTCCTCAGCATCCTGCTGCCCTTGCAACTCAGCAGCAGAGTTAGAGCAGTTGCAAATTCTGCAAATTCCACAGGCTCACTGCCAGTGGTGGTGGTGGTGATGCCCATCTCCTTCTCAGTTTCTGCTAAAATGGCCATCAATGTCTCTTCCACCCCAGCTTCTCTGCCATCATCATCACCACCACCACCACCACCACCAGTTCCTATGTGCTGCTGCACTGTTACAGACATCTCACTGCTGCTTGGAGGATGTGATGAGAAATGTGACAGAGGGTCCCCTAATGTCATACTTGCCATTTTTGATGACCTGAAGAAGGCAGACTGGCAGTACTAGCAGCAGGCACAGACAGCTGATCTGTGCTCTTGGTGGTGCTGGTATTATTGCAGTTGTAACAATTCTGCCTTCTTCAGGATCATGTTTCACATGACAATGCTGTGGGTAGAAGGGAACTCCCAGGGTCAGGAGAATGGTGTGGTTCCCTTGAACACTAGTATGAATGCTCTCAATTGCTTCCCATACCACTCCCCTAACACTAATCCCACCGGCTGCTTCACCATCACTGTCACTAGTACTCCCACTAACACCTACCACATCCATTTCAGTCCCAGTGTTCTCCTCCTCACAGTCACTATTAATATGATGATTACCCCATCCTTCACTGCTAACGCTAACAAGCTGCTGGACCTTCTTAATAGTAGTTGTACTAGCACTGGCAGGACTCCTTGGGGGTGGTAAGTGTGACTTAGGGTCTCCTGCTGTCATGCTTGGCATCATCTTCTCCTACCCCCTTCTGAGTATTACAAGACACACTGGCAGCTTCATCACTGGTGGCAGCAGGTTCAGCACTGGCAGCAGCCACAGCTCTGGTGGCAGCAGGGGCAGCACGTCTGACAACAGGCACAGCACTGGTAGCAGGGGTAGCACTGGCAGCAGGCACAGGAATGGTAGCAGAAGGTGCAACATGTCTGGCAGCAGCACAGGAATTCTGGCAGCAGGCACAGCATGTCTGTCAGCAGGCACAGGCAGCTGACCTGTCCTGCTCTCACTGCTACTGTCTTCTTTCTCGCTTGACATTAATTTCCTCAAGACCCCTAGAAGTGATTTAGGGGGACTGGACAGCATTGGTTCTGTAGAGCTCACTTCTTCCTCACACTCAGACTCAGTGGACACATAAGGGTCCTTTTATTTCCTCCTTTTATTATTTTTAAACTTTCTCATAGTTATAACAGTCACTATGAGCCTCTCCTGCCTCAGTTTTTCTAAAAGATCACATCAGAACAGCACAGCACGTCTGCCTCGCTCTGTAGCTGCTTCTACTGTGTTTCACTTCCTGGAATAGGTCCCGTTTTTATAGCATAAAGGCAAAAAAAAAAAAAAACGTAAATCTATGGACGGAAGCTTTCTAGCCATTGAAAAAATGGCGAATAATTTTTGCCAATGGACAAAAAAATGCAAAGAATTTAATTGTTGCTTTTAAAGCGGCTTTTCCTCCTTCTCCTCCTTAGAATTACAATGCACACTGGCAGCTGAAGCAGGCACAGGCAGCTGACCTGTGGCCAGTTCTGCATGTGCCTTTCCTTTGTCACAATTTTCCCTCAGCTACAAAGTGATGATGTTAGGGGACTGGGAATAATTGGGTCTGGGAAATGTAGGCTCCCAGTCCTTTTCATACTGATGGTGATGGTGGTGGATTCCTCCTCCTCCTCTGTGTCATTGGCTTTGCTATATGTATAATTTCTTGTGATAAAGCGGAGAACCACATGTTTTTTGCGAGGACAAATCAAGACCATTCGCCCATCCTTTTTTGCAATATGTATCATCTATTATCACATGTTTCTTCCATACACTTCATTGCACTCACACATCTCATATTAGAATGGGTATTCACCCCTATCATTGTCTCTTTATCATTAATACATCGTTGTTTCTCTTCCTAGCTTTATTTTG
Organism: Rhinophrynus dorsalis; assembly: GCA_037306005.1. NCBI lineage: Eukaryota > Metazoa > Chordata > Amphibia > Anura > Rhinophrynidae > Rhinophrynus > Rhinophrynus dorsalis. The sequence continues at coordinate 364,440,167 of CM074718.1, read as the reverse complement.
CTAACCATTCATTATTTTCATATGCAATCAATCAATTGAAAAGGTTAGTTATCTATCTTTGTTTTAATATCAATTGTTTGATTCAAACATCGGCGATTAGCCCCTCCTATCTCTTCACCTGACTGGACAGTCAAGCAATAAACAGGAACAACTCACAGGCACCCTGGTTGAAACTCCTTGAAAAAGGCACTAGTTTAAGCTCTGAAATGCATTGGAGAGTTTTCAGAGAATCACCCAGATTGTCCTGACCATTGACTCTACTTCGACTGCTAGGTACTCCATCCAGGCCAGCACAACAGAGAGAGGATTTTATTTCTACATGAAGTAAGAGCACACCTACATATATATATATACTAGCTGAACAGCCCGTTACACGGGCCACAGTGCCACTGTCACCCGGTCGCGGGGCAGTCACGCGCGAGACTGCCCGCGCCGAGGCTGATACAGAGCTGGACAGGTAGGAGGAAAGCCATTTTAGAGGTGTGTCATGACAAGGGTGTGTAGTGTGTCCAGTAGGAGTGCATGGTTAACAGTGTCAAAAGCAGCAGACAGATCTAGTAGGATTAGTATACTGAATTGTCTTTTGTCCCTTGCTGAGTATAGGTCATTAGTAATTTTTGTTAGGGCTGTCTCAGTGGAATAGTTAGAATGGAAACCTGACTGTAATGGGTCAAGAAGAGAGTATGAGCTGAGAAAAGCGATTAAGTGAGAGAATACAAGGTGTTCCAAGATCTTACATGCAAAGGGGAGAAGTGAAACTGGATGGTAACGTGAAAGACAGGTGGGGTCGAGTGAGTGTTTTTTGAGCATCGGTCTGACTATTCCATTTTTGGATGACGATGGAAAAGTTCCGGTAGAAAGGAGTTAACCCCTTAACGACCCTTGACGGTCATAGTACGTCAAGGGTCGATCTGACTGAATGACCCATGACATACTATGACCGTCATGGAATTCCAGGCTCCCCCCGCGGCTGCACGCCGTTCGGGGAGTCCGTAACCGCAGCACGCCAATCGGCCGGTCGTTAAAGGAGTTAAAGATATTTGTAAGGCTGGGAGCAAGAGTAGTTGCCAGAGCCTTACTAAGCCAAGATATTTATATATCTTTAAATAATTTTTTTATCGCCATATCATTTCACATAAATTATGATCTATATGGGACAAAAGTATACTATATACAATTCAAATAATAGCATATGTAATCAGTTTTAGAGACATATCTAATCTAAATAACTAATAATAATAATAAACATGGGGTTAAATATCAATTAATGATAAAAAAAAAGTAAAAAATAGAAACGAGATCACCTAGTTAAAATTTTGTACATAAATAAGGTTTGTCGGTCAAACTAAAATAAACATATCATTATTCATTTGATAATGGATTAAGAATTGAAAAAAGTGTAGTCTCTTGTTCTCATATTTGAAGTATTCAGGTTGGAAATCTAGATACATTATCCTATAACTGGAGGAGGTATACTGGTTAATGAAACGGAAATACCTATTTAAATACAACAAATGTGATAGTGTCTGATGGAATACAAATGAATTTGAATCAAAGTGAACAATATAACTAACCCTCCGTTACAGTGGATATGGAAGGGTTAAATAAGTATCTTTGGAACGTATGTGTGCGAATATAATCACTGTTACTAGTACTACCACTAACACCAGCCACATCAAGTTCAGCCCCTGAGTCAACCTCCTCACAGTTACTAGTAATATGATTACCCCCTTCTTCACTCCTAACACTAACAAGCTGCTGGAACTTCTTAGTAGTAGTACTAGCGCTGGCTGGGCTACTTGGGGATGGCAAGTATGACTTAGCGTCCCCTGCTGTCACACTTGGCATCATCTTCTCCTTCCTCCCTCCTGAGTATTACAAGACACACTGGCATTAGGTTCAGCACTGGTGGAAGCAGGTTCAGCACTGGCAGCAGACACAGCACTGATGGCAGCAGGGGCAACATTTCTGACAATTGAAAAACTGGTGAAAAATGTTTGTCAATGGACGAAAAATGCAAAGATTTTAATTGCTAGTTTTAAAGCTGATTTTCCAGTGAAAAAGCAAACAACAACGTAGTTTTTGCACATTTTTTTGTAGCAACATGACAGGACCTTTATCACGGTGCCCGTGCTTTCTGTCAATCTCTGTGTGATGCGCTCCTATTGGCTGATGTTTGGCCCGCCCAGTATGGCCTTTTTATACTGGGCTCTGGCACCTGTCTGGTGCCCTTTCGTGGTGTTCCTGTACCAGTGCTGACTTGAGTTGCTGTGTTCCCGTGTACCGTCTTGGCCCGTTAGACTACTCTGCTTCTGGTTCCTGCTCCGTGATTCGACCCGGCTTGTCTGACGTTCCTGCTCCGTGATTCGACCTGGCCTGGCTGACATTCCTGCTCCGTGACCTGACCCGGCTTGTCTGACGTTCCTGCTTCGTGATCCGGCCCGACTCTCCTGTTCCTGCTTTGTTGTGTCGCTTGGGCGACATTCTGACTTCCGCCTTGATTGGGCCTACCTGGCAGAGTGTTCTGTGTTGCCTCCGTTACTGCTACGGCAGTGTACCTATTGCTGAGCATCCCGTTAACTCTTGCAGAGCTTACTGTTGCCTCTGTTACTGCTACGGCAGTGTGCCATTGGCTGGGCCTCCCATTAACTCTTGCAGAGCTTCACTGTTGCCTCCGTTACTGCTATGGCAGTGTGCCATTGGTTGAGCCTTCCGTTAACCCTTGCAGTACTCCTTGTTGCCTCCGTTACTGCTGCGACTGTGCACCATTGGTTGCGTTTCCGTTCAGCTCTTGCAGAGAACCCTGTTGCCTCCTTTACTGCTACAAGCAGTGTGCCATTGGCTGTGTTCCATTCAGCTCTTGCAGAGTACTGTTGCCTCCGTTACTGCTCCGGCAGGGTGCCATTGGCTCTATTCCGTTCAGCTCTTGCAGAGTATTATTGTTGCCTCCGTTTACTGATATCGCAGTGGGTATAAGTCTCAGCTCTGCTCCGGCAGATTACCAGTGCTCTGTCTCCATTCTAGCACTACAGTTTCCTATTTGCTGTTATTCCATCATACTGGGCGTTACTGAGAACTCACCACAACAGAGACTGATTATATCTATTGGGACTCTACCTCATGCTGTGCTGCTGCTCTGGGTATTCACCCTATTATGCCTGACCTGTGACAGTATATGAACTCTCTCTCTTCCTATTATACTGGGCCTGTGTAGGCATATGTATCTAAGTCCTGTATTGGCCCTGTATAATTCTGCTGAAATATGCTATAGCCCGTAAAGGGTAATTATCACTGTGTTTGTTTCAATAAAACTGTGTTTTATCCTAACCACTGTGTCTGAGTGTTGAACAAACCATTACAGTACGAAAGGGCCATGACCTCAGACAGTAAAGGTGAAGGTAATTCACAAAACATCCACTGGAGGATGGATGTGCATGAGCAGCGTCTGGACCAGTTGGCACTGGCCATGCAGGCATTACTTGAGCGTACGGTACCCCTCAATAAACCAAGTCAGAATCCGGTGGTCCCTCCAGCCTTGACACCGGAGAGTCATTCCTTGACTACTGTTGCCCCAGCTAGAGGGTTAACGGCGGTGGCACCACTACCACTCAGATATGATGGTGAACCTAGCCTATGCAGAGGGTTTATTAATCAATTACAGATATTTTTGGAACTAATGCCTCATGCCTCCCCAACAACCGTAGCAAGGTTGGGTTCATGATATCATTACTAACGGGCAGAGCCCTGGCTTGGGCCAATCCTCTGTGGGAGAATGCCAAACCTTGCACTCAGGACTTCAGGGAGTTTGTACAATGTTCAGGAGAGTATTTGAAGTTCCTGGTAGCTCCGCCTCTGCTGCCAAATGATTGATGGAGGCTCAACAGGGTAATCGTACCGTGGGCGATTATGCTATAGAATTTCGTACATTGGCAGCAGAGGTAGGATGGAATAACGAGGCGTTAGTGGCAGCTTTTTCTCAAGGTCTTGCCGACCATATTAAAGATGAAATAGCTGCGAGAGAAGTACCCAATGACTTGGACGAGTACATTGATAATGTCATTCTAATTGACTCTCGTATTCGTGAAAGACGTATGGCTAAAGACCGTATGCCACGGCCTAGAAACTACGGGCAAAGCAGTCTTTTGAACCCACCCATGCCTCCCTCGCCTCCCATGCCTCCTGACCGTTTACTTGAGCCCAGCGAACCAATGCAACTCGGGTTCACCAAACTCACAAAGGAGGAACGGGCACACCTCAGGAGGCAGGACTTATGCTTATACTGTGGCAAAGCTGGGCACCTATTACGCACTTGTCCTGTACCTCCGGGACACCTAGGGTACCTTGGGGGACAGGCCCTAGGTGGTGTTCAGTAGTCCCTAGATCCAAGTACACAGAAACCCGCTATCCAGGTGGTATTTTCATGGGCAGAACAGCCAGTTGAGGTTCTGGCCCTGGTGGATTCCAATGCAGCCGGTTACTTCATGGATTGTTCATTTGCCGAGTTACATAAGATTCCGTTGGTCAAGAGGGATCCTCCCTTAGCCATTGAAGCCATTGACGGCAGACCATTAGAACCAGCTCTGATTACTATGTAAACTATTCCTATTACGATGACTATTGGGGCCCTCCACAAGGAGGAATTACGATTTCAGATAATCCATTCCCCTCATCATGCGGTCATTCTGGAGTTCCCATGGCTACATCTGCATAACCCTCAGTTTGAATGGCAGAGATGTGAGGTCACGTCTTGGTCTGAGTATTGCATGGAGCATTGTGTATTGCACCCAGTTAAGATTTTATGTACCTCTCCCTCCATGCCAGCTGAATACCACAAATTCAGTGACATGTTCAGTAAGGGAGAGGCTAGCGCATTGCCTCAACACAGAGCTTACGATTGTACTATTAATTTGCCTCCGGGCGTAGTGCCTCCCAGGGGTCGCACATACCCACTGTCGTGCGATGAGAATAAAGCTATGGAAGATTACATTGATGACACCCTTAAAAGAGGGATTCTACGCAAGTCTACTTCACCTGCTGGTGCTGGTTTCTTTTTCGTAAAAAAGAAAAATGGTGAATTAAGACCTTACATTGACTACCGTGGACTGAATAAACTCATGTCCAAAAATGCCTACCCCATACCACTTATTACGGAACTATTTGACAGGTTAAAAGTTTCCTCCATTTTTATGAAACTTGATCTACGGGCTGCCTATAACCTGATCAGAATAAAAGCTGGGGATGAGTGGAAAATGACATTTAATACCAGATCTGGGCATTATGAATACCTAGTTATGCCATTTGGCCTCTGTAACACACCTGCGGTATTTCAAGAATTTATTAATGTATCCTCCGTGACATGCTTCAGTCCTGTGTTGTCGCATACCTTGATGAGATACTTATACACTTAGCGAATCTATCCCAACACATCAAGGATGTGTCCGAGGTCTTGCTTCGCTTACGCAAGAATAAACTATTCTGTAAATGGGAAAATTGCGAGTTTCACAGGTCCAAAGTGCCTTTTCTAGGTTTCGTGATCTCTAATGATGGCATTGCCATGGACCAGGAGAAACTCGCAGCTGTGTTACAATGGCCACGACCCAAGGGGTTAAAAGCTATTCAGCGCTTTCTTGGCTTTGCCAATTATTATAGGAAATTTATCCAGAACTTTTCCACGATTGTTAAACCTCTGTCTGACCTTACGCACAAGGGTGCTAATCCATCCCTATGGTCTGAGGCAGCCAAAAACGCTTTTGAGACATTAAAGTCTGCTTTCACATCTGCTCCTGTACTGTCCCACCCCAACCCTGCTCTGCCATTTACTTTGGAAGTTGATGCCTCTGAAATAGGGGTAGGGGCAGTTCTGTCTCAGCGCCCAGTTGCGGGAGACACCTTAAGGCCTTGTGGGTTTTTCCCAAAGAAACTTTCTAGTGCCCAAAGCCACTATGAAATTGGTGACAGAGAACTCCTGGCTATTATTCTTGCTTTGAAGGAATGGTGTCACCTACTGGAGGGTACTAGAACTCCCGTATTAATTTTAACTGACCACAAGAATCTGACTTATCTCTCGTCAGGCTAGATGGGCACTGTTTTTATCCTGCTTTAACTTTGTAGTATCCTACCTGCCCGGCTCTAAAAACGTTAGGGCGGATGCCCTGTCCAGACAATTTGGGCCAGAGGTAGAGAAGGATGAGCCTCCCGTGCCTATCATTCAGCCTGATCGTATTCTGGCTACTGTACGTACTAGTATCACTTCGCCACTGGGGGAAGGATTTTGGCTACCCAGGCTACGGCACCTCCAGAAACTCCAGTAGGCAAGTGTTTTGTTGATGAGCCATTCCGTACCCGTCTGCTTGAGACATATCACTCGTCTAAGGCTGCTGGGCATATTGGGAGGGACCAACTAATATGGTCTCTTTCGCAAGTATTTTGGTGGCCCTCCCTTAGAGCCGATTGCTCCGCATTCACTGCAGCCTATACCACCTGTGCTCATGCCAAAACCCCCAGACACCTCCCAGTGGGCTTACTCCAACCTGAACCTAATGGCAAACGCCCGTGGTCCCACATATCCATTGATTTCCTGGGAGAACTGCCAGTGTCCAGGGAGTACTCGTTTATTTTGATGGTGGTTGACAAATTTTCAAAAATGGCTAATTTCGTACCCCTTTCTGGTCTTCCTTCAGCCCAGGAGCTGGCAGTGGTCTTTGCTAGAGAGGTGTTCCGGTTGCATGGCGTTCCTAGAGTTGTGGTGTCCGACCGGGGGAGCAAATTCGTGTCCAGATTTTGGAGGGCATTCTGTGGCCAGATGGGCATTCAATGGTCCTTTTCCTCTGCCTACCATCCCCAGACCAATGGGGCCGCTGAGCGTGCCAATCAAGGACTGGAGCAGTTCCTGCACTGCTTCGTGACTGATCATCACGACAATTCAGCTGACCTGTTGCCATGGGCAGAGTTCGCCAGGAGTTGTGCAGTTAATTAATCGTCCGGGAGCTCCCCGTTCCTCATCAACTATGGGTTTCAGCCATGCCTGCTCCTGGACTCATTCCAGTCGCAACAGATTCCAGCTCTGGACGAGCATATTGAGCAACTCCGCTCCACTTGGGCACAGGTTTAGAGGGCCCTCAGACAGTCAATCCAGCCCCATCAGTGACATGCCAATCGTAGACGGCTGCCAGCGGTCTCCTTTCAGGTTGGGGACAGGGTATGGCTCTCCTCCAGAAACCTCAATTTGCAAGTTCCATCCAATAAGTTGGCTCCCCGATTCATTGGCCCTTTCAGGGTGATCCGTAAAGTTAATCCAGTCTCATATGCCTTGGAACTCCCTGCATCTATGCGTATACATAATGTGTTCCATGTATCTCTGTTAAAACCTCTGGTATGCAACCGCTACACTACCACTCTGGTGGCGCCGGGTCCTGTGGACATTCAGGGCCAAGAGGAGTACGAAGTTCAAAGCATAATTGATTCACGTAGATTTAAAGGAAAATTGCAATACCTGGTCCACTGGAAGGGCTATGGCCCTGAAGAGCGTACATGGGTTGATCAGAAGGACCTCCATGCTCCTAGATTGTAGCTCAATTTTCACTCCAAATATCCCCAGAAATCAGGACCCTCTTCCAGGAGAGGGGGTCTTTGAGAGGGTGGTACTATCACGGTGCCCGTGCTTTCTGTCAGTCTCTGTGTGATGCGCTCCAATTGGTTGAGCTATGTTTGGCCCGCCCAGTATGGCCTTTTTATACTGGGCTCTGTCACCTGTCTGGTGCCCTTTCGTGGTGTTCCTGTACCAGTGATGACTTGAGTTGCTGTGTTCCCCTGTACCGACTTGGCCTGTTAGACTACTCTGCTTCTGGTTCCTGCTCCGTGATTCGACCCGGCCTGGCTGACGTTCCTGCTCCGTGACCTGACCTGGCTTGTCTGACATTCCTGCTCTGTGATTCGACCCGGCCTGGCTGACGTTCCTGCTCCGTGACCTGACCCGGCTTGTCTGACGTTCCTGCTTCGTGATCCGGCCCAACTCTCCTGTTCCTGCTTCATTGTGTCGCTTGGGCGACATTCTGACTTCCACCTTGATTGGGCCTACCTGGCAGAGTGTTCTGTGTTGCCTCCGTTACTGCTACGGCAGTGTACCTATTGCTGAGCATCCCGTTAACTCTTGCAGAGCTTACTGTTGCCTCTGTTACTGCTACGCAGTGTACATATTGCTGAGCCTTCCATTAACTCTTGCAGAGCTTACTGTTGCCTCCGTTACTGCTACGGCAGTGTGCCATTGGCTGGGCCTCCCGTTAACTCTTGCAGAGCTTCACTGTTGCCTCTGTTACTGCTATGGCAGTGTGCCATTGGTTGAGCCTTCCGTTAACCGTTGCAGTACTCCTTGTTGCCTCCATTACTGCTGCAACTGTGCACCATTGGTTGCGTTTCCATTCAGCTCTTGCAGAGAAACCTGTTGCCTCCTTTACTGCTACAAGCAGTGTGCCTTTGGCTGTGTTCCGTTCAGCTCTTGCAGAGTACTGTTGCCTCCGTTACTGCTACAGCAGGGTGCCATTGGCTCTATTCCATTCAGCTCTTGCAGAGTATTATTGTTGCCTCCGTTTACTGCTACGGCAGTGGGTATAAGTCTCAGCTCTGCTCCGGCAGATTACCAGTGCTCTGTCTCCATTCTAGCACTACAGTCTCCTATTTGCTGTTATTCCATCATACTGGGCGTTACTGAGAACTCACCACAACAGAGACTGATTATATCTATTGGGACTCTACCTAATGCTGTGCTGCTACTCTGGGTATTCAACCTATCATGCCTTACCTGTGACAGTATATGAACTCTCTCGCTTCCTATTATACTGGGCCTGTGTAGGCATATGTATCTAAGTCCTATATTACACCTGTATAATTCTGCTGAAATACGCTATAGGCCGTTAAGGGTAATTATCATTGTGTTTGTTTCAATAAAACTGTGTTTTATCCTAACCACTGTGTTGAACAAACCGTTACAACCTTTCACCTACCACGAGTACAGAGCCAATACAGCAAATCCTTTGTCACCATCCAGATTCTTAACCCCTTAAGGACCAGCGGTTCTGGGATGTTTCCGTCCCATAACGACCGCTTTGATCCTTGCTGATGCGCCAGTACATGTGACCTGTTGCATGTATCGGCATGCCGCTTTGGGTCCTAAAAGAGATCGCTCCAGTCTTGGAGCGGTCAATTTTAGGCCCCATTTTTACTTATAGTGTTCCCGGTGGAGCGCTGTAAGTAAAAAGTATGTGACGTACTAAGTTAAAACTCAGAGCATGAAACAACAAAGGACAAGATACAATAACCAGTTTCATTTTAGAAACAGCTAGTTTAGTAAAAGACTGGAAACACGCAAATATATATTTTTTTAATTTGCAAGTTAAATTCAATTTCTGGTCTTAAAGGAATACAAAAAATTGCTGTGTGTGTTGAAAATGCAGATTTACCCTTATTAAATAATGCAAGATGTTTAATAAATGCATAGTACTCTAAAATGCTTCTTCAATGAGTGATTTAGCATAACCAATTATCAATAGCCTATAGATTATACAGGGTCAGAGTACAGAGAATGCTCCTGCATTGTTTTTATCAGTGAATTAAGTCATTTCATAAAGTACTTAAATAGTTTGATTTTTATATGTCCATCTTCAGTAAGATGTTTCATAACTTCCAGTTTCATTTCCAGTAGAAGCATGACTGCTGTCTGAATAGTCTAGAAGTATCATGCAAATACATTCTAGATATTTAAAGCAGATAGGAATTATGAGCATCTGCAGTTCCCTTTGCAGCTTAGTTACTAGCTGCAGACATTGTTTTCTCAAGTAAAAATGAACAAGAATGATTACAAATAGACTAATCATAGCCAGATAAAAAAAAAATCACACACCTACCCACACACACCCAGATATATATATCCTATATTATAATTTGCTAAGGATGTTTGTCAGAAGCCCTCATGCATAGTAGAGATGGCTGCGTGCTGCAGTCATGCGCAGTACTGACTGCCCAAGCCACGGCTTATATGGAGCGGGGCGCTCTGAATTCAGGTCGGACCCCGCTTGGTCCAATGAAGGTGAGCAGAGAGGACTACATTCTGAATTCGGAGAGCCCCGCTCCATATCAGCCGTGTCAGGGGCAGTCAGTACTGAGCATGACTGCAGCGCTGCCAGTGTTGGCCCGTGTACACGGGCTTTAAAACTAGTATATACTGTATATATTATTATTATTTATTGAGAAATCCAATTTTTTTTCTATTACAGTGAATGTACTATTCTTTACATTTAATTAAAATTCATGTTTATGTTCCATAATTATACAGGCAAATTATTCCCTTGTGTATGTGTATATTCATATTATATTGTCTGATTATGCACCTGTAAATTGTTTCACTGAGTAAGGGAAATTCTACTGATGCATTTTTTTTCCTTTGAAATAGCTGTTTTAATGATGCTTCCTTAGAGTGATGTATTATAATTATGCTTTTGCCTTTTGATCCCGAGCTGACAGAACACTTCCACTTTTCTTCTCAACACTGCAGGCAGCTCAGAACTTTTGCAATCCTTTGAAGTTTAGTGTATCTCTGATGAAGTAGCTAATTATTTTAAGTTGCATTTCTGTCTGAAGGTGTTTATAAACTGCTTCTTGCAGTCACTTTTTCTTTGGCTTACAAAAGTCCATGCTGAGTCAGAAATATCAACTTTTTTTTAGTAGTTATTTAGCTATACTTTATTTTTCATTCAAATGGTATGCCAGAGGAATATGACCCTTGGGGACCCTGAGTCGAGACAAGTTTCTTCCTGCTGGCTGGACATCTGGAAACCCCGCTGAATGCTTTCAACATGCAAATGTGATATCAGTGATGAACATATGCCTGGAAGAGTTGAAGTCTCTACCAATTAACCCTTACAGATTAATTAGGGACTTTATTTGAACTCTATCTCACTTCATTACTTCAATGCCCACAAATAGTCTGTGACTACATACATTTCAGAAAAAGCCCAAAGAAATCTCCAGAAGAGTTATTATGGAAATATAAAGTTTTTAATCTTTCAGATGCCAGGTATAAGAATACAATATTATTCATAAATTCACAGTAATAATGATTGATTCGTTGAACAGTTATTATAGATATGTTTTGAGCAATTTGTAATTCCCCAATCTGGTTTCAACAGAGGAAAACAATTAAAACATAACTCAATGACCTAAATCTAAAATATAGGTGAATTAACATAAAATAAGTATAACTGGGGAAAATCTGTACCCTTTTTATGTGTTGCCAAGCGGATGCAAAATTAAAGAAGAAGTGCATAGTCCAAACGTTAACCTCTTTAGCAACCAAAAACAGAAGGAAAATATTGCACAGGCTCAGACTGGTGTGAACAAGCCATAAGGTGAAATGCACATCAAATAAAGGTTATGACTAGATGATATTAGCAATTTTAAAACCGTTTCAATCACCTTTTTTGGGAAAATTATGGGCATCTATTTATAGCAGAAATTTTGCTGAGCAAAACTGAGTGAAAGTCTGCGTTAATCCACACATTAAAGGGATAGTAATGTTTCACAATAAAAGCAGCTCTAATTAATCTTTATAGTATTTGAGCCATGTAGAGTGTTATTTCAATACTTTAAGAGCTGTAGTTCAAGAGTAATTGAATGATAAGGTATCCCCCTGCCACCCCTTTTACTGATGTAAAACTGCTCACTTCAGAGCAGCAAGACTATCCAGTTGGATCACAGAGAGGGACAATATTCAGTGAGCATAAGGAAAAACCTGAGAAACCTGTCAAGGAGGTCAGGGTTTTCCTTATGCTCACAGTAAGAAATTTGTCCCTTGCTGTGAGCTGTACTGTCAAGAGACCGGATTCCACATCTGAGGGGTGGTGGCTTGCACTAGGTAAAAGGAGCAGGAGGGGGATACTTTATCATCCAATTACTCTTAAACTCCAACTCTCACAGTATTTAAATAACACTTTCCATGGCCCAAATACTATGAAGATTAATTGGAGCTGCTGTTTTTTGTAAAACATTACTATCCCTTTAAGTTTTTGAATATGATTTTTTTTAAGGCTTCTGGTTAAAGGGTAGGGACACTGAAGTCACAATAACCCTTGCAAGGTATGTTATCTAGGGGTGAACATAAATATTTTTCAACTTTTTTTGCCCTGTTAAACTTAGTGCAAGATAGGTATCCAATGCCTGCCTTTTTTTATTCTGAAAGTGCATAGTATCCCTTTCAAGTACTGGTTACCAATATACATTAGTCTTAAGGGCTGGTATTTTTTACATGATTATGCAACTTTATACGATTTAAGATATACTGGTTTAATATACCCAGCATTTAAGCCTTGATATTTGTTGAAACTAAAGATACATACAATGGCAAGCCAGATTTTGTTTTTCTTATTGCCCACGTAACACATACAGAGGGTATAGACTTTCATCACATCTTTTACTCAAATAATTTGCTTACATTTTAGATTTAATCCATGAAAAATTACATTGCAATTGATTTCTCTATTGAAACCAGATAGACAGGGAATAACAATGGCATATAAAAGTGAATGCTGAGTAGATTACGGTTAACTGTTCTCGCTTCTTTCTATAGAAATGTAATTACCTTATAGGCACCTTTTAACAATTATAAAGTAACTTTTTCTTTACTATAACATTAGAGGTTTAAGTGTACAATAAGGTATATCTCATTTGTAGTTTAACAGTTAAATGATTTCTTAGCTTGGTGCATAAATACTGAATGCTACTGGATTCTTAAAGATTATTATTAGGACTCTTAGTATATGTCTCTTTATTAACCTTATTTAGGATGTCATGCCCATCTGATTCTCAATAACGTATGTTTGGTCTGTTTGATTAGGGGTAAAGTTATACATGATTATGTTGGTATCTGAGTCTTGTCTGAGGCTACATTTGAAACACTGAATAAAGCCTAAGTTCACTTGTTTTGCTCTATTTTGTGATTATTTAACCCCTTAATGACCCTTGATGGTCATAGTACATCATGCGTAGATCTGACTTAAAGACCCATGATGTACAATGACCGTCATGGAATTCTGGGCTCTCCCCGCAGCTGCACGCCATTCGGGGAGTCCGGAATCTAAAAAAAAAAAAAAAAAAAATGCTCCGTGGTCCTTAAGTGACCGTGACACGCCTGTCGTTAAGGGGTTAATTTATTTATTTTATTTCTGTTGATCTCTCACATTGTTATTTTTTAGCGAACATAATTATTAGAGATTACAGTAGTAGATTTGAAAAATTGGCACCAGTAATAATTATCAAATGTTGACATTAACACCAAAATAAGTGTTGGTGCCTAGTGATTGAGCCATACAAGTCAACAAACAAGAACAAAGAATCACTTTATAGGCACTCAGAATAATCCCATGTTCATTTTTATTCAACCTTTGTTAAGAGTAATATTCCTGAACTTATAAAATCAAAATACTTTATTGGTGAGATTTATCAAAAACAATAAAGAGAAAGAAGATAGGAAAATTAACCCCTTAACGACCCTTGATGGTCATAGTACGTCATGGGTCGATCTGAGTTAACGACCCATGATGTACTATGACCGTCATGGAATTGCGGGCTCCCCCCGAGGCTGCACACTGTTCGGGGAGTCAGGAATCGAAATTAAAAAAAAAAAGCTCTGTGGTCCTTTAATGATCGCCTCGTGCCTGCGCGGCCGGTCATTAAGGGGTTAAAAACAAATCTACAGGAATTTTTCTTTTTCCTTTGAGCACACTGCTGTTATTGAAAGCAGCAGGTAATTGCTGTGGAGATATTTTATGCTTAAAAATGTCTTAAGTTAATTTCAATGAGATTCATTATTAAACATAGGCTCAAATAGTACTATCCTCTTAGATATATGAGTAGCACTTAAACAGGGAGTAAATATACTTATTCCTGTACTAAAATAGTCAATTATATCAGCTATTGGGATCTATCCACTTGTATTCCCCTGTTAGTGAGACTGATTGTATTCAACTGGACTATAAAGCTCCTTTATTAATATATTTTACCTGTTTGAGATTAGACACACTATTCTCCCAGGACCTAGCAACTTGCTACTCCAGCCTTTAATACTTGTTCCCTAAAAATTCAATAAAAAGGGACAAAGGTTCTGGGCAGCTAGCTATTGACCCCTTCTTAGAGAGTTCAAAGTGTTCTGCCATGGGACTAGAGGAAGCTTAGTCCTATTTTCCTAGCCAAGGGCACAAATTTGCCATTCTTATCACAGCTCAATTCTAAGGTAGTAATTCTCAAAAAGACAGACATGAGATCCAGCCGTCATCTAGTTATTATATTAACTGGAAAGGAATCTAACTTACATCCTTGTGTCAATATGATTCATTGTAGTTGGAATTTTAATCTCATTGATTACTGCATAGTTACTAGCTACAGTTAGTTTGCAGCGTCCAATCTCTCTCCAGAGCAATTAATCTATCAACAAGATGTCCCTATATTCGCCTAACACATTTCTTCCATATGACTGGGCTTCATCACAGGCACAAAATGTGTCTCTGATGAAGGACCGGGAAACTATATGAGAAAATTTAGTGACAAACTGGTGAGTGATGTTATACTCCTTGCATATTTTATTTGATATAGATCGTACTTTTAGATTTTCTTTTGCCCTCCTTATTGTTGTAGAATCTGCACTAGGAAGGGGAAAAGGTCCTGAAGTTGGGATGCAGCAGTGGAATGTGCTTTAAGTGCTACAGTGAATCGATTAAATCATAACAGTGGTTTTATTGACTGATCCATTTTTCATCTTTTCATCTGATATTTATCATTTCATCTTAATCATCCATCCATTCATTTAACAATGTTGTGGATAAGTATTTTTACCATTATTAATATCATTTTATCTATATCATTCTAACAATAATTTTTATTCATCTATTATTTTGCTTTATTCATCTAACTTTCATTTTTTTGCTTTATCTGTGACTGTACTTTGAAAACTTGGAGATAGTAACTGTTACGGACTGGAAAATATTGGATTGTAGAATATACATACAGTATATATAGGTTTTATTGTTATCCCTATAAGTCTGTCCTAATATAGCCAGACAGTGTGCAGGTGCTCTGAGGTGGGGCTTTGAAACAGAGCTATTGATTTTCAGTTGGTTCTGGTTCAGAGTCCAACTCACACCATTACACTATATCAAATATATTTAAATTTACACTTTTTGCTAAATATCATATAGTGGTATTGATAGATATATATTATGCTGTAGGGCAAAGGGGTGAATTAACAATATTAGAGATGTGTAGCAGTGTATAAATACTAGGCGTTCGTGTTTCAGTACCTGTTGATTGCGGTAGATTTTTAAAGGGATAGTAATGTTTCATAATAAAAGCAGCTCTAATTAATCATCATAGTATTTGGACTTTGGAGAGTGTTATTTCAATTCTGTCAGAGTTGTAGTTCCAGAGTAATTCAATGACAAAGTGTCCCCCTCCTGCCCCTTTTACTGATGTAACACTGTTCAGCCAGATCAGAAGGGAGGTGCCCAGGTAGATTGCAGAGAGGGACAATCTTCAATTAAGATAAGGAAAAAACCTGAAAAGATTGTCAAAGGGGGGCAGGGCTTTCATTGTTCTCATTGTAAGAAGACTGTCCCCTGCTGTGATCTGTCTGGTCTTACAACCAGATTCCCCATCTGAGAAGAGATGGCTTACACTAGGAAAAAGGAGCAGGAGGGGAAACTTTGCTTGTGAATATCTCTTAAACCATAAAGGTTTGAGAGATAAGACTTATATCATACTTCATATTTTTTAATGCCTACAAAATAAAATAAAGTTAAAACCAAGTATTACTATCCCTTTAAGCTCTATGATCTAGGTTGTGTTCACTTCCTGCATCAATAACACACAAAGATTGCAATCTTTTTTTGGTCAGTATCTCTCTAGATTAAAAACTCTGTACATTGTATCCGGCCATAAAGTACTATACAATTCATCAAAACAATTGTGAAAGCTGGAGACAAGCAACATGGGCTGCTAGTTTGTGCTCGTACCAAAGGTCAAAACTTGTCTGTCGTTCCCTGAACTAAACGAGTAAATAAGGGTTGCTCAACCTGCAGCTATACAGCTATTGTGGGAATACATCTCTCACTAAGTAGCTGAGGATGTCAGGAGGAAAGTATGTCACATATACTGTTTTGCAGCATGAGAGGAAGGGAACTTGCAAGAGGCAACTCCAAATGAAAATAAAATAACAAAATAATAAACCTAGGATTTCTAAAAATAAAAATTCCAGAAACAGTTAGATTCATCCACACCAAAAAATAACGCTAGTTTAGTAACCTTTTCTACTACCTTGTTTCTGACATAATAACTGAATATTTTAATTATAGCACATTTAATTCACTATGTAGATTGATTTGGCAAAGCATGACACTTGTATTTTATGTTTAGTTTTTTTTACTTACTCTGATGAAATTCTAAATTTGCTTTTGCTAAACTAGTAATAGTATTTCATAAAGTATCCATTCCGAATTATAGTTGTAGATGCAGTTTTATATTTCTTATAGATAGCACAACAAAGATCATAGTCAATTTATTTTTAAATATGTAGTTAAATTCTATTCATGTGGTCCAATGTGAGACATGCTAAAGAGGCTTATGCATTTAAATATCCTTATTTTCACACTCATTGTAGTTAGTATGGAGTATGCTTTAAGACATGATGTTAAGACATGCCAAAAGAGTTATGGAAGAGAGATTTTAACAGATGATAGATGTTCTTTTAGCAAACCATTTATTAAACCAGAACTAAAATTCTGATGGCATCACAAAAATTATTTTTCATATTTTTTTTAATTTAAATTAAAGGGGAATGTGCTAAATCATGCACTGGAAACAATTTTTGTGTGCTATACCTGATTAGTGTCTATTTGCCAAGTCATTTATGCCAAAAGGTTTCCTCCTTACGCCACTTGGTAGAGCAGTGGGGAAGAATATGGATGATACTGTTGTAAATGGTTTCCTTTTCCTGTGCATGCTATAGTGGGGACATTGAGGGCCTTCTCATATTAAAAATATATTGATGTAGAGTGTGTGCAATCATACGTTAATGTGTATACCTATGGGAGCAGGTGCATGATTTTTCAGCTAAATTCTAAGCACAGATTCTCCCATTCCCCCTACAATCCATATTGACCTTTCGCCTATTAAAAATTGTTTTTATCAATAATGTTAGCATGAGGAATTTTGTTCTAACTTTTAATCTATTCTTATCTTTAAGCAGAGAATATTTTTTTGTAACAGGCAAAAAAGCTTTATACTAGCGTGTTAACCCTTTGAGTGCCTGAGGGGTTTGCAATGCATTTATTTGCAATGGGTTGCACACCCCCTTCTCATACTGAAAACAGTTAAGGTATAGAGTGGCATGCAGTATACATTGGGATGTCCTGTCAGAGTTAAATAGCAGTGGGAAGCGGGGTTGCACCACCTGTAAATATCTGCTTACTGGATCCAGCTTTCCGCATCCTCACACTGGAATCCCTATCCGGATTAAACACAAACTAGCCATCTATTTCATTAAATGTCCCTGCAGTTTGATATATGTAGGCAAAACCATAACTGGCTTTCGTGATTTCATGGCCACTCACAGGTCTAGCATCAGAGAAGCCACACAAGGGAAAACTAGTGACAAGCCAGTACCTAGGCAGTTTGCAGATGCCAGGCACACCCTGGCAGACCTACAATATATGATTATTGACCCTCAAACTAAACTACCCAAAGAGGCGACAGGGGTAATAAAAATGTTCCAGAAGGAAGGTGTGACACACTGACCCTGAGGGGATTGAATGATAGATCTCCTTT
Source organism: Rhinophrynus dorsalis (assembly GCA_037306005.1). NCBI lineage: Eukaryota > Metazoa > Chordata > Amphibia > Anura > Rhinophrynidae > Rhinophrynus > Rhinophrynus dorsalis. Next base: position 364,422,305 of record CM074718.1, on the reverse strand, counting down.
AACCTGATTTCTCTAAGTAGACCCTTCTGGATTTTTGGGGAGAGTTGAATCCTTTGTCACATTGAAACTTGAACACTACAGGGTAGGTGCCTCTCCAGGGTCAGATGGGCATACAACCCTGGTTTCAGGGCATTGCTAACCCAAACATCCACCCACAATAGGATGTGGCACTTCACCTTATACCTTCTACTGATTGCCCTCTCCCATACTGTGTCATTTGTTCCCTTCCTGTGGCTCTCTGGCTGCAGCAGACCGTACTGTGTCAAATATTTTATTCTGCACACTCTCTTTAGGATGGCTGATCAGGGAAAACTTTATATCAGCAACGATACTCCATGTGCCTTATGTAGCTAAGTTTATTTTCGCCCACCCTGATTCATCTCTCTCTCACTGTGACATCAGTGAAGGAGAACCACAGTGGATTATCTTAATGGTGTCTGAGTTACCAAAGTTTGAGTTTGATTTCTCACATGCCTTGAATATAACCCACTTTGGTCATCTCACCAGCCTTTGGGACTAATAGAACATGTATCTATGTCTCCTTATTCTATTGTATGGCTGGTCAGTAACAATTTTATATCTGTGGTGGTGCACCAGGTGTGTATAATACGCAGGTGTATATTATACCAAAGATTTCAGAGGAAAACAAGAGTGCCTATGTATAATATGAACCCTTGTTTTCCCATGTTACACACACAAAAAAAAATTCCAAGTTTCCTTCCTTCCCTCCCCACTTACACATGGCCACCTCTGCCCCCCCAGAGTCCAGATTATGCATCCTGACAGGGTCCCAATGGGTGGCATGCTATGTACATTGGATCTGTGGTATTGTCTTGAAAGGACCTTGTGGTCCTCGCAAAACACAACCATTGGCTGTGAGAGGAGGTCCTGACAGGGCCATGCTAGAAGCAGATGGGGATGCAAGCATGCCGTCCACTGGGAATCAGAATCTGGACTCCAGAGAGGCAGAGGTGGCCATGGGTAAGTGGAGGGAAGGAGGGAACCTTGGTATTTTTTTGTTGTTGTTAATTAAATTGTCATGTATAATATACCTCCCCCCCACTTCACATAAGGTGAAGAGGGACAAAATTTTGCATATTATACACAAGATTTTACGGTATTCCTCACTTACCCTAGTTTATCACTCCTCCATCTTCTCCACATATATCACACTGAGCCGGAGGTTCTAGTTACTTTGTTCCCCATGATGCTCATAGACACACCACATATGATTAGACATGATCACAGTACTCATTAATTTTAGTTTCTTGTTACATAAACAGTTATATTTTGTGTAAGTCTTCAATCCTTTGAACTCAGGTTTCCTCTGAGACCTTTCCCCAATCACCAGTGTAACCTATGTGGTGTGTCCACTGAGCGCTAGCCTATCATAGCGCTTAGAGTGATGATGTCACTACTGGACAGACTTGAGCATATAACACGAAGTGAGACTCCATTACACTTGTCTTGAGAAATGTACTTTAGCGCACCAAAACGTTGACCTGTACTTTTGCTTTATTAAAATGTATAAATTATATTACAAGTCCCATGGGTGATGCTCCTTATTTCCACTGGTCAGATAGATAGATAGATAGATAGATAGATAGATAGATAGATAGATAGATAGATAGATAGATAATTGTTCCATGTAGTCTGGAAATACAATGGCAGAACACTTACTTGGTATACACGGCTTTAGATTTGTTTTGTGCTCTTATCAGAAAAGCCGACAATTAATTGCCAAATCAGGCCATAATTCTTTTGCTAAATGAGTAAACAGTGAAATATTTTATATCAATAAAATATCATATTTATTGACTACATATTAAGACGTTTAGAGAGGCTTTTTTCAGGGACATGGTAGGTGGGTAGGGGGCCTGCTGAGAGGTACTAGCAATAGGCACCTGAGAGGTGGTGGGGCAGAGATTGGGAGCGTGGAAGGCAACCTGGCATAGACTACATACTGGTGCCTTAAGACATGCAAAATGCCTTCAAAACAGCTTGATGTCCAGTGTATTCCAGTCCGTGGTGAAGCAAAACTGGGCAAGAGCTGCTGCAGCCTTGGTGGAGAAGGCTTTATGGTAGTCAAAAAAGAAATTACCACCATACTTGTATGCCAGGTCTACGATAGTATATAAATATTGGTCCATCTCTTGTCGCCTGTGTGGGAATGCAGAACAGAGGCTGTCTCGATATATGCTAAAAGCTAGCACAAATTCTGTAATAGATAAATGTTTGGAAAGCTGGGGATCCTTGCACTTGAGCATGACAGATATGTCACCACAGCTCATGGTCTTTTATTCAGTCAAGTTTTGGGAGGCTATTAGGAGAATGATGAGATTAACATCTTTCCCCTTAAAGGGACAGCAATGTCCCCCCAAAAAAATATATCCAGTTTTGTAGACTTTAAAAAAAAAAATCAATATGCTCCAAACCCGATCTCTCAAACCTCTATGGTTTGAGAGATATAGGGACTCAAAGTTCTCCCCTCCCTCACCTTCTTCTGATGTCAGCTGTAAAGCTGACAGCAAGACAATCGAGTTGTACGACTCGAGGAGGCACTGCAGCAGAGCCGAAATTGCATTATCTATAAATAATTCATTAATTGGAAAGATCTACAAAGTGTGCCTGGTTTGCAAGCACACTTCGTAGACATTTCCAGTGAATTAATTCTTTATAGATAACATAATCTCAGCTCTTCTGCAGAGCCGCCTGCTGGTCCCCTGATCGGGATCTCCTGCTGTCAGCTAGACGTTGACATCAGGTGAAAGGGAGAGAGGGGTGAACTTTGAATCCTTATATCTCTCAAACCATAGCGGTTTGAGAGATCATGTTTGGAGCATATTGATTATTTTTTTAAAGGCTACAAAACTAGATATCTTTTCTGGGACATTAGTGTCCCTTTAGCAATGTCCCTCTGGATGTTCTTCTGAATCCGCATTGATGGTCAGTATTTTCCATGGCATCTGGTGGAAGGAAACAGAAGCGGAGGGGGCATGGTTGATCTTGGAATTGTGGTTAAAGATAAGCTATGACATGAAACTGGTCTTGGTGTGTGCATATGAAATGTACGGGAGGAGTGATGCTAAAGTGCATCCACTAGGAGGTCAGTTAAGTAAGTGGACCTTCAACCTCCACTAGGAGGTAAGGTGAGTGAGTGGACCTTCGACCTCTGCTAAGAGGTAAGGTGCGTGAGTGGGCCTAAGCTGATTAAGAAAAGAGACGTGCTAAAAATATGGCAAACCTTTTTTTTTTGGGGGGTGGTGAGGTAGTAATGGAAGATGTGGGGGAAATTAACAAAATAATACCTGGATTAATTCTGTCTTATGTAGGAGAGTTGCCTGAAATCTAGAAGATGGTACAGTTAAGCATGACAACTGATACATACAGACATTATGAATGATCTTTATTAGAATTGTGGTAGAATGGGGGGGAGGATATGGGAATAGGGGGAGGAGATGAAAAGAGGTATGTTTGTATCAGAAATACTGACTTGGTGTACAGAAGAATTGTAGAACCGGATATGGAAGATTGGAATATGTAGGTTGACCCCAAACACCCCCAAAATGTTACTGACTAAGACGACACAGTCAGTCTTGATCTATGTTTCTTCCTGATCTGGCTATATCTGTCCTGGGGAGTCTGGGGGTGTGATAAGCAAATAAAGAAGGTTTACCCCAAATACCCCAACATTTTGGGTGACCAAATAGACACAGGCAGTCATAATCCAAGACCTTTCCTAATGTGCCTGTTATCTCTGTACTAGGGGGGTCTGGGGGCATGATAAGGGATCAAAGGAAGCTTACCCAAAATACTCCAGAATTGTGTGTGTCCAAGTAAACACAGGCAGCCATGATCCAAGTACCTTCATGATATGGCTGCTATCTCTGAACTAGCGGGAGTCTGGGGGGTTGAGAAATTAGCAAAATAGGTTTACCCTAAACACCCCCAAATTTTTAGTGACCAAGTTGACAAAGGCAACTTTATCCAAGTTACCTCTTGATCTGGCTGTTATCTCTTTGTCAGGGAAGTCTGGGGGTGTGAGAAGGGAGCAAATGAGAATTACCCCAATCACCCCAAAATTCTGTGTGACTGACTGAGAAGACACACACACAGTAGTGATCCAAGTTTCTTCCTGATCAGGTTGTTATCTTTGTCTTTGGAGAGTTTGGGGGTGAGAGAAGGGAGCAAAGGAAATTACCCCAAAATTCTGTGTGACTGACTGGGAAGACACAAATAACTGTGATGTAAGTTTCTGATCTGACTGTTATCTCTGTCCCAGAGGAGCCTGGGAAAAGAAGCAGTTTAACAGAGTGTGTTTTTTTGTTTTTGTTGACAGTTATAAGGAAAGGGGGAGTGTTAACAAATAAATAAATAAAATAAAAAATTGATAGGTGATAGAGAGAGGGACCCTGACATGAGCTGTGACCGAGGCAGACTGATACTAGATGAGATGGAGTATTTTGTAGATACCTAAGGCAAGACATTACACACAATCAGTTCTACTGATTTACTTTTTTTACTTTCACAGTAAGAACACACACAGTAGTTGAGTGATAGCCAGCAAACACACAAGGGCAGGGGGAGGGTGAAATATTTAGGAGCAGTAAAAAACACTGAAGATGACAACATCACATTCCAGCATTGATGGATAATGCAAGAAGGTGTAGCAGCTCAACCATCTGCTCCATCTGACAGTGAGACAAACAAGTACAAAAACACCTGTCCTCAAAGTAATAGTGAATGTTGTGAAAAGTCTTCAAAGGGGAAACGTAAAAATAAATTGTTTGAGACCTACATTCCTAGAAGAATGTAAAATTAGTGAAGCAGAAGCAGCGGGCAATGCTTAGGATGGCCTAATTACTGATGATAATGTGTAGATCCAGAACTTTTGTCTCCAGCATCCTCATCTTTTTCAGATACAGATGAAGCTGAGCTTGAGAGAGATTATGATGTGGCCAGACAGCTGCAAGGAAAAGGCACAAATGAAAAGGAGAACTGTGTTTATCTAACTGACTGATAAAACAACTGGTAAATCTGGCCCTAGAAAAGCAAAGATGCCCCAAAAAATATACAGTCATCCTGTCAGTCATTATCAGCATCATCACCACTTCCAAATCTGGGTCCCACTCAGTCACACACACACAAATAGTGTTGTTGAACCATCAACACCACAGGTTACCATCATCCCCAGCCTTAGCTATGATGAGTGCATGTGCTGCTGTTGGAAGTACAGCACTTGTGACACCTAGTAGTACAATTTGTCAACCTTTAGCAACAGTAGTAGCAGTCCCTCAGAAACCCCTCAGTCTATTAAAGGGATAGTAATACTTCATTTTATCTTTATTTTATTTTGTAGGCATTAAAAAACATGAAGAATGATATACGTCTTATCTATCAAACCTTTATGGTTTGAGAGATATTCACAAGCAAAGTTTCCCCCTCCCGCCCCTTTTACCTAGTGTAAGCCATCTCTTCTCAGATGTGGAATCCAGTCAATAGACCAGACAGATAACAGCAAGGGACAATATTCTTCCTATCAGAACAATGAAAGCCCTGCCCCCCCTTGACAAGCTTTTCAGCTTTTTCCCTTATCTTAATTGAAGATTGTCCCTCTCTGCAGTCTACCTGGGCACCTCCCTTCTGATCTGGCTGAACAGTGTTACATCAGTAAAAGGGGCGGGAGGGGGATACTTTGTCATTGAATTACTCTTGCAATATAACTCTGACAGTATTGAAATAACACTCTCCAAAGTCCAAATACTATGATGATTAATTAGAGCTGCTTTTATTATGAAACATTACTATCCCTTTAAGTCTACAGTATGGAGATCCTTCACTCACAATCCAAAAGCTAAGCATGTTGTTAACTGTTGCCTGTGTAAGAAGCATATCATCAGAGGGAAAGCAGACTCACACTTAGGTACCTCCTGAATGAGATCCCACCTGAAGCACAAGCACAGGTCTGACTAGGAAACACACCATCAACAGGTCAGAGTTGCAACAGCTAGCAATAGCAGAAGTACTCCTAAACATTCCCAGGGCACTTGGGTACATAATAGAACTGCTGTTGATGTGTCAGAGAGTGTGTCAAGACTTTCTTCTCCTGCTGCAGAAAAGTATTACTTTGAGTTTGTTTTTGGAGATGACAAGGGTCAGAGAGTGCCCACATATACTGCCACCACCCCATCACCTCCACTAGTGATGGTTTTTAAAGCAATAAAGTTACACAGTTCTTCTACTTTGTACTGCCATTCCAATACATAGAATATGTCACAATAATAATGCAAAAGTACACCTGTTTAATAGTAAATGTGCAAAAATGTTGGAGGTTAACATGATACCTTTTTATCCTGTTAAAAACAGAGGCTTTAATGTATAGCACCTCCCAAGCCACGGTTAGTTTTCAAGGATGGTTGTGCCAATGTTACTTAAACAGAAAGTTAGTTTTGTGGGGAAATGACAAAGGTACTCGGACTGCTAACAATCTTTTCAAGACATATGTTGCTATAGGAATCGATTTTTACTTTATGCTATTTATTTCTTCACATTGTGTGGAAAATATTGCTGACATAGAAAAGGTAGGTGAAAAATGGAACATTTTCATGAAAAAAAGTGTAAAATTGTGTTTTTTCCAAAAAATTCCAGCAGGACATTTCTCTGACTGTTCGCCCATCTCTACTGCCTATTCTGCATCATGTGAAGCAAACAAACAAGATGGCTTGCACCAATAAAATATATAGGTAACCAAATGTAGGACTCCAACACCCTTGATGATCTCTAGGCCAAAGTCACAAGATACATTTTAAATGAGAAGTCACAACAAAAAGGCAAGTTGTGTAACAAACAGAAACCTAACAAAGTAGCGGCCCACAAAAATATTCCCAAATTATAAACAAACTTTAGTTGACAAAAATAAAAAGGGAAATACAACTAAAACTAATTGACAATTTTTCTCTTTTTTCGCAAAAGTTTTCTCCTTTTCTACAATGGAAAATGTTCCTCCTTTTCACCTATTCCAACATATTTTTCTCCCATTCTAATACATTTTTCTCCTACTCACCAAATTTTTCCTATTCTTTATGATGGTGCAATGTTTCCCAGCACAATATTACTTCTTCTGAGGGTTGTATTTCAGAAATAAGTAGCTGAAAGTCAAAGTTGTGAATCCTACAGCAACATATACCTTGAAACATTTGTAAGTATGCAGAGTGCATTTGTCCTTTGCCCACAACACTAAATTCCTGCCTAAGTGACACTGGCACATATTCATGATGATGTCAAGTGATAAAAAAAGTACAGCCTAAAATGTGGCAGATGCAAATGGTAGTGCTGGTGAGGTACTGGCCTGGTGTGATTTGTGGGACCTTGACAAACTGCATTCGCCCTGGGAGGAGAGGTATTATTTATTGCACATTCTGCAGCAACCATTACTGCAATCAGTTTTTGAACTACCACTTTACTCCCACATGCCTGTACTGCTCCACCTTTCTCCCAGCTCCTTTACTTTTGCTGGACATTATTCAACTACTATGTGTGGTTTTTTCTCTCTACAGTACACAACTGATGGAGTGTGATGTTTTACCTTGGCCCTCAACAAAACTCTCAATGTCGTCTGCTGTTTATTGTGCCTGCCTCAGTTACAGAGCTCACATCAGGATCCCAGTCAGCTGTCACTAATATATTTATTTGTTTCATTATTTATGTATTCATTATTTAGTTTTATTATATTTTTTCATTTTTTTAATTTATTTTTTAGGTTGTCCAGCATATCTTATCAAAGTCAGTCCCAAAAAATTATAACTAAAAAACAAAATCAACAACTTCTTTCCCCAGACTTCCTCAACACAGAGACAATAAAAGCAAAATCAACAAACCAGTTGGACCCCATGCACAGTTGGTCATACCGAATTTTGGGGTATTTGGGGTTAACCTCCTTCCTCCTTTCTTCTCCCCAGAGTGCCCTCATACTCTCCTAACAGAGAAGCTTCAATTCCCCTTTATTTGCCAATCTTCTCTATCTCAAAAACGTACTTCTCTCTCACAGAATGGCATGCTGTAAGAGCCTGACACCCTTTTAAATGGCTGTGGAAATGCAGAGAAAATGTTCATGTGGTGGGGGAATTCTTCCCACTGATTTCAATCCAATGAACTAGGTGAAAAAAAGCCGAAAAATAGCACTTTCGCTGGAAATTATTCCCCAAGTGCAAAGTGCCATTATTCGCTGGTTTTGGTTTTAGGTGAACGTTATCAACCATCCCTAGAAATTACCTTTGTAAAACAAAGTTCAAAGTGCTTATAATACAAAAGTGATTGATTAGAGTAAAAAGTATCAAAATGAAAAAAATATTGGTGGGCGAAAGGTCATGTCGTGTTCCCATGAAAAATACAGAGAAAACCACGTGACTCCGCTTTTTCGCAGGCAATTCAATTTAAATACAGAGATTAAAATCTTTGCTATTTTTGCCATTGGCAAAATTTCTTCTCTATTTTTTTATTGGCTAGAAAGTTTGCACCCCTTACTGTGTTTTTCACCTTTTTGCTATAAAAACGTTTTCCAGGAAGTGAAACACAATACAAACAGCTACAGAGCGACAAAAAAGTGCTAGGCTGTTGTGCTGTGAAATTTATAACAAAATCAAGGCAGGAAAGGCTCATAGTGACTGCTTTCACTATGAGCAGGTTTAATAACAATAAAATGAGGACCTGGAAGGACTTATGTATGCAGGGAGTCTGAGGAGGAGGAAGTGACCTCTACCACCAATATGGAAGGATCTGGATGCCCTGGTTCCTCAGACCCAATTCTGGTCAGTCCCCATACATCACCCCCAGAGATCTTGGGGAAATGTATCTCACGGGAGGAAGAAGAGGGTAGTAGTGTGAGCAGGACAAGTCAGCTGCCTGTGCCTGTGGCAAGTGCTGCACCTCTTGCCAGTGCTGAACCTACTGCCAGTGACTTTTGTAATTCTCAGGATGGTGGTAGGAGAAGATGAAAATTATGACAGCGGAAGATCCTAAGTCATACTTGCCATCCTAATGTAATCACGCCACTACTACTTGTACAGATTGTTAAGAGTGAAGGAGGGAGCGATCATATTACTAGTGATGAGAAAGACTCAGGCACTTAAATTGATGTGGCTGGTGTTAGTAGCAGTAACAGTGATGGTGAAGCAACTAGTGAGACTAGCATTAGAGGAGTGGTAAGGGAAGCAATGCAGAGCATACAGAATAGTGGTCAAGGGAGCCCACACCATTCACCTGACCCTGGGAGTCCTCTTCTCCCCCACATCATTTTCCAGGTGGAACATGATCCTGAAGAATTGTTGCCTAGCAGCAATAATAACACCACCACCAGGAGCACAGATCAGCTATCTTTGTCTGCTGCTAGTGCTGCCAGTCTGCCTTCTTCAAGTCACAAGAAATGGCAAGTGTGACATTAGGGGATCCTCTGTCACATTTCTCATTTCCTTCTCCAACTGGTGAGATGTCTGTTGTGGAGGGGCTGGTGGCGGTGGTGAGGATGTGATGATGGTGGAGAAGCTTTGGAGGATGAGACATTGATGGCCTTTTTAGCCCAAACTAGGAAGGAATGGGAGACAGGGATGAGGGTGGGCATCACCACCACCCCCAGCAGCAAGCTTTTCGAATTTGCGCAGTTTGCAACTGCTGAACTTCCTGCTGCTGCTGAGTTGCAAGGGCAGCAGGATGCTGAGGAGCAAGCTAGTGTGCCACAGACCATCGAGGGCACAGTGGGAATGGGGTCAACAAGTGATGCGGGACTAGGACACTTGTTCCACATGTCAGCAGCAATACTCCTGGTCCTAGTTGCAGTGCTAATTCTGCCCCAGACAATGAAGGGGAATGTGGAGGAGATGAAGAAAGAGGACAATTTTCTCCACCTTTTCCCTTCCCTATGAACTAATGGGGACTATTTTGCTTTTGGGACAGGCACAGTGCAGTCATCAACAATGGCACTGTGCACAATTTGCAACATGTCAATGAAAAGGGTAAAGGACGGAAGGCACCTTGGCACAACTGCCCTGACAACACACACAAAACACAGACACCATGACATTTATATGAAACATGTTAAAGCCAAACACCAAAGGTAAAGACCATAAAGGAGGAAAAATAGAGAAACCCTGCCAGATGCTGAAAGTTTGATGATGACGAAACACCTGGCTCGCCATTGCCTTCTTGCAGGGAGGGTTTATCATTACTATTAAACTGTCTGCAAGTTGTCATGTGTCCTTAGCGGTGAGTGTACAAGGGGCATAGTGACAGCTACAGCACTTGGTTTCTGGTGGGGGGATTTTACATTGGGGACCCTAAGTGTCATAGTGTTTGGATAGAGTTGTTCTCAGGGATTGTTCTTAACTGTCCCAACAACACTAGTCAAGAACCCCATCCCCCAATACAAATTCCTTTTTCAACTGATTTTTTTCCCCAGACTCCACCCAACAACACAGTCAACCTCCTCAGACTACTTTTATACCATGTCTTCTGGGTTTTCAATCTATATATATAAAAGAAGACTTTGTGCCTGGCAAAACACACCCAGGGGCGGCAGTAAAAAGGATTACTGCTGCCATTGGGTGATTCTGTGGGAGTGTGATTTTTGGCCTGCCCCCACTATCCAGCCCGCCCACCACTATCTAAGGCTGAAAAAAAAAATGGCTGCCACACACTCCTACACCACAGACACATGCACATGCCCTCCCACACACACACTAGCAGACACATACACACATATACACACACGCACGCTGAGGATGATGGGAACAATGTTCAAGCTACAGCTGGAAGGCCATGGTCCAATCTGTATTATGCAGCTTCTTCATTCCCTGTCTTTGAGCCTACACAGCTCTGCTAATTACTACAAGTGAGCTGATTTCTAAACAATCAGCAGGAGGATACTGGCTTGCTGAGAAAGTGGAAACAACGGCAGAGAGGTGATCAGGCAGTGCAGAGCAAGGCTTCAGCTGAGCTGGTAAATGGCAGAGACATGGATGTGACTGTATTTATATATTGCACAAAGAGAGAGAAAGAGAGCAGGTTGTTTGTCAGTCTGTCTGTAAGTAGAGGTGCCAGTTCCTGCAATCATCTCCATGCTGTACATAGCTCACTGTATAGCATGTATGACAAACTATTTATATATGGTCTGGCATTGTATAGTATACAGTCTGTGTATAAGGACTGGCACTATACAGTATAGGAGGGACAGTCCCTGTTTGACACCCAAATCCCTCTGCTCCTCTATTTAGGAGATCACACGGTGTGGTGTATATACAGTAGGCTGACCAGACCTCACCTTTAACCGGGGACACATAGGAAATAAGCATATTTCAGGAGTGCACCAAAATCAAAGCAGCCCTGCAGTATGCATTTTTCATATGTGTCACTGGTTAAAGGTGAGGTCTGGTCAGCCTAATGTACAAGTGTATCAGATTGCTCCACATCAGTAAAACCCACGGTAATGTGGGTATAAACTTCTGTATATATCTGTTAAATTAGTCTGTGTAAAAAAATACTTTCATCTTCTTCTAAATCATTCACTTACAGAAAGAGTAACTTAACCATTTCAGTGCCAGAGGAGATGCAATGCATTGCTTACCCCCTGGCACTCAAAGGGTTAAAAATTCTCTACAATGGTCTGGCACTGTATAGCAGTGGTTCTCAATCTGTGCCCTCAGTGGCTATTAACAGGCCAGGATTTTAGAATTTCCTTTTAAGAGCACAGGTGAGTTAATCAATATGACTGAGCCTCTGATCAACACACTTGTGTTCTAGCAGTGAAATTCCTAAGTCCTGGCCTGTTAGTGGCCACTGAGGGCATGGGCTGAGAACCTCTGCTGTATAGTATACAGTCTGCATGTGTCTGTGTATAAGGACTGGCACTATACAGTATAGGAGGGACAGTCCCTGTTTGACACCCAAATCCCTCTGCTCCTCTATTTAGGAGATCACATTGTGTGGTGTATATACCAGTGTATCAGATTGCTCCACATCAATAAAACCCACAGTAATGTGGGAATAAACTTCTGTATATATCTGTTAAATTAGTCTGTGTAAAAAAAATACTTTCATCTTCTTCTAAATCATTCACTTACAGAAAGAGTAACTTAACCATTTCAATGCCAGAGGGGATTCAATGCATTGCTTACCCCCTGGCACTCAAAGGGTTAAAAATTCTCTAAAATACACCACCAGCCACGCCCCCAGTAACACCACCGAAAACACAAGTGTCCCTCTTTGGCCATATGAAATGTTGGGAGGTATGTTACTTACACTGCTCACACTGTATGTATTTATGTTCTGATTTGCAGCTGTGTTTCACTGTTTGTGTTGTGTGTGTATATGTGTGTGTTGCATGTGTCTCTGTCTATCACTGTGTGTACCTTTCTGACACGTACACCCTACGCTATAATTCACTATCATAACATTTATTTAAAAAAAAAGAAACATTTCCTGCATAACATGACGGGCAACGCCGTCCCAAACTGCTAGTTATATATATATTTTTTTTAACTGTTCCCCCAATCCCAGTAAATACCCCCTCCAAAAAACATTCCATGTTCAACTGATTCTTTCCCCACACTCCACCAACATAGGCACACTCATACCCCTTTTAAACTATGACTTTGGAAAATAAAATATTTGCTATGAGTTGTGTGTAAATTCAATGTTCCCATTGATTTCAACGCAATGAGCTAGGTGTAAAAAGCAGAAAAAAAAAACAACTCTTATTATTCACCAAGCAGGAAGTGCCATTATTCAACAATTTTGATTTGAAGCAAAAATGTTCTATATGTTGTGTGTAAAATCAATGCTCACATTGATTTCAATGGAATGAGCTAGGAGAAAAAAGTAGAAAACTGCACTTTCAGTTGGAAATTATTTTCTGAGCGGGAGGTGCCTTTATTTGCCAATCTTGTTTTGAGGCGAACATTTTCGACCATCCCTAATAATTACCTTGTGTCTTGTTGCTGTGCTCAGTCTTGACACTGTGTATGATTTTTTACATTAAACTGTCTTCAGCAACCTCACTTTGTTAGCTGAGTTTGGCTGTTCCTCTACCAGTTTTATTCCTCCTACACAGCTGTTTCTCTTTCAGTTAATGATTGTGTTTCAAACCACATATTAAATTGATGATCATAAGCACATTTTTGGTATCATTGTTTAATCATATACCTGACTATACGTCTACAAAATCCCTGATTTTGTGCAATTGTACTTAGAAGAAATAATGGTATTTTGAAGGCAAAGGGTGGTCAGATCAAATATTGATTTGATTTAGATTTTTCTTCTGTTAACTCACTATCATTTTGTTAATTGAAAAATGTAAACTATTGACATTTCTATTTTTGAAAGCATACTTACATTACAGCATTTTTTTCTCACCTGCCTTGCACAGTATTGTATATAAAATGCTTGATGAAAGTCAAGCACTCACAGGACATACATATATTCAAATGTTTACAATTCAACATTTCAGTCCAGTAGTGACCTTTAAAGTTCTGAAATGTCAAACTGAAATAAATTTGAATAAATGTATAAGTCCTGTGACTTCTTGCCTTTCATCAAGTATAAATATTTTTTGCAAATTGAACCCAGGCTCATCAAACAGGACGATGTGATTACTGACCTCTGGAGTAATATGTATGTATGTATATATATATATATATATATATATATATATATATATATATTATTATTTATTTTTTCTTTTAGTTCAAGAACTAAACTCACAGGACTTCTAGATGATTTTCTTTATCATCTAGAAGTAATGTGCGTGGGGTTCTTGAACTAATGACTGTATGTATACTTTTTGGACCTGGCACTCAGGCCATTTTATTTATTTACTAGTTGTAGAGCCCGTTACACGGGCCACAGTGCCACTGCCAGCCGGTCGTGGTGCAGTCATGCTCAGTAGAGACTGCCCGCGTCGCGGCTGATACAGAGCGGGACGTTCCTTCGGAGCGCCCCGCTCTGTATCAGCCTCGTCACTGGCAGTCTCTACTGAGCATGACTGCGGCGTTACACATATTTTAGCAAATTATTATATAGGATTACCAGGACAGTGCACAGAATGTTTTACTTGTAAATAACAGCAAAAAAAGAGTCTCCAGGACAAATCTGGATGTTGGGGGGTTTCTAATGAAACTCTTCCTACTTCTGCTCCTTCCCAGTATGTTCCTCCCACTCCCTGCCCACTTTTCCTCCTTCCACACCCTTTTCCTCATTTTTTCCACATGTATATTAAGCCCCACCCCCACTTATGATTAAGCCCCACTGCTTTTTGACACAAATCACATCATTTATCTTGTCCAGCGGCACCACATGACAGAGTTCCATGGTATTATTATTCATCCTGATGAGAACAGGGTGGAGGGGGTGGTGAATCTGTAGATATAGGGACTGTGATAATTTTCATTAGAAAGACTTTGATCTTCAGAAATTTCCAAATAGTACATTGTCTTTTTATTTTTCTCAGATTGTTTCCCATTGTAGAACTGCACATTTGTACTGCATTGCATGTGTCATTCACATTTTTTGAAGCAGTTTCCCTGGTTACAGACTATGTTGAACTAATAGACTTAAATCAGTATCACCTTCAGAAATGTAAGCAACTATTATTAAGGTTGGATGATAAACACAAAAGAGCAAGAAAGCCAGATAGATTTACATGGTATTATATATGATACCAAACTCTACTTCTTTTATTCTTTTTATCTGCACTGTTCATATCTAGAAATCCAAGAATAATGAATTTGTGGTTTCAGCGAAATCTTGCAAGTCAAATGTTTTATCAGTAACATTGGAATTGTTAAAATGATTACATAAATGCCACTCAAACCATATTATATAAAGTAAGTTTCAATGGCAGATTTTGCAGCTGGAAAGAAGATTATGACATAATAACCAGACATTCAGTGTAGACATGATTTCAAAGAAGTTGATGTTTTATCCTAACTCTTTGAAATGCCACTTATTTAATCATCCTATATAATAATTCGCTAGGATGTTTGTCAGAAGCAGTCATGCGCAGTAGAGATTGCCCGAACGTACAAAATGCTGGGAGTTCTGTGCTGGGAGCATTCTGTGCTTTCGCCCAGTGTCTCCAGTGCATGACTGCGTCGGCGGCAGGACACAGAGCAGGACCGGCCTCTTAACCCTTTGAGTGCAGGGATACGCAACGCATTGCAAAGCAATGCGTGCGTACTCCTCTGGCACTCAAAGGGTTAACATATCACTGACCTTGGCCCGTGTACACAGGCTTTTACACCAGTTTACATATAATTTCATGGTATTTAAGGAAGATTTTGATTACAATAAATATTTATCTTTATTTGCTTGATAAAGTTAATTTAAGATTATTAAGTTTATATAAGTATAAATATTACATTACTTACACAAACTCTTTGCACCCTGAATAATATAGCTTGGTTGCATGCAGTGTATTTAACTCCCTAATAATAATCATATCACTTTTGTATTTTTTTTATTTACATTACTCTTTTGTTAATTAACCATGCAATTAGGGATAGGAGAAAAATTTTGCTTCAAACTAAAATTGGTGAATAATGGCACTTCCTGCTTGGTGAATAATTTGTTTTTTCCTGCTCATTTCACCTAGTTCATTGCATTGAAATCAATGGCAACATTGAATTTACACACAACTCATAACAAATAGTATTTTATTACCCAAAGGAGAGTATAAAAGGGGTATGAGGGTACCTTTGTTGGTGGAGTGTGGGGAAAGAATCAGTTGAACAGGGAATTTTTTGTGGGGGTTGTTTCCTGGAATTGGTGGGACAGTTAATAAAAAAATAAAAACTAATGGTACAAAGGGGTCTGATGAAGGTTCCTATGTTGGTGGGTGGAGTGTGGGCAAAGAATCAGTTGAACAGGAAATTTTTTGTGGGGGTTGTTTACTGGAATTGGTGGGACAGTTAATAAAAAATAAAAAGAATGGTTCAAAGGGGTCTGATAAAGGTTCCTATGTTGGTGGGTGGAGTCTGGGCAAAGAATCAGTTGAACAGGGAATTTTTGTGGGGGTTGTTTACTGGAATTGCCCATTTTCAAATGTAAGAAACCAACTCACCAAAGCTCAGTTGTGGATCTAGAGCACACTCTCCAACCCCTGACAAGAAGGTTTCAGCAAGCTTGAAGACACCAGAAAATAGTGCTCAAATGGAACCGCTCGTAGTCAGCAGCCAAAGAAATCACTCATCATCTTAAAATAATCATTCTTTATTCAGATCCATATAAAAACAAGGATTTCATGTCGTTGCAAGTTGTTTGAAGAGATACGATCAACCTAACATGTTTTGTATTAAAACTTATTCATAGGCTGATCATCTCATAACTGTTACAATTTTTAAATAGACAAAGAAATCACAACATAACAACATAATCAGCCAATCCACAATACATTGTTTTACACTTCATTGGCTGTTAGAGTAACACTACAGGTCAGCTATTAACTCCATTTAACACACTATTTGCAACTCTATCATTGCGCATATCCTTCCAAACAGAATAGTTAAATCCAAGTGTTTTATGGGCTGGCCGCATCTTGCACTTTCCCTCAAAATATAAAAATGTATACAAGTCCCATAAAGGCATATTCTTTAGCCATATAATGGAATTCAATTATTTCCAATCTTTTCATAAGAGGAGCAAGTACATGATACAATAATCACATGACCCACACAACACATGGGTTGTACAATCATATTTCTAAGTAAAACAGTCTAATATTCATGCAGAAAAAGGACTAAAAATTACTCTAATACTTGGTTACGCTTTCAATGAATGAGCCTCTCTTTTATTATACAAAAATAACAAGATATTGCAAACCATTTAACCTAATTTTTTATCTTACATTGATTATTAATGTAAGATAAAAAATTAGGTTAAATGGTTTGCAATATCTTGTTATTTTTGTATAATAAAAGAGAGGCTCATTCAATATCTTTGTTAAAATAAGAACAGAATAAATACGAATTGCACTTCCTCAAACCTCACAGGACCAGATGTGAAGACAGTGCCTAAGCTCTTCTCCAGGACCAGGTGTGGAGACAGCACAGAATCCACCAACTGCACTGATGCTGATACCACTCTGACTATAGTATGCAATGGTAGCAAGGATAGCAGTAGCTACTAGTGCAGGAGAAGCTGAGAAGCCCAGGCAAAATGAAAGGAAATCCCCTTGAACGCTAGGGTAGTACCAGGCAACAGAGAAAGGACTCCCTAGAATGCTAGGGAGAGTAGGGAATGGTGACTGAGCTCCCTAGAACACTAGGGTGAATCTACTGGCAATGGTGATGGAACGCCTTAAAATGCTAGGGTAAACCTACGGGCAATGATGACAGAGAGCCTCAGACCGCAAGGGTAGAACAGGCAATGGTGACTGAGATCCCTAGAACGCTAGGGTATACCCAATGGCTCTAACCAGCAATAGGTAGCACAGGAATGCCAGAGACAAGGTCTGACGCAGTGACTGAGCACCGCTTGAACCAGAGGAAACAACAGAGCACGGTAAGATCAAGCGGAGACAGTAGGCGAAAGGTAGGAAATGATCGGATAGTCAGCCGGAGCCGGGGTCAGCATGGAGTGGGTAGACAGCCAAAGCCAGGAGTCAAACTGGATCAGGTAGTCAGCCAAAGGCAGGAGTCAACCCAGAGCAGGTAGTCAGACGGACCCAAGGGTCAGACCGGATCAGTAGACAACTTAATCAGGGATCAAACGTAGCCGGAGTCAAAACGTAGCCAGCAGTTATACACAGAATTAGAGCATCGGAATAACACAAGAGCTTAGTGCACAGGTACACCACAAAAGGGCAAAGAAGTATTGGCAGGCTGAGGCCTATAAGGCCTAGCATGTAGGCAGAGACTCATTCTGTCATTTACCATCAGCCTATAAGAATAGCGAATGCGCCTAAGCGCGACAACCAGAAAGTAATAGCAATGCCGCCTGCAGCACAGCACATCACTCACGGAGAGCACTCACGGGCACAGTGATAGTACCCCCCCTTAACAATGTCTCCCCCGTGGAAGAAATCCAACTTTATTCAGAAATTTGGTATGGAATCTGCGCAGCAGAAAAGGAGCGTGAATATTAGACTGATTCACCCAGGAACGTTCTTCAGGGCCATAGACCTTCCAATGTACTAGATATTGAATGTGCCCACACTCTATAGGAGTCCAGAATGCTTTGGATTTCATACTCCTCGTGGTCTTGAATGTGCACAGGAGCTGGTACCACTGGAGAAGAAGTGTAGCGGTTTCAGACCAAAGGCTTCAACAGGGAAACATGGAAGACGTTTTGAATGCGCACACCCACAGGAAGGTCCAAGGCATAAGAAACAAGGTTCACTCTGCGAAGAACTGGAATGGATCTACAAAACATGGAGCCAGCTTATTACAGGGTACTTCTATCCCCATCTTGGAAAACAGGAGCAGGACGCCTCCTGTGGTCTGCATGTCTCTGATAGCTTTCTGAGGACCTTCACAAGGCATTCTGAACCTGTGCCCATGTGGAGCGGACCTGCCTAATATGCTCATCCAGAGCCGTAATGTCTTGAGCCTGAAAGGAGTCTGGGAGCAGAGATGGTTGGAACCCATAGTTGATCAGGAAGGGAGAGATCCCGGATGAAGAGTTTATGGCGCAATTCCTAGCAAACTCAGCCCACGGCAACAGGTCAGCCCAATTATCATGATGGTCAGAAATAAAACAGAGCAAAAATTGTTTCAACCCCTGGTTGGATCTTTCAGCGCACCATGCGTCTGGGGATGGTAGGCAGAGGAAAACAACAGAACCGTGACACGAACTGACTCCCACGATCAGAGACCAGAACCTTGGGTACTCCGAGGAGTCTGAACACCTCTCTAGCAAACACCTCAGCCAATTCCTTGGAGGAAGGCATTTCCTGGAGGGGGAAAAATTGAGCCATCTTGAAAAAATGGTCCACTATCATCAATATGACCGTACATCCTTTGGATACTGGCAGCTCCACCATGAAATCTATGGACACGTGTGACCATGGGTGCTCGCCATTAAGAACTGTCTGGAGCAACCCCAGAGGAAGGTGTCTTGGGGCCTTAGCTTGAGCACAAATGGAACAGGCCTCCACAAAAGCTGCACAATCTACTCTTAAGCTAGGCCACCAAATGAGCTGAGAGACTGACCAAATTAGTTGGTCCCAACCAATGTGTCCAGCTGCCCTCAATGAGTGGTATGTTTCCAGTAGTCTAGCATGGAGAGGTTCGGCAATGAAACATTTGCAACTAGGTTTTTCTGCTGGAGCATTACCCTGGGACACAGAGATCTCCTCATTCAGTGGAGACGTGATACTAGTGAGTATGTTGGCCAATATGCGATCTGGAGGAATGATAGGCACAGGTGCACTCTTAGTCTCACTGTCCAGTCCAAATTGCCTAGACAGAGCATCAGCTGGAACATTCCTGGACCCTGGAAGATATGAGACCACAAAATTAAATCTAGACAGGAAGAGTGCCCATCTGGCCTGCTGTGGCGACAGTCTTTTAGCCTCTGGCAGGTATGTCAAACTTTTATGATCGGTCAAGATCAGGATTGGTGCATTCGTCCCCTCCAGGAGGTGACGGCATTCACGGAGAGCGAGAGTAATGGCTAGTAACTTGTAATCGCCTATGTCATATAGGCTCTGGGCCTTCGTCATCTTTTTGGAAAAAACCACAAGGCATGAGGGTCTTGCCAGGCTCAGGTCTTTGGGACAGCACCCCCCACTCCTGCCTCTGATGCATCCACCTCCAGGGTAAAGGGCAAGGCAGAGTTAGGATGCAACAAAACTGGAGCTGCAGCAAAAGCAGACTTCAATGCTTCAAAAGCACTGTTGGCCTCAGGGGACCAAGCCGAGGGATTAACCAAGTCAGTCAAGGGTTTGACTGGCATAGAAAAATTTTGTATGAATTTTCTATAATAGTTTGCAAATCCTACGAATCTCTGTATGGCCTTCAGGCCCACCGGACACAGCCGTTCCAAAACTGCTGAGAGTTTCTCAGTATCCATAGCAATACTGTCAGCAGAGATTACATAACCCTGAAATGGCACTCGATCTTTATGGAATTCGCACTTTTCCAATTTACAATACAGTTTGTTTTCTCTCAACTTTTGCAACATGGCAGCAACATCTCTCCAATGTGTCTCAAAATTGGGAGAGTGTATCAAGATATCATCCAAGTAAACTACTACACAGGACTGTAGCAGATATCTCAGTACATCATTTATAAACTCTTGGAATACTGCTGGAGCATTGCACAGCCCAAAGAGCATGACCAGATGCTCATAATTTCCCCATGAAAAGTGCAATTTTTCTTCTTTTTTCCCAATTTTTTTCACCTACCTCATTGTGTATTGAAATCAATGGGAAGAAAAAAATGTTCTCCACCACGTGAAAGTTATCTCTAGTTTTCTACAGCCATATAAAAGGGTGTCAGGCTCTCACAGCATGCCATTCTGTTTTTGTGAGAGGAGAGAGTTAGAGAAGATAGGGGAACTGAAATTTAGTTTAGGGAATCTTTTAGGTAGGGTATTTATTACCTATATTAGGAGAGTCAGTGGGGCACTCTGGGGAGAAGAAGGGAGGTAGGAGGTTGACCCCAAATTCCCCAAAATGTCAATGACTGACTGGCAAGACACAGGCAGCTGGGGACCTATTTGCTTGCTGATCTTGCTGTTATTGTCTCTGTGCTGGGGAAGTCTGGGGAAAGAAGTTGTTGATTTTGTTTTCAGTTATTATTATTTTTTTTTTGTTAAAAAACAAATAAATAAATAATAAAGAAATAAACAAAAAGCTAAATATATTATGTGACAGACAGCTGACTGGCCTAAGGCAAGACATCATACTCCATCAATTGTGTTGTGTACTGTAGTTGAGTAATGTCCAGCAAATGCACAAGGGGCAGGGAGAAGAGTGGAGCATTGCAGGGACGTGAGACTATTGTAGTTCAAAAACTGACTGCAGCAATGGTTGAGCAACGTGTGCAAAAAAATTATGATGATGATGCCCCTCCTCCAATAGAGGATGAAGTTTGTCAAGGTCCCAGCAAAACCTCCAGCACCACCAGTGCCAGTACAAATAAAGAACCATATAAGAAGACATATAAGAACACGGAAGAAGACAACAAGTCACATTCAATTGTTAATGATGCTGGCAATAGCATAATAGAGGAAGTGAGACAAACAAGCACCAAAACACCCGTCCTTAAAGTAGTAGTGAACTTTGTTACAGTAAAAGTAAAAAGAAATTGAAATCTCTAAAAGCTTAGAGGCATATAAGGATTGTAGACAAGAAATGGTAGGTGATGCTGATGCTGCAGAGAACGACCTAATGATGACTGATGATGATACAGATCTAGAATATATCCCTCCAGCATCCTTCTCTTGTTCAGATACAGATGAAGTTGAGAGTGAGGATGATGACATGGCTATAACATTAGCAGAAAGGCAAAGGCTGAATCTTCCACCACTGAAAAGGAGCACAGTGCCTGTCGATAAACTGTTTGAGTAAACCATTGTAAAGTCTGACCCTGGACAAACAAAGATATCAAAAAGTACACAGTCAGCCTATCAGTCATCATCAGCATCATCAAAGTCATCTTCAAAGTCCAAGTCCCACTCAGACAGACACACCTGTGCTGAGTACCCAGCAGCAGCAACAACAACAGCAACACAGGTTATTAACATCCACATTATTAGATATGACAAGTGTCTCTGTTGCTGGTGTAGGTGCTGCACCTTTGACACCTAGTAGTAGTGGCAGTAGAATTGCATCAACATCTAGTCCCAGTAGTAGTAGTAGCAGCAGTACCTCAGAAATCCCTCAGTCCATGAAGTCCACAGACTGGAGATACTTTACTCAGGATCCTCAAGCTAAGCACATTGCTATCTGTTGTCTGTGCAAAATGCATGTGAGCAGAGGGAAAGCAGGCTCACACCTCAGAATATCCTCTATGAGATCCCACCTGAAGCACAACCACAGGTCTGACTGGGAGACACACTATCAGCAGGCCAAAGCTGCCGCAACTAGCAGCAGCAGAAGCACTCTAAAAAGTACCCAGGGCTCTAGGACAAAAAAAGAAGTAGTTAAGTTATTTATGTGTCAGAGGAGCATGATGGCTTTGCTGCAGGAGATGGAAAGAGTCAGAGACCACCCACACATGCTGCCTCTACCCATGTTGTTAAAGCACTAAAGTTTCAAGCTTCTTCTGCCATGTCCTGCCAACCCACACTGACTGAGTTACTGGGAAGTTACTGGAGTTGAAAACTTCACAAAAACAATCCCAAAGTATGCCTGTGGAATGGCAATGTTGCCAAGATGTTGGCAGTGGACATGCTGCTGTATTCTTTTGTAGAAAACCAAGGTTTCAGAGAACTAATGTCATGTGTAGCTACACACTGGAATATCCCAAACCACAGTTATTTTTCCAGGACGCCTGTGCTTGTATTGTACAAGCAGGTGGTTAGTGTGGTGGGCAAAGGGATGAAAAGTGTGTATGACACGAAAATCCATCTGACAACAGAACTGTGGACCAATGGGCAGAGCACATACTATATGATTGTGACTGCTCACTGGGTTTCCCTCCCAGCACCAACAGTGAACAACACTAGCTTACAGCATCAGGTGGAAGCCATTAATCATGCTTCTGGTTCTGACAGTGTGATTAAAACATGACAGCAGCAGCAGGATAGCCTATACCATAGTCACGTCATCTTGTGCATGAAGAGTTTTGAGAAACAGTCCCAAAAAGTTGTATATGTTTTAAGTAAGCTAGAGCAGGTGATAGAGGAATGACTTGTACACAGCTCGTAAAAAGCTGGTTTTGTGTCTGCTGATAATGGCTCCAACATAATCACTGCTTTGAGAATAGGTGATATGGTGCATGCCCCCTGCTTTGCCCATGTGCTAAAGTTAGTTGTGACCAGATTCCTGGCAGAATCCAAAACCCTCAGAGAGATGCTTACTATTGCCTGCAAAATCTGTGCCCGTTTTAGTTGCTCCTACAGTGCACACAGCGCTCTACATTGCATACAAGAGCTTAACAACCTGCTCCATCTCAGTTGAAAATGGAGGTCCCTACCATGCTAGAGTATTTGTATGAGCAGAATAAGGCCATTAGTGAGTACACCATGCACACCATGGAAAGCTTTGTAGGGAGCCTCTTTGTCACCTGCCCAATGGCAACTAATGTGCAATGTATGATGAGGCAACCATGCTGGTGAGTCGCACTGGGGCAGGAATTAGTGAAATTCTACTACTGGTATTTTTATTGCAGAAAAAAACTGAGTAACATGGCTTAGGATTCTTAGCATAATGACATCACAGACATGCACCATCTTGTAAAGGACATGTTAGAGTGCTTTGAACAAGATCCTCGCATAGTGTCTATTAAAAGCAATGAGAAATACATTCTTGATACTTTGCTGGACCCCCGCTTCATACACACCATTTCTGAATTTCTCCCAAAGGTCCATCAGCAGTTTGTCACCACAAGGAGTCATGATGATCAGCAGCAACTCTCTGAGGAATCAGATTCTCTCAAGGAATATTGAGATATGCTTGTTGATCGAATAGAGGGTTGCATTGTGGGGGATGAGAGGGAGAAAGTGAGGACACAACAAACATCTAGACAGTATAGTGAAAAGGAAGGCTTCAAAGCATTTCAACCAGCAGAAGCAGATACATCATCAACCAGAATATCCCATTCTAAACACAGGGCAATTCATGGGTCTCAGCAGCGGCTCAACATTGGTGGTGGTGGTGGCACATCTCTTTGGGACTTACTCCCTGAGGATGGGTTGGTACTTGACACACAGGAACACCATGTAGCTCCTAGAAGTTATCCCACTGCATGTGAGATGGTTTCTGCAGACTTGTAAGATAGCTATGTTCTAGACAGAAACAATGACCCCATGGACTACTGGCAAGCAAAGCAGTGTGTGTGGCCAGCATTGATACATACTGCAGTGGAAACCCTTAGTTGTCCTCCAGCAAATATTGAGTCAGAGCGGGTTTTCAGTGCAGCTGATTACATTGTCAATGACCACAGGGTGTGGCTATCAAGCAGCAATGTTGGGAGACTAACATTCTTAAAAATGAACCAACATCTCCTACCATCTGGGTATCAGATAGCAGAAACCACACATGACAGAAAAAGCCAGGACAAATATATTAACAGCAGCACAGATGAGGAGGTGGAGGAGGGATGTGAAGAAGGGTTGCCACCATTTACCCCACTTGGGACCATTGTTATGACCGAAAAGTAATGTGTGTCAATAATCTGAGAAGGAGGATATTGATTTTATACAAACATGACAATGGTAAAAACTATATACATACACAAATCACACCATACCAGCCCGTCCCCCACCACCACTACAATACTACAATACACATCTGCCACATTGTAGGTTGTACTTTTTTTTTTTTTTTTTTTTTTTACTTGACATCATGATGAATATGTGCCAGTGTCACTTAAGCAGGAAGTTAGCTTTGTGTGTAAAGAACAAATGTACTCTGCATGATAAATTTTTAAAGGCATATGTTCCTTTAGTACTCACTTTGACTTTCAGCTACTTATTTCTAAAGTACAGCCCTCAGAATAAGTAATATTGTAATGGGAAATGTAGTACATATGGGAAATATAGGTGAAAATGTATTAAAATAGGCAAAAATGAGGAAAATTTAGGAGTGGTAAAAAGGAGAAAACTTTTGTGAAAAAAAGATAAAAATTGTCATGAAGGAAAATTTTCTCCATATTGAGAGAGTTAGTTCAATATTGTCAGAGTTGTAGTTCAAGAGTAATTGTTTCTCACTACTGCCCCTTTTACCTAGTCTAAGCCACCTCCCATCAGATGTGGAATCTGGTCTCTTGATCGGACAGGTGGCAGCAAGGAACAATCTTCTTACTGTGAGCATAAACAGGATTTTCAGGTTTTTCCCTTATGCTCACTGAAGATTTTCTCTTGCTGCTCTGAGGTGAGCAGTGTTACATCAGCAAAAGGGGCAGGAGGGGATATTTTATCATTCAATTACTCTTGAATTACAAATCTGACAGTATTGAAATAACTCGCCCAAATACTATAAAGATTAATAAAAGAATCAGCTGGAAGGACCTTTATGTGTCCACTGAGTCTGAGGAGGAGGAAGAAGTGACCACTACAGACCCAATGCTAGCTTGTCCACCTAAATCACCCCCAGGGATCTTGGGGATATTAATCTCAAGGGAGGAAGAAAAGGGTAGTAGTTAGAGCAGGGCAGGTCAACTGCTTGTACTGCTGTCAGATGTGCTGCACTTGCTGAAGGTGTGCTATGCCTGCTGTCAGACATGCTGCCCCTGCTGCCACCAGTTCTGTGCCTGCTGCCACTGCTGCCTCTGCTGCCACTAGTGCTGTGCCTGCTGCCAGTGCTGAACCTTCTTCCAGAGCTGAACCTGTTGCCAGTGTGTCTTGTAATTCTCAGGAAGGAAGTAAAGAGAAGATTATGCCAAGTGTGACAGCAGGGGGCCCTAAGTCACACTTGCCATCTCCAAGCAGTTCCACCAGTGCTAAAACTACTATTAAGAGGGTGCAGCAGCTTGTTAGTGTTAGGAGTGAAGAAAAGGGTGATCAGCACTATTACTAGTGACTGTGAGGAGGAAGATTCAGGGGCTGAACTTGATGTGGTTGGTGTTAGTGGTAGTACTAGTAACAGTGATGGTGAAGCATCTGGTAGTGTTATGGTAGTGGTAGGGGAAGCAATTTAGAGTGTCCAGACTAGCAGTCAAGGGAGCCCATATCATTCCCCTGACTCTGGGAGGCCCCTTCCCCTCTCGGTATTGTCCAGGTGGAACATGATCTTGAAGAAGGTAGAATTACTGCCTAGCAGCAATAATACCACCACCACCTGGAGCACAGATCAGCTGATTGTGCCTGCTGCTAGTGCTGCCAGTCTGCCTTCTTCAGGTCACCAAGATATGGCAAGTGTAACAGTAGGGGCCATCTGAAACAACTGCTCAAATTCCTGCTGCTGCTGAGTAGCAAGGGCAGATGCACGTTGAGGAGCAGGCTATTGTGTCATGGACAACTGTGGACACAGTGGGAATGGGATCAACAAGTGATGCAGGATTATGACAGGTTCCATTTGCCAGCAGCAGTAATACTCCTGGTCCTAGTTGCAGTGCTGATTCTGAGGCAGTAGCAGCAACAGCAGCAGTTCTCTGTCACCTATCTCATAGTGGCTCTGGGCAACAGACAATTTCTTTGAGAAAAACCCACATGGTCTGAGAGTACTCCCTTTTTCTGGTCGTTGAGAGAGTACTGCCCCAACCCCAATCTCTGAGGCATCGACCTCCAATGTAAATGGGAGAGCTGGGTTGGGGTGAGATAACACTGGAGCAGCTGCAAAGGCAGATTTCAATGTTCTTAATAAAACTTTCTGTAATAATTAGCGAAGCCCAGAAATCGCTGAATCGCTTTTAAGCCTTTCGGCCGTGGCCATTGCAAAACAGCCGCAAGCTTCTCCTGATCCATGGCAATACCCTCCTTGGCAATAACAAACTCCAAAAAGGGCACACTGGATCTATGAAACTCGCATTTTTCCAATTTGCAATACAATTTGTTCTTACGTAGGCGGAGCAACACTTCTGACACATCCTTCATGTGTTGTGGCAAGTCCTCTGAGTGAATAAGTATATCGTCCAGGTAAACCACCACACAGGACTGCAGCATATCCCTGAGGATATCATTAATAAGTTCTTGGAACACTTTTGGCGCATTACAGAGACAAGACGGCATCACTAGATATTCATAGTGCCCGGATCTAGTGTTAAAAGCCGTCTTCCACTCATCACCAGCTCTGATCTGAATCAGGTTATAAGCTGCACGTAGGTCCAATTTTGTGAAAATTGAGGAACCTTTCAACCTGTCAAATAGTTCGGTGATGAGTGGTATCGGATACGCATTCTTAGGCATCAACTTGTTTAGGCCACGGTAATCAATGCACGGTCTTAACTCGCCATTCTTTTTCTTCACAAAAAAGAACCCAGCCCCAGCTGGCGAGGTGGATTTCCTGATGATCCCTCTTTTGAGGGCATCTGAAATATATTCCTCCATAGCTTGGTTC
Source organism: Rhinophrynus dorsalis (assembly GCA_037306005.1). Classification (NCBI taxonomy): domain Eukaryota; kingdom Metazoa; phylum Chordata; class Amphibia; order Anura; family Rhinophrynidae; genus Rhinophrynus; species Rhinophrynus dorsalis. The sequence goes on along the minus strand of CM074718.1, from coordinate 364,395,157 downwards.
TCCTCACAAGACAAAGGATATGTACGTCCCCTAGGGGGCACCACCCCCGGCGGCAGCTCAATTGCACAATCATAGGACCTGTGCTGAGGCAGGGTGCCAGCCTCCCCCTTACTGAAAACATCACTGAATTGTTGGTACTTGTCTGGCAATGAAGGGGAGGCGCACAGAATCTTAACCGGGTGAGACACAATGCTCCATACAATATTGGGACCAGGCAGAAATCTCACACTTTTGCCAATCAAACTGAGGATTATGGAATTGCAACCAAGGGAAACCCAGAATGACTGCATGGTGAGGAGAATTGATTATCTGAAACTGCTGTTCCTCTTTATGAAGTGCCCTAATAGTCATAGGAAGTGGCATCGTTTCAAACGTAACCTCGGCAGGTTGCAGTGGTCTGCCGTCAATAGCCTCAACAGCCAGAGGGGATTCTCTTTCAACCAACAGAATCTTGTGCCATTCAGCAAAGGCATTATCCATAAAATATCAGGCTGCACCGGAATCAATCAGGGCCAGAACCTCCACTGAGCGATCTGCCCATGAGAATACCACCTGGATGGTGGGTTTCTGTATGCTCAAACCTGATAACGGATGAACACCACCTAGGGCCTGTCCCCCAAGGTACCCTAGATACGTTCGTTTCCCGGATGTACGGGACAGGCTCTTAGCAAGTGCCCAGTCTTACCACAGTATAAACATAACCCCTGCCTCCTGCGATGTGCTCGTTCCTCTTTGGTTAACCTGGTAAAGCCTAATTGCATAGGTTCACCAGGTTCCCGTGCATGGTCATTGGATTTAGGCAACGAGGGAGGGATGGGTGGGCAAAATGAACTGCTAAGCCCAGTGATTTTTGACCGTACCCTACGGTCCTTAGCCATAAGCCTTTCACGGATCCGAGTGTCAATTAGAATTGCGTAATCAATATAGTCGTCCAGATCATTAGACAACTCTCTAGCTGCAGTTTCATCTTTGATATAATCGCCCAGACCTTGAGCAAAGGGAGCCAGCAACGCCTCATTGTTCCAACCTACCTCTGCTGCTAGTGTACGAAATTCTATGGCATACTCGCCCACAGTCCGCTTGCCCTGTTGAATCTCCACTAGACGATTAGCAGCAGAGGTGATTCTACCAGGAATCTCGAATACTCTCCAAAATGTTTGCACAAATTCCCTGAAATTCTTTGTGCAAGGTTTCGCGTCTCAATAAGGATATCATAAACTCAACTTTACTGCGATCATTGGGAAAGGCGTGAGAGGTTAATTCTAGAAAAATCTCAAGTTGATTGATAAACCCTCTGCACAGACTGGGTTTGCCATCATATCTGAGCGGTAATGGTGTGGAAGCGGTTAGCTCTTTGACTGCAGCCACAGAGGTAATAGTATCCTTCTCCAGTGTCGAAACTGGGGATACCACCAGACTCGAAACAGACTTATCAGTAAGTACTGTACTCTCAATGGATGTTCTGTGTGTTACCTTCACTCTTACTGTCTGAGGTCATGTCACGGTTTGTTTTGACTCTCAGACACAGAGTAAAATAAAAATCAACTTTATTGAAAAGTTTAATAAGAACCCTCACGGGTCCTGAACATACATTTATATGACATGCATAAAATAGGTTCAAACAGTAGTTTTTACAAGATACAGTATGGTAGGCTCTACCGGCCTTGCCAATATACCGGGCAAGGCAGCCTGGAGGGAGGCACCACTATATAAATGAGGCTCTACCGGCCCTGCCAAAATACCGGGCAAGGCAGCCTGATGGATGACACAATAGTAGGAATAAGGCTCTACCGACCTTGCCACTATACCGGGCAAGGCAGCCTGAAGGATGGCACAACAACCTGAATGAGGCTCTACCAGCCTTGCCAATATACCGGGTAAGGCAGCCTAAATGACTGAAGGACAGCTCCACTAGTGCTGTAAGGTTGGAAGCATCAGCATAAGATGGTACAGAGGAGCAAACCAGTATCACGTATAGGACAACCAGGAACGCCCCACTGGTGCTGTAATGTAGACAGCTAGCAACCGATGATCTGGAGTAAACCAGTACCGCATACTGGACAACAGGAACACCCTACCGGTGCTGTAAAGGAGACTGCTAGCAACCGGTGATATGGAGTAAACCAGTACCATGTACTGGACAACAGGAACACCCTACCGGTGCAATAATGGAGGCAGCAGCAGCCGGTGATATGGAGTAAACCAGTACTGCGTACTGGACAACAGGAACGCCCTACCGATGCGGTAATGTAGACAGCTAGCAACAGGTGATATGGCGTAAACCAGTACTGCGTACTGGACAACAGGAACGCCCTACCGGTGCAATAATGGAGGCAGCTACCAACCGGTGATATGGAGTAAACCAGTACCGCATACTGGACAACAGGAATACCCTACCGGTGCTGTAAAGGAGACTGCTAGCAACTGGTGATATGGAGTAAACCAGTACCGCGTACTGGACAACAGGAACACCCTATTGGTGCAATAATGGAGGCAGCAGCAGCCGGTGATATGGAGTAAACCAGTACCGCGTACTGGACAACAGGAACGCCCTACCGGTGCAATAATGGAGCCAGCAGCAGCCGGTGATATGGAGTAAATCAGTACCGCGTACTGGACAACAGGAACGCCCTACCGATGCGGTAATGTAGACAGCTAGCAACAGGTGATATGGAGTAAACCAGTACTGCGTACTGGACAACAGGAACGCCCTACTGGTGCTGTAATGTAGACAGCTAGCAACCGGTGATATGGAGTAAACCAGTACCGCATATTGGACAACAGAAACACCCTACCGGTGCTGTAAAGGAGACTGCTAGCAACCGGTGATATGGAGTAAACCAGTACCGCATACTGGACAACAGGAACGCCCTACCGGTGCAATAATGGAGGCAGCAGCAGCCGGTGATATGGAGTAAACCAGTACCGCGTACTGGACAACAGGAACGCCCTACCGGTGCAATAATGGAGGCAGCAGCAGCCGGTGATATGGAGTAAACCAGTACCGTGTACTGGACAACAGGAACGCCCTACCGATGCAGTAATGTAGACAGCTAGCAACAGGTGATATGTAGTAAACCAGTACTGCGTACTGGACAACAGGAACGCCCTACTGGTGCTGTAATGTAGACAGCTAGCAACCGGTGATATGGAGTAAACCAGTACCGCATACTGGACAACAGGAACACCCTACCGGTGCCGTAAAGGAGACTGCTAGCAACCGGTGAAATGGAGTAAACCAGTACCGCGTACTGGACAACAGGAACGCCCTACCGGTGCAATAATGGAGGCAGCAGCAGCCGGTGATATGGAGTAAACCAGTACCGCGTACTGGACAACAGGAACGCCCTACCGATGCGGTAATGTAGACAGCTAGCAACAGGTGATATGGAGTAAACCAGTACTGCGTACTGGACAATAGGAACTCCCTACCGGTGCAGTAACGGAGGCAGCTAGCACCCGGAGAATATGGAGTAAACCAGTACCGTGTACTGGGCAACATGGAAGCCCTACCGGTGCTTGTAATGGAGGCAGCTGCAACCAGTGAAATGGAGTAAACCAGTACCGCGTACTGGAAAACACGGAAGCCCTACCGGTGCTTGTAATGGAGGCAGCTGCAACTAGTGAAATGGAGTAAACTAGTACCGCGTACTGGACAACACGGAAGCCCTACCGGTATTTGTAATGGAGGCAGCTGCAACCGGTGAAATGGAGTAAACCAGTACCTCGTACTGGACAACACTGAAGCCCTACCGGTGCTAGTAAAGGAGGCAGCTAGCAACCAGTGATATGGCGCAAACCAGTAGTCAGAATGTCGCCCAGGCGACCAAAGACAAATGAAGGATGACAGTCAGGATCCAGGATCAGGAAAGACAATCAGGCCAGGACAGGATACTGGAACAGTAGTGACAGCCAACCCAGGTCAGGTACAGGAGCAGGAACAACAGCTACACCGGATCAGGAACGGATGCAGGAACATCAGCCAAACTGGATCAGGAACGGAGGCAGGAACCACGCAGGAGTGACACTGGCGTCTGGACGAGACACTGACACTGGAATACTGTAGCTAAACAGGCCCAGAGATACAGATACAAAGGCAGGTGACTACTGACATAGAGACACCACAAAAGGGCAAACAAAGGGTGCCTCAGCCCAGTCTAAATAGGCAATACCAGGACGGGCAATAGACAGGTGGCCAATGGAGAATTCTTACACCTGACTGACAGAAAAAGTCAGCAATCACGGGTACCGTGATAGTGTGCCTCTAACAACAGGTCTAAGTAATACAAATCATCTTCTACAAAATACTCTATCCCATCAAGCATCGATCTTCCCAGTCACTAGCTTACGTCAGGGAGTCCCTGTCACGTTACATATACATTTCTTATTTTATTTATTTTTAATGTTATTTTTTTTATTTTTTTACTGCTCCACAATGCTAGTCAGCAGTCCCCCAAAAAAATTCCCTGTTCAAATGATTCTTTCCCAGACTCCACCAACAAAGCCACCCTCCTCAGACACATGTTATACCATGTCTTACTTTTTTTATTTTCATTTTTTATTAACTGTCCCACAATCCCAGTCAACAACCCCTCCCCCCCCAAAAAAAATTCCCTGTTCAGCTGATCCTTTCCCCATACTCGACAACACAGGCATCCCCAGGCCCCTGTTATACTATGCCTGTGGGAAATAAAATAACATTTGCTATGCTTTGTGTGTAAATTCAATTTTTCCATTGATTTCAATGTTATGAACTGGGCTAAAAAAGCAGAAAAACTGCACTTTCTGCCCAAAATTATTTGCCTATTTTTGGTTTGAAGCAAAAACATTTTTCCCCCATCCGTACTCACAACTTTTAGAGTTTAGCTCTCAGAAGAAGTAATATCGTGGAGGGAAATCTTTCAGTCATAGAAAACATACACAAAATATGGTCTTGCAAGAAATAATGGTAATGGTGAAAAGGAGAAAATTGTATGTACTGTCTGTGGGCAGAAAGATTCATGAAAGAAGTGAGAAAACTCTGTTTTTTACGCAAAAAGTCCTGTGGGAAATTTCTCTGACTTTTCGCACTCTGTGGGCTCGATTAAGTTGTTCTCATTAGGCAAAAAAAAAAAAAACTGCCAGCATTTTTTCAAGCACTGTAAGCCATTCAATTCACAGTGCTATTAAAAAAATGCCAGCAAAAAAACTCTTGCCGGTTGATAAAGGTTAGAGGTATTTTGGCCTATTGAACAATGAAACAAATGCCATAAGTTGCAATTCAATAGACTTCATTAGCCCAAAAGATCCGATAAGGTACTCATTTTAGCGCAGGACATATAAGACCAAGTTTTTTTTCTGACTAAAGTCTCTTATCGGATCTTTAGTCAGCCGACGCAGCTATTGAAAGCAAAAAAAAACACCTAAGTCCCCAGTAGATTTATTGATATGGGGCCCTAAGTCCCATATCAATACATCCAAAGTAGCTAAAATGTGTCCAAAGTTAGTATAATTAACCCTATGCATACCAGTGAGGTATAATTACCCCTCCGGCGCTCATAGGGTTAACCTGACAAAGTTACAAAGCAACATCCCATTAAAAGTAACACTTACCATTAATCTTGTTGTCCAGCGGAGTCCTCAGCTTCCTGATCAGCTACTGTTCATCATCTTTCTTTTCCTCTGTCTTCCTGCTTGTATCTTCTTTCTTCTCTTCTGTCTTCTCTTTTTTCTTCTGTTTCCTAGCTGTAAAGAAAAAAGAAAAGTATAAATACATTTTTAGCTCAAATATATGATTATATATAGTTTAACCCCTGGAGTGCCAGAAGGGTACCTCATACATTGCAGAGCAATGTGTTGCACACCTCTGTGTGGCTCAAGGGTTCAACAATGCATGAGTGTGCTGGTGAAGATATATAAAGATGCCTTCACATTGTTTCAAATAGTGACCCAATATTTGTAGAAAATAAATCAAACTTTCCTATTTCTCCACCGCTATGTGCGGCCGTGGACGCAGCAGAGAAATCGATGTACAACACAGACCACTCTTCATTACCGCACAGACCAATGCCCATTCCACACTGAGGGAATTTGAACAGAGACTACCTTCATATATGGGCAGTGTTTGTTCCAATTTCCTCATAACCATTTGATGTGTGCTTTTGCACATCCCAGCCAATCAGCTTCAAGCGGCGGTGCTTGCAGTTGCAACCAATGGCTGTGAGGGAATTGAAACAGAGACTGTCCATATATAAAGGTAGTGTTAAAATTACATCAGTGTGGAATAGACATTGGTCCGTTTGGTAATGAAGAGGGCTCTGTTCTGTACATCAATTTCTCCACTGCCACCACCTCCTCCACTGCATACAGTGGCACTGGAGAAAGCAAACAATATCAAGGTCAGTAACAACATAGGTCAATAACTGGAGAGCAGGAACAAACAGCATAGAGGCAAAACAGGATGCTTTGTGCAAGCACTATTGCATGGAAGCAGTGGTTCTATAACGGAGACCAGGTGATCACAAGAGCTGTACTGTAACACTTGATTAGGTCACAATTATGGATAAGCAAAACTTTTCACCTCAAAAATGAAACAGGAGAAAATGGCACTTCTCGCCAAGGGGTACATTTTTTGTGAAAATCACAGATTTTATGCTTTTTTTACCTAGCTCATTGCATTGAGTTCAGAAAGAAGGAATTTATGCCTACCTACTTACCCTGGCAAGTTTCCCTTTTTTCCCTGCAGGCATAGTATAAAAGAGGTGTCAGGTTCCCACAGCATGCCATTCTGTGTGAGAGGAAGAAAAAGCAGCATATTTTTGAGCAGGAGAAATAAAATGGAGTGAAGTTTAGTTTAGGAAATCTTGTAGGCAGGACATTTGTATGAAGTGAGTCTGGGGGCACTCTGGAGGACAGGAATGATGAAATGATGTTGACTTCAAACATCCTTAAATTCTGTGTGACTGGGAAGACACATGCAGCCTTGATTCATGCTCCTTCCTAATTTGGCTGTTATCGCTATGCTATGGTAGTGTGTGCAGGTGTGAGAAGGGAGCAAAATACCCCAAATACCCCAAACGTTTGTGTAGCTGACTGGGAAAATGCAGGCAGCTGTCATCCAGGTTTCTTTCTGATGTCCTCTGTGTCAGGAGTGTCTGGGGATGCGAGAAGGGCGCAAAGGAGAATGACCCCAAATACCTCAAAATTATGTGTGACTGACCGGGAAGACAAGTTAATTCCTGAACTGGCTTTTACCTCTGTGGCAGGGGTGTCTGGGGTTGTGATTAGGGAAACCATAATGTATGCAGGTTCCTGGCAGCTTAGCATTTATCAATAGTGTTCCAAGAGTTACATATGTTTGTAGTCAGTAGAGCAGCAAGAACTACATCTTGGTTATATATACAACGTAACAAAAGGAAAGACTTTGCACCCTTAAAAATAAATAACCTACAACTTACTACAGTGGGCTTTAATAATATTTTTTGGCCAAAAGCATAAATAGCTTGCTGTCCCATCTTTCCCCGATTTAGGCAAGTCCCTATCTGCCTCAAATCTATGAACATGTGCTAAGTATAATGCAATTAAAAAACAGTAATACCACTTTACCCCTGCTATGAACAAAACCCTTGTAAGGGAAATAAGGGAAATATTTATACCTTCCCTTTTCCACTATCACCTTATTTAGGGAGCTACCAACCTAGAGAGGAGGGGCCCAAACCCTCCCAAATTACTTACAAAAACGTATAATATATACAGGTTGCTGGAAACTCAAAATAGAATTTATTAAGTGTTCTAATATTTACATGTTTGCAGGAGAGCAGCAAGAACGATATCTTGGCTACATATATGTCAACAAAAGTAAAGTCAGATATGACTAAATCTGGGACTTGCCTAAATCTGAGGTGCCTTGATGAGGCAGGCAATCTAGTTATGCTTTCGGCCAAAAATATATTACTAAACCCCACTGTTTATTATTTATAGTAAGTCACAGGTTATTTATTTGTAAGGGTCAGGTCTGATGTGCAAACTTTCTTTTTGTTTATGTTGTGATCAGGCAGCAAAGGTGAATTACTCCAAAAACCACAAAATTCTGTGGTGACTAACTTTGAAGACACAGAAGCCATGAGTCAAGTTCCTTCATGATCTGACTGTTATCTCTGTGTTGATGGAGCCTGGGGAAAGAAGCCGTTAAACAGGGAGTGTGTTTTTTTGTTTTGCTTTGTTTTTCTGTTGACAGTTATAGTGATATGAGGGACAGGTAATTAAAAAAAAAGTTTGATAGGTAACAGAGACAGGGACACTGACATGAGATGTGACTGAGGCAGACTGATACTAGACAAGATACAGCATTTTGTAGAGTGCAAAACATGACACAATCAGTTATATTGTTTACTTTATTGTAAAATAAAACACACACACACACACACACAGTAGTTGAATAATGTCCAGCAAATGATGTGGAGAGGGGAAGTGTGAATGGAGTAACAGCAGTACAGGGATGTGTGAGAAAAGTGTTAGTCCAAAATCTGACTGCAGCCATGGTTGCTGCAGGGTGTGCAATAATTGATGGTGACTCCACTACCTCTGAGGGGGCAGTTTGTCAAAGTCACAATAAACATTCCACCTCTACCAGCATATCGTAGTTAAATAAACCATAACAAAACTCTCAAGATAAAAATGAGCCCCCAATTTTTGTCAATGGCATAGTGGAAGAAGTTCCAGCTAAACCACCTACAGCATATAACAGTAAGACAAATAAGCACATAACCAGAAATTGTTTGAGACCTCTAAAAGCCTAGAGGAACAAAAAAATAGTGGGGTTGAATTAATGGGTGTTGCTAAGGATGACCTAATTACTGATGATTTAGCTTTAGAATAAATCCCTCTGGCATCATCCTCCTTTTTCACAAAGGCACAGGAAATTGTAATCCAAGTTCATTCCTGATCTGTCTGGTATCTATGTCTCAGGGGAGTCTGAAGGAAGGAGAAGGGAGCAAAAAAGAATTATCCCAAATACCCCAAAATTCTGTGTGACAGACCGGGAAGAGACAAGCAGTCTTGGTCCAAATTCCTTCCTGATCTGGCTGTAATATCTGCATTGGTGTATCAAAGTTCCTTTTTGATCTGACTGTAATCTTTGTGTTAGGGAAATAAGCAGTTAAACAGGGAGTGTGTTTTTGTTTACAGTGAGAGGGTTAGACAGACAATTAATTGAAAATAAATACTTTTTTTTTTTTTAATTGATAAGTGGCAGATAGGGACCTGAACATGAGATATGACTGAGGCAGACTGATACTAGACAAGATAGACTATTTTGTAGAAGGTCAAGGCAAGGCATCATAAACAATCAATTCTACTGTGCCCTTTACAGTAAAAACAAACACAGCAGATGGGTAATGTCCAGCAAATGCAGAAGTGTTAGAGTTAAAGGAGTATGAGCAGTTCAGGAGCTTATGAGTAAAGTGGTAGTCCATGGTTGCTGCAGTGTGCGCAGTAAATTATGGTGATTGGTCTGCTCCCAAGGATGATGCAGTTTGTCAAAGTCCCACCAAAAGTTTATCCTTTTTCCTCTCTCTTCCGAGCTTCTTTCTCAAACAATCCAATTACTTTTTCCCTCCATCTCTCCCTACAATTGGCTGTTTTAATACTGGGGACTAGGAGGTCTGAGACATGATCTATTTTATTATATGGGTGTGGAGTGCATTGAATATGTTTTATCACATGGGGAGTTGGAGGTGGAAGTATATGTTTTATTATTGTTGCTGTTGTTATTGCAATACAGGAGTGCAAATTACAGAGGAGGGGCACAGGTGCCATTCAACAGTTTGCAGGGGACCCCCAGCATTGTGTGCTATACTACTGCAAAATGAGGGTGTTGCTATACCATATGAGGCAAATTTCAAAATTTGGATTGCCAGCTGGATGCCTAATCTATCTGACTGGAAATGCGATCACACACATACAACCCAGAAAGAGAAGAAATGAGAGAGAGAAGAATGCACACACAATTCTCCAGCAGCAAATTCTTCAGGTAGAACAGATTTTATTCTTTGTGTGTAATACAGAAGAAATCATTTTACTATAAAAATCTTGTTTCACAGTATTAGAGATTTGCAAATGCAACAAGCAAAGACTTGTATTTATGCTCTCGGAGGCTGGTATGCAGTACTTTTATCTTAAGTAATCCTTTTCACAGACAGGAAAGCATGTGGGATAAATAGGAACCTGTGGTTATAGACTGAATTTGAGATTAGGTATTTAAGTTAGTCAGATTTTATCAAGTTATAAAAGTAATTTCACCAATTTAAGTTTGAGTTACACTAAACTCTATTTTATTTGCTTAACTTTTTTATTTGCATAGTTCATATTGTACAAAATAGTGCTGTTGTGTCTTTTTTGAATTGATCTGTGGTGTACGTCACAGCTATAAAAATAGAAAAGGGTACACTTTTTTTTTTTTTAATATTTTTATTGAGAGGACAATATCAAAACATTACAAAATCACGAATAATACAGAAGGCAGTCAGGTAAGATACATTATGTAAATCGACAATCAAGTATCATAACTTAGAGTTACAGCCACTTAAGTCCTTTGCTACTAGCCAGACCTGAAAAGATACTCGCCACTGCAAGCCATAACATACCCACCAGTGCTGAATTTCTACTAGCCAGGGCCAAATTTTTACTCACCATTGGCTAGTGGCGAGTGGAAATTTTTAGCCCTGGTTACAGCTGTCCCTTTTTTTTTTTTTTTTTTTTTTTTTAATATATATTATAGAAGAACAAAACAAACAAAACAAAAAAAAACAAAAAAAAAAAAGAGAAAACCAAAAAAAAAAATCCCCTCCCCCAACTATAACCCTCACTATAACCCTACTAGAACCCAACCCACCCACCTACCTTCCCTCCCTGAGAGACGAGAGCATTCCCTCTCTCAGTACCTGTCATAGAGCATAACAAGCAGCAAAGTGGGTAACAATTAGTGGGTAAATATACGAATTGGTAGATAACTAGAATCCCCACGGCACAACGCACGGTACAGAGGTCAACAAGTAATGATTCCATAATCACCACTAGTAGAGATGTCTAGAGTTACAGTAAGAGGTCCAGGAACCCCAGATCTACTTGCCTCTGTGCAAGTAGAGTCCCTTATAATGAGGAAGATTATTAGTCACTAGGGCCAACCAGTGATCATGTTTAGGGAGGTGACATCCACACTTGTGCCACCACCTTTCACACCATAACCAACAGCTCCCTAATCAATACATCATGAAAATTAGAATGAAGTTGATCAGGTAAAATAGAAAATACACACACCTTTGGAGAAAGTAATAGATCCCACTGCACCACAGCTGGCACAGTATTTAGTGCGTCTTCCCAAAACCTGCGGACCAGAGGGCACTCCCACAGAAGATGGAAGAAAGCGGTGCCTGCCTCCCCACATCTCCTGCACCGATCATCATCCAACCTACCCATCCTAAAAATACATACAGGAGTATAGTAAGACCTATATAGAATTTTAAGGCATCTAGAGCATGTCTTAATTGTAAATAAGAGTAAAAGGAAGTAGTAGGTAAGGCAAACTCCAGATGCAACTGCTCAAATGTTTTCAGGACATTGCCCTGGTATAAATGACCAAGAGTAGAAATGCCATACGCTGACCAAATCCGTCCAAAATCCAGGTGTTGAAGCTGTAGCAATCTCCCCGAACCCCAGAGGGGAATATCAGGGTCCTTTGCCTCATAGCTCAAAGCAGATTGGATAAGAGACCATACAGCACAAGTTTTTCTAGACGTTGTCACGAGTCCTTAAGTGTGTCTGGCCCCAACAAAGGAATATGTGGCAAGGAATAACCCGGTTTAAGTAGAGACTTGTCAATTTTATGAAAAGTATGTAAGGTATCAGGCAGAATATATGCTAGTGCAAATTGTCCCTGCGCAGCCAGATAGTAATTATAGAAATCAGGGAGGGCAATTCCGCCGTCACCTACCGGACGTTTAAGGGTGGACAGCCTAACCCTAGACGGGCCATCTTACCTAAGGAAGTATCTAATTATCCTATCAATCACAGTAAAGTATCTCCTAGGGATAAGAATGGGAGAGCCTTGAAAGACATATACGAACCTTGGAAGAAACACCATTTTAATTAGATTAGAACGACCAATAACATTCAGTGGGAGTGTAATACAAGACATAGTTTTATGTCTGAAGTGATCAATTAGGGGTTCCAAGTTATCCTTCAGATAACTACTCACCAAAGCAGTCACCAGAAGTCCGAGATATTTCACCAATTTCTCATATCTTAAAAGTACTGATAACCCAGGACCCCCATCCACAACCGGGTCCACAGGCAACATAGAATATTTGGCCCAATTTATTTGCAAACCCGAGTAATTGCCGTAAGTGTTGACTAAAGCTAGGATACGTGGAAGCAACCTGGGGGAATCTCCCAAAAACAATAATATGTCATTGGCATATAACGCCAATTTTTCCTCTCTATTACCCATCCGAAACCCCTCCACCATTGGGTTGCTTCAAATCAATCTGGTCAGTGGTTCAATAGCCAGTGCAAACAGACCCAGCGATAATGAATGTACCCCTTCTGAGCCCGAAAAGCCTAGATCGAACCGACCCAGTCAAGACCCTAACAGACGGGTTAGTGTAGAGAAGCTGAACCCACCTCAAAAAAGTTGGTCCAAATCCAAATTCGCGGAGTGTACACCAGAGATACTTTCATTCCACAGAGTCAAATGCCTTGGACGCATCAAGCGAGACCACCACTCTGTGACCAACACTGTCATGATTCAAGTGCAAGTGAGAAAATAATCTCCTAAGATTATGAAATGTAGACTTCCCGGGCATAAATCCAGCCTGGTCCGGATGAACAAGATCAGAAATCACCAGGTCAAGTCTAGCCGCCAATACGAAAAGGGTACACTTTATACCAGGTTGGGCAACCTTTGGACCTCCAGCTGTTGTGGACTGTAATGCCCATCCATTGGCTGGCGTGGGATGATGGGGGCTGCAGGCCACATCAGCTGGAGGGTCTTCTGTAGCTCAAATCTGGTTTATACCTACTGTTATTGGTGTATTAAAAAGAATTGGTGAAGTCTGGGGCCAACTGCATCATTGGTGACAGAACATATTCCCATTGATTTTTAACCCTTTGAATGCTAGAGAGGGCTCTGACACAATGCAAAGCAATATGTTAGCATTCATATAATATATATATATATATATATATATATATATATATATATATATAGTAGAGTTAAAGGGATAGTAATACTTCGTTTTATCTTTATTTTATTTTGTAGGCATTAAAAAACATGAAGAACAATATAAGTCTTATCTCTCAAACCTTTATGGTTTAAGAGATATTCACAAGCAAAGTTCCCAACCCCGTTCAGACAGATCAGAAGGGAGGTGCCAAGGTAGACTGCAGAGAGGGTCAATCTTCAATTAAGATAAGGGGAAAAACCTGAAAAACTTGTCAAGGGGGGAAGGGCTTTCATTATTTTCATACAAAGAAGATTGTCCCCTGCTGTTATCTGTCTGGTCTTACAACCAGATTCACATCTGAGAAGAGATGGCTTACACTAGGTAAAAGGGGCGGGAGGGGGAAACTTTGCTTGTGAATATATCTTAAACCATAAAGGTTTGAGAGATAAGACATATAATTATTCATGTTTTTTTAATGCCTACAAAATAAAATAAAGTTAAAACGAAGTATTACTATCCCTTTAAGATTGTAGACATATTAGTCCAGGGATGTAGATGTAAAATAACAAACTAAATTAATATCTTGTAATACCTTTTTTATTGGACTAACAAATTTATGGATTGACAAGCTTTCTGGATAAACTCCCTTTATCAAGTCTAAAGCATTTCTGAGCACAAGGACACAGAATTTACAGTTAATACAGTTAATACATTGAATTCAAAGCTGTGTTGTTTGCTGGGGTTAACACAGCGGGACTGCTGATAAGACAGGGGCCAAGAGCAAATCCACACTCTTCTTGCAGAGGGTCATAAATACCCTGTGCAAGGCATAGTATGGGGGGGGGGGAGAAAAGAAAAATACAGGAGATGGTATGGGAGGGGAGAGAGTTAAAAAAGATTGCACATATTAAGAATGCTACAATGCTAACAATCCAGTATGGGCATGCAGGCCTATTTACAATTTGTGCCCATATAGGTAGATATATACATACACATATATATATATATATATATATATATATATATATATATACAGAAAATGCCTTCCTTGTTGACACATGATTGGGGGGGGGTCCATGATGTCCATGTCCATGATGGGGGGATATCAGGAAGAGTCCTCATGCCCCCTTCAGGTCTGAAAATATTTTATTTTACAAGAAAACACATATATAATCTATGTTATGCACTTTATTAAAAAAATCACCTCATTGATCACCTATCCTACTGGATAGATGATTCATGCTAGGGGGGTGTCAGGATGCCCCTCTCAAGGTCTGAAGTTTATATTTTTAAAAAACAAAGAATTATAAGAAGAAAGCTCATATAACATTTGATACATATGTTATATGGGCTTTATTGAAAATGCTAGCAGTTGTTGCCTGCATTGATCCCCTATCCTACTGGATAGGTGATCCATGCTAGGGGGTGTCAGGAGGGGTCCTGATGACCCCCTTGAGGTCTGATGTTTATATTTTTAAAAAACATAAATGAATTATAAGAAGAAAGCCCATATAACATATGAGACACATATGTTATATGGGCTTTATTGAAAATGTCTGCAATTGTCTCCTGCATTGATCACCTATCCTACTGGATTGGCGATCAGTGCTAGGGGGGTGTCAGGAGGGGTCCTGATTCCCTCCTTGAGGTCTGAAGTTTTTTTGTAACATACAATAAAAATACAATAAAAAATAAACTTTTTACACATATATAGGCAAGGTATGAAGCCACATACCTTGTCTGCTACCCCTTTGGTACACAAAGGGTTAATAAACACATTGCAATGCATTGCTACCTCTCTGGCGCTCATAGGGTTAATCATGCAATACATATACAACAAGGGCATGTTACATAAAATTGGAGAAGAATCAATGTCGAATTTAAATAGAGAAAGAAGTTTATGGGATCACTATCAGTCGAATTTCAAAGGGGGGGTTAATGTGTCAAAGGGGGGCAATATTGGTCTAATTTAAATGGAGAAAGAAAGTCATGGGAGCACTGTCTGTCAAATTTCAAAGGGGGGTTAATATGTCAAAGGGGGCACTCTATGTTGGATTTTGATAATGTAGGGAACACATCTAACGCTAAACTTGATCTTTCTGCTGTCAAACATATGCCTTTTCCTTGGACTTCAACATTTAGTGTGTTTTTTTAGGCTGTAGTTGAATAGAAGCAGACAGTACCAGTTTTGTTGTTTCGTAGAAATGTTCTGCCTACACCAGTTGTGCTTTACCGTGGTTCTGCAATAGAATATCAGTAAAACACATGTTTGCAAAATACACGTTGCTTGTTTTTACTGTAGCACTGGTTTTAGCTCGGGTAATAGAATTGAGCCCCTTGTCTTTGATCTTTTTTTTGGGTGTGGAATCCATTCCAAAATTCGTTTGGTGTATCTACCATCATATCTTCTTGCTATATGCCCTGCCCATTTCCATTTCAGGTGCTTTACTCTTTCAGTTACATCATAGACTTTTGTTTGCTGACAAATCCACTCACATGTTTTTTCGGTCTCTTTTTGCTGTGCTGAGAATCACCTATCCATACTTCTCTGTGTAACCGTTACGTTTTTGTAAGGCTTTCACATTCAGTGTCCATGCTTCACAGCCATTCATAAAGGCTGGGAGGACACACTGGTCAAAAACATTTCACTTGAGGCAGAATGATAAGTTTTCCAAATGTTTGTCATACCAATTTTATTTGTCTCTCAATTTCTATCATGTTGTTTCCATCTTGTCCAAGGTAAACATACTTGTCCACTTCTTCTAGTTATAGTCCATCTACTGTGATTTTCCTCGGTATGGTAAATGTATTAAACCTGACTTGTGTTTTGTTGAGATTTACTAAGATTCATCTTCAGACCAAAATCTTTGCAGTAGTTCTTCAGTGTGTTCTTGCAGTTCCTCAGGACTACTGGCAAAGAGTATGATATCATCTGCAAAACGTAAGTGATGTAGGTAGTCTCCATTTATCTTAACCCTTTGAGTCCCAGAGGGGTGCTTTCCAATTCATTGTGTACCCCTCTGGCACTCAAAGGGTTAAGTCCTTTTTTGTCCCAATTTAGTTTGCAGAAAATTTCTTCTAAACAAGCTGAAAATAGTCTTGGGGAAATTGAGTCTCCTTGTCAGACCCCTTTTTCTATGTTGATCTGGTCTTTATCATTGTTGACCTGTATTGATGCAGTTGCAATTTCATATATTAATTGCAGGATACTGATATAAGCTCTGTCTATTCCTTGGTTGATCAGGCCATCAATTATCTCTTGCTTTTTCACTGAGCCCAAGGCCTGTTTGTAGTCAATGAAGGCTATGCATAATGGAAGGTTGTATTAATAATTATGTTGCTCTGTAACTTGTTGGACTGTCTGAATGTGGTCCATTGTACTGAAACCATTCCTGAAGCCTGCTTGTTCCTCCGGTTGTGACGCATTAAGTATTGTGTGTATTCTTGATAGCACCTTTGTGAAAATCTTGCAGACCACTTGAATAGGCTTACTGGTCTTTAGTTTTTATATCATCCTTGTCACCTTTTTTGTGCACTAGGATAACTTCTGCATTTTTCCATGTTTCAGGCACGTTGCCGATAGTAGGCATTTAGAGAATAGTTTAGCTAGGGCTTGCTATAAGGGTTGACACCCAGCTTTCAACATTTCAATAGTAACTTTATCAGGTCCAGCCGCTTTGCCATTGTCAGGATTATCCAGGTTTTGTTGTCCATTTTTTACCAGGTGTTCTGGTTCTCCTACCTGTTTCTTGTTTCCCTGGCTTGATGTGGTGACGCCCTTGTCTGGGCCTATATCAAGCACCGACACCCTTGTTTTTTGTCTCCTGATTCTGCTAAGACTACCTTTGCTGGTTCAACCTCGGCCTGTTATGTGACTATTCTCCTGCCTGATGATTTTGTATCATGCTGCACAACTGGTTTTGACCCTGGCTTGTTCAAAGGCCATTCAAAGGAGTGCGGGACTGCTAATGCCAGAAAAAATATACATTTAACGGCTAAAAGTTAAGACCCAGTTTTTTTAGCTGTTAGACACATAACGGTCAAAACGAAAAAACTGTTAAAGACAAACCACATACAGCACAAGAATGCAAATTGAAAAATTAACCTGTGCAATGCCAAATTAACACAAAAAACATGCCCATGCACCACAAATCACTGTCACACACAACACAACAACCAAGCAACACCACAGAGACAAGGCCTTCCAATAAAACACCAACACAACATGGCACAGAACAATGGGGGTTATCACACAACACGGACACCTGCCAATACGAAACAAGCTCACATGTGCAACATCACCAGACTATCCAGATACAACCTGCACCCCACAACTCCACACCTGCAACTGACAAAGACACAGCAATCAGAACACAGCACATTTTAAAACACAAACACATCGGCAAACACTTACCTGGACAACAAACACCTTCCCATTGGTCATCACTCACCTCATCACCACACCTAGACAATGCCCTACCACGTACTTAAAGGGACAGCCCACCACACTCAAATGTGGCTTGTTTTCCACTCAGGGAGAGAGAGAGAGAGAGAGATAGAGAGATAGAGCAAAAAGTATGTTCCTACATATTGATGCAAATACTGCATAGAAGGCATGCAATGACGAAAGCTAGGGAACACCAGCAACCCTCAGGCACACCTGATCAACAGCCTTCACCTGTTGCAAGTGAGGAGGCTCAAGAGTCACATAGGAGCCCATCCCCACCCGGAGGACAGCACCTGCCCGCAGATGCAGCAATAGGATGCTCCCCAGAATCAGGATGCTCCCCAGCTGCCACAGGGACCCCTGGAGCAGCGTAGAATGTATAGATGACCATCAAAGCTCAGGGTATACCGCCCAAGGGTCACGCTCTTTGGAATAACCGATGACGAGGCGATTGATTGCTACAGGTTGATGCCGCATAGCTTCATTGCTCTATATGAGGTCATCAAGGATGAGGTCGATTCGATACACATCCACAACCAGGCCCTAACTGTCTTGCAAAAACTCATGTGTGCCATACATTTCATGGCAAGTGGAGCTTGAAGTCTGAAGCATCTGGCATGTCACAGGCCACATTCTCCAGGGTGCTTGGTCTGGTCTTGCCAGCCCTCAAAAGCAAGGCCAGTACCTATATACATTTCTCCACCACTTACATGGAGTGGACACATGTGAAACAGGGCTTTTATGCAAGGGGAGACATGCCCAGGGCCATGGGTGCAGTAGATTGCACCCATGTCCGTATTCAATCTCCAGCACGTGCTAGAAATCTATTCATCAACAGGAAGAACTTCCACTCCAAGAACATGCAGATGGTGTGTGACAGCAACATGAGGATTATGAATGTCTGTGCAAAGTATCCTGGGAGCTGTCATGACTCTTACATACTACAAAACTCCTCAGTACACAGAGACTTCGAGAATGGAACCTATACAGGGGGATGGCTTCTGGGTGAGTTAACAATACTTAATCGTACCACATCCACAGGTGCACACACAACACTGCTCAGCATGCTCCTGACTCACAGCTAGTACGTACATCTCAGAAAACATCATTCATACAACATGTGCTCCTTGTCTCACCATGTCACTCACTTTCCACAGGTGATGCTGGCTATGGCTGCAAACCATGGCTCACAACCCTGGTCATCAATCCCCAAAACGATGCCCAGGAAATATATAATCAGGCTCACTGCAGAACTCGGAATGCCACTGAATGAACCCTTGACCTCCTCAATCCCAATTCAGATGTCTAGACCACGCTGGGGGAGCACTGCCATATGCCCCAGGCAAAGTGTGCGACATTATAATGGCATGTGCAATAATGCACAACATCGCAGTGGACACTAGGCTGGTGGATGATATCCAGCTCCCCCATACCTGATGTGCCCGTGGACATTGGCCATGGTGAGGAGACCCTGAGAGGGGCGCAGATAAGAGACAGACTGATCAGGGACCACTTCAGCTGCGAGTATAACACAGGCAGTCACACAATCCATGCATGTCCATCATCAGTCCTGTGAATTGGTGCCAACACACTAACCACACCATACACAATGTTATGTTTCACCCCACAGGATCTATGACACAACCCCGACAGAGGCAGCAGTGTGGCACCAAACATCATCCATACCATGGAGGTGGCATATTGTGGCTGGGGATTCCAAAACTATCTTCCTTTCCCTCCTCCATGTTGACATTGCTACCTCAAGGATATCAGACATACCCCCATGAGAACCAAGGTACAACTCTGACAGTGGCAGCCCAAACTAATTTGTTTCATGGAGTTAACAGAACATATTTGTTGATGTGTGTATTTATGTCAGGGGCACATATCACTAGGGCTGTTTGACATCCCCTTAGTTCTCCCCGTAATGGGTTACAGACGAGTAGACAACACATTAC
Source organism: Rhinophrynus dorsalis (assembly GCA_037306005.1). NCBI lineage: Eukaryota > Metazoa > Chordata > Amphibia > Anura > Rhinophrynidae > Rhinophrynus > Rhinophrynus dorsalis. Next base: position 364,375,553 of record CM074718.1, on the reverse strand, counting down.
AAATCAATGGGCTGTGTACTCCCCTGTAACAGAAAAGATTAAGGGAAAAATGATGCTGAAGCTGTTGCATGACTATCAGTTCGAGGGTTCTGTTCCAAATCCTGTCCTCTTGTCCTACAGGCATTCATAGCATGATCCATCCTTTACCAGAGGAGTTTCCATGTGATTGGACTGAAGCCTTGACAACACTTCCATGAAGGTTACCCCTTGATGTTTCAAGTGATTGTGTTGGTAATGCAATGTTGACTTGATGTTCACAGCAACCTCTACTGGAACATGCACATATACACAGAAGACACTAATTCATGTGTGTACTAACATCAGGGCATCAAACCTGTACAGTCATCTACAGAGTTAACAGACCTTGTGGCCAACACATGAGCAGTTCAGTAGTGTTTCCAAAATATTCATATTTAGTTTAAGTGCACCTTTTGTGTGCTCATACAAGTGTTCAATGCATATAGGCAATATACCCAGAAAACACATGTATTGTTTAATATAGTTTGAGACACAATAAAAGAGAACCATCACTATTCAATCTGTGTCTGTATGAATAAATGTTGGATTAGACATCTCTCAATTTGGAACCATACTGAAGGCTAGTGTATCCCTCATACATAGGAAGGCATGACCTTCATCACAGGAGTCCACTAGTTGTTTGACCATGAGTGGACTTTGTGATGTATTCATTCAAGGAGATGATGGGAGTGATACACTAATGTGTGTTGTGAGCGATAAAGAGGTGATACATGGGACATTACTTCCACAGTGATGTCATGTCCACAGTTTACATGGGATCAATGTAACCAATGTTCTGAGATTGCTTTGTTTTGACATACCTCAGTACATGGGCTACATTACCAAACAAACATACTAAATGGAGACATGATATCACTGGTGAAGCTGGTTTTAACCTGAGTAAAACATCGAGACAACTTACTGGATAATCCAATGCTCACCCTAAAGTTTCAATGTGTGTGCTACACATTGAAATCTTAGCCTGATCATTGGGTTATTCAGTAAGTTTGGTTGTGATTCACACCCTGATTGTGAAACTAACTTACAGGAGAACCCAATGTTCACCTTATGATTTCAATGTGTAGCACACACATTGAAATCTTCAGGTGAACATTGGGTTCTCCAGTAAGTCAGTTTCACAATCAGTGTGTAAATCACAGCCTATTTAGCTGCATGTTCTATCATCTGTCTTGCCTATTAGTTCTCAGCTAAGTCAAATAGCTGTTTGATTAACCCCTTAAATCACAACAATTGATGCAGATGAATCTTCATAGTGTTGCACCAGTTGTTGTGCTAAGGGGTATGTATCTGTTGTTAAAATTCAACCTACATCATGGCCATATCACATTGTCAGAATATTTGGCTCCAGTGGTGGACTGCAAGTTGAATTTGGACAAAGTTGTATGATGTGTGTGCTAACCCTTCTTAAAACATTCTACAATCATGTAACCTTGGAAGAAGTTGTGTTCACTGCATTGCTTTACAATGCATTGGAGACATCTTTGGCACTTAATCTATCAGTAACCACAACCTTCTCAGACAGGATTAAAATGCAGAAGTGTGTGTTTTATTTTGGGGGAAAATAACATGTTGGTTTCTTTATTTTTTTTTGGGGGGGGACCTTGGGCTTGGTTCCAGAAGTGGATGGCCTCGCTGACTGCCTGGTCACCCTTTTCGCCCTTGGGGTTGCTTCAGGGGTCGCACTGGAGGAACAGGTGGGTGCAGTAGAACCCTCTGTGGAGCACTGCTCCCTCTCCACATGCAGGTTCTCCCTGTGGTTGTGGTATCTGACCTCTACTAGCAACTGCCCCATCATGTCCATCATCCCTGCATGGTATTGTCTGAGTTCTGTGGTCATCCGCGTTTGCTGTACCTCCAGGACATGGATGCTGGATAGTATCCTTTGAGTGTTCCTCAGGGAATCCCTTTGGAGCCTTCTGACGTACGTGTTGGTCCTCTGGGGGGTTGCTGCTGGTGGAGAGTCTGCTGGTGGGGTTGCTCTGTCTGTCGGTGGGGTTGCTCTGTCTGCTGGTGCTGTGTCTGCTTGTGGGTTTGTTGCTGCAGATGTTGGCCATGTGCCCACCACATCTAGTGACCCCAAGCTGCCTACTGATCCCTGTAGTGGGGTGAAGTGTTCCCTTGGTTGAGGGTGCTGGGGTTCCCCAATCAGGCCTAGGTGTTCATATTCCAGTGGCCAGGGGTCATACTTTGGCCACTGGTAGCTGCTTGGCCCCCACCTCGGGTTGTACCTGGGCCGATGCTAGGGAGTCATCCAGGAGGGTTGGTCGGGAGAATGGACATGTGGCCCATATGTGGGGGTGGCCACAGTCCTGGGCAGCCAGGACCTTCCTGGTGGTGGTGGTGCTGCATCAGGGTGGTACGGTCCAGAGGAGGATGGCTGCATGGACCTCTCAAAATAAAACCAGTCCTGGTAGTGTGGGGGAGCAGCTGGTGGGACAGCAGATGCTGGGGGTGGTGGTGCAGCATAAGATGCTGGGGGTGGTAGTGCAGCTGAAGATGCTGGAGGTGATGGTGCAGCTGAAGATCCTGGAGGTGGTTACCATATGCCAGTCCTATCCTCTTTCTCCACAAGAGGAATCTCATCTGGGGAAGTGTGTGCCTCCTCCACCACCTCCTGATGTGCTACAGGCCTGTATGCTGTCTGGGGAAATTAAATGGTGTGATTAGTAATGTAGACAATGACAGAATGAATGCAAGATTAATTGACATGTGAATCTCTGGTTTTCATGATGGTATCTTATGCATAGTGTTGCGATGCATGGAATACCACCCTGGCAATCACAGATACATGAAGTCTGTCCAAGTTAATTCTCCAGGCCACCAATCAAGTCAGTATTGATGGATTTCTCTGATTAAAGTCTGTTGCTGTTTGGATCATTCGCTCCATCTTTGTGAGTGAACCAGCCTTGCTTAATCAGGGATATCCATAAATCATGGCCTGTTGGTGTGCCACCTACAGTGCTTGACATTTGGTTTCCATGTGTATCCTGCAAATAGCGGATGGTATAACATCCATCCATAGCATCATCACTCCTGAGGATCCATGTGAAAACCAAATGTATGATATGACAAATTAAGTGAGAGGAAATGAGTACATATACAATACAAAGGCCTACTTGGTTCTCCTTTAATTCCACAGTGTTGGTTGTTTCAAGGCCCGTGTGTTGCATATACAGCCAGTTAGTCTCACTGGTACTGTAATATTCATCCTCATCCATCTCTCTTGAGATTCAGCGAGCAGTGATGTAGACCTTAAGGAGTGGAGGTAAAGTGGAAATGATGACTTCTCCAATTATATAACTTCTCCATTTCCAATGTTTTTCTATGGAGTTTATCCAATAAGCCCTCAGTAACTTGATCCATTTTATTGAATAGTCTCCATAGAAAAACATGGGAATTGGTGAAGTGATGGTATGGAAGGGTTAACTTCACTCCATCGTGTATTTTACACCACTTAGTGAATGTCTCCTGTGTAGCAAGTAATCCTAACCCTGTTGAATTGTGTTTGTCATTGGTTAACCCTTTGAGTACCGAAGGGGTTGCCAAAGCATTGTTGAACGATGCATTGATAATCCCTCTAGCACTCAAGGGGTTATGTGCTGACTTCATTTTGGGAACATGGGTGACATTGTGGAGAAACAGTAATGATGTTTAACAGACAACACTTTAAAAAGCATGGTTTGTGTGGATTGTGTGTGATCAGCACAGCAACAAGAGGGTTGAACTGGAACTTGAACAGGTTTGGGCCTGGTTGAACCTTGCCATTTGTCCTTGTATTGGGTCCTGTTTGAACCCTCAGGGTGCTGTGTTAGTTCAGTTGTGTGGGTGAATGATGGGCATGTGTTGAGGTGTGACTGTGTTTTAGTGTGCAGCTTGTATTGATTGATGTAGTGCGTGGTTATGTGATGATGCACTTACTGGTAGTGTGTAGGCTCCTCTCATCCCCAGTGTCCGATCCTCCAGGGACCCCCCTCAATCAGCATGGACTACAAGATCTGCCGCAGCCTCCAGTGCCTCAGGCATACATGGCGACATCACCCAACTTCTTTTTGATGACCCTCTTGCAGTTGCTCCACCTTTTCTTTATGGACTCCACATCCCATCTGCAGCTGGCCACTGTGTTCACCTTGCTGCATATCTGATTCCAGGCAGCCTTCCTCCTCTCAGCCAGGCCAGGGACCCTCTCCCTCAGAAAGACGATGCTCTCCCTTTCTTGAACAGCCTCCAAAAGAGCACTGTTCTCCTCTTCCATGTAGCGGGGATCCCTGATCCTCTCCTTCTGAGCTCCAGCCTCCGAGGTGTCAGATCTGTGCCCGGAATGTCTTGCCTGCTCTGTCCCTGCCTGTGCATGGTGCTCTGTAACAGGTATCCCTCGTCCCACTGACATATCTGTCCCTGCCCTCCATGTGCCTACTCTTCTGGGCCGGGTCCTCCTCCACCCTCTGGATCTCCCTTTCCCACCCCTACTTGCTCAGGGATTCCCTCCTGACCTTTCTTCTTCTCCTCCACTACTCTCCCCATCCCTCTCTCCTGTCCTCCTCTCTTGGCCATCACTCACCCACTCACACCCAGGCACTTACACAGGCCCTCACAGACACACTTGATCCCACTCACTCTCTGTCACACTCTGTCACTCACAGATTCACACTGAGAAAATAAAGTTTAAAAATGTGTTAGGTGTTATAAAAAAAGACTATTTGTGTGTATATGTTTGTGTTAGTATGAGTGTATGTAATATGTGCAAAAGTGTGCTATGTGTATATTTAGGTGCAACTATAATTTTCTCTGTGCTCCAAAAACTCCTTCTACTTCCAATGACAGCTCTTCTCTTCCTTGCTCTGAACACTCTCCTCTGCTCCTGGGTCCTGTGCTCTAGCTCACTGAAACTCGAAACACAGATAGCATATGACTGTTATTTTTCAGTATATATAGGTGTAGTTGAACTTTTTGGATACTTTGGAGCCTTAGGATTGGCTGTGGGTTTGAATTTGTTGGTGCATCAATCAGGGTTGCTAGACAACACCAGCCATTATGTTACATTTTGACTTAAGCTGTGTTTTAACAGGTAATTGGGACACACGGTGATGAGAAAAAAGGTGAGATGCAGGGTTTTTGTGTTACGTGTTTTTGTTGTGTCTACGTTAGTTAGCTATTCTTGTAGACTACCTGTCAAATCCACAGTAAATCATGTATTATTTGCGGCTGATAGGCCTTATTTACTTAGCAGCTGTTTTAACGTAAACCTTTAAATCTACCACTTATTCTGGCGTCTTAGCTTTGAACTGTCTACCTTGGATGACCTTGCCAGGAGTATATGCTCCTGATGGCATAGTCCTCGGCTTCATAGACACAAGCAAACATAGATATATAAACAGATAGATATATAGATATATTTATGTATATATAAATCTCACCCAAGGAAAATGCATAACATACATAACATTTTTGCCTTTTCGCTACTGCCAACCCAATATTGCTAATTCTGAGGGCTGAAGTGGAGAAATAAATAGCTGAAAGTAAAAGTTGTAAGTCCTACAGCAACATATGCCTTGAAAAATATTGTTAGCAGGTTGAGTACCTTTTGTTCTTTGTCCACAACGGTAACTTCCTGTTTAAATAACATTAGCACAAGAATCCTTGAAAAATAACTGCAGCTTAGGATACTCCAGCAGGGTGTAAAATATAACATTGGTTCTTTAAAGCCTCAGTTTTCAGCAAAAGAAAATGGCAGCCCCTCAACCTCCAACATTTTGGCAAGTTTACTTTTCTACAGGCGTAATTTTGCATTATTTTTTGCTGGTTTTGACTTCTTTCTAATAACTTAGTAAGTTTGGGATGGCAGTACATAGTGGAAGAACTGTGTAACTTTATTCCTTTAATGTTATCACTTGTGGAACTGGTGTAGGTGGGGATGGTGGTATGTATCACACTCTTGTCATACTCCTCTGCAGCAGGAGCAGAAAATCTGGGTACACTCTCTGACACATCAACAGCAGTACTATTATGTACCCCAGCTTAGAGTACTTTTGCTGCTGCAACTTATGGCACCTCTGATCTGTTGATGGTATGTCTCCCAGTCAGACCTGTGGTTGCCTCACTGTCAGATGCAGCAACACTAGAATATGACTCATTGTCATCTTCAGTGTTTATAGATGGTTTATTAATCGTACTGTGGTGATGGCTGTGTAACTTTTGGTTTGGCTTTCAGAAACTGCGTCCTCCTTGGGAAGAGAGCTCTCAGCATTATTTATTGCACATGCTGCAGCAACCATGGCTGCAGTCAGTTTTTGGAGTACAACTTTACTCACACATCCCTGCACTGTTTTTATATTTTTCACCCTCCTTCTACCCCTTTTGTATTTGGTGGACATTATTCAACTACTGTATGTGTTTTTTACTGTAAAGTACACAATAGAACTGATTGTGGATGATGTCTTTTCTTGGCCTTCTTCAAAATACTCTATCTTATCTAGTATCAGTCTGCCTCAGTCACAGCTGACATCAGGGACCCTGTCTCTGTCACCTATCATTTTTTGTTGTTTGTATTCTGTTTATTTTTTTTTTAATTACCTGTCCCCCATTCTTGCCACTGTCAACAAAAAAAAACAAACAAAAAAAAACACACTCATGATTAAACTGCTTTTTTCCCCCAGAATCCCCTAGAAAAGAAATAACAATAAGATCAGAAAGGAACTTTGATTATGGCTGCCTACATCTTTACAATCAGTCACACAGATTTTTTGTTAAAAAAATCTTCTTTGCTCCCTTCCCACACTCCAGACTCTCCTAGCGCAGAGATATATACCAGACCAGGAGGAAACTTGGATCACAGCTTCCTGTGTCTTGTCAGTGAGTCACAACGAATTTTGTGGTATTTGGGGTCAACTTCCTTTCTCCCTTCCTGTCCTCCAGAGTGCCCCCAGATTATCACACACAGGAAACATATTTCCTTGGCCAGTGTTCTCTAGCTGAAAATGTGCTTCTTTTTCTTCCTCTCACAAACACAGAATGGCATGCTTTGGGTACCTGCCCCCACCCCCATTGTTACTATACCAGTGGGATAAGAAGGTAAACTTTCCACATGGTGGGGAAAATTCAGTCTTCCTATTGATTTAAATGCAATGATCTGGGTGAAAAGAATGAAAAAAGTGTTGTTTTCCTCTTGTTTCTCTTTTGAGGTAAAAGCTTTCACCCATGCCTAATCAGGAGATAGCCAATTAAGGTTAACCTGCAGAGTATGCAATTGCTTTACTAGTTGCCTTTCCTTTGAAAGTCTTATATTTATTCTACCTCAGTAACTTGCATGGCCCCAATAAGCTAATTCCATCTAACAGTTTTAAGCCCAAAAATTAGATACCTATTTCAAAGAAAATACTGATATAACCAAGACACAAAATCTTAAATATTTAATGTCACACTTGCTCAGCTTAGATCTCTGACAGATGTTGTCTGTACCTTCAGCTCTGTTACTCCTGTCATGGATGATGAAAATGATATTCTTTCATCATTATGGTATTACTTGCCTTCACCTCCACAAATTATTGTTTGTGCTTGTCCCGGCCCTAGATATAATCTTCAACATCTTTCTTTTGACATTATTTCAATGAGTATTAATACCTAAAATATACATCAGTTATCATACATTTAAATATTTTGCACTCCAGACTAGCATTTAAGAAAAATAAACATGTTTTTAAATTCTAGATTCCTAACATTTAATTTAAGCTTGCTTATCTTTCTAATGCATAAACTGTTTAGGAACCTGATAAAGGATTTAAATGAATTTGAATATATATATTAGGGAACAGTATGAGAAACAAGTGATCAATGTTTGATTCACAAATGTATACTACAGAACATTTTATTCAGTAGGGAATATGCTTACCATGGTGGGTGATACAACTAGGTGTAGGTGAAAGTTTTCAACTCAATAGCGAAATCTAAAAAAAAGATAGCATTTACTTATAATAAGTTACCACAAAAAGGGCAATTTTCTGCCTTTTTCTGCTTTTTCCATTAATAATGTGAACAACACAAAATAAAGAGCTTCTTTCATGTATTTCCAACAAGCTAACTTTCCAGATTTCTGTTTAAATATACTGTATGATCTTACTGACAATGAATCCCTATTTTTAAGATATAATAATAAAGTAATCATTTTAACCTAATTGTTAAGGAACCTTTTCACCTAAAGTTGATTAATAGAAGACTGACTACTAGTTTGTGGTAGGGTGTTACTGTCATTGCCTGCTGGAGCACTTTTTCTCACTGCTAAATCCTCCTCCGCTTTGGCAACAGCACTGGAATGTGGCTACTCATCATATTTAAGTTTTGTAATACTTTATAAATGGCCTCCTCAAAAGTCGGGGATCATCCAAATCATTTAAAGGGGTAGTAATGTTTCAAAATAAAAGCTCCAATTAATCTTCATAGAATTTGGGCTATGGAGAGTGTTATTTCAATAATGTCATACTGTTGTTCAAGAGTAATTGAATGATAAAGTATCCCCCTGCCACCCCTTTTACCTAGAGTAAGCCTCCTCCCCTCAGATGTGGAATCTGGTCCACAGACCAGACAACTCACACCAGGGGACAATCTTCTTACTGTGAGAACAATGAAATCCTTGCCCCCTTGGTGGGGTTTTCAGCTTTTTCCTTATGCTAATTGATGATTGTCCCTCTCTGCAAGCTTTTTGGATACCACCTTTCTGTTCTGAGGTGAGCAGTGTTACATCAGTAAAAGGGGCAGGAGGGGGGATACTATCATTCAATTACTCTTGGACTACAACTCTGACAGTATTGAAATAGCAGTCATCATGGCCCAAAAACTATGAAAATGAATTGAAACTGCTTTTATTTTGAAACATTACTATACCTTTAATGCACAAGCTGCAGTAAGCATGGCCACAGTGAATTTCTGTAGTATGACTTTACTGTCACCAACATGTACATGCAGTCCTCCTTCTTATTACCCCTTATCCCTGTCCCTAACTGTAAAGTACACCACATAATAGTTACCGTGTGGTGTGATGTTTTGTTTGTCTGAAAATAACAAATGATCTTATTCTCAGTCACAGGTCAGTTGAAGAATTTCCTGTTTGTCTCTGACAAGTTGATTTTCTTTCTAAGATGTTCCTACCTGTCAGTGTCACTGTCAGTGACTACAGTGTTAGTTTTAACAATACAGGATATACATTTTTAGCTACAGAATCTCTACCAGATTGCAATAAAGGAAGCAGGTAAAGCAGCAGTAGCAGGTAAAGAACCCCCCAAAACTCATGATATGCATGTCCCCTTTATTCTTGCCGACACTGTAGTGAGTGCATGTAAGTTGCACAGTATGTTGTACCCCTTGTCATTTTCTCTCATCTTGAATATATGATGTATTGTTTGTCAGCTTAGTGTCTATCACTCAGCCTCAGTGGAGTCTCAGCCAGGCTAAGACAGCTCAGGTTTCAAGGATCACCTGCCACAACTATCAATTCTAGCCAAGAGAGCATAGACAGATATTACCAAGTTCTCATGGGAATTTCATTAGCAGCAAAGAGAAGGTGGAAATTTTAATGGCTTTTGTATCCTTAGGAAGAAAAAAATTGTTTTACTATGAAAAGAAAACATGATTTTATACTGGATACATTGGCTAAATAATGGGACTTATCAGGGCTCAAAATTTCCACTCGCCACTAGCCAATGGCGAGTGAAAATTTAGCCCTGGCGAGTAGAAATTCAGCCCTGGTGGGTATGCTATGGCTTGCAGTGGCGAGTAACTTTTCAGATCTGGCTAGTAGAAAAGGACTTCATATTTTAAGCCCTGGACTTATTATGTTGCTTCATACTGTGTTAGCTTGGGCACACAACTCCTAATTGGAATCAGATGGCTTATGATTGAAGTGGTGACACATAAGGTACCACTTATGCTCAATAGGGGACATGACTGTGCACTGCCAAGACAGTCTGCATGAGGCACAGAAGTTGTTCATTTTAAGTTGTGTAGTGTATGGATGAGCATTTTTGTGATGCAGAGAATTAAGTTCTGTGGATATGTTGTAATAAAAGATTGTACAACCAGGCCTGTGAACTGGTAGGCTATGAGACTTGTATGTCTTACATCTCTATACTTTAACATGTTTTGCACTTCTCTATACCTTTGTCTGCTGTTATGACATCATACAGAGAATTAATACGTGTTGTTGAAGAGCACAGATGTTCGTTCCTGTTATAGCAATGTTGTACCATTCTCAGTAGCTGTTCTTAACATGATAGGTTGCGATAGGCCTTGGCATGGTCTTCTGACCTGGAGACTGAGTGTTAGAGAGCTTTGTTACTGATAGTTCCCTTGGTTCTCACCAAGGGCTAGATTCTATTGCAAGAGAAAAATGTTGACACCTGTTTTATTAAACATTTCCCTATTGAAATCTATGGGGAAAACTGGAGATAAAAGCAGTGATAAAATTAGCATCTGTAATAGAATCTAGCCCCAAGTCTTTTCATTCTGGAGATATTAGCAACTGCAGCAATAAACTTCCAGTTTGCATTCAAAGCCAGATACCACATGAGTGTGTCTGTGAGATCCTTAACATAATATTAACATTGGAAAAAGGGACAAGAATGCAGTTATACTTTTTGGATAAATATAGTAACAGAAGCTATGGATACACATAAAAATATGCTGTTATGCAGTTTTTATAGTGTCTGAAATTTACATAGAAATCTTCGGTGGAGCATGTTATCCTTACACAACATATATTTTGGGTATTTAAATTATAATAAAACTACATATTTCATTTTTTGCGTGATGACATCTTCCTTTAGTGTGGTTGTAAAGTACATAATATAACAATTATTTGTAAAAATAATGCACTATACACTCATTATTTTTAATGTATTCAAATGTAATGTTGCCACTCATTGTTTTTCAGACTGAATAGGAAACCATTTTGGAAATAGCAGTGCCATATGTTTGAATATAATACTAAAAACTTTATAAAACAAATTCCAAAGACATTCTTTATTTTGCTAAGATTTCAACATTATTTAATGTACTATAACACAAGGGAACAGCAAGGCTAAAAGAAGTCTAATGATGGAAATCGAATTCCCCTTACTGTCAATTTATTTTTTTTAATCAATAATGAATGCCAGTCCTCTAGGATGACCCTGTTCTCCTCTTCATTTCTTACTTGTCAGTCTAGAAATATTGATGTTTATTTTAAAATTCTTAGCTTATTCAAGCAAAATATAGTGTCTCTTTTTGGCTGACAGAAAACATATAATACCTAAGAACTCTTGATTTAATAATGTGGAAATACAATTTTTTACATCATTGATGTCAAGGTTTTAATATTTGTTTTGTGCCGCATTCATCTTTTGAACTAAGCACATATTAGGTTAATAATTATACTTGAACAATATAATTAATACATTTTAATGCACTTATGGGGGTGCTAGCAAAATTTTAGTTTATTTCATGTACAAGTAATATCAATGGGAATATCTGTTGGGAATAGTGGAAGAGAGATATGGGATTTGGTATTATGTGTGAGGTATATTGGTAAACCCTCATGTTCCTGGATTTACTCTTTTTGGCATAGTGCAGTCTGCTACAGAACAATAATAATCATCATCATGACCATATGGCATTGATAGAAAAGAACTAATATATTGTAACTTTTTATACCCAGTTCACAAATAAAACACTTAGGGCTTGATTCTATTATCAGCGTTTAACCCCTTAATGACCTTTGATGGTCATAGTACGTCAAGGGTCGATCTGCACGCCGTTCGGAGAGTCTGGAAGCGGAAAAAAGAAAAAAAATGCTCCGTGGTCCTTAACTGACCACGCAGTGCCGATCAGCCGGTCATTAAGGGGTTAAAAACACAGGTGTGTTTTTTTATGTCAGGTTTCAGTATCTTGTTACCTGACTTGTGAAAACAACGTGCAAGTAGCATTCTGTTACCTACACTCAGTATTACCGCCTGTTTTGTGGTTACATTTTCTGTCGGTAATCCTGCATCTCAGAGTTGAGGTGTAGAAACCACAATGACGTTTCAAAACCATTGTTGTTTGAACAAAAGCAGTGCAGAATACAGTACACATCATAGAAATCCGACATAGAGTGCCCCCTTCAACATATTAACCCCCCCTTTGAAATTCGAATTACACTGCTTTCTTTCACCATTTTAATTTGACAAATATTGTTCACATTAGACATTTTAACCCTTCCCCTTTGAAATTCGACTTATAGTGCTCCCATGACTTTCTTTCTCCATTTAAATTCAACATTGTTTCTTCTCCAATTTTACTGCAAAATACAGACTCTTGGTTTATGATGTATATCACATATATATCCCAAATCTTACTATGCTGGTCAATATGAATCTCCTTAAGATATTGCAGCTATACAAAGTGATCTTAACTCATAAGTGATAATCATGAAAATAAAAAAGAGGGTGATTTCACTACAAAAAGAAGTAGCACATATTTAAAGATCCATATTCATGTGTCACAGTGATTCCTGCCATGCTAAGTGTGAAAGACTTTTCACTCCTACTATTTGTTGGCTAAGTCCGTTAGATGTGTTAATACTACAATAAAAAGTGATATTAACCCCTCCTTTACTGTTGTGAAGAAGGTTACTGAATAAGTGTTACCCCATTTAAATAACAATAAGTGAAATTATTATAAAAAGGAGTCTCCTTGGGAAAAAATTCTCCTGCAGAAAGAAAGTCATGGGCGAATTTTAAAGGAAAAGGGTTAAAATGTTGAATGTGAACAATATTTATTGAATTAAAATGGTGAAAGAAAGCACTATATGTTGAATTTCGATAATGTGGGGAACACATCTAACTAGTGATGAGCGAGCACCCCAATGCTCGGGTGTTCGGGTGCTCTGACCGAGCGCCCCCGGAGGCTCGAGTGCTCGGCCGAGCACCCGAGCCCCATTGAAGTCAATGGGAGGACTCGAGCATTACACCAGGCACCCCCTGCTCTGATGAGGGGAGGGTGCCTGGTCCATAGGAAAAGGGCAGAAAAGGATGGAAACACCACAGAAATGGTTCAGGGACAGCATAGGGAGGATGTCTGGATGCATCTTGGACTCCAACATCGCTGCTGGGAACGATCTTTCGCCCGTAGTACGCCATTTTTACAGACTGACCGTAAAACACACAAAAAGGAAAATAAAAACGACTTTAGGCGAAAAATTGTTACCAAACAGTATTTGCTGTATATTAACTTGTATATCATCTGCAAATTCTGCAAAAAATGTCATCGATTTTTCTGAAGTGAGGCCATGATTAAGAGGGAAACGTGCGCAGAGGCAAATTCTCCCAAAAATTTCCTAGATTTTTCTGAACTGAGGCCATGATTAAGAGGGAAACGTGCGCAAAGGCAAATTCTCCCAAAAATTTCCTCGATTTTTCTGAACTGGGGCCATGATTAAGAGGGAAACGTGCGCTGAGCCGACCATCTAAAACATTATGGGTGAGGGTCTGCTGCGGAGCTGACCATCCTAAACATTATATGCGAAGGCCCGCTAGTGAGCTGACGCTATAAAACATTATATGAGAGGGCCCGCTAGAGAGCTGACCCAATAAAACATTATATGAGAAGGCCCGCTGGTGAGCTGACCTATATAAAAATTGTCAAACAGGGCCCGCTGGTGAGCTGGCCCTATATAAAAATTATATCACAGGGCATATGGAAGAGGAGGAGGAGGATGAGAAGATTAAGAGTCAACCATATACCCGTTTTTTGGGTGGAAGGGGTGAATGGGAATACAGAGTATTCCCATCATTGTAAATAACATATATAAAGTGAGTTTATGTTCCCCCGGGGCTTTCCTCCAGTGGAGTGGAGAAGTCAGGGGAAATCCAGGCCTTGTTCATTTTTATAAGTGTCAACCTATCAGCATTGTCGGTGGAAAGGCGGATACGCTTATCTGTTATGATGCCACCAGCAGCACTAAATACCCGCTCAGACAGAACGCTGGCGGCAGGGCAGGCCAGCACCTCCAAGGCTCTACGCCTTGTGCCAGTTCATACCACGTGTCCAGCTTGGACACCCAGTAGTTGTAAGGCACAGAGGGATCATTGAGGACGCTGACACGGTCTGCTACGTACTCCTTCACCATCTTCCAAAACTTTTCCCTCCTTGTGACACTAGGCTGCGCATCAGGGTGAGGGTGCTGGCGGGGTGTCATGAAGGTGTCCCACGCCTTGGAGAGTGTTGCCCTGCCTTTCTCGGAACTGCTGTGTGCTCCCCTTTTCTCCCCTTCTCGGTTGGCCAAGGTAGCACGTACTCTGCCGCCAGCGTTGTCAGATGGAAAATTTTGGAGCAATTTTTCAACAAGAACCTTCTGGTATTGTACCATTTTGCTTGTCCTCTCCACCGGAGGAATGAGAGATGAGAAATTCTCTTTGTAGCGGGGGTCCAGAAGGGTGAACACCCAGTAATCCGTGTTGTCTAAAATGCGTATAACGCGTGGGTCACGGGAAAGGCAGCCTAACATAAAGTCAGCCATGTGTGCCAGAGTACCAACAGTCAAGATTTCGCTGTCCTCACCAGGAGGATGACTCTCAATCTCCTCATCCTCTTCCTCCTCTTCTGCCCACCCACGCTGAAGAGATGGAACTAAAGTTCCATGGCTACCCTCTGTAGCGGGGGCAACCGTGTCTTCCTCCTCCTCCTCCTCCTCCTCCGCCTCCTCCAATTGTCGCTGAGAAGACGAAGTGAGGGTGCTCTTGCTATCACCTTGTGTAAGCTCTTCCTCCCGCATTTCCACCTCTTCCACATGCAAAGCGTCAGTTTTAATTGTGAGCAGCGAGCGTTTCAGTAGACACAGAAGTGGGATGGTTACACTGATAATAGCGTTATCGCCGCTCACCATCTGTGTCGATTCCTCAAAATTGCGTAAAACCTCACAGAGGTCTGACATCCATTCCCACTCCTCACTTCTGATTACAGGAAGTTGAACGGAGAGGCGACGACCGTGTAACAGCTGGTACTCCACTACTGCCCTCTGCTGCTCACAAAGCCGGGCCAACATGTGGAAGGTGGAGTTCCAGCGCGTGCTCACATCACACAGCAGCCGGTGAGCTGGCAATTGTAAGCGCTGCTGCAGCTTCAACAGGCCGGCCGAAGCTGTAGATGACTTACGGAAATGTGCACACACGCGGCGCACCTTGGTCAAGAGATCATGCATGTTGGGGTAGGTTTTTAGAAAACGCTGAACCACTAAATTAAATACATGCGCTAGGCATGGTACGTGTGTGAGCTTGCCGAGCTCCAAAGCCGCCACCAAGTTACGTCCATTATCACACACAACCATGCCTGGTTGCAGGTTGAGTGGCGAGAGCCACTGCTCGGTCTGGTGACTAATCCCCTGCAACAGCTCTGAGGCCGTGTGCTGTTTGTCCCCAAGGCAGATCAGCTTCAGCACGGCCTGTTGACGCTTCCCCACTGCAGTGCTACACTGCTTCCAGCTACTGGCTGATGGGGGAGTGGCGCTGCGTGTAGAGAATTCGGAGGTGGAAACGGAGGAGGAGGAGCCAATAACGTAGGTGCTGGCGGAAACCCTGATGGAGGTAGGGCCCGCAATCCTCGGCGTGGGTAGCACCCGTGCCATCCCAGGGTCCGAGTCGCTCCCAGCCTCCACGACATTCACCCAGTGTGCCGTCAGGGAAATGTAGCGTCCCTGGCCACAAGCACTTGTCCATGTGTCAGTCGTTAAGTGGACCTTCCCAGTAACTGCGTTGGTCAGGGCACGGGTGATGTTACGGGACACATGGTGGTGTAATGCGGGGATGGCACACCGGGAAAAGTAGTGGCGGCTGGGGACCGCGTACCGAGGGACAGCTGCTGCCATCAGGCTGCGGAAGGACTCAGTGTCCACAAGCCTAAATGGCAGCATTTCGATGGCCAGTAATTTTGAAAGGTGTGAGGTTAGTGCTATGGCCTGTGGGTGGGTGGCTGGGTATTTTCGCTTGCGCTCAAATGCCTGGGGTAACGACATTTGGACGCTGTGCTGGGACAGGGAAGTGGATGTGGTCGCTGATGGTGCTTCAGATGGTACAGGTGCAGGGCGGGAGGTATGCGGGCCTGCGCCTTCGACAGGCGATTGGCCGGCACCGAAAACAGGGGAAGAGGAGGCAGTGGTGTGGCCTGCAGACACAGAAGGGCGATCCAGGCGTTCCTCCCACTTATTACGGTGCTTGGATGCCATGTGTCGGATCATGCTGGTGGTGGTGAGGTTTCTAGTGTTCATGCCTCGGCTCATTCTGGTGTGGCACAGGTTGCAAACTACAATTCTTTTGTCGTCCGCACTTTCCTTAAAAAAACGCCATACCGCGGAACACCTACCCCTTGGCAAGGTAGATTTACGCAAGGGGGTGCTCCGTGGAACATTTGCGGGCCGGTTTGGTGCGGTCCGCCTTCTTTCTGTAGCCACACCACTGCCTCTTCCAGCCTGTTGCGGTGCTGCAGATGGCTCACCCTCAGGACTGCTGTCATCGCTCGGCTCTACACCTTCCCAGGTGGGGTCAGTCACCTCATCGTCCACCAAGTCCTCCTCCACTTCCTCACTCTGATCATCCTCCTCATGTCTTGATCCCACCACATACTCAGTCATTGACAACTGTATAACATCCTCCTCAACAAGGTCTTGAGACAGTAATAGTGGTTGATTTAATGGCAACTGTGTCTCATCATCATCATCATCATCCACTACTTCCTTTGACCTTAAATGCCGTTCACATCTGTCATCTTCTTGTGATTGGGTACCCTCTAGAGGTTGTGAATCAGGGCATAAGATGTCATGTTCCTCTGCAAGCGTGCTTGGAGAGAGGGTCAAATGAAGGATTGGTGATGAGACGAGCTCCTCACTATATCCCAGTGTGGGATCACTTCTTTGACCAGACTGTCTATGGTGGGAGGAAGGATGATCAGAGTGAGGATTATGTTTACCAGACTCTTGGCTACTGAGAGTGGACTTGGTGGAAGACAGGGTGGTGCTTAACCGACTGGAAGCAGTATCAGCTGACATCCAACCGACCACCTGTTCACAGTGGTCGGACCTCGAGAGTGATGTCCTGCGACGCCCTGTAAAATGAGACATGAAGCTAGGTATGGTGGATGTCTTTCTTTCTTGTGCTCTGGCACCAGGCACAGTTTCTCCGCGTCCTGACCCGCGCCCTGAACTATCAGGATCACGTCCACTTCCCCGTCCCTTTTTACCCGCCTTCTTCATCTTACACGGAATATGTGACTTTGATATTTGAGTTTGAAGACTTAACAGTATTTCTTCCTATTCTGCAACTGTGCAGAGTACACAGAATATGCTGCTAAACTGCGGTGACGCACACTGAATGGAATATGTGACTTTGATATTTTAGTTTGAAGACTTAACAGTATTTCTTCCTATTCTGCAACTGTGCAGAGTACACAGAATAGGCTGCTAAACTGCGGCGAAGCACACTGAATGGAATATGTGACTTTGATATTTTAGTTTGAAGACTTAACAGTATTTCTTCCTATTCTGCAACTGTGCAGAGTACACAGAATAGGCTGCTAAACTGCGGCGAAGCACACTGAATGGAATATGTGACTTTGATATTTTAGTTTGAAGACTTAACAGTATTTCTTCCTATTCTGCAACTGTGCAGAGTACACAGAATATGCTGCTAAACTGCGGCGAAGCACACTGAATGGAATATGTGACTTTGATATTTTAGTTTGAAGACTTAACAGTATTTCTTCCTATTCTGCAACTGTGCAGAGTACACAGAATAGGCTGCTAAACTGCGGCGAAGCACACTGAATGGAATATGTGACTTTGATATTTTAGTTTGAAGACTTAACAGTATTTCTTCCTATTCTGCAACTGTGCAGAGTACACAGAATATGCTGCTAAACTGCGGCGAAGCACACTGAATGGAATATGTGACTTTGATATTTTAGTTTGAAGACTTAACAGTATTTCTTCCTATTCTGCAACTGTGCAGAGTACACAGAATAGGCTGCTAAACTGCGGTGACGCACACTGAATGGAATATGTGACTTTGATATTTGAGTTTGAAGACTTAACAGTATTTCTTCCTATTCTGCAACTGTGCAGAGTACACAGAATATGCTGCTAAACTGCGGCGAAGCACACTGAATGGAATATGTGACTTTGATATTTTAGTTTGAAGACTTAACAGTATTTCTTCCTATTCTGCAACTGTGCAGAGTACACAGAATATGCTGCTAAACTGCGGTGACGCACACTGAATGGAATATGTGACTTTGATATTTTAGTTTGAAGACTTAACAGTATTTCTTCCTATTCTGCAACTGTGCAGAGTACACAGAATAGGCTGCTAAACTGCGGCGAAGCACACTGAATGGAATATGTGACTTTGATATTTTAGTTTGAAGACTTAACAGTATTTCTTCCTATTCTGCAACTGTGCAGAGTACACAGAATATGCTGCTAAACTGCGGTGACGCACACTGAATGGAATATGTGACTTTGATATTTTAGTTTGAAGACTTAACAGTATTTCTTCCTATTCTGCAACTGTGCAGAGTACACAGAATATGCTGCTAAACTGCGGTGACGCACACTGAATGGAATATGTGACTTTGATATTTTAGTTTGAAGACTTAACAGTATTTCTTCCTATTCTGCAACTGTGCAGAGTACACAGAATAGGCTGCTAAACTGCGGCGAAGCACACTGAATGGAATATGTGACTTTGATATTTTAGTTTGAAGACTTAACAGTATTTCTTCCTATTCTGCAACTGTGCAGAGTACACAGAATATGCTGCTAAACTGCGGCGAAGCACACTGAATGGAATATGTGACTTTGATATTTTAGTTTGAAGACTTAACAGTATTTCTTCCTATTCTGCAACTGTGCAGAGTACACAGAATATGCTGCTAAACTGCGGCGAAGCACACTGAATGGAATATGTGACTTTGATATTTGAGTTTGAAGACTTAACAGAATGTGCTCTAATCTGCAACTTTGCACACTAAACAGAATGTGCTCTAATCTGCAACTTTGCACACTAAACAGAATGTGCTCTAATCTGCAACTTTGCACACTAAACAGAATGTGCTCTAATCTGCAACTTTGCACACTAAACAGAATGTGCTCTAATCTGCAACTTTGCACACTAAACAGAATATATGAAATTTTTTTTTTTTGTTTTTTCCCCCCCACACAAAATAAACTGCTGCCCCCACACACAGTAGTCCTAAAAAGGACTTTTGGTTCTTTTTTTTTCACAAATTTGCTTTCTTTCTCCCTACACTGACTTTCCCTTCCTATCCTCATCTCTCCCTGGCTAAGACTGAGCCGAACTCGCTGGTCAGGTGCTATACAGCACCCGACCACGGGTTCTGGCCAGCCAATCAGTGTAATGCCAGCAGCCAACATGGCTGCTGGCATTACACTGATGTCAGAGCCTCCCTGCACGTTTATTGGCTGCGCAGCAGCCGCAAAACGTGCGGGGAGGAGACCCGAACATGGCGGGCGAGCACATGCGGTACTCGTACGAGTACCGCCATGTGCCGAGCAGAGCGATGCTCGAGCCGATCCGAGCATCGGCCGAGCATGCTCGCTCAACACTACATCTAACGCTAAACTTGATCTTTCTGTCCTCAAATGTACGCCTATCTCTTTGGTCTTTTACATTTTGCTTGTTTTTACCGTAGCGCCGGTTTTAGCATGGGTAATAGACTCGAGCCCATAATGTATAAAGATAAAACATAATACCAATAGAAAAATTAAATAAAAAATATAAATAAATACATAATCCAAAATAAGATAAAAAGAATAATAAAAAATTAAAAATATAAAAAATTAAAATAATAAAAATAAAATAACTATAAAATACTGAATAAAAAATAAAGTATAAAAAGTAAAGTAAGTAAATAAAGATGACATAAAATAAAAAATGAAGAATAATAAATATAAAGCAAAAAAAAAAAATAATAAAACTGAAAAAATTAAAAACAGATAATGTAATATGCCATACATAAATAATGTATGGTATAAGTAAATATGAAGCCACAACTTATACAGTGGGGAAAAAGACCTGAAGCGCACCACAAGAGGCTGCTGCCCCATTTTTTTTCCTCCCATTTAAAGGAATCTTTGCAGGGAAAATATTCACTAATGACTATACAAAAGGGCCTGGCCTGAAATAAAGGGAATTAAATAAATTAATGGAATTAAATAAATGTATTGACATCAAGCTTGTCATTATGTCTTATATGTATTAAGGTTATTATATATTATACCTTAGTCTCACTAAACTGTCACACCTTTAAGCAAAAGGAAACTGATAGTTTGCTAAGACTAAGCAAAAGCTATTATCAGTAATCTGCTCAGCTATATACTTAAACAATCACATCACTCTTATAAAATTGAGTATTAAATGTACAAAATAATAATTATAAAATATAATGATGAAAACATGATAGGAAGTTCTCTGCAGGTCTATATTGCTATGAATGTGCATATGTATTTATACAGCCACTGTAAAATGTGAGTGCAATTCATTGTGATTTTTAATTGCATGATATCAGTGTGATAAGGCACTATTGGTGCCCCCTTTTGTCATGTTTTATTTCATGCATGTGGCTTTATAAGGGAGGTTCTGGGAGAGTGACCAACTTATAGAAGAGTCAATATAGCTTCCAGGGTACAGCTTTAAAAATCCCTGAGTCCATTAAATGGTCTGTATATAAGTGCATTTCCAGCCATTCATTTTGTGAGTACACCTTCACTGGTGGCGGTGGTGTGCCTTTCATAGATAGAAAATATCCTAAAGCATATCATACTGAAGCTGACAAAATAGCAGTCCAGCCATGAACTGATAAGCAATTTCTCTCCGACCAAGTGTACAGCCAACCCCAGATATACGTTTTGTCCTTGTTGGGCCTCACCAGTGAGGTACAGTTGATCTCTCTAGACACTGTGAGCAAGGGCTTCACATCTGGATTCCTCTGTTACCCTTAGGGTGACCAGTACTAAAGGTAATTTGATTATGCAAAAGGACTAGTCGGAGAAGCTCAACTAGGAATGGGACTGCCCTAGAATTGAAAAGGCGCTATAGTAATGGTGTCCTACCCAGAGTATAGTCTCTTTTAGCTCACTATTGCATTTAACGGTGTGAAAATATCCTAAAAGCACATCATACTGATCCTGCAAAAATTAAAGTCCAGCCACGAAGTGTCAGGCAATTCTCCTTTGAACAAAAGAAGTAGCCAACCGCAGCTGTATGTTTTGGTCTTGTTGGAACTCATCAATGATATGTAACTAATCTCTCTAGGCACTGTGCGAAAGCATGTTGCTATCTGTTGTCTGTGCAAAAAGCAAGTGAGCAAGGGGAAAGCTGGCTCACACCTAGGCACCTCCTCTATGAGATCCCACCTGAAGCACAACCACAGGTCTGACTGGGAGACACACTAGCAGTAGGTCAGAGGTGCCACAACTAGCAGCAGCAACAGAAGTACTCCAAAAAGTTCCCAGGGCTCTGAGACAGAAAAAAAAAGTAGTGATATTATTTATGTATCAGAGAGTATGCTACTGTCAACAGTTAGTTCATTCCAAATAATACCTATGGCTCCTGCTGCAGAGGAGTATGACTCTGGCTTTGCCGTAGGAGATAGCAAGAGTCATAAAGTGCCCACACATGCTGCCTCTACCTCCACCACTTCCTTTAGCCATATTGTTAAAGTTCCAGGGTTCTTCTGCCATGTCCTGCCAACTCACACTGACTGAGTTCCTGGGAAGGAGTCAAAAACTTCACAAAAACAATCTCAAAGTACACCTTTGGAATGGCAAGGTTGCCAAGATGTTGGCAGTGGATATGCTGCCATATTCATTTGTAGAAAACCAAGGTTTCAGAGAACTGATGTCATGTGTGCTCCACATTGGCATATCCCAAGCCACAGTCATTTTTCCAGGACAGCTGTGCCTGAATTGTACAAGCAGGTGATTAGTGTGGTGGGCAAAGGGCTGAAAAGCATGTATGGCAAGAAAATCTACCTGACAACAGACATGTGGACAAGTGGGCAGAGCACAAACTATATGACTGTGATTGCTCACTGGGTTTCCCTCCCATCACCAACAGTGGACAATACTAGCTTACAGCATCATTGACAGCCAGTAATCGTGCTTCTGGTTCTGGTTGTTTGATTAAAGGGATAGTAACACTTCAAATTCACTAATCCCCAACTTGTACGACTTACAAAAAGAAATTAATTGGCCCAAATCAGTTTCAAAGTCTTCCCCTCTCTCCCCTTTCCCTGACATCAGCTTCTAGCTGACTGCTGGGGAGTCCGATCCTGGGGTCATCCGGCGGCTCTGCAGCAGAGATGAGATAACATTAATGCAGAAAAAAATCCTTCACTGAAATGGTCTTGTACGTGTGCTTGGTTTCCAAACACATGTACAAGACAGTTTCAGTGAATGATTTTTTCTTCATTAATGCGATCTCGGCTCTGCTGCAGAGCCACGGGATGGTCGTACTAGAGACTATCCCTGCAGTCAGCTAGAACGCTGATTGCAGGGAAAGGGGAGGGAGGAGGAGACTTTGAAATTGATTTTCTCTCAAACCATAAAGGTTTGAGAGATGTGATTTGGGACATTTAATTTCTTTTTGTAAGTTGTACAAGTTGGGGGTTAGTAAATTTGAAGTATTACTATCTCTTTAAAAGGCAGCAGCAGCAAAAGGATAGCCCATACCATAGTCACACCACCTTGTGCATGCGAGTTTTGAAAGACAGTTCCACAAAGCTGTGGATGTTTTAAGTAAGTTAGAGCAGGTGATGGAGAAATAGCTTGTATCCCACTCCTTAAAAGCTGGTTATGTGTCTGACATAATCACTGCTTTGAGAATAGGTGATATGGTGCAAGTGTCCTGCTTTGCCCATGTGCTAAATTTCATTGTAACCACTGACCAGATTCCTGGCAGAATCTGAAAACCTCAAAGAGATACTTACTATTGCCCGCAAGATCTGTGCTCATCTTAGTTGCTCCTACAGTGCACGCAACACTCTATATTCCACACAAGATCAAAACAACCTGCCCCATCACCAGCTGAAAATGGAGGTCCCTACCAGGTGGTATTCCACTCTGTACATGCTAGAGCATTTGTACGAGCAGAATAAGGCCATTACACCATACAAAACTGGAAGGATTTGGAGGGGGCCTCTTTGTTAACTGGCCAATGGCAACTAATGTTGATGTATGTGAGCTGCTGAAACCCTATAAGGAGGCAACCATGCTGTGAGTTGCATTTGGGCTGGAATTAGTGAAATTCTACCACTGATATTTTTATTGCAGAAAAAAATGAGGAGCATGGCTGAGGATTCTTACCATAATGACAACACAGACTTGCACCAGCTGGTAAAGGACATGTAAGTGTGCTTTGAATAAGATCTTAGCAAAGTGTCCATTAAAAGCAATAAGGAATACATTCTTGCCACTTTGCTGGCCCCCCCACTTTAAACACAAAATGTCATAATTTCTGCCAAATGGCCATCAGTAGTTTGTCACAATATGGAATCATGACAATCAGCAACAACTCTCTGAGGAATTGGATTCTGTCAAGGAATATTGAGATATGCTTATTGATTGAGTGGAGGGTTGCATTGTAGAGGATGAGAACGAGAAAGTGAGTGCACAAAAACCATCTACACAGCATAGAGAAAAAAAAGGTAGCAAAGCATTTTAACTAGCAGAAGCACCTACATCATCAACCAAAATATCCCATTCTGAAGACAGGGTAATTCATGGGTCTCAGCAGGGGTGGCAAAATCCCAACATTGGTGTTAGTGGTGGTGGCAGCACATCTCTTTGAGACTTGCTTCCTGAGTATGGGTTGGTAACTGACACACAGGAACATTGTGTATCTCCTTCAAGTGGTACCACTGCATATGAGATGGTTTCTGCATACTTGCAGGATAGCTTAATTCTAGGCAGAAACAATCACCACGCACCCAAAGCAGTGTGTGTGGCCAGCATTGACACGTACTGAAGTGGAAAACCTTAGTTGTCCTCCAGCAAGCATTGAGTCTGAACAGGTTTTCAGTGCAGCTGGTTACATTGTCAATGACCAAAGGACTTGGCTATCAAACATCAATGTTGGGAGACTACCTTTCTTAAAAATGAACCAACATCTCATACCATCTGAGTATCAGGTAGCAGAAACCAAACATAACAGATAAAGTCAGGACAAATATTTTAACAGCAGCACAGATGAAGAGGAGGAGGAGGAGGGATGTGAAGAAAGGTTGCTACCATCTACCACATTTGGGACCACTGCTATCACCAGTATAGGTCAATAATCTGAGGAGGATAGAGATTTGACACAAACAGGACAATGATAAAAACTGCTTTAGAAATATACAAATCAATCATACCATGCGACAAAAACGAAGGACAAAGGCACTCTACATGCTAACACATTTTTCAAGGGATATGTTGTTGCAGGACTCACAACTTTGACTTTCAGCTACTTATTTCTCCACTACAGCCCTCAGGAGAAGTAATAGTTTCAGTGGAAAATATTGTACCCATAGGAAACATAGCTGAACATTTTTAAAAAATTTGGCAAAAAAGAGAAAGATCTTGCATTGGCAAAAAAAGCAGAAAACGTTTGTGAAAAAAGAGACAAATCAGCCAGTTTTTTCAGGAACTTTTTCTCACTTTTCACCCATCCCTACTAAAGATTAGGGATAGGTGAAAATTTGTGCCTCAAACTGAAATCGGCGAATAATTGCACTTTTCGCTTGGCAAATAATTTCCCATAAAAAGCTGATTTTCCTCTTTTTCCCACTTTTTTCGCCTAGCTCATTCCATTGAAATCAATGGGAACATTGAAGTTATACACAACACATAGCAAATATTATTTTATTTCACAAAGGCATAGTATAAAAGGGGCATTATGGTGCCTGTGTTGGTGTGGAATGAATCAGTTGAACAGGGAATTTGTTTTGGGGAGCGGTTCTTAACTGGTATTAGATTAATTAATTAATTAAAAAAATAAGAAATCTGTATGTAAAGTGATAGAGACAGGGACCCCCCTGTCTACTAGGGTAGACTGATACTTAACTTGAGAGAGTATGCTGTAGAGGATGATTTGTTAGATTTGTTGTTAGAGGCCGAAGCCCTGAGGAAACATTGATTTGTAGGACTTAAGACTAGTTTGGCACAAGCCCTGAGGAAACATTGATTTGTTGTCAGACTTAGACTTATTAGAGGTCCAAGCCCTGAGGAAACATGGATTTGTAGTACTTAGTCTGTCATGTTGTGACTAGGAAATAAACACACTGACAAGTACAGATGAACTTAATATAAAACTTTATTAAGTACAATAAAGACAGGTAGTAAGGAAACAGGCTGGTGGCAACAAATGACACAACAGTAGTAAGGTAATGACATGAAGTGGCAGTAGATAGTAACACACCTTCACAAGACCAGGGAGGAACAGTGGACTCACTTTCCTCACCCTTCACCAGGCAGGTGAGCAGTAATGGAATGGCCCTTAGACTACACAGGTAGATGCGAGGATAGTGCGGGTACACCACATACACGGAATGAATGGCACACCTTCACGAGACCAGGGAGGAATAGTGAACTCACTATTCTCACCTTTCACTAGACAGATGAGCGATAATGGAAAGGCCCTGGGACTCACACAGGCAGATGGAATAACAGTGAGAGTACTCCACGCTCATGTCTGGATAGTACACCTTCACGAGACCAGGAAGGAACAGTGGACTCACTTTCCTCACCCTTAACCAGGCACACCACATACACGGAATGAATGGCACACCTTCACGAGACCAGGGAGGAATAGTGAACTCACTATTCTCACCTTTCACTAGACAGATGAGCGATAATGGAAAGGCCCTGGGACTCACACAGGCAGATGGAATAACAGTGAGAGTACTCCACGCTTATGTCTGGATAGTACACCTTCACGAGACCAGGAAGGAACAGTGGACTCACTTTCCTCACCCTTAACCAGGCAGGTGAACAGTAACGGAATGGTCCTTGGACTTACACGGTAGATGTGAGGGCAGTGCAGAGTACTCCCACACACACACACAGTCGACAAGAAATTAAAAGAGTGCACCAGTACCCGGACAGGGTATACAATAGGCTGGTAGCCAAAACTGTGGCTCGATAAGGCTGCACACAAAACCGGGACGCCCACGGGAGGTCAAACACACCGACAAGACCAACAAGAGCTGCTAATGGAAGCGAGCGCAGAGAGGAAGGCACAGGCAACACGGAAACCAAACCGAGGCACGGAATGGTAACGCAGCGCAACTATGGAGGGAGTAACCCAAGAGGCAGCCAATCGTTAGAACCGGATCGGGTAGTCAGAGATCACCAGTGGTCGTAGCTGGAATGGGTAGTCAGACGTAGCCAGGGTTCAGAGCCAGAACAGGATAGTCAGGCGTAACCAGGAGTCAGAACCGGAATGGGTAGTCAGACGTAGTCAGCTAATGCACAGGAACAGTAATGGACCAACACAGAAATAAGCTCAGGTACACCACGAAAGGGCAAAGGTAATGACACGGGCTGAGGTTTAAAAACCCTGACAGGTGGGTGGAGCGATGACCTCACCCACAAGTTGACCTATACGAATAGAGACTCAGCAAGAGCGGCAGTCAGGAAGTAAATAATGTCGCACTATTGGCAATATTGCGAGAGGTAATTACCAGGCACCGTGATATAGGCTTGTTAGAAACAAACCCACCCAATTCCAATTTTTTTTTTGTAGGACTATGGGTTTTTTTTAACTTTTTTTTTTTTTCAAAGCGCAAGTCCTGAGAAAAAAAATGCCCTACTGGCCACTGGTCTTTGTCAAATGTCACTTCCTGAGTCTGAGTTCATAATTGCAGAATTTGCAACTGCTGTTCTTGCTGCTGCTGCCGAGATGTTTAAGCAGCAGGATGATTAGGCAGCGGAAAGGGAATGGGATCAACAACAGCAGTAACATGGGTATTGGATGATGAAGGTTCCACTTGCCATGACTAGTTCCAGTGATGTGCCTGAGGCAGTAGCAGCAAAATAAGAAGTTGGCCAAAAATTCTTCTCCACCTGCCTCCTCCAAAATCATAGGTGTGTTATAAGAATAGACATTTTTCCCTTGAGAGAAGGAACTGTGGCTCTCACCAACAACTGCAATGTGCACAGTGTGTGTGGTAAATAACATCTGGGGCACAACTGTATCCAAACACCATGACACCAGAACCCAAGTATTGCTGCTGTCAGTATACCTCTTGTCCTGACCCCGCTAAGGACACCTGACAACTTGCTGACAGTTTAATAGTAATGATGAACACTCCCTGCCAGCCCCTTAGCATATTCTGCAGTATGGAATCTCCTCAGATGCCGCTTGATGACCTGGTATAGATTCTCCTCCACCAAACTGGCATGTGTGGTCAGTACATTACACAGTGTGCAATGAGTAGAGACTAACTGCCATATCCTAACATCAACAGATTGGCTATCATTTGGCAGGTGAAGTAACGATGAACAAGGTGGACTGGCAGAAGATGTAGTTGTTACTCTAGAGGAAGAAGGTGATGGTGATGGCCCTCACCCGGAGATCTGAAGCCCGGGGTGGAAATATATTGCATTAACCCTTTACATGACAGAGGAGTGTGCAACTGCAAAGCATTTCAATGTGTACCTGTCTTGCACTCAAGGGGCTAAATGAAAAAGTAGACTACACTTACCAGCCAACACTGGCTGGTGCACTGGTTCTTCTCTCCTCTCCATCCTCTTGGTCTGCGGGTAGGTAAGCAAGCAATCAATCTTCTCTTCCTACTGACATCTGCCCCATGTATTTATTGGCTGGCTGTCTCTTGCCCCGGATGCATGCCTCAGCCTTCTCACTTTAGCTATTCTGTTGCTGCTTGCTTTTTTATATTACAGATGCTTGCTTTACCCGAAGAACTTGCCGTTTCATCTGGAGTCAGTGCCCTAAATCCGGCAGCTGGCCTGTCCTGCTCTCACTAGTACTACCCTTTTCTCCCTCCCTTCCCATTCCCTTTTCTCCCTTCCCATTAAATTCACCAAGATCCCTTGGGGTGTTTTAGGGGGACTGAACAGCATTCTTCAGTAGTGCTCACTTCATCCTCCTCCTTAGACTCAGTTGACACATAAGAGTCCTTCCAGCCCATCCATTTGTTATTTTTAAACCTGCTCATAGTGATAGCAGACACTATGAGCCTCTCCTGCCTCAATTTTGGAAAAAGATCACAGCAGAATAGCACAGCACGTCTACCTAGCTCTGCAGCTGCTCTATTGTGTTTTATCTCAGCAAATATGTCACATTTTTATAGCGAAAAGGCGAAAACAACGTAAATCAATGGGCAGAAACTTTCTAGCCATTTAAAAAATGGCGAAATATTTTGGCCAATGGGCAAAACATGTGAGAAATGTAATCGCTAGTTTTAAAGCTGATTTTCCCGAGAAAAAGTGGACAACAAAATGTTTTTTGTGGAACTTCTTGCGGAAACACTGTGAGAGATTTAGCCCACCCCTACTAATGATCTGTGCATGATACACATGCACACTTATCTGTGTTACATTTACCTGTCATCCACTGTCATCTCCTTCTGTCTCCCTTATTTCTCTTATCTCTTGGTCTTTCTTCTCTTATCTTCTCTTCTTTCTTCTCTCTTCTTCTTCCCTTCTCTTCTTCCTTCAATCTTCTTTACATTAAACCTGTAATAAACAGTACCCACACATCTTGAGTGCCAGAGTGGTATGTATCTCTCTAGGCCTCAAAGGGTTACGATATGTAGAAATGTGCAGGTCAATAATGTAAGACATGGCAAAAGTTCCTAAGAACAATCCCCATTTAATATATGTCCATCATTTTCTCATACCTGAGAAAAATTGCCCAAATAAAAATAAATGTTATTTTCCCTTTCTCCACCACTGTTGACGGTGGAATGCAGAAGGAGCACCTCCCCCTAGTACCTTACTGGGCGATGCCCATTCCATTGTGAGGGAATTTGTACAGAATCTGGGGCAGTCTCTGTTCAACTTCCCTCACAGCCGGAAGTATGCTTACGCACCCAATCAACTTTGAGGGAGGATTGGATGAACCTGCTCAATGCTGATTGGATGGGAACTTGTATCTCAGCTGCCTGTGTCTACTCAATCACACAGCATTTTAGGGTATTTGGGTAAACATCCTTTTCTCCCTTCTTACACCCTCAGATTCACAGAGATATCGGCCAAATCAGGAGGGAACTTGGATTGCAGCTGTCTGTTTTGTTTACACAGTCATATAAAATGTAGGGATATTTGGGGTAAACCTCATTTTTTCACTTCTCACTCCCCAGACTCCCCTAGCACAGAGAAAACAGACAGGTCAGGAAGGAACTTGGTTCAGGGCTGCCTGTGTCTACTCAGTCACACAAAATGTTGGGGATTTGGACTAAACTTGGGCTAAAATTCCATTGCTCCCTTCTCACATCACATGCCCAGACTTCCCTAGGTCAGACATAACACACAGATCAGGAAGAAACATGGATCATGGCTGTCTGTGTCTTCCCAGTCAATCACACAAAATTTTGGGGTAATTCTCCCTCCCTGTATACTATTCTTCCCGGTGTAGCAGTGGAAGGCAAGCTGCTGGGTGGTCATTCAGTCTAGGGGTGGGCGAAATCTCTTGCCGTGTTCCCGCAAAAAATTATGTGAAAACCACGTTGTTGTCTGTTTGTATATATATATATATATATATATATATATATATATATAATGCAATTTTTCTTAATACTTTTTTATTTAATAAATTCTTTTTGTGATTATGTATCCATCTGTCACGCTATCCTCTCCCTTGGTATTTGATACATGCTGTACTATTTGTTCTATCTGGTAAGTAGGGGGACACTCATTTACACTGTGAATACCCATTACATCTCAGTGTTACTCTTTGCCCAGCATGTGTTTGTGTTTATTCCCTATGAGAAACATCGAGCTGTATGGAGAAGAGAAGGGAAATATTTATTGATCGGATACAGATGCGTCTCTTCTTTTTTGATTTTCTTATGGAGCCTGATTGCAAACACAAAGAATGGCATACTATGCCAGGCTGACACCCTTTTTATACTATCACTGCAGGAAAAGAAGGGAAACTTGACATATGGTGGGGAGAAATTCAGTCTCTCCATTGATTTCAATGCAATGAGCTAGGCAAAAAAACAAAACAAAAAAAACAGTACTATCAGTGTAAAATTTCCAGCTCAGTCAAATTTCTCCTGTTTCCCTTTGAAGCTAATTATTTCCCCAAGCCTAGTGGAGAACAGTCGAATACAGGGTATCAGGCAGAATCTGCAAACATTCCATCTCTCTGAATTCTCTAAGCTGGTGGCAGGGAAGATTCATTATTTTTACTAACTCTTCTATTTCTCACATGTCCTTAGCAGATCAGATAAAGGTCATAGTGGCAGAACTACATTGTAGGGGATGGTTTTATACTGCTGAACTAACCATCAAGGTATTTGGTTGAAGTTGTGCCAGTTGTTTCACATGAGAGCAGATGTGTCAATTGTTTGCAGTCTTTCACCTATTTCATATTGATTACTTACTTACACTATACACATTGCAGTTACTGATTAAAGGCACATTTCCTTTCGACTCTCAAGGGAAAATAATATTCCAACAAACCCATCATTTTGGAGGAGATACAGGAGAAGCAGCATAACTGGCCAATTTCTAACCTATGTCAAGTGGAAATATCATTGTACCATCGCCTTTCTCATATCACTGATGATGATCCCAGTCTCATGGAGCAGCCTAATCTTCCTTCTGCTTAAATGATTAAGCAGCAGAAACTACAGCAGTAGCAAATGCTGGAATGCCATTAGTGACATTTGCCAATGCCAAACACACCATCACGCACTGCTGGCATTTTGGTCTCAGGGCTTATTTTTGGCAATGGCAAAGTCATGCAAAACAATTTTCTTCAGAGCTTGGGATTTAAAAGACTAAGTCTTGCAAAACATTTTTATCGTGGAGTTATCGCTCCACTTCCTCAGGGGGTTTTCAAAAAACCCCTGAGGAAGTGGAGCGATAACTACACGATACGCGTCGGGTTATCCCCAGTACGGCACTCATGCTATTGGTCCCGCCTACGCCCCCCTGCAAGTTCTCCCATTCGCTTCTACCAGACGGTTCACAACAGGTTACTGTCCTTAGCGTTTGCCCGAAAGCCACGAGGTGAGACTCTCAATAGTAGAGAGTATTGTGTCTTATGACTGTGCACATTATCACGGAGGACTTTATTGGGATATCTACATTCCCGTGTGGGACACTCAGAGGATTCCTGAACGGACGATTCCTCTTTCTTACACCATCAGGACAGACACACCGGATAAGGTTCATCTCTCACCATCATTTTTGAAGACGGAGGCTGTGGAAAGAAGACTATTTGGGATGCAGTTCGAAGGCTAGTAGAGGTGGGACTTCTTATATGCATCAAGCCCAAGAGGGGCTAAATGTGAGTGCAATATTTGTTGTATATTACATTTTATATGGATTATTAAAATACTACACTTAGTTTGGATTTTACTTCTCTCTGGTTTTTTGTTTTGTTTTGCACTTTTACTTACTGCAGATTGAATATAAACATTGTCTCCATTAAATTATTATCTCAAATAAATGCATTTACTTTATATCTATTCATGTAAAATATATTTTCTCTGATATCTTGAATCTCCTTATATATGATATTTCGATAACCTAGCTTGGGAGCTCAGGTATTTGCTCTATATTTTTTCCAGTATGCTGAAACCATCACACATGCAGTGTGATTACTCCTAGTATCTATACAGTGTTCCTGTGTATCAGTTACCAAATCCCATATAGATGTGCTACTACAACTACCACCACCACCACAAATGTTGAATTGCTGCACCTGAGACCCATGAATTGCTTTACGTGATGATAATGATGATGATGATGTGTACAGAAATATGTTGGGAATGGGTGGTTGATGTTGTCTTTCCTCCTGCTCTTGCTGGGCTAAACCCTTTGCTAATATCCTTTTTATTATGCTTTCTGGTATTTCTTTGGGCCCTAAGTATCTTTCTCTCATCACCCAGAATGCAAGCCTCTGCTCACTCTATAAGCATTTCTTCATAATTTTGAACGTAATTTGATTCCTCAGAAAGATGCTACTGATCATGACTCCTTGTTTTGACAAACTGATCATGCTTTGGCAGGAATTTAGAAATGTTGTGTTTACACTATGGGGTCCAGAAAAGTGGTAAGAATGTATTCCTCACTGCTTTCCATACATACTATATAAAGATCTTGCTCACAGCATTTTAACATGGCCTTTACCAGTGGATGCATGTCTGTGTTGTGATTATGGTAAGATTCCTCAGGCATGCTGTTCTTTTTGTCTGCAATAAATATATCAGTGGAAGAATTTCACTAATTCCATCGCCTGCAAAACTAACCATTATGGTTGCCTCCTCAAAAAAGTTTCAGTGGCTCACATATATATCACCAATTAGTTGCCATTGCCCAGATGAAAAAGAGGCTCCCTCCCAGCCTTTCACTTTTGCATTGTGTACTCACTAATTGCCTTGTTCTGCTTGTATAAATGCTGTAGCAGGTAGAAAGTGTGGAATTCCACCTGGTAGGGACCTCCATTTTCAGCTGGTGATAAAGCAGATTGTTAATTTCTTGTATGGACTATAATGTAATGTGTTCACTGTATTTGTGGCTAAAATAAGCACAGATTTTGTGGGCAACAGTCAGCATCTCTCTGAGTGTTTTGAATTCTGCCAGTAATCTGATCACAACTAAATTTAGCACACGGGCAAATCAGAGTACATGCACTATATCACCTTTCCTCAACACAGCTATTATGTTGGGGTCAGTATCAGCAGACACAAAACCAGCTTTTAAGGAGTGGGGTACAAGTCATTCCTCTGTTACCTGATCTAGTTTATTTAACACATCTGTGGCTTTGTGGAACCATCTCTAAAGTCATGTATAAGGCAGCATGCGGATTGTATTGGCTATCCTGCTGCTGTCTTTTAATTATAGTATCAGAACCACAGCAAGATTACTGGCTGTCACCTGAAGTTATAAACTAGTTTGCCCACTGGTGGAGGGAGGGAACCCCAGTGAGCAAGCGCAGTCATGTAATCTGTACTCTTCCACTTTTCCACATTTCTGTTGTCAAGGTGATTTTCTTGCATATGAGCTTTCCAGCCCATTGTCCGCCACACTAACTACCTGCTTGTACAATTCTGACAATGGTCCTTTAAAAATAACTGCGGCATGTGATATACCAGCAAGGAGCTACACATGCAATCAGTTCCCTAAAACCTCAGTTTTCAACAAAAGGATGCGCCAGCACTGCAACTGCCAACATCTTGAAAACCTTGCCACTTCAAAGGTGTACTTGTGATTGCTTTATGAAGTTTTTGGCTCCTTCTTAAGAACTTAGTAAGTGGGGGTAGGCAGGACATGGCTGAAGAACCACATAACATTATTGTTTTAACAAAATGATTAGAAAAGATGGTGGAGGGGGTGGCAGCATGTGTGGGCAGTCTATGACTTTAGTCACCAGCTACAACTCAGAGTCATATTCCTCTACAGCAGGAGCCATAGCCATCAACAACACTACCTCTATAATGCTCCCCAGAGCCAGGGGAACTTTTAGGATTTATCCTGCTGCTAGTTGTGGCACCTCTGACCTGTTGATGGTGTGCCTTCCAGTCAGACCTGTGGTTGTGCTTTAGTTGGGAACTCATTGAAAAGGTGCCTAGGTGGGAGCCTGTTTTCCCCCTGCTCACATGCCTTTTACACACACAACATATAATAACATGCTTTGGCATCATGAGTGAAGTAACAACATATTGTGGACTTCATAGACTGAGGGGTTCCTGAAGAGTCTAGATGATTCTGCAATTGTACAGCTACTACTAGCTGTCAGAGGTGCTACACTTCCAATAGCAGCAGAGACACTCATTATAGGTAAGGTTTTGGATCTTGATAACCAGTGTTATTGCTGCTGGTCAACCAAAAATAATGTGTGTTTGTGTATGGCTGGGTGGAGTTGGAAGTGGTGACTATGTTGATGATGGCTGTCAGGATGATTGTATTTTTTGGGCATATTTGCTTGTAAAGGATCAGACTTTGAAATTGTTTTCTTAAACAATTTATAGGCAGGCACAGTGCTCCTTTTCAGTGGTGGAAGATTTAGTCTTTTTCCTTTCACATATCTTGCCAGCCATTTCATCATCTCTATCACTCTCAACTTAATCTGTATCTGGAGAAGAGGAGGATGGGGAAGGAATATATTTTAGATCTTCATCAGCATCATCATCATCAGACATTAGGTTATCCTCAGCATCGCCCACTGCTTCTCCCCCACTATTTTTGTATTCCTCTAGGCTTTTAGAGGTCTCAAACAATTTATTTTTATCTTTACAATGTTTGCTTTAACTTTCAGGACAAGTGTTTCTGTGCTTGTTTAGCTGCTACACCTTTTTCCACTATGTCATCAACACTAGAATGCAACTCACTGTCATCTTCAGTGTCTTTAGATGGTTTAATATCAATTTAATACTAGTACTGGTAATAGTGGAAGTTTTTGTTAGACTTTGACAAAGTGCCTCCTCAGGAGGAGAAGGATCATCATAATTTTTTGCACATGATGCAGCAACCATGACAACAGTCAGATTTTGGACCACCACTCTGCACCTACCTTTTTCACCCTCCCCTTAACCACAATACATTTGCTGGACAGTTTTAAAGGGAAGTTCACAACAGAACCAATAGTGTTTGATGTCTTGCACTCTACAAAACTCTCTTCTATTGTCATTTTATGGCCAGTTATTGATAATACTGGTCAGATCAGGAAGAAACTTAGATAATGGCTGCCCATGTCTTCCAATCAGCCACTGAAGATTTTGGGGTAATTGGGATAAATCTCATTTGTTCCTTTCTAACACCCCCAGACTCTCCTTGCACAGAGAGAACATCAAGATCAAGAAGAAACTTGGATCACAGCTACCTGTGATTTCCCAGTCACACAGAATTTTGGGGTATTTGGGGTAAATCTCCTTTGCTGTTTAGTCACACCCCCAGACTCCACTAGCACAGAGATAACAGCCAGATCAGGAAGGGACTTGGATCATGGTTGCCTGTATCTTCCACGTCAGTCACAAATAATACTGGGGTATTTTGGATCAACTTTCTTTCTCCCTTCCTCTCCTCCAGAGTACCCCCATACTCCCCAAATACAGAGAACACAATTCCTGCCTACAAAACTCCCTAAACTACACTCCAACTTTGCTTAATTTTCCTGTCCTAACTAGCTCAAACATATGGTGTTTGCTCTATCTCTCACAAACACAGAATGATATGCTGAGGGAACGTGACAACCCTTTTATACTATGCGTGTGGGAAAAGAAGGAACACTTGTAATGTGGTGGGGAAAAATCAGTCTCCCTATTATTTTGAATGCAATGAACTAGGTGAAAAAAAGCCCCAAATTTCCCAGTTGGTGGGAAGTGTTATTTTTCTCCTGTTTCGCTTTTGAGACAAAATGTTTTGCCCATCACTAGTGGTGAGATCATCATTCAGTACTTGGAGGTATTACTGAAGGATCTGATAGACAGAAGCTTTCAAAAGCTTCTTCTCTATGTAAGTATAGAATAACTTTCTTTCCTATATAAGCTGCTACCTCATGAACTATTTATCATCAGAATGGAAGGCAGGCTGAGGAACAGAGGAGCAAATTCTACGTGGCAAAATATTTTCTTGCTATCATTGCTAGTATTGTCCTAAAGGACCATGATGGCCATAACATTTTCATCTCTTAGTATGTTCCCTTCAAACATGATGTCAGTATTGGTTTTCTGCCATCTCTCCTGGAATGTTGGTATGAATCTCCAGTCAGTCATCACTGTTACCTTTTTATACACTATTCTTCCCTTGTTCAGCACATGATCTAAGCATTTCCTGTCAAGTAGTTCCTGCTGCTGTATTTAATACTCTCTGTTCAGCTGCTGACTACTGCTTTTATTTGAATTCCCTTTTGCTCACCGATTTGGATACATTGTTTTGTCTTCTAGTTGCCAATTCTGCTCTCTTTGACAACTCTTCTGCTTGCCGTTTTGGATACCTTTTTGATCTTCTTTTGCCAAATCCTGCTCCCCTAGACCATTCTACTGTTTGCTATGTGAGTACTTCTTGTTGTCAACCTCAGTGCTCGACCATCCATCTTATTGGTGATTCAGACTGTGTAACAATCCCTCTGTTGCCAGTTCCACTGACAAGTCTTCTCTTCGCCGCAACAGCTGACCTCTGGTATTCCTATTGCTAACGGTTTCAGCCTCTGAGTCTCCATCCTGTTCTTTGAATCCCTTGCTCCAGGTGCTTCTCCTAGCTACAGGCTTTCCCCAGTTCCCAGTATAATTGTGCTAGCTAGCTGCTTACCTGGTTCTCTTGCATCTCCTTCTTTGCCTCCACCAGTTTAATGCAATCTATGTTGTCTATTATGTCCTGACAACCTGCTTCAGCTTCCCTGTTGCTTTTTCCTGTACTTCCTATTATGCTACATAATCTGTATTACCGACTGGAAAGTTCTTACTATCCTAGTAGGGACATCCTGAGATATCAATCTTCTTTGGTGGTGGCTACCTATCCTTGTGGAGGGCAACTATATGTCAGTCTGAGATGCAGCAAGACCCAACGGAAGGTAGTACTCTCACACAAGCTCAACTCCCCAGCTCTGCATCCAATCCTTCACCTGCTGCTCTCAGGGAAGCTTTCTACTATACTCCTGATGAGTTATCCAGTGTAGATTACTAGCTGCTCTGGAAGATGCCATCCAGCTTTGAAGCAGGCATCATTAGTTTGGCTCTAGCTGCAGCAAGACCTGGCAGAAGGTAGCCTTCAAACCATAACTCCACTCCCAGTGACGGACTTTAGGAGTCACTTCCCTGTGAGTTTTCCCTATTCCTGTGGTTCTCTACCATAAACGTTCTTGGATAATTAGAACTGACATATGATGACTTTCAAACTGAAATGCTCCTCAGTTTATTTATACTCAGTTCAACAAAGTGCAGGAGGGAAGTACATTTCAAATGAGTAAAAATGTTAGAAAAAGAGGCCATAGTCTATAACTAGAGGGACACAGGTTTAGACGTAATGTAAGAAAGTTTAACTTCAGTGAGAAGGTAGTAGATAAGTGGAATAGCCTACCAGCAGAAGTAGTACAAGTTAATACAGTGCAGGCCAAATAATGGCCAAATAAGGTTTGAGATATTTACAGTAGGAAAATGGGCAGACTAGATGGGCCGAATGGTTCTTATCGGCTGTCAAATTCTTTGTTTTTATAACGTGTCATTTTTTCTCGAAAGTTGCAAGACATTTACACAATTAAAAGGAAAACATTCAAGTATCCAAGGGGTTAAAAGTCCAATTTTGCTAGCTGCTAACATTTACTTTTTGCTTTTCATATGTTTGAATGATCCAGCTTTTTTATATTGACATATTATTTATGAAATAATTTTTCAGAGTGAATTAAATTAATATGAACTGCTCAGAAATCATGTCATCTTGCCTAAAATACTTAATAATTTAGGTAGATTAAAGGAATGGAAATGCCATTATGTTCATTTGAGCCTCAAAAATTTAATATTTGATTAATGGCACTTAGGTTTTTTTCTTCTGGAGAGGAAAGTGACCTTGAAGTTATAATTTAAGATGAGATGATAAAGTTATGAATGAAGAAAGCAGGGTGTTATTTTGTATAAATTGGTATTGACTTCAAAAATATGTCTCTAATGATACTGCACATATTAATTGTAATGTATATTGGGCCATAAAATGTCATCTCTTGCTTCACAATGAACTGGAGACTTCTCTGGGGTCAAGGCAAACCATTGATACTGATACAAGTAATAACATGCATGCTTGGACATGAATTGGTGACCTTCTGGTTTTCTGAACTTACCAGCCTGAACCACTAGTGGGAGTAGGCTAAATAGGATTCTGTCCAGCTAGGTTGTTGATTCTGTTATACTCACTTGGACTCCTGGAACACTTCACCTCACCTGAGTGGTGTTTCAAGTCAGGTGCTTCCTGTCAGCGGGCATTTAAACCTGCCTCCGTGAGCACTCATTACTCACTTGTTTTGGTCTGTCCTGTGGCTCAGCATTCCTGATCATGAATGTTACTCTGGTTTTTACCCTGACTTGTTCCTGACTTTATTTGACGTCTTCTGCATTGGACTTTGGCATGTATCTAGATATTGATTGTTTGCTCCCTGAATTTGAACTATGCACTGTTTCTACACCTAAGAACCTTTGCTGCCTGCCCTGACTTTGGATAGCTTAACTCAGACTGCCAGTTTGGCACTTCATCTGGACTTTCATTACTTTGTTCATGATGAACAAATCCAGGGGTGCAATCCCTGGAAGTAAGAGGTTGATTCTTACAGCTAGTGTTATGCCCTGGACTTTGACTCAGACTGTATGACTTTGCTTTGCTTTGTTAGGTTGGTACTTTGCCTTGGACTTCACTAAATCATGCCAGAGGATGCTTAAACCTTGGACCTTGTATGTTATAGGGGAGGTGTTTGGGTAGAAGGGATCGATAGTGGTGGAAGAGGGAGTGAAAGAGTGAGAATAAAAAAGAGATGGGCGAGAGAGATCCACTAGTCCTGATCCTGAATGCCATCTTGTATGTAACCTGGTGAAGATGTTCTTCTACCATGTTCAGATAAGTGACTTCGCTTGTAAAGGTTCTAAGCTGACATTTGAAGGTAGCTGAGCCTGTTTTTTTTCATTTTAGAAATCATATGGTTGCTTTATTGCTGTGTGATTGACTAAAAAGGCAAATTAAACAAAAAGTAAACACTTAGGCCTCGATAGTATTACACCGCTAAAAAAAAATCAGGCATTGTGTTCTTTTTAAAGTAAGGTTTTAGTATCCTATTACCCGAGTTGTGAAAAGAAAACCAGTGGTAATTATATGCACCGCCAGTCGAAAAAAGCTCATAATAAACAACTAAAAACAAATCGCAAGTATCATCCTATTACCGAAGGTTAGTATTACCGTGTGTTTTGTGGTTACATTTTCTGTCAGGAATTCTGTGCCTCAGATGCATGGAAGCCAGAATGATGGTTTCAAAACAATCATTGTTTGAACAAAAGCAGTGCAGAATACAGTATACATCATAGAAATCTGACATAGAGTGCCTCCCTTCGACATATTAACTCCCCCTTTGAAACTCGACATATAGTGCTCCCATGACCTTCTTTCTCCATTTTAATTTGGCAAATATTACTCACATTTGAAATTGTTTATTCTCAAATTTTTTTTCGGCATGCCCTTATTGTATATGTATTGCATAATTAACTCAGTGAGTAGGAGAGAGGTAGCAACCCATTGCATGGATCACCTATGCAATGGGGGCATGTCAGGAGGAGTCCTGATGCCCCCCTCGAGGTCTGAATGATATATTTTTAATAAATCTAACAATATAATAAAGCCCATATAACAAATGTTACACATTTGCTATATGGGCTTTATTGAAAAGGCTGGCAATTGTCACCCGCATTGATTACCTATCCTACTGGATAGGTGATCAATGCTAGGAGGGTATTATGAGGGGTCCCGATACCCCTCTTGAGGTCTGAGCTTTTTTTTTTAATAAACGTTATTATATTTTTTATATTTTATATTATTAAACATATACAGGCAAGGTATACTGTCGCATACCTTGCCTATTAACCCTCTGAGTACCAGAGGGGTAGCAAACAAATTGCAATGAATTTCTACCTCTCTGGTACTCATAGGGTTAATTATGCAATACACATACAATGAGGGCATGTCAAAAAAAGTTAGAGAATAAGCAATTTCGAATGTGAGCAATATTTGTCAAATTAAAATGGAGAACGAAGGTCATAGGAGCACTATATGTCGAATTTCAAAGGGGGGTTAATATGTAGAAGGGGGAACTCTATGTTGGATTTCTATAATGTGGTGAACACAGCTAACACCTAACCTGACACGTATGCCTATTTCCTTGACCTTTGACATTTTGCATGTTTTTTGGGCTGTAGTTTAAGGTGTAGCTGAATAGAAACAGACAGCGCCATTTTTGTTAGTACGTAGAAATGTGCTGTCTATGCCAGTTTTGTTTTACTGTGGTTCTACAATAGAATACCTGTAAAACACATATTCGCAAAATACACGTTGCTTGTTTATACTGTAATGCCTGTTTTTGGAGCGGGTAACAGTATCGAGCCCCTACTTTGGGTCTAATGAAACAGTCTGCTTTCTACAAATGCTTAATTGTTGCGCTTAACTCTGTAAATGCAATAGCATTTTTTATGTATTTGAATAGGCACCTGATGTATATTTACAGGGTGGACTGCAGTCTGTCTGTCTTTCTGTCTGTCTGTCTATCTATCTATCTATCTATCTATCTATCTATCTATCTATTATTTTTATATAATCAAGTTTGTGCAACCACAAGCTCTCCATGTATCCATGCTTTAGTGCGTGTGTTTGTGTGTGTGTGTGTGTGTGTGTGTCTGTGTGTTTGTGTGTGTGTGTGTGTGTGTGTGTCTGTGTGTGTGTGTGTGTGTGTGTGTGTGTGTGTCTGTGTGTGTGTCATTGTTGAAATGGAATCAGTACAGACAGTACAAAAATTAAATTGGATTTTTATGAGAAAAGCAGAACTTTTGACATGCACAGATGCTGACATTTTACTTAATACTTACAAAATCTATTTTTGTAAATGCTGAAA
This sequence comes from Rhinophrynus dorsalis, assembly GCA_037306005.1. Classification (NCBI taxonomy): domain Eukaryota; kingdom Metazoa; phylum Chordata; class Amphibia; order Anura; family Rhinophrynidae; genus Rhinophrynus; species Rhinophrynus dorsalis. The sequence continues at coordinate 364,334,694 of CM074718.1, read as the reverse complement.
GTATAAATGATTAATTACCAGTATATATTACCAGTATATATTTTGCAGATGTAATTATAATTTTGAATTAGCCAAGCACAAGAGAACTAAAATGTCAGTCAATATGACAGTGAGTTTCCCCTTGTGTTGTCCTTCAGGAGCATGACACTTTAATATGCTTTTTTTCTTCTCTAATAACAAGGTGAATCCCAGCAGAATCCAGCAGCTTTTTCTGAAATTAAATATAAAAGTCATGTCAGGTTGCTTTTCAAATATTTTAAGAGAATGAAACATAGAATTACTAACTGACAAAAGTTTATAATTGCATCAACAGTACCAGGGGGGTTAGTAGGAATTTGAAGTCACAATGTCAAAATTTGATTTAATTTGCAGCATTTTTTCATATATGCCTGGACACAGATATACTTAAGTGAATCATACAATGATAGCTTAGTGTCATAAAGTTACTGGTTCTCTTGTTCGGTGAGTTCAGTGGTAATTCCTCCAATTTCCTACCCATTCTACTCGCTCCTGCCCTGTTCTGCTTACTGCCACACCCATTTCAGAGAAAATCCCACCTCTATGATGATTAAGCGCCTCCCATGTGATGCCACAAATCATGTAATGAGGACAGGGGCGGATTGTGGTGCAATACCAGCCAGGGGGATTTTTTTTATTTAACTGGCCCACTAGCTGGTATTCTAATCTGTATTCATATATTAAAACCCTTTGAGTGTCAGAGGGGGTACGTGAAGCATTGCTGTGCAATGCTTTGCTTACCCCACTGGCACTCAAAGGGTTAACCTAGCTCACTAGATGCATTGTTAAAGAGGCATAAATGGTTAGCTATTAACCCCTTAACATACTGTATGCAATAAATGATCAGTTATTAACCCCCTGCATGCCAGAAAGGTGTACAGAAATGTGTTCTGTGATTAACCCATTGAATGTCTCATTGGTGCACAAGACATTGCACAGGAATATGTACCTCAATGAATAACCCCTTGTGTGCAAAGGAGGCATAATTCATCAGTAATTCACAACTTTACTCACCTTTCTGGCATACAAGGGGTTGATTACTGATGAATTATGCCTCTATAGCATACAAGGGGTTAATCCATGAGGTACTGCACCTATGAGGAATTCAACTGGTTAATAACAGAATAAAATATTGCTGTAATCCTGTCTGGTATGCAAATGGTTAATAAGTGAGCTATTCCTCTCTAACGCATACAGTGGGTTAAAGGGTTAACAGAAGGTAAGTTAAGCCTTTCTAACAATGGGTACAATTAGTTAAAAATAATTAAATAATACCTATTTAATCTGCTACGTAGTTAGGCCCCAGAAGTTCTAATCAATCATGCACTGCACCAGGACACACAATGCAAGCAGAGCAGGGCCAGCTAAGTCAGCCTTGGGGGCGGACAGGTACAGAGAACAGGACCCGGTCTTCACTGCTGCAGGGCTTTGGTGAGTGAGTTGTGACTTGAGTTCATAGAGTTGTGGGCTGGAGAGGTGAGATCATCTGATCTCCCTACCGGACCATAACTGAATGGCCCACCAGGGGATGCCCGATCCCCCGATAGGGCAATCTGTCCCTGAATATGGACACTCCAGACCCTATCTCTGTGTGTTTCTCTGAATTCCAGTGTCAAGAAGTTTCCTAGGTGTGTTGCTTACTGGTTAGAGTAATGTGCTAAAATTGCTAGCTGTTACTTAAGAAAAAAAACAGCAACAAAAAACATTTACAGAAAGACAACCTACTGGAAAGCCAGATACATTCAAGCCAATTCAAGCATGATGTATTTGATGACCTTATCATATGGTTCAAGTCAAACAAGCCTAGCATGTTATACTGCACATCTAATATCATGCCCCAGCAGTACAATTATTTATCCAGTATAGTATCTTACTGGCATTAAAAAAAAGATCGACCTGGAGTCCATGTTCACATGTTCTTTGTGGCTATACCACCACAATATATATGCCAAAATCCTATATGTAGTAATCATTGCCTTCATAGAACTACTTATATCATAACTGTAGTTTGTGAAGACTGCAAACAAAATTAAAATAAAGGCATCTTTAAATTCATATTTAATGTATGTTACATTATTGATAGATACAGTGAGTGTGATGTACAAAGCAGAACAAGAACAAGTCTAGGTCAAATCAATTGCACCACAGGGGACAAACAGAAATCTGTAATTTAAATGGGGATTTAAATCCTTTGATTGCTAGAGAGGTATTGCTTCACAGTGTAATGGAGTCCTCTATATCATTCCATGGGTTCATTTAAAATCAAAGGGAATTTGAGGGGATTATTATATGCCCACTATGGTGAAGCTGGTTTGAACCAGAATTTCTCCAATTCACCTTAGTGCATAAATAAGATGGTATTTTAAAAAAGTGTTATATAAGCAACTAAAAAGATGTTAATGAAAAAATGTGATTAACTCCTTGACATTAAATGGTTAATATTCATGTGTAGAATATATGTTTGTAATTCATGTGCAGAATATCTCTTTGACAGTCTAAAGAAAATCTGAGCATAAGCTTGATTATTTTTTTTATGTAGTCAGAGGAAGTTGCTTGATATTTGATTCTGTCTGTCAAAAATCCTGGAACGCAGCAGACTATTAAAGTGCCCACTCTCATGAGATATTTGAGAGACAGACAGCAAGTACAAAACATTCATGTGAGAGTGACGACAGAGCTAAGATGATCAAATCTGCACAGCAGCTGTGGGAGACAAATATAAATTATATACAATAAACCAAAATGTTTAGTTCTTTTGAAGAAATTAGGTTAGTGAAATATAATTTCTCGCTACTTGCTAAGGCAATTATTATTACTGAGCATTCATAGAGCAAATGGAAAGTACAAAGTTTTGTGAAGGTGCATTGCTTGTTATGTCCACTGTATAGAATCTTTGTATGCTGGTGTTAAAATATTTTGCTGTAGATACAGCAATGGAACAATTTCTTGCTGTTACATTATATTAACATATACTATTTTAAGACTTTTTCCAGCTTTACATATGAATAAAGTTAAGAGTTTAGCATCACAAGCCTATACAAAGTCTAGCCTACAGATGTGTTATGTGACCACAGAGGTTTGGAACATACAACGTTCTATCAATAAACACCATTGTAGATACAGACATAGACACATTGATAGAGTCATCATTTTAGGAAAGGTTCCTGTTCAAACCTTTCAGTTTACATATGTATGTTGAAAGGATGTGTGAACTAATTGCAACCTTTAGTGATCATTAAATACAAATATCTGCAACAAGAAATAACACAGCTGCCTTAATGTATACCATAGCCCTTGAAGCAGGTGGCAGAACACCAACGAAAACTCAATTAGTGCTAGTCCCAGCCCTGGTCCCTTGCTAGCATATTCCCCACTTTCTCTAGTCTCTAGCTTTTCCACCTCCAGTATCCCTGGTCCCAGCCATATTGTGTGGTCCATCTATCCATATATCACATCTGTAGACATTGAAAAAGACACACATCTTTGGACTGACACAGACAGAGCAGAACGGATTACCAAGCACTGATTACATCGGAGTAGAGACACGTGGAATGAGAGGAAGGCAGCATCGTGACCAGTTAGGGACCAGTCTGGCTATTGTGAGTGTGCATTTGTATGTTTAATTTTGATATTGTCTGAATAAACATATTAAACTTAGATATATTCTTTCTTCATTTATATGGTATACATTACGAACAACGGGAGCCCTTGAGCTCATTCATGATTTTTGGATAAGCTGTCTGAATGAGTCTTACATAATTCCTTCTGATAAAGAAAAAGTGCCTTATTCCTATAGGCAGGGGTGTTGCTAGGTGCTCTTTAAGAAAGCTGAAGTCCCAGGTATCACTCTTAAAACTCCAGATCTAATTGCCAGCTAAGAGTATGTGAATATGCCAATCTCTCTTAAAGTAATGGTAAAATTGGGCTTCACAGTTCACTAATAGTGCATCATGTGGACCTAGGACTTTGGCATTTTTGTGCAATGCCCCCATGCTTATATGTATAGTTCCCCTATAATAATAAATAAATTGCTTCACATGTATTTCTAAACGCAATTATCCAGGTAGACCTTTCAGCAATTTTTTTGAACTATGAGAAAACACATTCTTTAACAGGGCTGGGTCTATTTGTGAATGATGAGGTTTTTTATATTTTTTTATTTAAAATTTAAATATATATGTAATGTGTATGTATGTATTTATCTGTTCATTAAGCTACACAAGCTATTTGTAGTTACAGCACGTTTTGTTTTGGTATAATGTATTATTATATACTAGTTGAACAGCCCGTTACACGGGCCACAGTGCCTCAGGCAGCCGGTCGCTGGGCAGTCACACGCAGTGGAGACTGCCCGCGCCTCGGCTGATACAGAGCTGGACGCTCCTTCAGAGCGCCCAGCTCTGTATCAGCCGCGGCGCGGGCAGTCTCCACTGCTTGTGAGTGCCGCACGCGCAGCAGTGTCTACTGCGCATGTCAGGCGTTACACACAACTTGGCGAATTATTATATAGGATGTTATAATACACTGGTGGTTAATGCATCAACTGTCAAATATGTTTAAACCTCAGGATTGCAGGTTCTGTTCCCAGCAAAGTCAACACATCCTTTCACCCTTCTGAGACAGATCAAATGAGTGTCTATTACAGACTTGAAAATAAGAGACAACCTCAATGTGTCCTTCCTGCTAAAGTACTTAAATTAAAAAAAATGTCAATGATATATATAAATATGCGAAAAAATTAAAACATAACTTTATCATAATTCTGGCCATAATTGGACACAATCAATGCAGCTACATAAAATGTTCAGTAACTCCCTGATTATGGAATTATTATATGCTTATGGGTTTACCTTGTATTTTAGCACATAAATAATCCATATTGCAAACAGTTGCATATCTAGTCATTTTAGGGCCCTGGTGCAGATATTTTTGTGCCCTTAACAGAATATTTTCTTCTCAAATGCACAACTAAAACCTATTGGACCCTAACGCAGATGGGGCTCCTTGGATCCTGGGCCCAAGAGTAATGCACACACTATACCTATGCCCTTGTATTTTCAAAATATGTTTCAGCCTAGTTGGGCCTCATCAGACATGGATACCTTGCTATTAGTGCCTAGGAAATCCAGCTGCACCCTCCTGACGAGGCCAAACAAGGCCAAAATGTATGTCAGGGGTTAGCTGGTGCTCCTGTGCAGGGGGGATTGCCTGTAATTTTGTAACTGGACCGCCCTTTTGGACAGGATCAGTCTAATATGTACATTGAAATTTCTCCTCTGTAATGGCACTAGAGTGCTAAAACATGATGCTTCTGAGCGGTGACTAGCCATAGGACAGGCAGTTGTGCTGTTGTTCATCCTCAGAAGCCTCTCACATTTTGTATGCTGGTTTTGAATACTCTTGAGGTGTCTCCCTAAGAGTGAAGGGTAATCCAAATGTGGACCCCTTGCTTTCAGGGCCTAGGGAATCCAGCTGCACCCTCCTGACGAGGCCCAACAAGGCCAAAATGTAAGTCGGGGGTTAGCTGGTGTTCCCGTGCAAGGGGGACTTGAGTGTCATTTTGGAACTAGACCTCCCTTTTTGGTATGATTAGTCTAATATGTACATGAAAATTTCTCCTCTGTAATGGCACTAGAGAGCTAAAACATGATGCTTCTGTGTGGTGACTAGCTGTAGGACTGGCCATTGTGCTGTTGCTCATCCTCAGAAGCCTCTCACATTTTGTATGCTGGTTTTGAATACTCTTAGGGTGTCTCCCTAAAAGTGAAGGGTAATCCAGACGTGGACTCCTTGCTCTCAGGGCCTAGGGAATCCAGCTACACCCTTCTGAAGAGGCCCAACAAGGCTGAAATGTACGTCGGGTTTAGCTGGTGTTCCCATGCAGTGGGGACTTACCTGTCATTTTGGCAATTGGATAGCCCTTTTGGGCAGGATTAGTGTAATATATACATTGAAATTTCTCCTCTGTAATGGCACTAGAGAGCTAAAATGTGTTATCAGCGGTGACTAGCCGTAGGACAGGCATTGTGCTGTTGTTCGTCCTCAGAAGTCTCTCACATTTTGCTTACTATTTATGTACTTTGCCTGGATCTCAAAAGTCCAAGAAAAAAAGCTGAAAAGTTGATAACCTAAGGTATTTAAAAACTGATATTTTTTTTGCAATAACTGAGGACTGAAATATTGTTTTGCACATAGTATGCATAACTGCAGATAATTAAAATGGAATGCATTCATGTTCTTCTTATGAGGATTAAAGACCAGCCACTAAGGGGTGCTCAGGATTATGCTGGATTGTTCAAATAGACTACATCTGCTTGTATATATGCAGGAATTTACATTAAGAAATAGATGCAATTTTTTTATATAATAGCCTGTTAAGGAACAAAGAGATGTATTACAGATTTAACTCTCATATCATAACCTGTTAATGGCCCACTAAGGAACAAACAAATGTCTAACACATTTCATACAACGAAACTTCAATAAAACATTATAACAAAACAAGTGAAAGAAAAAGAGTCTTATAATTTACTTATTTAAGTTCTCCAACCATAAATCAAGCACCATATTCCACACTTATTCCCTTATTTCCTCTGTATGTCTCCCTTTGCCACTTTAGATTGTAAGCTTTTGAGCAAGCACCCCACTTCTAGTATTGCACTTTGTTAAGCACTTGTCACCCTGCATTGTCCAAAACCTTAAATTCAAAAGCACCTCATACAATTGTGGTGCCATATAAATAAACATATTTATTAATTAATTATTTCATTCATATATCTTTATTACACTGGTTTCAATTGCATAACTGTCATCAGGTTCGACATTCTTATGATTGTAGAGTCGAGATGTTGAATGCTTTTTTTATGAGGACTGATCACTTATAGCTGTTGTATACACTTATATATAAAGGATTACAATTAGTCTGAATTACATTATTACAATAATATATTCAGAAAATTCACTCGTGGGCCTTAGCTCACTTGGACCAATCACTAAATGAACCCATGGCATAACCTTTAGCTCTGCTGCATAAGGCTGCATAGTAAGAGCTTCAAATTACACTTTACTATACCTGATCACACCACTTGAGGTAATACCTTTAGAGTTTCACAAGTAACAGAAGTATCAATTTTATTTCAAAGCAAGGTTACTTTCATTCCTGGAAGAACACATATTCATTCATGAGTTAGCGAACATCAGATCTTACTTCAGAACACTTGCTTTTCCTTGGGATTTAAACTTGGTATTATAGCCTCGGCACAGCCTTTTCAAACCAGTAGCCTCCATTGCAATTTTTGGGCTTACATTAAAATCTGTGTTTATAATGGTGATCAGTATAGCATGCAATGGTTCAGAGTACATTCTCTCTCATATGAATTCCTATTTCTAATATTTCATTTAGACAAGGAGGTACTGAGAATTAAATTAGGTTTTCTTATTAAGGTCATCTTAATTTTTTTTTGAATTATGAGATCTTTATTCCACCTCTTTGCACTAATTCATAACAAGGAAAGGGAACTTTATTCACTAGATGTAGCCAGCTACCTTATATATCATATTGCACAGACAAAAGCATTTCACAAAACTGATTTCCAATGCAGAGTTTACTGGTATCTATAAATACACTGGTAAATTGGATTACATCTACCATTATGCCTGCATATGTACTATCATCAAAGTTGTTTAGCTTTGTATTACAGATCACTCCTCCAGTGTTCTCACTGGTGTAGAAAAATGGTTCACTGGACAGTTTTGCCAGGACCTTACCTGGATATCGCTCCATACTTTTTTTAATCATTACAGTGTTAATGTATGCACCCCGTGACACATATTTTGGGAAGAAAGGTTCTACAAGTAGTGGTAGCAAACTAGATAGACCATGATGAATACCACATGATCATTATACTGAGTTAACACTTATCTATAATTCTTCCTCTTAGTGCATTTTATTTATGTTTATACAGCACTTGTGTTGTTAGCAGGTTGTTCAATTGATGGGATTTTCTCTATGTTTCGATTTTTTTTGTACTTTGCACTTCTGTATTTTTCTCTACCACCCTCTTACTAGACAGCATTAGGATGTTCTCATGGTCTCTGTGATCCCCACCGGATAACATAAAAAAGATAATGTTTTGGTTACTTACAAATTCTTTACTCTGAAGTCCATGGGGTCATTAGGCATCCCTCCTGGAGAAAACTCTCCAAGTGAACTTTTAGGTGGCTATGCACTGTGCTTTAGATCTCTGGAATGGTAGTTATTTTCTTGGATCTTTAACCTTTAATTGTCCTAAGGCTATGCAATGCATTGCTAGTAGAAAACTAGTTGATGGTTGTCGCTAACTGTCAGTTATGTAAGTGAAAGAGAGGTTGCCATTTTCAGGAGTTGTTTTCTTAAAGTGTCCTGCCTCTTAAATAGAATAAAAATTAACCCTAAAGTCCCTTCATCCCCATGGACTTCAGAGATAATAATATATCAGTAAGTAGTAAATAAATTATCTTTGTATGTGTGTGTGTGTGTGTGGGAGGGGTTATTGATTTACAATTATATTACAAGCAAGAGGTTAGGCAGACATACACAATTTTGATGGAACAATTGTGTTGAAGAAAGTAGGGAATGAACAAAAGAAATATAGTTACTGAAAAGTACTCAAAGGGTCATAAAATTGTATTTTTCACTGCCTGCCCTCCCCCATATGGGAAATGCACATTTATAACCACTTGCGTGCTAGAAGAATTGGAATAGGGACTGGCGAATAGTTCATTTTTAATGGAAATTTTCATGGGATAAAAACATAATTTTTCTCTTCTCCTTGAAAATTATCATGATTTGAAACAAACAAACAAAAAAAAACATTAAAATGTCTGCCTTTTTTCCTACCAGCAATGACATTCTCACAAGAACTTTGCTATGGCAACATAAGCCTGTAATTGTAAGCCTGAATCTGACAGTAATATAAGCCTTGAATAAAATGTTAGCAAGCTCGTGGGGATGGGGACCTTCACTGCAATCTGGTGATGGAGCAGGTGGATATGCTCTTGCAAGGACTGCAGGACACTAGGGGCTAGATTTAAAGGCTCACGTTAAGCCAGCCGCTAAGCGAAAAAGGCACATCGCTCGCAAATAATACATGAGTTACGGCAGATTCAATAGGTACTCTACAAGAATAGCTATCGAGCGTAGGCACAGCCAAAACACATAACACAAAACCCATTGTCGCTCATATTAATGCACAATGGGTGGCCAAATCCCACAATAACATAGCTCAAAACAACTTGTAACATAACAGCTGCCATTGTCTAGCAACCCTGATTGATGCAACAACAAATTCAAACACACAGCCAATCCCAAAGCCCCAAAGTATCCAAAAACTTCAAATACACCTATATATACCCAAAAATAACCATCACACACTGTCTATCGAGTTCTTGGGAGTTAGATATCAGGACCCAGGAGCGGAGGATAGTGACCAGAGAGAGGGAGATGGGAGCGTTCATTGGAGGTAGAGGAGTTTTGGAGTTTGGAGAGAGGTGCACTAAATATACACATATCACACTTTTGCACATATCACATACACACATACCAACACAAACACATACACATACATACACATAGTCCTTTTATTTTATAACACCTTACACATTTTAAATTTTATTTTTACAGTGTGAATCTGTGAGTGAAAGTGTGTGACAGAGAGTGAGTGAATCGAGTGTGTCTGTGAGGGCCTGTGGGAGTGCCTGGGTGTGAGTGGGTGAGTGATGGCCAGGAGAGGAGGACAGGAGAGAGGGATGGGGAGAGTAGTGGAGGAGGAGGAAGGTCAGGAGGGTATCCCTGAGCAGAGCAGGGGTGGGAGAGCGAGATCCGCAGGGCAAAGGGGGACCCGGCCCACAAGAGCAGGCACACGGACGACAGGGACAGAACCTGCAGTGGGACACGGGGTAGTTTCTGGGGAGCACCCCACACAGTCAGGGTCAGAGCAGGCAGGACACTCCGGCTCAGAATCCTCCCATGCCGGAGCTGATGAGGGCAGGATCAGGGATCCGAGATATACTGAAGAGGAGAACACGGCTCTCGTGGAAACTGTCCTGGAGAGACAGAGTGTTCTCCACCCGACGGCGAAGGTCCTTGGCCTGTCAGCGAGGAGGAAGGCAGCCTGGAACCAGATCTGCAGCCGGGTGAACGTGGTGGCTACATGCAGGCGGGACGTGGAGTCCTTGAAGAAGAGATGGGGCGACTGCCGGAGGGTGGTCAAGAACAAGATGTCTGACATGGCCAAGCAAGCCCGAGGCACCAGAGGTGGCCCACCTGTCCCCATCCCCTTCTGCGGGTGGGAGGAGATGGTGCGGCAGACCATGTCCCCGACCCTGATCGAGGGGGTCATTGGAGGAGCTGACACTGGGGATGAGAGGAGCCTCCACACTACCGGTAAGTGCAACACTACATAACCACATACTACATCAACCAACACCAGCTGCACACACAGTCACACCTCAACACATGCCCATCATTCATCCATACAACTGCACCAGCACAGCACCCTGAGGGTTAAAAACAGGACACAACACCAAGACAAATGTCAAGGTCCAACTTGGGACAAACCTGTCAAAGTCCTAGTTCAACCCTCCTGTCGCTGTGCTCATTAGTGATGATCGAGCACCCCGATGCTCGGGTGTTCGGGTGCTCTGGCCGAGCGCCCCTGGAGGCTCGAGTGCTCGGCCGAGCACCCGAGCCCCATTGAAGTCAATGGGAGGACTCGAGCATTACACCAGGCACCCCCTGCTCTGATGAGGGTAGGGTGCCTGGTTCATAGGAAAAGGTCAGAAAATGATGGAAACACCACAGAAATGGTTCAGGGACAGCATAGGGAGGATGTCTGGATGCATCTTGGACTCCAACGTCGCTGCTGGGAACGATGTTTCGCCCGTAGTACGCCATTTTTACAGACTGACCGTAAAACACACAAAAAGGAAGATAAAAACTAATCTGCGGCTAGGCACACTAAACAATATGTGACGTTAATCTGCGGCTAGGCACACTAAACAATATGTGACGCTAATCTGCGGCTAGGCACACTAAACAATATGTGACGCTAATCTGCGGCTAGGCACACTAAACAATATGTGACGTTAATCTGTGGCTAGGCACACTAAACAATATGTGACGCTAATCTGCGGCTAGGCACAAGAAACAGAATGTGACGCTAATCTGCGGCTAGGCACACGAAACAGAATGTGACGCTAATCTGCGGCTAGGCACAGTGAACGGAATATGTGACGTTAATTTGTGAATTTGCACACTAAACAATATGTGACATTAATCTGTGGCTAGGCACACTAAACAATATGTGACGCTAATCTGCGGCTAGGCACACTAAACAATATGTGACGCTAATCTGCGGCTAGGCACACTAAACAATATGTGACGTTAATCTGCGGCTAGGCACACTAAACAATATGTGACGCTAATCTGCGGCTAGGCACACGAAACAGAATGTGACGCTAATCTGCGGCTAGGCACACGAAACAGAATGTGACGCTAATCTGCGGCTAGGCACAGTGAACGGAATATGTGACGTTAATTTGTGAATTTGCACACTAAACAGAATGTGACAATAATCTATGGCTAGGCACACGTTTAAAATGGCCCTTTTTGTCGCTGCATTGTAAAATAATTGGCCCTGTGCACCTAACAGAATATGTCAGCTTGTCACTGCACTGTGAAATATTTGTCCCTGTGCACCTAGTACAATGTCACCTTAGAACATGTCCCCCCCAAAAAAAAATTAAATTCTGCCACCCCCAAAAAAAATTAAATGCTGCCCCCACACACAACAGTCCTAAAAAGGACTTTTGGGTCTTGAAAGAGTTTCAACAATTTTATTCTCCCTACACTGACTTCCTGTGCATCTAGTATTATATGTCACCTTAGAAATATCCCCCCCACAAAAAAAAGGAAATTGTGCCCCCCCAAACAAAATATAAATGCTGCCCCCACACACAACAGTCCTAAAAAGGACTTTTGGGTCTTGAAAGAGTTCCAACAATTTTATTCTCCCTACACTGACTTTCCCTTCCTAAGCGCATCTCTCCCTGGCTAAGAATGAGCCGAACTCGCGCGTCGGGTGCTATACAGCACCCGATCACGGGTTCTGGCCAGCCAATCAGTGTAATGCCAGCAGCTAACATGGCTGCTGGCATTACACTGATGTCAGAGCCTCCCCGCACGTTTATTGGCTGCGCAGCAGCCGCAAAACGTGCGGGGAGGAGACCCGAACATGGCGGGCGAGCACATGCAGTACTCGTACGAGTACCGCAATGTGCCGAGCAGAGCGATGCTCGAGCCGAACCGAGCTTCGGCCGAGCATGCTCGCTCATCACTAGTGCTCATCACACACAATACACAAACCGTGCTGTTCAAAATGTTGTCTGTTAAATATCATCACTGTTCACACACAATGTCACCCATGTCCCCACATGGAAGTCAGCACCTAACCCCTTGAGTGCTACAGGGATCATCAATGCATCGATCAACAATGCTTTGGCAACCCCTGTGGGACTCAAAGGGTTAACCAGACAACAAACAAGTCAATAGGCCGATGATCACATGCTACACAGGGGACATTCACTAAATGGTGACAAAGAGATGGTGGAGAGAAATTAACCCTCACTTCACCAATACCAGTGTTAGTCTATGGAGAATATGCAAAAACAAGAATCAAGTTGATAGGGTCCCATTGTACAGATTCCATGGAAAACATTGGAAATGGGGAAAGGAGATCACTGGAGAAGTCAGCATCATGTTCACTTCATCAGTTCAACATCACCGCTTACTGAATCACAAAAAGGGTGGATCCTGTCACACATCACAGTGTCCCAGAGAATAACTGGTTGTATGTGCAACACACAGGCCGAAAACTATTCCACAGATTTAAAGGTGGATGAAGTAGGCCTTGGTGTTGTGCTACAATCATTTACTCTAACTTGAAATGACATATCCCACATCTGATTCCCACATGGATCCACAGGGGTGCTGATGCCATGGATGGATGGTACACCAGCCGCTGTTTGCAGGATACACATGGTAACCAAATATCAACCATTGTACCTTGGTCACCAACAGGCCATGACTGATGGATATCTCTGACTGACCGACAAGCACTGCTAACGGGGTAGCGAGCGCGGTAAGGTAGTCCCAAACAAAAAGGATCACAGTAGTCGGGCTGGGTAGCCAAAGCTAGCAATAGTAAATGGAACGCAACAGAGGGAGAGTGGTCAGACGTAGCCAGGAGTCAGAGCCGGATTGAGTAGCCAGACGTAGCCAGGAGTCAGAACAGGATTTGGTAGTCAGACGTAGCCAGGAGTCAGAGCCGGATCTGGTAGTCAGACGGAGCCAGAGTAATACATAGGAACAGAAATGGACCAACACAGCACTAGGCTCAGGTACACCACGAAAGGGCACTGGTAATTGGACATGCTGAGGTTTAAAAGGCCTAGCTGATGGGTGGAGAGATGACATCACAACAACAGTGACCTATAAGAACAGCAACTTGCACTGTACAGAACCTAATCCACTCTGTGCCATGTGGCCATGGAGAAATGGAACTTGGGAACATAGAAGAGGCAAACGGTTGGACAGAGGAAGAAGTACAATAGCTGATACAGTGAAAAGCAGTGTATGTATGTCTCCCGTCTCCAGCACTTAATGGGTTAATGTGTGTGTGTCTTTTTATTGTTTTCCAAAGTTTTTTTGGTTTTGGGTTTGTGGCTACCAGTAACCAGTATTACAGTGCTGGGGTATCAGACAGTGGTTCTGTGGCTACAAGTTACCAGTGGGACATGCTGGACTATCACCAGTTAGTGTATTTCTGGTGCTGTGGCTACCACTAATCAGTATTAAAATGCTGGGGTATCAGACAGGAGTTCTGTGGCTACCAGGTACCAGTGGTATAATGCTGGGTTATCACAAGATAGTGTATTTCTGGTGCTGTGGCTACCAGTAACCAGTATTACAATGCTGAGATATCAGTGAGTCGTTCTGTGGCTACTGCTTACCAGTGGGACAATGCCAAATTATCACCAGATAGTATATTTCTACTGCGGTGCTACCAGTAACCAGTATTAAAATGCTGAGGGATCAGAGAGTCATTCTGTGGCACGCCTACTTGAAAAATCAAAATTTACTTGTATTTCAAAAACAATATAGTGAAATATATCCCTTTCATAATACTGTCCCTCCTCCTTTGCATTTTTACCTAATTTGCATGTTACAATTGAAGATTTATACATTTAACCCTTTGTTAAAAAAAGTCTGTGCCAATCTTACTCTGTAACATGTAAACTATGTAATGCATAAAGGGGGAGGGACAGTCTTATGACAAGGGACACAGAGTGTAACATTCTCTGTATGTATGTGTGTATCTATGTATGTGTCTGTGTGTGTGTTTCTATAATAATATCTATATGTTGGTATGCATGTATGTATCACGGTGCCCGTGATTGCTGCCTTTCTCTGTCAGTTACATGAAGGGGCTTTCCATTGGCTGCCTGCCTACAGCCCGCCCTGTATTGCCTATTTAGACTGAGCTTGGGCACCCTTTGGTTGCCCTTTCGTTTTGTCTCTATGTCGCCTGCACCTGCATTGTGTTCCTGAGCTCCCTGGGCCGTGTTACCTTTTTGCTCTCCTGTGATAGCCTGAGTTCCTGCCTGACAGCTTCCTCGATTCCAGCTTCCGTTCCTGATCCGGTTGGGGTTGCTGTTCCTGCTACTGTTCCTGCTGCCATTCCTGATCCGGTTGCCTGCCATGGCAATTCAGTTCCTGTCCTGATCGGCTGTGTTCCTGCTCCTTGATTGCCTGCAGATTGTCTCTCTCCTCCTGTCACTGGGGCAACATTTTCACTCTCTTGTATGTTACTCCAGTACGCGGGTACTGGTTCGCTCCATCTACAACCGGCTGCTTGTTGCACCGGTAGAGGTCAAGTTACTCCAGTACGCGAGTACTGGTTCGCTCCACGTTAACCGGCTGCTTGCTCAGTCCTATACAGCACCGGTAGAGATTGTGTCACTCCAGTCCGTGGGTACTGGTTCGCTCCACGTTAACCGGCTGCTTGCTCAGTCCTAAACAGCACCAGTAGAGATTGTGTCACTCCAGTACGTGGCTACTGGTTCGCTCCATGTTAACCGGCTGCTTGTTCAGTTCCTCACAGCACTGGCAGAAATTGTGTTACTCCAGTACGCGGGTACTGGTTCGCTCCACGTTAACCGGCTGCTTGTTCAGTCCTCACAGCACCGGTAGAGATTGTGTTACTCCAGTACGTGGGTACTGGTTCGCTCCACGTTAACCGGCTGCTTGTTCAGTCCTAGACAGCACCGGTGGTGTTTGTGTCTCCCCAGTACGTGGGTACTGGTTTGCTCCATGTAGACCGGCTGCTGTTTGCACCGGTAGAGGTTATGTCACACCAGTACGCGGGTACTGGTTCGCTCCATGTGTCTTGTTGTGCCCAGTTAGCACCGGTAGAGACTGTGTTCCTCCAGTACGCAGGTACTGGTTCACTCCTAGTACACTGGCTGCTTATTGCACCGGTAGAGATTGTCACTCCCGTACGTTGGTACTGGTTCGCTCCTTTGTTGCATTGGGGGATTATTACAGCGTGACAGCCCAGCAGGCCTCTGTTGTCCATCATATACGACTGGTTGTTACATCTTTGGCCAGTCGCTGAGGTCAGCTTTGCAAATGTTACAGTCTTACAGTCTAAGGCTGCCTTGCCCGGTATATTGGTAAGGCCGGTAGAACCTATCCTGTCCTGTGCTAACTAAGGTTGCCTTACCCGGTATTGGCAAGGCCGGTAGAGCCTCTATACTCGTTGTCCAGTGTTAAGGCTGCCTTACCCGGTATATTGGCCGGTAGAGCCTCACTATTCGGTGTACCAGTCTCAAGGCTGTCCTGCCCGGTATATTGGCAGGACCGGTAGAGCCTTTTCTCCTCGTGATACTAGCCTCCCAGGCTGCCTTGCCCGGTATATTGGTAAGGCCGGTAGAACCTATACCATCCTGTACCAACCTATGGTTGCCTTACCCGGTATTGGCAAGGCCGGTAGAGCCTGTCCTACATTCTGCTAGCACTACGGTCTATTATTGTGTATTGTGTTTAAATGTCGAATGTGAATGCTACCCGCAAGGGTTCCCTTTAAACTTTTCAATAAAGTTGTGTTTTTATCTTAACTCTGTGTCTGAGAGTCATAACAAACCGTGACAGTATGTGGGTGTATGTATGTGTGTGTGTCTATATATCGCTGTATGTGTATGTATGTATGATTATGTGTGTCTCTATGTATGTCTCTTTGTGACAAATGTGTACTACACACCCTTCACAACACCTGAACCCACAAAAAAAAAAGAAACAGACGGGCAAAGCTGTCCCACACTACTAGTATATATATATATATTGTAGTATTCACATCGAAACGTTGACACTAAGTAACCATCACTTTGTTTGACAAGTCCTGAGTGTGCTGGCTCTTCTTTTGCATATACTGTATGGACTCCAATGTTGCCTTGGCACCCGGGCATTTTTCAATTTAGTGAGAGTGCTTCCAAGTCATGTATATGATCAAGGCTAGGGAGTAGAGAAGTGGTGTATGTGGTTCTGTGATTACCAGTGGACAGTGGATCAAGGCTGTAAAAGCAGTATGTCTGGTTCTGTTTTTATCAGTGGATAGTGAATCAAGGCTAGGGAAGCAGCATATGTAGCTCTTTGATTACCAGTGGACAATAGATCAATGGTGAAAAATCAGTGTTTGTGATTCTGTAATCAACATTGGACAGTGGATCAAAGCAGAGGAATCTAATTGGATATAATTCCAGGTGATTAGAAAATCACCTGGATTAAACCCCATTCATTAAAGTCATTGTTGGAAAGGGGGATGCTCTCCCCTTTCCAGCAAGGGTACACTGGTTTTTCTAGGTGGCAGGCGCGGAGGAGTGAGAAATGACATCCATTAGAGCTGCAACACCTCCTTTCACCATTTCACCATTTTGTTTCACTGTGGTCCAATGGACTTTTGGGTCACATCAGATGTCATTGCAAATGCACACAATTATGTTATTAGGTGTCTTCATAACTCTCAGTCTGGCTGAAAACTTTCCTAACTGGTAGACCCGGTAAGTGCCTGCATGCACATTTCAGTCCCCCCAGAGCCAAAGTCCTCGTAGCAGTTTGTGAGGGACTGCTAAGGATGTTACACATAATAATAATCCAGTGCTTGCCAGTTTTATGTAGGAAACAAATTCAACTGATTTTGCATGATTTAGGTTATATAATTGCAGGCAAAGCTTGATTTTGTATGTTTATTGAGCTGTTTTGGATTAGATTTAATTGAAATACTTGAAACATTCATTTTGAGTTAATAAACCATAGAATACCCTTTTGAGAACCTGTTATTTTGGCACCTGTGCAGGCCATGCTCATACTTAAAATTAAACATATATGGTATCTGTATACTTGAAAGATGCAGGAATTTTCAGAATAATTGTAACTAACTACAATCTAACAGTTGTTTGAGATTTAGGGCCGTATGTTCAAAGGGATAAAGACAAAAAATTGCCGTATGAAACACAAAAATAAGTCATTGAATGCATGAACGACATATTTTCTATAGAGTATACGACAAAAAACTAGTAATGTCCGTTGTGTACGACACAACTCCAGAACTGCCGGGCAAAGGGTGTGGCTAAACTATTCTCCAGTGTTGTATAGAGGAAAAGAAAATTTGTCGTAACTAACGACAAAAAAATGTCTTTCAAAAGACAAAATTTGTACGTTAAGAAAAAAGTGGAGGGAATGTGTTCTGAATGTGAGAATTTTTGTCTTTAGTTAAGACATTTTTGTCGTTAGCTAAGACAATTGTAAAGACATTTTTGTTGTTAAGACATTTTTTAAGACATTTTTGTCTTTAGTTAAGACATTTTTTGTCGTTCCATACGACAATTTCAGTCAGGACAAATGACATATTTCCAATCACAACCGACACTCTCTGAAAATATTAATGATCCAAACGACACTGTACTTTGAAAAGTCGTTACAAATGACAAAAGCTATTTCGCTACTTCTTTGAACATATGGCCCTTAGTGTATGATATTAGGGAGATATCAATGTACAAACAGTTTTTCACACAGTTATGACAAAATGGCCCAAGCTTCCGGCACTCAAGTTATTCTTATTCTTTATTTACATAACGCCAACTAATTTGTCAGCACTGTACAATTGGGAATAGAGATACAGAGGTGTTAAATAGTACAAATCAAATGTGGAGAACAGGAGGATCAGGGGACCCTGCTCATGAGAGCTTGCAGTCTAGAGGAAGGTAGGTATGACATAGAGGAAGTAAGTGCTATTGCGTTTAAGTGTCTCCTGCCACATGAACTGCCAGTCAGTGGGTGCAACACTAACTATGATATCTTCAAAAATATAAGGAAACACCAAATTTTAATACTCTAGAGATTGTTACTTGTTTTCTAAGTTTGTTTACATTCAAACTCTGCTTTTCAATTTCTCATTGAATATGGTTTATTTGCATTTTCCACTGGCAGCCATATATTTCCCCAGAGTCAATTCTATCAAGTCATTACAACTCTGTAAAACTGTTAAGTGAGAAAAACAAATATCTCTAGAGAAGACTTTTTTTAAGCAAACACTTAGACACATTAATTATGCATATTTTGACAGGTGTTCATTGAAGAAACTCTTATTCCTAAAATGAAAAACAACTTTAGGATATGCAGATTGCCACATAAAACCTTTTTCACCTTTTCTAAAGCATTTACCTTGACAGTTTACTAATTAATGTAAAATGTAACAGCTACTGCTGTAATGCATTGCAACAACATTTCATCCTGTTGACCTATGTGATGCTTTACAATTATTTTTTTTAATGGAGAGTACATGATACACGTATTATAGCTGCATACATAGTTGGTGAGGATAAAAAAATACAAGTTCCATCTTTGCCAGATTTCCATTGATCCATAGGTAGACGAACAGAAACTGTGTTGAAGCCATGCCCATTTTGTTGATTTTTATTTATTTAGCCATGTTTTATTTTATACATATATGGAAGGTGTTTATTAAAATTATTGAGAACTCCTGTAAGGGCTAGCTTATCCTGAAGGTTGTATTAGTCAAGGCCGATAGATGTTAATTCACTCTGAGGTAGTAGTAAGCTAATATTTTAGATAAGGTACAAATGCTGGTAGTTAAGCCAACTCTATTGACTCAATTACATAGACATATTCCTGTGATATGCATATTATTAGAAGGATAACTCATTAAGAGTGTGACTCTCTAGAATCCAGAGCAGTAGAATGTTACTGAGAAATATTCCTCTGTCCCTTCTAAGGATTGCAGATTAGTTTCTAATGTGGCTTCTGGAAAAAACACCAATTATGATCCAGAGGCAAGGCACTGATTTATCATCATCATCACCCTTTATTTCTAAAGCAAACATTTATTCCATAGAGGCTGAGCTATACAAGATTAATAGAGCTACTGAAACATAAGCCAGTTGTCACGGTTTGTTATGACTCTCAGACACAGAGTTAAGATAAAAACACAACTTTATTGAAAAGTTTAAAGGGGAACCCTCGCGGGTTAGTATACACATGCAACATATATTATCAATACATAGTCATAGTGAGTAGTGGTATACAGAATGTAAGACAGGCTCTACCGGCCTTGCCAATACCGGGTAAGGCAACCTTAGACTGGCACTAGATGGAATAGTTTCTACCGGCCTTACCAATATACCTGGCAAGGCAACCTGGAAGGCTAGCAACCGAGGAGATGGAGGCTTTACCGGCCTTGCCAATACACCGGGAAAGGCAGCCGTGAGACTGGTACAACGAGGAATGAGGCTCTACTGGACTTGCCAATACCGGGTAAGGCAACCTTAGACTGGCACAAGATGGAATAGGTAATACGGGCCTTACCAGCATACCGGGAAAGGCAGCCTGGAGGCTGCAAGTACTGGAACACAGACAGGGATGGCCTCAGCAACTGGCATAAGGTATAGCTAGCCAGTTGCCTATGATGGACCGACAGAGGCCAGCTGGGTTATAAAGATGTAGAGAACACCCAACGAAATAATGGAGCGAACCACTACCCGCGTACTGGAGTAACACGATCCCTACCGGTGCTGTAAGGAAAGCAGCAAGCAGCCGGTTAACATGGAGCGAACCAGTACCTGCGTACTGGAGTTACACAATCTCTACCGGTGCTGTAAGGAACGCAGCAAGCAGCCGGTTAACATGGAGTGAACCAGTACCCGCGTACTGGAGTAACACAATCCCTACCAGTGCTGTAAGGAACACAGCAAGCAGCCGGTTAACATGGAGCGAACCATTACCTGCGTACTGGAGTACACAAATAAAATGAATGAAATTGTCGCCAAAGTCGACTAGAGGAAGGAGACACTCTGCAGGCATCCAGGAGCAGGAACACAGCCAGTACAGGACAGGAAGCAGGACCGGAGCAGGAACGGAGCAGGAACAGCAACCCCAACCAGATCAGGAACGGAAGCTGGAACCGAGGAAGCTGTCAGACAGGAACTCAGGTGATCACTGGAGAGCAAAGATAGTAGACGGCCCAAGAAGCTCAGGAACACAATGCAGGTGCAGGTGACATAGAGACACCACAAAAGGGTAACCAAGGAGTGCCCAAGCCCTGTCTAAATAGGCAATACTGGGCGGGATGAAAGCAGACAGCCAAAGGAGAGTCAATCAGGTAACTGACAGGAAAGGCAGCAAATCACGGGCACCGTGATACCAGTACAGTTATAACATACAATATAGTAAGATAAGAGGGCCCTGCTCATGAGAGTTAACAGTGTAGAGCAGTGTTCATAAACTGTTCTACATACCCATTTTTGGTTTACATTAAACCATGAATATCCCCTTTTTACCAAAACATATTTATACTATTATTAATGTGAATGTTATGATATTCGTATTATATTAGAAAGAAACAAGTTACATTGTTGACGAGGCTGAAAAAAGACATGCATCCATCAAGTCCAGCCCATTCCAAAACATACCTGTTGATCCAGAGGAAGGCAAAATAAAAAACCCCACTGAAGCCATTTCTAATTAAACCCCAAATGGGTAAAAAAAATCCTTCCTGACTCCAAATGGCAGTTAGTTCCCTGGATCGACAACCTATCTGCATAAAATCCATCTATCATAATTCTCAATATTTTTCTGTGCTAGACAGGTATCCATTGTTTTTTGGAAAACAGTTACAGTATCTGCAAGTACAACATCCTGAGGCAAAGAATTACATAGCTTTACTACCCTTACTATAAAAAAACCTGCCTTTGTTTTAGTTGAAAGCACCATTCCTCTAGTCTTAATGGATGATCTGCTTTCTTAGCTCAGCTCTTTGCGTAAATAATTCATTGGATAGTTCTTTGTATTGACCTTGAATATATTTGTATTGGTAATCATATCACCCCTTAGACATCTCTTCTCTAATATAAACAAACCCAGTTTGGCTAACCTTTCTTTATTACTCAGATACTCCAATCTCTTTATCAGCTTTGCTGCACATCTCTGCACTTTTTCCAGATCAACAATGTATTTTTTTAAGAACTGGTGCCCAAAACTGTACTCCATTTTCTAGGTGAGGCATAATCAAGGATTTATATGGATGTAGAATAATATTGGCATTCCATGCATCTTTGCCTCTTTTTATGCAGGCTAGTACACTATTTGCTTTTGTAGCAGCTAAGTGACTCTGCACATTGCTGTGAAGTTTATCAGTACTCCTAAATCTTTCTCTAATGAGGATTCACAAGTTGTTTCCCATTTAGAATATATGTAGTATGTTTGTTTCTACAGTACAAACACATAACCTTACATTTATCTACATTAAACGTTATCAGCCACTTTTCTGCCCATTCACTCAGTTTATCTAAATCCTTCTGCAGAGAAAAAAACATCCAGCCCTGTATGTATTTCCTTGCACAGCTTAGTGTCATCAGCAAAGATTGAGACGTTAAAAAAGCTTTGGGCCCAGGACTGAGCCCTGTGGCACCCCACTTATAACTTTAAACCGAGTGAAAAGGTTCCATTTACAACAATTCTCTGCCATCTATTATTTAAGCAGTTCTCAATTCATGTACAGTTATTACCTCCCAAACTGAAGCCTAATTTATGCCGGAACCTGTTGTGAGGCACTGTATCAAAGGCTTTTGCAAAATCCAAACAGAAAATTTCCTTGTCCAAATTACTACTTACTCTTTCACAAAATGTAGGTAAGTTAGTCTGACATGATCTATTCTTCATGCTGACTCCTACTAATAATATTGTATGTCTTCACATAGTTACTGAATGAATACTGTCAGTTAGTAACCCTTCTAATATCTTACCAAATATGGAAGTCAAGCTCACAGGTCTATAATTTCCTGGTTTGGTTCTTGCCCCCTTTTTGAACAATAGAACTACATCCGCTTCCCTCCAATCACAGGACACTATGCCTGATGAAAGTAAAGCAATACATATCAAGTATAGTGCTCTTGCTATTACTGAACTAAGTTATTTAAGTACCCTTGTGTGTATACCATCAGGTCCAGGTGTTTTGTTCACCATAACCCTTTCCATTCTCTTTTGGACTTTGTCCTCAGTAAGCATGTACGCGATGGAGGAAATTCTCTGGTTTTGTCTATATGCCCATAGCCTGTCATTGTTGCTTCCTTTGTATATACTGAAGCAAAGAATGTATTTAAGGTGTCAGCCATAGCCTTAGCCTCACTAATCAATTCACCCGTCTCAGTCCTAAGAGGACCAACATCAACCTTAACCTTTTTGTTATTAATATACTTGTAGAATTGCTTAAGATTGTTCTTGCTTTCATTTGCAATATTTCTCTAATATTCAATTTAACTAGCTTAATTGCTTGTTTGCAGAATTTATTACATTCTTTATATTTTCTGAATGATGTATCTGACCCATCTGACTTAAAGACTTTAAAAGCCTGTTTCTTATTTCTCATTTCCCTGCAAATGTCATTAATAAGCCACATTAGTTTCACTTTACACATCATGTGCTTCTTCACCAATGGTATATACTGAGGAGTATATTTGTCTAAGAGCATTTAAAGGGATAGTAATACTTCGTTTTAACTTTTATTCTGTAGGCATTAAAAAAACACGAAGAATGATATAAGTCTTATCTCTCAAACCTTCATGGTTTAAGAGATATTCACAAGCAAAATTTCCCCTCCCGCCCCTTTTACCTAGTGTAAGCCATCTCTTCTCAGATGTGTCCATAGACCAGATAGATAACAGAAGGGGACGCTCTTCTTCCTATGAAAATAATCAAAGCCCTGCCCCCTTGACAAGCTTTTCAGGTTTTTCCCTTATCTTAATCGAAGATTGTCCCTCTCTGCAATCTATCTGGGAACCTCCCTTCTGCTCTGGCTGAACAGTGTTACATCAGTAAAAGGGGTGGGAGGGGAACACTTTGTCATTGAATTACTCTTGAACTACAACTCTGACAGAATTGAAATAACACTCTCCAAAGTCCAAATACTATGATGATTAATTAGAGCTGCTTTTATTATGAAACATTACTATCCCTTTAAACAAATTCCATAATTCTTGTGCATTTTTATTTTTGAAGATTAAATCCTACTGAATATCCTTTAATGCTGCTTTTAGCTTTGTAAAATTAGTCTTTTTAAAATTTGATGTTTTGGTTAATCCCTTACTATTGGGTTTCTCATAACAAATTTACCATATTGTGGTCACTGCTGCCTACATGGTCCTTTATACTTTTTATCACGTCAGACTTGTTTGTTAATCATGGAACCATTTTTTTTGCTCCAGACATTTTCACAAAGCAATGTATAAATTCCACATTCCAAATGAACACTTATAAATAAAAGAAACAGATCACAACTGTTCTTTGAGACACACTAAGAATTGTGAGGAGCACCCATCAAGAACAAACAAGACACAGTATCTTGTTGCAGGCATGGTAGTCTCTCAATGGCGCTACAACTCAAATTTTTCACTCCCATGTGCCATTGCAGGGAGAAAAACCTCCATATCAGACTGGTTCCCCACCCACAGACAGTCCAGCTCGAAAACATCAGGCAAATTCTCTCCATATGAGAAAACCAGCATAATCACAGATGTCCATTTTTTTTGCCTATGTGGGCCTCATCAGTATCATGCAGCTGAATTCCTCTTGGCACATGGAAGCAAGGACTCATGCCTGGGAAGCCCTTATACTTAGGGAGACAAAGAATAGTGAGGAGCACCCATCAAGCACGAACAAGATAAAGTGTCTTGTTCTGGGGCATGGAAGCCTCTCAATGCTGCTACAACTCATGTTTTTCACTCCCATGAGAGCAAATCTCCATATGAATATCAGACTGGTCCCTCCCACAGACAGTCCAGCTCTGAAATGTCAGGTAAATCCTCTCAGCATGAGAGAAACAGCATAACCACAGACGTACATTTCGGCCCATGTGGGCATCGTTGGTGTGGTACAGCTGAATCTATCTAGGCAACGATTGTTTCTTTGTCTCCCTAAGTAGAAGGGGGTCCCAGGCATGGGCCCTTGCTCTTCATGTACCTAAAGGGAATCAGCTGCACCACAATGACAAAGCCCAAATGGGTTGAAAGGAACATCTGTGGTCTTGTTGATTCTCTTGTATAGGGAGGATTTTCTGGAGCTGGACTGACTGAGGATGGGACCAGTCTGATATGAATATGGAAATTTTTTTTTCTGTAATGACACATGGAACTGAAAAATGTGACTTGTAGCCCCATTATTATGCCCAAGAATAAAACACTTTATCTTATTTGTTCTCAGTTGCTTGTCACAACAGTTATTTCTTTGTCTCCCTGAGTGGAAGGGGATCCCAGGCATGGGCCCTTGCTCTCCATGTGCCTAGTGGGAATCAATTGCACAACGCTGACTAGGCCCACATAGGCCGAAACATACATATTTGGTTTTGGTGATTCTCTTGTGTAGGGAGGATTTGCCTGATGTTTTGGAGCTGGACTGTCTGAGGATGGGACCAGTCTGATATAAATATGGAAATTTTCTCTCTGCAATGGCACATGGGAGTGAAAAATGTGACTTGTAGCGCCATTGAGGAGTTACTGTACCCAAGAACAAGATACTTTATCTTGTTCATTTTGATGGGTGCTCGTCATAACATTTGTTTCTTTGTCTCCCTAAGTGGAAAGGGATCCCAGGCATGGGCCCTTGTTCTCTATGTGCTTAGAAGGAGTTAGCAGCACCACACCGACAAAACTCACATAGGCCGAAACGTACGTCTGTGGTTTTGCTGATTCTCTCGTGCAGGGAGGATTTGCCTGATGTTTTGGAGCTGAACTGTCTGAGGGTGGGACCAGTCTGATATGACTCTGCAATGGCACATGGGAGTGAAAAACCTGAGTTGTAGCACCATTGAAGGGTTACTATGCCCAAGAATGAGACACTTTATTTTGTTCGTTCTCGATGAGTGCTCATCACAACATTTGTTTCTTTGTCTCCCTAAGTGGAAAGGGTCCCAGGCATGGGCCCTTGCTCTCCATGTGCCTAGAGGGAATCAGCTGCACCAAACCGATGAGGACCATATAGGCCGAAACGTATGTCTGTGGTTTTGCTGATTCTCTCGTGCTGGGAGAATTTGCCTGATATTTGTGAGCTGGACTGTCTGATTTGAATATGGAAATTTTCTCTCTTCAATGGCACATGGGAGTGAAAAATGTGACTTGTAGCTCCATTGAGTGGTTACTATGCCCAAGAACAAGACACTTTATCTTGTTCGTTCTTGATGGGTGCTCATCACAACATTTGTTTTTTTTGCCTCCCTAAGTGGAAAAGGTCCCAGGCATGGGCCCTTGCTCTCCATGTGCCTAGAGGGAATCAGCTGCACCACACCGATGAGGCCCACATAGGCCGAAACATACGTCTGTGGTTTTGTTGATTCTCTCATTCAGGGAGGATTTGCTGACATTTTGGAGCTGGACTGTCTGAGGGTGGGACCAGTCTGATATGAATATGGACATTTTCTCTCTGCAGTGGCACATGGGAGTGAAAAACCTGACTTGTAGCACCATTGAGGGGTTACTATTCCCAAGAACAAGACACTTTATCTTGTTCGTTTTCGATGGGTGCTCATCACAACATTTGTTTCTTTGTCTCCCTAAGTGGAAAGGGATCCCAGGCATGGGCCCTTGCTCTCCATGTGCCTAGAGGGAATTAGCTGCACCACACTGATGAGGCTCACATAGGCTGAAATGAACCTCTGTGGTTTTGCTGATTCTCTTGTGCAGTGAGGATTTGCCTAATGTTTTGGAGCTGGACTGTCTGAGGGTGGGACCAGTCTGATATGAGTATGGAAATGTTTCTCTCTGCAATGGCACATGGGAGTGAAAAACCTGACTTGTAGCACCATTAAGGGGTTACTATGACCAAGAGCAAGACACTTTATCTTGTTCGTTCTCGATGGGTGCTTGTCACAGCATTTGTTTCTTTGTCTCCCTAAGTGTAACAGGATCCCAGGCATGGGCCCTTGCTCTCCATGTGCCTAGAGGGAATCAGCTGCACCGAACCGATGAGGACCCTATAGGCTGAAACGTATGTCTGTGGGTGTGTTGATTCTCTCATGCTGGGAGAATTTGCCTGACATTTGTGAGCTGGACTGTCTGATATGAATATGGAAATTTTCTCTCTGCAATAGCACATTGGAGTGAAAAACATGACTTGTAGCTCCATTGAGGGGTTATTATGCCCCAGAACAAGACCTTTTATCTTGTTTGTTCTCGATGGGTGCTCGCCACAATATTTGTTTGTCTCCCTAAGTGGAAGGGGATCCTTGGTATGGGCCCTTGCTCTCCATGTGCTTAGAGAGAATCAGCTGCACCACACTGACGAGGCTCACATAGATTGAAACCTATGTCTGTGGTTTTGCTGATTCTCTCTTGCAGGGAGGATTTGCCTAATGTTTTGGAGATGGACTGTCCGAGGCTGGGACCAGTCTGATATGAATATGGAAATTTTCTCTCTGCAATGGCACATGGGAGTAAAAAGTTTGACTTGTAGTCCTATTGAGGGGTTACTATGCCCAAGAACAAGACACTTTATCTTGTTCTTTCTTGATGGGTGCTCATCACATTTGTTTCTTTGTTCTTTGAGACAGCCTTTCCCAAGAAATCCCTTTTTGACAATATGAATACTGCCATGTTGCATAGCACTGAGGAAGTCTGGCAGTAAAGACTCACTACTTCGAAATAGACCTCAAACTCCACAGTTTGGGAATCACTAGTATAGGGGAAGGTAGACCGAAAAGGTATAAGTGCTAGAGGATGTTATGCGGCTTCAGCCATATGAGCTGCAGGTCAACAAATGTGACAAAGAATTGATTTTCACTGCAGTGGTTGAAGGTCTGTTAGTGAGGAAAAGGCTGTGTGAAAGCATTGTCATCCTAATGGGGTATGCACAATATTCTTATGTAGACAAGGGTTAAGTGTTAGTTGAGGACAGGCAGGTTTTTGATTGGTTTATTTGATCATGAGTAAGAATTGTAATTATGATAAATGCATTAATCTCAATAAATTAGCTAGACTAACTTGTTTGCTCCCACTCTGAGTCTGTTTGTCCAGATTATATGATTTACACCATGGAATAGGTGTGATTTACATTTTTGCTATTTAAGGAGATGTTTTTACTGAGGCCTTAAAGATCCTTTCATTTTCCCATGAAAAAAATCAGTGTCAGGTGTTTGATGTAAATCCAGATATGACCATTGTTCCCAGTCCTTCCCTTATTTATCATGCTCACTGTGTACATTGCAGTTTCTGATGAGAGGCCCAGTTCCTGCTCCCAAGGGGAAAAGGTCTATTCTAACAACACACCCATGATTTTACAGGAGGGGCAAATGGAGAAGCATTATTGACCAATTTCTTCTTTTCTCCACATATACCTAAAGTGGTGGGGACTAGTTATGCTGCTGCTACTACCTCAGGCACATCACTGGAGCTAGTAGCGGCAAGTGGATTCTTCATCATCCATTATCCATAATACTGTTGATCCCATTCCCTTTGAGCTACCTAATCATCTTGCTGTTTAAATAACTCAACAGCAGCAACAAGAACAGCAGTCACAAATTCTGCAGTGACATGACCTTGTGACATTAACCTGGTGGGGCATTTTTTTTCTCAGGCCTTGTTCTTTACAAAAAAATAAACCAAAGCCCTTAAAGAAAAACCACATTTTGAGGGCTTGTTTCTAACAAGCCCAAGTCCTACAAATCAATGTTGGGGTTAGGGTTATGTCAAACAAGTCTAAATCCTATAAATCGATATTTCCTATTGACTTAGGCCTAACACAAATCTATTTCCTACAACTAATCAATGTTTCCTCAGGACTTGTGTCTCAATTAAGTCTAAATCCTTCAAATCAATGTTTCTCGGGGTTTGGTCCTAACACAAGTCTTATTTCCTGTAACTAATAAATGTTTTCTCTGGGTTTGTGCCCATAATAAGTCTAAGTTCTACAAATCAATGTGTTCTCAGGGCTTGGCCCTAGTACAAGCCTAATTTTCTATAATTAATCAATATTTCCTCAGGTCTTCTGCATTTAAAGATAGTCTAGGTCCCTAGTGAGTTGTTATAAACATCATCATTAAGTAAAAACATAACTTTTACAACAAAATGTTTAATAGAAAAATTACTAAAGAAGTTTGATAGTTCACCTAATATAAATCTAAAGAACCAGTAAGGTCTGGTAACCCTGCAACATTTTCCCCTCAAGCCTGGATTGAGAAGGACAGGTAAATCAAACCTGATTATACAACATCATAATTATTTTCTTTTAAGTGAATGACTAAAAAGAAACATCTTGATACATTATAAAGAGTGCAGATGAACCTGTGAAAAAAATAAGAACGATTGTTAGGCATGAAAAAACAGCTATAAATATGAGTTCCTGGCCATTGCAGACCTACACTCAAGAGATGGATGATCAATGACATCCAATAGCTGTACTACAGGCCAAATGAAAGTCCACAAAGGTGGAGATTTGAACAAGTTCAGATGAGCTAGTTATATGAGAGCAAATTTAATGCCTCTGTTGAAAAGCTTTTAGCTGATTTCTGAACACTCACTTCGTTTGGAAGAAACTAAAACTGAAAAAGACCTAGAAGGTGAAGAGTTGGGAGTTTCTGTGTTCTAGCCATTAGAATTCTTGTTTTTGAATAGTCATTTCAGTATGACAGGCCTTGGCTTCTGTCTGTCTGTTGGAGAGATGATGTGCTATTTTGATTGTGAGGCGTAATGTGAACAATTTAATTTTGTGCAATTCTGAACTGAGAAAGTCTAAGAGTTATTTTTCTTTTGTCTCAGGTAAACTCACAGTCTTAAGGTTGTTCCTGTGACTTCTGGTTTCCAGATAATCTGATTTCTCTATTAAGCAATGCATGTTTTTTTCCAGAGTGCAGATAGTGTGTGTGTTGGCAACAACATTTCATAAAAGGCATGGTACAATAGGTTTTATTGATGGAACCCTTTCAGTGTCACAGGGTGTGCACTGAAAGGGTTAAGCAACAATGGTGGCATTTATGTTTCTGAAGTCATAGCGCATCCTCTCCATACTCCAACTTGCCCTCCCTAAACACATTGCCATCGTTATGACATATGGAAATGGTAACATTTTATTCCTTTCTCCTTGCATAGCACATACGACGAAGTTATCACCAACTTATCACCAAACACACTACATCATAAAACCCCCCCTTAGTGAATTTCCCCATGGAGAGCTAACTCCTATTGGAATAGTTTTCTGTTAATTTTAAAATTCTATTATCCGTTTGAGCAATCCATATATGTTCACCATAATTTCCACATGGGTTTAGATATTACACTGAAAGCAGAGACCATTTGAGAAAAATATTTATAATACTCTGTAATATACATAGTAGTTGTATTAATAGTGTTTTAGTAAATGAATATTGACTTATTTCTAATGCATACAATGGCTATTTAAATATGTAACTATTCTCCTGTCACAGTACCTTGTTTCCAGCACCACAGCTTCAGCTACACTCAGCGTCTTTCCACACGTCATCTGCAGGCCTCTGCAGGCTCAAGCATGCTGCAGGCCTCTGTTTTATGTGTGTTTGTTTCCTATAGTCTCCTCCTACCTACTTCCTCCGTCTAGCTGCTCCTCCTACCTACTTTCTGTGGAGGAGTTTAAAGGGCAGACTGAGTCCTGACTCAGTCGCCCTTACGTTGTTGTTCTGAGCAGTTCATTTTCTGGTATTCCTGATTCCTGTGTATGATCCGGCTTGTCTGTTCATCCATTCTGGTGTTGATCTATGGCTCTGTCTGACTATTCTCCTTGGCGTTCTGATTTGGCACAGATATCCTTTCTGGTGCAAACCTATGGCTCTGGCTGACTACCCGCTCCATGTATGACCTAAGCTTGTCTGACTACCCACTCTGGTGTTGACCTGGGGCTCTATCCACTGTGCATCCAGCATACATACGCTCCAGTGGATATCCTGTCTGGTGCAAACCTGTGGCTCTGGCTGACTACCCGCTCTGTGTATGACCTAGGATTGTCTGACTACCCACTCTGGTGTTGACCTGGGGCTCTATTCACTGCGCATCCAGCATTCCATCACTTCAATGGATATCCTTTCTGGTGCAAACCTGTGGCTCTGGTTGACTACCCGCTCCGTGTATGACTTTGGTCCATCTGACTATCCTATCCGGTGCTTACTAGAAGGCTCTGTCTGTTCACTCAGTTTGTTGGCTCGGTTATTCAGACTTCCTTCCTAGTACTGACCTGGGGCTCTAGCAGACTCCTAGATACTGACTGCATGCTGAGTCAGTATCTCTTGGGCATTACCTTACCATGGGACTCCAGTGGGCTGAGGCCTAGTCTCAGACAGTGTGGTGCAGAGATTGGGAGACTGCTATTCCTGATACAGTACTCGCCGTTTCAGTCACTCACTGTGTGTTTATTTATATGTTGCATTACTGTCATTATTCTCATAATAAAGGTTCTATTAACTATACCATCTGACTCCTGGTTTTGCTTTCCAACATCTCCTTGGTTTTATGTTTATATATATATATATATATATATATATATATTCAAACATATAAAGCCAGTAAGGGAAAATTATTCTTGATTATGACAGATTTCTCTGAACTTACACTTTTAAGCTTTCTGGATTTTACAAGACAGTGATTAACATTTTAACAAAATAAATACAAATACTTTTAAGTACTTTTTTATTCTTCATTAATTCAGTAAGTACTGAAAAATGCTTTGGCTCCCCCACTTTAGTCATTTAAGTTTGTTTATGCTTTTTTATAAAAGCAGAACAAAATTTGTGAAACCATTAAAATGTTCCCCACAGATAAAAGAGAAATAGAAATACAATGGAAGAACTACTTTTCATGTTGCTAAGCCTTGCTAAGAAGAACACAAGTTTGTTCATAAAATATTTTTTTCGATTGATGTGCAAACTACTGTGTAATCCTAACATAAAATGTTATAGGATGGCACGTAGCAGCAAGAATATGATTTACAGAAAATTACTCTGTAGTTTGTAAATATGTTGCCATTTATTTTAAAATACTTCATTTCAAAAATGCTCAAGAACACATTAACTGAGATAAATGCAATACACAGTTAATCAATGTACCGTGGAAACAAAAATCCATCAATTAATTGTTTTGCATTAAGAAACTCCTTACTAGAAATATATTAAAGTTCCTCATCATTTCAGTGATTTGTTTTGATCACCATAAATGACTTGACCTTGATCACATAGCTTTTTATATGCTAATTATCTTCTGTTTTTACCCAACTGTCATGGCAAGATTTAGTATAATTATACAAGTTCTTTGGAAAGCAGCTGGCTAGAACTGTAATATATATATAGAA
The DNA here is from genome assembly GCA_037306005.1 of Rhinophrynus dorsalis. Taxonomy (NCBI): domain Eukaryota; kingdom Metazoa; phylum Chordata; class Amphibia; order Anura; family Rhinophrynidae; genus Rhinophrynus; species Rhinophrynus dorsalis. The sequence goes on along the minus strand of CM074718.1, from coordinate 364,302,713 downwards.
TTGAACAAAGTAAAACTCATTTCAGTTTGCCAAGAGCTAGTGATATCACATGCTCTGCAGTGCGATGCACACCCCTCTAGCACTCAAAGAGTTAGTAAGAACTGGAGAAATTCATAGGCAAACCAACTGCTCCAAATGGTAATCATATACATTTACAGTGATTCAAATGTGACTTTTAAACCTTTGAATGCTGGAGAGGTTTCAAATACATTGTGAAGCAATGTGTTGAGACCTCTGTAGCATTCATGGGTTTAAAAGTCTAATTTAAATCAAAGGGAATTTGGTGACTTTGTTTGTCCCATATGGTGCAGCTGGTTTGCTTTATTCTTCTTATTAAGATTTGGATTACATTCTAGTTCATAAACTTTTATCTTAAAACTTCTCCATATAATTCAATAATAATCAGTTAGAAATAACCAGTGATAACTCATATTAAAGACAGTAATGTCCCAAAAAATGTTTTCCAGTTATGTAGAGCTTAAAATATTAATCAATATGCTCCAAACCCGCTATGGTTTGAGAGATATAGGGATTCAAAGTTCCCCCTTCCCTCCCCTTCTCCTGATGTCAGCATCTAACTGACAGCAGGAGATGCCTGTCCGGGGATCAGCAGGTGGCTCTGCAGCAGAGCTGAAGTCACGTTACTTAAACAGAATTCATTAATTGGAAAGGTCTACAAAGTGTGCTTGCAAACCAGGCACACTTTTTAGACCTTTCCAATGAATGAATTATTTAGCAATACCGCGATTTCGGCTCTGCTGCAGAGCCTTCTCGAGTTGTACAACTCAATTCTCCTGCTGTCAGTTTTACAGCTGACATCAGGAGAAGAGGAGGGAACTTTGAATCCCTATATCTCGCGAACCATAGCGATTTGAGAGACAGGGTTTGGATCGTATTGATTAATATTTTAAACTCCACAAACCTGGAATTTTTTTAGGCGACATTACTGTCCCTTTAATGGCAATGTAATCCATGCCTCTGTCGTTTTCTTAGTTTGTTTCACATAGGTTATATGCTCTTTAATTAATAAAGGGGGCAATTGTCGCCCCCATACTAGGGGGGTGTCATGAGGGGTCATGATAATCCTCTTGAGGTCTGAAGTACTTTTTATTACAAATTACATATATAATTTAAAAAAAGAAAATAATTATTACACATAAATTAAATATTTAATTAAATGTTCACACAAATTACATATATAACAAGAACTAACACCTTTTTTTATGCATATACAAGTTGCCTATTAACCCTATGGGTACCAGAGAGGTAGCAAATACATTACAATATCTCTCTGGTACTCATAGGGTTAATCTTGCAATATAAAATACGAGGGCATGTCGAATATAATAGAAGAAGAAAAATGTGGGATAAAAATGGTGAAAGAAAGTCATGGGAACACTGTAGTTGACTTTTCAAGGGGGGGTTAAAATGTTAGATGTACAATATTCATTGAGTTAATATAGTGAAAGAAAGCACTGTAGGTCAGATTTGGTAGGGGAAGGGTTAATTGTCGACTATGAACAATATTTGCCGGATTAATGTGGTGGAAGAAAGCACTATAAGTCGAATTTGGTAGGGGAAGGGTTAATTGTCATCTACAAACAATTTTTGTCGGATTAATGTGGTGAAAGAAAGCACTGTAAGTTGGATTTGGTAGGGGAAGGGTTAATTGTCGACTATGAACAATATTTGTTGGATTAATGTGTTGAGAGAAAGCACTGTCGTCGACTTTTACAAAGGGGGGTTAATATGTTGTAGGGGGCACTTTATGTCCGATCTCTATGCTGTATACTGTATTATACACTGCTTTTGTTCGAACAACGATGGTTTTGAAACTGTCATTATGGCTTCTACACCTCAACCTCTGAGGCACAAAATTTCTGACTTAAATGTAACCACAAAACAGGCGGTAATACTGAACGTGGGTAATAGGATACTAATTGCACGTTGTTTTTAGTTCTTTCTAATGGGCTTTTTTTAGACTGGAGGTAAGTGTAATTACCGCTGATTTTGCTTTCACAAGTGGGGTAATAGGTTAGCAAAAACTGACTTAAAAAAACAACACCTGTTTTATTTTTAGCTCTGGTAATAGAATCGAGCCCTAGATCTCTTCAGAGATCAATGCATTGCTTCACAGTGAGTTGGACATCCATGTAGCATTTTTGGAATTAAAATCCCTATTTTAAATTTATAGAAAGTTTAGGAATTTAGCATTTGTCCTCTATGGTGCTGTTAGTTTGACCAGAATTGTTGTTCTTTTCTTTCTTCATATGGCCCAAAATGCACAGCCTGAGCTTTAGTGATAACATTCCTAAAATTCTGTTTTTGGAAAACAAGAAGAAAGGAAAAGCAATTATTCAAGATTACTTTACAAAGACTGTAATGTATCACACTGAAAGATACAGAGATTAATAATGCATTAAAACCTAAACTAGGGCTTTCTTCATTTATTTGTTTGGCAAATGGTTTTTATGTGATTTGTTTTTCACAGTCTGACAAGTATCCTACTGTTAGTCGATATTTCTGAAACTTAAAGCAACGAAAATGGTAATTTAGGTACCAATTAAGCTGTTTTTACTAAGAAGAACAGTTGGCATAGGAAAAAGCAGCTGGTGGCCATTTCTATGCCTATCGCCTACATTTGTTTGAATGTTCTTGTTGGAGATGAAGCAAAGAATTATCTTCTATAACTGGAAATGTATGTTTTTGTATAAACAATCTATTCCCCTACATAATTTCCCTTGAATCGTATAAAAGGAATTTGCTACTGAAGTAGCCTATTAGGATAATCATTGTCTGTTTTGGAAAACATGCTGCAGCTATTTCTCTTATGCTGTTGGTTATCAGGAATGATTTGATCATTACAGTTTATTTACAATGCAAAAAGAGAAAATATATAACTTTGAAAGTATCATTCAGTGGAACACTATATAGCTAATCTTCTTAAAGGGATAGTAATACTTCGTTTTAACTTTATTTTATTTTGTAGGCATTAAAAAAAACATGAAGAACGATATAAGTCTTATCTCTCAAACCTTTATGGTTTAAGAGATATTCACAAGCAAAGTTTCCCCTCCCGCCCCCTTTTACCTAGTGTAAGCCATCTCTTCTCAGATGTGAATCTGGTTGTAAGACCAGACAGATAACAGCAGGGGACAATCTTCTTTATATGAAAACAATGAAAGCCCTGCCCCCCTTGACAAGTTTTTCAGCTTTTTCCCTTATCTTAATTGAAGATTGTCCCTCTCTGCAGTCTACCTGGGCACCTCCCTTCTGATCTGGCTGAAGGGGGGGGGATACTTTGCTTGTGAATATCTCTTAAACCATAAAGGTTTGAGAGATAAGACTTATATCGTTCTTCATGTATTTTTAATGCCTACAAAATAAAATAAAGATAAAATGAAGTATTACTATCCCTTTAAGCAGAACATGTACTGTATGATAATTCGATTGGGAAAACTGGTGTTTTTAACCCCTTAACGACCTTTGACTGTCATGGTATGTCATGGGTAAAAAGTGCCTGAATGACCCATGACATACTATGACCGTCATGGATTTCAGGGCTCCCCGCGTGGCTGCACGCCGTTCGGGGAGCCCTGAGACCGATCGTAAAAAAAAAAAAAAGCTCTGTGGTCCTTAAGTGACCGCCGTGTGCCTGCACGGCCAGTTGTTAACGGGTTAACAAGATTCAGGGGGTTGTAAAGCTTTTTTTCCCACACATTTCTCTAGTAACACAACTTACATTTTTTTGCACTCATCTAATCTTGGGCATTGACTAAGCATGACAACAATCTTCTCCTTTTTATATGTAATATACATATATATTTTCAAGTGTAATATGTACATTATTTACACTTTTTTAGTAAACAGATTTTGTTACCTCTTATTTGCACTTGAAAAGGATTGGATAGATGTAAAAAGGTTGCCCTGATTTGTTTTTGCCCTGTATATATTAAAATGTGTATATTGGGTGGCATGACTGCAAAAGCGAAGTATGTATTTCTCTTTATTCTAAATAAAATGCTGGTATCATTGAGTAGATGGCAGAATAATTTTATTCAAAATATAAAATAAAAGCTTGTCACGGAAGAGTGGTTTCTAAGATTTGATGAAGGCAGATGAACATAATAGTATAATTTTGTAAGAATTGGACTGTGACAATATGCTCATTGGGTAGAAGGTACTTTTCCTACATGTGTATAATTTAGAAAATATAGGGACTCACATCATTTAAATATTCGAGTAAAAGAAGAAATGCAACACTTAATACATTTTGTTTACTGCATCAACAGTAAAAGAATGAAATGCAAAATAATGGTAATAGCACAGTAGTATAAAGTTTGTTTGACTTATTCATACAAATAATCAGAGCCTAAGACTTTTGGCAGATGACTGTTTCACATAATTGATTCCTATTGAAATCTGTTGGAAAATTCGTAAGTGAAACCCACTCAACTGCAGTGTAATTCAGGCGCATACGCCTTCCTATTTGTGCTCTCTCTTTCCCTGGATCCAAATGCGATTATTGCGGTTGATGGCGATATGTATATATGTATATAATGGAATCAGAAGGTTGCTGAAGAATGTTGTCAGGTCTGTGGTACTCCATCATTACTAAAAACAATATTAAAAACAGTTTGAGATCTTTCTTTGAATATATATTTCTGTCTTGCTATGAAATATAAATATTTAATTACATTAAAGGCATATTCTAAAGACCATGGGATTTACTTATGAAGTTGTGCCGAAATTCAGTATATCCCATAAAAGGGGTTTATTTTGTCTACAAAGCTGGGTATTTTCGTTTTTATGCCTATGTTCAGACGGCTGGGATGTCCAACCAAAGGAACAAGAGACGCCAGGAGCAGATGCTCAAATTTCTCACTCTTAAAGAGAAAACAAAAAACTCAATAACTTTCTGGTGCTCTTTCCCAAGATGGTGTTCAATGAGGGCAAAATGTCAGAACTGGACAACGCTACCTCCACATTCTCCCGTAACAACAATACTCCTTTTGGGGACATCAGGTCTCTGCTTAAGACCTTAAGAGCACAGATCAAGGGGGACATTAAGGTGATAGCTAATGACTTCAGGAAGGATATAAAGGAGATCAGGGATGAACGTTGCAAGTAGAAGACAAGGTGGATGAGGTGATAGACACGCATAATGCGCTGGCAGATCACCGTGCCAAATTGGCGAAGGAAGTGCAATCTGTACAAGAAAAGGTTGGTGACCTGGAGGATCGCTCTAGGTGCAATAATGTTTGAATCTGGGGTGTAATGGAGGATATACAGCCTGTCGGTCTTAAAACTTGGGCCCAGGACTTCTTCTCTAATCTATTGCTGAATTTCTCTGACAAAGATTTCCTAATCGATAGGATCCACAGACTCCCCAGACCCAGGAATTTGCCTCCAGACTCCTCCAGGGATGTCATACTGAGGCTACATTATTTCCACATCAAAGAGGAGGTATTGAGGGCCAGTAGACTGCACGTCCCCTTACCGGTTCCATACTCCAGCATTCAGGTTTTTGCAGACATCTCCTCGTCTATGCTGCTACAGAGACAACAATTCCGCCATATCACTGCTGCCCTGAGGAAAGCTGAAATCAGGTATAAATGGGCTTCCAGAGAAACTACTGGTGACGAGAAATGTAACTTTGACAGCTATCGGTTCACTGGAGGAGGGTGTACGAATTCTTAATTCCTGGGACATCCCAGTTGATAATTCCTCTGGACCACAGTTTCTGCCAAGCCAGTGGATTGTGAGAGAAGTTACCTTTGCTAGGGTGTCTCCAGTCTTCAAGGCCTTATTTGTTAGGTTGGGTGCATGTACAAGCCTGATTGCTGAATAGAAAATCCAGTGTAAGGTAGGCAGGTTGGGGGCTACTTTGCCCTTTACTGCTTGGTGTATTTTTATGTGGGGATGCAGTCCTCTAGCTCTAGCTTTCTGTTGTGATATTGTAACAACTATTTCCTTGAATAAGCTATGTTTTCGATGTATGTACCATGCTCACATCCCTATTGCCTATGCTAGCTTGATCCATATATTTGCTTTGAATGTACTCAGATGCCTAGGTGACTTCCCTCCCCTGTGGGGATTGAATGGCTCTACTCTCCTAAATTGTGCTCTATTTCTTTTGCATGCTCGCTGTGCTCCCCTCCGTTACCTGAATTTATTTTAATTTATCTTACTTTATTAATAGTTCAGGTCCCCAGCGGACATGCTGGGTTCAATCTTTTACATTCTAATTTCCTAGCCTATAGCTGCTTTTGCTGCTTACTTTATGGGTCACAACTGCTAAATATATCCCGGCCTGCATATTTAGTCTCTCCAGGCTGCCTTAGTCTGTGATTGGTGTGTGTTACACCCCTTACTCATCTTGGTATGAGATTAGTGCTTTGGTTTTTAATACTTGTTTTTTATTTTATACTGTACATTGCACTGTTAATGGACTGCACTTCTGAGTGGTCATTTGTTCTCTTTCTCCTTTCTGTCCTTTCTCTCTTATTCCTCATTTTCCCTCTTTCCTCTGCTTTCCATATTATCCCTTCCTCCCCTACCACCCACACAATCTCATTTTGCTTGGATGCTTCCTATTTGGGCCAATATTTTTTTTTAAGGTAGCACCCTTATTCCTATGGTGTGCTTGTATTTGCTCTGTGTGTTGGGGGCTGGACTCTGACCTCTAGATCAGGTGCTACTTCCTATGGTGTTTATGTTCCCATTATGCTTACCAGCAGATTTTTTTCCATTCTTCGTTCATGAGCATTCCAGTATTCTCTATGAATGTAAAGGGGCTCTTTCAAGAAGCTAACAAATCTAATTAAAAAATTATTTGCATCCAGGAGACTCACTTTGCTTCTGATAGAATCCCTTCTGTCCTAACTAAGCGATTCAATGCAGCCTTTCACTCTACAGCTCGTTCCAAACGAGCCAGCATCTCAATCTGGTTTCACAATTCATTAGCAATTCAGGTTCTCTGAGTGAAGAAGGACATTCAGGGTAGATTCCTTATCTTGGTGGTCTCTATTAATAATGTTATTTACACTCCGGTTAACATTTATGCTCCTAATTCCAACTCTGCTCAATTTATTACAAGCACTCTTTCCAAAACGGAACCTTTGATCCAAGGCTCATTGATAGTCTGTGAGAACTTTAACACATTCTCTGACCCTCTGATGGATACCTCAGAAAGACCCTCTGGGAGAGATTTGAAAGCATTAAATTTGTAAACCAAGATCCTATTGCAGGCTTTGAGTGAGTCCAAACTGTATGATGCTTGGAGGACTCTACATGTGAATGTCAGGGATTACTCTTTTTATTCGCATTTGTCTTACTTAAGACTGGACTATTTTTGCTAAGATAAACTGACTCTGCAATGGGTAAATAAATGCGATATTGGAAATATACAGTGGTCGGACCACACACTGACCATTCTGGAGCTCTCTGAACAGTTTAGCCATAAAAGCAAGGGCCACTGGAGGACAAAATGACTATCTGCTCTCCAGGCCTGATGCTTGAAAACTTATGGAGAAATTGTTAGTTGAATATTTTGATTTGAATGATGTGCCGGGGGTTTTCCCAGAGAATCTGTGGGAGGCTCACAGGGTCACTGTATAGCATATGCTGCTACAGAAAAAGGAGAAGAAGGAGAGATAAGAGATTGGTACAGCTAGCTCAGGACTTGTCTTCTTTAGAATCTTTACAGAAGGCTCACCCTACGAAACCTAGATGTAGACACATATCTTTAATTAAACAGGAAATTTCTGAACTTCAATTATTTCATACCCAACTAATGCTTAAGAAATTGCATCAACGTTACTATACTCAACGTAACAAAGCTGGCACTCTATTAGTGAGGAGACTTAGGAAACGGGAGGCTAAGAGGGTGATCCCCTTTGTCTTTTCCCCCAGTGGGGAGAAGAAATTGAACCCAGCTCACATCCCAGATGTTTTTGCAAAATAGTACACAACCCTCTATAATCTTCATTTAGACCCTAAAACTTCTCAACCATCTCCTCAAGATATTGAGTCCTTCTTGAGACAGGTTAAACTGCCCCAGATTACCTCCACACAATCAGACCTTCTTCAAGCTCCTATTTATGAGGAGGAAATCCAATATCTTATTAAATCTCTCCCCCTTGATAAAGCCCCTGGCCCTGACGGTTTCTCCAATCCAGTTTTTTAGTGCTGTTCTATTACCACATCTGGAAAAACTGTTCAAATCCTGTAGTGAGAGTGGTTCTTTCCAGCCATCTATGCTCTCAGCATATATTTCTACTCTGCCCAAACTGGGTAAACCTCCCTCTCATTGTCCTAAATTTCTGCCAATTTCCCTCTTAAACACTGACTTGAAATTGTATGCCAAACTATTAGAGAATAGCATACAGAATATCCTATCTTCCCTACTCCATTATGACCAAGTTGGTTTTGTTAAGGGCAGCCTCAGATAATACAAGGAAGATTGCCAATTTGATTGACACTGTCACCTCTAGGGGAGTTGATAGCCTTCTTTTAGCAATAGACGCAGAGAAGGTGTTCAACCACCTTCATTGGGGATTTATACTTGTGGTACTGGAGAGATTTGGCCTCCCCCTGCATAGATTAGGACCATTTTCTCTTTATACTCATGCCCGTCTGCTAGAGTTTCGTATGCTGGGTTTCTGTCCAAGCCTTTTGCTATCACGAATGGATTCAGACAGGTCTGTCCTTTCTCCCTGATTCTTATGTTCTTGTTCTAAAGCCACTTGCATCAATGATTAGGTCACACTTGTTGATACATGGTTGTAAATTTAGGGACCTGGAGTTGAAACTCGGATTGTTTTCAGATGACATCTTGATAACATTGACTCATCCTACCTCTTCTATTCCTCACCTTATGGATAGGACAATCCTACAGCAGGGTTTCTTATCATAAGGTTAACCAGTCGAAGACCCAAGTGCTCCCCATTGACAAGCTCACCCTAGTCAATCTACAATCCCAGTATCTTTTTAAATGGAGATCGGATAGTATCTCTTACTTAGGTCTTCATCATACGAAGAATCCTGAGGCCCTGTTCTCCACAAATCTGAGGAGACTTTGGGGGTCAGTGCGGCAAGAACTTCAGATTGGTCCACCTTGATGTTGTTGTGGCTGGTTTGTATAGCGACTATAAAGATGTCAGTCTACCTAAATTCCTATACCTGTTTAGAACCCTACCTATTCTAGTTCCTTCTAATTTTTTGCAGGAGGTCCGGTCTGGAATTCAGAGATTCATCCATGGCTCACGACATTCTAGGATCTCCAATAAGTGGTTACTTTCTCCCACATGGGCAGGAGGTTTTGGAGTTCCCTTTATCCTCCGTTACTATAAGGGACCAGGATGGCCTAAAATATTCTATTCCATGTAGACCCTGGCATGATTGCCTTAGTAGATTTAGAGGATACCCAGTCCTTTCCCCATAGAGTTAGTGATTTACTGTGGCTCCCCACTAAGCTACAACCTGCCATGTCGCATATAATTACTAATTCTAAGCTATCTCTCCGCACTTGGAATAATTATGAGCACTATGTTTTTGAATTACGTCAGTTAACTCCTACCACTTCTATAAGGACTCAGGAATTTATGATTCTCCATTCTAGTTTTAGTTCTTGGCGTTTGGCTGGGATTACATAATTGAGTAAAATTATTGTTCAGGGCTCCCTGATGTTGTATGGTGATATACAGTCTAGTTTTGGCCTCCCAGAATTGGACTTTTATAAATTCTTGAAGCTACAGCATACACTAGTGTTGTCTCCTCTATCTTGGTCCCGGTCCTCCCCTCTCCTACACAAGCTAATAAAAAATGTATATGTCCCCTCTGGTCTCCACAGGGTCTTTGTCTTTTTGCTATGGTACGTTGGTATCTGCCGGCCTCCCTCCGAAGCTCCCCTTCATGTTGACACTGGAAAGAGACCTGGGATGCAGTCTAACCCAGTCTCAATGGAGCAGGTCTGTTTTGAAACCCTCTTGGTTCTCGCACTGTACCAATCATCTGGAGCGCTCTAGAAAAACTCTGTATAGGTGGTATCTTGTACCTTCTCAACTAGCTCTTCTGGGGTGGGTAGTATGGAACATATCTGGTGGTCTTGCCCAAGGTTACAGCCCTACTGGTATATGGTTTTGCTATGCTGGCAACTGCTATCTCGATACATTTACCCAAATCTCCAGAACTGGCATTGTTTCATGTTTTCCCGATCCCCCTTCCACTCCATTTGCAAATACTACTGGTGGCGAAGTCTCTCCTGGTCAGCTGTTGGAAGTCATTGGATATTCCATCTTACAGCACCTTGTGCCAGTTGGTTGCTCATAACTTACAAATAGAAAAATTCCACTATGTTAAAACTTTCCAAATGGATCTATATAATTCTATTTGGTCCGGGTGGGAACTTAGCTGACAAATGAGCTAGATTTGTTGGTCTTTTTAGACATATAACCCCTTCTCCCCACCCTTCTTTCCCACCTTCCTTCTGTGTTCCCCTCACCAACTCAACTTTCTTTCTCTCTTTTCTATCTGCTCTGTTTCACCCTTCTCTTTCTTTTCTTGTTTTACTCTTCCTTTTCTCTTACTCTCCTTTGTATTGTGAGTGCATGACTTATTGTAGTTTTCACATTTAATGTGTCCCATGGTGCGTGTTCATACCATGATTTATGTTCTGAGTTTCATTGTCATATTAATGTATCTTTTGCAATTTTACTCATGATGTATTCTTGTCATGGAAAATTTCTACCTTAATAAAAATGATATTGCAAAAAAAAGTGTATCAGTGGTTAACAAATTTAGCCATCTCTATCTTGAAAAAAACATGGACCATACTAAGGAAGCTGAAGAGGAGCAATTCCAGGTTACACCCTAGGGGACAAATGAAAAATCCCATTCATTTAAATGGTGTTATTAAAGGGATAGTATTGTTTAACAAAAAAACAGCTCTGATTAATCTTCATAGTATTTGGGCCATGGAGAGCTTTATTTCAGTACTTTCAGAGTTGTAGTTCAAGAGTAATTTAATTATAAAATATCCCCCTCCTGCCCCTTTTACTGATGTAACACTACACACTTCAGAGCAGCAAGACTGTTTGGATGGATTGCAAAGAGGGAAAATCTTCAGTGAGCATTAGGAACAACCTGAAACACTTGTCAAAGGGGGACGGGGTTTTCTTTATGCTCACAGTAAGAAGATTGTTCCTTGCCATGACCTGTCCGGTCAAGAGACCAGACTCCAGGTCTGAAGGGAGGTGGCTTACACTAGGTAAATGGGGCAGGAGGGGAATACTTTATCATTCAATTACTCTTGAACTACTACTTTGACAGTACTGAAATAACACTCTCCATGGCTCAAATAATATGAAGATGTTTTTTATTTTAAACATTACTATCAATTTAAACCTTTGAGTGCTAGGGCATAACCAGTGAATTGTAGAGCAATGCGGTACTCACCCCATAAAAGCATAAACTCAATTGAATGCTGTAGCAGTTCCCTGTACATTGCTATACAATGCATTGGAAACATTTCTAGAATTCAGCTTTATAAAAGCACAATTTAAATCAATGGAAATTTGGTGAATTTTCATTTGTCTCCTGTGGTGCAGTTTTTTGTTACAGATTTGATCCTCTTTATTTTCCTGAACATAACCCAATGTTTTAATTGTGAACACTACATAGGTAATGTTTTAAGTTTTATATTTGAGGTAAACTTAGGGTCTTATACAAAAATTAAAGCAATCCTGATGCAAACAACAACATCGTGGAGGGCACATAAAACTTCCCATTGATTTAATTTGGACTTTTAAACCATTGAATGCTAGACAGGTCTCTAAAACCTTCTCCTCTTTGCCTGTAGCTATTGTAAAGAGGGTTTCAGTTGCTGCTGCTCTCTCTCTCTTCAAATGTCACTGAAGTCTTAATTTTAGTTTTACAGTGCAGATAATGATAAACCTTACTCACTATAATGGCCCCTCTTCTTCTGGCTACTGTAGCTTGTCTATCTATTGAGTGTCAGTCTACAAATGATGTTATTAATCAGTCAGTCACAGAGGCTCAGTTAGATCAGGAAATAACTTGAATCACCTACTTGTCTCTTCTCAGCCAAACAAGGAGGAATTTTTGGTAAATCTCCTTTCTCCCTTCACACACACCCAGACTCCCCTAACAAAGATGCTCATACACCTCAGGAAGGAACTTGGATCAACTGCCTGTCTCTTCTCAGTGAAACAAGATTGTGGGGTTTTTGGGGTAAATCTCCTTTCGTCTTTCACACTTCCCCAGGTCCCCTAACACAGATTGTCATCTAGCTCAGGAAGTTATTTGGATCACCTGCCTGTATCTTCTCAGTCAAACGAGATTTTGGGATATTTTGACTAAATCTCTATCCCTTCACACTCCAGATCCCCCCCTACACACACACTTCCCTAACACAGAAAACAAATTGCCAGCCCAAATGACTCTATCATTATCAGTATCTTGTAGATTTACAAAAGTGACATGCAAAACAACTCCATCAAAACTCCTTAAGACACTGAATAAAGTCATAATGTTAAAGTGTTAGTAATGTCCAAGTAAACATATTTTGCATTGTGTAGAGCTGAAAAAGATTAATTGAATGCAAAAAAACATATCCCTCAAACCGCTATGGTTTGAGAAATATATGTATTCAAAGTTTGTAAAGCTGTAAAGCTGTCAGCAGGAGATCCATGTCGGCAGACACTGAGGTTCTGCAGCAGAGCCGTAATCATGTTATTTTAAAAAATTGTCTTCATTGGAATGGTGTAAAAAGTGTGCTTGCAAATGAGGCACACTTTGTAGACCATTCCAATGTAGTATTTATTCATAAATTGCATGATTTTGGCTCTGCTGAAGAGCCTCCGTCTGGTCAAATGACTTTTATCTGCAGCTGTCCCACAGAGCACGGACTTGGCTAAAACAGACAGGAAGAGTTAACTTTAAAAACCAATATCACACAAACCATAAACGTTTGAGAGATAGGACTTACATTGATCCACATGTTTTTATAATGCCTACAATAGTACATCAAGGTGAAATTAACCATTACTATCCTGTAAAATGCAAGAGTTTTAAGTAGTTGACATATGAATCTCTGGTTGTCATGATGGTATCCTATGCATTGTGTTGAGATGCATGGGATACCACCTTGGCAATCACAGATTGGTAAACTTGACAGGATCCTGTCCATGATGTCTATCCAAGTTCAGTCCTGAAGGCCAACAATCAGGCCAGTAGTGAAGGATAGCTTTGATTAAAGCCTGTTGTTTTTCTGGATCTATCCTTCTGAGTGAGCCAGATGTGCTCAATCAGAGATATCCATCATTCATGGCCTGTTAGTGAACAAACTACAATGGTTAAAATTTGTTTCCCATGAATTTGTTTGTGCATCTATTAGGGTTGATAGAAAACATTGCCCATTATGTTACAGTTTGACCTAAGTAGTGTATTAACGGGTGATTGGAACACACAGTGATGTGAAAAAAGGTGCGACTCCGGTTTTTGTGTTACATGTTTTTGTTGTGCCTACGCTCGTTAGCTATTCTTGTAGACTACCTGTCAAATCCACTGTAAATCATGTATTAATGGCGCCTGCTGTGCCTTTTTTTACTTAGCAGTTGTTTTAACGCAAACCTTTAAATCTACCACCAAATGTTTTCTCTCCAAATATCAAAATTATGTCTCTTTAAAGTGCTTTCATTGCTGTTTAGAGTGAAACTAGTTTTCTTTGGAAAGTGACCACTACTTGGAGTTAAAAATGGCAAGATCCTATTGTATACATAATATAATATTTTTTCTTTTTAAATATACTACTCGATGAAAACATTAAGTGGATCTATTTGAAGATAACACAAGTTAAATACTGGCTAATAATGAAGAAGGATCTGCTTTCATATGTGATACTTATGAAACAAGTAAGAGAAGATCTAATTGTGCTGCATTCAAAATACCAGATAGATACATAAGTTTAAATATAATGTGCCTAAGGAGAAATGTAGATATTTGTGGTAGAAGGAATACATCAACCTGAAAAATGGGAGCAGAACAAGAAAGGACATTAATGGGCTACTTTATCCTAGGGAAAAAGTGGTATACAGTCTGTTTAACAGATATAATTATCTGATCAATGTTATAGCATATTGTTAGTTACCTTCCATTTCTCATCTGATAATGAATGTTTATTGTATGTTGTGAATGAATATCCATATACATAGAAAAGATATAAGTAAATATACCAGACTGTTGTGCCATAGAGGCTTATAGAGTGGAGAGCATGGAGGCGGAGTGTGTGATTCATTATGTTATCTCCCAGTGGGACTCAAAGCGCTTTCATCGTACACTCTCAGCATTAACCAAATCAGCAGCTGAAATAATAGGTGTTATTATTACCCAATCAATGGTACTCATTTATCGACCTCAGAAGGATGAAGGGCTGAGTTGACCAGTTGGAAGAGAAAATTACCATGTGTTAGGCAGAAATTCTATCTTTGAGGCAAATATGTTTGTCCATACCTATTCAGGACAAGTAAATATATTTGTGGTATTTTTTTTTTCAGATGCACAAATCATGACAGGAAAGCCTATGAAAAAATGTTATTTTTCAAACTTTTCCTCTTTTTTATATTATAATCAAGTTAATGAAAGCCCTGATCAGCAAGGGGTTAGTAAAGATTTAAGAACAATGAAGATGATGGTGAGTCACATTCTAGTTATGCTGGCATAATAGAGGAGGATGTAGCAGTTCCACCAAATATTGCTACTGGCAGTGAGACAAACAAGTACCACATCTGTCCTGAAAGTAGTAACGAATGTTCTAAAAATCCCTGTAAGGAAAAAGTAAAAAAAAGCCTAGATTAATATAAAAGTAGTGAAGTAGAAGTGTCAAGCAATACTGAGGATGGCCTCATTATTTATGATTATGTTGATCTAGAATATATCCCTCCAGCAGCCTCCTGTTCTTTAGATATAAGTGAAGCTGAGAATGACAGAGACTATGACATGGCTATAAAATTAGCTGAAAGGCACAAGACCAGTCTTTCACCACTGAAAAGGAGCACTGTGCCTGTTTAAAAACTGCTTAAGAAATTAACTGGAATGTCTGACTTTGGACAAGTAAAGATGCCAAAAAGTACACAATCATCCTTTCAGTCATCAGCAGCATCATCACCATTTCCAAGTCCAACCCACACAGCCACAGTCACTAGTGTTGAGTAACTACCAGCTACACAGTTCATCAACATCTGATCCAACCGTAGATATGATGAGTGCTTCTGTGTAGTAGCTAGTAGTATGTTTGCAGCAACATCTAGACCCAGTAGTAGCAGCCCCTTAGAAAAACCTCAGTCACTGAATTCTACAGTAAAGGAGTACTTCACTCATGACCCAAAAGCTAAACATGTTGATATCTGTTGTTTGTGTAAGAAACATGTGCTTAGGGGAAAACAGGGTCACACCTAGGCATATTCTTATTGAGAACCCATGTGAAGCACAGCCATAGGCCTGATTGAGAGACACACCAACAACATGTCAGAGGTGCCACAACTAGCAGAGGTACTCCTAAAAGTTCCTGGGCCTCTGGAGTACATAACAGAAGTTCTGCTGATGTGTCAGAGTGTGTGCCAAGATTTTCTTCATTTGAAATAATGCATGTGGCTCATACAGCTCATGCTGCCAAACCCACACTTTCTTGAAGGAGTCAAAAACTTCACAAAAATAATCCCAACTATGCCTGTGAAATGGCAAAGCTGCAAAAACAGAGGTTTTAAAGAACTCATGTCATTTGTGGCACCCTGCTAGCATATGCCAAGCCTCAAATATTTTTCAGGGATAGCTGTGCCAGAATTAAACTGGCAATATGGTTAATGTGGGGGCAAAGGTCTGAAAACCTCATCTGGAAAGAAAATTCACCGGACAGCAGATATGTTGACAAGTGGGCAGAGTACTGACTATATGACTTCCACTACTCACTGGGCTTCCCTTCCATCCATGGACAACAAATAGATTGCAGCATCAGGTTGAAGACAGTAATTATTCCAATGGTTCTAGCAGTACTAATAAAGAACAGCAACACGGTAGCCCATACCTTTGGCACACCACTTGGTGCATGAATAGTTTTGAGAGACAATCCCTAAATCCATAGATGTGTTAAATAAAGTAGAGCAAGTGATAGAGGAATGTCTTGTACGCCACTCCGTGAAAGCTGGTTTTCTGTCGGCTGATAATTGCTCCAACATAACAGATATTAATATTAATTCTGACTAGATTCCTCTCAGAATTCAAAACCCTCAGAAAGATGATGAATATTGCACACAACATCTGTGCTAATTTTAACTGCTCATACAAAACTCTCAATTAATTATATTCCAGACAAGAGCATAAGAATCTGCTCATCACCAGGTGAAAATGGAGGACCCTGTGTTATCTGTTGCAATTCCACATTGTACATGCAAGAGCATTTGTTCAAGCCCATTAGTGAGTATACAATACAAAACTGGAAGGCTTTGTCACCTGGGAAATGGCAACTAATATGTGACCTGTGTGAACTGCTGAAACCTTTTGAAGAAGCCATCTTGCTGGCTAGTCATGTAGGCAGGAACTAATAAGATCCCCGCCAAAAAAAAGTATGTTTGGCCAGCGCTGACAAGTACTGCCATGGAAACACTTCATTGCCCACCAGCAAGCATGCGATCTGAACGGGTTTTCAGTGCAGATGTTATATTGTTAATAACCATAGGACACAGTTATCAGGCTGCAGTTTTGGGAGACTTACAATTCTAAAAATGAGCACGCATTTGATTCCATATGAGTATCAAGTAGCAGAAGTGGACAAAACCACATATGACAAGGAAAGCTATGGTACGTGTACTATTAACAGCAGCACTGAGGATAAGGAGGATGGATCTGAAGGGTTGCTAACACATATGACAGTTGTTTGGCAATAATCTGATAATCTGATGAAAAAGCAAGCTTAAATCAGATTCAGAGATGGTAATGCAAGTAATTTGTCTAGCACTTATTCCTATAAAACACAATGATCTTTATGTTAATCACACAATCACCGTCGCCATACATATATGACACATTCCGTGTGAACTAATTTTATTTTTTTATCTCTTTAAATATAATGCTTGGCCTAGCAGCAGGCTTACAGAAAGAAAAACCTGAAAAAAATATTAGCAGACCTCAGGATTGCAAAACAACAGAGCTGTGAAAAAAACTGGTTTGCCCTACTGTCCTAATGCCAGCAGTGCTAGATTTTGGTTGCAAATGCCTCCATTGACATTCTGGTACTGATGTAATTCCTGCTGCTGAGTCATCTGAGCACCAGAACTATTAGGTTGCTGCATGGCACTGGGATCATCAGCACTGATATGACAGGCGGTGATATGATGATGCCCTAGTGCTGCTGAGGCAGATGCAACAACATAGCAAGCTCCCACATTAAACAACTAGAAAGAACCACCTTGATGCTTAGTTCAGTAGTGTTAAACCATCCCCCAGTAAATAAATATTACACTGTCATTATAGCCTATGTTCACTCCTCAAAGGACATGTGATGTCAAGTAGTCTTAATAAGAGTAATGAATCCTCCCTGCCACCAGCTTTGCATACTCATCTGGGTGCAATGTGTGCAGATGCTCCCTGATACCCTGCATTCAATTGCTCTCCACAACATTGCCATTTGTGGTCAGTGCACCACACAATGTGCAATTGGTGGACATAAACAGCCATATGCTCACATCTACAGACTCTCAGTCAGTTGGGGGGGAGGTAATGGAGGCAAGGTTGGTACACCAGTCAGAATCATCACTAGAGCTAGGAACAGAAGTAGTGGTGGCAAGTGGAACCTGCTTTCTGAATCCACTCCCATCATGGCAATGGTGGTCTGTGGCACTCTAGTCTGTTCATCATCATCCGACTGCTGAAACAGATAAACATCTGTCTCTGATAACTCAACAGAAGGAATTACAGCAGTAGCAAACTCCAGAATGTCACTGCTGGTGGTAATGATGAATGGTGATGCCCATCCACAATTGAATAGTTTTCCCATTCTTTATCACTTTCTGCTAAAAACTCTCCTCCACACCAGGTGTGCTACCACAACCTTCAGTCTCATGAATACAAACAACAGTCTCTTGCTGCTCTATGGGACTTTAATTTTAGTATTCTATATCTCTCTCTGCTTCTCTGCTATTCTATCTACACCAGGCTGCATGGAGGAAATTCTGGGTTTTTATATTAAGGGGTAGTAAGATTTGTCAACATTAAAAAACACAAACTGTAAATGGAAATGCCTTCGTAGGAAAAACTGTGGTGTTAGCAAAATGGAAGAAAATGTATAGGTTTCTTTATTGGTGGGAATTCATATGGGAAAAGTGGAAAATTTTGCTTTTTCTGTAAAAAATTCCCATACAAGAAAATGGCACTTTTCACCCACTCAGGGTGTAGCAGGAGCACTAAAATGCACCTATCATTTTAATTTTGAAAGATTACCAGCTTGCAGTAAAATAATCATAACAATTACAGACTTTTAAAAATGTAGACAAGGTGCACTACTTTGGTAATTAGACAACCATCCTCATCACATGAGGAGTCATTTGACTTTCTAACCTTAGCCAAGTGTGCACACATATTGCCGGTAGTCATTGCTAAAGCAAAAAAATGTATTTTTTAATTTTTACCTATTCAAAGTTATTGAAATCTTTGAAAACTATGGCATTTCCTTATATATCTTAGTAGGTCCTGTCCTGTGAGAAATAACACCCAAACAGTGAGAGCTGACATACCACAAAATTAACCTTACCAAAATCTTCAGTTTAGTTTCAGATATGACTTGCCTGTACTAAAATGGCTGTAATACAAATATGAAGAAAATGTAGACAAGGCATGCTATTTTAAAAAGAAGACAACCACTGCATCAAATGAGGGGTATCTTGCTTTTCTCCCTTGGACTAGTGTGCACAAATGCTTCCAGAGTATGGCAGTATAAGAGACCAAGGGCTCTTTCTACCTTTTCCAAACTTCAAAGATATGGATAACTTGGAAAACCACGGAATTTCCTACTGTGCTAAGTACCTAGTGTCAGAGAAAATTCGTACTTTATTAGTATGAACTGACATACAGTAGGGTGTGTCTTGTCTTGAGCACAAAACCATGTTTACTGCAATCATTTTTTGTTTTTGATTTTTCTTTGCTGGGTTATCAATTGGTCACATATACATATTTTTTAAACATACCATCATCTAAAAGGGGACCTTCCTGCTTTCAGATATAGGCGCACCTGACTCTCTGTTTGAATGTGTATGTTTGTGTGTGCATGTATGCTCATGAATGTATGTGTGTGCTTGTATACTTGTTTGTGTATGTGTACACGTGTGTGTTCAGGTGTACATGTGTATGTGCATGAGTGTGTGTGTTTGTGTATGCATGAGTATAAACAGTATGCATGTGCAGGTGTGAGATCAGGGCTCTGTAAGTGCCCCCCTCACTTATTTTAGCATGTTAAGTAGTCACCAGATCAGCAAACAAGCACACCATTAACCCTTAGTGTCACAGGGCTAAAAAATGCTTTAAATACCCCTCTGGAACTCAAAGGTTTAAAAAGTAAGTTTGAATGAAAGATGGAACTATGGGCACATTAATAGCCTCCATGCTCACACAGTAGCACACTAATTCAATGTATTAATGTTGTGTGATCTCTGCTCCAAAAATGTAGAGACTACCCTTGTCGAAAAGAGGTCCAGTTTTTTGTGCAAAGGGAGCTGAAATCAGAACTGAAACCCTCTTGTTTTAAACTTTTTTCCCTTATGTATTTAAGTTGTAAAAGGGATAGTAATACTTAAAATGTAAAAAAAAAATGTTGTAGGGTTTATCCCCCTGAGTAAAACAAGAGTACTCCCACTGCTGAAAGGTGTTTCATTCAAAAGTTATTAATTTTCAAAGTTGAATTTTTTAGGTGCAATATCACAGTGGCCTGAAATTGTACAGTGGCGCTGTTGCTACACCATCCTATGGAGATTTATGGTCCCGGGACCAGAGCTGTCCATAGGATCGTGTAGCAACAGCGCCACTGTACAATTTCAGGCCACTGTGATATTGAACCTAAAAAATTCAACTTTGAAAATTAATAACTTTTGAATGAAACACCTTTCAGCAGTGGGAGTACTCTTGTTTTACTCAGGGGGATAAACCCTACAACATATATTTTTTTACATTTTAAGTATTACTATCCCTTTAAGTAATTGTAAAATTGTCTGTCACTGTAATAATTAAGTGTACTTTAAAACAAAGATATCCCAATGTCAATAGAAGCAAAAGGGAAGAAAGAGACTTTTATAAAGCATGTCTGCTCCACTACTCTGGTTAAAAAAAAAATACTTGTTGAGCAAGAGGATTTCCAGTTGTATAAATAACATCATCATGTTCATTCACGATTATGTCATTTATTCAATGAACCCCACAGTTGAATAAGACTTCCAGGGACTGAAGACTTTTACAAAGGTAAACCTTGGTTCCTGGCAGTAATCCATTCACTGCCTGTGCACAGAGGATGTGGCTGTTAACATACTTATCACCATTAAGGTAGCTGTTGACGATGTTGACAGCCACATCCTTAGAAGCAAAGTGGTTAAGAAAAATAAAACCAGATCCAAGAATTCTGTTATTATACATTATTTGTAATATTGGATATTTTATTACAGTTTAAAGTATGCGTTTCAAAAACACACATCATTTTATATAGTTTCTGTTGGAGCTTACAGGCATACTTAACATTTTAACAGTAACGATAGCTGCTATGAACAGTGTTTTGAATTATGACCTACCCAAAAGGTATTAATGTAAACCAACCAACATGACATTTTAGCATCATAAACTTTCTCTGTAAGCACAAGAGGTTATAAATTAGAAACATATCTTTATGAATCTGTAGATCTTGCTGGTTGATCCAGTGAATAATAAATAATATTTATATTGTTCTATATATATCAATTAACATATTGCTTGTAGTGGAGTTAGTGATAAGTTGCTTTATTGTGACAATGGCTAAGTCAATGAATTAGAAAAAAAATTGCCTTTAAAGGGATAGTAATACTTCGTTTTAACTTTATTTTATTTTGTAGGCATTAAAAAAACACGAAGAATGATCTAAGTCTTATCTCTCAAACCTTTATGGTTTGAGAGATATTCACAAGCAAAGTATCCCTCTCCCACCCCTTTTACTGATGTAACACTTCTCAGCCAGGGCAGAAGGGAGGGGCCCAGGTAGACTGCAGAGAGGGACAATCTTCAATTAAGATAAGGGAAAAACCTGAAAAGCTTGTCAAGGGGGGCAGGGATTTCATTGTTTTCATAGGAATAAGAGTGTCCCCTTCTGTTATCTGTCCAGTCTATGGACTGCATTCCACATCTGAGAAGAGATTGTTTACAGTAGGTAAAAGGGGCGGGAGGGGGAAACGTTGCTTGTGAATATCTCATAAACCATAAAGGTTTGAGAGATAAGAATTATATCATTCTTCATGTTTTTTTAATGCCTACAAAATAAAATAAAGTTAAAACAAAGTATTACTATGCCTTTAATTACTAATAGAAACTATTTTTGTACTTTTTATTTCTAAGCCAATGTATATATTTAAAAACCTCCAAGGTTTAATTCATACTTTGTATTTTAAGACCACAATTGTTTTAAACCAATATATTTAAAAATGATAAAAGGACAAGCAAAAAAACTCAAATCAACATACACAAGAGTCTATGAAACAAAGCAAAAAAATTGTATCTCTAGACACAAAAAAAAGGAATGTCTGCTGCTAACAGTGTACCACATCAAAGTAGCACTCATGAAAGTAAACCTATGTATGTCAGTGTTATTTTACCAACTAATTGTAAATATCCATCCGGTGCAGATAGCATTGCTTGTGATTGCAGGGAGTGTGGACAAGGTTTGTAGACGGTAATACTGACAGTAATACTGAATGGCAGGAACAGTAAAACAACCATGACTGCCAGTGACACTGACAGGGAAAGGTAGAAGATTCTTCACCTGAGCTAGAGAATGACAGGCAGTGACAGACAGGGACATAGATCATACATAATTTTCAGACAGACAAAATATCAGTTCACAAGCTAACAACTATGTGGTGTACTTTCCAGTAAAAACAAACCATACTATCATTAGGGCCAGCAAATGTGTTAGGAAGAGCTAGTGGATGTTTTGGTGATAGGAAAGACATACTATAACAACTCACTGCTATGGTTGCTGTAGCTTGTGCCATAAATGATGATGATCCTTTTCCTCATGAGTCCTGAATAGGGGTGGGTGAAAGTTGTTGACGTGTTCCGTTGAGAAATTCCACAAAAAACACATTATAGTTTGCTTTTTTTGTGAGAAAATCCACTTTCAAAAGACGTATTCAAATTTCTGCCATTTTCGCCCATTGGCCAAAATTCCCTGCCAATTTTTCAGTGGCTAGAAAGTTTGCGCCTATTAGTTTACATTATTTTCACTTTTTCACTATAAAAACGTGACGTATTCCAGGAAGTGGAACACAATAGAAGCAGCTACAGAGCGAGGTAGATGTGCTGTGCTGTTCTGCTGTTATTTATTTTGAAAATTGAGGCAAGAGAGGATTATAGTGACTGCTATCACTATGAGCAGTAAAAGGAAGAATTGGAAGGACCCTTATGTGTCCATTGAGTCTGGTAGGCGAAATGAGCACAACTGAACCAATGCTGTCCAGTCCCCCTAAATCACCCCTAGGGATCTTGGGAAAAGGGAGGGAGAGAAGGGTTGTACTAGTAGAGAGAGAAGGACAGGTCAGCTGCCTGTGCCTGCTGCAAGATATACTGCCCCTGCTGCCACCATTGCTGTACCTACTGCCAGATGTGCTGCCCCTGCAGCCACTAGTGCTGCTATAGTGCTGCAAGACGTTCTGAACCTGCTGCCACTAATGCTGTGCTGCTGTCAGATGTGCTGCCCCTGCTGCCACTAGTGCTGTACCTGCTGCCAGATATGCTGCCCTGCTGCCACTAGTGCTGCTGTTCCTGCTGCCAGACATGCTGCCCCTGCTGCCACTAATGCTGTGCCTGCTGTCAGACGTGCTGCCCCTTCTGTCACTAATGCAGTGCCTGCAGTCAGACATGCTGCCCATGCTACTGATACCACCATCGATGTGCCTGCTGTCAGACGTGCTGCCCCCAGTGCTGAACCTGCTGCTAGTGTGTCTTGTAATACTCAGGAGGGGGAGAAAGAGAAGATGATGCCAAGTGTGACAGCAAAGGACCCTAAGTCACACTTGCCATCCCCAAGCAGTTCCGCCAGTGCTAGTACTCCTACAAAGAAGGTCCAGCAGCTTGTTAGTGTAAGGAGGCATGAAGGAGGGGGTAATCAACAATATACATATATTACTAGTGACTGTGAGGAGGAAGACTCTGCGGCTGAACATAATGTGGTTGGTGTTAGTAGTAGTAGCAGTAATGGTGAAGCAGCCGGAATGGTAGAGGAAACATTTGAGAGCGTCCAGACTATCAGTCAAGGGAGCCCACATCATTCCTCTGACCCTGTGAGTCCTCCCCTTCCCTTCATTAAAGTGTCCAAGTGAAACAGGATCCTGAAGACTAAGAGGCCAGAACTGTTGCTGGGGGAGACCAGGCACACAATTAATACCACTACCAGCAGCAGAAGCACAGATCAGCTGTCTATGCCTGCTGCTAGTACTGCTACTGCTGCCAGTCCGCCTTCTTCAGGTCAAAAAAGGAAGGCCAAGTGTGGCATTAGGGAACCCTCTGTCACATTGCTTGTCATAATCCCCTCCTCCAAGCAGCAGTGAGATGTCTGTAACAGAGCAGCAGTAGCAGCACATGGGGACTAGTGGTAGTGGTGGTGATGATGCTGGAGAAGCTGGGGTGGAAGAGACATTGATGGCCTTTTTAGCAGAAACTGAGAAGGAATGGGAGACCGAAATGAGGATGGGCATCACCACCACCAGTAGCAGTGACATTTTGAAATTTGAGGAATTTTTAGCTGCTCTAATTCCTGCTGCTGCTGAGATGCAAGGCCAGTAGGATGCTGAGGAGCAAGCTAGTGTGCCACAGACCACCATAGACACAGTAGGAACGTGGTCAACAAGTGATGCAGGACTAGGACAGGTTCCACTTGCCAGTGCCAGAAATACTTCTGGTCCTAGGTACAGTGCTGAATCTGAGGCAGTAGAACCAACAGCAGCAACATTATCCTCTGCCACAGACAGTGAACGGGAATGTGGAGGACAAGAAGAAAAAGGCCATTTTTCTCCACCTGTTCCCTCCCCCCTGAAGTCATGGGTGTGGGACTATTTTTCTCTTGGGGCAGGTACAGTGCAGTGATCACCAATGGCACTGTTCACAATTTGTGACAAGTCAGTGAGAAGAGGAAAGAAGTGAACACACCTTGGCACAAGTGCCTTGATATCACACATGGAACACAGACACCATGACATTTATGTTAAACATGTTAAAGTCAAACATCCACCACAAAAATCAATCAACACTGTTGCTGTACCCTCTAACTCTCCAAAAAGGCAGCAAGAGGCGAGACAAAGATCAAAGAGGATGAAGAGTAGAGCAACCCAGGCAGAATCTGGAAGTTTCATGAGAAATGAAGCAACTAGCTCACCATCACCATCACCTTCTTCCTCTAGGGTAACAACTAGATCTTGTTCCAGTCCACCTCGTTCATCGTTACCTCCCCCACCAAATGATAGCCACTCTGTTGATGGTAGGATGTGTCAGTTCATCTCTACCCATTGCACACTGTGTGGTGCACTGACCCCACATGGTAATGTGGTGGAGGAGAATCACAAGCAGGGCATTAAGTGTCTGTCTGGCATTCCTGCTTCCCATCTCCAACCACTTCAATCTATACAGAATGCGGCAGCACGAATTACTCTTCTGTCACCTAGGTTTGTCCCTGCCCCACTCCTCCTCAAAACTCTCCATTGGCTGCCTATCAAACTCCGGATATCATACAAAATGTTACTTCTCTCTTTCAAGACACTTCTCTCCTTTACTCCTTCTTACATTTCCACTCTCATCTCCCGTTATACCCCATCCCGACACTTACGGTCAGCCAATGACTGTCTTCTCTCAGCTCCTTTTGTCTCTACAGCCCTGTCACGGATCAAACCTTTTTCTCTCATTGCTCCGTATCTATGGAATACTCTACCATCCAACCTGCGCCACTGCACCTCTCTGACAACCTTCAAATCTCACTTGAAAATGCACCTCTTGGATAAAATCTCAACATGCTAGAAGGCACTGATGTTGTACAATGAATGCTCTTATAAATTATTTACATTACTGATGTCCTCTATTATCATGAAAACTAGCACTGTATTCAGCACTTGACCCTAATGTACTCTGTATGTCTCCCATTACCACTTTAGATTGTAAGCTTTCAGGCAGGGACCTCGCACCCAATGTTTCACTCTACAAAAAGCACCTGTAACCCTGTATTGTTTAAACTCTGAGATTGTAAAGCGCTGCGTACACTTGTGGCGCTATATAAATAAACATATTCATTCATTCATTCAAGTGGCATCTGAGGATATTCCATCCTGTACAATATGCTAAAATGGTGGCAGGGAGGATGCATCAAAACTATTAAACTGTCAGCAAGTTGTCATGTGTCCGTAGCGGGGACTGGACAAAGGGAATGGTGACAGTGACAGTATTTGGGTTCTGGTGTCATGGTGTTTGGATACAGCTGTGTCCCCAGATGTTATTTACAACACACGCTGTTCACACTGCATTTGCTAATGAGAGCAACAAGGGAAACATTTTTATATGTATATTTATTTACAACACACCCATGATTTTGGAGGAGGGGCAGGTGGAGAAGAATTATTGGCCAACTTCTTCTTTTCCCCACATAGACTGGGGGCTACTTATTGTACAGCTACTGCCTCAGGTTTATCACTGGAGATAGTTGTGGCAAGTGGAACCTTCATCATCCATCACATATGTTACTTCTATTGTTGATCCCATTCCCTTTCAGCCTCCTAATCATCCTGCATATTCCACAATTATGGACTCAGGAGGAGGAGGAGGACATTTGACAATGGTCAGTGGCCACTGGCCAACATGAACTGCTGGCAGTAGGCCAGTGGAGCATTTTTTTTTAATCAGGGCTTAGTCTTTTGAAAAAAAAAACAAAAAAAAACGAAACGTAGTCTTACAAAAAAATCATTTCTGGGGGTTTGTTTCTAACAAACCTAAGTCCTACAAATCAATGTTTCCTTAGGGCTTGTGCCAAAAAAGCTTAATTCCTACAAATCAATGTTTCTTCAGGGCTTGGTCCTCTAACATCAAATCTAATAAATCATCCTCTACAAAATACTCTATCAAGTATCAGTCCACCCCA
Source organism: Rhinophrynus dorsalis (assembly GCA_037306005.1). NCBI lineage: Eukaryota > Metazoa > Chordata > Amphibia > Anura > Rhinophrynidae > Rhinophrynus > Rhinophrynus dorsalis. The sequence continues at coordinate 364,276,297 of CM074718.1, read as the reverse complement.
GTGGCAGCTTATGTCAGGGAGTTCCTGTCTATCACTTTACATACAAATTTCTTATTTTATTGATTTATTTTTTTATTAACTGTCCCCCCAATACCAGTCAAGAAACCCCCCAAAACAGATTCACTGTTCAACTGTTTAATTCATTCATCAACACAGGCACCCTCCTCAGACCCCTTAACCCTTTGAGTGCCAGAGGGGTATGCAACACATTGCAGAGTAATGCGTTGCGTACCCGTCTGGCACTCAATGGGTTAAATACCATGTCTTATGGGGTATTTTATTTGCATTTAGGATTTATTTTTTATTAACTGCCCCCAGTCCCAGTGAACAAACCCCCAAAAAACATTCCCTGTTCATCTTATTCTTTCTCCAAAGCCCACGAACACTGGCACCCTCATGCCCATTTATCCTATGCCTTTGGGAAATAAAATAATATTTGTTATGTGTTGTGTGGAACTTCAATGTTCCAACTGGTTTCAATGGAATGAGTTAGGCGAAGAGAGTGCGAAAAAGCAGAAAATCTGCACTTTTCGCTGGAAATTATTAGCCAAGCAGAAAGTGCCATTATTTGCCAATTTCAGTTTGAGACAAAAATTTTCACCCATCTCTAGAAAGTACCATAAGGTATATGGGGGTGAAGTTCTCAGGAGCAAAGCACATGACAGCAGGGTGTAAGGTCCCCTCCTGAGTTGGGTACATAGAAATAAGTGTGTCAAAAGAAAGCGTGGGTAGGAGAGAGGGTAGATCTATATCTCAAGACAGTTGAAGGGAGAGAAAGAAAGCAAAACTTGTAAACAAAAGTATATAGATCGATAATATGGAGTCAAAAGGAGCAATTGAGGAGAAGGGAAGGACAATTGGGAACCTCAGTGTGACTGAGGAAGAAGAGTATTAGTGAACCCAAGTAATGGGGTGAAGAAAGAGGGACCCCAGAGAGGGCCAATGGTGCAGGTGTCTGTCAAGTCTGATCCAATGAGTAAGGCCTTATTCCTTTGAAGTAGAGGAGACATAATAGGGTGATAGTGGGTATTTGTGAGTTAGAGAAGATCTGTCCCATCAAGGGGAATGGAGCTAGTCCACAGAAGCAGTCAATATTTAGTAAATGAAAGCTTGCAGCTTTTACTTGGTGCGTGTTGTATGTAAACCCCATCAAATGAAAAAATGTAGTATTAACCCTCTGGCACTCAAAGGGTTAATACTCTGCAACCACTGAACGCCACTGTGGCACCCCTGTGTATAAAGAGCTTCATGTCCCTGTCTCAACCAAAACCTGATAGAAGAAGGGGGGTTAAAATGCAGTTGTAGATGTATATCAGAGAAGTGAAGGAGTATTGTAGAGGACTGCATATTGGAATCAGGTACAATGGTTACCAACAAAGACAAAAATAACCAGGCAATTCAGTGACTTTGCAATAATAGTTAACCAATCAGCGTCAACTCAGGGCAATATTAAGAAAGAATTATGACTGAATTATGTTTAGGTTAACATGTATGATCTTCAGTCCCAGTGGCAGGATGGGCTGATGTATCAGATGGAGCTTCATAGGGTGACTCTCTAAATTCCAGCTATGGTTCAGAGATCTGGTACAATAGTCAGCTTTAGAGGGCAAGTCTATAATTCATATATGCTCTTATATTTCGTTGCATGTAATGATGCGGCCCAAGAAGCAGACTTGAAGTAAAGGGAGGCTGGGACTCTCAAGTGAGGTATTTGATATGATGCATCTAAGTGGATAGCTGATAGGTGTTGTGTAGTTACATCAATTTAGTATTTAAAGAGTAATAAGTCTACATGCATTGTCATGAGTTGGGTATTAAATTTTAAGCCATCCTATAGTACATTAATCTGTGTAAGTGATAGATTATTGTCCAGAAGTAGAAATAAGGTATACAGCGCATTTATATACAGTAGGGTTATGATAAAACCAGTCTTGCTCTTCAAAAAGTATAGTGCTTGTGTTTGAAGTAGCTGAAGTGAGCAGTATGTGGCATTACACCCTTAAAGTGGTTGGAACATCAAACTAAAAATAATGTTTTATAACCCATAAAGGATAAACGTAACTCAAGCACATTGGAGTCCTCTACTCTAAGGGGAGGCGGGTTATGTCAGATGTGTGCCAGGCCACCGTATATCCATGGAGGGAGATTAGGGACGTTATTTAGAGTGCTGGGAAATATGCATGACACTAGTCTTATGAATGAATATAGCTTCATATTAAATGGGGGGAATTCAGCAGCTTGGCACTGGAGAAATATCTAATGCACCCCCTATATGAAATAAAACAAGTACTGAACATAGCATATAATTGATATACACAGGTGCATGAGGACATTGGAAAGTCTAGAGCAGAGTTACCACCAATCAACCCAGGACAATGAGAAGGATGAGAGTAGGGGTGGGCGAAAGTTTCCATTGTGTTCCCGCTAAAATATTCAACAAAAGCCACAGGGATGACCACTTTTTCATGGGAAAATACCCTTCAAATAAAGTGATTAAAATCCTCACCGTTTTTACCCACTGCAAAAAAAGTTCTCTATTTTTTCGATGGCTATAAAGTTTTCACCCCTCTACTTAAATGTTTTTTGCATTTTCACTATAAAAACATGATGTTTCCAGGAAATGAAACACAATACAAGCACATAGAGAGAGAGAGAGAGTGTGCTAGCTTGTTGTGCTGTGCAAAATTTTGAAGAATTAAGGTAGCAGAAGCTCAAATGGTGTGCTATCACTGTGAGTACTTGGAATAACATTAAAAGGAGGAGCTGGAAGGACCGTTACGCATCCAGTAAGTCTGAGGAGGAGGAGGAGGAAGTGACCACTACCAACTTTATAGGGTCTGGATGCCCTGATTCCCAAGACCCAATGATGGCTAGTCCCCCTACATCACCCCTAGGGATCTTGGGAAAAATGGTGTCATGGACAGGTGCCTGTGCCTGATGTTAGTGCGTCTGGTGATTCTCAGGAAGGTGGGGAAGGAGGAGATGATGCCAAGTGTGACAGCAGGGGCAGGAATTTAAGTTACACTTGCCATCCCCAACCAGTCCCACCACTACTACTACTACTACTGCTACTACTACGATACAGCAGCTATAGACTTAGAGTGAGGGGTGATTCTAGTAGTGAGGAAGACTCAGAGATGGAAATTGATGTGGTTGATGTTAGTAATAGTGATGGTGAAACAGCTGGTGGGACCAGAGTGACCGCAGGAGATCCTCCTGCTGATGCTGAAGTAGTAGGGGAAGTAATGTTTAGCAGCCAAACTAGCAGTCAAGGGATCCCACAACATGCCCATAACCCTGTGAGTCCCCTTCCCCCCACCGCATTGTCCAAATGGAAAATGATCCTGAAAAAGGCAGAACTGGAGGTTAATAGCAATAATACCACCACCACCACCACCACCACCATGAGCACAAATCAGCTGCCTGTACCTGCTGCTAGAACTGCCAGTTTGCCTTCTTCAGCTCAACAAGAGATGGCAAGTGTGACAGTAGGGTCCCTTTGTCACATTTCTCATCACCTCCAACAGGTAAGACTCCTATAAAAGAGCAGCAGTAACTAGGAGGGACTGGTGGTGGTGATGATGATGGTGGAGAAGCTGGAGTGGAAGAGACATGAATGGCCTTTTTTCTAGAGCAAAACGAGAAGGAATGGGAGACATGGATGGGCATAGCCACAACCACCAGCAGTGATACTGGCAGATTTGTGGAGTTTGTTGCATCTGCTCTAATTCCTGCTGCTGCTGAGTTGCAGGGGCAGCAGGATGCTGAGGAGCAGGCTAGTGTGCCACAGACAACCATGGACACATTGGGAATGGGTCCAGTGACGTGGGACTAGTACAGGTTTCACTCACCAGCAGCAGTACTCCTGGTCCTAGCTGTAGTACTGATTTTGAGGCAGTAGCAGCAACAGCAGCAACATCATCCTCTGTCCCAGACAATGAAGGTGAATGCAGATTAAATATTTTTCTCTTGAAGCAGGCACAGTGCTGTCATCAGAGACGGCATTGTGCACAATTTGTGAAAAGTCTGCGAAAAGGGGAAAGGAGGGAAAGCACCTTGGAGGAGGAAGAATACAGAAACACAGCCAGAGCCTGTAAGTAAGATGGTTTGCCATCCCCTTCTTGCTCTATGGTCTGGCCGTGAGAAAATGTAATTAGATCTTCTGGAAATCCACCTCATTTATCTTTACCTCACCCCACCAGTTGATAGCCATTCGGTGGATGTCAAGATTGTTTGTAACAAGCCTGTGTCCTACAAATCACTGATTCTTCAGGGCTTGTGACACTAACAAGCCAAATTGATAAACATTATCTGTGATTCCTCTGGGCTTGTGATGCTAACAAGCCAACTTGATAAAAATTATCTGTGATTCCTCAGGGCTTGTGATGCTAACAAGCTGACTTGATAAAAATTAACTGTGGCCCATCAGGGCTTGTTATGGTAACAAGCTAAAGTCCTACAAATCAGTATTTCCTCAGGGCTTGGGCCTAACACAAGTATAAGTCGTACACAAATTAATGTTTCCTCAGGGTGTCTGCCAAACAAGTGTAAGTCAATGTTTACTTAAGGCTTGGTTCTCTAACAACAAGTCTAAGTCCTACAAATCATCCTATAAAATATATTGTATCCCATCAAGTATCAGTCTGCCCCAGTCACAGCTTACATCAGGGGGTCCCTGTCTCTTTCATGTTCAGTACCATTTTTTTTTACATGGTAACATAGTAACATAGTAAATTAGGTTGAATAAAGACACAAGTCCATCAAGGTCAACCTTCTCCTCATACCCCAGTAATTTTATAGCTTTCCCGCTACCAAATAAGTTAGTCAGACCTTCCTGATCTGCCTACTAATAAACAGTATAACTCTGCATGTTCCCTTTGGAAAGAAATGTATCTAATCTTCTCTAATCTTCTCTTGAATGTATCCATTTTATTAACTGTCCTCCCAATAACCATAAACAACCCCCCCAAAAAAAATTCCCTGTTCAACTGATTCTTTCCTCAGACTCCACCCACCAACACAGGCACTTTCCTCAGACCCCCTTTTATACAATGCCTTATTATTATTTTTTTTTATTAACTGACTCTCCAATCCCAGCCAACAAACCTCCCCCCAAAAAAAATCACTGGTCAACTGATTGTTTTCCCACAATCCACCAACGCAGGCAACCTCATACCCCTTTTATACTATGCCTTTGGGAAATAAAATATGTTTGTTATGTGTTGTATGTAAATTCAATGTTCCCATTGATTTCAATTAAATTAGCTAGGTTAGCGCTGTTCAAGTTCAGTCCACAAGGACCACCAACAGGCCAGGATTTAAGGATTTCCCTGACTAAGCAAAGGCCAGTCAATCAAAATAAATGAGCCACTGATTAACATAACTCTGCTTAATCAGGGAAATCCTTAAAGGGATAGTAATACTTAAAAATTATTATTCCCCCATCTTGTAGCCAGTAAAAATGAGTTAAATGAGGCCAGTGGCATCTTTCAAACCTTTATGGTTTGAGAGATACCCGGTTTCAAAGTTGAGCTTTTTGCCTTTTCCCCTGACGTCAGATTTCTAGCTGACAGCAGGGGAATCCTCTCCTGGGATCAGCCGGCGGCTCTGCAGCAGAGCTGAGATCGCGTTAATAAAAAAGAAATCCTTCACTGAAAAGTGCTTGGTTTGCAAGCACACGTAGAAGACCTGTTAAGTTAAGGTTTTCTTTTTTATTAACTCGATCTCGGCACTGCTGCAGCGCCTCTGTCGGTCCCGGGACCGGATTCCCCTGCTGTCAGCTAGAACGCTGACTTCAGGGGAGAGGGAACTGTGAAAGCACATATCTCTCAAACCATAAAGGTTTGAGAGATGCCGCTGGCCTCATTTAACTCAGTTTTTTTTTCTGGCTTCAATATGGGGTATAGTAATTTTTAAGTATTACTATCCCTTTAAATCCTGGCCTGTTGGTTGCCCTTGAGGACTGAACTTGGACAGCCCTGAGATGGGGTTGAAAAAGTGGAAAAACTGTACTTTTTATGGGAAATTATTCACCAAGCAGTGTCTAAAGAAGACAGGATAATGAAATGAAGTTGAAACTCAGGTTAGGGAGTCTTGTAAGCAGGACATTTGTTCCCTGTGTTAAGGGTATCTTTTCAGAAATCATTCACTGAAATGTTCAAGCACACTTAGAAGGTTTGCAAGCACACATAGAAGACCTTTAAAGTTAAGGATTTATTTTTTATTAACTCGATCTCGGCTCTGCTGCAGAGCCTCTCTCGGTCCCAGGACCGGATTCCCCTGCTGTCAGCTAGAATGCTGACGTCAGGGGAGAGGGCACTATGAAAGCAGATATCTCTCAAACCATAAAGGTTTGAGAGATGCCGCTGGCCTAATTTATCTCAGTTATTTACTGGCTACAACATGGGGATGGTAATTTTTAAGTATTACTATCCCTTAATATCCTGACCTGTTGGTGGTCCTTGAGGACTGAACTTGGACAGCCCTGAGCTATGGTTGGAAAAAGTGGAAAAACTGCACTTTTTGTGGGAAATTATTCACCAAGCAGTGTCTAAAGAAGACAGGATAATGAAGTGAAGTTGAAGCTTAGGTTAGGGAGTCTTGTAAGCAGGACATTTGTTCCCTGTGTTAAGGGTATCTGGGGGCACTCTTGTGGACAGGGAAATCTTGTGTGAGTGAGTGGGAAGACACAGGCAGCCATGATCCCAGTTCCTTCCTGATCTGGCTGTTATCTCTGTGCTAAGGGAGTCTGGGGGTGTGTGAGAAGGGAAACTTACCCCCAATACCCCAAAATGCTATGTGACTGGCTGGAAAGATATATCCAGCTGTGATCAAAGTTCCTTCCTGATCTGGTTGTTTTTTTTACACATATATAGGCAAGGTATACAGCTGCATACCTTGCCTATTAACCCTATGAGTACCAGAGGGGTAGCAAACACATTGCAAAGAGGGCATGTCGTAAAAAATAGGAAACAAACAATGTCCAATTTAATGGAGAAAAAAGTCAAGGGAGCATTGTAAGTCGAATTTTCAAGGGGAAGGGTTAAATTGTCGAATGTACAATATTTTTGAAATAATATGGTGAAAGAAAGCACTGTAATTCGAATTTTGAAGGGGAAGGGTTAAATTGTGGAATGTCAACAATATTCTTCTAAATAAGTGGTGAAAAAAAGCATTGTAAGTCAAATTTTAAAAGGGGGGTTAAAATGTCGAAGGGGGGCACTCTATGTCAGATTTCTATACTGTATACTGTATTCTGCACTGCTTTTGTTCGAGCAACGATGGTTTTGAAACTGTCGTTGTGGCCTCTAAGCCTCAACCTCTGAGGCGCAGAATTCCTGACTTAAAAAGTAAACACAATACAGGAGCTAATACTTAGTGTGGGTAATAGAATGCTACTTGCACATTGTTTTGAGTTGTTTCCTATGTGCTTTTTTTAGACTGGCGGTATGTATAATTACAGCTGATTTTGTTTTCACAAGTCGGGTAATAGGATACTAATAGGATACTTCAAGCGGACAGAGAAGATTCACTTTCATAGTTTTCTTCACAATGATAGTTCTCACTAAAGATTGAATTATTTTTCCAGTGTGACATTGATGTATATGTAGAATATTGTGCTGCTAATACATTTGTGCTGCAACTTTTCATGAAAATAAGGAGCTCAAGATTCTCTTTAATAATTAATTGAATTACTTATTTTGCCTGAATACGTGTTTTTGTACTGGGGTATAACATTTAAGAAACTACACCAGACAATGTGATTTGAAATTAAAAGAAGTAAGGAAAATGCATTCTTCTCTCTCCAATTCAACACTAAGACAAAGGTAGAGAATGTTGCTTCTTTTCTGTAAAAGTAACATTTTACTTTTGCCTCATTAATGGAATGGATTTTGATATTTCAATTATGATTGTGTACAGTTTTTGGTTGTTTTTTTCATTTATGGATTTACTTCAAGGTCTGTATTATTTTTCGAATTCTAGTAAATGGCTTCCAATACATATTTAATAATAATCATTTTGTGTTAAGTGGCAATTGGTTGAAGTGATATTTGGTGTTTTGCATGCTACTCACTTGACACAATCATAATCTAATTTTCTGTGCCTTTCCTCATCTTCATTTTATGTACTTATAAATTCCAGCATATGACTGTAATTTTTTTTAAAACAGCAATTGCTTACAAAAATAATGATATGTTTTGGATTGCAAATTTGCAGTTCCCCCTTTTGAAAAATCAATGACACAACATGTTTTGCCTATACCATTGTTGTTTTCAAAAATTTAGAATCCAGGCTGAGCAAAGTGACTCCCTGCTTGTTTTAGAATTGTATTTTAATCTCCAAACAGAAAAAATATATATATTTGTTTAACAAACATATAATTATATCAATATCTCTGTTTGATAACAAATGAAAAATGCTTTTTTGGCTACAATATATTTGGTGTACTTTATAAATCTAAACATGCATTTATCGTTGACTAATTTTGCTTTTAAAAATGTTCATGGTGTATTTGAATCTATTTCAGTGTTCTAAATTTGTGATTTTAATAACAGCAATGTTAAGCTAAATGTGAATCTGAGAAATTTCAGGACCTTCTTAAAATGACAAAAACAATTTGGTCAGATGTCCATTCCCACTTGTAAAATTCTGCACCTCTTGAAACTAAAGTAATTTTTGGTGTGATTATGATCATTGATCCCTTGTTCCAGCTTTTATCAACTTTATTAAAGTTGAAGTAGACCTTTTTGTTAAAAAAAGAAAAATGTAGCATCTTTTTATTTCCCTTGGCATTTACCGTCACTTTTCATGATAAGAAATCATCAGAAATCTGTCAGTCCCCCGCAAAGTGTACAAACAGCTTTTTCACATTTAAAAACATCTTTCTTAGTAATGGGACATGTAATGGCCTATGATTACCTTGTTGAGAAAGATGACAGAAGCAAAAGTAATATTGCAGTAGCTTGCTTTTTAAAAGCAACTTCCAAAGACTTAGAAAAAAGGTATAACCTTAGATATTACGTATACATACAATAGGATAGTTATTTAAGTAAAACTTTGTTCTAACTTTAAATATACAAGCATTTATTGCAAAGTGATATGTTTACAGTTTTCTTTCACTCATAATGTACCAAAGAGATTTAACGGAACTAAAAAGTAACTTAAACATGGATAGTTGAATTACATCACAATATTAGCATTTGTAGACAGATTTAATCAACTGCACTTCCACATAAGTGGTTGATGCATAAATTCCACATTATAAAACACTGTGATATTTTGACTTGACCATTTTTTCTTTCATTAAGTATAAGGTGGGGAATCAATATATTTAGATCTTCAGCAAAAATATTATGGATAATGTCTGTGCACATATTTACCTTATGGTCATTTGCTATTATACAGGTTAATAGGTTAAAGTGAGGGGAAAAGGATATGATTTACATCCCAAAATCCAAAGTAGGGTAGAAAAACTAGCAGCTTTTGGTTTAGAGGCACATGTGCATGCACCTTGGTGCTATTGTCTCTGCTCCCCATAGTGTCTTCAATGCCTTAAAATACTATAAATCAATACAGGTTGACATACTGAGCTTGTGTTCATCAGATAAATTGTTTCACAGTTTGCAATGCATAGAGATAAACTAAAGAGTTTAGTGATGAACAGAGATAGACTAAAGAGTGGGATAAACAAATTGTAATGCTACTTTCACCTTAAAGGAACAGTGATGTTTCACAATAAAAGCAGCTCCAATTAATCTTCATAGTATTGGGGCCATGGAGAGTGTTATTTCAATACTGTCATGGTTGTAGTTGAAGAGTAATTAAATGAGAATGTATCCCCCTCCCGCCCCCTTTTACTGATGTAACACTGCTCACTTCAGAGAAGCAAGACTGTCCGGATCGATAACAGAGAGGGACAATCTTCAATGAGCAAAAGAAAAACCTGAAAAACCTGTCAAGGGGGGCAGGGTTTTCCTTATCCTCACAGTAAGAAGATTGTTCGCTATGACCTGTCCAGTCAAGAGACCAGATTCCACATCTGAGGGGAGGTGGTTTACACTAGGTAAAAGGGGGTGGGAGGGAGATATTTTATCATTCAATTAGTCTTGAACTACAACTCTGACAGTATTGAAATACGACTCTCCATGGCCCAAATACTATGAAGATTAATTGGAGGTGCTGTTTTTGTGAAACGTTACTATCACTTTAAATTGAATTTGAAACTGCATTGCATCTGCCTATGTTTTACGTTAGCCAAAAGATTAGCAAATGTACAATTAAGGAGATAGTCACACTTCTTATACTAATGTAAGCTAATTGAGGTATCCAGTGTGGTATCAGTAAAGTTTCATGGGCAAATTAAACTTGTCAGTGACGTTTCATATGCTAATGGAGCATTTTCAATGAAGTGTCATACCTTAATGAAGGTTTTGATGACATTTTATATGCTAATGAAGCTTTGTGCAGTACCAGGAAATAGAGAGAGGGAAGAGACAGTGCAAAAAGATCCAAGTATAGTATAAAAAAAATATTCACGTGAATAGAGACATAAAAAATTGTATCAAAAATTATATCAGTATTATAATGATAAAATACCATAGAAATGATAAATACAAACAAATTAAAATATCAAATCAATTGGGATTGTCAGTGAATCAGCAGCCTGGGAAACACCAGGTTTCAGTTCCAATGTGGAAAACAGTGACTGTATTCTGAGTGACAGATGCAATTTGGACTTGTGAGATTGGAGAGATACAGATGGATAGATGAGTATATCCCTCTGTATCTATCCCTCTGTATCTCGCCACTCTCACAAGTCCAAACTGCATGTCCCTCAGGATACAGCCACTGTTTTCCACACTGGAACGACGACTCGGTGTATCCCAGGCTGTTTATTCACTGACCATCCCAATTGATTTGATATTTTAATTCAAGTTAGTATTTATGATCTCTATGGTATTTTAATATTATAATGCTGATATGATTTTTATAAACATTTTTTATTTCTCTATTCATGATAAACATTTTTTTATACTACACTTAGATCTTTTTGCACTGTCTTTCCTTATCCCTATGTATTTTACATGTGGATTAGCCTTTGGATCTTGAGTGTATCCTTTGTATCTATCCCTCTGTATCTCTCCACTCTCACAAATTGCATGTCACTCAGAAAACAGCCACTATTTTCCACATTGGAATGCCAACTTGGTGTATCGTGGGCTGTTGATTCACTGACCATCACAATTCATTTGATGTTTTGATTAAAGTGTGTATTTATCAATGTGGAAAACAGTGGCTGTATTGTATGGTATTTTAATATTATAAAAAATCTGATATTTTTTTCTGTTAAAAAATGTTTATGTCTCTATTTATGTTTAACACTGGGAATACATTTTTAAATACTACATATAGCTCTATGTGCTGCCTATCCCCTATACCATTATCTTTTATATGTAGATTAACCTTTGGATCTTGCACTACTGTTTAGTTTGAGACCAGTGTCAAAGAACTTGTCTAATAGGCCTTTTAGAGACTTGTTTAGGGACAACTAGCACTGTCATTAATCCTATAAGACTTTTGAACATTACTCCCACTTTGTTTCTTGCTACCATACTGGATTGCTTTTCTTCTTTATTTGTAGGGTTTCCAAAGCATGTGTTCCATGTATACAGTACTGTGCAAAAATCTTAGGCAGCTGTGAAAATATGTTGTAAAATAAGAATGCTTTCAAAAATAGACATGTTAATAGTTTATTTTTATCAATTAACAAAATGATAGTGAGTGAACAGAAAAACAATCTAAAGCAAATCAATATTTGGTGTGACCACTCTTTGCCTTCAAAACAGCATCAGTTCTTCTAGGTACACCTACACACAGTTTGTTAAGAAACTCGGCAGATAGTTTGGCCGCAAGTCTTCCATGAAGACCACTTCGGACAAGACTTCTTCAGACAATAGATGGGTGTACCAGGATCCCACTGTTTTCTGCCAATTCTGAGCTGATGGCACTGCTGGAGATCTTCTAGTTGTGAAGGGAACTAAGCATGATGTGTCTTTCATCTGGTTCCTTGGCAGACCACTTTGTCTATGGTCCTCAACGTTGGATATAGCCAAGTCAATGTTTGAAATATATATCTACAACTATGAATTGAAGGGATTCCAACAAGGAAGATGGGCATTACCCTATGAATGGGAATCGAAGCAAGTTTGACTAATATGACAAGTGCAAAGGAAGTCCGACCTTCCGACCATCTGACTGTCGATGAGCATTGACAACTATCAAACAACCCCAGAACTAGAAATAAGTGGAGCACTACCACCACCAAGTAATCGACATAGACTAGTATGACTCCTACACCACTCATACCCAAAGAATATAGGGCTGATAAATTTAAGGTAACTGATCGACAAGGAAGAACTATACTGACCCCAGCTTATTCTGACACCTAGGCAAAGACCCCAGCTATTAGTTGAACACCCCTGCACTCTAAGAGATGGAACCTCTAATAGACGTAGCACACCGGCTTCAAATTGCCCCGCAGTGGGAACACATTGTTTAGCTGAATTGGCAAGGGCCTCCTAGGAAGAAGCGGAGGCCCAAGCTGAAGGTAACCATAAGGGAAGAGATTCACAGGGAGCTGCAATCTCCCACAACTATCAGGTAGGTCCTATACCATCATTATAAAATCTTTTAGACTTGAGTAGGGGTAGGAGAAACTTTTCATCTCAAAAAGAAAAACGTGAAAAACAAAACATTCCATCACTACTGAAAAGCTGCCAGTTTCCAGTTTTTTTTCTCCTTTTTATTGCATTGAAATCAATGATAATATCCGTTTACTCCCCCAGTGCGGAGGGTTTACTCCATGTATTGCTGCTTTACTAGGATAAAATGGGCATCTGTGTCCCACATGTTGTCTGTCTGTGCTTGGTATTAGTGTTGGTGGTAGCTTCTGCCAGCTGTTCTCTGGACATGGGTGCGAAGGAAGTGTATAGTATATTTCTAACTTTGCTGAGGAAAGCAGACCAGAATTAAGCTTTTTGCCTTATATATCTACAGATGCAGAAATTTGTTGTAGTTTGTAGGTAGCTAATAAGAGTATAGGTAAGAAGTGTATGTCTATAGAGAATGAAAAGAAAAACGTTAATACATGTAATGAAAACAGGTAAAAATGTTTAAATCAGTGATACTGAATATGTATTTTGTGTGCACTAACATTAACCCAACTGACAATTCAAACTGTGACATTCTAATACAGTGTATGGCTGAATTATAAGAACACGTTGACTTTCATGCTCACATAATAACACAATTGCATAACAATATAAAACATATACAGTATGTACAGGTAAATGTAATAAAGGAGCATCCATCATACCTAATTATAAAGTAAGTACATGATAAGAATGAAGAAGACGTAGAGACAGAGGCACTAACCCTTTGCATGCCAGAGGGGTACGGAATGCATTGTAAAGCAATGCGTTCCATACCCCTCTGGCATGCAAAGGTTTAAGAAAAATGCTTTAGGGCAGAAGGTCCAAGCTTACCAAGCTTAATTTAAATATTCATGATTAATTAATGAAGCTGACCAAAGATATTCCATGCTATAATTCCAGACTAACCTCCTTTCATAATGCAGATGTCTTTGAATCTAATGCTGGTAAACATAATCTAAAAGATGAACAAAACATTGTTTATTTAAAGTGTGATTACCTACATACATGAGTAAATAAATAACCCCACCTATTACCATTCCATATGCAGATGCAAATGCAAATTTTTAACAACAAATACAATTCAAAACTGGAGATGCAACACCAACTATAGAAATTTTAGAAAACCTAAAACCTAATATAATGGATGAACCTTATGTATTTTAACAAGGATGTGTATTTGTTATGGGAACTGCAGATGACCAAACACAACAAGCTATGATTAAACCATTTGTAAGAGAGATCAAATATTTAGACTCTATTCTCATAGCTTCAGAAACTGATAACCTTTAAGCTACAGCTGCTTCTATTGATAAGGTCAGATGGTAGCCTCAACAATATAATTCCAAGGCTATGGTTTCTGCAATGATATGCAAAGGTGGTAACTTATCCCATGGCACTCATAGGGTTAAAGACACATCAGACAGAAATTGTCAAAAGTCTCAGAGATAGAAATACTTTTTGAGCAGTAGCTCCTCTCTGAAGGAATGTATTCAAAAATATTTTTCTGTGCGAAAAGATGGGACACAAGAAGGGATTGTAAAGAATTCTTACAGAACACACAGCATAGGGAAACTGCAAATGAAATTGGGTTTATCCAATCCTAAACTCTAAGGGCGAGATGTTCAGAAAGTGATGGTAACTGAAATTGTCTGTAATTAGAATAAAAAAGTTCTTACACCATGATCCATCAATTTTCAGACATGTTTCCATCATTTTTTGCATCCAATTCTGCCATCTCCGTCAAAGGGAAAAAGCCATCTTAAAGGTGGGTGTGGTTTAATCTTCCAGCATAATGTAAGGTATTTTCAGAAAAAAATATGTTTGAACGTCATTTTTTTTCTGATTAACGTAATTTTTTCCCAACATAATAAAAAAGGTCTAAACTTGGAGAAGAAAATTTAAAGTACTGAGAAGCAATTTTTCATTTCAAACACAAAAAAAGTCTTTGTTTCTTTGAAAATTTTCATTTCAAAGACAAAATCAAAGACAATTTTTAAGATCAGAATTTTTAACGGCAATGTTCAATGAGCTCTTCTTACCATCATTTTTAATTCTTTAAATGAATTTTCAAACGTGACAGATTCACTTCTGTAAATATGGTCCTTCTTTTACCACCATCTCCTGATCCGACAAGTTTTTCATTATGATGACTTTTTGAACATCTCGCCCCAACTGAACATTACAAGATATCATACAAATACCACTAATTAAACCAGTAAGGACCCATGATGTGTTAGGACTGTCATAGGTAAACTTACGTTAAGGACCCATGATGGTCCTGGCAAGTCATGGAATTCAGGGGTCCCTTCATGGCTTCACACAGTTTGGGGACCCCTGAATCAATTTCTTCAAAAAAAAAAAAAAAAAAAAGCTCAATGGTCCTTAACTGTCAGCCACTCTACCGCGTGGGTGGTAGTTAAGTGGTTAACCAAGTCAGGAAGATAACTGCACATTCAACTTATTTGACAAACAGAGAGTGTTCTGTTTGCAACATACCATAAAAAAATAATATATTTTGCAGTGACATGACATGCTGTTTCTTTGAATTTTCAGCTCCAACACACTTGTATGGGAAAGGCAGTCCCTTTATTAGATTTTTCCTAGAGGTCAATGACACTGAAATTCTTATTGACACCCAGGGCACAAATGACTGTGACAAGTTATGAGTTACCTTTATCACCTGGTGCACCTCTGTACCTCTTTGTACCATTGTTTGATTTGATAAATTGGGAGAGACAACTATTACTGATATCTGATGTATCTCTAAAAATACCACATTGTTTGCAGTCTAAAATTTATATTAGGTACAGTAATTTAGTGGTAAGTAGCATAATTAGTACTGGTGTAATCTAAAAAAGCTAGATGGAAAGATATACACTAAGTCCTAATGTTGCATTACAACAGAAATATGAGGAACGTGTTACTGGAGAGAATAATACAATTCATTCCTTGGTTAAGGAATGTGATGTTCCAGGTGAATCTATAGTTTGTATAGCATTAGTTAGACAGACAGATATGCAGACACCATCTTTTTCAGAGATGAAAGTACAATATATTCTCAATGCAAAATGAGAAACTTTATACTGTAACATCTAAACAAAATTTATGAGTGAAATGTCTTCTATCAAGATAGAAACTGGTGAAAAGCGTGGAAATTTCTTAAACAAAATGCAGCTTTATCACTTCTTCAACCTAGCTCAATGAATTGAAATCATTTGTAAGACTGAGTCCTTCCACAATCAACACATTGCAAGATTCCTGTCTTACATGGATAATATTAAACAGTTGTCAGGTTACCACAGTATGTCATTCTGTGTTTGTGAAAGTTGAAGAAACGTACATTAAAAGTCAGAGATGATCAACTAGGAACGAACCTGCAATACAAATTTGCAGTCTCTATAGGAATGGTGTCCTACTCAAGGTGCAATCTGTTTTAGCCCACTATTGCCTTTTCTCAGAGAGGAAATATCTTAAAGCATATCATATTGGTCCTGCCCTTATAGCAGTCCAACCACGAAATGCCAGGTAATTCCTCTCTGAACAAGAGAAGCAGCCAACATATGTAAATTACCCTTGAGATTTGTCACCTCAAGGGTAATAGGGGAATCCAGCACTGGACCCCTTGCTCACAGTGCCTAGAGAGATCAGCTACACCATATTGATGACGTCCAACAAACTGTAAATGTACGTCTGGGGATGACTGCTTCTCTTGTTCAGATAGAAATTGCCTGGCATTTTGTGGTTGGACTGCTGTTATGGCAGTACCGATATGATATGCTTTAGGATATTTCTCTCTGTGAAAGGCACTAGTGGGCTAAAAGAGATTGCACCCAGAGTAGGACCCCATTCCTATATATCCTGTAACTTTGTATTGCTGGCTCATTTCTAGTTGAGCGTCTCTACCTTCCACTTTACAAAGTTGAAGAATATTTTTAAGCTAGTTAAGACAGGCAAATAAAGTGAAGTTGCTGTGTAGTAAATGGAGTCTTTTGGGCAGACAATTTTTTCTTTGTTATACAGGAGCCTGTGGGACACTGGAGAAGTGTGAAGGAAGACATTACATTTACCCACAATTCCTCAGATTTGTTTTGATTGAGACAGGCAGGTGATCCAGGTTCCTTCCTGAGCTGGCTGTTCTGTGTATTAGGGAATTCTGGGGGTGTGGTTAGGGAGAAATGATATTTACCATAAATACTGAAAAACATTTTGTGACTGAGAAGAGACAGAAAGCTGCGATCCAATTTGCTGTTCTTTGTGTTAGGGGAATTTGGCAGTGTGCAAAGGAATATAATATAGATTGTTTGAAGGAGTGGACTAGTATTGATTTAAATGTAAATCACCTCATGTCTGTAAATATTATAACAAAGAAGAAAAGGAAGAACACAAGCATTGGAGAGCTATGTTTTTGGGTTATTAGGATCAAATTTATTCTATCAAATCCCCCAACAGACACTCAGTTTAGACAAGTTTGGTGTTGAAGTGTATTGTGTGAGCTAACACTTTGCCGTTAAAACTTAACCTTTATTCTTGTATGCTTTATTAAAACAAATGTTTGTCACATTTGTATCCTTACTCCCAAGCTAACTTGTTGAGTTATTATAACAGGTTAAAAGATAATTGCTCCATGATTCATGGTCTCTGGAGGCGAAAATGAAAACAACTTAGACCCTTTTTTTTGTTTGTCAAGGTCCATACTGTGGTATCAGTCGTCAAACATGCCATTTCCATTATATCACAAATATCAACAAAGGAAATCGCTGTTACGTGAAAAAACTGCAAGTAATATGAAATAAAAACAATGACTTTATTGTGACAAAGTATAAAAGGACAAGTACCTTCACAGCTTCTGAAAAATCCTTTAGGTAAATGGAGGAGAGACTTTAGGACAAACCCATATGAACCAGCAAGGTGTATTCGAACCGGCCTTACACTGATCAACATGTTTCACGTTAGACACGCTTACTCATGATCTAAGGTTCCGGCTCCGTCCGTGAGGGTTTTTGAATCAGTGTTGTCCAATCACGTGAAACTTCTATCACAAGATCGGGAAGGAAAATTAACTATTCACACCCCTGCTACCAAATTCTGTTCAAGTCAATATTACCTGGCTAACTCCTCAGATGTATACATATTGCCATCAAAATAAATATATATAGCAATACCTCCATCCAGTAGCCCAAAACATTGACCAACATAAAACCACCTTGTTGCATGGATTTTATTCCTGGTAGCATTTAAAATATTAAAACACGGTCAGGCACTGATCCATAACCTATTTGGACCCGGCCACGTATTTTAATGGATATACATAATCTTTGTTACAACATTTAAAACAAAATGACATTAATACAACAGTAAATATTAAAAAATACGTCTGGCCCGAATATAAATCTTAATTGATCACTGCGGAGGATATTTAAACAATCTCCAACACACTTCCACTCATAGATTTTATGTGCAATATGCGTGAGACCTTTAACCCTTGATGACAATGATGTGCCTAATATAAAGGCACAAACAACGGGCACCATCTCGAGGAATGAGCGTTATCCCTTGAAAAAATTATGTACCCAATGTCACCCATTTCTCAGGAGTTAACAAGTAATTAATAATAATAACAGTATTGACTTCAGTACCGGTAACTCACAATCATGCATAGTTAATCAACGAGTGAAAGCCAATTATGTAAATGATTTAAAGTATAATGTCACAATTTTTCTTAAAAATTCACAACCTGTTCATCTTCATACACTCAAACCTATGTTGACCATTGCTACATGTATGATATTTTATACTTCAAACAATGTGGATGTCATGTATTGACATCCACATGCAATACAACATAAATACATTACTACATGTTGCCCTTTAGTCACACCTTGGTTAAGTATAGTAAACATAACCAATCCTGGAAATCCACTCATCTGAACGTGCAAGCGTGACAGCAAAAGGCAATCCCCCATAACCAAATATACCATCTCTGGATAAATTGTGACATTATCCTTTAAATCATTTACATCACTGGCTTTCACTCGATTAAATGTGCATTAGAGTGAGTTACCGGTCCTGAAGTCAATACTGTTATTATTATTAATTACTTGTTAACGCCTGAGGAATGGGTGACATTGGGTACATAATTGATTTCAAGGGATAACGCTCATTGCTCGAGATAGTGGCCATTCTTTGTGCCTCACGCATATTGCACATAAAATCTATGAGTGGAATTGTGTTGGAGATTGTTTAAATATCCTCTGCAGTGATCAATTAAGATCTAAATTCGGGACGTAAAATATAAAACTTTTTTAAAAACAAACATAGCTGGTTCTTTGAAAGGAATCAAGAGTGAGCCAAATACACAATTTATACCACAGTATGTATCTTGATAAACAATAAAAGGGGATGAGTTGTTTTTATTATAGCCTCCTATAGATAGAGCTAAAGATTTATTAAATATTTATAAATAAATATTTATTTTATAAAATAAAAAAAAGAGTACAATCATAAGAAACCCCTGACATGGATAAGGTCAAATAAAGCCTAAAAGACAATCTAACTTAGCAGATACCTCACATGAGTTTTACACAAAACAGCACTCTCAAGTATCTAGCCGATGGTACGTAGTACCTTAAAAATAGTGTATTATTAGGTCCCACATTTAATCAGTCTTATGAGCTATCTGTGCTGAAGGCCCTGCAAAGTCCAGGTTGTCACATATAGAGAGCAAGGGGGACAGGAGTGGAGCAGCCCCCGTGAGGGTGTTAAAAGAATCCCAGGCTCGTAGCAAGTGTGAAAGTATTGAATATGAGTGAATGGCTACCGGCCTCACGCCCAGCCTAATCCACAATACATTACCAGGGGAACAGGAATTGACACCTAAAAAAAGTTGCTTTCACCCATTCTTTGTCAGGTATGCCTAAACATTTCAACAAATACGAGGTCACAATTGAGATGAAATAATTATGAAGATTAGGAAGGGCCATCCCCCCTTCAAAGGATGATGGTACATCCTAGAGGCCATCAGTCGTGGCTTCTTGAAAGACCATATAAATTTATTCAGGGTCGATTGCAGCTTAGGTAGGTGTGAGGAAGTGCACAACAGCGGCACTGTTTTGAAAAAATATACGATTTTGGGCAAGGCAATCATCTTGATTAAATTCATATGTCTAAACCACGAGATGAAAGACTTATGCCACCTCTGCAAATCTTCATGTATAGTCTTGAGAAGAGAACTATAGTTAATAGTGACCACACGTGTGAGGTCTGAACACAATGAAGTGCCACCCAGTGAAAGGGAAATTGAGGTCACAAGGACCTCTTTAGTGGAGGGGCAATGTTCAATGACAGTACTTCGGATTTATGAGCATTGATTTTAAAATTAGAGAAACAGTCATATTCCCTGATAATGTCCAACAGATGTGAGAGGGAGGTCTCTGGAGATGACACAAAAATAAAATATCATCCGCAAAGATCGCAAGTTTTGTCTCCCCACCAGCAATCGGCAAACCTTGGGTGTTTACACACTGGTGAATCATATTCAACATTGGTTCAAGTGAGAGTATAAATACTAAAGGGGAAAGAGGCTGATGCATCCCGTCTGATATCAGAAAGGGATGTGATAGAAATCCATTGATTTTCAGTCTAGCAGACAGTAAGGAGTATAAACTCATTACTCCGTGTAGATCTTTCATCCCCATGCCCAAATAAAGAAGCAATTCTTCTAGGTATGCCCAGTGAACCCTGTCAAACGCCTTCTTGGCATTGATCATGAACAACAGGGCTGGGATATGCCTGCTGGCTGCTGTGTGAATCAAAGATAATGCCTTGATAGTATTATCTCTTATTTCCCTCCCCGGCACAAACCCAGATTGATTGGGGTGAAACACCTGTGGCAAGCATAATTTCAATCTATCTGTGATCAATTTTGCAAATATTTTGACAAAATTATTTAACAATGAGATTGGGCAGTATTTTGGGCACAGGGCCAGGTCCTTCTTCAGTTTAGGTATAAGAGTTATGTGAGCCTCCAGGGATGCAACTGGAAAGACCGCTCCGATTGGATTTCATTAAAAAATGTTTACATATGCGGCACTAAAAGAGGCTTACATTTTTTATAATATGAACACTGAGCAATTATTTTTTAACCTGTTATAATAACTCACCAAGTCAGCTTGGGAGTAAGGATACAACTGTCACATTTGTTTTAATAAAGTATACTAGAATAAATGTTACGTTTTAATGGCAAAATGTTAGCTCACACAATACACTTCAACACCGAATTTGTCTAAACTGAGAGTCTATTGGAGAATTTGATAGAATTAAATTGATCCTAATAACTCAAAAACATAGGTCTCCTTGTGTTTTTCCTCTTCTTCAGTGTGCAAAGGAAGAAAGGAAATTTAACCTAAATGTCCCAAAATCTTGTGTGACTGAAAGGAGATGCAAAGGAAGAAAGGAAATTTAACCCAAATGTCCTAAACTCTTGTATGACTGAAAGGAGATGCAAAGGAAGAAAGGAAATTTACCCCAAATGTCCTAAAATCTT
Source organism: Rhinophrynus dorsalis (assembly GCA_037306005.1). NCBI lineage: Eukaryota > Metazoa > Chordata > Amphibia > Anura > Rhinophrynidae > Rhinophrynus > Rhinophrynus dorsalis. Next base: position 364,255,042 of record CM074718.1, on the reverse strand, counting down.
GTATGACTGGAAGGAGACAGATAGGTAATCCAAGTTCCTTCCTAAGGTGGCTGAGCCTCTGTCACTACCTGACTGTCTGACAGATTATTTAGAAGTCTGACATTCAATAGACAGACAAGTTCAACTGACCCTGACTCCTTTAACAGCCATCATATTTAGTAAGGTCTGTCAGTATCTGTGCTGTAAAACAAATAAATAAAGACTACAGTGACACTGGGAGAGAGAGAAAGCAGAAGCCAAAATCCTCATGAAATTAGCTACTGGCTTAGAGGGGAAGAAGCAGTTTCATATGGAATATGCTTTTTCTACAGTTGGTTAAAAATATTACAAACAGTTTGAATGGTAGATGACAGAGATAAGGACTTTTATGTGAGCTGTGAATGAGGCAGACAAATACTTGAAGAGATAAATTACTTTTCAAAGGGCAATATATCACAAACATACTAGTCTAATCATTTTCAGCAGAGGTACTAGAGTAGAGGTAGGGGTAAAGGAGTAGGAGCAGTGCAGAGATGTGCTAGTAAAGTGGTAGTTCAAAACATGACAGCAGCCATGCAGCAGGTGCAATAAATGATGATGATCCTCATCCTGTGAAGGCTGTCTGTCAAAGTGACTGAAGTTCCACCACCACCAGAAATACTAATAACAATCTAAAGAAACTGCAGATGACGTGTCACATTCTAGGTTTGATTGTATAATGGAGGAAGGTGTAGCAGTTCAGCCAAATGCTGAGTCAAACAGTGAAACTAACAAGTACATCACCTGTAATGAAAATAGTAGTGAATGTTCTGAAAATCCTTCTAAGGGGAAAACAAAAAATTGTTTGAGACAGAGGAATATAAAAATTGTGGGGAAGAAGTGGTGGGTGATACTGAGGATTACTTAATGATTGATGATGATGATGATGATGTTGTTCTAGAATATATCCCGCCAGCACCCTCCTCTTCTTCAGATACAGATTAAGCTGAGAATGTCAGAGAGGATGACATGGCTAGAAAATTAGCTGAAAGGCAAAGTTCAGTCTTCTACCACTGAAAAGGAGCATTATGCCTGCTTATGAAGTGTTTGAGAAAGTAATTAGAATGTCTGACCCTGTACAAGCAAATATGTCAAAAATATAGTCATCTTGTCAGTCATCATCAGCATCACTCACACACTAATAGTGTTGAGTAACCAGCAACACAAGTTATCAGCAACCACAGCTAAAGCTATGATGAGTGTCACTGCTGCTATTGGAAGTGCAGCACCTATAACACCTAGCAGTAGTACAATTTCAGCAACATTTAGCCCCAGTAGTTGTAGCAGCCTCTCAGGAACCCTGTAGTCTATGAAGTCCACAGTATGGAGATACACTCAAGAACCAAAAGCAAGGTATGTTGATATATGTTGGATAGCAATGTTTCACAAAAACAGCAGCCTCATTAATCTTCATAGTATTTGAGCCACAGATAGTGTTATTTCAATACTGTCAGAGTTGCAGATCAAGAGTAAATGAATGATAATGTATCCCCTCCTGTCCCTTTATCACGGTGCCCGTGATCCTTATCTGTCAATCTTGGTTGTGGGTGCTCCCATTGGCTGAGCTTGTTTGGGCTGCCCATGGTGGTCTTTTTATACCTGGCCTTTGGCACCTGTCAGATGCCTTTTCGTGGTGTTCCTGAGCCAGTGTTGCTGTTGCTGTGTTCCAGTATTCCTGCTTCCTGTGTACCGATTTGGCCTGTTTGATAACGCTCCTTGTCTCCTGCTCCGTGATCTGACCCGGCCTGGCTGACGTTCCTGCTTGTGACCTGATCTGGCTTGTCTGAGAATCCTGCTCTGTGATCCGACCCGGCCTGGCTGATTTCCTGCTCCGTGACCTGAACCGGCTCGCTGCTGACCCTGCCTCCGTTCCTGCCTCTGCTGCTTGGTGTCGCCTAGGCGCCATTCTGACTTCCGCTGCACCTGTGACAGGGCTGATCGTGTCATAGTCTCCATTAACACTTGCAAAGCCGTGCTTCTGTTCGCTGAGCCCCAGTTAACACTTGCAGAGCTGTTATCTCCGTTCCCTGAGCCTCCGTTTACACTTGCAGAGCTATGTCTCCAGTCCCTGAGCCTCCGTTAACACTTGCAGAGCCGTTGTCTCTGTTCACTGAGCCTCCAGTAACACTTGCAGAGCTGCTGTCTCCATTCTCTGAGCCGCTGCTGTCTCCATTTTCTGAGCCTCCATTAACACTTGTAGAGCCGTTGCCCTGATCTTCCGCTACACTTTCTGAGCCGGTTACCTTGCAGAGCCTTTGTAATAGGAGGTGGCTCACTCTGTCTATCTTGCAGTGTAGTCGGTCTCCGTTACCGCGCGCGGGGGTGGCGCTATTGGCTCTAGCTCTTACAGTGTTTAGTCTCCGTTACAACGCCCGGGGGGGCTATTGGCTCAAGCTTTTGCAGTGATTAGTCTCTGTTGGCTCTAGTAGCTTCGCTCTTGCAGTGATATTAGTCTCCGTTAAACGCCCGTGGGGGCTATTGGCTCTAGCTCTTGCAGTGTAGTTTGTCTCCATTGCTACGCCCATGGGGGCTATTGGCTCTAGCTCTTGCAGTGTGGTTATCTCCGTAGCAATGCCCATGGGGGCTTGTGCCTCTAGCTCATCTCTGCATAGTATTTGGCCTCAGTTCCTGTTCTGCCTAAGCAGCAATCTCTGTTTAATAGACTGACGGTGTTGTTTCATCTAGCACCACTTGCTGATCCATTACTACCTTGGGCGTGTCAAACACCACAACAGAGACTGATTGATTTACATGTACTTTAACCATTGAGTACCCTCATGTTTCTATGCCTGTCCTGTGACAGTATATGTATATTTATTGCATTTGTATACTGGGCCTGAGAAGGCATCTATAAGCCACTGTTCTTTCTATTATTCTGTATTGCCTATAGAGGGCGGTCTTTCTTGTTTTATTAATAAAACTGTGTTTTATTCTAACCTGCTGGTCTGAGTGTCCTACAAAACCGTTACAGTACGAAAGGGGCCATGACCTCAGACAGCAAACGTGAAATTAATACACAAAACATCCACTGGAGAATGGATGTTCATGAGCAGCGCTTGGACCAGTTGGTACTGGCCTTACAAACTTTACTTGAGCGTATGGTACACCTTGACAAACCTAACCAGAACCAGGTGGTCTCCCCAGTTTCGACACTGGATAACCAGTCTGTAGTTCCTACTACACATACCAGAGGCTTAATGGCGGCGCCGCCATTACCGTTGAGATATAATGGTGAACCTACCCTATGCAGGTGCTTTATTAATCAATTGGAGATATTTGTGGAACTAACGCCTCAGGCATTTCCTAACGACCGGAGTAAGGTCGGATTTATGATATCCTTACTAACGGGCAAAGCGCTGGCATGGGCCAATCCTCTGTGGGAGAATGCCAAACCCTGCACTCAGAACTTTAGTGAGTTCGTAAGAAAGTTCCGCAGAGTGTTTCAGGTTCCTGGTAGAGCTGCCTCTGCTGCCAAAAGGTTAATGGAGATACAACAGGGCGATAGTACCTTGGGTGACTATGCCATTGAATTTCGGACCTTGGCAGCAGAGGTGGGATGGAATAACGAAGCATTAGTGGCAGCTTTTGCTCAGGGTCTTTCCAACTCCATCAAAGATGAAATAGCTGCCAGAGATGTACCCAGTGATCTGGATGAATACATTGACTATGTCATGCTTATTGACTCCCGCATTCGTGAATGACGACTGACTAAAAGGGCGAGATCCAGAAATTATGGGCATGGCAGTTTTTTAAACCCACCCTCGCCTCGCATTCCTCCTGAACGTTCACCTGAACCTGGCGAACCAATGCAGCTTGGGTTCACCAGACTTACTAAGGAGGAGCAGGAGCACCATAAAAGGCACGGCCTATGTTTATACTGTGGCAAAGCTGGGCACTTATTACGCACATGTCCGGTATGGCCGGGAACCGGAGGCACCTAGGGTACCTTGGGGGACAGGCCCTAGGTGACGTACAGTAGTCCCTAGACTCAAGTACACAGAAACCCACCATCCAGGTGGTATTCTCCTGGGCTGATCTGTCTGTGGTGATTATGGCACTGGTAGACTCCGGTGCAGCCGGGTACTTCATGGATCAATCTTTTGCCAAGTTGCATAAAATTCCGTTGGTCAAAAGGGTGTCTCCCTTAGCAATTGAAGCTATTGACGGCAGACCTTTGGAACCTGCATTTATTACTATGGAAATTATTCCTATTACTATGTCTGTTGGGGATCTCCACAAGGAGGAATTACGTTTCCAAATAATTCTATCTCCTCATCATGCAGTCATTCTGGGGTTCCCATGGCTGCTATTACACAATCCCCAGGTTGACTGGCAGAGATGTGAGGTTAGATCATGGTCTGAATACTGTGCTAAAAACTGTTTGTCACATCCTGTCAAGATTTTGTGTACCTCTCCCTCCGTGCCAGCTGAATATCGAGAATTCAGTGACGTGTTCAGCAAGGGGGAGGCTAGTGCATTGCCTCAGCACAGATCCTATGATTGCGCTATTGATCTGCCTCCGGGCATGGTGCCTCCTAGGGGTCGCACTTATCCATTGTCCTGCGATGAGAACAGGGCTATGGAGGACTATATTGAGGACGCCCTCAAGAAAGGGATCATTCGCAAGTCTACTTCCCTGGCTGGTGCCGGTTTCTTCTTTGTAAAAATGAAAAGTGGCGAACTAAGACCATGTATTGATTACCGGGGGCTGAATAAGCTTATGTCTAAGAATGCCTACCCCATACCACTTATTACTGAATTATTTGACACGTTAAAGGGCTCTTCCATCTTTACTAAACTTAATCTCCGGGCTGCTTATAACCTGATCAGAATTAAGGCTGGAGATGAGTGGAAAATGGCATTTAATACCAGATCAGGGCATTATGACTATCTGGTGATGCCATTTGGTCTATGCAATGCACCTGCGGTGTTTCAAGAATTCATTAATGACATCCTTCATGACATGCTTCAGTCTTGTGTGGTGGTATACCTCGATGATATATTGATTCACTCTGCCAACCTGACCAAGCATATTAAGGATGTCTCTGAGGTTTTGCTTCGATTACGTAAAAACAAACTGTTCTGTAAATTAGAAAAATGTGAGTTTCATAGGTCCCAAGTACCCTTCCTGGGGTTCGTAATTTCTAAAGATGGCATTGCTATGGACCAGGAGAAACTGGTAGAAGTCCTACAATGGCCTCGCCCCAAGGGGTTAAAAGCTATCCAGCACTTTTTGGGCTTCGCCAACTATTATAGGAAATTTATCCAGAACTTTTCTACTATTGTGAAACCTCTGTCTGACTTGACGCATAAGGGCGCTGATCCCTCTCAATGGTCCGAGGCAGCTGAAAATGCTTTTGAGACTCTGAAACCCGCCTTTGCTTCTGCTCCGGTGCTGTCCCACCCCAATCCCGCCCTGCCATTCACCTTGGAAGTTGATGCCTCTGAAGTTGGGGTTGGGGCAGTGCTTTCCCAACGTCCTGTGGGAGGTGGCACCTTGAGACTTTGTGGGTTCTTTTCTAAAAAAACTCTCCAGTGCCCAAAGCCACTATGAAATTGGCGACAGAGAGCTTCTGGATATTATTCTTGCACTAAAAGAATGGCGTCACCTATTGGAAGGTACCAGAACCCCGGTGTTAATCCTAACTGACCATAAAAATTTGACTTATCTCTATGACGCAAAAAGGCTGTCCTCCCGACAAGCTAGGTGGGCACTTTTTCTTTCTCGGTTCAATTTTGTAGTGTCCTATCTACCAGGCTCAAAGAATGTTAGGGCAGATGCTCTGTCCAGACAGTTTGCACCAGACATTGAGAGGGATGAAGAACCAATACCTATTATTCAGCCAGATCGTATCCTGGCAACGGTGCATACTAGCATCACTTCCCCACTGGGGGAAGAGATTTTGGCATCTCAGGCAAGGGCTCCCCCAGAAACCCCAGTTGGCAAGTGTTTTGTGGATGAGCCATTCCGTACCCGTCTGTTGAAGACATACCATTCTTCTAAGGCTGCTGGGCATATCGGGAGGGATCAGTTAATATGGTCTCTATCACAGTTATTTTGATGGCCCTCCCTTAGAGCTGATTGCTCTGCTTTTACTGCAGCCTGTGCCACCTGTGCTCGTGCCAAGACCCCCAGGCATCTCCCAGTGGGCCTACTCCAACCTGTGCCTAATGGCGAACGTCCATGGTCCCATATATCGATTGACTTCCTGGGAGAACTGCCAGTATCTAGGGGGTACACATTTATCCTTATGGTGGTCGACAGGTTCTCTAAGATGGCTCATTTTGTGCCCCTCTCTGGCCTTCCGTCGGCCCAGGAATTGGTGATAGTTTTTGCCAGAGAAGTGTTCCGCTTGCATGGGTTACCCAGAGTAGTGGTTTCTGACCATGGGAGCCAGTTCATGTCCAGATTCTGGAGGGCATTCTGTGGCCAGATGGGCATTCAATTGTCCTTTTCCTCCGCCTACCATCCCCAGACCAAAGGGGCCACTGAATGTGCCAATCAGGGACTGGAGCAGTTCCTGCGTTGCTTTGTGACCTATCATCATGACAATTGGGCTGACCTGTTGCCGTGGGCAGAGTTCGCCAGGAATTGTGTAGTTATTTCATCGTCCGGGAGCTCCCCGTTTCTCATCAATTACGGGTTCCAGCCGTGCCTGCCCCCGGACTCATTTCAGTCGCAGCAGATTCCAGCTCTGGACGAGCATATTGAGCAGCTTCGCTCCACTTGGGCACAGGTTCAGAGGACCCTCAGTCAGTCATTTCAGCGACATCAGCGGCATGCCAATCGTAGACGGCTGCCAGCGGTCTCCTTCCAGGTTGGGGATAGGGCATGGCTCTCCTCCAGAAATCTCAATCTGCAGGTGCCTTCCAATAAGTTGGCTCCCCGATTCAATGGTCCGTTCAAAGTTATTCGCAAAGTGAATCCCGTCTAGTACACATTGGAACTCCCAGCTTCTATGCGCATACATAATGTGTTCCATGTATCTCTGTTAAAACCCTAGGTTTGCAACCGCTACACTACCACTCCGATGGTTCCTGGGCCTGTGGACGTTCAAGGCCAAGAGGAGTACGAAGCCCAGAGTATTATTGATTCTAGGAGATTTAGGGGGAAATTGCAATATTTGGTCTATTGGAAGGGCTATGGCCCTGAAGAACGTTCTTGGGTAGATCAGAAGGATCTCCATGCACCTAGATTGGTATGCAATTTCCACTCTAAATATCCCCAGAAACCCAGACCTCCTGCTGGGAGAGGGGGTCTTTGAGAGGAGGTACTATCACGGTGCCCGTGATCCTTATCTGTCAATCTTGGTTGTGGGTGCTCCCATTGGCTGATCTTGTTTGGCCCACCCATTGTGGTCTTTTTATACATGGCCTTTGGCACCTGTCAGGTGCCCTTTCGTGGTGTTCCTGAGCAAGTGTTGCTGTTGCTGTGTTCCAGTATTCCTGCTTCCTGTGTACCGATTTGGCCTGTTTGATGACACTCCTTGTCTCCTGCTCCGTGATCTGTCCCGGCCTGGCTGACGTTCCTGCTTGTGACCTGATCTGGCTTGTCTGAGAATCCTGCTCCGTGATCTGTCCCGGCCTGGCTGACCTTCCTGCTTGTGACCTGCTCTGGATTGTCTGAGAATCCTGATCCGTGATCCGACCCGGCCTGGCTGACTTCCTGCTCCGTGACCTGAACCGGCTCGCTGCTGACCCTGCCTCCATACACTGCAGTGTAGTTTGTCTCCATTGCTACGCCCGTGGGGACTATTGGCTCTAGCTCTTGCAGTGTGGTTATCGCCGTAGCAACGCCCGTGGGGGCTTGTGGCTCTAGCTCATCTCTGCATAGTATTTGGCCTCAGTTCCTGTTCTGCCTAAGCAGCAATCTCTGTTTAATAGACTGATGGTGTTGTTTCATCTAGCACCACTTGCTGATCCATTACTACCTTGGAAGTGTCAAACACCACAACAGAGACTGATTGATTTACATGTACTTTAACCATTGAGTACCCTCATGTTTCTATGCCTGTCCTGTGACAGTATATGTATATTTATTGCATTTGTATACTGGGCCTGAGAAGGCATCTGTAAGCCACTGTTCTTTCTATTATTCTGTATTGCCTATAGAGGGTGGTCTTATTAATAAAACTGTGTTTTATTCTAACCTGTTGGTCTGAGTGTCCTAGAAAACCATTACACCCTTTTACCTAGTGTAAGCCACCTCCCCTCAGATGGGGAATCTGGTCTTAAGACCAGATAGCTCATAACAAGGGACAACCTTCTTACTGTGAACATAAGGAAATCTCTGCCCCCTTGACAGGTTTTTCAGTTTTTTTTCCTTATGCTAATTGAACCTTGTCCCTCTCTGAGATCTATCTGGACAGTCTTGCTGCTCTGAGTAGAGTAATGTTACATCAGTAAAAGGGGCAGGAGGGGGATACTTTATCATTCAATTACTCTTGAACTCTGACAGTATTGAAATATCATTATTTATGGCTCAAATACTATGAAGATTAATTGGAGCTGCTGTTTTTGTGAAACATTACTATCCCCTTAAATAATTCTTTAGACCACTAAAAAATCATATTTGTTTAGAACATTAATGTGGCTGTTTTCTTGACTGTTCCTGCGGGGAACTATTTATAAATAGTAATTTTGAAAAGACATGAAATTATTTAGAACATGAATGTCTTGCAAGACCTAAAATGCCTGGTCTTGTCACTAATGTTATTTTACATTAATGTAAAATGTGTGACAAGTGAATATTTTTATGAATTTTTTTTTAAAGTAATAAGAAATTATATATGAGTTGACAGTGATACTAGCTTTTCTAGATATTCAAAGACCTTGAACTTTGTAGCACAGGCTGGAAACCTCACTTCTATGAAGATAGAATACTTAAATAACTTGTCTTATTAGCTTTCAAACTGTCAAAAACACAATGAAAATTTACCTATTCTCCAGGAAGAAACCAAACTTGCCTTGAACTGAAAGGGTCAGAAAAAATGACATATTTTGAAACCTAGGCTTTGAAAAATGTGTTTATGTATATATATATATATATATATATATATATATATATATATCACCATTACAATTAATCTATTGCATGCTGAGACATATCTCTAACTTTCAAGAAGATTCATTAGGGTTTAATAAGCATGTTTTTAATTGAGGAGTTGTTAGCTTTCCTTTAAGGTTTCATTATTGTCATACAGATTGAAGCCACAAAACTGCCTTAGCATTCACAGGTTGGTGATATTTTAGGACAAATCAAATGCATCATAGGGGACAAATATAATTCCTATTAATTTAATTGGTCCCTTGAGCCCTTCTTCACAGTGTGTTGGATACCTCATTAGCATACAGATGAGAAGCCCTAAATCTATGGGAATTTGGGAAGCTTTATTTGTTATTTGTTCTCTGTGATGAAAATAGTTTGTAAGAAATTGATCCAACCTCAGTGCATGTGTTTATTTACTTTCAATTTTTTTTAATTATTTATTCTTTTAAATAAGATTTATTGAAAAAATTGATACATCACAAAGAAATATAAGAAAACAAAAACACAGTGGCACTCACAAATTTCATAAATGGCAGTTGGTGCACATTCCATAAGAAATAAGAGATATATAAATATACTGAGGCAAGGTATATGCATGGACCAAGGAGACAGCACTCAGAGTGATGAATGAATGAAAAAGTGTTCTTTATTCAATCCATGCAAAACATTTTCGTTCATATAACTGACCTTCCTCAGGGCAAACAGGGGAATGGACACCATTTCAGTGGTATAAATAGGGAAGGAAATGACCCCAGAAGCAACGAAGCCCCACTCAAAGGATGCAGCAAAATCGGCTTCCTCGTGTTGACCCCGATTGCCTGTGATGTCAGGGGTAGGGAAAACCCGGCTGCTAAGCAACACATACAACAAAAGGATGCTGTAGAGTAGACGCGCTGATCCTAGCGCCCTTCACTCATCAGCATCCCATGATACACTCATAAATCTAACGAACTATCACAAAATAATACACCCTTATGTGCTCTATAAAAACTACATACTATGAGACTGCCTAATGCGCATATCATGGCTGTGAGCCGGTGTGATATAAGCACACCATCGCGTAGCAGCCGACAAAAGTGCTCCACCAGCTAGCACCAGAACAAACTTGTGTTACTAACTCTTGGCAGATGCCCCACAATAAAGGAAATGAAGTAATTATATTAATTAAGTGAATAGTGCTGACACAATGCTGTTCCCTTGACTTGATGTTATTGGTCATAGCTCAATCAGCTAAAGAGATAGAAAAAACTAAAGCGGAAATTTCCGCAATTGAAATTAAACACAAAGAGACATTTAACAAAGATTCCTGTAAGGATCTGATTGATAAACTTGGAAGTTCAATCACTAAATATAAATATAATTTGTCTACTGTTAAAAAAGACAAACTCAAACTTGTTCAAAATGATTATAAAGAAGTAAGAGTTTATCCATGGCTCCTAGGAATCATTGAAAGATGCAGATACCTCAATAGGAATCCGAGACAGAGGATCTTCAGGGGTGGTGCTAATTGCCAAAGTGATTGTGATTCAGCTTCACGAACTGAGGGCACTGACAGCACCTCTGAGGGCCCTTTTTTAGGATCAACCAGAGTAAAAAGAAAAATCAAACAGACGAATATCCAAAAGGAATAAAAAAAATCATGAGTTGAGGAAGAAAACATAACAGCTCCCATGACATTAAGAAACAGGAACAAGTAGTGGTATATAATCTTTCTGATAGAATTCTATCTGATTGCAAAATGTGTGTCCTTAGCAAAGGACTCAATTTTATTCCCACATATAAACAAAATTCATTTGATTAGGAAGTAGACCTGAAACAACCAGTCGCACAGCATTTTGAGCTGCTTAAACATAAATTATCAGACTTTCATTTTCTGCCGATATGGAGGCAGATATACCACTAAGAAGTGGAGATAGACAAATTGTTACTACAAAAGGAGGCACGTCTGATTTATGAATATGGTACTCTTGCTCCTAAAGGACTTAACCATGAACTGCAACTTTCATGCTATCTGTAAAAGAAAAGGAAGAGATCCAAATAAATTCCAGTGTATATAACTTTGTATAGGTTACATGAATTTGGGCATTCCTTGTTGAAGCACACAGGAATGGGCACTAAATCACCTATGCTTCCATAAGCCTGGCCACAAAATGGAATATCTAAACTATGGAAGTGAACAGTAATGATGATGATTCATTCCATCAGGAAGAACCCATTGGACCATATTATCCCCATCTACCAGACATTGAAAATAAGTCTTTCTCCAAGGTGTAATACCACATGGGCATTCCTTGTAGTAAGTCTACAGGAAAGGGGCCCTAAAACACCTATTGAGAGATTATGGTGATATTGCGCATTGAGAAAACTTTACCTATTATATTGCCTCATAAAAAGTAACTATTTCCACCTCTTGTAATTAACCCTTTGAGTGCCAGAGTGGTATGGAATGCATTACAAAGCAATGCATTCTTTAACACTCTGGTACTCAAAGGGTTAATACTTATAAGACTGGGAAGCCTGACTTTTGAACTTGATGAGCATCTGCCAAGAGTTGATACCACAAGTTTGTTCTGGTACTAGCTGGTGGTGCACTGTTGTGGGCTGCGGAGCGGTGGTGTGCTTATATTACACCGGCTCGCAGCAGCCGTGATATGCGCATTAGGCAGCTTCATAGCATGTAGTTTTTATAGAGCACATAAGGGTGTATTATTTTGTGATAGTTCGTTAGATTTATGAGTGTATTGTGGGCGCTAGGATTAGCGTGGCTACTGTATAACATCCCTTTTTTGTATATGCTGCGTAGTAACCAGGGTTTCCCTACCCCTGACGTCACGGGCAATCGGGGTCAACACGAGGATGCTGATTCTGATGCATCCTTTACGTGGGGCAACGTTGCTTGTGGGGTCATTTCCTTCCCTATTTATACAACTGAAATGGTGTCCATTCCCCTGTTTGGAGGTTTAGATTGTTTCTCTCTATTAGGACAACTTTTAGCAACAAGCAAGAGATGAAAATGTAATTTTGATTTTGCTGGCTGTCTTCTCAGGAAGATAAATTAAGCAAAGAGTAACTTGGGGAATTATCTAGCTTGCACTCCAAAATCTCCTCTAATTAAACCCAGAGCTCCCTTCAGTAGCTGAGGATAACAGAACAATCCCCCCTATGTGTGAATCAAATAAAACACATAGGTATTGTATCTCCAATAAGTTTAGGGGAGGTCAGGATAGATATTATGAAGGACTTCAGAAGTCCAACACCAAAATGAGTAAATAAAATGTAAGTATTAGGAGCACCGGGGATATGAACTGTTAATTAATAATATCCTGATTATACCTAATCACTTAAAAATACTTGATCTACTAGAGATCATCTGTGAAGGCAAAAATAAATCTAAACATAACTGTATAAAGAAATAAAAGGGGATAAGTTGGTTCTCAATAAAAAGTAATCAAACACATACATGTAAGAGTTTACTTTTTCACAGTCTTTAATGAAAACCATGAAAATGGATGATGGAATCAGAAATTGAGGTGAATGAATTAAATGTGATGTATGTTGTTTATTAAAAGGTTGTCTACCTCCTTCCTTCAGAGCATGCATCTATCACCCATTGGTCCTGCACCACAAAAACAATCAAGTCTCACCAATAATGGGAAGTGCACAGACAAGAAGATAAGATGATATTTTAAGTGTAATGTTTAACTAATAAACTGATACATATCTCTGTCTACTCACGTTGCCCTTTGGCTTAAAGGGATAGTAATACTTTGTTTTAACTTTATTTTATTTTGTAGGCATTAAAAAAACATGAAGAATGATATAAGTCTTATCTCTCAAACCTTTATGGTTTATGAGATATTCACAAGCAAAGTTTCCCCTCCCGCCCCTTTTTCCTAGTGTAAGCCATCTCTTCTCAGATGTGAATCTGGTTGTAAGACCAGACAGATAACAGAAGGGGACAATTTTCTTTGTATGAAAACAATGAAAGCCCTTCCCCCCTTGACAAGTTTTTCAGCTTTTTCCCTTATCTTAATTGAAGATTGTCCCTCTGCAGTCTACCTGGGCACCTCCCTTCTGATCTGGTTGAACAGAGGGGGATACTTTGCTTGTGAATATCTCTTAAACCATAAAGGTTTGAGAGATAAGACTTATATCGTTCTTCATGTTTTTTTAATGCCTACAAAATAAAATAAAGTTATAACGAAGTATTACTATCCCTTTAATGCATCTCAGAGTCCTTAGAACAGCATGTAGCCATGTTGCTCTTGTCAGTGTTCTAATCTCCGCTATACTGCTCAGTGTTCAACTGTTGTATCCCTGGTCACCGTCCTCTTATGGTGAATTACCTGCCAATCCCAGCATTCTATGATCAGCTGCAACTGTATACTATTATTATTATATTTTATTTACATAGCATCAACTTATTCCACATAGCTGCACAATAGGGAACAGACATAAACAGACATAAACAGTGCAAATGGAATATGGAAAACCAAAGGATCAGTGGGTCCTGCTCGTGGTATCTTATAGTCTAGAGTGTTACAGATAACCTATTTAGGGCATGATCATGAGGGGATTCCATTTCCCAACAACTCAAAGCATCCAGCATGTATCTATATTTATGTTTATATATATTTAATCTATAATTTCTCCTAATAAACACTTTTATTTTTTTATCTAATATTGATATTAACTTGTGACCAAAGGCCAATATTGCTGGAGGATTCTCCATATTTGAGGTACTGCCTCTTTGTAGGTAAAACAAAATATGGCATTTGCCTATTTTTAGGAGCTTTATTCTCCTTTTTATCCAAAAGTTCACTCCTATCTGGTTTACTAACCTCATACAGTGCTTATTCCTGTATCATTTATTCATATTCCTATTTTAAATTTATTCATGAAAACTACTGCTACCTCAAAATCCGCATTCCTACTACAATTCCTAAAGTTGTCCGAAAGGGATATTCCTAATCCAATATTTATCATGGCCACTTTTGGCATGCAGCTAACCATTACTATCCATGTGTTTATGATTGTTCTTCAGGATTACCTATTCACTCTGTAAACAAGATAACATCAAGATACTCTATATGTTCCTTTTGGTAGTTATTTGTAAACTTTAAAACCATATTGTTATAGTAACCTAAAACTCTTGAAACATTCTCTCTGATCCTTTCTATACTATAATAAGATCATATATATAATGTTTATATAGTATTAAGTTCTCTTTATAAGGGTAATTATTCCAAATATATAGCATTTCTCAGTATCCTATATAAAAGTTAGCTATGGAAGATGCAAAGGTAGATCCATAATAATTCCAGTTCTTTGGCTGTACTACTGTTTATCAAAAAGAAAGTAATTGTGCCCTAGTACAAATTCCACACATTCTAAGAAAAACTCCTTCTGGCTGCTAGATTAAAACATGAATCTCTCTTAAGTAATGTTTAATTGCTACTAGGCACTGGTCATGCGGTATACATGTGTATAAAGCCTGCAGGTCACAAGTGAACCAAACATAATCATCTCTCTATTTCAGACTCTCCATAAATTGCAATAAGTGCATATTACCTCTGAGAAAAAAATGTATGTCTTAAACTATAGGTTGAAAAATGCATCTATACATGTGGAGAGTCTTGAAGAGAAGGACTCAGTGCCCAAGACTACTGGATATCCATGGGGGATTACTGAGGCTTTTATGTCTATTGGGTAAATAATAGAAAATTGGGACTCTCAGAAACTTTTCGGGCAGGGACCTCGCACCCAATGTTTCACTCTACAAAGCACCTGTAACCCTGTATTGTTTAAACCCTGAAATTGTAAAGCACTGCGTAAACTTGTGGCGCTATATAAATAAACATATTCATTAATTCATTCATACACGAAAAAAAGGATTTTCCTTCCTTTGTGATACTTCCCCTATTCACTAATCGAAAATTATATATTGCATATCTGAGTGGGGTTATTTTTGAGTTGCATATATGTATCCCTATCTGATAGTTGTCTTTTATACCTCTTAAATATAACCATCACTATTTAACACACATATCCCACCACCTTAATTAAAATAGTGAAATCATCCTCTAAATTCCTTAGGGCTAGCCTCTCTTGCTGAGTTAGATTTTGGGATATTCAGTTTTTCTTTCCTTCTCATGTAATTCATTAAAGTAATTAAATATCAATTGTCCAGACATCTTAATATGCTCTCTTTGGCTATTGCTGGGTAAGAAAGTAGAGTAGGACTTCTTATTGTTTGTTGCATCCCAGTTGTTAACCTCCTTGTCCACCCTCTCCAGCAACGCCAAGTACCATTATTTGTATTTATCTCTCACGGAGTAAGTGGTATATGGTACCTTACTTTCCTGTTTTCTTTCATGAAACTATTTTTAAGAGATAGGGATGGCCTGACTTGAGCTCTGAGATTGATGGAATACTTGATAGACAGCAAAGGACATTGTGAATTTTGTTGAGGACCAAGGCAAGACATCACACTCCATCAGTTGTGTACTGTAGAGAGTAAAATAAATGTAGGAGTAAACTAACAGTTCAAAGACTGACTGCAGCAATGGTGTGCTGGGAAATGCTGCACCATATTAAACATAGGCAAAAAATTAGTTGGAGTAGGAGAAAAATGTATTGAATAGGAGAAAATGAGTTGGAATAGGAGGGAAATGTGTTGTAATAGGTGAAATATTTGCTGGAATAGGTGAAAAGGAGAAAACTTTTGCATTGGAGAAAAGGAAAACACTTTAGTGTAAAAAAGAGAAAAATTGTTAGTTTTTCATGAGAAGTCATGCGGAAATTGTTTGCACATTTCACCCACCCCTACTCATAAGGTTTTCTACAATTTTTACATAGTGGAAGCTACAGCTCTGGAAACTGACTTATTAACAAAGGAGTCTGTAATATTCTGAAACTTTTGTACTAAGTAAGGACCATACTGAAGTGAACTTCCACAATTAATTCTGGGTCAACAGAGGTAGATTTATTCAATTTTTGAGAGTTTTTTTTCTTAATCTGTTAACTGGGATTTGTCTATGATAAGAAACTCAGATATATGCAGTAGTGTCCAAAAGTATGATTCCACCATCACCAACTAGTTTTATTTGATCATTTATTAAAAAGTAGTAAAATATCGTACTCAGTTTATACTTATTATTCAGAAATACATTATTTAATACTGAAACAAATAAATTTTCTTCTCTTTATTAAATCTTTGTGATATTGCCATTTATATGAATATCATCTTCACATATCATTTTCAAAACTTTCACATGAGAAGATGGCCGCATAAGAGGTTAACACTACAGTGTGTAAAACCTACAATTAAATATGGTTCAGGAAATATTCAGGTGTGGGGATGCTTTGCCTATTACGGAGTTGGTGATTTGCACAAGATCAACTGCACTTTGACCAAAGAGAAGCACCACACTATTCTGCAGAGGCATGCCACCCCATCTGGCTTAATGTTGTGTGGATTAATTTTCCAGTAGGACAACATTGAAGCTGATCCAGGCATTTCTGAAGTCCAAGGAAGAGCAAAGAGTGCTGATTTGCATGACTTTCCTACTGCAATCATCAGACCTCAACCTCATTGAACATTTTAAAAGGGGAAAGGCAAAACATGTTTTGATATCTCTAGAAACTCTCTGAGATACTCTAATGGAGTTCTGGAATAATGTGGATTGTAAAATTCTGCAAAAACTTGTAGAATCAACATCGGACATAGTTAAAACAATCATTAAGACAAATGGTGGTTATACGAAATATTGTGAATTTTTTATTTTCAGTCCTAAACAAAGTACTGTTTATTTTGTCAAACAAATTAGTTTTTCAGAATTGCTGAAATAAAAGGAGATGTTGGTAATGGATTCAGACTTTTGGACCCTATTGTATATATGTATGCAAATGTATATGTATAAGCTAAGCTACAGCCATTGTCAGTCCAACATATTAAACTAGATGAGTGGAAAAAAGTATAATAATTATGTTATTAGACTAAATAAATATATACCTAAAATAGTCAAAGAAATTTTTCCATTTTGAGTATCAATTTGATATTAAGAAATAAATAGCAGATACAATAATAACAGGATCATTCTGAGGTGAAATCTAAAGCAACAAGTTTATTTTAAAATGTCTCTCATCTGCCATCACCTAGCAACCAAAATAACTCTTGTTGCTAGGCTGAGACCTCTGCCATCAGGTACAAAATGACCATCACTCCAAGCATGCTTAGGTGGCTTAAGTCTATGTCCCACTTACTCTATGCCATCTCCAACAGGAAACAAACTTTTGCCAGAGTCCCTTGTCTATACCTACAGACAAGCCTACCCTTTTACTTAGCAACAAGGCTACTTCGCAATAGATTGAAACTATGAAGGTAAAGTTAACTACATTCTAAGGTATAATTAAAAACACGAAGGTTAGGGAATTCATTGCTAAGAAATAGACAAAACGAGAACATTGTAGAAAACTAATATAAACAGGAAAGCAAGAAACAAGGCATAAAGAATAAATTTATGTAGACAAGTAGTTATACCCATCTAAGGAAGCAACAAAGAAAGAGGCAGTTATGACAGATACAAAACATTTTAAAGGAGAGGATGAATACTGGTTGGATAAGAAGAATATCAGAAACTATCAAGTTTATGTGTTTTTTCTTTATTTGTTGTAACTTGTAAACAAGTTTTCTTTGCTACTGAGTAAAAAAAGGGATAATGCATAATATGAGCCTCCGGTTCTGTAATAAAATCAAAAATCATCCTCTTCCTATGGGAATACCTTTGGACTGTAAAACATTTTTAATGTAGGAAACAGACCAGATTGTTTTTCCTTTGAAATATACTTTACTTCAGTGGATAATGGAAGGTTGTATTTAGTAAAAAGCAAATGTATTAAGTTAAATTACAGTTGAGTACTATGGATAATGCATCTTTAATGGATGTTAATGATGTCTACCTACTAGCACATTTTAAAACATATCATTAACTGTTCTAAGTCCATAGTAATAAAAAATAATACATGTGAACAATATAAATTGCTTTGGCAGTGAAAGCACATAGCAATTACTTAAAAAGTTATTCATTTTACTTCATAAAAATATTTAAGATTTTTTTTATTTCATTTTTGTGTTTTACATTTATTTTTTACTTCTCACACCGTGTAGTAACAACAAAATAATCTAAAGTTCCCTGTAACTTATAAAAAAAAGCACAAAGCTTAACTTTTTATTAAAGTGATAGTAACATTTAATTTGTAAAGAAAAAAATATATATATATTGTAGTGTTTCTCCTCCTGAATAAAACAAGGCTACTCCCACCGCTGAGATGCGTTTTAATCAAAAGTTATTACAGCTCAAAGTTGACATTGTTAAAGGGTTAGTAATGTCTAACATTCACTAACCCTAATACTGAAGGTATTAAAAAGATATTAATGTGCAAAGTCATATCTCTCAAACCTTTATGGTTTGAGAGATATAAGCGCTGAAAGTCTCCCTCTCCCTCCCCTTTTTCAGATGTCAGCATGTAGCTGACATCAGGAGATCCCGGTCCCGCACCAGTCGGCAGCTCTTCAGCGGAGCTGAATGAGCGCTATCGAAGAACAAATACTTCAGTGGAATGGTCTGCAAAGTGTTATTGCTAACCAAGCACACTTTGTACACTGTTCCAGTGAAGTATCTGTTTTTCGATAGCGCTCATTCAGCTCTGCTGAAGAGCCGCCGAGTCGGCTGACTCAGCTCCACTGCTGGCAGCTCATCAGCAGGAGGGGGGAACTTTCAGAGCTTATACAATTTGAGAGATACGACTTGGCACATTAATATTATCTTTTTAATACTTTCAATATTAGGGTTAGTTAATGTTAGACATTTCTAACCCTTTAAGTGCGGTATCTCAACTGCCTGTAATGTTACCGTGACACTGTTGCTACACCATCCTATGGAGGTTTATGGTCAACTAACCAAAGCTATCCATAATATGGTGTAACAGTTGAGGCCACTGAGATACTGCACTTAACAATTTCAACTTTGATCAGCAATAACTGTTGAATAAAACACCTCTCAGCAGCAGGACTAACCTTGTTTTATTCAGGAGGATAAACCCTACAATACATAGTCTTGTACATGTTAAATGTTACTATCCCTTTAATTTTCCTTTAGTAATAGGTTTATACATTTCTTATTCCATGTGTTTTCTTTGTGTTGTAAGTTACATTCCACTTCATGAGGCAACTAATGGGGTATATCAACATTCTTTCAGAACAAAATTATTGAACACATAAATCTAACAGCATTGTTTGTTCCTTATTTCCATTACAACTGCAGTTTAATAATGCAGTTAAAGAACCAAAATTATAGGAATACATGGTATGAGTTTTTATAAAAAAAAATAAATAACAAAGAATACGGAACAATAGGTTTAGTTTTAAAACAAGTTGTGCACCCCTCTGGCACTCAAATGTTTAATATATTAATGCAAAATAATATATATATTTCCATAATTTTGAAACAACCAGGCAAAGCTTTTGTTGTGTTGTTAAAATTAACCCCTTAAGGACCGTCCGCGCACGCGGAAGTCACGTAAGGACCACGGAGCTTTTTTTTTTTTTTTTTTGCGATTCGATTCCAGACTCATTCCCCATTATGCAGTTGGTTTGCTCCAGATTTGCTTCTTTTTGGCTTATTGAATACAGTCCTTAGCGTTTAGTTTGCACTAGTGTAGGTTAAACTGAGTGCTTTAATTTATAATTTCTGTACGTACTTTAACCCTTTGAGCTCCAGAGCAGTATCTAACACATTTGGGGGTATTCACTAAGGCGTGATAATGTGGTGATAAAGTGTAGGTGACTTCTCCAGTCATATCTCTTCTCCAATTCCTTTGTTATTCTATGGAGCCAATGCACTAAGATTTCTTAAGTTTTTTCTTGGTGCAATGACTCCATAGAATAACATAGGAAATGGAGAAGTGATATCACTGGGGAAGTTATCTCCACTTTATCACCTCTTTATCACTCCTTAGTGAATAATCCTTCTTTTGTAGCAATGCTTTGGATGCCTCTCTGATGCTCAAAGGGTTCAAATGTAAAATATTCATCATTTTTGTATCATAAAATTATCTCAGTCTGGGTTAACTATAATTTCTTTCAAACAAAAAAAAATGAGAACAATAGTTTTGCTTCAAATAAAGATCTCAAAAGATGGCATTTCTGCTAACATGTATTCTTAAAGTTTCTTTATTTCCCACCTGTTCAATCCAATACAAGTAAATGTATCATCAGATTCCATATACAACAGGCATGGATGTCTCAGAAGACAGGTGCTGCCTAGAGATCTAGTTTGAGAGTCTATGAGAGTTTGTGATTGTCTATGGCCATGTCTCCTTTATGTAGCCATGCCTACTGCCAAGTCACAAGCAGAATCTTTGGATTACAGGCAAATCATATTACATAGAGCACAGTCACTTTTGCTAATTGTGTTTGACTCATCTGGATAACAATGGGTGCAATAGTTGGCTGTGTGTAAAAAGTATAAGTGCAGTAAGTACATCCTTACAATAAACCACAAAAGCAAGTAGCCACTCAGGTTTGATGTCTCCTTTTGTGCTGTAATATTGCTCTGGGGCTGGAAGTGTGGTCTTTTTCCTGCACTGGTTGGCTGCCAGCAGGGTCTCCCTGCAGCTCTCTTACTTATACAATAGAAAGGCAGATGGTCAGGACAAGGAGGTGATTGGTAACAGAGAATTTAAGCACTTCCAGCCTGACACAGGATTTAGAAACAAATCTGCTCATGCAGGCCACAGGAAATGATCAGATGACCGTTTATTAGTAACATGGTTTACATGAAGGTGCAGATGTGGAGGGCCCCTTGGGATGCAGAATATGATTGCAGCTGCACCCTTTGCTATACACTCACTGTATTAGCTCTAGATTATTTTCCTACCTCTGCTAGCACTGAAAGGGTAGTCAGTGCGTAGGGAAGATTATGTAAACCTAAGACAGAAAGTGCTTGCGTGGCACTCCTTAATTAGTATCTGAGCCAGCAAAGCCGAGCACCTCTTAATTAAAACTTTTATAGTATCAAACGTAAAACAACATACTGTTGGTCGTTATCCGACGTTTCAGTCCATGCCTGGACTTTCTTCAGGGATACAGCATTACAGCCTACCGAGTATGTGTCTCTTACTATGTCTATTGTTAGACTTGGCGCCGAAATAGCGCCACGTGGTTGCCGTGGCAACCAGCAACGCTAACTCGCCGTCAGTTCACACTTCATCAAATCCCTCAGCAATGTGTCACAGCTATATTCAAACAACAAACTATACAACACATCCAAGCTTATTGACAAAACATTATAATTGATTAAACTAAATTGCTCATTAAGTCTTCCTGGTGATCGGGCTTTCAATGAATAAATCCAATACATCTCTCTTCTTGAAAGTTTCGCCTCTCTAACACCCCCCAGGGTGAAGATCTTACTATTTCAAAAGGGAAACATCTTAGATCTTTGACATTATGTTTCAAACTAATGAAATGTCTGGCCACCGGGGATCTCTTCAACTGCTCCTCAGTTACTGTGTTGTTAAGACGTCTAATGATCAAAGACTGATGTTCCCTGATTCGTTCCCTAAATGGTCTGCTGGTTTTGCCTACATAATACATGTTACAAGGACATAATAACAAATAAATCATGTAAGATGTTTTGCACGTGATGTGATCTCTCACTCTTAAATTGTATCCTATTTGAGGAACGTCAAAAATTGACCCAGTTATCATATGTAAACAAGTCACACAGCCTGTGCATTTGAAAACCCCCATCTCCACAACATTAGCTGCTGTTTTGTACTTGTCAACAAGATCGGCATGTACTACTTCATCTCAAATACTTCTTGCCCTTTTGAACCCAAAATGTGGGTGCTGCGTAAACATATGGCCAATATCCGGGTCACCTGATAAAAGATTCCAATTTTGTAAAATTGCTTTCTTGAAATTTTTTGGATACATCTGTAAAAGTGGTAGTAATCATCATCCTATTGTCCTCTTCTCTATTCTTACTCCCTAGAGGAGTTAACAATGCCTGTCTATCCAATGTTGCTACTTCATTAATGCTCTCTTGTATGTTATCCATTCTATAACCTCTCTCTCTGAATTTGGCGCCCATCCTATTCAACTGATCCATCGCCTCATGTGGTTCAGAAACAATTCTCCTGACTCGTATCAATTGTGACTTGGGTAACCCCCGTTTGAGTGACACTGGATGTTGACTGTGGGCATTCAATAGTGTGCTCTTGTCAGTGGGTTTCTCAAAAAGAGTGGTTTGGATGCCATGTTCTGTCCTCTTTATTTTCACATCCAAAAAGTTGATCTCATCTCTATTAAATGTCAGAGTAAATCTGATTGGCGACCTCAAATCATTTAAATATTCCATAAACTCCGACAATAATTGCTCTGCCCCTGACCACACCATAAACAAGTTACCTATGAATCTCACATAAAATGATATCCATTCCCAATAATTTGACTGAATGATGTAAGTTTTCTCATAATACCACATGTATGAATTGGCGTATGCTGGTGCCATGGGCGACCCCATCGCTGTACCAGTTAACTGAATAAATACATCATCTTCAAACTTAAAATAATTTTGAGTCAGAATCAAATCTATCAACCCTACTACATAATAAGTCATCTCCATGGTGCACTCTTCACTGTTCTCCAATATCTGCCATGCTGCTGCTTTTCTTCCTTCATTGGGTATACATGTGTATAAACTTGCAACGTCCATTGTTACTTACAGGACATCATCCAGGTCCCGATCCACCTCACTCAGTCGATTTAAAAAATCAGTTGTATCCCTGATAAATGTAGAGGTGCACTGTATATGCGGCTGCAAAATGCTATCCACAAATTGAGCTACCAGATACATCAGTAAACCTCTTGCTGACACAATGGGTCTTCCTGGGGGCTTATCTAAAGTCTTGTGGACTTTTAGCAGACAATAGAGGACTGGCATAATGGGGTATCTGACTTTCATAAAGTCCCCTATTCTGGGGCACAATATGCCATCTTCAACACCTTTGTTAATATAAGCATCAACTTTATTTTTAAACATTTGTGTGGGATTAAAACTCAATTCCCTATAACACAAGGTATTCCCCAATTGCCTCCTTACCTCTTATCTGTAATTGCTATAGTCCTGAATGACGATTCCTTCCCCCTTGTCAGTGGGGTGTATGATGATTGTTGTGTTCTCCTTCAGGCTTCTAATTGCCTGTCTTTCAGCTGGCGTGATATTGGAGTATTTGGGTTTAGTCCCATCCATTTGTGCCAACACCTCTTGATTTACCAGACGGCCAAAGGTTTTGATGGATGGATTGTTAGTACCAGTACCGGTAGCTCAATTTGTGGATAGCATTTTGCAGACGCATATACAGCGCACTCTACATTGAAGGTTTGAGCGTATGCAGTGATACTTGGGAACTTTACTCCTTAATTAGTGTCAGCTATAAATATAGATAACTGAAAAAAGTTTTTTGAATAAAAAATGCAAATACAGCGTATATATGTGATTTTGAAGGCTCTTTAAAATCACCAAACATGTATCTAGGTGATAGGGGACTCTTAAAGAAAAATGACTAATTGTCATTTGAAAATTAATAACCCATTGCATCATGATTTCCTCATTTTGTAGATGTCAGACACAACTCCAGGGCTAGCAAAACAGTGGTTTTTGTTCTCTTTGAGAAGTCAGACGGTTTTTGTTTTTGATAAGAGTTGGGCAACATGTGTCCATCTTTCTGTTGTTAGACTTTGCATCATACACCTCCCTGTTCCTACTGCAGAGTATGAGCACAACCCACAAGTGGAATACAGGGTGAAATTTTTAGTGATTGTCCAAAAGGGTACCTTCTGTCAATAACTGTCTGTCATCATCACTGGAAGGGTCAGTGTAAAATACCAGTTTGTTTTTCCATTTTAACACTTTGGGCCATATGCTCAAAAGTCTGAGAATAACCAGTCAGGCTGGTGATATAGGGCTTGAGCAAGTAAAACCAAAGGTAGGGCAAAAAAGAGTTCTAGCCTGTACACACACACAGTTGGACCATTGGAATTCAATTGCCCTACTAACATGAACCACAATGACCGCTGGCCAACAAAATATGTCTTGTGGCCCAATATTCATAGTAGCTGTTTGTTCCTGCAACGCACGCTAAATAACCTGAATAATGAGAACATCAAAGGAAACAAGCTAACTTTCATTATTTGACACAGTGGCAAACATCGAGAGTGAGCCAACAACAGTGACCCTCCCCCCACCTCCCAAACACTTACCCTACCCTTGGCCCTACACTTCACCTAACATTAACAATAGAATTTAAAAATACTCACCCTAACACTATCCCATCACCCATACCCCATAGCTGTAACACTTACCTGCAAGTCTGAGGTTCAGCAGTATCTTCTGCACCTTGGCCTTCTTCTTTAATTCATCTTCTGTAAGCTTCTTTTCTTTTACTACTTCTTCAGTCCTCTTCTTATTTCTTCATCTGTAAATTTCTTTGTGTCCTTAGAAAAGAAGAAGAATCATTACATCCAATGCCCCTTTAAATTCCTGCCACTGTTAGAATAAAAAAAAAATCCCCATTGTGGTATCTTTTGGCCCATTGCCCGATCCAGTCTCTGTTCAAAATTGTTCCCAGTGGCTGGGATGTGGGGTTTCACAGGACATGTAATATGCCCTGCTGTAACCACACCTCCCTGCAGAGTATGTTCCGTGCCCCACGTAACCCTCATTCCAGGCAATGGGAGCATGGGAACAATGGGACCATATAAAAGCCAGATTCTGGTCAAATTTCCCTCAGTTTGGATGGGACAAGGGCCCAAAAGTTATCACAACGGGGATTTTTTTGTTCTGCCTGCAGCGGCAGTGTTGAGACTTTAAAGGGGGCATTGGATGCAATGATTCTTCTTCTTTTATAGAGGTAGAAAAAACTTTACAGATGAAGAAAGAAGAAGAGGACAGAAGAAAAAGATGAAATAAGATTTCAGAAGACAAATTAAAGAGGAAGACCAGGATGCAGAAGACTCTGCTAGACCTCAGACTTACAGGTAAGTGTTTAATCTTAATGAGATGGTGTTAGCTTTATGTGGATTAATCCTTTGATTAAATGGTTAATTATTTTTCTTTTCACTCGTGTGTTTGGTACTTTGGACGCATTGATATGCGGCTTAGGGCCTTATATCAATACATCAACAAGTCACATGTGTAGAGATCCCTAGTCGTGAATGTGTTTTTTTTTTGTTTTCTTTTAGCAGTTCAATTACATGTCGGTGGTTATTAAACATGCATTAGGCACTCAACATCTAGTTTGCTTCTGCTCTTGAATTGTCTCAGCCCTCAGGATTAAAGGTTCTACTCTCAACAACTTCAATTAAACTTTTCACCCTTATGAAGTAGACGAAGTGAGTACCCTGGATCTACTTGAAAATGTAAGACTATTTCAATTTATCTTTTTATGGTAACAGAGTTTAAAAAAATCACACAAAAAAACCCAAAACAAAACTGCATATAATGTGTCTTATATTGAATTATCATGGGTGTAAAACACATTGATTCAATCTAAATGAATAAAATACTTTTAATAACTGAACATAAACATTAAGACCCTAAAGTATCAAGTCTCTTAATAAGTCTCAAAATGCCAGGCATGGCATGTGTTACACAGTCCTCTGGGAAAGGATTAGTAAATTAAAATAATTTTTATAATATAACATTTTTGTCATATGCCAACACTACAATTTTTTTTTCTTTATATGTGCAAATAGATATTGATGCTGTATATATTCATGTGCATTTAGTTATTCTTAGGCTATACTAAAATGTCTGCTAAGCCCCCACAGTGGGGACACTTTCTGTCACAATAGCCAGTTGACAGTTGTTCTCTTGCAGACATGTCAAACTCAGATACAGTCAAGGGTCACATATTCAACATTTTTTTCCTCCCAGGAGGGATGCAGCATATGCTGATAGGGTTTACATATGTGTATTTGTGTATATATATATATCTATATATATATCTATCTATATCTATCTAAATATATGTGTGGATGGGCACTCCAATATGTAAAAATATATGTTGATTTAGTTACTTATTGCCTCAGTGCTGTGTCCAATTAAAAATTTTAGCAATGGATGTGGTTATCCTAACCAGCAAGGACAAAAAGCACTCACCTTGAATATCAGAAAAAAAAGATGAGTTTATTTGTTCAACATTTCGGATCCATTGTGATCCTTTCTCAAGACAACATCATATGTAACATAGTAATTTAGGTTGAAAAAAGACTTGCGTCCATCTAGTTCAACTCTTTTCCTATTCCTGTTTACCATCGTTGATACAAAAGAAGGCAAACCCCCCCCCCCTCAATACAGCAATTTCAAATCTGCCTTGAAGGGGGGGGATTCCTTCTTGATTCCAAATGGCAATCAGATTTCTCCTTGGATCAACAAGCACTAACTAAATATTAATCCCAATACTAATGTACATAGCCCTCTATGTTATGCTCTTTTAAATAAGTATCCAGGCACCTTTTAAAGGCATCTAATGTATTCGATAGCACCACCTCCTCAGGCAGTGAATTCCATACCGTCCTTACCGTAAAAAAACCCTTCCGCTGTTGTAGATTAAATCTCCTTTCCTCAAGTCTAAGCGGGTGGCCCCTTGTACTTTGTACTGTTCTGTTAATGAACAGGTCTTTGGAGAGCCCTTTGTATGGGCCCTGAACATATTTATATAATGTTATCATATACCCTCTAAGACACCATATCTCTAGTGTGTACAAGTTTAACTTTTCTAGCTTTTCTTCATAACTAAAACTTTCCATTCCCCTTACTAGTTTTGTAGCCCTCCTCTGCACTTTCTCTAGTTCCATAATGTCCTTTTTCAGAAAGGGCACACAGAATTGAACATGTGAAATGGCGCCCAGAATTGAACATGAGAAAATGTGACTTTAAATACAGTATCTTCAAGTGCTACACACTATATAATAAACACCACCCCACATGTCTGACATCCCTAATTACTGTCATTACATTAGCACATCAGGTGTGGTGGTTTAAACATTAACTCATAACAACACTGAATTTCAAAGAAACAAAAAAATAGAAAATAAAATGATCTAACCTTTTGTTTATCTGATTGTCTCATCTTATTAAGAATATTAACCATAAAATATTCAAGAAACACAAGCATTGCAATAATGACTTAATGATGACCCCTCGAGATCAGGGCTGGCGAGCCATGCATCAAAAGTGATCATCCCGCACCACACCGGTCCCAAAATTCTCCAATATTCAGGGATGGAATGAGCGACAAGAACCAACAAAGTCTAAGAAATGTATAATGATAAAAAGCACGTCAGATCATGTGCCGAACATAAAAAAACACAAACCATCATGTAAGGACTGTTAGTCAAAAGGAGAACTGAGACAATACATAGAACAGAAGGTGAAATATAAGGTTACCTGTCCCCTGACTCAATGCATGTAGGGATGTCAGATATTTGGGGTGGTGTTGATTACATATTGTCTAGCACTTGAAGATACTGTATTTGAAGTCACATTTTCACGCGTGAGGTTGTCTTGAGAAACGTTGAACAAGTAAACCCATCCTTTTTTTTCTGATATTTCAGTCCTGTGAGTGCTTTTTGTCCTTGCTGGTTAGGATAACCACATCTGTAGATAGATAGATAGATAGACAGATAGATAGAGAGGGAGGTTGTAGGATAGTGCACAACAACGCCCCTTCAATCCTCAATATAACCCAGTACAGAAGAAAACACCTCCAAAAATGTTAACAGAAAGTACAAAAAAAAACATAATAAAGTCACATTACCACAGTCTATGAATCTATATCTAAATAACTTTGATAAATATAAATATGAAGCATCAAAAAATAATTTGTGAGAATAACCATATGCAAAGTGTCCACACTATCATGTAACAAACATGGTCATGTAACAAACTATTATTTTACGTATGCAAACATAACTTGTCCATTGTGTAATCTCATATGTGTTACATTTGTATATGACTACTGGTGGGGTGTTGCATGACGTCTCTTTGGCATTGAAAGGGTTAAAAATCACTGAAGAATAAAATGTAATTTCTCTAAATTTAACCCCTTGATGCTAGGCTGCAGGGCACTTAAAAAGTTTTCTCTCTATGAAGGGCCTCACACTATTGGCCTGGGAGCCACAGTCGTCATGTTTTACATGTCTGATGTACTGTATAGAACTCTTTGGCTCTCTGCTAGAATGGTATCAAAGCACAAAAACTCTTCCTATAACTGATGCCAATGGGCAGTTCTCCCTATGGCTTATCATAGAGATGGGTCCAGCGAGACCATGGGAAATTGTAGAGATAAATGTACCTGTTTGCTGACTGGTTAATTGGCTACTGTGAGGCCAAAATAACTTTCAGAATTTCACTGTGTATATATTTCAGAAAGTTTCATTTGAACAACTTTCTACAAAACACTGCAATGATTTTCTTTAGCAAACCTCAACTGTTTTGTTTGTATTCTTCTTTAGTGAATTATATTGGACTAGTGTAAAAGCCCGTGCACACGGCCAAGGTCCAGGTGATTATAATAACCCTTTGAGTGCCAGAGGGGTACACAACACATTGTTTGGCAATGAATTGTGTACCCACTGGCGATCAAAGGGTTAAGAGGTTGGTCCTGCCCTGCGTACTGCCACAGCCTCACTGGTGAAGCATGAGATGCAGTCATGTGCTGTAGAGACTCTGAATGCACAAACCCCTCTTTAGTAGCTCATGGGCCAATGCCCATTTCAGTGTGAGGGAATTTTGAACAGAACTGCCTTTTTATATGGGCAGTCTCTGTTCAAAATGACTCACAGGCATTGGATAGGATGTGTGCCAATCAGCTTCAAGCAGGTTCAGTCAAACCCCCACTCGAAGCAAACTGGCTGGGAGGCACGTAAGCACACATCCCAGCCAATGGATATTAGTAATTTTGAACAGAGGCTGCCCATATAAAAATTCCCTCACACTGGAATGGAATCGACCTGTGAGGTACTAAAGGGAGGGCGGTTGTCGGCCTACTTTTGCTTTTGCTGCTGCCAATGACAGTGGTGGAGAAGACAAAGTGGGCATGTTTATTTTTATCAAATTGTAGCATAAAAGTTTACTATTGTATTGGACAAAAATATCTTACTTATCAGAGGATATAAGGGACAATGTTTTTATTTATTTGGCATCCTTTACATTTTGAACTCTGACATCTGTGCAGTGTTTAATCCTTTGAATGACAGAGAGGTATGCAACTCATTCCTCTGCAATACATTGCATACCCCTCTGGCACTCAAGGGGTTAAACTATGCACAGATGGCAGAGTTAAGGTATCGTGCAAAAGTCTTTAGGCAGATGTGAAAAAATGCTGTAAAGTAAGACTTCTTTCAAAAATAGACATTTTTAGCAATCAACAACATGCATAGTGAGTGAATAGAAGAAAGATCTAAATCAAAATAAATATTTGGTTTGACCACCCTTTGCCACTTGCACAAAGACAGGGGTTTTGTGGGCATATAGTCAGGTGTATGATTAAACAATTATACTAAACAAGTGCTAATGATTATCATAATATGTAGGTTGAAACACAATCATTAACTAAAACAGAAACAACTGTGTAGGAGGAATAAAACTAACAAGGTGTGGTTGCTGAAGACAAATAATGTTAAAGGAATTTTAATGTTTCATAATAAAAGCAGCTCTAATTAATCATCATAGTATTTGGACCTTGGAGAGTGTTATTTCAATTCTGTCAGAGTTGTAGTTCAAGAGTAATTCAATGACAAAGTATCCCCCTCCCGCCCCTTTTACTGATGTAACACTGTTCAGCCAGATCAGAAGGGAGGTGCTCAGGTAGAATGCAGAGAGAGACAATCTTCAATTAAGGTAAGGGAAAAACCTGAACAACTTGTCTGGGGGGGCAGGGTTTTCATTGTTCTCATAGGAAGAAGATTGTCCCCTTCTGTTATCTGTCTGATCTTACAACCAGATTCCACATCTGAGAAGAGATGGCTTACACTAGGTAAAAGGGGCGGGAGGGGGAAACTTTGCTTGTGAATATCTCTCAAACCATAAAGGTTTGAGAGATAAGACTTATATTGTTCTTCATGTTTTTGAATGTCTACAAAATAAAATAAAGATAAAACGAGTATTACTATCCCTTTAAAAGTCATACACCATGGAAATACTGAGCACAGCAACAAGACACATGGTAGTTATACTGCATCAGAAAGGTCTCTTCCAGGCAGACATTTCAAGGCAGAGAGGGGTTTCCAGATGTGCTGTATAAACTCTTTTGAGGAAGCACAAAGAAATGGGCAAAGTTGATGGCCTTAAAAGCAGTGGCTGGCCAAGGAAACTTAGTTCAGCAGATGAAAGACACATGGTTACTTACCTTCACAGTCAGAATTTGTCTAGCAGTGCCATCAGCTTAGAAGTGGCAGAAAACAGTTGGTAACTGGTACACCCATCTACTGTCCGGAGACATCTGGTCAGAAATGGTCTTCATGGAAGACTTGAAGCCAAAAAGCCCTACTTCTGACATGGAAATGAAGCCAAGTTACTCAACTATGCATAAAAACACAGGAACTAGGGTGCAGAAAAATGGCAGCAGGCGCTCTGGACTGATGAGACAAAATTTTAAATATTTGGCTGTAGCAGAAGGCAGTTTCTTTGCCAGAAGGACTGGAGAGAAGTACAAGAATGAGTGTCTGAAGGCAACAGTGAAGCATGGTGGTGATTCCTTTCAAGTCTGGGGCTGCATTTCTGCAAATGGACTTGGGGATTTGGTCAGCAATAATGGTCTCCTCAGTGCTGAGAAGTGCAGGCAGATACTTATCCATCGTGCAATGCCATCAGGGAGGCATCTGATTGGCCCCAAATTTATTCTGCAGCATGACAATAACCCAAAAAATACAGGCAAATCATTAAGAACTATCTTCAGGGTAATGAAGAAAAAGGAGTTCTGGAAGTGATGATATGGCCACCACAGAGCTCTGATCTCAACAGCATTGAGTCTGTCTGGGATTACATGAAGAGAGAGAGAGAAGCAAGTGAGGCTGCATAAATCCACAGAAGAACTGCAGTTAGTTCTCCAAGATATGTGAAACAACCTACCTGCTGAGTTCCTAGAAGAACCTAGAAGAATTAATGCTGTTTTGAAGGCCAAGGGCGGTTACACCAAATATTTATTTGATTTAGATTTGTCTTCTGTTGACTCATTATACATTTAGTTAATCGATAAAAATAAACTATTAACATGTCTATTTTTGAAAGCATTCTTACTTTACAACATTTTTTTTCCACACCTGCCTAAGACTTTTGCACATCACTATATGTTTGGGGTCAAACAAAAAGACAGATATCCTTGATACACTAGCACTCATGCCTATTAATCAGAGCTTCCTGGGAATATGTATAAATATGGAATGTCGTACACTATTCTGATTAAGACAACTTTTAATAAACATATTAAAAACATAAAAAGGGGAGGGTAGAGGTAGCAAATTATAAAAACTATATTATAGACAGAAAATTCATATGTTTATATTCATACTATATGCGGGGGCACATACTGGCTTGCCACCTGTATTGTATATGTTTAATCTCCTATAACCGAAATCTGATTGATATATCGGAATTATACCTATGAATGCAGAAGGTTGTCAAATGGTAGACACCTACTCATGGATTATTGTGCCTGTTATATCAATTAATAATGTTACTAAATTAATCTATTGGAAAATAAATTAGTAACCTGCATTTCATATAAACAAACTCAGACATCAATCTCAGCATATATTGTAATTATTTATAAAGATTAGGTATTTGTCCTCGAAATTTAAAACTTTATTGGTTATTGGGGGTTAATAATTTACCCATGAAAAAATAATAAACATGTATTACCTTAGTAATGTTTATTAAGAAAGTGCTTGTGTATGCCAAGTCATTATCCGGTTTGCCACTGAAATAAGCTGCAAACTCTTGGAAAAGAAAACTTATAATGAGTGAATCTATTCCACCTATGTAGAAATCCCTGCTTGACTATCACTGTTCTGAAGGCTTACTCATGAAACAAATATAAAAAAAAATCAATTGCTACTGTGTGATACTCGTGATGATTACACTGAAACTGAATGTTGGCTAATCCTGAAGGTTAACAGACACCTTCATTGTAAGAAATTGTATATATTGCAGTTGAGACAGCTGTCCTAGAGCCTCAATTAATTGATCGTCTCAACAAAATCTCTCAATGGAGGATTTCCTGAACATGTACAAGTTTACTTATGAATTAAATCACTTGTGTAAACAATAAAATATACTGACGCAGTAACTGGCTTGTCAATAAAGTATAGTGATAGTTAAATAAAGCAAAGCTTCGATCTAAACATAGGCTGGCTTGTTATTAGTCCCTAAAGATTTTTTAATGGTTATGTAAAAGTAGCACCTAAAATGAAAAAATGCTGGGGCATATACCAGCTTGCCAGTAAACTGAATAGTCCCTGAACGAACTTTGCTTATACCAGAACAGATAGCATGTGAAACAGAAAATTGCTGGGACATATACCAGCTTGCCTTTGAGTTTGTTGCTTGTGCTGGAACATAGACTGGCTCGTTATAGATGTCTAAGAATATTCAAATTGAAGAGAAATTATCTCTGAAATGTATTGCAACTGATATTTGTAAGATTCAATGAACCACTGGTTGCCTTAGGGAAGAAGTTTGCTTGTGAAATGAGCGTAGCTACAATGTAAGACATAAATTCCTAATCATTATTCGTCTGAAATATAGCATTCTGTTTATATAAAGCAGACTAGTGTGCCACAGACCACCGTTGACATAGGGTCAACAAGTAATGCAGGATTACTAGGGCATGTTCCACTTGCAGCAGCAACACATATACCAGATGTGGTGGAGGCTAGTTATGGTACTGTTACTTCCTCAGGTGCATGACTGGAGCTAGTCGTGGCAAGTGGAACCTTCATCATCCATCACCCATGTTACTGCTATTGTTGATGCCATTCCCTTTCATTCATTCCCTGCCTAATCATCCTGCTGCTTAAACAACTCAGCAGCAGCAGCAAGAACAGCAGTCACAATTCCACATCTACATCAGGGCATTTGACAATGGCCAGTGGCCACTGGCCAACAGGCCATCACCTGCTGGCTCTAGGCCAGTCGAGATTTTTTTTTCCTCAGGGCTTAAAAAAAAAAAATAAATAAAAATAAAAACATAGTCCTACAAAAAAAAATTGTCCTACAGATCAATGTTTCTTCAGGGCTTGGGCCTCTAACAAAAAATCTAACAAATCATCCTCTACAAAGCACTCTGTAAAGTCAAGTATCAGTCCAACCCCAGTGGCAGCTTATATCAGGGGGTTCCTGTCTCCTTTATATACACATTTCTTATTTTATTTTATTGATATCAGTCAACACCCCCCCCCAAACAAATTCCATGTTCAACTGATTCATTCATTCACTAACACAGGCACCCTCCTCAGAACCCTGTTATATCATGTCTTATGGGGTTTTTGAATTATATTTAGGATTTATTTTGTATTAACTGCCACTAATCCCAGTAAACAAACCCCCCAAAAAACATTTCCTGTTCAACTGATTCTTTCCCCACACCCCACCATCATGCCCCTTTTATACTATGCCTTTGGGAAATAAAATAATATTTGTTATGTGTTGTGTGTAACTTCAATGTACCCATTGATTTCAATGGAATGAGGTAGGCGAAAAAAAGAGGTAAAAAGTAGAAAATCAGCACTTTTTGCAGGAAATTATTCACCAGTTTCAGTTTGAGGCAAACATTTTCACCCATTCCTAGTGAAAACCACCCTTACATATCATGCAGGTATGTGGGTAATAATATGTCTACATATAAGAAATTATATCGATATTTATTGTTTAAAAACAGCACATGCAGAAATAGACCAGATATCCTATACACGCCACACAAAGTGCTAATGATAGTGTTATATGTGGTAATGGGACTAGATTCTGCTGATAATACCAGCCATGGAATGCATAATAAAATCAGTAAATCTAGAAAAGGTAAGGGAGTCCCCAATGTGGGACAAACGGAGCCATTTTTCGAGAATCGGTCCGCTATCATTAGAATGACCGTGTATGCCTTGGATACCGGCAGTTCTACCATAAAGTTTATGGAATCGTGACACCGGGGATGTTCACCATTGAGAACAGTTTGAAGTAGACCCACAGGAAGATGTCACGGGGTCTTGCAATGAGCACAAATGGAGCATGCCGCCACGAAGGCTGAGCAATCTGCCCTAAGACTGGGCCACCAAAACAACTGGGAGACAGGCCAAATGAATTGGTCATGGCCAATATGACCAGCAGCCTTCAATGAATGATACATCTCCAACAATCTGGTATGAAGGGTCTCGGCTACTAAACATTTACCACTGGGTTTGTCAGCCGGAGCCGTGGCTTGGGAGGCCAGAATCTCCTAGTCCAGAGGAGATGTGATGCTGGTGCGTACAGTAGCTAGAATGCAATCAGTAGGAATGATAGGCACAGGTGTAGTCTCAGCCTCAGGGTCAGACACAAGCTGCCTGGACAAGGCATCTGCTCTGAAATTCTTGGAGCCTGAAAGCGACCACAAAATTAAATCTGGACAGGAATAATGCCCACCTGGCTTGTCGTGGAGATAGTCTCTTGGCCTCGGACAGATATGTCAGATTCTTATGATCTGTCAAGATCAGGACTGGGGAAATAGCCCCCTCCAGTAGGTGACGCCACTCACAGAGAGCAAGGATATTAGCCAGAAGCTCGTGGTCACTCTGAGCTCTTAACAATTTCTTATAGAAAAACCCACATGGAAGAAGGGGTTTACCAGGGCCAGAACGCTGGGACAGGAGGGCTCCCACTCCTGATTCAGATGCATCCACCTCCAGAGTACAGGGTAGGGTGGGGTTGGGATGCGACAATATCAGAGCCTTGGTGAAGACAGACTTCAAATCCTCAAAAGCATGGATCGCACTGGGAGACCATAAAGATGGGTTAGCCCCCTTATGTGTCATGTCAGTTAGAGGCTTTACCACTGTGGAGAAAATCTCCTGTAAAAATTATCAAACCCCAAGAATCTCTGTATGGCCTTCAAGCACACTGGCCTGGGCCATTGCAGGACAGCCAAGAGTTTTTGGAGGTCCATAGCTGTACCGTTATAATATATTATTGTAACCTAGAAATGTCACCTGAGTCTTGTGGAACTCACATTTCTCCAATTTACAGAACAGCTTGTTCTCACCCAGAAGCCGTAATACAGTTGCAACATCCTTCCGATGTGCTATTAGATTCAGGGAATTAATTAAGATGTCGTACAAATGGACTACTACGCAGCTTTGTAGCAAATCTCTCAATACATAGTTAATAAATTCTTGGAATACTGCCGGAGCATTACACAAGCAGAATGGCATAACCAAGTATTTATAGTGACCACTGTGTGTATTGAAAGCAGTTTTCCACTCGTCTCCCTATCTGATTCCCACCAAGTTATAGGCTGCCCTTAGATCAAGTTTGGTGAAGACCGAAGAGCCCTTAATTTGGTTGAACAATTCAGTAATCAAAGGTATGGGGTAAGCATTCTTGACCACCAGTTTATTCAGGGTCTCAACGTCCCATTCTTTGTTTTTACAAAAAATAATTCTGCACCAGGAGATGAGGAAGATTTCCAGATGATCCCTCTGGACAGAGCATTGGCCACATACTCTTCCATAGCTCGGTTCTCCTCCACAGACAGAGGATAAGTAATCCAATTAGTAGGTATAGCATATGGTATTAAATTAATGGTACAGTTGTATGCCCTATGCATCTGCAAAGTACTAGCCTCTACTTTATTGAACACCTCACTGAAAGCCTGATACTCCCAGGGTAACGAGGAAGAGGTACAAAGGATCTTGGTAGGCTGCTGTAGGCAGACTTAGACTTAGAACAGTAAGAGGACCAAGACATAATGTCGCAAGTCTTCCAATTTATTGCGGGGTTGTGTGTCTGAAGCCAAGGGAACCCCAGAATGATTGCGTAGTGAGGCAACTTTATAATTTGAAATCATTGGGTCTCCACGTGGAGGGCCCCCACCTTTAGGGACAGTGGACATGACTCATGAGTCACCTGTGATGGTTGCAACGGTCTCCCATCAATGGCCTCTATAGCAAGAGGAGAGGAATGAGGCACCATTGAAATCAAGTTCTGGGAAGCGAAATCTGCATCCATAAAATATCCTGCCGCTCCGGAGTCAATCAATGCCGGATCCATGATAGACGATGTATCCCATGACAATATCACCTCTAGGATAGATCTCATCTGCATCTGGTCTGGGGACTGTGAAACTCCACCGAGGGTCTGTCCCCGACTCAACTCTAGGTGCGGGCGTTTCCCGGCCGGGCGGGACAAGTCCTTAATAAGTGCCCTGCCTTACCACAGTAAAGGCATAGGCCCTCTCTATGACGGAAGGCCCTCTCCTCCCCCGAAAGGCACGTGGACCCTAGTTGCATAGGTTTGGCCCTGCCCATCTTGGCACTAGAAGGCGTGGGAGGCAAGGGAGGACTGGGTGGGAGCCTAAAATTAGGCGCCAATCGATAAAGAGGCCTCCACAACCATTCCTTGAAAGGTGATCTTTCTCTGATCCTAGTATCTATTAGTATAGCAAAGGAGATGAGTAGTGTTGAGCGAGCATGATCGGCCGATGCTCGGATCGGCTCGAGCATCGCTCTGCTCGGCACATGGCGGTACTCGTACGAGTACCGCCATGTGCTCGCCCGCCATGTTCGGGTGGCAGGGATCTGTGCCGAAGGAGGCACAGATCTTACAGACGCTCCGCTGGACCACCAGGGACTGGAGGTAGGGGACATGTGGAGATGGAAGGGGGCATTGTGGAGATGAAGGGGGCATTGTGGAGATGAAGGGGGACATTGTGGAAGGGGGACAATGTGGAAGGGGGACATTAGTCACATAGTCACATAGTCACATAGTAATTTAGGTTGAAAAAAGACTTGCGTCTATCCAGTTCAACCCTTTTCCTATTCCTGTTTACCATCGCTGACCCAAAAGAAGGCATCTGACTCAAAATGGCAATCAGATTTCTCCCTGGATCAACAAGCCCTAACTAAATATTAATCCCAATACTAACGTGCATAGCCCTCTATGTTATGCTCTTTTAAATAAGTATCCAGGCCCCTTTTAAAGGCATCTAATGTATTTGATAGCACCACCTCCTCCGGAAGTGCATTCCATACCTTTATTGTCCTTACTGTAAAGAAACCCTTCCGCTGTTGTAGATTAAATCTCCTTTCCTCAAGTCTAAGCGGGTGGCCCCTTGTCCTGTGTACTGTTCTGTTAATGAACAGGTCTTTTGAAAGCCCTTTATATGGGCCTTGAACATATTTATATAGTGTTATCATATCCCCTCTAAGACGCCGTTTCTCTAGTGTGTACAAGTTTAACTTTTCTAGTCTCTCTTCATAACTAAAACTTTCCATTCCCCTTACTAGTTTTGTAGCCCTCCTCTGCACTCTCTCTAGTTCCATAATGTCCTTCTTCAGAAAGGGCGCCCAGAATTGAACAGCATATTCTAGGTGGGGTCTTACCATGGACCTGTAAAGAGGCATAATTATATCTTCCTCCCTTGAGTCAATACCCCTTTTGATACATGCCAATATCTTATTGGCC
Organism: Rhinophrynus dorsalis; assembly: GCA_037306005.1. Classification (NCBI taxonomy): domain Eukaryota; kingdom Metazoa; phylum Chordata; class Amphibia; order Anura; family Rhinophrynidae; genus Rhinophrynus; species Rhinophrynus dorsalis. The sequence continues at coordinate 364,217,194 of CM074718.1, read as the reverse complement.
TTTGCAGCTGCCAGCTGGCACTGCATGCTACTGCTAAGTCTATTGTCTACCATTACTCCTAAATCCTTTTCATTAGTAGATTTCCCCAGAGAAACACCATTTAAACTATATGTTGCATTTTTATTATTATACCCAAAATGCATAACTTTACACTTGTCTATATTGAATCTCATTTGCCATTTGCCTGCCCAGTTACTCAATTTGTCCAAATCCTCTTGTAATGAAGACACATCGAGTTCAGACTTTATTACCTTACTTAATTTTGTGTCATCGGCAAACACTGATACATGGCTTCCTATGCCCTCTGGGAGGTCATTAATAAACAAATTAAAAAGAAGAGGACCCAGGACAGATCCCTGAGGCACTCCACTTATCACGTTTATCCAACTGGAGAACTTGCCATTTACTACCACTCTTTGCATTCTATCTTTCAGCCAATTTCCAATCCACACACAAACATTTTCCCTTAGTCCTATTTCATTCAATTTGTACAGTAACCTCTTGTGCGGAACTGTATCAAATGCCTTGGCAAAGTCTAAATAGATCACGTCAACGCCGCTCCCTCATCTATATTATTACTTACTTTTTCATAAAAGTCGATCAAGTTCGTTTGACAAGACCTATCTTTCACAAAGCCATGTTGGCTATTGCTAATGATATTCATGTTCCAGCAGAATTCTTGAATATATTCCCTTAGCAATCTTTCAAACAGCTTCCCTACTACAGATGTCAAGCTTACGGGTCTGTAGTTTCCTGGCTGGGACTTTGATCCCTTTTTAAATATGGGCACCACATCTGCTTTACGCCAATCCATGGGCACCATACCAGAAATAAAAGAATCCCTGAAAATCAGATATATCGGTCTGGCCAGGGTCTGGCTTAGCTCTTTAAGTACCCGTGGGTGTATACCATCTGGCCCTGGAGCTTTGTCTACATTGTGGAAGAGGGGTATTGTTGAGATGAAGGGGGGCATTGTGAAGATGAAGGGGGACATTGTGGAGATGAAGGGGGACATTGTGGAAGGGGGACATTGTGGAAGAGGGGCATTGTGGAGATGAAGGGGGGCATTGACCAGGCACCCTCCCCTCATCAGAGCAGGGGGTGCCTGGTGTAATGCTCGAGTCCTCCCATTGAATTCAATGGGGCTCGGGTGCTCGGCCGAGCACTCGAGCCTCCGGGGGTGCTCGGTCAGAGCACCCGAACACCCGAGCATCGGGGTGCTCGCTCAACACTAGAGATGAGTTCATCAAGCTCCTCAGGCAGCTCACAGGCTGCCATCTCATGTTTAATCAAATCGCTTAACCCTTGCGAGAATGCGGCCACTAGAGCCTTGTTGTTCCAGCCCACCTCTGCCGCCAGTGTATGAAATTCAATAGCGTACTCGGCTACCATGCGTGCGCCCTGGCGGATAGTCATAAGTTGTTTGGCTGCCAACATTGCCCTGGCTGAAATGTCAAAGACCCTTCAGAAAGCTGACACAAATCCAGAGAAATTCGAGATTATGGTTTTCCCTGTCTCCCATAACGAACTGGCTCATACCAATGCTCTACCAGACAGGAGACAAATCAGGAAGCCCACCCTGCTTCAATGGCCTGGAAATGAGTTAGATACCAGTTCCAGAAATATGCCCAACTGGTTAATGAACCCACGACTAGGGATGGGTGAAAACTGTTGCCGTGTTCCCGCAAGAAATGTTTGTGAAAACCTAGTTGTTATCCACTTTTTTGTGGGAAAATCCACTTTAAAACTAACGGTTACAATTTTCACATTTTTTGCCCATTGGCCAAAATTTTTTGCCATTTTTTCAATGGCTAGAAAGTTTCTTCCCATTGATTTATGATGTTTTCGCACTTCCGCTATAAAAACATGATGTTTTCGCTGAAGGCAGACATAGTAGAAGCAGCTACAGAGCGAGATAGACGTGCTGTGCTGTTCTCTTGTGATATTTTGTAAAAAGTGAGGCAGGAGAGAGTCATAGTGACTGCTATCACTATGAGCAGGGTAAAAAAAAATCAATGGAGGAGCTGGAAGGACCCTTATGTGTCCACTGAGTCTGAGGAGGAGGCGGAAGGGACCAGTACTGAACCAATGCTGTCCATTCCCCCTAAATCATCCCAAGGGATCTTAAGGAATTTAATGGGTAAGGAGGGAAAAAGGGAACGGGAAGGGAGGGAAAAAAGGGAATGGGAAGGGAGGGAGAAAAGGGAAGTACTAGTGAGAGCAGGACAGGTCAGTTGCCTGTGCCTGCTGCAAGATGTGCTGCCCCTGCTGCCAGTGCCACCAAACTTACTTGCAGCCACTAGTTATGTACCTGCTGCCAGACGTGCTGCCTCTGCTGCCACTAGTGCTGAACCTGCTGCCAGTGCTGAACCTGCTTCCACCTGCTGCTAGTGTTTCTTGTAATACTCGGGGGGGGGAGAAAATTATGCCTTGTGTGACAGCAGGGGACCCTCTGTCACAATGCTCGTCACCTCCGCCAAGCAGCAGTGAGATGTCTGGAACAGAGCAGCCACATGTAGGGACTAGTGGTGGTGGTTGTGTTGGAGAAGCTGGGGTGGAAGAGACATTGATGGCCTTTTTATCAGAAACTGGGAGACAGGGATGAGGATAGGCATCACCACCACCACTAGCAGTCAGCTTTTGGAATTTGCAGAAATAGCAACTGCTCTAATCTCTGCTGATGCTGCTGCTGAGATGAAGGGGCAGCAGGGTGCTGAGGAGCAGGCTAGTGTGCCACAGACCACCGTGGACACAGTGGGAATGGGGTCAACAAGTGATGCAGGATTAGGGCAGGTTCCACTTGCCAGCAGTAGCAACACTCCTCCTTATCCTAGTCGTAGTGCTGCCACAGAAAGTGAAGGGTAATGTGGAGGACAAGAAGAAAGAGGCCATTCTTCTCCACCTGTTCCCTATCCCTCCCCACAGAAGTCATGGGTGTGGGACTATTATTCTCTTCTGGCAGGCACAGTGCAGTCATCATCAACAACTGTACAGTGCAAAGTTTGTGACAAGTTAGTAAACAGGGGAAAGGAGGGAACACACCTTGGCACAACCTCCCTGATAACACACATAAAACATAGACACTGTGACATTTATGTCAAACATGTTAAAGCCAAACACCGATTACAGAAATCTAGCACCGCTGTTACTGTACCCCCTGACTCTCCAGAAAGGCACCAAGAGGCGAGGTGGAGATCAAAGAGGAGGAAGAATAAAGAAACCCAGACAGACACTGGAAGTTCCATGAAGAGCGAAACAACTAGCTCACCATCAACATCATCTTCTTCCTCTAGGGCATCAAGTACATCTCCTGCCAATCCACCTCATTCATCATTACCTTCCCTGCCAAATGATAGCCAGGATTCTGGCACGGAGGGTTCATCATTACTATTAAACTGTCAGCAAGTTGTCATGTGTCCTTAGCAGGTCTGGAAAAGGGGTACAGTAACAGTGGCAGTACTTGGTTTCAGGTGTCATGGTGTTTGGATACAGTTGTGCCCCCAGATGTTATTTACCACATAAACACTATGCACATTGCAGTTGCTGATGGAAGCCACAGTTCCTTTTCTCAAGGGAAAAATATATATTCTAATAACGCACCTATGATTTTGGAGGAGGGGCAGGTGGAGAAGATTTAATGGCCAACTTCTTCTTTTCTCCACATATACAGTGGGCTACTTATTCTGCTGCTACTGCCTCAGGTGCATCACTGGAGCCAGTCATGGAAAGTGAAACCTTCATCAACCATCTTCCATGTAACTGCTATTGTTGATCCCATTCCCTTTCAGCTGCCTAATCATCCTGCTGCTTAAATAACTCAGCAGCAGTAGTACGAACAGTAGTTGCAACTCAGGTCTCAGGAGGACATTTAACAGTGGCCACTGGCCAACATGACCTGCTGGCATTAGGCCAGTAGGGCATATTTATTTCTCAGGGCTTGTCTTTTAAAAAAAAAAAAACAACTAGTCCTACAAAAAAATAAACAATTTTGGGGGGTATGTTTCTAACAAGCCTAAGTTCTATAAATCAATGTTTCTTCAGGGCTTGGGCCTCTAATAACTCTAAGTCCTGCAAAGGCCTCTAACAACAAATCAAACAAATCACCCCAGTGGCAACTTATGTCAAGAGGTTCCTGTCTCTATCGCTTTACATACAAATGTCTTACTTTATTTTATTGATTTATTTTTTTTAAATTCCCTGTTCAAATGATTTATTCATTCACCAACACAGGCACCCTCCTTAGACCCCTTTATACCATGTCTTATGGTTTTTATTTTATTTAGGATTTCTTTTTTATTAAGTGCCCCCCAATCCCAGTAAACAACTCCCCCAAAAATCACCCCCTGTTTAACTGATTCTTTCCCCACACCCCACCAACACAGGCACCCTCATGCCCCTTTTATACTATGCTTTTGGGAAATAAAATAATATTTGTTATGTGTTGTGTGTAACTTCTATGTTCCCATTGATTTAAATGGAATGAGCTAGGCAAAAAAAGCAGAAAAAAGTGGAAAATCTTCATTTTTCTCAGGAAATTTTTCACCAAGCGGAAAATGCCATTTTTCACCGATTACAGTTTGAGGCCAAAATTTTCGCCCATCCCTACCCACGACACAGAGTAGGTTCCCCATCATATTGTTGAGGGAGTGGAGTGGTTCCAGACAGCCGGAACATATTGTGCTCAGCACTGGCCCTTATCATCGGTGCCCGGTCAGGAGAGGCCACCAGTTGTTGCTCAGCCTGTGAAGTTAAGGAGTGTTTGCATCGCCAAGTAAAGCTGATCGATCCTTTGATCTTGCATGTCCATCCTGGCAAGGATGCTAGGCACCTTCTGAAGTCATGGCCCTTTCATACTGTCATGGGATACTTGCAAATAATCAAAGAATCAAACACAAGAAAAGAAGATAGACACTTCCCTAACCCTCCCAGGGTCAGGCGTGGGGAGAGTGCACAGTCCACTACAAAGAGCTGACACTGAACCTAGCCAGACTGATGAACAAGCTTAGAGCGGACCAGTAGAGAGAGCAGAACCACAGAGGTAGCGATAGTGGTAAGCGTGCTCTACAGCGGAGCGGAAACTGGAGGCCCCCAACCTAGAATGATAGGGTCACAACCAAAATAGCCTAGGACGCTAGGGTTACCGAAACTACCACACACCCTAGAATGCTAGGGGCATAATAATCCCCAGTAGGACTAGGCACTGCTGCACTATGAACAGGACCTATCTGACAAAGGACTCAGACTGAGAACCTGCAAGGAGGGTACCAGGCCTCAGGGAGCGAGAGTGAGACAAACCAGCCAATGGTCAAAACGATTCAGGTAGTCAGACAAGCCAAAGTACTTAGCACAGAGAAGGAAGTCAGAAAATCCACAGTACTTAGCATGGAGCAGGTAGTCAGCCAGGCCAAAGGTCATACATGGAGCGGGTAGTCGGACAAGCCAAAGTCGGCACTGAGCAGTTAGTCAGCCAGGCCAAAGGTCATACACGGAGCAGGTAGTCGGAAAAAGCCAAAGTCGACGTGGAGTGGTCAGTCAGCAGGGCCAAAGGTTTAGGCACAAATCGGTAGTCAGACGGAGCAAGGGTCATAGACAAAACTGATTCAGCAGCCAGGAACGGATCACAACAGGAGACTCAGGATGCGCTCAGGTACACCACGAAAGGGCACTGAAGCACTGATAGGATGCAGCATATAAGGCCTCTCTGGGAAGAAGAGTCCAGATAGGTCAATCAAGATGGAACTATAAAATAGCGAGTGCTCAAAATGTCACGCAATTAACCAGGAAGTAGTCACCCGCCATGCTGCCCCCAGGCAATCACAAGGAAGCAAACAAACAAGCAACAGTGTCAGAATCACGGGCACTGTGATAATAGGCATCCTTTGCTTTTTTGAAAGCAGCTGCATTATCTGAAAGTACAACATGCCGAGGCAAAGAATTCCATAGCTTTACCACCCTTACTGTAAAGAATCCCTGTCTTTGCTTTAGTCAAAAGCACCTTTCCTCTAGACTTAATGGATGACCCCTTGTTCTTAGCTCCACTGTGTAAATAATTAATTGGCAAGTTCTTTGTATTGACTTGAATGCATTTGTAAATGGTAAACATATTATCCCTTCTGTAATGTAAACAAACCCAGTTTGGCTAGTCTCTCTTTATAACTCAGATCATCCAACCTCTTTATCAGTTTTATTGCACGTCTCTGCACCTTTTCCACTTCAACAATGTCTTTTTTTTAATAACTGGAGCCCAAAATTGTACGCCATATTCTAGATGAGGCCTAACCAAGGATTTATACACAGGTAGGATAATATTAGCATCCCTTACATCTACACCTCTTTTTATGCAGGCTAGTACCCTATTTGCTCTTGCAGCAGCTGAGTGACTGTACACTGCTGTGAAGTCTATAAGCACTCCTAAATCTTTCTCTAATGAGGATTCCCCAAGTTGTTTCCCATTTAGTGTATATGTAGCAAGTTTGTTTCTACAGCCCAAATGCATAACCTTACATTTATCTACATTAAATGCCATCTGCCACTTTTCTGCTCATTCACTCAGTTTATCTAAATCCTTCTGCAGAGAAAAAACATCCAGCTATGTACGTATTTCCTTACATAGCTTAGTGTCATCAGCAAATATTGAGACACTACTTTCAATTCCCACTTCTAGATCATTAATAAACAAATTAAAAGGCATTGGGCCCAGGACTGAACCCTGCGGAACCCCACTTATAACTTTAGACCAATTTGAAAAAATTCTATTTACAACAACTCTCTGCCATCTATCATTTAACCAGTTCTCAAGCCATGTACAGATAACACCGCCCAAACTGAAGCATTTTAATTTATGCAGTAACCTGCTGTGAGGCACTGTATCAAAGGTTTGTGCAAAATCCAAGTATACTACAAGTATCTACAGCAATTCCCCTGATCAAATTACTACTTACTCTTTCATAAAATGCAAGTAAATTAGTCTGACATGATCTATTTTTCATGAAATCATGCTGATTCCTACTAATAATATTGTTTATCTTCACATAGTTCTGAATAGTGTCAGTTAGTAACCCTTCTAGTATCTTACCCACTATGGAAGTCAAGCTCACAGGTCTATAATTTCCTGGTTTGGATCTTGCTCCCTTTTTAAACAATAGAACAACATCAGCTTTCCTCCAATCACAGGGCACTATGCCTGATGAAAGTGCATCAATAAATATTAAGTATAATGGTCTTGCTATTACTGAACTTCCTTAAGTACCCTTGGGTATATACCTTCAGGTCCAGGTGCTTTATTCACCATGACCATCTCCAGTCTCTTTTGACCTTGCCCTCAGTAAGCCATGTAAATAATGCAGGAAATGCAATTGTTTTGTCTGTTTGCTCATAGCCCGTCATTGCTGCTTCCTTTGTATATACTGAAGCAAAGAATGTATTTAGGGTGTCAGCCATAGCCTTATCCTCACTAATCAAGTCACCCGTCTCAGTCCTAAATTTTTTGTTATTAATATAATTGTAGAATTGTTTAGGGTTTTTCTTGGTCTCATTAGCTGTATTTCTCTCATTTTCAATTTTAGCTAGCTTAATTGCTTGTTTGCAGATTTTATTACATTCTTGATATTTTTTAAATGATGCATCTAACCATTTTGACTTAAACACTTTAAAAGCCTGTTTTTTATTTTTCATTACTCTGCAAACCTCATTAAGCCACATTGGTTTCCCTTTACTCCTCTTGTGCTTATTCCCCAATGGTATATATTGATGTGAATATTTGTCTAAGAGCATTTTTTAATACTTTCCATGATTCTTGTGCATTTTTATCTTTAAAAATTGCATCCCACTGAATATCCTTTAATACTTCTTTTAGCTTTGAAAAATCTGCTTTTTAAAATTGAATGTTTTAGTAAAACCCTTACTATTGGATTTCTCATAACAAATTTCAAAGGATACCATATTGTGGTCACTGCTACCCAAATGTTCCCTTACTTGTACATTGTTTATCATGTTGGAATTGTTTGACATCACTAGGTCAAGCAAAGCCTCTTCTCTAGTTGGATCCTCTACTAGTTGGGACATAAAATTATCATTTATCATACAATTGATTTCCCTTTGTTGTACCAGAAGTCATATTGCTCCATTCAATTTCAGGATAGTTGAAATCTCCCATTATAATTACCATTGCTGTTCTAGAAGCCTTTTCCATTTGCAGTAAAAGTTGGGCTTCCTCCAACTCACCAATATTAGGTGGCTTGTGGCAAACCCCACTAACATTTTTTTATTATGTGTGCCCCCAGTGTGTATGTCTACCTTTTCATTGGATTCTTCATTTATATCTTCCCTTAAACTAGGTTTTAAAGCATGCCTTTTATTAACCCTATCCCTCCTAAAAAGTGAATAACCCTCTAGATTGACTGCTAAGTCATATGTATCATCTAACCAGGTTTCAGACACACCAATCAGATCATACTGTTCATGTGTGCAATCATTTCTAGTTCCCCCATCTTACCAGCCAGACTATGAGCATTTGCATGCGTACATTTCATCATTTTGCCATTCTGAAAGATTTCCTTCTTTGTCAAATGAATCTGCCTTTTATCAGGCTACAAAAATGGCAACTCCCTATTAGATGATCTAGCTCATTCCCCCTCTGCACCCCCATGCCCATTCTCTAATCCCATTTTCTCAATTATACTGCCTTCCCCGTCCTGTGTTGCAGCCCCCCCCCTTCCTAATTTAAGACTTCTCCAGCCCTCATGTCAAACCTCAGCTCCCGGGAGACAGCAAACTGTACAATTGTATTGATCCTGGCAACAGATTACCATCTGTTTTCCTAATAATAGAATCCCCTACCACCACCATCTGTCTAGGTCTGCCTGAGTCCTGGATCCCAACAGTGCTAGAGGGACTGTTCTCCCGGCTGTTAGAGAGAACAGTCCTCTCTAGAAAGGACATTCCTGTGTCAACATCCTCAACATCATTACTCAAAGCAGCAAATCTGTTAGGGTTAGTAACCACAGGAGTGCCCCCCCATTCCTCTGCCCCCCTTGCTTTGTCTAACTGTAACCCATCTGGCTACCTGCTCATTTTTTGTGCATTCTCCACCCCCAGAACTACCTACCACCACTTTCCTCTCAAGATTGGCCGTCTCTCTCAATGTTGCAACTTGCCCCTCCAGATCTCTGATATGAGCTTCCAGAGAGACCACTTGCTCACATCTACCACAGAGGTATGCACCCTGGAATGGTTATTCCAGGTGTGCAAACATATGGCAGCTTGTGCACTGACCTAAATGGACAATCATGCGACCACTCATATTATGCCAGTTCCCACAAGCTAAAAGCCAGAGGAAAAATAATCTGCATAATAAGGCTAAAAAAATATGTGTTCCCCTGTGTAATCCCCTGTATTTGAATCCCCTGTTATTTAAATTCTCACTTACTACACTTCTGAACTTACTTGAATTCCCATTAGTTAAGTTCTCAAATTAACCACACTTCTGCACTTATTTGAATTCCCCTATTATTTAAATTCTCACACTTACCTCACTTCTGCACTTACTTGAATCCCCGTTATTTAAATTCTCAAACTTACATCACTTCTGCACTTACACACTGATGCAAGATACACACGTTCAAGTATTCACTGTGTATCTGTTATTTAACGAAAGATTCCACCAGTTACAAACACAGCAATTAACCATTCCCAGCACACGAGGCTGCAATTAGTTGTATCACAGCAATGGGAGGGGAAAAATCCCCCAAAGAGATTTGTTTTTTTAACCTCTCCTTTACCACACTACAACACTCAAAAAAATTCTTATTCAGTTTCTCCAGCAGATGTCTCAAGCACAGCTTATCAGGTCACAGGTCACTGATCAAATTACAGACAGCTCTCTCCCTTTTTGTTATTTAAAGCAAAACTACACCAATTACAAACACAGCAATTAACCACTCCCAGCACACCAGACTGCAGTTAGTTGTATCACAGCAAAGGGAGGGGAAAAAAACCTCTACCTTACCACACTACGCCACACAAAAATGCTTATTCAATTTATCCAGATAATATCTCAAGCACAGCTTATCAGGTCACAGGTCACTGATCAATTTATAGACCTCTCTTTTTGTTATTTAAAGCAAGAATCTACCAATTACAAACACAGTAATTAACTACTCCCAGCACACCAGACTGCAATTAGTTGTATCAAAATGTTCCCAGGACTCTAAAGCAGGAGAAAGAAGTAGTGATGTTATTTATGTGTCAGAGTGTGTGCTATTACCAGTACCAACAGTTAGTTCACTCCAAACAACATCTATTTCTCCTGATGTAGAGGAGTATGATGACCATACCTGGGAACTTTTGAAACAGGGCTACCCGGAGGGTAACCCTGTCAGTGCCCAGGGGGAGGAAAATGACGCGATCCGCGTCATAAAATGGGGGGGCTTAGCCGCGGGGGGCGGGACAAAAAAACCTACAAAATGTATCTAAGAATGCGGGGAGTGGGAGGAACCGGGCGGGACAGAGCGCAAGTGGGCAGAGTTTTTATTTAAACTCTGCCCACCCGGTGATCCAAACATTGCCCCGGAGACCCGGTAATTCAGTCTGAAATCCGGAGTCTCCGGGGCAAAACCGGAGAGTTCCCAGGTATGATGATGACTGGCTTTGCTGAAGGAGATGGCAAGAGTCATAGACTGCCCACACATGCTGCCTCTACCGCCACCACCTCCTCTAGTCATGTTGTTAAAGAAATAAAGTTTCAGGCTTCTTTTGCCATGTCCTGCCAACCCACACTGACTGAGTTCCTGGGAAGGAGTCAAAAACTTCACAAAAACAATCCCAATGTATGCATGTGGAATGACAAGGTTGCCAAGATGTTGGCAATGGACATGCTGCTGTATTCTTCTGTGGAAAACCGAGGTTTCGGAGAACTGATGTCATGTGTAGCTCCACGCTGGAATATCCCAAGCCGTAGTTATTTTTCCAGAACAGCTGTGCCTGATTTGTACAAACAGGTGGTTAGTGTGGTGGGCAAAGGGCCGAAAAGTGCGTATGGCAAGAAAATCCACCTAACTACAGTTATGTGGACAAGTGGGCAGAGCACAGACTATATGACTGTGACTGCTCCCTGGGTTTCCCTCCCAGCACCAACAGTGGACACCATTAGCTTACAGCATCAGGTGAAAACCATTAATCATGCTTCTGGTTCTGACAGTGTGATTAAAAGGAGGCAGCAGCAGCAGCAGGATAGTCCATACCATTGCCATGCCACCTTGTGCATGCAGAGATTTGAGAGACAGTCCCACAAAGCCGTAGATGTTTTAAGTAAGCTAGAGCAGGTGATAGAGGAATGGCTTGTACCCCACTCCTAAAAAGCTGGTTTTCAGTCTGTTGATAACGGCTCCAACATAGTCACTGTTTTGAGAATAGGCAGTATGGTGCATGCCCAGCTTTGCCCATGTGCTACATTTAGTTGTGACCAGATTCCTGGCAGAATCCGAAACCCATAAAGAGATGTTTACTATTGCCTGCAAAATCTGTGCACATAATGCTCTATATTTCGTGCAAGAGTGTAAAAACCTGCCCCATCATCAGCTGAAAATGGAGGTCCCTACCAGGTGGAATTCCACAATGTACATGCTAGAGCGTTTGTACGAGCAGAATAAGGCTATTAGGAGACACAATTCTGGTGAGTCTCATTGTGGCAGGAATTAGTGAAATTCTACCACTGATATTTTTATTGCAGAGAAAAATGAGGAGCATGGCTGAGGATTCTTACAATAATGACAACACAGACATGCACCAGCTGGTAAAGGACATGTTAGTGTGCTTTGAACAAGATCCTCGCATAGTGTCCATTAAAAGCAATGAGGAATACATTCTTGCCATTTTGCTGGACCCCTGCTTCAAACACAAAATTTCTGCATTTCTGCCAAAGGGCCATGTGACAAACGCACACTGAGAGAGAACAAAATGAAGTAGTTTTCTCAAGGCATGTGTGGCCTCTCGGGTGCTTCTCAAGTCACATTTTTCACTCCCATGTGCCATTGCAGAGAGAACATTTTCATATTCATATCAGTCTGGTCCCACCCACAGACAGTCCAGCCTCAAAATGTCAGGCAAATTCTCTCTGCACAAGACAAACAGCACAACCCCAGCTGTACCTTTTGATCTATGTGAACCTCGTCAGTGGGTGCAGCCGATTTCCTCTAGCCACATGGAAGCAAAGGCCCATTCCTGGGATGCCCTTCCACTTAGGGAGCCTACAAAACCAAAGAAGGTGACGAACGCACAATGAGACAGAACTAAATTAAGTAGTTTGCTCAAGGCATGTGTGGCCTCTCTGGTGCTGCTCAAGTCCGGGGTTGTGCTGTTTCTCTCGTGCAGATAGGATTTGCCTGACATTTTCGGGCTGGACTGCCTGTGGGTGGGATCAGACTGATATGAATATGGAAATTTCCTCTCTGCAATGACACATGGGAATGGAAAACATGACTTGAGCAGTACCTGAGAGGCCAACACATGCCTTGAGCAACTCATTCTACTTTGCTCACTCGGTGCGCATTTGTCATACTTTTGTTTTTTTTGTAGTCTCCCTAAGCAGAAGGGCATCCCAGGCATGGGCCCTTGCTTCCATGTGCCTACACTGAATCAGCTGCACCCCACTGATGTGATCTGCACAGACTGAAATGTATGTCTGTGGTTGTGTTGATTCTCTCATGCAAAAGTATTTGCCTGACATTTTGTGGCAGAGCTGCCTGTGGGTAGTACCAGACTGATATGAATATGGAAATTTTCTCTCTGCAGTGGCATGTGGGAATAAAAAACATGACTTGAGCAAATCATTCTATGTTGCTCTTTCTTGGTGTGTGTTTGTCACATTCTTTTGTTTTTTTGTAGTTTCCCAAGAAGAAGGACATCCCAGACATGGACCCTTACTTCCATGTGCCTACAGGGAATCAGCTGCACCCCACTGACATGATCCACACAGACTGAATCGTACGTCTGGGGCTGTGCTGTTTCTCTCGTGCAAAGATTATTTGCCTGATATTTCAGGTTGGACCAGACAAATATGAATATGGAAATTTCCTCTCTGCAATGGCACATGGGAGTGAAAAATGTGATTTGAGCAAATAATTCTATTTTGCTCTTTATCAGTGTGTGTTTGTCACATTCTTTTATTTTTTTAGTTTTTATAGTATCCCATTCAGAATACAGTGCATTCTTTTGTTTTTTGTAGTTTCCCTAAGCAGAAGGACATCCCAGGCATGAGCCCTTGCCTCCATGTGCCCTAGAGGGAATAAGCTGCACCCCAATGACGAGGTTCACACAGACTGAAACGTACATCTGGGGTTATGCTGTTTCTCTCGTGCAGAGAGGATTTGCACCCCACTGACAAGGTCCACACAGACTGAACATACGTCTGGGGTTGTGCTGTTTCTCTCGTGCAGAGATGATTTGCCTGACATTTTGGGGCTGGACTGCCAAGAAGAAGGGCATCCCAGGCATAGGCCCTTACTTCCATGTGCCTAGAGGGAATCAGCTGCACCCCACTGACGAGGTCCACACAGACCAAAACATATGTCTGGGGTTGTGCTGTTCCTCTCTTGCAGAGAGGATTTGCCTGACATTTTGGGGTTGGGCTGCCTGTGGGTGGGGCCAGACTGATATGAATATCAAAATTTCCTCTTTGCAATGGCACATGGGAGGTCACACATACCTTGAGAAAATCACTCTATTTTGCTCTTTCTCGGTGTGTGTTCGTCACATTCTTTTGTTTTTTTGTAGTCTCCCTAAGCGGAAGGGCATCCCAGGCATGAGCCCTTGTTTCCATGTGCCTAAAGGGAATCAGCTGCACCCCACTAATGAGATCTACACAGACCAAAACATATGTCTGGGGTTGTACTGTTTCTCTTATGCAGAGAGGATTTGCCTGACATTTCAGGGCGGGACTGATATCAATATGGAAATTTTCTCTCTGCAATGACACATGGGAGCGAAAAATGTAATTTGAGCAGTACTTGAGAGGCCACACGTGCCTTGAGCAAATCATTCTATTTTGCTTTTTCTTGGTGTGCGTTTGTCATATTCTTTTGTTTTTCGAGTGGAGGGTTGCATTGTTGAGAATGAGAGGGAGAAAGTGAGGGCACAACAAACATCTAGACAGTATAGTGAAAAGGAAGACAGCAAAGCATTTCAACCAGCAGAAGCAGATACATCATCATCCTGAATATCCCATTCAGAATACAGTGAAATTCATGGGTCTCAGCAGGGGAGGCAAAAACTCAACATTGCTGGTGGTGGCAGCACATCTCTTTAGGACTTGCTCCCTGAGTATGGGTTGGTAATTGACACACAGGCACACAGTGTAGCTCCTAGCTAGAAGTGGTCCCACTGCTCATGAGAAAGTTTCTGCATACTTGCAGGATAGCTACTTTCTAGGCACATGGACTACTTGCAAACAAAGCAGTGTGTGTGGCCAGCATTGACACATACCGCAGTGGAAACTTTCTTTCTTCTTTCCCCAGACTCCCCTAGGACAGAGAAAACATCCAGATCAGGAAGGAACTTGGCTCACCTTTGCCTGTGTCTTTCCTGTCAGTCACACAGGATTTTGGTGAATTTGGGTTAATTCTATTTCTTCCTTTTCACACACCCATCCTCCTCTGACACAGAGATAATACCCAGATCAGAAAGGAACTTGGATCACAGCTTCCTGTATCTACTTGGTCACATAAAATTTTGGAGATATTTGGGGTAAACCTCTTTTGCTCCCTTCTCACCCCATAGTCCCCAGGCCAGATATTTAAGTCAGATCAGGAAGAAATTTGGATCACTGTTATCTCACAGAGTACCCCAGACTTTACTACGGATTTCCTGCCTACAAAATAAGCTTCAACTCCACTTAATTAGTCTGCCTTCTCTATCTAAAAATGTGCCTCTTTCTCTTCCACTCACAAATGCAGAATGGAATACTGTAGGAATATGACGCCCCTTTTATACTACCCTGCAGGAAAAAAAGGGAACTTGCCACATGGCGGAGAGAAATTCAGTCTTCTCATTGATTTCAATGCAATGAGCTCTGCAAAAAAAGCTGTAAAACTGCACTTTTTATTGGAAGACCTGTGTGCTATTGAAATGTAAGATTGTATGAAAATTTGTATTTTATGAATTTACTAACAGATTGTAGAAAATACACTCCCACACAGTTATTTGTGTTCTACTTTATTAGAATTTCATGGAAATTATGTATATTTTTTTTTATTCTGAGTACACCTCAGAATATGAGGTATCTTGTGAAAATGCAAGTTCTGCTGAACATTTGACTATAAACAGCATCAACAGTGTGAAATCATATGCAGCATGGGGTGGCTTCATAATGAATCACTCAAGGAGATAAACATATTAAGCATTTTTATATATTTATAGTTCCCGTTGAATACAGCATTACTGTAGGTTCATTAGCATACCATTAAATTAAAGCTGGCAACTTTATTTCAAAATGGAATTAGATCATAACAAGGAAATTGCTGACTTGTAATGTTTTCATTATTTCTAGGAAAACATACATTAGGAATTTACATTAGACTAATGTTACAAAAAATGTATGATGGAAAATCCAAACCTAACAATTTGACCAAAACAATACAGTGGCAGATATTTATCTACATTTTAAAAAGTCTTTTGTACAAACTCACACAAGAAAATGTGAGGAAAGCATATTTTTTCTTTTTTATTGCATGATGATGTTTGTGTTGGTGCTGCCTTCAGTATAGGCATGTCAGAACTATAGCTGCTTCTATTTGTGAAATCATGGAGCTGAACCAATTATGCTGTAAATCAACATGGATGTCATAACTTGTCACATATTGGGACAATTTTTTTGCTGTTTTTTTCTCAGCCTTTTATTTTTAGCATTGTTTCTATATGCCTTTCATATGTGGCATTTTGTTTCATATGAAATAATTATTGGTGATTTTTGCAATTTACCTACGGAAGACTTATTATTTGCTAATGGGCTGTACCTGCTAGCATAACACATACTGTATAAGGCAAAATTATCAGCCAAACACTGCACACGCTATGACAAATACTATATTTCAGTTAGCAGATTTACAGGATAAGGAGGTAAACCTACAGGGCAGAGACTGAATATTTGACACCTGAGCCTAAGAACTTGGGGTCAGAGTCCTGTATTGGTAACAGTATGACGCTTGGGAGCTTAGTAGGTATAAGGTGACACTGGATAGAGGGACTGGAATAAGAACAGAGATGTTAATAATCACTTACTTGCAATAGCTGATAAAGAAGAACAGAACTACAGTAGAATGCTAGAGTGCTTAGCAGAATAAATTGTAGGCCACTGGAAAAAGAAAACTAGATGCATCTTGGAAGTGTAGTTGGTTACATTTCATCAGCAGTCACTGAGAAAGCTAGAAAGCACAGACTATAATAGAAAGAGACAAAGGCTAGCCTTTGAATACTGGTACCGAAAAAGATGGAGGTGAACTTGGTTAATCTTACAATGGTTACATGCCACCCAGGCTCAGGGGTCTCAGCTCACACTGCCAACTTGTCCCTTTTCCCTACACTCCTTGCTTGCAGATAAATCCCTTAGGAAACTCATTTCATTTTTTGTATTCAAAAACACACTTATACAGATAATGACCAGATAAAACAGAAGTGGGAGGCAGACTTGGGGCCACTGGAAGACTGGGAGTAGGATCGGGCCAGAAGGGGTCCACAGACACCACCTTATTCAACTGAAAATATTACATAGAACATACCATTCACCATTCTCATTATACTTGATGCATATTTGAGAGGACGACAAGTGCATTCACTGCCAGGTAGCGGAGTGAAACTTCTGGCACTTTCTCTGGGGTGGCAGGGAACGAACAGACTTTTGGACCAAAGTATTAGGTGTGATCTCACAAATTCTCCAGAGACCTATTCCCCTTACTCTAAAAATCTGCATTCTATATATCCTTCCAGACGACTTGCACTATTGTCTGGCTGGTAATCTTCTCAGGGAATTATTGGTTATGGCTAGGAAGGTGGTGGCCATGGCCTGGATGTCTGTGGAGCCCACAAATTTTAGAAGTTGGAAAGCTTTGGTCTGGTTGGACAGCTTTTGCATTATAATATCCTCTATGCACATAGAGGGTCCTCAAAGAAGTTCTAGGATATCTGGGAACAATGGCTTGTGGCTGATCCTGTAGTTAGATACCATCCACTTAACTATCGACCTGGTTGACTTAAGCAACCTCTGACTCTGCTACTTTTGAATTGGAAACACTTGTAGGCTCTTCTGAATTCAGGGCCTCACTTCCTTGGTCGCATTTACCAAGATGGATTTGGGGTGCAGAAGCATATACTATTTCCCCACAGTCAATGATTGGCACTAACATCTTTTAAACAATACTTTTTCAAAACAGGGGACTTAAACAGAGCTCCTATTTTAGAATAAAAGTTCTATGTTATTTTATCAATATGAAGACCAAAAGTGAGGTAAGGCTGAAGCCACATACCAAGATATTTGTAGGCATTGACAGAGGCCAAGTTACAATTAGACTTTGCTATGATGGATAAAGAGATAATAATGTCAAAAAATAAATCTATACACGATCGTTCAATTACATGTTTTATAATGCATAGTATGTTTTGAAATATCATTACCTTCATATTCTTCTTGAAAATCAACTTCAAAGTTTCTGCCTCCCTCCCCGTCCATCACGTCATTCGGAGTTCCCTGAGATCTGAAAGCCAGTCGCTCAACCAGACATATCAAAATGAGGGACATTATTGTGTGTGTGTCAGTATAAGAAAAACTCTGCCCCCCCCTGACAATTTTCAAGAAGAATATGAGGGTAAAGATATTTTAAAACATACTATGCCTTATTAAAAAATTACATTGAACAATCCTATATGTATTTTTTTTCATTGCTATCCCTTTTTAATGGGTTTTGCAGCGTTTAAGTAGTTTGTACTTTGTACCAGATATCGCTATGACTGTTTTTCTTGTTCTTAAGAACAGTTTGTTTTTAGCTATCCGTTATTCAACTTCAGATAAATAATTCTGTAATACTGCCTCAAGCTGTGATACATTTGTATTTTTAATGTAAATTTAGTAGTAGCAATGGTTATTTACACAGGTTGTGGTCAAGGCAGATGGCTGACAGTACTGGCGATTATATCACAAATCAAATCACAACAGAATGTATTTATAGTAAAATAGTATCAAAATACTTTACATAAATATTTAAAACATATATCGGTTAGGAAAAGCCAGAAGGAAAAAATTAGGCCTTACACTTGATATGGAAAGACAGACTCAGAGTGCATCTGAGTCATGGTGGTAGGGAGTTCCAGATTGCAGGGGCAGTGCTTGAAATTTCCTGCCACCTAAGGTAAAATGGCTGTTTTTTGTCTCCGCCAACATCCCTTGAGGATCTTAGGATATAATATCCACACACTTCAGACTTCAAATACAGGGCCCCAATGCTAAATGCTAAAATCCCAGGTCCCTAGAGGAGATCAAAGGACACAAACCCAAGATAACTCACAGATGATATCCAGATTATAACTGTGGCCACAACCTGAACTCACATGTTCAGGCAAAAGTCAACGATAACCTCAAGGTTGTGAACTATCAGGGCAACAGTAGACTCAGCCTATTAATCAAAGACTCTCCCCCATCTCCACCTTAGTGTATTCGGCTAGCCTAGAACCATCACCTCAGTCTAGTCTGTGTTCAAACTCAGTCAACCAGACTTCAGCCATTTTGCAACATCAGCTAAACAATCAGTTAGCAGATTCATGGCTATGACTGAGCTACCCTGGAATGAGACATACAGTAGATCTGAATATCATCAGCATGCATATGGCACTCTGTCCCATGCAGGCAGATAACATCCCTAGCAGTTTCATATACACATCAGGAGCGGCAGAATGGAGCCCTGAGGAACTGCACAGAGAATAAGCTCAGACTGTAAGAAATGGGAAGCCACTGCCTTTTGCATTGTACAGTGCAAGAAACTGGACAACTACGAGAAAGTGGTGTTTCCAATACCTGATAGGTTACACAGGTACCGCATAAATATTCTGTTGTCGATGGTATTGAAGGTAGCAGAGAGTTTAAGCATGAAAAGGGCAGAAATACAAACCTTGTCCATAGACACCAACAAGTCATCCTCTATTCATCTAAAGGCTGACTTGGTCCCATGATCAGACCAGAATTCTGAATGATGAGACTCATAGAAGACACTCCCCTCCAGAGAGCATTCCAGCGGGGGGGGGGTGAAAATCCAGCACTCCCAATGGAAAAGGAGGTTGGAAGTTGATAGTTTGACAGCTGATTAACATTAATGTCTGCATGCTTTTGGGCATTCTTACCAAGAATAATTTCAAAGATCCTTCCTTAGCAAGTGACTTGTTGAACAGGTCCATCTGCCACTGACCTCCTATCCCCATAGACTCTTTGAGGAGCCATGAGGTGCAGGGATCCAGGTCACTGGTTGTCCACTTAAACCCAGCAGTATGCTCCTAGAGGGTGTTGATTGAGATAGGCTGGAAATGATCCATGATTAGGTCTCAGGAACTAACATCAAGCAGATACCAGCACGAATGCTGTTCAGACATTAAAATCAAAGAATAAATTAAAATCACTGCAATGCTCATCAGAAGCAACTGCCATGATGGTGGTACAGCTAGGATGAATCAAGCTGTCCACCATCTAGAAAAACATTGTGGGACAATTCCTTGAAAGTCAATCCTCCAAGTGACAAAGATTTTTATACCTGAAGACAACCTTCTTATAGGTTCATTGGCAAATCCTAAATGCCAGGAAGTCTTAGTGATGGGTCAAATTTTATGCTTCAAAAAAAGATAGGTCAAAAGTTACTTTTCTGCCAATCAGGAAATTTTGTGCGAAAAGTGTAGATTTTCCTCCTCAAGAGCCAATAACAGTGCAGGATTTAAGGATTTCCTGATTTAAAGGGATAGTAAACCCCCCCAAAAACTGTAAGCGAAATGATAGGAATAATAAAAAAATACTTAATGGCCTCATTCCCATCTCTCAAACCATTATGTTCCAAGTTCCTTCCATAGCTGGGTGTTCTATGTGTTAGGGAGTCTGAGTGTTTGTGAAGACATACTAGGAGAGTTACCAGAAATACCCCAAAATCTTGTGTGAGAGGAAATGGGCACGTGATCCAAGTTCCTCTATGAGCTGGTTGAGCCTCGGTCACTGACTGACTGATTGACTGACTGAATATTTAGCAGATGGAGACTCACTAGACAAACAAGTGTAAATGACATTACCTCCTTCAACAGTCAGAAGAAGAGGGACCAGCATATTTAGTAAGGTCTACCATCATCTGTACTGCAAAAAAAGATTGCAGTGACATTGGGGCAGAAGATATTGCCCTAACAATGCCTCCCATCAGCTCCATATTGCCCTCACATTGCCCCCCATCAGCTCCATATTGCCCTCACATTGCCCCATTGTCCGTTTCCTATCTCTTCCCTGGTGGTCCAGCGGCAAGAGAGGTCTGTGCCTCCTCCTTCTGCAAGCCTGTAGATGCTGGAGTTCCCGCGCGGTCTTCAATAATGCAGAGCGCTGGGAGATGATGTCATCTCCCAACGCTCTATATTACTAAAAACAAGATGAAGAAGTGCAAGTCTATGCCGAAGAAAGAGGCACAGACCTGTCTTCATGGCACCGGGCAGGGAGGTGACTCAAGGGAATTTAATAAAAAAACAAACAAACAAACCCACACATGATCCCAGGGACAGGCGACCCTCTGTTGGGTGCGCCTGTAGGCAGATGCCTACTCTGCCTAATTCTAAATCCGGCCCTGATCACCACCCCACCACTAGTCCCTACATGCTGCTGCTACTCTATTACAGACATCTCACTGCTGCATGGAGGAAGTGAAGTGAAATGTGTCAGAGGGTCCCCTAATGTTACACTTGGCATTTCTTGGTGACATCAAGAAGGCAGACTGCAGCAGTAGCAGCAGGTTCAGGCAGCTGATCTGTGGTCTTGGTGTTGGTGGTGGTTTTATTATTTCTGCACCTGCTATCCCCCAACAGTTCTGGCCTCTTCAGGATCATGTTCCACTTGGACACTAGTAAAGGGAAGTGGACTCCCAGGGCCAGAGGAAAGGTGTGGCTCCCTTGACCGCTAGTTTAGATGTTCTCAAATGCTTCCCCTCCCACTCCCCTAACACTAGTCCCACCAGCTGCTTCACCATTACTGTTACTACTAAAACCAACCACATCAAGTGGTCTTCCTCCTAACAGTCACTATTAATATCAGGATATTGATTACCCCTCCTTCACTCCTAATGCTAACAAGCTGCCGGACCTTAGTAGTAGTACTAGCATTGGTGGTAATGCTTGGGGATGGCAAGTGTGACTTAGGGTCCCCTGCTGACACACTTGACATAATATTCTCCTCCCCCCCTCCTGAGTATTACAAGACACACTAGCTGTAGGTTCAGCACTGGTGGCAGCAGATTCGGCACTGGCAGCAGGCACAGCACTTGTTGCAGCAAGGGCAGCACGTCTGACAGCAGGCACAGTATTGGTGGCAGCAGGTTCAGCACTGGCAGCAGGCACATCACTGGTGGAAACAGGGGCAGCACGTCTGACAGCAGGCACAGTACCGGTGGCAGCAGGTTCAGCACTGGCAGCAGGGGCAGCATGTCTGACAGCAGGCACAGCAATGGTGGCATCAGTAGTAGTGGCAGCACTTCTGACAGCAGGCACAGCAATGGTGGCAGCACGTCTGGCAGCCGGCAAAGGCAGCTAACCTTTCGTGCTTGCACTGCTACCCTTTCCTTCCTCGCTTCCCATTAAATTCCGCAAGATCCCTAGGGGTGACTTAGGGGGACTGGACAGCTTTGCTTCTGTAGTGCTCAGGTCCTCCTCAGACTCAGTGGACACATAAGGGTCCTTCCAATTCCTCCTTTTATAATTTTTAAGCCTACTCATAGTGATAGCAGTTACTATGAGCCTCTCCTGCCTCAATTTTACAAACAATTCACAGCAGAACAGCACAACACGTCTGCCTTGCTCTGTAGCTGCTTCTATTGTGTTTCACTTCCTGGAATACATCATGTTTTTATAGCGAAAAGGTGAAAAATGCGTAAATCAATGGGAGGAAATGTTCTAGCCGTTGAAAAAATAATTTTGGTCAACGGGCAAAAAAATTAGAAGATTTTAATCACTTGTTTTAAAGAGGATTTTCCTATGAAAAAGCGGACAACAACATGGTTTTCTTGGGATTTCTTGCGGGAACACAGCAAGAGATTTTGCCCACCTATAATTGGGAGACACACCATCAGAATATCAGAGGTACCAGGACTAGCAGCAGCACTCCAAAAAGTTAATAGGGCTCTGGGGCACATAATCATAGTGTAGATGTATTAGAGAGTATACAAAGATTTAATTAATTGACATTAACATCCATGTCGCCTACTACTTTTCTGCAAATGTAAACCATAGAAGAATATTACCCTGAATTTGATGGAGGAGATGACAAGAGCCATAGAGTGTCACTACCACCACCCCAACCTTCACCTCCACAAGTCATGTAGATAAGGCAATAATGTTACACAGTTCTTCCACTATGGACTGCCATCCCACACTTACTGAGTTCTTAGAAATGAGTCAAAACCTGCACAAAGTTAATCTCAAAATACACATTTATTAAACTTTCCAAAATGTTGGCAGTTGACATGCTGTCCTCTTTTTTTGTTGAAAACAGAAGTTTAAAGAACTAGTGTCATGTTTTGCACCCTGCTGGCATATCCAAAGTTACAGTTAATTTTCAAGAATAGCTGTGGCAGGGTTAAACAGGCAGGTGGTTAGTGTAGTGGGCAATGGATATAATAACTTTTTCAAGGCATATTTTGCTGAAGGACTGCTCACAACTTTTTCTTTCATCTGTTGATTTCTTCACTACAGACCTCAGAAGAAACAGTATTATGGTGGTAAATCTTTCAGTCATGGAAAGCATAGGAAAATAATGGCAGGATAAGTTATTTACAGTGGAAATTATAAGTATTTTCTATGGGCAGGACTTTTCATGGAAAAAGTGAAAAATTGTCAATTTCTGTGAAAATTCCCACAGGACATTTTATTGTCTTTTCCATCCCTAGTCACCCTGGAGTTGACATGTGCCATTGACTGTGTTGATACAAATAAAATAACTAAAACAGTAAATAGTTCTTCAAATAAAATAATATTTATATGAAGTATAGAGATGAGCGAGCACCCCGATGCTCGGGTGCTCGGGTGCTCTGACCGAGCACCGCCGGAGGCTCGAGTGCTCGGCCGAGCACCCGAGCCCCATTCAATTGAATGGGGCGACACGAGCATTACACCAGGCACCCCCTGCTCTGATGAGGGGAGGGTGCCTGGTCAATGCCCCCCTTCATCTCCGCAATGTCCCCCTTCATCTCCGCAATGTCCCCCTTCATCTCCTCTATGCCCCTCTTCCACAATGTCCCCCTTCATCTCCGCTATGCCCCTCTTCCACAATGTCCCCCTTCATCTCCTCTATGGCATAGAGGAGATGAAGGGGGACATTGTGGAAGAGGGGCATAGCGGAGATGAAGGGGGACATTGTGGAAGAGGGGCATAGAGGAGATGAAGGGGGACATTGTGGAAGAGGGGCATAGCGGAGATGAAGGGGGACATTGTGGAAGAGGGGCATAGACTCTATGCCCCTCTTCCACAATGTCCCCCTTCATCTCCGCTATGCCCCTCTTCCACAATGTCCCCCTTCACCTCCACACTGTCCCCCTTCATCTCCGCAATGCCCCCTTCATCTCCTCAATGCCCCCGTACCTCCAGTCCCTGGTGGTCCAGCGGAGCGTCTTCAGATCTGTGCCTCCTCCGGCACAGATCCCCGCCACCCGAACACGGCGGGCGAGCACATGGCGGTACTCGACGAGTACCGCCATGTGCCGAGCAGAGCGATGCTCGAGCCGATCCGAGCATCGGCCGAGCACGCTCGCTCAACACTAATGAAGTACTAAAATTTCATACCACTGAAGGCAAGCTGTGAGTTGTCCATTCGACCTCCAACTTGCACTCTCCTTTACTCTCTCTTGGGTCTCTCACTCAATGCCCCACTAGGACTAGGAGTATTTCATTACATAGATGCAGGTATCTGCTTTCCCAGACTACTCAGTCCCAGTTGTTTTTTGTACTATCATTTCTGTCCTCTTGTGCAAACCACAGAATATTCAGGGCACAGATTCAAACCTCTTCACTTTGGGCACAACAGACTAGCAAGCTTTTAGAAATTATTCTCCAAACATCTCCATGACCAGGAGTTACTCATTCTTCCTGCATGTCCTTTATGAGTTGTGTTCACGTAGCCTTAAGTGCTGTGGAAGGAATTTCAGCAGGCTGTTCTCACAGGTGTTGAATACAAGACACTGCTCTTCTGTCTCTTGTCCATATGCTCTCCAGATAAGGTCCTAAACTCCACAAAATCTGTCTCCAAAGACAGATTCTGTTCTGTATAAGGTACAGATAGAGCTACTCTGTTATCCTTCTGGCTCTGCAGCTTTGATTCCTGCAGAAAGTCTTGGCTGTGGATAAGGCTAGGTTGCTTTGTTAAGAAGTAACACCCATACCCCTCTAATATAGGAAATAAATGTCGAGCCTGTGTGGCCAATTTCTAGTGCACCTGGCTGGTATGATAAAAAATGGAGTCCCCAGCTTTTTCTACCACTCGGCTGATGTCCCCAGAAACTAGCCTTGTAGCCACAATGCCCCGAAAGTCCACAACATGCTCCTGGGAGTTAGAGAAATTCAAAGATGGGTAGTAAGGCCCCAGAAGGTGGATTGTGGCAGATTTTCTGCCTGCTCCAAGGCAAGCATTGTTGGCAAGCAGCAGACAGAAGAATATAAAATTTAAATAATATAAGGGTCAACCAGAGGAATCAGGCAGGAACTCAAGCTACTGGAACACTAGTCAGTGGGACATTTTGAACATGCACTGGAGCGTGCCTGCAGGGGCTTGAAAAAACATCATAAAGGAGTACTCCGGTGAAGACAAAGGACACCAAGTAATTCCAGCAGAGGACTGAGATGACCAGATCTTGCACAATTTCCCCACCATGAACTATCTCCAGGGGGATATTCACTAAGCAGTCACAGAGTGGAGATAAAGTAGAGATGACTTCTCCAGTGAAGTTACTTCTCCAGTTCCAATGCTATGCTATAGAGCCTATGCACTGAAGCTCCACAGAATAACATATGAATTGGAGAAGTGATAAACTGGAGAGTTCATCTCCACTTTAGCACCTCTTTATCAATGCTTAGTGAATCTCTCCCAAGAAGTCCTAAACTTGTCATAATAGGAAATACCCACCGGAATACATTTTTTAGAGCAAAATCGTTTGAACATTTGTTAGGAACCCAAAATTGCTATTTCTTGCTGTAGCTCTAGAAAGTAATGAGGTCATATGAAGAATGTAATACTTGCTTTATACATTTACATGGTTTGTAAGAAGCAGCACAGGATTTTCTTCTGTGGATGAGAATAAGAGTGATAAAAGTTGGTGCATGTGTATATATTTTGAATACCCATTGAAGAACTTTAAAGGGACTAATGAAGAAAGGACCCAGTTTGTCGGAAGGATGACATAACTTCCTCTTCCTAGTAGATAGCCAAACCGTATATATCCCAGGTGTAGGAACAATGGAGCTGGGCTACAAAGATGTTCAGCAGAATTTATCTGGAGAGAGTGGGTTGCAAAGGGAGAAGCACACACACTTTTTCAAAGTTAAACAAGAGAGGAAGCTTAGGCATCAGTGGTTATAGCTATGAGCTGAGAAGACTAGACAACAACCCATATGCCCTCAGGAGAGAACTATATGTGGTTTTTGTCAGAGGTAGAAGTTTTTTTCAGTTGTCAAGCTGTTGGTTTCAGTAGAAATGAAGAAAATATCCCACATTGCACTTTATACATTCTATCTCACCATTGGAGTGAGGGTAGTAGGTGGAAGTTGATTCAAAAGCCTTTACAGGAGGCAAAACAGACAACTTACACAAAACATAAAATACATTCTGTTCTAGGTTGCCATACAGACAGTATATTTTTCTGATGAAATTATCTGCAATTTCTTTAGAAGAAGATGGGAGAGAAGAAGGTTCACCAGAATATATTTCCAAGTGAGAATAATGCAGAGTAGGAACAGGGAGAAGCTACAGAAGACCTACTGGATTGGTGAGAGGAAACTTAACCTGGGCACCAACAGGATGCCATAGAATAAAATACCTAATGCTTCAGCTTAGGCAACCAGAATGTGTAGATAAGTAGCTCCAGGGTACTTTTAGTGCCATGGTGTCAAACCAGGACGGAATGTTGTCCCCTGTATAAGATTTCCAGACAGAGAGAGAGAGGCAGAATTATTTTTTACAGGTGGTACCCTTGAATCAGAATAAATAAAAAAAAAAAAAAAAAAAATCCATGAAGTGCACAAAGTGCACAAAATGCACTTGATTAATCACAAATCAGAAAACAAAAAATAATTTACATTTACAGGCACAAACATTGACCAAGAGTTTCTTCATGATTATTTCATTAAAGCTTACAATCATGCTATTAAAAGAAAGGAAATTGTAGATTAAAGCTCCTGAACATTAAATCTGCTTCTGTCTTATGCTACTAAGTCTACACCTATGGGCAATGTTTTGCAATCTGAAAATTATTCCTTTCAGCCATTTGAGGTGTCAAGAGGGTTTACCTGAGGCTACAAGAAGGGTTGTCCACTACCTGGAAGTCTGTGACACAACAACGTGCAGCACCTGGACTCCTGGGGTCAGTTTAGGAAGCCCATTTCTATAGTAATGAGGCCTTCAGATTACAACTCGTACTATTTGAAACTGATAGCCTGGCATTTCACAGTTTAGCTACCATTGAAGGATGAGTGGCAGAGCACCATGGTGACTTTTCAGATGCCTACCTACCACTCCAGGTGATTTGATGTGGTGGCATGAGAAGGCGTATTTTGCATATAAATAGCTTATTAAATAGATGTTGGACTAGTACTGCACACAGAAATTCAAGTGCTTAATTTAAAATAAAACTGTATTTTTACATCCCCATATTATCTTCTAGTTGTTCTTTAATGTCTATGTTTTAACCATGGACTTTAGACTATTGATGTTAAATCCTGCTAAGTGTAATGTATCAGGTTATGATTTTTTTTCATCTTCACTTATGGCTTATAGTGTCTTGCGTGGCTGTATTTTAATTTGTTATTATTGTATTATTTTTTTCATACCTTTAATTTCCTGATCATCTTAATGGACTTAACACTTTATAAACAGCTTGCCTATTAATTAACAATGAAAAGTTGACTTTAAATTGTTGTCATTTATTTCTAAGATTCACCATTTTCTTTATTTTAAAAGTCTGGTGATCTCTTTAACTGTCATGTTGCACTCCATGGCACTGATGAAATATCAGAAATGCTTTAATTAAAAATATAATTAAATTAATTGGAAAACATTATGTGTGCTTTTTAAATACTTTTTGATTGCTAGACTAACCCTTTGATTCAGAAGGGTGAGCATTAGAGTCCTATGCCTCCCATCTTACAATTAGAGGGTTAGTAACTAGCAGCATAGAGGGGTCCCAGATCCCTCCCCATGACCAATTAATTCTCTCATTGATGGAGAAGTATGCATCACATGCAAAGCAATACTTTTATACCCCTCTAATACACAATCTGGGAAATTATCTCCTTTACCTGAAACCTGATCACCACTTTCGTTTCTCATATCATGAAAACTAGTAGTGGAAGGGTATGCAACCCTTTCTCCAATATGCACCAGTTGATTGTTGGTATCCTTTTGAAATGTCACACTCTGCATCTTGTGTCTTAAAATGTCACATTTGGTCACGTCAATGCTAATGGCACATTTAGCATGTCACATGTTAAACAGTCGCAAATTTAACATGTCTCACTTCTTAAAATATTGCATTTGACATGTCACAGGGCTTAAGGGTGCAAGAAAGGTGTATTAACAGTGCACATTACAAAAACGAGGACGCTGTAGTGATGCATAGAGGGCTCAATAATGATGCATTGAGGACACTGTAGTGACTCATAGAGGGCTCAATAAGGACATCAAAACTTTTAGTTTGTTTTGGGTTCGTTTTTAGTGTGTTTTGGCTTGGTTTTGGGTTGGTTTGTTTGTGTTTTGGCTTGGTTTTTAGTGTGTTTTGGTTTTGGTTTGGTTTTTGTGGGTTTTGGCTTAGTTTTAGTGTGTTTTTGGTTGGTTTTTAAAGTATTTTGGGTTGGTTTTGGGTTGGTTTTACTGTGTTCTGGGTTGTTTTTTAGTGTGATTTGGGTTGGTTTTAATGTGTTTTTTGGATGGTTTTTGTGGGTTTTGGGTTGCTTTTTGTGGGTTTTGGGTTGGTTTTAGTGTGTTTTTGGGTTGGTTTTTAGTGTATTTTGGGTTGGTTTTACTGTGTTTTGGGTTGGTTTTAGTGTGTTTTAGGTTGGTTTCAGGCTGGTTTTAGTTTTGGGTTGGTTTCAGATTTGTTTTAGTGTGTTTTTGGGTTGATTTTTGTGGGTTTTGGGTTGGATTTTAGTGGGTTTTGGGGTTGGTTTTTGTGGGTTTTGAATTTGTTTTACTGTGTTTTGGGTTGGTTTTGATGTGTTTTAGGTTGGTTTTGGGTTGGGTTTTGTGGATTTTGGGTTTGTTTTCTGTTGGTTTTTGCATCCTTATTGCACCCTTATTGCGTCCTTAATGCACCCTTACTATATCCTAATGCGTCCTTATTGCTCCCTTACTGTATCCTAATGTGTCCTTATTGCACCCTTATTGTGTCCTTAATGCTCCCTTACTGTATTCTAATGAGTCCTTATTGCACCCTTACTGTATCCTAATTCGTCCTTTTTGTGCCGTTATTGCACCCTTACTGTATCCTAATACGTCCTTAATGCACCTTTACTGTATCCTAATGAGTCCTTATTGCGCCCTTATTGCACCTTTGCTGTATACTAATGCATCCTTATTGCACCCTTAATGCACCATTACTGTATACTAATTCATCCATATTGCGCCCTTTTTGCATCCTTAATGCGCCCTTACTGCATCCTAATGTGTCCTTGTTGCGCCCTTATTGCATCCTTAATGCGCCCTTACTTCATCCTAATTCATCCTTAAGTGCTCCTAACTTCAACATGTGATCGACATTTTGACTCAGGCGACACATGTCATGTCAGATTTGCGAGTGTTTAAATTGCAACATGCTGGAT
This sequence comes from Rhinophrynus dorsalis, assembly GCA_037306005.1. Lineage (NCBI taxonomy): Eukaryota > Metazoa > Chordata > Amphibia > Anura > Rhinophrynidae > Rhinophrynus > Rhinophrynus dorsalis. Next base: position 364,187,911 of record CM074718.1, on the reverse strand, counting down.
GTGATATTCACATTGACGTGACCAAACAAATGTGACATTTTAAGACGCTCAGTGCAGAGTGTGACATTTCATAAGTAAACCTTGATTGTTAACCTGCACATTATCTGGAGCGTTCTATACAATATATGTGGCAATCTCACTGGAGTGAGACAATCTCTCTGTGCTCATTCCCTTCTGCTCATTCTCCAAAAGCTGTTTCAGAAGAACAATTCCACCAGAGCACCATGCTTATGTGTTCAGATTCATAAGACAAATTTGACTAATTCTCATATATGACATAAATGGGAACCTGTGTGCGGTATACATTATTGCCTATAGCTCCCACATTTTAACATATGTTTTAAGTTGAGGTTTTAGTTTGGCCAAAATATGCTTGCCACTCCAAATCACCCAGTCCAGATCAACTATGCAAGAATTTAACAATAGGGATGTGCGAAATTATTCTCCTCAAACTGAGATCGGCAAATAATGACACTTCCCGCTTGGCAACTAATTTCCTGAGAAAAGTGCAGTTTCTCCACTTTTTTTCCTGCTTTTTTCACCTAGCTCATTGCATTGAAATCAATGAAAAATTTTTCCTCACCACATGAACGTTTTCTCTACTTTTCTACGCCCTTATACAAGGGTGTCAGGCTCTCACAGCATGCCATTCTGTGTTTGTGATAGAAGAAGCACATTTTTTGAGCTAGAGAAAATATAAACCAAATAAAGGGGAATTGAAGTTTAGTTTAGGTAAGACATTTGTTCTCTGTTTTAGGAGAGTCTGGGGACACTCTGGGAAGAAGAAGGGAGGAAGGAGATTGACCCCAAATAATCCAAAATTCCACCTCAATGACTGGCAAGACACTGGCAGCTGGGGACCTATTTGCTTGCTGAATTTTCTGTTATTGTCTCTGTGCTGGGGAAGTCTGGGGAAATAAGTTTTTTATTTTGCTTTTCAGTAAAAATTTTTTTGTTTTGGGCAGACAGTGATAAGACAGGATGAACATCTTTAAAAAAATAATACTAATAAAAAAATACATTAAAAAAATAAAGAAATAAACAAACAACTAAATATATTAGGTGACAGACAGCTGACTGGGCTAAGGCAAGACATCGCACTCCATCAGTTGTGTTGTGTAAAGTAGGGTAAAAACAGAGTAGTTGAGTAATGTCCAGCAAAAGCACAAAGAGCAGTGGGAGGGGGGAAGGTGAAGCAATGCAGGGATGTGAGAGTAAAGTAGTAGTTCAAAAACTTTCTGCAGCAATGGTTGCTGCAAAATGTGCAATAAATGATGATGATGCCTCTCCTCCAAGGGAGGATGCAGTTTGTCAAGATCCCAGCAAAACGTCCAGCACCACCAATGCCAGTACAAAAAAAGAACCATATAGGAAGATATATAAGAACATTAAGACGACAACAAGTCACTTTCAGGTATTGATGGTGGTAATAGCATAACAGAGGAAGGTGTAGCAGCTGAACCATCTGCTGCACCAGATAGTGTGAGACAAACAAGCACCAGAACACCCATCCTGAAAGTAGTAGCAAACTTTGTTACAGTAAAAGTAAACGTAAAAATAAATTGTTTGAGACCTCTAAAAGCATAGAGGAATATAAGGGTAGTGAGCAAGAATTGTCAGGGGATGCTGATGCTGCTGAGGATGACCTAATGATGACTGATGATGATGCAGATCTAGAATATATCCCTCCAGCATCCTTCTCTTGTACAGATACAGATGAAGTTGAGAATGAGGATGATGACATGGCCATAAAGTTAGCAGAAAGGAAAAGGCTGAATCTTCCACCACTGAAAAGGAGCACTGTACCTGTCTATAAACTGTTTGAGAAAACCATTGGAAAGCCTAACCTGGACAAGCAAAGATGTCAAAAAGTACACAGTCACCCTATCAGTAATCATCAGCATCATAGCCTCTTCAAAGTCCAAGTTCCATTCAGTCACACACACCTGTGTTGAATACCCAGCAGCAGCAACAACAACAACAGTCACACAGGTTAAATATGACGAGTGCCTCTGCTGCTGCTAGAAGTGCTGCACCTTTGACATCTAGTAGTAACCCCAGTAGTAATAGTAGCAGCACCTCAGGAACCCCTCAGTCCATTAAGTCCACAGTATGGAGATACTTCACTCAGGATCCAAAAGCTAAGCATGTTGCTATCTGTTGTCTGCAAAAAAATCACATGAGCAGGGGGAAACAGGCTCACACTCTAGGCATCTCCTTTATGAGATACCACCTGAAGCACAACCACATGTCTGACTGGGAAACACACTATCAGCAGGCTAAATGTGCCACAACTAGCAGCAACAGCAGAAGCACCCAGGGCTCTAGGGTAGAAAAAAGAAGTGGTGAATTTATTTATGTGTCAGAGAGTGTGCTACTGCCAACAGTTCACTCCAAATAACACCTATGGCTCCTGCTGCAGAGGAGTATGATGACTCAGGCTTTGTTGTAGATGATGGCAAGAGTCATACACTTCCCACACATTCTGCCTCTACCGCCACCACCTCCTCTAGTCATGTTAAAGCAATAAAGTACCATGGTTCTTCTGCCATGTCCTGCCAACCCATACTGACTGAGTTCCTGGGAAGGAGTAAAAAAATTCACAAAAACAATCCCAAAGTACATCTGTGGAATGGCAAGGTTGCCAAGATGTTGGCAGTGGACATGCTGCCATATTCGTTTGTAGAAAACCGAATTTCAAAGAACTGATGTCATTTGTAACTCCATGCTGGCATATCCCAAGCCACAATTATTTATGCAGGATGGCTGCACCTGAATTGTACAGGCAGGTGGTTAGTGAGGTGGCAAAGGGCTGAAAAGTGTGTATGGCAAGAAAATCCACCTGACAACATATATGTGGACAAGTGGGCATTGCACAGAGTATATGACTGCTCACTGGGTTTCCCTTCCAGCACCAACAGTGGACAACACTAGCTTACAGCATCAGGTGACAGCCTGTAATCGTGCCTCTGGTACTGGCAGTGTGATTAAAAGGTGGCAGCAGCAGGATAGCCCATACCATCATCATGCCACCTTGTGCATGCAGAGTTTTGAGAGAGTCCCACAAAGCTGTAGATGTTTTAAGTAAGCTAGAGCAGATGATAGAGGAATGGCTTGTAACCCTCTCCTTAAAAGCTGGTTTTGTGTCAGCTGATAACAGCTCCAACATAATCGCTGCTTTGAGAATAGTTGATATGGTGCATGTGCTCTGCTTTACCCATGTGTAGGGATGGGCAAAACTTTCTGCCTCATACTGAAATCGGTGAAAAATGGCACTTTCCACTTGGCGAAAAATTTCCTGCGAAAAGTGCTGATTTTCCACTTTTTTCGCCCATTGAAATCAATGGGAACATAGAAGTTACACACAACACATTACAAATAATATTTTTTTCCCAAAGGCATTGTATAAAAGGGGCATGAGGGTGCCTGTGTTGGTGGAGTGTGGGGAAAGAATCAGTTGAACAAGGAATGTTTTTGGGGGGTTGTTTACTGGGTTGTGGGGCACTTAAAAAAGAAATCCTAAATAAAATAAAATAAAATCAAAACTATAAGATATGATATAAAGGGGTCTGAGGAGGGTGCCTGTGTTGGTGAATGAATGAATCATTTGAACAGGGAATTTGTTTTGGGGGGCTTTTTTGACTGCTATTGGGGGGACAGTTAATAAAAAAATAAATCAATAAAATAAAATAAGACATCTGTATGTAAAGTGATAGAGACATGAGCCTCCTGCCACTGGGGTGGACTGATACTTGACTTGATAAAGTATTTTATAGAGGATGATTTGTTTGATTTGTTGTTAGAGGCCTTTGTAGGACTTAGACTTATTAGAGGCCCAAGCCCTAAAGAAACATTGATTTGTAGGACTTAGGCTTGTTAAAAACAACCCCCACCCCAAAAGAAAAAACTGTTTATTTTTTTGTAGGAGTAGTTTTTTTTTTTTTTTTTCAAAACACAATTCCTGAGAAAAAAATAAAAATGCCCTACTGGCCTAATGCCAGCAGGTTATGTTGGCCAGTGGCCTCTGTCAAATGTCCTCCTGAGTCCTGAGTTGCAACTGCTGTTTGTACTGCTGCTGCTGAGTTGTTTAAGCAGCAGGATGATTAGGCAGCTGAAAGGGAATGGGATCAACAATAGCAATAACATGGAAGATGGATGATGAAGGTTCCACTTGCCATGACTGGCTCCAGTGATGAGCCTGAGGTAGTAGCAGAAGAATAAGTAGCCCCCAGTATATGTAGAGAAAAGAACAAGTTGACCATTAAATCTTCTCCACCTGCCCCTCCTCCAAAATTATCATGGGTGTGTTGTTATTAGAATATATATTTTTCCCATGAGAAGAGGAACTGTGGCTTCTATCAGCAACTGCAATGTGTACAGTATGTGTGTGGTAAATAACATCTGGGAGCACAACTGTATCCAAACACCATGACACCCGAAACCAAGTACTGCTGCTGTCACTGTACCCCTTGTCCAGACCCCTCTAAGGACACATGACAACTTGTTGACAGTTTAATAGTAATGATGAACCGTCCCTGCAAGAATCCTAGCATATTCTGCGGGATGGAATCTCCTCAGATTCCACCTGATGACCTGGTATTGATTCTCCTCCACCACACTGGCATGTGTGGTCAGTGCACCACACAGTGTGCAATGGGTAGAGATGAACTGCCATATACTAACATTAACAGAGTGGCTATCATTTGGTGGGAGAGGTAACGATAAATGAGATGGATTGGCAGGAGATGTACTTGTTACCCTAGAGGAAGAAGGTGACGTTGATGGCGAGCTAGTTGTTTTACTTGTCATGAAATGTCCAGTGTCTGTCTGGGTTTCTTTATTCTTCCTCCTCTTTGATCTCCACCTTTATGGAGAGTCAGGGGGTACAGTAACAGTGGTGCTAGATTTCTGTAACGGTGTTTGGCTTTAACATGTTTGGAGTAAATGTCATGGTGTCTGTGTTTCATGTGTGTTATCAGGGCGGTTATGCCAAGGTGTGTTCCCTCCTTTCCCCTTCTCACTAACTTGTCACAAATTTTGCACTGTACCATTGTTGATCATGACTGCATTGTGCCTGCCGGAAGAGAATAATAGTCCCACACCCATGATTTCTGGGGGGAGGGATAGGGAACAGGTGGAGAAGAATGACCTCTTTCTTTTTGTCCTCCACATTACCCTTCACTTTCTGTGGCACTGGAAAATGTTGCTGCTGTTGATGCTACTGCCTCAGATTTAGCACTGCAACTAGGATCAGGAGGAGTGCTGCTACTGCTGGCAAGTGGAACCTGTCTTAGTCCCACATTACTTGTTGACCCCATTCCCACTGTGTCCACAGTGGTCTGTGACACACTAGCCTGCTCCTCAGCATCCTGCTGCCCTTTCATCTCAGCAGCTGCAGAAGTTAGATCAGTTGCAATTTCTGCTAATTTCAAAAGCTGACTGCTAGTGTTGGTGGTGATGCCCATCTTCATCCCTGTCTCCCATTCTGTCTCAGTTTCTGATAAAAAGGCCATCAATGTCTCTTCCACCCCAGCTTCTCCAACAGTACCACCACCACTAGTCCCTATGTGCTGCTGCTCTATTCAAGACATCTCACTGCTGCTTGGAGGAGGAGACGAGCAATGTTACAGAGGGTCCCCTGTTGTCACATATTGCATAATTTTCTCCTTCCACCCTGTGTACTACAAGAAACACTAGCAGCAGGCAAAGTATTGGTGGCAGCAGGATCAGCACTGGCAGCAGGTTCAGTACTAGCAGCAGGTTCAGCACTGGCAATAGGTTCAGTATTAGCAAAAAGTACAACACTAGTGGCTGCAGGATCAGAAATGGTGGCACTGACAGCAGGGGTGGCACATCTGGCAACAGGTACAACACTAGTGGCTGTAGGATCAGAAATGGTGGCACTGGCAGCAGGGGCAGCATGTCTGGCAACAGGTACAATACTAGTGGCTGCAGGTACAGCAATGGTGGCACTGGCAGCAGGGGCAGCACGTCTTGCAGCAGGCCTAGGTAGCTGACATGTCCTGCTCTCACTAGTACTATCATTTTCTCCCTCCCTTTCCATTACCTTTTCTCCCTTCCTTCCCATTCCCTTTTCCCCCTCCCTTCCCATTAAATTCCCCAAGATCCCTTGGGTGATTTAGGGGGATTGGACAGCATTGGTACAGTAGTGGTCCCTTCCTCCTCCTCCTCAGACTCAGTGGACACATAATGGTCCTTCCAGCTCCTCCACTGATTATTTTTTACCCTGCTCATCATGATAGGAGTCACTATGAGCCTCTTCTGCCTCACTTTTTGCAAAATATCACAAAAGAACAGCACAGCACGTCTATCTCGCTCTGTAGCTGCTTCTATTGTGTCTGTCTTCAGCGAAAACATCACGTTTTTATAGCATAAGTGTGAAAACAACGTAAATCAATGGGCAGAAACTTTCTAGCCATTGAAAAAATGGTGAAAAATTTTGGCCAATGTGCAAAAAATCGAAAATTTTAACCATTAGTTTTAAAGCAGATTTTCGTGAAATTTCCCGTGAGAACACAGTAACAACTTTCGCCCACCCTACCCATGTGCTAAATTTAGTTGTGACCTGGCAGAATCCTAAACCCTCAGAGAGATGCTTACTATTGTCTGCAAAATCTCTGCCCATTTTAGTTGCTCCTACAGTGCACACAATACACTATATTAAATACAAAAGCGTAACGACCTGCCCTATCACCAGTTGAAAATGGAGGTCCCTACCATGTGGAATTCCACAATGTACAAGCTAGATCATTTGCACGAGCAGAATAAGTCCATTAGCAATTACACCATACATGGAGCCTCTTTGTCACCTGGCTAAAGGCGAATAATATGTGATGTATGTGAGCTGCTGAAACCCTTTGCAGAGGCTACCATGCTGGTGAGTAGCACTGGGGCAGGAATTAATGAAATTCTACCACTGATAATTTTATTGCAAAACACAATGAGGCGCATGGCTGAGGAATCTTACCATAATGTCAACACAGACATGCACCGGCTGGTAAATGACATATTAGCATGCTTTGAACAAGATCATTGCATAGTGTCCATTAAAAGCATTCAGAAGTACATTTTTGCCACTTTGCTGGACCCTGCATCAAAAACAAAATGTTCAGAATTTCTGCCAAAGGGCCATCAGCAGTTTGTCACAACAAGGAGTCATGAGGATCAGCAGCAACTCTTTGAGGAATCAGATTCTGTCAAGGAATATCGAGATATGCTTATTGATCGAGTGGAGGGTTGCATTGTGGAGGATGAGAGGGAGAAAGTAAGGGCACAGCAAATATGTAGACAGTATAGTGAAAAGGAAGGCAGCAAAGCATTTAAACCGGCAAAAGCAGCTACATCATCAATCAGAATATCTCATTATGAACACAGGGCAATTCATGGGTCTCATCAGGGGTGGCAAAAACCCAGCATTGGTGGTGGTGGCACATCTCTTTGGGACTTACTCCAGAGTATGGGTTGATAACTGACATGCAGGAACATGTGTAGCTCCTAGAAGTGGTCCTACTACATATGAGATGGTTTCTGCATACTCGCAGAATAGCTATGTTCAAGGCAGAAACAATGACCCCATGGACTACTGGCAAACAAAGCAGTGTGTGTGGCCAGCATTGACACATACTGCAGTGGAAACCCTTAGTTGTCCTCCAGCAAGTGTTGAGACTGAGAGGGTTTTCAGTACAGCTTTCAGTGCAGGATGTGGCTATCAAGCAGCAATGTTGGGAGACTAACATTCTTAAAAATGAACCAACATCTCATACCATCTGAGTATCATGTAGCAGAAATCATATATGACAGAGAAAGCCAGGACAAATATATTAACAGCAGCACAGATGAAGAGGTGGAGGAGGGATGTGAAAAAGGGTTGTCACCATCTACCCCACTTGGGACCACTGTTATGACCAAAAAGTAATGTGTGTCAATAATCTGAGGAGGATAGCAATTTGACACAAACATGACAATGGTAAAAACTATATACATATACAAATCACACATACCTGCCAGTCCCCCACCCCCACCACTACAATACACGTCTGCCACATTGTAGGTTGTGCTTTATTTTTTTATTACTTGACATCATCACCACGATTATGTGCCAGAGTCACTTAAGCAGGAAGTTAGTGTTGTGGGCAAACGACAAATGCACTCTGCCTTATAACACATTTTTCAAGGCATATGTTGACTCACAACTTTGACTTTCAGACACTTATTTGTAAACAACAGCCCTCAGAAGAAGTAATATTGCAGTGGGAAATGTAGTACCCATAGGAAATATAGGTAAAAAATTTGTTAAAATAGGCGAAAAGGAGGAAAATTTTGCTTTGGCGAAAAGGAGACAACTTTCGCAAAAAAAGAGAAAAATCGGCCAGTTTTCACAAAAAGTCATAGAGGAAATTTTTCCCACTTTTCACCCACCCCTATTTAACAGACTCTTTTAACTCAATGCTACTTGCACAATTTTCATTTTAAATCTATGGTGCTGTTGGTTTGCTCCAAAATACTATCTCTTTAAGTTGATGAATGAGGCCCACTCTTTATATTGTCATTGACACCTTGGTAGAAACTGATAATTATTTGCATTATTGCTTTAAAATACTGGATTTGAATTCAGTAAATTATGTGGTAATATACCCACGTTTATGTTCTTCTTCACTTGCTTTTATAGTTTTGTTTCTTTTAAAGGCCCTTTGCAGCAATTTAAGAACTAAAAATTAAATAACTTCTCTGCAGTGAATTAGCAAACTAATGTTTCATGAAGTTTTGTGATAATTCAAATATGGGTCAGTATTTATTAATTAGTTACAGTAACAGAATAGTGAACTCAGTTCTGAAAAAAATCCTCTGAAGTTAAATTTGTGTAATATGTTACTGTACAATTAATAAAGTTGGATATCAAATTAGTAATAATTTATCGCCACAAAACTTTTCTTTAAAAAAATAACTTCTCCACCTTTGCTAACAAGCTAATTTATTCAGATATACTGACACAAGTGAGTGGAAATGTAACCGAGGTACTGGCCTTCTCTGCACTGATACCTTATATTATATCGCAACTGAAAATTCAAAACAAGCTAAAATGAGTTCACAAGTTCATATTCAATTCATATTAATAAAAATTGTGTGCAGAATGTACTGAAAAAACATAAATTGAAGTTTAAAATTCAGTAAATTAAGAGCAGCATGAACTGTTTGCTGCAGAATTGAAAATTTTGCTATAAGGACACAATATAACTACAAAAAAAAAGATTAGTTTACCACACCACAGAGAACCAAAGAACGAGCAATTATCTGCAAAATGAAAGTCCTAGTCATTCTGGTCATGAAAGAAGGATGATATATGAACTTTGAAATAGCACTTGTACTTTGATTCCAGTACCTTAAAGGTGTTTAGTCAGCACTTACTGTGAGAGTGATAGAATGATGGAGTTTACAATACAGTTCAGCACTTCATGTCTCTGAAAAGCATGAAATTTGTCTTGTACTAGCCCTTACTTTGGTCATTTGTGAAAATGTCAAAGTTAAAATAAATTTTCCAGCTTTGCACTGCTTCTAGCAATTACACCTAGCCAGGTCCATTAAAGAAGCATGAACACTTCCAAATAATAACACCTCACTTATTTGCTGCAGCCATAAAATCCAAATCCAAATGGCACTCATACATTTTACCCTTGTGCCATTATTCAAGCAGTAACAATTAAATCAGTCCTGGATGTCATGTCCATGGAGGGACACATTACAGTTACTAGCAGGACCATAGGACTGTAAACTCTTCTCGCTGCATTTGAGGGCTTTGCAATGAATTGCTTCGCGTAAAGTTCACACTGCTCGGGCCTTTAACCCTTTGAATGCCAGAGGGGTAAGCAATGCATTGCTCTTCAATGCGTTGCTTACCCCTCTGGCAATCAAAGGATTTAGGACAAAGTATTGTAGTTCCATGTGTAACCCCTTTCTTACCTTGGCAGTGCTGCATGAGGATGACTCTCACATGACTCTGTACTCCATCCACTCAAAAGGTAACCTGGAAACACAGCTAATATCCCTCCTACAATCAATATGTAAAAATGCTTTGTCAGTCTGACCCTAAGAGTAGATGCAAATGCTGTTATTATTTATATTAACTGTACTGAGAAGTTGTGTACTTTGTAACACAAATATTTGTCTGCTTGATTCCCCAAATATGTACATTATTGATTATAATAAAAAGTCACAAAAAGTCAAAATGGAAGAAAGCATCATCCTGGCATACTATTATGATGATGTATTTATAAAGCTCCAATGAATTCTGCAACCCTGTGTAATAGTAAGAGAAAACATAAAAAGTATGCACACATAGGAGACAATGCATCAATCAACCGAAGTAAAATTGACCTGTCATTCTAAAACATGTTTAGTTTGTTTTACAGAAAATTAAAATCTGCTTATGTGGCAATTTTTCTGTAAACAGTTTTTGAGAACATAACCTTTATGTTTTGGTGGCACAGTCTGGTACTTTATGGTAATTCCCTGCCCAGTATACTAAGAAGATATGTTTGAGGCCACATGTACAGCCAGCTGTGCTACTATACATTTTCCCAGTGTGTTTGTTCTGCCTAGAGTCATTCATAGCATGTGTGTGATAATATTGGCCCAGCACAGCATATATTGCCATTCCATATAACAAATGAATCACTGAAACAACATATAGATATACATATATATTTTTAAATAAATAGTCCTTTTAAGTACAGCTTCAAGATACAGAGCAGAACAAGACAAAGCATGACAAGGAGATGAACACAGCACCATTTCAGGCTTGTATACAAAATGAGAAAGCATAAAGGACATCAGGAAGCACAGAACAATCATGCCGAAGCATCCTCAAATAATTTTACTTTAAACAAACCCCCTCCCCAGCAGAAAGAAGAAAAAAAGTGGGAAATGTTTCTATTCTCCTACACAGGCCACCGACCCCCAGTACCCCCTGACACACTACCACCCCCTAGTACCAAAATTAGGGAGAGTGGCTCATTTCAAAGTTAGCCAATTTCCCATTATCACATGAAAAGTATGCAGGGTCCCTCTGTTAGTGTATACTAAATGGTAGTGTGGAAGATTTTGGATCACCAGATGCACCCAGTGATCATGTAAGGGCAGAGTGGCAGACATCTATGCAATGGTACCTATCTTACCTGCCATGACTAAAGTCTCTCAAAATAGATTTTACAGGGTGAGTGTCTAGTTCATCAAATACGACTGACAAAATACCCAGCTTTGGAGTCAGGGGAATCCGTATGCCCAGGACTCCTGACAGAGAGGAGAAGACTTGCTCCCAAAAACTGCAACACTCCAGGACAGTCCCATAAAAGGTACAGAAAAGTACCAGTATCACGAGAGAATCTGTCACATATGTAAGTCTCCCTAGTACCCATCTTATATAGTCTTACAGAGGTAACCTATGCCCTTTGCAGAATTTTCAGTTGTATGAGCTGATGTCGGGCATGCAAACACACCCCATGTGCACTAGATTTGGCCATGGACCACTCCCACTCCTCCAGCTTGCCCAGGTCCCCCTCCCATCTCTGCCTCAAAGGGGATCCTCGAGAGTGGCACGAGTGGCAAGCCACCGGTAAATAAAGGACACCGGTCTTTCCATCCATTTGGCCAGTGCAGAAGAGAGTAGAGGGAACCACTCAATAAAGAGCAACTGCCTCTCCCACTGTGTCTGGAGCAGATATCTGAATAGATAAAACAATGAGGGCTTCCAAACTCCTTGTGAAGCTGCTCCAATGTCGTTATACCGTATCTGGTACAGATGGGACCAAAGTCCAAACTGTACAAATGTTTCAGGGTTACATTAGCCCACAATGGGGTTGATGGATCATGACCTCTCCAATACACCACCGCCTGCAACTCCCCCCCACTCCTTACACACTGCATCCGCCATAGTTATAACAGTGGTGTTCACCGTTGTTGGACCCATAGTAAACATCTGGGACAAAGAACGGGTTTTCAGGGAGAGGAACTGAATTTCAAGGTTAGACCAAGCCAGGGAATATTGGCCCTGTGCCGTCAAGTAGTATCTATAAAAGTCAGGCAAAGCAATACCTCCCTACGATTTTGGCTTATGCAATGTTGACAGTTTGATTGTGGGTCCCCCAGAATTTTGAAAAACATACAAGAATTCAAGTAAAAATAACATTTTACTAAGGTTACCCATCCTATAACGCTGAGTGGTACATTTTGCCAAGTGTTGGTCTCATCCTGAAAATGGTCTATTAGTGGGACAATATTATCCCTGATGAACACGGAGCGGGAGACCAAAATCCCCAGATATTTGAAGGAGTGTAACATGTTACTTTCAGAGAGGTAGTCAGCATCCGGCTCCTGGTCCAGGAGGAATAGGAAGATTTCGACCAGTTACAGGATAGTTCCAAATAAAGCCCAAAAGTGTCTACACGCACCAATAAGGCCACTATGAATGAACACGTGTTGCCCAAAAAAAAGGAGCATGTTGCCCGCATAGAGCACAAGCTAAAAACAGAAGCATTAACAAAGAACATACATGAACACATATAGAGCTAGTATATCCCGTAGAAATAAAGCTGACAGGGCTTACTATACATAAGCCAGCAGCAAAGTGGGGGTCAGAGGAAAGGAGAAGAAGATGAAAAGAGGGGGGGAACACCCTATTACACCCAGTCTGAGGCCCACTGCAATGGGGCAAAGGCAGGGAGAACAAGTTCCCCTGCACCACCACCCGGACAAAGAAAGGCATACATCGGCGCCCAACCCTGGCCAGAACACAAAGCACAAGTCAGTAATCATAGTACCATCCCATGAGAGTACACACCAACCACCCTCGGTAACCCAAGAGCAGCACATTTGGTGCAAACATCAATACAGACTGAACCATGAACAGAAGTACAGCTCAGTGGCCATCCGGGACTGCAGTTTTTCTACTTTTTTCAGCTCTTTTCTCTTTTAACTGGTAGGTGACAGACAGACAGGAGATTCCACTCCTGAGCTGAAACTAACAAATATAGACACACTGTACATAACACATTATTTTCAAACAGACAATACATCACTCCATGTGCTAACAGCTCTGCTATGTGAAAATCAAATGTAAAAATCAATGCAACAATTCATTTGTCCACCAAACTTGCTAGTTGCATGGGAAAGGAGAAAGGAGTAGGAGGAGTAAAGTAATTCTACAAAAACTAACTATAGCCATGGTTGCTGTAATTTGTGCAAAAAATTATGGTAATCCTCTTTCTCCTGAGGAGTCTGTTTGTAAAAGTTCCTACCAGTAGTAATACTTACTAAGCCTCCTATGTAACCATGGGAATGCGAGCTGCGTGTAAGACAATAAGCCGGCAGCTCAGGTATAGTATAGATAGAAGCAACACCCCCACAATAGGAGAAATAGAGGTTGGATGCCAGTAGTAAGACAAAGTAGGGCCCACCAAATATATATATATATATATATATATATATATATATATTTATATATATATATATATAGATAGATAGATAAAAGGGTACCTGCAATCCAGGTGAATGGTACAAGTCCAGGCCAAAGTTCAGGGAAGGCAGCACAGGAGCTATGGTCAGTGTCCAGGCAAATGGTCAGGGCAGGAAGCACAGGAGCAGTGGTCAGTATTCAGGCAAATGGTCAGGCCAGGCAGCACAGGAGCAGTGGTCAATATTTAGGCAAATGGTCAGGGCAGGCAGCAGGCAAGGCATAGTCCAGGTCCAAGGCAAACATCAGCAATAAGGAGACAAGGCACTTCAGCTATAAGCGAATCCATGCACAAATAGGTCAGGAATGAGGTACACAGGACTGTACCCACACTAAGCTCAACCTGCTCTGAGCACTGGCTCAGTGAGAGCACCTCCCTAATTAAGTGACAGCACGTGATGTCATGACGAAAAGCAGTTAACAATGAGGTTGCCCAGCAATGCCAAGCTGATCCGGCCTAAGAGAAAGGCTGGTCCGACAGGCGGCAGCATTGCTGGCAGCAGGAACGGACTGGATACGACACTTAAGATGACAGTGAGTCACATTCTAGTTTTGGCAAAGTGGAGTAGGATCTATTAGAGAGATTATCTGCTGTGTTAGACAATTACAGTAACATCCCTCTGCAAAATAGAGTTCAATGTTCTTTAAATCCCCCTTAACAGAAAAATAAAAATAAACTCAGAGATCAGCTAGAAAATATGTTTCTTGATAAGTAAACATGCCTCAAATACACAAGGATCATCTTATTCATCCTCATCATCAGAATCATTGCTTACCTGTCCAACCTCAACTAGTCACATTCATTATTACTGACTAAGCAGCAACACAGACCAATATCAAAATACCTAGTTATGAGTGCTTCTGCTGTTGTTAGAAGTGCAGAGACACTGACACCTACTGCTAGTACTGTTTCAACATGTAGTAGTAGTAGTAACAGTAGTCCCTCAGTTTATGAAATGTCCAGTATGAAGATACCTTCCTCATGATCCAAATGCTGTTATCTGTTGTCTCTATAAAAAAAAATTTTGAGCAGAGCGAAAGCAGGATCACATCTAGGCACATCTTCATTATAATACTACCTGTAGCACAACCTTAGGTCTAACTGAGAGAGCAATGGCTAACAGAAGTAAAAGCACTCCTTAAAGTTCACATAGCTAAGAGGAACACATGATCCAACGCAGACACACTCTTATGAACAGCAATTATTCTTAAAGGCAAAATTAAAGGTTCACTACTCACAATTAGGAATCAACCGGTTGGGACAAAGACAACCGGTAATCACAACAGGGGATTGATAACATGAAAGTTGTTGCCTATGCTGACGATATGCTTTTCATTATCACCAATCCAGAATCCTCTCTACCTCGCTTGATTGAGATACTGGATGGGTACAATGCGGTCTTCCAGTTTAAGATCAATTACAACAAATCCGAGATATTGGACATAAGGGTTCCGGAAGAGGTCTTAGGAACTCTGAAACACAATTTCCCCTTCACTTGGATCACTGGGTGTATTAGATATCTCTGTATCTATCTTACAGCTCGGGTCTCAAACATTGTTCATATGAATGTCTCTGAGTATCACGGTGCCCGTGCTCCCTTGTTATTTTTCTGTCAGTCTATCCTATGCTTTGCTCCCATTGGCCACCGTGTGTTTGTCCCGCCCAGTATGACCTTTATATACTGGGCTATTGGCACCCCTCCGGTGCCCTTTCGTGGTGTTCCTGTGCCAGTGCTTGTTTCTGCTCAGTGATTCCCAGTGTACCGACTTGGCCTACCTGACTACTCTGCATATTGTCTTCTGCTCCTGTGTACTGACCCGGATTGCCTGACTATTCTTTTGTGCCTGCTCCTGTGTAACGACCCGGTTTGGCTGACGTTCCTGCTCCTGTGTACCAACCCGGCTTGGCTGACGTTCCTGCTCCGTGATCCGACCAGGCTTGGTTGACGTTCCTGCTCCGTGATCCGACCCAGCTTGGCTGACGTTCCTGCTCCGTGATTCGACCCGGCTTGATTGGCATTCCTGTGCTGTGTCGCCTAGGCGACATTGTGACTGGCAATTGTGTCACCATTTCCTCCTGCAGAGTACCAGTGGCCAGTTCCGTTACTGCTACAGCAGTTTGCCTTGGGCCTAGTTTCTGTTACTGCCTCTGCAGAGTGCAAGTGTCCACCACCGTTACTGCTACAGCAGTTTACATTGGGCTTAGTCTCCGTTACTGCCTCTGCTAAGTGCAAGTGTCTGCCTCCGTTACTGCTCCAGCAGTGAGCCACCAGTTTGCCTCCGTTACTACTTTTGCAGAGTGAAAGTGTCTGCCTCCGTTACTGCTACGGCAGTTTACCTTGGGCCTAGTCTCCGTTACTGCCTCTGCTAAGTGCAAGTGTCTGCCTCTGTTACTGATCTGGCAGTGAGCCACTGGTTTGCCTCCATTACTACTTCTGCAGAGTGCAAGTGTCTGCCTCCGTTGCTGCTACAGCAGTTTACCTTGGGCCTAGTCTCCGTTACTGCCTCTGCAAAGTGCAAGTGCATGCCTCTGTTACTGCTCCGGCAGTGAGCCACCGGTTTGCCTCCGTTACTACTTGTGCAGAGTGCAAGTGTCTGCCTCCGTTACTGCTACAGCAGTTTGCCTTGGGCCTAGTCTCCGTTAGTGCCTCTGCAAAGTGCAAGTGTCTGGCTCCGTTACTGCTCCAGCAGTGTGCAAGTGGTCTGGTCTCTGTTACTGCTACGGCAGTACCTTATGTGACTCTGTTCCCATTGTTGCCTAGGCAGTTCACATTAGATTTGCTTATCTGTTTCTGGGCATTACGAATCCTTCAGCTGTCTATATGCAGAGAGCCACATCCCAGACCTCTCTGCACATGGGACTGTTTACACTCAAAGAAGACCATTAGCCCATGCAGTACCTTGCTCCTGGGAATCCATTATAATCTGCCTGCCCTGTGTCAGTATAGACTGTTGTGGACTTTATGTTTATGCTGGACCTGTGTAGGCATATGTATATATAACCTGTCGTGTGTCTGTATTATTCAGCTTATATACTACAGGACCTGTAAAGGTTATTTTATTATTGTGATTTCAATAAAACTATGTTTTATCCTAAACCACTGTGCCTGTGTGCCAAACAAACCGTTACACCGAGATCACGAAGAATATTGATGCTGATCTCAAACTGTGGCATCCTTTGACAATTTTGTGGTTTGGGAGGATCAATGGAAAATACAATATATTTTCAATTGTATACCCTTGGTTATCCTGGCCTCTCTGCTTGCGAAGCTTCAATCAGCCCTTACTTCCTTTATTTGGTGAAATAAATCTCCAAAGTTAAGGCTCTCTAGGTTGGTCCACCCCCTTGCTGGTGGTGGTCTGGGTGCTCCCAGTGTGGCTTCTCTGTATTACACGGCAAATATTTGCAAGTCGCTTGATTGTTTTTACTGTCCCGTCAAAGGTTGGGTTAGGGCTGTCTTTTCTGGTTTGGACTCTCTTGACCCGTCCAATGTTTTATGGCTCCGTCATTCTTCAATCCCAGCCTCTTTAGGTCGCATCCAATTTTGGGTAATTTGCTCAACGTGTGGAAGCGTGCGATTGGCATATCTGCCTTGGCCCCCCATCCATTACCGTGTACTTCGATCTGTGGTCACCCCGATTTTCCTCCGGGAGCAATGCAGTCTGTCTTTTTGGACTGGAAATGTAAGAATGCCATACACTCTGTTCTTTGTTGTGAGAGGGTTGGTGGTTGCTTATGATACTCTTTGTTCTGATTTCTCCTTCTCGCCATCTCCGAGGTTGGCTTGGCAATATAGACAGTATATAGACAGTATAAACAGGTTATAAACAGGTTAGCCACTTTCTCCTCATGTTTTTGTCTAAAGGTTATGAGTCTAGGACCTTATCGACGTTTGAAACTATGCTGTCAGATGGTCAGCTTCGGAAACATGCCGTCTCCAAAATCTATAATTTTCTCATCTCATCAGTATCTACCTCGAAACCATGGTATTTCAGAATGTGGGAGTCCGAAATGAAGGTACATTGGTCCATTAAAGAAAGGTCTAGAATATATGTGCGTTTGCTAACTATGCCTAGAGATGTTGCTCATAAAGAATTGAACTAGGTGGTACTATACGCCTCAGCATCTTCATCAGATTGCCACTTCTTCTTCTGACCACTGCTGGAGGTGTGATTTTGCTACTGGAGATATGCTTGTGTTTTGAAAAAAACAAAAAATAATAAAAAAAATAAAGAATAAAAAAAATAGTCCTACAAAAAAAAACAATTTTTGGAGGGTTTGTTTCTAACAAGCCTAAGTCCTGCAAATCAATGTTTCCTTAGGGCTTGTGCCAAACAAGCTTAAGTCCTACAAATCAATGTTTCTTCAGGGCTTGGGCCTCTAATAAGTCCTACAAAGACCTATCAAGTCAAGTATCAGTCCACCCCAGTGGCAGCTTATGTCAGGAGGCTCCTCTCTCTATCATTTTACATACAAATGTCTTATTGTATTGATTTATTTTTTTATTAACTGTCCCAATAGCAGTCAAGAAGCCCCCCAAAACAAATTCCCTGTTTAAATGATTCATTCATTCACCAACACAGGCACCCTCCTCAGACCCAGTAAACAACCCCCCCCCCCCCAAAATCACCCCTTGTTCAATTTATTCTTTCCCCACACCAACACAGGCACCCTCATGCACCTTTTATACTATGCCTTTGGGAAATAAAATAATATTTGCTATGTGTTGTGTGTAACTTCTATATTACCATTGATTTCAATGGAATGAGCTAGGCGAAAAAAGTGGAAAAGAGCGTAAAATATGCACTTGTCGCAGGATATTTTTTGCCAAGTGGAAAATGCCATTTTTCGCCAATTTCAGTTTGAGGTGGAAATTTTCACCCATCCCTAGTACTGACCTCACAGTAATGCAGCAGCCTAATCCTCCTGCTGCTTAGATGATTTAGCATCAGGAATTAAATCAGTAGCAAATACAGCAATGTCACTAGTGGCATTTGCCAGTACCATCTAGAACTGCTGGCACTAGGCCAGTAATGGATCATTTATTTTCCAGGTTTGTTACTTGGAAGCCTGAGGTCTTCAAACTATTTTTTTTCAGGGCTAGATTTGTTTGAAGCCTGCCAATGATCCAATCATTTTTTTCAATTTTTGGATGGTTCCTCTTTCACTAACCCAGCAAAAAATTATTTCTCAGGCTTTTCTGAAAAATTAAAAAGTTAAAATAAATAAGTAAGGTTACATTGGATGTAGCAAATGTGTATGGTGGTGGTGTGATTAGTGTATATATTTCATCATGTTTCATAGGAATGAATGCTACACAACTTGTTTCCATTATCACATTTGAATCCAATATAACCTTTTTATTAGCATTATTATTATGAGGTTATTGTCAAATATTAATTTGTGGTCTAAGCAGTGGTCCCAAATCACTCCTCATACTCCCCCACATGTACAGTGATGTTGCTAATTGAACATGTGCAATGGGTTTACTTGTCCTGCTTAGTTTTGTTCACTTCTGCAACCTGATACTCGGATGTGTATTAGATGTTGGTTCATTTTAACAAATGTAAGTCACCCAACACTGCTGCTTTATAGCCACTCCCTACTTTCATTAACAATATAACCAGCTGCATTGAAAACACACTCATGTTGCCCACTTTCTGAAGGGCAACAAAGGGTATAAAGTAGTATGCATCAGTGCAGGCCACGTGCACACTGTTTTGCTTGCCAGTAGTCAATTCAGCCATCATTTTGGCCTAGTATTTAGCTATCCTGCAAGTATGCTGTAACCATCCCACATGCAGTGTAACCACTCCTAGGAGTGATACAGTGTTTGAGCGTATCAGTTACCAGTCCATACTATGGAAGCAAGTCCCATAGAGATGTACTGCCAGTGCCACCACCACTACATCACAAATTGCTTTATGTGATGATGCTGACATGTGTTCTGAAACATTTTGGGATATTCTTGCTAATTTTGGTGCTGCTGCTGATGGTGTAAAATCTTTGCTTACTACTTTTTGAGTATGCTTTCTGCTAGATTTTTGTGCCCTGCTTTTTTTGCTCCACAAAGCAACCCTTCACTCGATCTAAAAGCATACCTTCATATTCCATCACAGAATCCGATTCATCAGAGACTGTAACGATAATATCACTCTCTCCCTTACCACTGTAAGCTGCTGGTGAGTGAAACTGGAGGACAAAGCTTGAGTGCGGAGGAGTACCAATGAAAACCATTGCTGTGACACCAGCTGGGCTAAAGGTGCTGTCAGTGAAGCTAGATGTTTTACCCTAGTTCAGCTGGGACCAGGATGGTTAACAGAGTACTGAGTAAAAACAGCTGCAAGGGAACTTAGGATATATGGAGGACAGAGGAATGGCCCCCATTATACAGAAGATAACTAATAGGTAGGAATCAGAGGTACAAGGCAATGTGATATCATACACACATTTGCTATAGGGAAGGGCAGCTCTGGATAGCCTGAATTTTGAATAGGCTAAGTTCCATACCTGCACCACCTCAAACTGCAGATTAAAAACAACCTGGCTGCTGTATATGCTGTAAGTAGCTGTAGGGGATAGCTGAAATGGGTACAGGCACCACCTCATACTGCAGATGATGCAGAGAGGAAAAAATAACCCTGGGGACTGTATAAGATGTTAGTAGCTGTAGGAGTAGCATAGAATAGATAGCAGAAGAAGGCACAGGCACCACCTAAAACTGCAGATGATGCAGAGAGGGTAAAAATAACCATGAGTGCTGAATAGGAATCTGTCAGATGGAACCAGAGAACAGTTGGGTCAATATGAAAGAAACTAGTACATACTAAAGATGCTGAGCACAGGATAAAGCATAACAGACAAAATACACAAAAGTCACTGAGCACAAAATTAAAATATATGAAAGTGCTACTGGCCGGCAAGGAGCAGATGCACAAAAGATGAAGTCAAAGATAAGCCAGAATCAGTAACAGGAGATCCAAACCTCAAAATACAAAATCAGAAGGAAGAAGGAACTTCAGAATCTTGATAGGGTTTGGAACCAGGATATCAAGTCAAGAACAAAATCGGCAGCAGAGGGAAGGTCTAGGATGCAACACACGACATCAGCTCTTTAATACCACTGTTAAGGCAACATGTCAACTGCCAGCATTTTTGAAATGTTGAGTGATAAACAGGTGATAAAATGAAGATGACTTGTCTAATGATATCACTTCTCCAGTTCCTATGTGATTCTATTGAGTCTATGCACTAAGATTTGTCCACCTTTTGAGATCTTAGTGCATAGGCTACAAAAATGAACATGGGAACTGGAGAAGTGATATCACCTCTTTATCATCTCTTTATCGGCCCTTAATGCATAACCCCCACTGTCAGCAGAACCAGCAGTCCTCCAACTCCACCTGATCATTTATCGACAGAGTTCCTCTGTATAGAAACAGAACAGTGTAGCAGACAACTACAGCAACACAAATTACATTTCTCTTAGTCTTGACTCTCTGCTTTCTTCAATCCAACTTCAATCCAGTGTAGTACTCACAGTTAGTGGTGGACAAAAGGTCCCGTCATGTTGCTTTGAAAAAATCTGCGAAAAACATGTTGTTGTTTGGTTTTTCACTGGCAAATCTGGTTAAAAAACAGAAATTAAACCCTTTGCATTTTTTGCTCATTGGCAAAAATTCTTTGCCATTTATTCAATGGCTAGAAAGTTTCTGCCCATTGATTTACATGTTCTTCACCTTTTTGCTATAAAAACGTGAAGTTTTCCAGGAAGTGAAACACAATAGAAGCAGCTACAGAGCGAGGTAGATATGCTGTGTTGTTCTTCTATGATTCTGAGGTAAAACTGAGGCAGGAGAGGCTCATAGTTACTGCTATCTCTATCAGCAATTTTAAAACTAATAAAAGGAGGAACTGGATAGACCCTTATGTGTCCACTGAGTCTGAGGAGGAGGAGGAAGTGACCACTACATAAGCAATGCTGGCCAGTGCCCCTAAATCACCCCTAGGGATCTTGGGGATTTTAATAGCAAAGGAGGAAGAAGAGGGTAATAGTGAGAGCAGGGTAGGTCAGCTGTCTGTGTCTGCTGCCAGACGGGCTGCCCCTGGTGGCCAGTGCTGTGGCTGCTGCCAGTGCTGCCCCTGCTGTCACCAGCACTGTGACTGCTGTCAGACTTGCTGCCCCTACAGCCACCAGTGCTATGCCTGCTGTCAGACATGTTGTCATGTTTGCTGATTTTGGTTTGAGGCAATAATGCTTTCCCATCCCTACTCACAGCACAACTAGAATTCCTGGGTTATTATAGCTTTGGGAAGGGATTTCTGATTCCATAGAAAGTATTGGGAGAAAACAGCAAAGTTCTTGCAAGTCTTTATTTCTCAAACTGTGAGCACAGTGTGGTATCCAATCCTTAATAGATGCAAAGCTTTTATTTAAAAAGTGTAACATAGAAAAAACAAGTATGCAAGCTCCTAATATTATTTATTCATATTGCGTCACACAGACATTAACCCTTTAAGAACCAGAGCAGTGTGTGACTCAGTGTTTTGCCATGTGTTGCACATACATCTGCTCATTAAAGGGTTAAAGACCACTTCAGCTCATCAATCACACTCTGTTGTTTTTTTCAGTTCCTTAGAACAGGAAGTTTCAAGTTGATATGCATTTATTCCATTTTTTTGTAATAAGTAAAACCCTTATGTTTGTCGATAGTCCTTTAATCTCTTTAAAATATATTTTAAAAACTAACTCTAAATCTGCTCTCATGGGGTAGCTGTTGGGCTGCATTTCTTTGAGATACTTGAAGAGTGATACATTTGATATACATTTAAATATGTTTCTAGCTGGCAGCAAACATTTTTCTTCAAGAGCAGCCTCATTCTTTGAGATGACTTTAAACAGAGGGTAAGAGATAGTCAGATGGATATAAAACTATTGAACCAAATGAATTTAACTTGAAAAAAAAATGATGGTAGTTGTTCAAACAGGAATGAACATTGTGTGGCTAATAGACAACTGAAAAATAACAGTATGAGGCTAACAATTCATTTGTACAAAATCCCTAGGAAGTAAAATCTATGTAACACATGTTTTAAAACTATTACAATTAAAAAGTTATATAGCTCAGTTAAATGAAAACAAATGCTTTGCTTAGTCTTTAACCCCTTAACGACCATTGACGGTCATAGTACATCAAGGGTCGATTTGACTTAACGACCAATGTCGTACTATGACCGTCATCGAGTTCCGGGCTCCCCCCGCGGCTGCACGCCGTTCGGGGAGTCCAGAACCCAACGGAGCAATAAAAAAAAATTGCTCCGTGGTCGTCAAGTCACTTCCGCTTCCGGATTCCCTGGTCGTTAAGGGGTTAAAGGCCAGGTAAATTCATACGTGTGTATGAACGTATATCTATATATCTATTAAGGATGGGCTAAAATTTTCACCTCAAACTGAAATCGGCGAATAATGGCACTTTCTGTTTGGCGAAAAATTTCCAGCGAAAAGTGTTGTTTTTCCGATTTTCCCGCATTTTCCTCCCATTAAAAACAATGGGAATAAAAATATTTGTACACCACACGGAAGTTTTCTACAGCCATATAAAAGACTGTCAGGCTCTCACAGCATGTCACTTTGAATTTGTGAGAGGAGAGAGCAGCATGTTTTTTGAGCTAGAGGGGAATTGAAGCTTAGTTTAGGGAGTGATTTAGGTAGGACATTTGTTCTCAGTATGAGGGGAGTCTGGGGGCACTCTAGTTGATAGGAAGGGAGGAAGGAGGTTGACCCCCAAATACTCCAAAATTCCATGTGACTGACTGGCAAGACACAGGCAGCTAGAGACCTATTTGCTTGCTGGTCTTGCTGTTATTGTCTCTGTGCTGGGTGGGGAAGTCTGGGGAAAGATGTTGTTGATTTTGTTTTTCAGTTATAATTTTTTTGGACAGACTGTGATAAAACAACAGGGTGGACAACTTAAAAAAAAAATAAAATAAATAAATAAAAATAAAATAAAATAAATAAATAAATATCTTAGGTGACAGTGACAGACAGCTGACTGGGCTTAGGCAAAGCGTTATACAGCTGCATCAGTTGTGTTGTGTACCGTACAGTAAAAAAACACAGTGTAGTTGTGTAATGTCCAGGAAATGCACAAGGGGAAGGGGGAGGGGTGGAGCAGTGCAGGGACTTGAGAGTAAAGTAGTAGTTCAAAAACCGACTGCAGCAATGGTTGCTCCAGCGTGTGCAAATAATGATCATGATCCCTCTACTCCAAGGGAGGATGCGTTTGTCAAAGTCCCAGCAAAACTAGTTCCAGCACCACCAGTGACAGTAGAAATAAAGAACCATTTAAGAAGAACACTGAAGGCGACAAATTGCATTCAAGTGTTGATGATGCTAGCAGTAGCATAACAGAGGAAGGTGTAGCAGCTGAAGCACCTGCTGTATCAGATAGTGAGACAAACTAGCACCAAAACATCCATCCTCAAAGTAGTAGGGAACTTTGTTAGAGTAAAACTAAAAAGAAATTGATTGAGACCTCCAAAATATTAGAGGAATATGAGGGTAGTAGTGGGCAAGAACTGTCAAGGGATGCTGATGCTGCTGAGGATGACCTAATGATCACTGGTTATGATGCAGATCTAGAATATATCACTCCAGCCTCCTTCTCTTGTTCAGATACAGATGAAGTTGAGAGTGAGGATGGTGACAGGGCTATAAGATTAGCAGAAAGTCAAAGGCGGAATCTTCCACCACTTTTAAGGAGCACTGTGTCTGTCTATAAACTGTTTGAGAAAGCCATTGGAAAGTCTGACCCTGGACAAGCACAGGTGTCAAAAAGCACACAGTCACCCTATCAGTCATCATCAGTATCATCGCCTCTTCAAAGTCCAAGTCCCACTCAGACACACACACCTGTTTTGAGTACCAAGCAACAGCAACACAGGTTAACATCCACAATGTTAGATATGACGAGTACCTCTGGTGCTGCTGCTGTAAGTGCTGCACCTTTGACACCTAGTAATAGTGGCAGTAGAATTACATCAACATATAGCTCCAGTAGCAGAAGTAGCAGAAGCCACACATGACAGACAAAGCCGGGACAAATATATTAACAGCAGCACAGATGAGGAGGTGGAGGACAGATGGGACCACTGCTATGACCGATAAGTAATGTGTGTGTCAATAATCTGAGCAGGAGGATAGAGTATGACAATGGTAAAAATCACACCATGCCTTTCCCCCACCACCACCACTAAAATACATATCTACCACATTTTAGGTTGTACTTTATTTTTTTTATAACTTGATGTCATCATGAATATGTGCCAGTGTCACTTAAAGGGACAGTAATACTTAAAATGTAAAAAAATATATGTTGTACAGGTTATCCCCGAGTAAAACAAGGGTACTCCCACTGCTGATATTTTATTAAAAAATTATAAACATGCTCAAACATGATTTTTTTTAGGTGCAATATCACAGTGGCCTGAAAATTTACAGTGGTGCTGTTGCTACTCCATCCTATGGACTGCTCTGGTCTGTAGACCATAAATCTTCATAGGATGGTGTAGCAACAGCGCCACTGTAAATTTTCAGGCCACTGTGATATTGCACCTAAAAAATTAAAGTTTGAGCTGTTATAATTCTTTAATAAAATATCTCTCAGCAGTGGGAGTACCCTTGTTTTACTCAGGGGGATAAACCCTACAACATATATTTTTTACATCTTAAGTATTACCATCCCTTTAAGCAAGAAAGTGTTGTGAGCAAAGGACAAATACATTCTGCATGTTAATACATTTTTCAAGCCATATTTTGCTGTAGGACTCGCAACTTTGACTTTCAGCCACTTATTTCTAAACTTCAGCCCTCAGAAGAAGCACTATTATAGTGGGAAATATAGTACCTATAGGAAATATAGGTGAAAAATGTGTTAAAATAGGCGAAAAAAGTGTTCACATAGGTGGAAAATGTGTTAAAATAGGTGAAAAGGAAGAAATGTTTGCATAGGTGTAAAGGTGAAATTTTTCATGGGAAAAGCGAAAAATCATCATTTTTTTTTAAATTTTTTGCAGGAACTTTTTTTCACACATTTCGCCCACCCCTAATATCTATTTATCTATATATATCTATATATACTAGCCGTGCGGGACAGTGTTGTCCAATGTTTCTTTGTTTTTTAAGCAATGCTTAAACCTTTGAGTGGCAGAGGGGTATGCAACACATTGCGTAGTCTTCTGGCACTCAAAGGATTAATCTGAGGCTGACTCACACAGTTGTATATATAGTGTATATTAATCTACACACTACACACACAAGTGCATTTATGTGCACATTGTACACACAGCAGTGTATATCTATGTGTATATAGATAGACAGATAGATAGATAGATAGATAGATAGATAGATAGATAGATAGATAGATAGACAGACAGACAGATATCTTGTCACCCTTGATGTCACTTTACTCTATACATTTATCCCTCATGTGGGAGGTATGGAGATCTTTTCTTGATTCAACTAATTATTATGGTAACTTTGTTACATTTCTTCATAAAGTCTTGGGCTTTGTATTCAAATGTAATTTTTTTAAATTTGAAACACATTATTACCTCCAGACCGTCGGGACAAGGATGGGGTCCAATGTGGCCCTGTCATAATCTAATCTATATATGCATTGGTTGAAAAAAAGATACACTCTTAGTGATTACAAAATTCATATAATGTATTTTGTTACATCAACAACATCCTGCTTTTTTGGAATGGTGATCAGACTTCACTACAATGTGTTTTTGACTCTATTCATTTATTAGATATCCCAATCAAATTTACTATGATGTATCTTAAATATACAGAGCAGTTTTTGGACTTAAACATTTAGTTCATGAAAGGAGCTTTTATTCTAAACATACTGATCGCAACAGTCTGTTACCTGCAGCCAGTTGTCATCCTGGATCACTTATCAGTGGATTACCTTACTCTCATACAGAAGCCCTGTATGCTGGATATTTGTCATTAGCGATTGGGTCTGCGATTATATACTAACCATATTTTGATTGATAAGTGGCTATGACTCTTGAGGTGCTGGAGGGAACATGGCTCACTGTACTATGATGCATCACATAGTCCTATGACAGCCAAGGAGTAAGTTTATGAGATATGTTCTCTAATGTGATCAAGCTATTTATTATATATTTTTTTTATTATTTTTCTTTCACTCTTTTTCTTGTTTCTTTGATTATCTGTTTTTTGATAACATCATAATCTTATTTTGGATTCTTAGATACATCCGATGTACCTGATTTTCTTTGTTGAATTTTTTGGTTTTCTTTTTTTAAATTTTTTCATGATCAGCCAACACTGTTTGTGTTTTATACACAAAAACGATAGAGTGGTGGTTATGATGGACAAAATGTTGATTTGTTTAAAGGAATAGTATTACTTCAAAATTACTATCCCTCATATTGAAGCCCTTCATAAACTGAGTTAAATGACACCAGCGGCATCTCTCAGACCTTTATGGTTTAAGAGTTAGCCACTTTCAAAGTTTCCTCTCCCCTGCTGTCAGCGTTCTGCTGCCAGCAGGGGAATCCGGTCCCGGGACAGACGGAGGCTCTTAAACAGAGCCGATATCTCATTATGGAAGGAAAAATTATTCATTGAAACAGTCTTCTACGTATGCTTAGTTACCAAGTTTCAATTAATCATTTTTCCTTCCATAATGAGATACCGGCTCTGCTGAAGAGCCTCCTCTTGATTCAGAGACCGGATTCTCCTGCTGGCAGCAGAACTCTGACAGCAGGGGAGAGGAAACTTGGAAAGCGTCTATCTCTTAAACCATAAAGGTTTGAGAGATGCCGCTGGTGTCATTTAACTCAGTTTATTAAGGGCTACAATATGAGGGATAGTAATTTTGAAGTAATACTATCCCTTTAAGTCCCGTGAGTTCAGTTTTTACCCTCGGCTGTATTATATGTATATATACATATATATATATATTGCTCTTCACCTCCTCCAAGCAGCAGTGAGATGTCTGTGATAGAGCAGCAGCAGCAGCATGTAGGGACTTCTGGTGGTGGTGATTATGATGGTGGAGAAGCTGGGTTAGAAAAGACATTGATGGCCTTTTAAGCAGAAACTGAGAAGAAATGGGAGAGAGGGATGAGGTTGGGCATCACCACTATCACTAGCAATGAGCTTTTGGAATTTACGGAATTTGCAACTGCTCTAATTCCTTCTGCTGTTGCTGAGTTGCAAGAACAGCAGGATACTGAGGAGCAAGCTAGTGTGCCTCAAACCACTGTGGGCACAGTGAGAATGGGGTCAACAAGTGATGAGGTACTAGGACAGGATTCACAGAGGCAATACCCTGAGTCCTGGTCCTAATTGAAATGCTGATTCTGAGGCAGTAGCAGCAACATCAAGTGTTGCCGCAGACAGTGAAGGGGAATGTGGAAGAGACGAAGAAAGAGGCCATTCTTTTCCACCTGTTCTCTATCCCCTGAAGTCATGAGTGTGGGACTATTTGTCTCTTGGGGCAGGTACAGTGCTGTCATCACCAACAGCACTGTGCTCAATTTGTGACAAGTCAGTGAGAAGGGGAAAGGAAGGAACGTGCCTTGACCCAACCACCCTGATAACACACATGAGAAACAGACACAACAACATTTATGTCAAACATGTTAAAGACAAACATCCACAACTGAAGTCAAGCACCACTGTTGCTGTACTCCCTGACTGAGATCAAAGAGGAGGAAGAATAGAGAAACCCAGGCAGAGATTATCTTGGAGGAATGTAAATGTCCTGATAGGAAGGTCTGCTTGTCTTGAATGTTTGGCTTTCATTCCTTTGCCACTGATGCAGTGGAATTTTGGGGCACCCCCATATCTTACTAGTTTAAACATAAAACACTTCCAGAAGCTAATGCAGCAGTATTATCTCTTAAAAATGTAATTTTTGGCCACATGGATATTCTGCACCCCACTTTGGCTTTGGCTTGGGAGGGCAAGACCATGGATGTTTGCTGCGACTGCTTCCTCCAGGAAGTCTCATCATGTATATGATCTCCAGCATTGATGAGGCTAATGCCTATCTTTGTGAAATAGTCTTGAATGCAATTAAGTTTCTCTCTTAAGTATACAGTGCACTCTTTCTGTAGCTATTCTCGGCACTGTGTGTCTGAAGATCTGATCAGGTGATTATTCTTCTAAAAGGTCACTAATCACAATGTAATTGGTGGGTAAACAGCACTTTGGCACCAAACTGGATAAGGGCATTAGCCAGGCCACTGGAGGAAGAATTCTATGTCATCAGTTGTTTTCTGTAGAAATCTTTCTTTTCCCATTCCTCCCTCTACTACACCCATGCAACCAAAGCTCCCTCTATCACCTCAAGCCAATCCCATTTTCACCCCAAATTAAAGACAGCCTCAATGTCTAAGAAGCCCACCCAGAAGACTCCACCTGATAAGACTCCCACAGTATGATTTGTTACTTGTTGGGCTGCCCCAGGCAATAGAAGTGTTGGACCTGTGGTTTTTCTGGTAGTTTCAGAAGGTTATTGGATAGACTTCAACAACCCTCCTCCATGCTGGTTCTTTATGTCAAGGGTTTCATGTGACCCATTGAGGGCTTTCCAGTACAGGGAAGAGGTCCAAGCTTTCTGGGACATGGAGGTCTTCGTTCCAGTCCCCCGTCAGCAGAGGATTCTGGGGTTTTACTCCATTATCCCCAAAAAGGATGGGGGCTGTCCTCTACCTTTGAATCCAGTCCCAAACTGTCTTATGAATCCGTTTCCTGTGTGCTATAGTAGCAAAAGCGTTACTAAAATCCAAATATTCTACATCTACTGCTCCCTCCTTTTCTATCACATGAGTAAAATAATAAAACAAATCAACCAGATCTGTTTGGTGATTCAATCAGGTTTGTTTGGCAGAACTGTATCCATTTCCTTTGTGATTTGTTAGTACATAGAGAGAAATATGGAACAGGAAAAAGAACACCTTGAATGCCCATACTCTACCCCACTATACTACCCTTGGTGCAAGTTAAGAAAAGACGAGAACATCATGTGCAAGCAGCTTAGTACACAGTTTCTAGGCAGGCATACCTGAGATGAGTCAGAGAATTCCTCTAGTGAGCTCTAGTAAACAAGGAAGCGTTGGTTGAAGTCAGTGCTAAATGCACACATAAAATCAGGGGGAAACCAACTGCAGCATATTGAACAAATGCAAGTTCCCGTAATACTCTTTGTTTTAAATGAGGCCTTTACAATTTGATTTATAGATTGTGAAGCCCCCTCTTGCATTCAAGGGGTTAAAATCCCCATTTAAATTAATGGGACATTTTGTTTTGTTCCCTGTGGTGCAGATCTAGAATTTTCCATTGTGCATATAACCATGTTGGTGCTAGACAGAGCTAAGGAGTGCTATTCTGGAAGTAAGTGCTGTGTCTATGGACCAACAATCTTCTAGTAGCAGAACCATTACAGCTGAAAGATGTAAAGGCTACAGAAACAGACTGTGGAAGACAGTGGATAACTTAAATGGAAACTTTCACATTTTATAAAAAAACAAAACAAAAAAAAACATGTTGAAATAACTATATGAGTGTTGGTGTTTTTATTCTGTAATGTGCAGTTTTTGCATAACAGCTGAGGGACTTAAGCTCTTATGCAAATTAGATCCTCCCCCCACCTAACCATTGCCTAAGTAGCTCTGTGCAGCTGCTGTAAAATCTAATGGAAGTTCAAGTAAGGGTGGGACTGTAGTCTCATTTTATCTGTGTTCTTTAGTCTCTAACAAGGAGCCAGAAAATTATACTTTATACACTGGGCGATGGGATAAAATTGTACAAATAAGGCTGTATAAAAAGATATGGACTTGCAACAAAACTAGGTTGATTACCAATATTGAACAGTATTGAACAATATTCGAGTTCAAAACAGCATTAGTTTCCTAATGAATTTTACCCTCCAAATGGGAGTTTTAATCTCTTGGATGTCTCAAACATATTGTTTCATAATGCACTGGTAACCTTTCTAGCTTTCAAGAATCTAAAAGACCTATTAAAATCAATGGCATTAGTGCAACCTTAATTTTCCACTATGGTGCAGTTGGTTCTCTAACAGATTGCTCCAAATTTCCTGTAATTTACACTGTTTGTGTAAATTGGGCTGAATTTCTTATACTAAACACCAAAAGGGCTACCTAACTAACAATTAGTTGAAATCATTTGCAGAGCACCAAATGAGATCTGGGGGAAGATGCACTAAGGCGTGACTAAGAAGTGATAAAATAGGGAAGGCTTCTCCAGTGATGTCACATCTCCAATTCCTTTGTTATTCTACTTAGCCTATGCATAAGCTCTCCAAAGCTGGAGAAATCTTAGTGCATTAGCCCCACAGAATAAAATATGACTTGGAGAAGTCATCTCAGATTGATCATCTCTTTATCACACCTTAGTGCAGTGGTTCTCAACTCCAGTCCTCAGGACCCAGGATTTGATGATTTCCTTGTTAGAGCACAGGTGAGTTAATCAATGTGAATGAGCCTCTGATCACCACACCTGTGCTCTAGCAGAGAAATCCCTAAGTCCTGGCTTGTTAGTGGGTCCTGAGGACAGGAGTTGAGAACCACTGCCTTAGTGCATAACCCCCACCTGTAGTTTTGGAAATGCCATTTCCATTTGTTTTTATAGAAGGCCATATGCACAGAGTAACATGATGCTATCCTGGTAGAAAACAGCTGCACGACACGGGACAAATAAACATTCACACTCATTTAAATGAGATTTCAGAGTTTTAGGAAATAGATGCAGGTAGTTTGCACTAGAATTGCTCTAATTTCTTATTACAACAATCTCACTGTCCCTTAAGCATCCTCATATCAGCATTTAGTTAACAATGTCACAATCACATTACACAATTTGCCCTAACAGTCAGTATTCAATTCCATTCCATTTAACGTTTTCTTAAAAGTACAGCTGCTGTTCTTGCATATTCATTTAAATATTCTAACCTTCAGTTAGATTCCCAGGAGCAAGAAATTGCATACCATCTTATCAGTAATAACCAAGCTAAAGTCTTTATCATCTGAACATTTCCCTTTCATACTTCCCCTTTGTAATGTATCTATCCCACTGGAATTTCTAACAGGAAATTTCCTACATGAAAAGGTTAATTATTTTTCAGCATATGTTCATGTGCCGTAAATTAATTTGATATATCAAACTACCTGGTCAATGATTCTGAATTTATTCAGCAGACATTTATACGTCTGTCCTTTTATCTGACAATCCCATGGCATTGTAAGGAAAGGCATATTATTAGTTTGGAGCGGCGATAGGCAACCTGAGGCCCTCCAGCTGTTCAGGACTACAATTCCCATCATGCCCAGACAGCCGTTAGCTGGGGATGAAGGAATTGTATCTCTGAATAGCCATGGATCCTAGGTTTGATGACCAATGAGTTTGCCACCCCATTATATATTATAGAAGTGCTGTAGGGCCTCTACAGTTAAGCTTAAACTTAACTATTGGCAGTCTCTTCAATCCCGGCAAGTTTCATTAAAATTGGTTTTGTATTTTTTTAGAACAAAACTACTTAAATAAATACATTTTTTCCAGTCGGCACTGTGGGGAATTTGAATCTGACTTTCAGCCCAAAGTAGCTTTTCTATTATCACCAACATTCGCAGGGAAAGGAGCTGATGTATTTTGCATACTTTCCTTTAAAACTAGTAAACCAGATCAGTAGAACCAGAGATTAGGGATGGGCAAAAATATTCACCTGAAACTGAAATCGGAGAATAATGGCACTTCCAACATAGAGAATAATTTTCCGCGAAAACTGCAGTTTTCCTCTTTTTCTCCACGTAATTTGCCTAACTTATTGTGAATTGAAATCAATGGGAAGAAAATTTTTCTCCACCACATGAAAGTTTTTTTCTACTTTTCTACAGCCATATAAAAGAGGTGTCAGGGTCTCACAGTATGCCATTCTGTGTTTGTGAGAGAATGAGAACAGTCTATTTATTGAGGTAGAGAAGATTGTTCTCTGTACTAGAGTCAGTGGGGCACACTGGGGAGAAGGAGAGGAAGGAGGTTGACCCCATAAGCCCCAAAATTCCACATGACTGACTGGCAAGACACAGGTAGCTGGGGACCTATTTGCTTGCTGATCTTTCTGTTGTTGTCTCTGTGCTAGGGAAGTTTGGGGAAAAAAGTTGTTGATTTTGCTTTTCAGTTATAATTTTTTTTTTTGGACAGACTGTGATAAGAAAGGGTGGACACCTTAAACAAAAAATAAAAAGAATAAAGAAATAAACAAAGAACTATATATATTAGGTGACAGACAGCTGACTGGGCTAAAGCAAGACATCATACTCCATCAGTTATGTTGTGTACTGTAGAGTAAAACACACAGTAGTAGTTGAGTAATGTCCAGCAAAATGCACAAGGGGGGGGGTGGAGCATTTCAGGGACCTGAGAGTACAGTAGTAGTTCAAAAACTGACTGCAGCAATGTTGCTGCCCCTCCTTCAAAGGAAGATATAGTCTGTCAATGTCCCAGCAAAACCTCCAGCACAACCAGTGCCAGTACAAATAAAGAACCATATAAGAAGAACACTTAAGACAACAAGTCGCATTCAAGTGTTGGTGATGGCAATAGCGTAATAGAGGAAGGTGTAGCAGCTGAACCGCCTGCTGCATCAGATAGTGAGACAAACAAGCACCAAAACACCTGTCCTCTAAGTAGTAGTGAACTTTGTTACAGTAAAAGTAAAATTAAATTGTTTGAGACCTCCAAAAGGAATATAAGGGTAGTGGGCAAGAATTGTTAGGTGATGCTGATGCCGCTAAGGGTGACTTAATGGTAACTGCTGATGATGCAGATCTAGAATATATCCCTCCAGCATCCTTCTTTTGTTTAGATACAGATAACATTGGAAGTGAAGATGATGACATGGCCATACAATTAGCAGAAAGGCAAAGGCTGAATCTTCTACCACTGAAAAGGAGCACTGTGCCTGTCTATAAACTCTTTGAGAAAACCATTGGGAAGTATGACCCTGGACAAGCACAAATATCAAAATGTGCACAGTCACCCTATCAGTCATCATCAGCATCACTGCCTCTTCAAAGTCCAAGTCCCACTCAGCCAGACACCTGTGTTGAGTACCCAGCAACAACAACAGCAATAAAGGTTATTAACATCCACAATGTTCTGTATGGTGAGTGCCTCTTCTGCTGCTGTAAGTGCTGCACCTTTGACACCTAGTAGTAACCCCAGTAGTAATAGTAGCAGCACCTCAGGAACCTCAGTCCATGAAATCAACGATATGGAGATACTTCACTCAGGATCCTCAAGCTAAGCATGTTGCTATCTGTTGTCTGTGAAAAAAGCACATGAGCCGGGGGAAATCAGGCTCACACCTAAGCACTTCCTCTATGAGATCCCATCTGAAGCACAACCACAGGTCTGACTGGGAGACACACTATGAGCAAGCCAAAGTTGCCACAATTAGCAGCAGCAGAAGCACTTTAAAAAGTTCCCAGGGCTCTAGGGCAGAAAAAAGAAGTAGTGAAGTTATTTATGTGTCAGAGAGTGTGCTACTGCCAACAGTTAGTTCACTCCAAACAACACCTATGGCTCCTGTTGAAGAGGAGTATGATGACTTTGGCTTTGCTGTAGGAGATGGCAAAAGTCATAAACTGTCCACACATGCTGCCTCTACCGCCACCACCTCCTCTAGTCATGTTGTTGTAGCAATGAAGTTAC
Source organism: Rhinophrynus dorsalis (assembly GCA_037306005.1). NCBI lineage: Eukaryota > Metazoa > Chordata > Amphibia > Anura > Rhinophrynidae > Rhinophrynus > Rhinophrynus dorsalis. The sequence continues at coordinate 364,153,606 of CM074718.1, read as the reverse complement.
AGGGTTATCCTGCCATGTCCTGCCAAACTACACTGACTGAGTTCCCAGGAAGGAGTCAAAAACTTCACAAAAACAATCTCAAAATACGCCTGTGGAATGGCAAGGTTGCCAAGATTTTTCTTTTGTAGAAACCAAGGTTTCAGAGAACTGATATCATGTGTAGCTCCACACTGGAATATCAAAAGCCGCAGTTATTTTTCCAGGATGACTGTGCCTGAATTGAACAAGCAGGTGATTAGTGTGGTGGGCAAAGGGATGAAAAGTGTGTATGGCAAGGAAATCCACCTGACAACAGATATGTGAAAAAGTGGGTAGAGCACAGACTATATGACTGTGACTGCTCACTGGGTTTCCCTCCCAGCACCAACAGTGAACAACACTAGCTTACAGTATCAAGTGACAGCCAGTAATCGTGCTTCTGATTCTGGCGGTGTGATTAAAAGTCGGCAGCAGAAGGATAGCCCATAGCATCGTCACGCCACCTTGTGCATGCAGAGTTTTGAGAGACAGTCTCACAAAGCTGTAGATGTTTTAAGTAAGTTAGAGCAGGTGATAGATGAATGGCTTGTACCTCGCTCCTTAAAAGCTGGTTTTGTGTCTGCTGATAATGGCTCCAACATAATCTCTGCTTTGAGAATAGGTGATATGGTGCATGTGCCCTGCTTTGCCCATGTGCTAAATTTAGTTGTGACCAGATTCCTGGCAGAATCCGAAACCATCAGAGAGAGATGCTTACTATTGCCTACAAAATCTGTGCCCATTTTAGTCACTCCTACAGTGCATGCAACTCTCTGTATTCCATACAGCATAATAACCTGCCCCATCACCATCTGAAAATGAAGGTCCCTAGCAGGTGAAATTCCAGGATGTACATGCTGGAGCATTTGTACAAGCAGAATAAGGACATTAAGCAGGCTTTGAGGGAGTCTCTTTGTCATCTGGCCAACTTACGTGCGATGTATGTGAGCTGCTGAAACCCTTTGAGGAGGCAAAAATGGTGGTGAGTCACACTGGGGAAGGAATTAGTAAAATTCTACCACTGATATTTTTATTGCAGAAAAAATGAGGAGCGTGGCTGAGGATTCTTACCATAATGACAACACAGACATGAACCAGCTGGTAAATGACATGTTAGCGTGCTTTGAACATGATCCTCGCATAGTGTCTATTAAAAGCAATGAGGGATACATTTTTGCCACTTTGCTGGACCTCCGCTTCAAACACAAAATTTCTGAATTTCTGCCAAAGGGCCATCAGCAGTTTGTCAAAACAAGGAGTCATGAGGATTAGCAGCAACTCTTTGAGGAATCAGATTTTGTCAAGGAATACCGAGCTATGCTTATTGATCGAGTGAAGGGTTGCATTGTGGAGAATGAGAGGCAGAAAGTGAAGGCACAGCAAATATGTAGACAGTATAGTGAAAAGGAAGGCAGCAAAACATTTCAACCAGCAGAAACAGCTACATCATCAACCAGAATATCTCATTATGAAGACAGGGCAATTAATGGGTCTCAGCAGGGGCGGCAAAAACCCAAAATTGGTGGTGCTGATGGTGGTGGTGTTGGTGGCACATCTCCTCTAGGACTTGCTCCCTGAGTATGGCTTCGTAACTGACACACAGAAACACCGTGTAGCTCCTAGAAGTGGTCCCACTACATGTGAGATGGTTTCTGCATACTTGCAAGATAGCTACATTTGAGGCAGAAACAATGACCCCATGTGCTACTGGCAAACAAAGCAGTGTGTGTGTGTGTGTGTGTGTGGCCAGCATTGTCACATACTGCAGTGGAAACACTTAGTTGTCCTCCAGCAAGCATACAGTATGAGAGGGTTTTCAGTGCAGCTGGTTACATTGTCAATGACCGTAGGAGCGGCTATCAAGCAGCAATGTTGGGAGATTAACATTCTTAAAAATGAACCAACATCTCATACCATCTGAGTATCAGGTAGCAGAAACCATACATGACAGAGAAATCCAGGACAAATATATTAACAGCAGCACAGATGAGGAGGTGGAGGAGGGATGTGAAAAAGGGTTGTCACCATCTATCCCACTTGGGATCACTGTTATGACCGAAAAATGAATGTGTATCAATAATCTGAGGAGGATAGCAATTTGACACAAACATAACAATGGTAAAAACTATATACATACACAAATCACACATACCAGCCAGTCCCCCACCCCCACCACTACAATACACATCTGCCAAATTCTAGTTTGGGCTTTATTTTTTTTATTACTTGACATCATCATCATAAATATGTGACAATGTCACTTGAGAAGGAGTCAAAAACTTCACAAAAATAATCCCAAAGCAAACCCATGCTAAGGGGACTCAGAGATGGGCATGGTGGGGAACTTAAATTAGGACATGCTGGTGACAGTGGTGACACGAAGTGGAAGTGAAAGATGGGGAGACAACCCAGTGGTGGGGATGGGGACATATTTCCCATCTGAGCTTTCATTAATATATCACCCACCTTAACTGCTGGGATTCTCTTGCTGGCACTGGTGGGAGCACTATTGACCTGGGCAGGCTCAGCATAGCTCTCTGGATTTTCACACACACTTATGCTGCTTGTTATGGAAAAATCCTTCTCTTTAACAGCAGCAGCATCATCACCCCCAACTTCTACTGGAAATTGTGCGTCATATTTACATTTTTCTCTCTCTCTGCCTATATGGCTCTATGGACCTTTGACCACTATGCAAGTCTGCTCATAATTTTTCAAAGGTTTGCATTGCTAAGTAAACCTACAAACAAGTTTGCTTTAGGCTTTCCTTGTTACACCTACAAACAATAGGTATTAAGGATTGTCGTATTAAATGCCTGCAAGCATTTTTTACATACAGATAAAGTAAAAATAAAATGTGGATTTAAACAAGTTAATGTGAATGGTGGCATTGTGAGAGAGAGAGGGAGGGAGAGAGAGAATAAATATGCTGATAGCACTGGGGGCTGGTAGTGGCCTGTCAACAATGAAAATCCTTACAGTGCTGCTGTTAGTTGTGTGTGGGTCATATGTAGGGATGCGTGAAAACTTTCGCTTCAAACCAAAATTGGCAAAAAATGGCACTTTCCATTTGGATAAAAATTTCACATGAAAAGTAAAATTTTCCCATTTTTTTCACCTAGCTCATTGCATTGAAATCAATGGGAAGATCCATTTTTCCCCACCAGATGAAAGTTTTCTTTACTTTTCTACAGTCATAAAAAATAGTGTCAGGCTCTCACAGCAGCCATTCTGTGTTTATGAGAGGAGAAAGCAGCATGTTTTTGAGCTAGAATAGATAGGCAAGGGGATTGAAGTTTAGTTTAGGGTGTCTTTTAGGTAGGACATTTGTTCTCTGTATTAGGGGAATCTGGGGGAGAAGACAAGAGGATGGCGGTTGACCCCCCAATACATCAAATTTGGTGTGAATGATTGGAAACACACAGTCAGGTGGGGTCCAAATCTCTTGCTGATTTTGCTTTTATTGTCTCTGTGCTGGGAAATTATGGGGAAAGAAATTGTTGATTTTGTTTTTAGCTATTTTTTTTGGCGGACTGACTGTGATAAGATAGGGTGGACAACTTAAAAATAAATAAATAAATACATAAATAAAAAAAATAAAAACATTTAAAAAATGAATACATAAATAATTAAACAAATTAATATATTAGGTGACCTACAGCTGACTATGAGCCTGATGTGAGCTCTGTGACTAAAGCAGTCTTGATAGACAACAGACGACATTGAGAATTTTGTTGAGGGCTAAGGTAAGACATCTCACTCCATAAGTTGTGTACTGTAGAGAGTAATAACACACACAGTAGTTGAGTAATGTCCAACAAATGCACATGCGGGAGGGGGAAAGGAGGAGCATTGCAGGTACGTGGGAGTAAAGTGGCAGTTCAAAAACCAACTGCAGCAATGATTGCTGCAGTGTATGTTATAAATGATGATGATCTCTCTCCTCCCAGGGTGGATGCAGTTTGTTAAGGTCTCACCAATCACACCATGCCAGTCCCCACCACCACTACCATACACATCTGACACATTATAGGTTTCACTTTTTTATCTCTTGACATCATCATAACACTATTAACAAATGCTCTTTGGTCCCTTCCACTTTTATGAGTGCTTTTGCAGCTGCTGTTCATGACCCCTCTTATGTGATGATGGTGTCCCTCCCAATCAGACCTGTGGTTGTACTTTAAGCAAGATCTCAGTGAGCGGTCCACTGCTTCTCCTCCCTGCTTTCATGTTTTTACCCATACAACAGACACCAGTATTTTAGATTTTGGATCCAAAGTACATAAAAGAGGATTTTAGTCTTACCTGTTAAATCCTTTTCTCTTAGTCCATACAGGTTACTGGTAACTCTGGGTAGGCGATCCGCCCCTTTAAGTAGGCAGGAACAATTCTAGAATTGTATGCAGGGGGTGGAGCCTACCTTCCCTCCTTGGCTGCAGCTAACCAACCAGCTCCAGAAAGATTTGAGACACTAACTATTGACTAGATAGTAGAAGGGAAAGAAGAATCCTGTGAGCATGACCCTGAAGGACCCCCACAGTCTGCTACAGGAGAGCCAAGCATAGTCCCTTGACAGGGTGGGAGACCAGTAACCCGTATGGGCTAAGAGAAAAGGATTTAACAGGTAAGACTAAAATCCTCTTTTCTCTGTCATCCATTACAGGTTACTGGTAACTCTAGGATGTCCAACCATTGAGTTTCCCAGAGGTGGGAAGTAAGGCAAGTACTAGGTGCAAGGCCCCCAAAGTTACCAGAGCAGATAACCCATCAGATCAGAGATAGCCCAACAAACAATGAAATGTTAATGGAAACTGAACAGGGTTAACAACACCCCAAACTGTTACACAGCACACTGAACTAGAGCCAACAGGGCTCAAAAGTGAAGGAAGCACCAAGAACTGAAGAAAATCTTAGACAGGCAAGACTGCCTCCAGGATTTCCCTCCCAAAGCAGGCGTCAGCCAATGCCAGTACATCAACATGGTAATACTTTGAAAAGGTGTGAACAGACGACCAGATGGCAGCCTTGCACAACTGATCAGCAGAAGCCTGATTCTTGTAAGCCCAAGAGGACCCATTAGATTGAGTAGAATGAGCTGTGACACTAAAAGGGACAGGCTTCTTCCTTCTTCTTACGAATAGTGGACTTGATCCAAGAAGAAACAGTCACCTTGGATGCAGGTCTTCCTGCCCAGGACCCTCAGGAATGATGAACAACGCGTCTGATTGCCTAATAGACTCAGTGCGATGGACATAAAACTTGAGATAAGGCACCATGTCTAACAAGTGGAGATCCCTCTCCTTGTCAGAGGTGGGGTCAGGGCAGAAAGAGGGCACCACAGTCTCCTGATTGATGTGGAACTCTGAAACCACCTTCAGGAGAAACTCCAGACAGGTGCGAAGCACCGGCTTGTCCTTGTGAAACATCAAATAGGGTGGTCTACAGGACAGAGCATGTAACTCCGCAACACGACGGACAGACACAATCACTAGGAGAAAAGCCATTTTCTACATCAACAGGCGTAGAGGAATGTTAGCCAAAGACTCACAAGGACATCACTGCAGAACGCCCAAAACCAAGTTAAGATCCCATGGAGGAGCAGGAATCTTGAATGAAGGATGAGTGTAAGCAACGCCCTGGAAGAAAACCTTGACATCAGGAAGGATGGCAATGCACCTCTGAAAGAAAACAGAGAGAGCAGACGTCTGAACCTTAAGGGAACTCAAACTGAGGGCCTTATCCACACCGTCCTGCAAAAAAGCCAGGACCGCAGGCAGATCAAATTCCTGAGACAGGTCCTTGTCAACCCACCAAGATAGTAAGGTCGACCAGACACGATGGTAGATCTTGGAAGAAACAGGTTTGTGGACACTAAGAATAGTAGCCACCACACCAGAAGAAAACCCTTTCTTCCTCAATATTGAGGATTTAATTTCCAAGCCATCAGGGTTAGACGATGAACATCCTCCTTCCACAGGTAACCCCGTAGAAGAAGATCCGGACAGAAAGGGAGCCAGTATGGCTCCGCCACTGACAGATCCAGAAACTCCAGAAACCAAGCCTGCCAAGGCCAGTACGGAGCAATCAGAATGACAGGACAGCGCTCCAGACATAATTTCCGTAACACCATGTGCAACATGGGGAGGGGAGGAAAGATGTAGGCCAGAGGGAATAACCAAGGAATGGACATTGCATCCACTGCCAGAGCTAGAGGGTCCCTCCATCAAGAGCAGAACCTCAGAACCTTCCTGTTGTGTCTTGTCACCATCAGGTTGACAGGTTGACCCCATTTCTGCACAATGAGGGTGAACACCTCTGGATGCAGCTCCCACTCTCCGCTCTCCACGGTGTGTCGACTGAGGAAGTCCGCCATGACGTTGGCGACGCCAAGAATGTGCTCTGCGGATATGGCAGGAATGTGTTCTTCTGCCCAGGACAAAATAGCCTTGACCTCTAACCAAGTGGCGAGACTTCTTGTTCAGCCCTGCTTGTTGATGTAAGCCACGGCCGTGGTGTTGTAGGACTCTACCCGGACTGGACAGTGTTCCAGTTGAGATGTCCAATGACAAAGGGCATGAAATATCACCCGAAATGCCACCACGTTGATGGGAAAGAAAGATTCATCTGGAGACCACCGACCCTGTGCAATCAGGCAACCCAGGACCGCTCCCCATCCAGAGAGACTGGCATCCGTCACGTGGTCCAGAAGGAAACTAGGAAGGACTTGCCCTTCAGCAGATTGGAGAGGTCGAGCCACCAGGACAAAATCATTTCCACATGAAGAGGAAGTGACACCGACGTCTTCAGAAGGTCCAGCCGATCCCTGCACACCTGGATCACAAACTGTTGGAGTTTCCTGGTGTGTGCCGTGGTAAATGGTACCGCCTCTATGGTGGGAAATAATTTCCCCATGAGAGATGACAGCTTCTTGGCTGGAACTGGATCTTGAGCCAGTATCGCAGAAACCTTGTGGGCGATCTGGTGAGCCACCTCGTCGGTGTAAAACACCATGTTGTTCTGGGTATCGAAGAGGTGGCCCAGGAAGACCAGACGCTGGGAAGGGGCAAGATCTGATTTGTCTAAGTTGAAGATCCACCCGTGATGGGTGAGAGCATGATGCATTGATGAACCTGCTGATGAAGATGTTCAGCAGAAGAGGCTTTCAGAAGCAGGTCGTCCATGTATGGAGTAACTCTGATGCCGTCTCGGTGGAGGATGGACACTAAGGCTCTCAGGACATGGTTGAAGACCTGAGGAGCTGTCGTCGGACCAAATGGAAGAGCTGAGAACTGAAAATGTTCCCGGTTGCAGACAAACCGGAGGTACTGTCGGCTCTCTGGATGAATGGCAATGTGTAAGTACTCATCCTGAAGATCCAGAGATGCAAGGAATTCCCCCGAGGACATGGCAGCAATCACCGTCCATAGAGACTCCTGGTGATAATGAGTCCGGATCACAAAGGAAATGAGATCCTTCAAGTCCAAAATGGGACAACAACCACCCTCCTTCTTGGAGACCACAAAGAGGTTTGGGTAAAAACCCATACCTCTGTCCTGAACTGGAACCAGTTCCAGAACATCCTTGTCCAGAAGAGCCTGAACAGCACCGAACAGACGGTGTTCCTCTGCACCCTGAGGTGTATGAGAAGGAAGAAAGCGAAACGGAGGAAGTGAGATGAAAGGGATCCTGTACCCTTCCGTCACCGCCTGCAAAACCCATGGGTCCGTCACTGAATCCTCCCAAATACTGTGATAATGACGCAGACGACCACCCACAGAAGAGTGTGGACCCGGGTTCGATGAGTCATGCCGAAGAAGCCTTGGAAGCCTTCGGCTTGGAGGAGACCTTGGCCTTCCATTACTATTTGGGCTTGGAGCTGAGGGAACCATCTGGTTCGCCGGATGTGTCTCAGTCTCAAAGGAACGAAAATACCGATTACGCTTAAGGGGCATTTTCTTCCTGGGGACCAAGGGTAGAAGTGTACTCTTACCCCCTGTGGCCTCACTGATCAGATCTATAAGGTCTGGCCCAAACAAAGATGTACCTTGAAAAGGTAAGGAGAGCAATGCTTTCTTGGAAGCATTGTCAGCAGACCAGATCTTGAGCCAAAGAGCCCGTCTGGCAACCACAGACATGGTGGAAACCCTAGCCACTAAACGGATGTCATCAAATAAGGCAGCAGAAACATAGTGCTGTGCCTCAGAAATATTGGCAAGAAGGTGCAACATATCCAAAGTAGGAGCATCCTGACGGACAGCAAGAGTGAGCTGTTCAGTCCAGACCGCAATTGCCCGGTGCACCCATGCTGCTGCAAATGCTGGACACATGGCAGAACCAGCAGTGGCAAACATGGACTTGAGGGAGACCTCAAGTTTCTTGTCAGTCCAGTCCTTTAGAGCAGACGCACTCTCCTTGTGTTCTTGTTTTTGTTTTTGTGTATATATATATATATATATATATATATATATATATATAATGGCCATGAGTCACTCGTGTCAGAGCTACCAATGTGAGAAAAATGGTGTGGATTAACATACAATATGTGGTTGCTAGGAACACTAACCTAAACCTGCCACTTTCATTTTTGAAAATATCTGCATACACTAAAGTGGTCATAACCATTACATCTATTCAGGAAAGGTAGACAAACCATACCAGTTTGGAAAGAAGATAACCTACCACATGAAATGAGGGGTGACATTCCTTCATACTTCAAACATGATTTGCACAAATGCCTTCATACTTCAAGCATGATGTGTACAAATGTTTCCAAATGTTTGCCTGCGCGAAAATCGTTATAACTGTTACAGAAATGAAGAATAGGTAGACAAACCACACCATTTTGGAAAGAAGATTACCTACCACATAAAATTAGGGGTCACTTGCCTTTTACCTCCTAGGCTGGTGTGCACAACTGTTACCAGACGGTGGCATTATAGGAAACAATTGAGGCATTTTATATTTCTATCTCTTCAGAAATACAGATAGCATTGAAAATACATGGAATTTATTACTGTTATCAATGGCTGCTACTCCTTTAAGATAAATTCCACCCTGTTGGCAGACTGTACGGAAGCACAAAACTATGCCAACTACAATCTAACATGCATATACTTAAATGATTATAACAATGAGAAAAATGAAGAAAAGACAGGTAACTCATATAGTTTTGGAAAGTAGATAATTAGCGACACCAAGTGAGGTGTCACTTGTCTTTCTACCCCTAAGGTAGTATGCACAACTATTTCCAGAATGTGGTGCTACAGAAAAAAAAAACACTTCAAAGATACTAAAATGGGATTTCCTAGGAAACCTGCTGCCAGCCTAAGAAAAATGGTACCCCATTGTTGTGGATTGACATACCATTCTGGGTGCCAGGAGCGTGGCTACCAGTGGAACAAGGATGGAAAAGCAAACAGTGTATGTGTGATTCTATGGCTACCAGTAGAAACAAGCTAGAGGGTAAACTAGTGTATGTGTGTGGACCTATGACTGCTGATGCCCCCCAACAAGGTCTGAATAAAAAAGAATGGAAAAACATGAGTGTGTGCCACAGGGGGATCCAATGCATTGCAAAAGCACACTCATAGTTTTTTTTGGGGGGGTTTCCAAATTTTTTATTTAGACCTTATTAGGGGGCATCAGGATCCCTCCTGATGCCACCCCAATGAAAAAAAATTATTCTTTGTCTGCCACCGGGGAGTCCAATGCATTGCAATGGAATGCATTGAACCCCCTGTGGCACACAGAGGGTTCCTTTTTTTAATTATTACTTTCTATTCATACCTCATTGGGGGGGCATCAGGACCACTCTTGAATAAAAAATAATGAAACAAAAATGTGTGTGCACCAAAGGGTGTCCAATGCATTGCAAAGCACTGCATTGGACCCCCCCCCCATGGCACATGCAGCGTTTTTTTGAGGTGTTCTAATATTTTTTTCTTTAGGACTTGTTGGGGTGCATCAGGGCTACTCCTGATGCCACTCCAATAAGGTCTAAAAATAATAATGGAAAAAAAATCCTTTTTAAAAAAATCATTATTATGTTTTATTCATACCTTTGTTGTGTGTCAAGGGGGGTCCAATGCAGACCCCTCATCCCCACCCCCTGTGGCACACACTGGATTTTTTTTTCATTATTATTTATTCAGATTTTGTTGGGAGGGCATAGGGAGGGGTTCTGATGCCTCCCCAACAAGATATAAATAAAACATAATAATGATTTTTAAAAAAAGGATTTTTCTTTTTTTTTCATTATTATTTTTAGATCACATTGAGGTGGCATCAGAAGAAGCCCTGATGCACCTCAACAAGATCTAAATTAAAAAATATTGGCACCCCCCAAAAAAATGCATGTGTTTGGCCCACACACATTTTTATTTCATTATTTTTATTCAAACCAAGAGTGGTCCTGATGCCCCCCAATGAGGTATGAATAAAAAATAATAATAAAAAAAAGTTAATTTTTTTCTCTTTTGTAATCAGACCTCATTGAGGGAACTTCAGGACCCTTCCGCCCCCCAATGAGGTCTGATTAACATAAATGGCTCCCAAAATAAAGTAGTGTACTGGACATCCCTGTAGTACTCATAGGGTTATATTTTATTTTTATTTTTTTTCTATTTAGACCTCACTGGGGGACATCAAGACCCCTCCTGATGCCCCCCAATTATTTATATCCCAGCAAGAAGCTCCTGCTCTTCTTTTCTAACCCCAGTAAGAGTGAATGGGATCAAGCAAAGCTTTCTAACATCACTGGTCATGGTAACATTAGGAGACTTCCCCCGATCCCACCCAATCATACCCCGAGTTCTATAGAGACTTTAAAGAGACAGAAAGAGAAATAAATATGAGAACGCTCACATAACACTTTAAACAGCAGTAAAGGGAGCTCACTACCCTCTGCCAACGTGATTCACAGTCCCTCAACATCATCTCTAGGGATATGGGGAAACACAATAAAGAAGGGGTTACTGTACAGCAGTATGGGCAGCGTAGGTCGAAGAAAGGATCTCTCAGACGACAGAGTGCGCGGCTGGAGGGTGACTCTGTAGGTTGATGGGAGATGCTGAGGACCCTTGCAGAAGTGGGTAGGCAACACATGGTGAACTGTCTAGGGGCTCGATTTAAAGGCAGCCGTTAGCAAAAAAAATCACTAACGGGTGCGTTAAGTGTCATGTTGCAATTCAAAGATCCGTCTAAACAACAGCTAACGGCAGTTGCAGAATCCTTACGGCCGATACACTAACGTGCATTCAGACACATGGAACAACATAGCCCAGAGCTATTCAAAGGCTTGCGGTACTGCTAACGGCTGAAAAAAAGACACACCTAACGGCTAAAAGTTAAGACCCACTTTTTTTAGCCGTTAGACACTTAACGGCCAAAACAAAACACCCGTTACAGAGGAAAACACACCAAATGCTTACCGCACAACCATGTAAATGGGAAAATTAACCCGTGCAATGCCAAAACAACACAAAAACATGCACACACAACACAAATCACTACACAAACAACAACAACCAACACCACAGGGACAACAACACACAAAAACAACAACACAACATGGCACGGAACAATGGGGGTCATCACACAAAGCGGACACCTGCAAATACAAGCTCACCTGGGCAACATCAACACGCCACCTGCACCCCACAACTGCACGTCCGCAAATGGCACACACAGAACAAGCACAACACACCACATCTTATAACACACACACACCTGCTAACACTTACCTGGACAAAAACAACTCACCATTGGTCAGCACTCACCTCATCAACACACCTACACAACGCCCTAGCAAGTACTTAAAGGGACAACTCAACACACTCACTTGTGGCTTGTTTTCCACTCAGGGAGGGAGAGAGAGATAGAGATAGAGAGAGATAGAGAGAGATAGAGAGAGAGAGAGACAGATAGAGAGAGCAAACAGTATGTTGGGTTACATATTGTTGCGAAGGCTGCGGAGAAGGCGTGCAAGGGAGAGAGCTGGGGAACATCAGCAACCTCCAAGCACGCCTCATCAACAGCCTCCACCTGTTGCAAGTGAGGAGGCTCTGGCTCAGCAGCCACACAGGAGCCCATCCCCACCCGGAGGACACCTGCCTGCAGATGCACAGCTGCAGCAACAGGATGCTCCCCAGCTGCCACAGGGACCCCTGCAGCAGCCCAGGATGCATAGACGACCACCAAGGCCCAGGGTATACCGTCCAAGGGTCACTCTCTTTGGAATGACCGATGACGAGGTTATTGATCGCTACAGGTTGAGGCCACACAGCATCATAGCCCTGTATGAGGTCATCAAGGAGCAGGTGGATCCCATATGCACCCATAACCATGCTCTAACTGGCCTTCAAAAACTCCTGTGTGCCATACACTTCATGGCAAGTGGCGCCTTTCAGTCGACAGAGGGTTACGCATCTGGCATGTCCCAGGCCACATTCTCCAGGGTGCTGGCCCAGGTCTTGCCAGCCCTCAAAGCCAAGGCCAGTACCTACATACGTTTCCCCATCACCGATATGGAGTGGACACATCTGAAGCAGGGCTTCTATGCAAGGGGAGGCATGCCCAGGGTCATGGGTGCAATAGATTGCACCCATGTCCGTATCAAAGCACCAGCACGTCAGGGACATATGTTCCTGAACCGCAAAAACTTCCACTCCATGAATGTGCAGATGGTGTGTGACAGCAACCTGGCCATAATGAATGTCTGTGCGAAATTTCCCGGGAGCTGTCACGATTCACATATACTCAGAAATTCATCTGTGCAGAGGGATTTCGAAAATGGGACCTATACAGGCGGATGGCTTCTGGGTGAGATAACAGCACCAAATGACACCACATACACATGTGCTAGTACGTTCACCACAGAAAACAACATTTACACAATATGTGCTCCTTGTCACACCATGTCACTCACTTTCCACAGGTGATGCTGGCTATGGATGCAAGCCATGGCTCCTCACCCCGGTCGCCAATCCCCAAAACGATGCCCAGGAACGATATAACCAGGCTCATGCCAGAACACGGAATGCCATTGAGCGGACCTTCGGCCTCCTCAAGTCCCGATTCCGATGTCTGGACCACTCAGGGGGAGCATTGCAGTATGCACCAGGCAAGGTCTGCGACATCATCGTGGCATGTGCCATCCTACATAATATCGCGGTGGACACCAGACTTATCGACGATGTCCATCCCCCACCCAGACCTGAAGACCCTGTGGATATCGTTGAGTGTGAGGAAACCCCAACAGGGATGCAGACAAGGGACAGATTGATCAGGGATCACTTCTGCTGTGAGTATAATACATGTATGCACACAATCCATGCATACACACCCACCACAACACACATGTTCTGTTTCACCCCACAGGATCAGTGACACAGCCCTGTCACTGGCTGCAGTATGGACCACCAGCATCAACTATTCCGTGGACCAGTCAGATTGGGCCTAGAGATTCCGAATACACCTGACAACCTGTCGTCCATGTTGATACTGCTACCTCAAGGATATCATGCATGCCCCCCCTGGAAACCAAGGTACAACACTTTAACCTTGTTCAGCATATCCCACAGCTCCCTAGGCACCAACTAAAGTGTTCTGCTAGGATCAGACCCATAGCAACCATGGTACCCCTGTAGCAAGGGAGTCTCATCCAAGCCAATGCATCGGATAGAACTCTGTCACATAAGGGGTTCAGGGGGCATTCGTGGGGACATGGGACCAGTAGCTTGCTACAGTTGAATAAAGCAGCAGAGGGGTGGATCGACAGTAATAGTGTGTTACACAACATGGAGCTCATGAAATGTGGATCACATCTCCATGGACACCATGCTGCCCTGTGTGTGTGTATGTGTGTGCAGTGATATGTGCCCCAGAAAGAAATACACACATTAACAAATATGTCCTACTAGCTCCATGAACCAAACATATTTGGCCTGTCTCTGACAGTGGCAGCCCAAATATATTGTTTTCAGGAAGCTATTAGGACATATTTGTTGATGTGTGTAACCATGTCAGGGGCAAATATCCCTAAGGATGGTTAACATCCCCTTAGTTCCCCCCATGATGGTTCATAGACCAGTACACAACACATTACAAAGCAGTGGTTTGTGTAGACTTATGTAACGGGAAAGATTAAGAGGATCATGATGTTGTAGCTGTTGCATGACGATCACTTCGAGGGTGATGTTCCAAATCCTGTCCTCTTGTCCCACAGGCATCCATAGCACGATCCATCCTTGAACAGAGGAGTTTCCATATGACTGGACTGAAGTCTGGACAACACTTCCATGAAGCTGACCCCTTGGCGTTCCAAGTGATTGTGTTGGTGATGCAATGTTTGACCTGATGTTCACAGCAACCTCTACTGGAACATTCACATATGGACACAAATTTATGTGTGTACTAACATCCAGGTATCAGACCTGTACAGTAAGACTGCTCATACACAGATGCCAAACGATGTAGACAACACATGAGCAGTTCACTAGCATTTCTAATGTATTCCTATTTAGTTCAGATGTACCTTTTTGTGCTCATACAAGTGTTTAATGCATATTGGCTACATACACAAGAAACATCACTACTCAATCCGTGTCTGTATGAATGAATGTTGGATCAAACACCTGTCAATGTGGAACCGTACCCAAGGCTAGAGTATCCCTCATACAAAGGAAGGCATGATTTACATCACAGGAGTCCACTAGTTGCCTGACCATGAGTGGACTTTGTGATGTATACATGCAATGACATGATGGCAGTGATACACTGATGTGTGTTGTGAGTGATTAGCTGGTGATACAGGGGACACACTTCCACTGTGATGTGATGTCCATGGTTTGTGTGTTGCTCAATATAATCAATGTCCTGAGATTGCTGTAGGTTGTCATATCTCAGTACATGGGCTACATCAACAAAAACAACCATGTGGACAAGTGTTATTACTGGTGAAGTGTGTTATAACCTTAGTTAAACAACAACACAACTTAAAGGGATAGTAAACCCTGAAAATAAGTTTATTTCACATTGTAGCCCTTTAAAAACCATGAAAAATGATATCAGTCTTATCTACCAAACATATATGATTTGGGATATAAGACTTATATCATTTTACATGTTTTTTTAAGGGCTACAATATAGAATGAACTTATTTTCAAGGTTTACTATCCCTTTAATACATAAGCCAATGCTCAGCCTAAGGTTCCAATGTGCGTGCTACACAATGAAATCTTAGGAAGATTTTTGGGTTATGCAGTAAGTTAGGCTGTGATTCAAACTCCTGTTGTGCAACTGACTTGCTGGAGAACACAATGCTCACCCTAGGATCACAATGTGTAACACACACATTGAGATCCTAGGGTGTACATTGTGTTCCCCAGTATGTCAGCTGCACAATAGAATTTTGATTTAAAGACCATATTGATGCATGTTCAATCTGTCCTGCTTGTTATTTCCCTGCTAAGTCGCATAGCTGTTAGTTTGGTTTTCCCCTCAAACACAACAATTGATGCAGACGAATGTTCAGTGTTGCACCAGTTGTTGTGCTAAGGGGTATGTTCTGATCAAATCTGACACACATCATGGCCATGTAACACTGTTGTGTTATATGGCTACAGGGATGGGTTGCCAGGTGAATTTGGACAACGGTGTGGGTGTGTGTGAACCCATGTTGTAACATCACACAAACATTTCCCCCAGGCAGGAGTTGAGTTCACTGCATTGTTTGGCAATGCATTGGAGACAACCCTGCCACCCAATCTATAAGTGATTACACAGCAGATCAGACAGGATTCAAAAGCACAATTTTCATTTATTGAGGGGGCAGATGACAGGTTGGGCCTTTCATTTCTTTTTTTTTGGGGGGGGGGCCTTAGACTTGGTGCCAGAGGTGGATGCCCTGGCTGATTGCCTTGTCACCCTCTGTCCCCTAGGTGTGGCTTCTGGGGTAACACTGGAAGGGGTGGTGGGTGCAGTGGACCCCTCTGTGGAACGCAGGTTCTCCCTCTCCATCCTCAGGTTCTCCCTGCGGTTAATCTCTCGCAACTCCACAAGCACCTGTGCAAACATGTCCATCATCCCCGTATGTATCTGGTGGAGTTGTGTGTTCCCCCTGGCAACCTCTGACTCCAGAGCTTGGATTCTGGTCTCCAACCTGTTCGTGTTCCTCCGGGATTCCCTCCGGTTCCTCGTGAGGTTGTCGTTGGTGGCGTGGGTTGCCCGGAGCTGTCCTCTTTGAAGGGCCATGCACTCAGCCTCCAGATCTGGGGTGCGTTGACTGCTGGAGATGGGAGTGGCCGGTGACACATGTGCTGTTTCCCCAGCTTCAGCTGTCTCCTCAGCCTCTGTTTCCCCAGCTTCAGCTGTCTCCTCAGCCTCTGTTTCCCCAGCTTCAGCTGTCTCCTCAGCCTCTGCTTCAACAGGTTCAGCTGTCTCCTCAGCCTCTATCTCCCCAGCCTCTGCTGTCTCCTCTGCTGGTACTGGGTGTGCTGTGGCTGCTACTGCTGTTTGTGTCGGTGGAGTGGCTTGCACAGACGGTGTGTGGGTGCCCACCACATCAAGGGACCCACTGCTGCCCACTGATGTCTGTGCTGGTTGAGGTGGTGGGGTGAACAAGTCCCTTGGCTGAGGGCGCTGGGGCTCCCCAATCAGGCCCAGGTGTTGGTAGTCAAGTGGCCAAGGGTCATACCTTGGCCAGTGGTAGGTGCTTGGCCCCCACCTGGGATCATACCTGGGGCCATGCTGGGGAGCCATCCAGGAGGGTAGATCCATCTCGGTGGAATATGGCCCATATTGGCTGGTGGCCACATTCCCGGGCAGCCATTGCCTCCCTGGTGGTGGTGGTGCTGCTGCTGGAGGGTAATAGCTCCCGGTGCTAGTGGGATGCATCCATCTCTCCCCCTGAATCCAGCCGCTGTACATTTGTCGAGCATCCTGTGGTGGGGCAGCCAGTTGAGAGGCAGGCAGTTGAGAGGCAGGCAGTTGAGAGGCAGGCAGTTGAGAGGCAGCCAGTTGAGAGGCAGGCAGTTGAGAGGCAGGCAGTTGAGAGGCAGCCAGTTGAGAGGCAGGCAGTTGAGAGGCAGCCAGTTGAGAGGCAGGCAGTTGAGAGGCAGGCAGTTGAGAGGCAGCCAGCTGAGAGGCAGGCAGTTGAGAGGCAGGCAGTGGTGATGCAGCCAGTTGGGGAGGAGGTGTGGTGGTTGTAGACGCTTCCCAGTGGCTAGTCCCCTCCTCTGTATCCTCCTCACTGGGTGGTGTGGTCGGCTCCTCCACGGGCTCCTGCTGCGATGGAGGCCCATAAGCTGTGTGGAGAATTGAGATTGTGTGATTAGTAAACGTAGCCATGATGGGATTAATGGGATACTAATACATGAAATGCAGAAAGGGAAATATATGTTTTGTGGTTTATCACCCTGAGTGAAACAAGGGTACTCCCACTGCTGGAGGAGGTTTTTGTTCAAAAAGTCTCCCAGCTCAGAGTAAAATTGCTTTGGTGCTATATCCCAGTGGCCTGAAGTTGTACATTGGCACTGTTGCTACATTATCCTATGAGAATTTATTGCGTCTGGACGTAAGCTGTCCATAGGATGGTCTAGCAACATCGCCATTTTAGAGTTCCAGGCCACTGTGATATTGCCGCTGGAGTAGTCAACTATGAGCTGTGCTACATTTTGAATGAAACACCTTTGAGCAGTGGGAATACCCTTGTTTTGCTCGGGGGATGAACCCTGCAATATATTTTTCTTTTCACATGTTAGGTATTACTATCCCTTTAACGGAATAGCAATGGTTAATTTCACCATGATGTAATATTGTAGGCATTGTAAGAGATAGATGTGGATCGATGTTAGTCCTATCCCTCCAACCCACATGGTTAGACAGATATTGCTCTATTTGACAGTCATTTTGACATGTTTGACAGTCATTTCACCACACAGAGGCTCTTCAGCAGAGCCTAAATTGCCCCATTCAGAGATGTAAACCTCATTGGAATGGTGAACAGAGTGTGCTTGCAAACCTGGCACACTTTGTTGACCATCTCAAAGATGTCTCCATCTCTGAATGGGGCAATTTAGGCTCTGCTGAAGAGCCTCCGTGTGTTCTAATGACTGGAATCTCCAGCTGTCAAATAGAGCGATATCTGTCTAACCATGAGGGTTGGCGGGATAGGACTAACATGGATCCACATGTTGGTGAAATTAACAATTGCTATGCTATTACAGTTACATACAAGGAGAAATGGTCATATATGCATGTGGATGTGTACCTTTCATATGGATATGAATATATCCTTTCCAGATATGAAGCCAGAGATCATTTCAGTAGGTGTGATTGCCTTACTGGCTATATATGTGCACCCATCAAAATATACATTGGATTGATATGATGGATATGAGCATACCTCGTATATCCCATCTACGTAGAGTGGGATATACTAGGTATGTGTATTTGGATGGTATCAATGTAAGTTAGTTTCTGATGGATGCACATATCTGGCCAGTAGGGCAATCACAGGCAGTGAGATGATCTCTGGGTTCACATCGTGTTGGGACATATTTTGAGCCATTTGAAAGGTACATATCTGACCATTTTCTTTGTGTGCATATCTTTGTTTGAACAGATGTGCAGTGGGAATCAAGTGTTATTCAACCTTATCTTCTTAGCTGATCCCGTCCAATTCACAATTTTTCATTACTTGACAGGTGACTCTCTGGTTGTCAGGATCATATCCTATGCATTTCATTGTAGGGCATGGGATACCACCCTGGCAATCAGAGATTGATGAACTGGACAGGATCCTGTCCATGTCGTGTGTTCCAGTTGAATCCTGAAGGGCAACAATCACGCCAGTAGTGAGGGATATCTCTGATTGAGGCCTGTTTTTCTTTGAGTATGAGCCCATCCATCCTTCTGAGTGAGGCAACCATACTCAATCCGAGATATCTAACATTCATGGCCTGTTGGTGACCAAGGTACAATGGATGATATTTGTTTCCCATGTGTATCCTGCAAACAGTGTCTGGTGTACCATCCATCCATGGCATCAGCACCCCTGAGGATCCATGTGGGAATCAGATGTGAGATATGTCATTTGAAGTTAGGGTAAATGATTGCAGACACAACACCAAGGCCTACTTTTTCCCCCTTTAATTCTGGGGTATTGTTTGAGGCCTGTGTGTTGCACATACAAGCAGTTATTCTCAGTGCCACTGTGATGTGTGACCTGCTCCATCCTTTTTGTGATTCAGTAAGCGGTGTTGTTGACATGATGGAGTGTACATAATGCTGACTTCTCCAGTGATCTCATTTCCCCATTTCCAGTGTTTTCTATGGAGTGTATACGATGGGACCTTAGCAACTTGATTCATGTTATTGCATATTCTCCATAGGCTAACACTGGTATTGGTGAAATGAGGATGTGTGAGGGTGAATTTCTCTCCACCATGTGTTTGTCACCGCTTAGTGAATGTCCCCTGTGTAGCATGTGATCGTTGGCCTATTGACTTGATTGTTGTCTGGTTAACCCTTTGAGTCCCAGAGGGGTTGCCAAAGCATTGTTGATCGATGCATTGATGATCCCTCTAGCACTCAAGGGGTTAAGTGCTGACATCCCAGCGGGGACATGGGTGACATTGTGTGTGAACAGTGATGACAGTCGACATTTGGAACTGCATGGTTTGTGTACTGTGTGTGATGAGCACAGCGACAGGAGGGTTGAAGTAGGACTTGGACAGGTTTGTTCCAAGTTGGACCTTGATATTTGTCCTTGTGTTGTGTCCTGTTTTTAACCCTCAGGGTGCTGTGTTGGTGCAGTTGTGTGCATGAATGATGGACATGTGTTGAGGTGTGAGTGTGTGTGCAGCTGGTGTTGGTTACTGTAGTGTGTTGTTCTGTAGTGTTGCACTTACCGGTAGTGTGGAGGGTCCTCTCATCCCCAGTGTCAGCTCCTCCAACAACCCCCTCGATCAGGGTTGGGGACATATTCTGGCGCACCATCTCCTCCCAGCCGCAGAAGGTGATAGGGACAGGTGGGCCACCTCCAGTGCCTCGGGCGTGCTTGGCGAGTTCGGAGAGCTTGGTCTTGACCACCCTCCGGCAGTCGCCCCATCGCTTCTTGATGGACTCCACGTCCCGTCTGCATGGAGCCACCGCGTTGACCCGGCTGCAGATCTGGTTCCAGGCTGCTTTCCTCCTCGCTGACAGGCCAGGGACCTTCGCTGTCGGGTGGAGAACACTCTGCCTCTCCAGGACAGCTTCCACAAGAGCCGTGTTCTCCTCCTCTGTATACTTTGGGTCTCTGATCCTGGCCTCATCAGCTCCGGCATGGGATGACTCAGAGCCGGAGTGCCCTGCCTGGTCTGACCCTGACTGTGTGGGGTGCTCCCCAGCAACTACCCCTCGTCCCACTGCAGGTTCTGTCCCTGTCCTGCGTGTTCCTGCTCTTGTGGGCCGGGTCCCCCTCCGCCCTGCGGATCTCCCTCTCCCACCCCTGCTCTGCTGAGGGATCCCCTCCTGATCTTCCTCCTCCTCCACTACTCTCCCCATCCCTCTCTCCTGTCCTCCTCTCCTCGCCATCATTCACCCAGTCACACCCAGGCACTCCCACAGGCCCTCACAGACACACTCGATCCAGTCACTCTCTGTCACACACTTTCACTCCCAGATTCACACTGTCAAAAATAAAAGTAAAATGTGTGAGGTGTTATAAAATAAAAGGACTATGTGTATGTATGTATGTGTATGTGTTTGTATGTGTGTATGTAATATGTGCAAAGGTGTGCTATGTGTCGTATTCTGTGCAATGCTCTCCTCTCTCCAAACTCCAAAACTCCTCTACCTCCAATGAACGCTCCTGTCTCCCTCTCTCTGATCACTATCCTCCGCTCCTGGGTCCTGATATCTGGCTCTGAAGAACTCGATAACAGACAGTGTGTGGCGGTTATTTTTGGGTATATATAGGTGTATTTGAAGTTATTTGATACATTGGGGCTTTGGGATTGGATGTGTGTTTGAATTTGTTTTGGCATCAATCATGGTTGCTTGACAACGGCAGCCGTTATGTTACATGTTGTTTGGAGCTCAGTTATCGTGTGATTTGTCCGCCCGTTGTGCATTAACATGAGCGACAACGGGTTTTGTGTTACGTGTTTTTTGTGTGCCTACGCTCGATAGCTATTCTCGTAGAGTAGCTATTGAATCTGCCGTAACTCCTGTATTATTTGCGAGCGATGTGCCTTTTTCACTTAGCGGCTGGTTTAACGGTTGCCTTTAAATCTAGGCCATAGTCTACTCCTGATCAAGATAGACTCAGTTAGATCACTAGTCGAAGACCGACTGGCCATCAGTAATGGAGGTCTGTGAGTAATGGAGCTATCAGATGAACATTAGGTTGAAGATCTACCAGCAGTCATAGAAACTCTAAGAATCATATGGAATACCCAGTTGAGGACCAGATGGCAGTCAAAGAGTCTAGAGTAGTCAGATGATTCAATAGTCAAGCACTATCTGTCTGTCTCCAGGAAGCTACGACCACTGAAACGGTTGACACAAGCAGTAGCGCCTTAACTCAGCAGTTGACATGGGTCAGAGCAGGAACAATGACAGCAGAGGGTGGCATCTATCTGACCGACCATTGAGGAGAAGTTTGGCCAAGACGGAGATCAAAAGAAAAAGAAGGGAGACAGCGTACAAAAGATCAAAGGGTAGCGAGTAGTGTATTCGATCAAAACCCCCAAATCTATGTGAACTATCTGAACACAAAATATAAAACCAAATTTGTGGGTAAAATATATAAAATATACATAAAATGCCATAAATTATGGCTAATAGTGCAAATAAGATATAAAGTATCACAACATAAAAGGAATTAAAAACAATAATAATAATAATGAACAATTACATTTTTGAACTTTGATCTTGATGAAGGGGCAGAGGGCACCCAGAAATGTGTCGAATATAGAGCAAGACTAGAGCATTAACTGATTATTCAGCTCAGAGAAGGGGGAGAATGATATCCAACCACCAGCAAACCAAGCAGTGATTTAACATCATTCCACCTTTTTGGTGTCTGCAGACTGAAACGAACAGCCGGACAACGGAACATCCAGCATTTTGCCAGTATCCATCTTGATGTGCACAGTGTGTTAACAGTTATGAAGTGATATTTGGCAAGAAAGGACCCTGCAATTCAAAATTCAATACATATAGACATAGATAAATTTATACGTAAGTTGCAATTAAAAATTAAAAATAATTTTTAAATAGGAATAACACAATGCAGGTTACTACAGTAGATAGATATGTCCATACAGATTGTAATATATATGGATACTTCTAAAAACCTGGTTTTAGATGATTTAGAAAAATTGGAACTGGAAAAAAAACAAATTATAATATTCCTAAGAAAGAAAGAGAAGCATTAAAGGAACTCAAGAAAAATAAAGATTTAATTATCAAACCAGAGGATAAGGGGGGTATCATTTTAATGTATAATGAGCAATATGTGGGTGAAATGATGAAACAAGTGAAATATATTAATACATACAATAAGAAACTACCCAGAGATCCTATACAAAAATATAAAAAAGAGTTGAATAAATTATTGGAAAAAGGGAAAGCGACAGAGATATTAAATGAAAGAGAATTTAAATTTTTGAATAAGAATCCCTGTATTTTATGTCTTGCGAAAAATTCAGAAAGTCCTAAAGAATCCGCCAGGGAGACCCATAGTGTCAGGGATTCAATTCTACAAAATATTTTGTAGCGCTACCCTCTTACCTGACAGATAATGGTTCAGTTATATGCACATTAGATACAGTCCAATGGGAACCAGATTATTTTTTAGTAACAAGTGATGTCACATCACTGTACTCCATTATTCAACATGAAGTGGGGATGGAAAGGGTAAAGATAATGTTTAAAGAAAAATTAAATTTCAAATGAACAAATCTATTTTATACTCAAATGTATTAAATTTATTTTAAGAAAAAATTATTTTTGGTTGGAAGGGGATGTTTACTTACAAAGTCTTGGCACAGAGATGGGGAGTAAGGTTGCCCCTAGCTATGCCAATATTTTTATGATGGGTTTTGAATAGGGGTGAGCGAAAACTCTCACTGCGTTCCTGCGAGAAATTCTGCAAAAACCACACTGTTGTCCTCTTTTCCACAGGAAAATCCACTTTTAAAATCAGAGATTACAATCTCATTTTTTGCCCATTGGCCAAAACTGTTTGCCTTTTTTTCAATGGCTAGAAAATTTCCTCCCATATCTATTCCTGACTACTCTTTTGTTTGCTATTTGTTCCTGCAATAATCCAGTCTTGTTCCAGTCCATGGTATTGTTTGCTGCCTATTCCTTCATTGTACCACTGCAGCTGAACCAATCTTGTTGCAGAACCGGTCATGTCCCTGACCACAGTATTGTTAGCTGTTTGTTCCTGCATTGAGCCAGTGTTGCTGAACAAATCCACTGCTGCCTGTTCCTACATGATCCACTTTAGCTGAACCAGCCCTTCTCTTAAGCCAGTTCTGTTGTTGAATGAGTCCAATTCCTATGCACAGCATTATTTGCTGCTTGCTCCTGTATACATCTGCACTTACTGAACTGAACCCGCAGAGGCGTATCTAGAAACCTCCAGGCCCTGGTGTGAAATTCCCATGGGGTCCACCGGCCCCATGCCCTCTCCTGTATATCACTGCCCCCATTCCCCCTCCTATATACATTACTGCCCCCCATGCCCTCTCCTGTATATTACTGCTCATGCCCCCATGCTCTCTCCTGTATATTACTGCCCATGCCCTCTCCTGTATATTACTTCCAGTGCTCCCCATGCCCTCTCCTGTATATATCACAGTATATATCACAGTACTGTACAGGTTGGCTCCAGAAAACAGAAACATAAAAGGTTGCAATTAAACTTTTAAATAAATAAGCAATCACTGGGGACCAGTGCAACACCACCCCAAGTATTTTGCTCCTTGCCCCTCTAGTTCTTGTGGATGTATTGGAGTACAGCTGTGTATGGATGGTATACACAGCATGTAAAGCTGAACCCACTAGAAAGGAGCACTATGCCTATTTGAGAGATCAATTGGAAAGTCTGACTCTAGACAAGTAAAGATTTCTAAAAATGCACACTTAACCTGTCAGTCTTCATCATCTGACTAGTAGAGTAAAAATTATACCTTTATTGACTGAGTGGCTTTGGATGCAAGCTTTCAAGACAACTAGGGGCTCGATCCAATTCCTGTGGGGCAAAAATGAACTCAGAACTGTACACACACAGTGGTACCATCAGAATTCAATTGCCCTATCAACATGAACCACGATGAGTACTGGGATACAGGGTTTTTTCATCCAATAACTCATGCTAAATAGCCTGAGAAATGGAAACATCAAAGGAAACCGCTAAAGCTTGGTGTTTGACGCACAGTCAGCCTCCCAAACACTAACCCTCCCCTTGGCTCTACACTAAACCTAACATTAATAATGAAGTGGACACATACTAGCTCTAACACTATCCTAACTGGTGACAATTTAAGCCTAAGATAGACAGTGCACATTGACACTACATTGTTACCTTTAGCAAGTGATCAATGACTTCAGCAGTTCAGTACTTATAGACAATTTAATGAATCTTTGATCGATACTTGGTGCTTTTTTAAATAAATGTATATATGAAATAGTTCTGTCCATATATAATCTCAGGCCAGTGGAAAACATTTTATACACATAGTAAAAACTGATATACAAGTTATGCAGGATTGCTTTTATCTGATTGTTTCCCATAGTAATGGAAAGTCAGGTTAGACCTGATCAATCCAGTGAATTACTACAGTACATTACTTCTGTGAAATTGGAAATGCTATCTACAATATCATTGTGCAGTTTATGTTATTCCAACTGGAGGGCACACAGTGGCTACCGAATGTGATGCCTGTTATTGGATTTTGCTTTAATATATGAACATATACTCTACTGTCATGAACTTTGAATCAGTAGATCATGTTCCCACAAATGAAACCAGCAATCAGAGATGTGATAAGCAGTATAACAAGAACTTTTTTTTTATTTTTATGGAAAAGGAAACTAAGTGCCGTATGCAAAATGAAAAGATGAACAATTCTGAAATATAGCATGTGCACTGAAGGAGCAGAAGCACCCATACAAATGTTTCCAGGGGTAGGGCAAAGCTATAATATGGCCCCCAGTCCAGCTCACACAGCTCCTATGTTTATAAGTAGCAGGCAAGTGTAGCAAGGGGGAGGACAAGTGCCCCCTTTTGCCCCCCTCCTGACACCCATGCATTGCAATGTGTTGGACCCCTCATGGCACATAGACTGTTATTTTTTTTTTATTTTATTTTTTTTTTTATTCTGATCTCATTGGGGATCATTAGAACCTCTCCTAATACCCCCCAAATTAAGTTTGT
This sequence comes from Rhinophrynus dorsalis, assembly GCA_037306005.1. NCBI lineage: Eukaryota > Metazoa > Chordata > Amphibia > Anura > Rhinophrynidae > Rhinophrynus > Rhinophrynus dorsalis. The sequence goes on along the minus strand of CM074718.1, from coordinate 364,128,150 downwards.
ATACAAAATAATGACAAGAATATATACTAACAATCCTTTGTGTGCCTCAGGAGACTCCAACTCAGTACAAAGCAAGGCACTGGACCCCCCCCCACACCCTGTGGCACAGGGTTAATTTTTTTTAAATTATTTTTTTTATTATCCCTTTGAGTGCCAGAGGGATACACAACACATTGCTTTGTTGGGCTCCCCAAGAGAGTCTGCATACAAATGTAATCCTGTGTGTGTCACGGGGGATGGGGGACAGCACATTGCAAATCAATGTATTGGCCCCCATCTGTGGCACATTACATTTTATTCAGACCTCCTTGTGGGGCATCAGGACCTCTCCTGATGTCCCCCCAAAGAGATCTTCATACAATACTAATGAAAAAAAAATGAATCATGTGTGTGCCACAGGAATGTCCTGCACATTCCAAAACAATGCATTTGAAGTTCCTATGGCACATGCAGTTTTTTTTATTTTTTATTTTAATTATTTTCATCAGATGCTGATAACCCACCCCAAGCTACTGATCTCCCATCCGATCACGCTGGGAGATCAATAATGGCAATGCAGTACAGCAACATGCTCTCCTGCTTCACACCTACCCCACCTGGTAGGAGTGGACAGGATCGGGGAAAGGCTTCTAACATGATCAAGTCAGTGAACACATGGGGAGGGTTTCCCCAATCCTGTCAACTCCTACCCCGAAATTTGGATAGGAGAGAAGCAGGAGAGCAGATTGTGCTCCTGGGTTGCCAATATTGGTTTTCCAGCATGATTGGCTGGAAAATAAATAGCTGGGATGGCATAAGGAGGGGTCTGATGGCCCACAAAGAAGTCTGAAAATGTTTTAATTAAAAACATGGGAGGGGGAGAGGGGGAGAGTCCATCTACATGCCAACGTGCCATACATAAGCTTGGCCGTGGGGGTGCACAAGGCCAAGCCTGTGTCACACATGTGGTTGCCACTCTAGTAGCAAGATGGGGCTTTTAACCACTTGAATAATAAAAACTAATGTTGTGGAGACTTTCTAGCATTCAAAAGCCCATTTCTAGTGCAATTTTTTGGTTCCAGAACTGCACATCTCAACATTTCTGAATAGGTCAATGTGTGATATCCTGGGCTGCATGTCAGATGCAATTTTGGTCATTGGAGGTGAACATTGGATACATAAAACTGGAAACAGGAAACACAGCTGCAACTCCTTGAAAACTAGTGATGGTTGCTAGAGTTCCAGCAATGAATTTATGCATTGTGGCCTATGGTGCTTCCATGCAAACTGCTCAGGTGGGTGATTGGTTCATTGGATTGTTTCCATGCTTTTTCCAAGTGAGTCCCAGTTAGTCAGAGAATGCTGGAGCCTAAATGTGCTGGAACTGGCCAGCAGATTTAAAGTCTGATCAGCATGGAATGTCTTAGACATTGGGAATCCAGCACAGTGGCAGTGCTCTTGCATTGGTATCACCCATATAAACAAAGTCTTATGAAGTACTGTTTTATTGCTGTGAAATGCATTAGGATTTTCTCTTGCATGCAAACAAAGATGGAAAAAGTTGCATTGAACAGTCCTTTTGTAATGAAAGTGCCAATTAATTTCATATAATCTCTCTCTATATATATATATGTATATATATATATATATATATATATATATATATATATATATATATACACACACACACACATATAACTGAAGAAACTCTGCTTCAGTCCTTTGTGTCTTGTATTGTGATATTTGCAAGTTTTATTAGTTTATAAATTTAACTAACCTGAGCAAGATCACCTTACATCTCCCTTTGTTTACTAACAACATTATGCTCCTTTCTTCTCAACAATTTTATGGATTTGCCAATTGGCCTATTAGTTAAATGCAGATTGGATTGGTGAGTTGGAAGAATACTGATGTGCCCAACAGGAGGCTAGTTTGCATTGTAAGCAGGAGTTATGCTAATTTCCAGATGTGTTATTGGCTTTCTATTGGATAAATTATGTTCTGTCAGGTGCACTGGATGTAATAGCCTATGAGTAATTGCCATTGTTATTTCTGCACCCCCCCCCTTCTTTGTCTGTCTTTGACAGACATCTGATTTTAAATGTTGCCAATAAAAAAGGTTTAATATATTGAAAACTGAAGCAGAGTTTGTTCAGTTTTTCTCTTATACTCTAAGAATCATACACAAAGTAGGGGAGAGGTAGAAAATCCTAAAGTCTCATTTAAAAGGGGCTTTTAACCAGTTAATGCTAGAGAGAATTGTAGAATTAAGGGGGTTTAAAGCCCCAAGTCAAATGCAATATGTTTTGTACCCTATGGTGGATTTGGTGTGCTGAAAATCTGTTCTTCTTTTCTTTGTACGAGTGACCCTAAGGGCTAACCAAGGGTTAGACAGCCTCTGGCTCTCCAGCTGTTTTTAGCTGCTACTCCTGTCATCTCAACCAGACAATGATTGTTTGGGGATGATGGGAGTTGTTGTCTCTACCATCTGGAGAAACCAAGGTTTTGCTTATCGCTGGAGTGAACAAAAACAGATGTGAAAGTACTGTCACAGGCCGAAATTCTTAGCTAAGATGAACTATTGCTATCTAATGAAGAATATAATAGAAAACATAAAAAGAAAAAGAAGAAAAAACAGAATAAGACCTATACAGGCACTCAACCTTCATATCTTAATAATTACCACCATATATAGATATATAACATATATTTATTAATAACATATCAAAATGAAAATATAGAAAAAATGAATCAAAACATGATGACCCCTAGATCCAAATGATGTACATAGTGTCTGCACCGGACAGACACAACCCAGCTTATGTCTGCCCTCCCCCCATAAAAACAATAATAATATTAATACACTGGCACCAGTGAATAGGGCTCGGCCCAAAAAGTAATAAAAAGGCATGAAAAAGTCACTGATGTTAGAGTAAGTAATGGAGGATGGATGAAGAAATAATTAAATGATAAATCATGTTTGTGCTGTGCAGCTATTACACATATAAAATCCAATTCTGTAAAATAAAGCACCACAATCCTGGATTGTCCATAGCGGACAAATAAAAATTCCCAAAATCTCATTGAGGTAAATGTCATTGTAATCCCTTGAATGTTGAGGTCTCCAAATAATTGAAAAGCAATGGATTAGAAACGTATATAAAACTTAAGGAGTTAAAAAAGGAGTTAAAAAGTCATTGAGAATTTGTATTTCCATTGAAACAGTTGACTGAACTGCATCGCTTCAACTTATTCAATTACACTTATAGGGTCTTAAGCAGAAAACAAAGTTGAACAATTCTGGACAATGCCAACTGGGCAATTGGTCATTTTCTTCAAGAGTGCCTTGCATGCATAATCAACTTTTAAAAAATGTTTAATTCATTGAATATTGTTGCAAGCTGTTTTCTTCGAGAGTACTTCATGACCACAGTAGACACATTTGTGATCTATAGTGATTTGTTTAGATTAGAAATATCCTGCACAAGCCAAGTCTTCCCTTATCAACTCCACTTTTTTTAACACAACTTAGTCAGATTCAAACACGAATTTCACAAAAATCTCTTCAGTAACAGCTAGTTCTATTAGAGAATGGGCCTGGCTCTAGGTTCAGGGTCTCTGCAAAAAAGCTCACTGCAACAAACAAGTAAAATATATCATACATATATGAATACATGTCAACATTCAAGTTTTACATAGAGGGACACATTTATTTAAGGCGTTACTGGAAAAAGTAGTATTTTTGATCAAATTGCAACACACAAAGGGAAATATCCACAAAAAGAAGTGGAATAATTCTGTGGTAAACCAATGCATTATAGGGGATAGAGTATTTTGTAGTGGATGAATTCTAGGACTTGTTGTTTGACGCAAACCCAACGAAAACATTGTTTTGTTACAGGAGTTTGACTTATGTTAGGACCAAGCCCTGAGGAAACATTGATTTTAGGAGTTAGACTTTTTATGTACAAGCCTTGAGTAAACATTGATTTGTAGGGCTTAGACTTTTTAGGCCCAAGCCCTGCGGAAACATTGATTTGTAGGACATTTGCTTGTTAACATCACAAGCCCTGAGGAATCAGAGATAATTTTTATCAATTCAGCTGTTAGCGTCACAAGGCCTGAGGAATCACAGATTATTTTTATAAATTTGGCTTGTTAGCATCACAAGCCCTGAGGATTCAGAGATAATTTTTATCAATTCAGCTTGTTTGTATCACAAGCTCTGAGGAATTAGTGATTTGTATGACTTTTTTGTAGGCCTCTGGTTTGTGTGACAAGGAACAAGCCCTGAGAAAAAAATGCCCTACTGACCTCGTGCAAGCAGGTCAGGTTATGGTGACCACTGTCCATTGTAAAATGCCCCTGTGTCATTGTGGAATTTATGACTGCTGTTCTTGCTGCTGCTGAATTGATTAAACATCAGTATAATTAGGCAGCACAAAGGGAATGGGATCAACAACAGCAGTAATATGAGTTATGGATGATCATAGTTACACTTGCCACTACTAGCTCTAGTGATGTGCCTGAGGCTATAGCAGCACCACAACTAGCTCTCACCATTTCAGGTATACATGGAGAAAAGAATAATGCTTCCCCACCTGCCTCTCCTCCAAAATCCTGGGTGTGTTGTGGAATATAATTTCCTTGAGAGCAGGAAGAAACTGTGCCACTCATCAGCAACTGCATTGTGCACAGAGTGTGTGTGGTAAATAAGAGAAGGACAAAGGGCACATCTGCACTCACATCAAACACCTGGAATAACTGTAACCAAACACCATAATGCCTAAGGTCCTCAATGTGAAATCATCCCACCAGAAACCAAGTACTGCTGCTGTCTCTATGACCTTGTCCACTCCCCTGCTAAGGACATGTGACAATTTGCAGTTTAATAATAATGATTACCCATCCCTGCCACCATCTTAGTGTATTTTGCAGCATGGAATCTCCTCAGATGCTGCTTGATGCCCTGTTTGCAATTATTTTCCACGACACTACCATGTGTGGTCAATGCACAGAACAATGTGCAATGGATGGACATGAACTGCCACATCCTGACATCTATTGAATGACTTTCAGGTGGTGGTAGAGGTAAAGATTATCTAGGTGGATCACCAGAAGATGTACTTACATCTTCCCACATCCAGACCATAGAGCAAGAAGGTGATGACGAGCTAGGTGTTTCATTGCCCTCGACTTTCAGCCTCTGGCTGGGTTCCTAGTTTTTTAATTTAAGTCTCGCCTCCTGTTGTCTTTGGGGAGAGTCCAATGGTACAGCAACAGTGGTGCCTGATTTCTTTGGTGGGGATTGGCTTTAACATGCTTTACATAAATGTCATGGTATCTGTGTGTCATGTGTGTGATGAGGGCAGTTGTGCCAAGGTGCATTCCCTCCTTTCCCCTTTTCATTGAATTATCACAAATTGTGCACAGTGCTGTTGCTGATGATTGCACTGTGCCTGCCCCAAGAGAAAAATAGTCCCACACCCATGACTTCAGGGGGGAGGGGAAACATGAAGATGAATGGCCTCTTTCTTCTTCTCCTCCACATCCCCCTTCACTGGCTGGGGCAGAGAGAATTATGTTGTTGCTACTGCTTCAGAATCAACACTGCAACTAGGACCAGGAGTGTTGCTGCTGGCAAGTAGAACCTGTCCTTGTCCCACATCACAGGACTCCATTCACACTGTGTCCATTTTGGTCTGCGGCACACTAGCCTGCTTCTCAGCATCCTGCTGCCCTTACATCTCAGCAGCAGCAGTAATTACAGCAGCAGCAAATTCGGCAAATTCCAAAATCTCACTGCTGTTGGTGGTGATGCCCATCCCCATCCCTGTCTCTCATTCCTTCTTGGTTTTGGCCAAAAAGACAATTAATGTGTCTTCCACCCCAGCTTCTCCACCATCATCATCACCACCACCAGTCCCTTTTTCTGTTGCTGCTCTATTACAGACGTCTAACCTGTTGGAGGTGATGATAAATGTGACAGTCATATTTACCAGCTCTTTAGCTAAAGAAGGCAGACTGGCAAAACTAGCAGCAGGCACACGCAGCTGATCAGTACTCATGGTGGTGGTGTTATTATTACTTCTTGGCAACACAACTAATCAGTACCACACGGGGATGATGGACATGTTTGGCCAGGTGCTGGTAGAGTTGAGGGACTACAACTGTAGGGAGAACATGCATGTAGAGAGAGAGCTGCGGTCCACAGAGGGGTCAACTGCACCCACCACTCACTCCAGTGTTACCTCTGAAGCCACACCTAGGGGTCAAAGGGTGACCAGGAAATCAGCCAAGGCATCCACCTCTTGCACCCAGTCCAAGGTCCCCCCAAGAAAAAAAAATAAACTGCCCAAGTTGTTCTTTTTCCTCTCAATAAAAGTAACTTTGCTTTTGAATCCTGTCTGATATGCTTTGTGTTTAGTGATGATGCAGTGAACACAACTTCTGCCTAGGTAACATGTTTGTGGGATTTTACAACATGAGTTCACACACACACTGTTGTACAAATTCAACTGGCAATCCATCCCTGGAGCCATATAACATGACAGTGTTATATGGCCATGTTGTGGGTTGAATTTGAACAAAACATACCCCCAGCACAATAACTGGTGCAACATTTGTCTGCATCAATTGTTGTATTTAATGGGTTAAACAAACAGCTATTTTACTTAGCAGAGAACATGCAGAAAAATAGTCTTGAACCACACTGTTACTGTGAAACTGACTTACTGGGGAACCCAATATTCATCATAGGATTCCAAAGTGTAGCGCACACGTTGAAATCCTGGGGGGAGCATTGGGTTATCTAGTAAGTTGTGTTGTTGTTTTACTAAGATTGTAACACATTTCACCAGTGATAACACTTGTCCACTTAGTCTGGTTGTTTGTTGATGTAGCCCACATACTGAGATATGTCAAACTAAAGCAATCTCAGAATATTGACTATATTGAGCAACACAGAAACCATGGACAAGAAATCACTGTGGAAGTATGTTCCCTGTATCACCGCTTTTTCACTCCCAACACACATTAGTGTATCACTGCCATCATCTGTTTCCATGAATACATCACAGAGTCCACTCACTGCCAAACAAGTAGTCGACTCCTGTGATGTGGGTCATATCTTCCCATGTATGGGGAATACTTTAGCCTTGAGTGTGGTTGCGCATTGACACATGTGTAATCCAACATTTCCTCATACAGCCACAGATTCAATAGTGATGGCTCTTCTTTACTGTGTCTCAAAGTACATTAGAACGTACATGTGTTTTCTGGGTATATTTCCTATATGCAATAAACACTTGTATGAGCACACTAAATGTACATTGAAACAAAATATTACTAGTTTAGAAACACTGCTGTCCTGCTCATGTGTTCTCCACAAGTTTTGACAACTCTGTAGATGAACATTCTAACTGTACAGGCTTGATACCCAGATGTTAGTACACACATTAATTTGTGTTTTCTGTGTCTATATGAGAATGTTCCAGTAGAGGCTGCTGTGAACAACAGGTCAAGTCTTGCATCACTTGAAACACCAAGGGCTGAGCTTCATAGAGGTGTTGTCAAGACATCAGTCTAGTCACATGGAAAATCTTCAGTTAAAGGATGGCTCATGCTATGGATGCCTGTGGGACAAGAGGACAGGATTTGGAGCAGCACCCTCAAACTGATCATCAAGCAACAACAATTTCAACTTCATGATCCCCTAAATTCTTTTTCATTACAGGTGAGTACACAAACCATTGCTTTGTAATGTGTTGTGTACTCGTCTGTAACCCATTATGTAGAGAACTAAGGAAATGTGAAGCAGCCCTAGGGATATGTGCCCCTGACATGAATACACACACATCAACAAGTATGTTCTTAGAGCTCCATGATCTGATGTATTTGGGCTGCCACTTTAAGAGAGACAGTTACAGCCCAATTTTATTTGTTTCATGGAACTATTAGGACATATTTGTTGATGTGTGTATTCATGTCAGGAGCACATATCACTGCACACTCACAGGTCAGCATGGTGTCCCTGGAGATCTGATGCACGTTTCATGACCTCTATGTTGTGTAACTATACCACCGTAGATCTATCCCTCTGCTGCTCTTCTCAGCTCTAGCAAACTACAGGTCCCATGTTGACTCTAATGGCCCTTTAACCCCTGCATTGCACTGGATAACGCTCTTTTGCTACACGGCTACTATAGTTGCTCTGGCTATGATCGTGGCAAATCACGTTAGTTGCTGTCAATCAAGCCCTGTAAGATGCAGAACATTGGTTATGTGTTGTACCTTGGTTCTCGTTGGGGTGTGCGTGATATCCTTGAGGTATGTATGTCAATGTGGAGAAGAGAATGGAAGATGGTTTTGGAATCCCCACACACTATATGCCACGTCCATGGCATGGATGATGTTTGGGGCCATACTGCTGGTAGGGCAGTGCTGTGTCAGTGATCCTGTGGGGTGGAACAGAACATCATGTGTGGTGTGGTTAGTGTGTTGGCACCAATTCACAGGACTGATGGAGGACTTGCATGGATTGTTTGAATGCCTGTGTTATACTCACAGCTAAAGTGGTCCCTGATGAGCCTGTCTCTGATCTGCACCCCACTCAGGGTCTCATCAACATGGCCGATGTCCATTGGCAATTCAGGTAATGGGGGGGCCTGGAAATGATCCTCCAGCCTGGTGTCCACTGCGATGTTTTGCAGTATTGCACACACCATTGTTATGTCACACACTTTTCCTGGGGCATACTGCAGTGCTCCCCCCGAGTGGTCCCAACATAGGAATCGGGACTTAAGGAGGCCAAAGGTCCGCTCAATGGCATTCCGAGTTCTGCCATAAGCCTGCTTGTATCTTTCCTGGGCATCTGTTTGTAGATTGGCGACTGGGGTCAGTAGCCATTATTTGCATCCATAGTCAGCATCACCTGTGGAATGTGGGTGACATGGTGAGAGAAGGAGCACATGTTGTGTGAATGATGTTTTGTGTGGTGGACGTAGTAGCTGTGAGTCAGGAGCATGCTCAGCAGTGTTGTGTGTACAACTGTGGATGTGGTGTGATTTAGTATTGTGAACTCACTCAGAAGCCATCACCCTGTATAAGTTCCATTCTCAGAGTCTCTGTGTACTGAGGAGTTTTGGAGAATTTACGAATCATGAGAGCTGCCAGGATATTTTGCACAGACATTCATAATCCTCATGTTACTGTCACACACCATCTGCACATTGATGGACTGGAAGTTCTTCCTGTGGATGTAGATATGTGCATCACGTGCTGGGGCTTTGATACAGATATGTGGGCAATCTATAGCACCCATGACCCTGGGCATTCCTTCTCTTGCGTAAAAGCCCTGCTTGAGATGTATCCACTACATGACAGTCGTGGGGAAATGTATGTAGGTACTGGCCTTGCTTTTGAGGGCTGGCAAGACCTGGGCCAGCACTCTGGAGAATGTGGCCTGTGACATGCCAGATGAGTAATCCTCTGTGGACTGGAAGGTGCCACTTGCCATGAAGTGCATGGCACACAGGAGTTTTTGCAGGCCATATAGGGCATGGTTGTGGATGTAGATGGGATCCATCTAATCCTTGATGACTTCATACAAGGCAATGATGCTGTGTGGCTTTATCCTGTAGCGATCAATCACCTTGTCATTCCAAAGATAGTGACCCATGGGCGATATACCCTGGGCCTTGGTGGTTGTCTATACATCCTCCACTGCTGCAGTGGTCCCTGTGGCAGCTGGGGAGCATCCTGTTGCTGCTGAGCATCCTGTTGCTGCAGCTGTGCATCTGCAAGCAGGTGCTGTCCTCCAGGTGGGGATGGGCTCCTGTGTGGCTGCTGAGCCACAGCCTCCTTACTCGCAACAGGTGAAAGCTGTTGATCAGGTGTGCCTGGGGCTTGCTGGTGTTCCCTAGCTCTCGCCCTTGCACTCCTTCTCTGCAGTCTTCTCATCAATAAGTATCTCAACATACTTATTGTTCTCTCTCTATCTTTCTCTGTTTCTCTCAATCTCTCTCCCTGAGTGGAAAACAAGCCACAAGTGAATGTGGTGAGTTGTCCCTTTAAGTACATGATGGGCATTGTCTAGGTGTGGTGATGAGGTGAGTGCTGACCAATGGGAACTTGTTTCTTGTCCAGGTAAGTGTTTGCAGGTGCGTGCGTGTTTTAAGATGTGGTGTGTTGTGATTGCTGTGTCTCTGCCAGTTGCGGGTGTGAAGTTGTGGGGTGCAGGCTGCATCTGGATCGTGTGGTGATGTTGTACAGGTAAGCTGGTTTTGTATTGGCAGGTGTCCGTGTTGTATAATAACACCAATTGTTCCGTGCCATGTTGTGTTGGTGTTTTTTGGAAGTCCTTGTCCCTGTGGTGTTGCTTGTTGTGTGTGAGAGTGATTTGTGGTATCTGGGCATGTTTTTGTGTTCTCTTGGCATTGCTTGGGTCATTTTTCCATTTACATGCTTTTGCGGTAAGCATTTTGTATGTTTTCCTATGTAAAGGGTGTGTTTTTTTGCCCGTTAAGTGTCTAACGGTTAAGAAAACTGGCTCTTAACTTTTGTCCGTTAAATGTATCTTTTTTTCAGCTGTTAACAGTACCGCAAGCCTTTAAATGGGTCTGGGGATTCTTGTTCCATGCGTCTCAATGCACGTAAGTGTATCAACCGTAAGGATTATCAAGCTGCCATTAGCTGTTCTTTAGACAGATCTTTAAATTGCTAAATACAGCTTACAGTGCTTTTTTTTTTCTAACGGCTGCCTTTAAATCTACCCCTATGTTTCTATGAACATCTGGCAAAATAATGTGGCCTTCCCCTTTTGAAAATGGTTCTGTGTACACCAAAATCAGTCAGGGTGTTAAGATATGTATATTTTTGATAATAAAGCTTCTTATTAAACTCCTCAGCTCCAGACCTTCTGGCTTTCGTAAGTATTTTCCTCATAGATACCTGCTTCATGCTGGATGACACAGGTGTACAGATTCAGATATGACTGCTTAATGATGTAATGGTGTTCCAGTCCACAATCTTGGACAATGAGAGGGTGCCTAGTGGACATTCAGTCGACTGCTGAGAATCAATATTTTATTTTTCCAATGAACTGTTGTCTAAAGTGCCAGATATGTTGCAGGTGAATAGCTGAAAAGAAAGTATACACTCAATCTGAATATGTCCAGTATTTTAAATCCTGGAGTGTTTGTCAAAATAAGGTGGCCACACATGGTGTGTTGGTCACTTTGCTAAAAATCCTTGGTATCCCAAATAATTTTAAAATAATACTAACAAGCCATAATATGACCAGAAAATTGTAATGACCACTATGAATTTTGCCCTTGTGCCTGTTTCAAGAGATAACATCTTCAATCAGTCTTACATGTTATATCCATGGGAGATGTACATGACACTTACTAATATGACTAGTGGACTTCAAACTCCTCCCAGAGCACATGGCAATCCTTGGTGGCTCATGTGTTCTGCCTATATCAGTTTGGACAAAAAAGGAATTTCACGTGACATGACTCTGATGTCCAGTAGCCCTGCTAGCAACTGTTATGCTTTCATAGACATAACATCCAAGGCAGATTGAAGATGTATTTCTTGAACCAAGGAATAAATGCATTGAGATTTATCTTTCATAGTAATTTAAGTAGTGGGTTGTTATTAGGTGTTAGATTCTGTGTACCAAAAGGATTAACCATATATTCTTCATAGCATTGCCAACAATTCACAATGGCAGCTAATTCAACAATAAATGAATTACGGCAGCTATAACAGTAAACATGGGGAAGTGAGTAGGTTTAGGGATTAAGTGTATTTAGGAATTTAATGCTGCTAAGTCTGAGCAAGTGAAATAGAAGAAGCATTCAAATTACATTCAAGATTAAGCAGTGTCATCACCTGTGTATTTGTACATTTTATATTTGAAAATATGACTTTACGTGCTTGCCCAAAGGAGCATATTAAGATTAACAAAATGTAAAATTCCTTTGAATAAAAAACAGTAATCACCTTTTGAGCATTACATGGTTGGGAAGCATACGCAAAAGAAAATGTAGTTCATAACTACAACAGCAAAAGCTTATTTTCTGATATGATCATCAGAACCATTTAAATGAGCAGATTAGCTATTACATAATCTCTGGATAATTCTGCATATCATTTCCATCCTTTGGTTCAGTCATTTGTGTTTACATATTACTGTAGATGACAAAAATATGAAATTTAATAGGGAAACCTTTTTGTATTATACCAATATGCAGTTCTAAAGCAAAACTATAATGGAAACATATAGTTGTAAATATATAGGAATTTTTTCCTGTGAACCATAAATTATACCAAAATATAATCCATTAAAATTGATTTGCCCTGTGAGTACAGCTGCAGAGGGATACGTTTAACAAGCATGAAAAAAAGTAATATCCAGTAAGGAAAAGCTCTCTAATTGCTATATTTAACTAGTTTCTCACTAGGGTGTTCATATCTTCAGCTCTAATGTTACATGCAATAATGGTGTTCACCTGCTGGCAAATAGACTGTATGAGCTGCCACTATTTATTGCTGTGATAAAGTAGAGCATTGTAAGCATACCAGAGAACTTAACACTAAACAATGTCTTGTCTGGCAATGTGTCTTTCCCTCCTGGAGTGTACATCTGACTTAACTAAGGGCAAAGAAGCACATCTCCAGAGACTCCTAGGGATTATACTAAAGGAAGACACAACAATAATAGTAATAGGGAAACAATGGACAAATTAAAAAGTAGCAGATATGAGATCTTATACAATAAGCTAAATATGAGCATTTGTGGAGTAAACCAAATGCACAACAGAATTCAAATAAAAATGTTCCAAATTCCCATTGATTTCAATGGGGCAGTTAACACTTTGAATGTTGAAGACATCTCCAAAGTATGGAAAAGCACTGAAGACCTTTTGTTATGACAGCATCCATCAGCAGATGGACCACCTTGGCATAGTCTGAGTTTCTGGAAAAAGACTAGAGCCTTCTGCTACAAGGTGATCTGTAGTAAAGATGGGGGGTGCATGGACTGGAAGCAAAGTCATCTGTTTCCTGGATTTAAAGGTGGCAACCACAAAGTCAAATACCTGGTTTCAGTTCAGTCATTACCAGATCTTGAGGAGCAGCAGAGGCAATTGAAGTTCAAACAGGTTGTAGCTCAGGGCAGGGGGTGAAGTTTCAGAATGAAAGTAATAAATAGCACAACCAACAACATACAGGAAAATCACTTTGCACAGGCAATGGCAAGAAGGACCTGTCCAACAACATACAATGGAAGCTAAATAAGAATGCTCTAATAAAATATATAAAAATGTCAGGTAAGTTTGAAGAACAGGAAGATGTGCAGAGTATGAAGATGCTACTGTGGTGAGTATCCACTTACCCCACCAATTCCAACAAGTCCTCCAGGTAACCAGGCTTTTCCAGATGAAGATGATAGAAATCAAGAATACGGGCAGGGGCATGATATCATAGGTGACTACTCAGCACTGGTCCTCCAGACCCCAGTCATTCCACTCACATCATACATATTGACCTCTCAGCCTTGCCCTACTGCTCTAGCAGCCAAAGAAGCAAATAAAAGAACCAATGCAATATTTTAGAGGGGTTTTAGTTGCAAGAATTGTCACAGAAAAAGTGGCAAATTGATGGATTTTTTGTAAAGATTCTCTCAGGATTTTTTTTTTTTGCTCATCTCTGTACAATACATAAAAGGATAGCATGTCATCTACAAACATTTTGGCAAATTTTCCATTTCTCAAGAATTTGTTTGAATTATTTATTGTAATTTTGACCTCTTTTTAAGGAGAACTCAGTAAGTGGGAGTTGGGAGTACCTGAGAGGAGAACTGTTTAAAATAATTATTTTAAAACATGACTAGTGGTGGTGGAAATTTAGGGATCCCTATGACTCTTGTCATCTCCAACTAATTAAAAGCTGTATTCCTCCATGTTTTACATTGTGCAGCAGTAGTAGGAGAATTGGATGTTATTGTTAGCAAGGAAAATGTTGTCTTGCTCTCTGAGACATCTACAACACTAATATTATGTGCCCGTCAACCCTGTGTCTTTTAGGAGTGCTGCTAGTCATATAATTCCTTTCTAAAGTTGGGATGTTGACCTGTGTTGCTGCTTAGCCAGCAATAGTGAATTAAAGTGGAGGTTGGACTTGGATCACTTTGATGATATTGATGATGAAGAGCAACATGATAATTGTGTATTTTTAGACATGGTTACTTTGTACACACTTACCAGTTTATCTCTCAAATAGTTTATAACCAGGCATGTTGCTCATTTTCACTGGTGGAAGACTGAGCCTTTTTCTTTCTTGGATCATATCATAGGCCATATCATCTTTGCTCTTGATCTCTACTTTATCGGTTCCTGAAGAAGAAGGTGAAGAGAGTGTTCTAAGCCATCAACTTTATTATTTAGGTCAGGAACAGCATTTACCTCCTCCCTAGTACTTTCATATTCTTGTAGTTAGGGGTTTTTTTGTGAAATTTTTTTTTTACTTCCTCTTTCAGGAATTTATAGAACATTGAAAACTAGTTTGTTGTGGGATGTCACAGTAACTGTCTGAAGCAACAGTTTGTCTCACTGATAAATCTTTCTCCTCCATGGTAACAACTGTAGAATGTGACTTGTTGTCAAAATGATTATTACTATTATTTGTGAAACTTTTTGTTTAACTTTTACCAACAGCCTTCTCAGGAGGAGAAGGATCATCATAATTTATTGCACAAGCTGCAGCAACCATGGTTGCAGTTATTTATTTATTTATTTATTTATGTAGAACAATGTTATTACCGTCAACATATCATGAACTTTTTCTACTCTTTTCCCCTTATTCCCACCCCTAGCAGGTTTAGTAGACATAATGAAAGTAGTGTTGTAAAGTGTACAATATTTAGCTGTTAGAGTGCAGACTGATATTTTGTCTGGTGCTGTCTGTCTGAAAATAAAGAATAGCATATTTCACTGTCTATAGTATCTCACTGTCACTCCCAGTCTTAGCTTGGATTTTGGATCTCCTGTCTGTCTCCTCTCAGTCCAATGCTTTTTAAAACCGTCCCTGCCAGGAAAAATGTCTACAAATCACACCTACACTTCATACATCAGCAAACAACTTCAGCTCTCCATCTATGCCTGTCTGTCTCTACATCAGTAGCAAGTGTCAACATTTCAGTAGTGTTTTCTTTCTCACCTAAGACCTGTAGAGTTAATATAGTATAGGCTACAATTGCTAGCTTCAGAATCATCAGCTTACAATGAAGGATAAATCTCTCAGAGTCAGCAGCATATGCAGCACCAGAGGCCACAGTACCTTAATATATGCTTGGGCTTCTTGTTCTTATTCGTGTGGATCTAGGATTGAGTGTTTGTGTGTTTATAACACAGTTTGTTAAGATGTACCTGTTGCTAATTATCAGTACATAATATTTTTATTTTGAATGTATTTATTTATTCATTTCACTCATACTCCACACACTCCACCTATCCAGAGGACAACTGGCAACCACCATTACTCCTATAATAAGCTATTATCTGGAAAACTACCAGACTACTGAGCGGTATGCTCATTCCTGCTCTCTATATTAACCACAACCTCCACTCCACTGCTAACAACTCACTGCGTATACCACAATACAAGAAAGAAGCAGGAAGATCTGCCTTCTCCTTCAGAGCCCCAAATGTCTGGAACAATCTGACTGAAATAATCAAACCTGCTCCCAGTCTAAAATCCTTAAAAGTAAAGGTTTCTTTATATCTAAAAACAGTGTGTAACTGTATATAATTTTAATATTTCATATGTATGTATATTTATATTTCATATGTATGTATGTATATTTATATGTGTATGTATATATAATAATATGTAATATCTAATGTTTCTCAATTTGTATAAATATGTAACCCTTTACTGAAAACTATCCAGGACATACTTGAAAATGAGAGAAATCTCAATGTATTCTTGGTAAAACATTTTCTAAATAAATAAATACCAGCTCCCACTCCTTTCTGTCTGCCTCTACATTAGCTATAATCAAAACTATACTTTTATGTAAATTCCAGCGAAAGGGGTAAGTGCATTTTTTATATGTATCTTTTGATGTGAAAACGTTCACCCATCCATAGTGGTAGGATGAGGAAAATGAAAACCACTGCCCAGATGAAGACATAAAAATCCTCCAAAAACAAGACATAATCTAAGACAAGAGATGACCTGCAAAGGAAGCCATTCAGACAAAACCCTACCAAACATACCAAAAAATATCAGCCAGCTCCAGGGAGGAAGACAACTTTGAGAGAAGAATAATGTGGGCTTGCCTGGAAACCCATTCCGCAGTAACTAAAATATTGGTGCACCCTCGAGTAGGAAGCCAATCAAAAATAACATTTATTAAAATTTTAGTCCATGGGTGGCAAGCAACAGGGAGGCAGTGACTCATAGTTTTAAAACAAAGAGCCTTCTTTTAGGCAAAGATGTTGCAAACAAGTTCAAAATCATTTATATTCATTCTGAAAGAACGGATTTACCAATTCCATGGATTTGAAGACACCTGGATGCCCAGCTGCAGAAAAAATACCTCCATTTAAGGACCTAAAGCTGAACCTGAGGAAGAATGAAATAGTGACTTGGAAATGGTTAATGGTCAAGAAGTAGATCCTGCTGAGCCTGTTCAGTTTCTGAATGGAGAGCAGTAGAGGGAACCGTTCTTCTTGGTAACAATGAAGAAATCCACCCCTACAGGTATAGAGGATGGTCAAATCAACTTTCTTTCCACATTTTCTACAATATAGGCTTTTTTCTGGGCTCGGAAAAAAGGAAGCTTCAGGCTAAATGGGGTTCAACAGCTCAGTCATGCAACATATGAGGAGTTAGAACTTTCTCTTTTTCCTTTTAAGAGATATCTAGAGACTCCCTGGAGGTCTTCTCACCTCTCAGATCTTCAGCAGGGAATGCATAATAGTAGGTGCAAGGGTCTCCTTAAAGATACAGTTTTGGTGACATAATGGACTTCACTCAGAAATCAGGCCTTCATCCCAACTGATGCTGGGATTCTGTTTATGGAGACTTAGAACTTCCAGAATGATGGTAGCATATGGAGAATGAATTACCTCACAAGTGAGGATCTCCCTATGAAGAGCTCCAAGTATTGTCTTTATAGGACATGTGCTAGGAAATTATAGGGTGGAATTTTCTGGATCTGGATATAGAGCTCAATAAGGGTGCTCTGAGGACCAAAGGGTTCTGGAAAAATATGCCAAGCAACTCAATATTATATGGATCCAGATTCCAACATATTCACACCATTAGAGCTATACCATATGGACTTCTCTTGAGACTGCATTGTAATATTCGCTCAGAGAAATACTTTGATAGACAGAGTCAAGCTCTATATCAAAATTAGTGACTATGAAAAAAGATAAGTTGGATCAGGTCTTTAGGAGGGACAAAAATATTGATAGGGATAATGATAGTTTAAGGAAAACCCTAGGTAGGAAACTAAAAGAATGCATTGATTATTCGCGTATGGCAGATTGTATTAAAAAGGCTATTCTTGATGATTAGAGGACCCTGCAATGGGATTCAGTATTGAGAGCATGGTGTTTTCCAAACCTATAAACACTAACCCACTTTCAACTTGGCTGAATGTGGGGTGCCCAAAAGGTATTATTATTATTGATGGGCAAAACTTTTTGCCTCAAAAGTGAAATACAAAAATAATGGCACATTCCACTTGAAATTTTTTGTGAAAAGTGCTGATTTTCCACTTTTTCCCACTTAGCTCATTGCATTGAAAACATTAAGTCTGAATTTCCACCAACACATGGCAAGTTTCCCTTCTTTTCCTGCAGGCATAGCATAAAAGGGGTGTCCAGTTCCCTCAGATGCTATTTTGTGTTTGTTAGCAAAAGAGAAGGTAGCACAATTTTGCAACTAGTTAGAATAGACAAATAAAGTAAAACTGGATTGTAGTTTGAGGAGTCTTGTAGGCTGTACTTTTGTTCTCTGTGTTAGGGGAGTCTGAGGTACTCTGGGAGATAGAGAAGCGAGAAAGAAGGTTGGCCCAAATACCCAAAATTCTTGGCTGGCTGAGACAAGTAGCTGTGATCCAAGTTCCTTCCTCATCTGGCCGTTATCTCTGTGCTAGGGGTGCCTGGGGTTGCGAGAAGGGAGCAAAGAAGATTTACCCCAAATAGCCCAACATTTTGTGTGACTGACTGGTAAGACACAGGCAACCATGATCGAAGTTACTTCCTGAACTGGATGTTATCTTTGTGTTATGGGAGTCTAGAGGTATGTGAAAGAAGCAAAGTAGATTTACCCCAAATGCCCCAACATTTGGTGTGTTTCCTAAGAAACAGACAGCTGTGATCCAAGTTGTGTCTGATCCGGCTGTTATCTCTGTGTTACGGGAGTCTGGGTGTGTGTGAAGGGAGTAAAGGAGATTAACCCCAAATACCCCAACATTTTTTGTGACTGACTGGTAAAACACAGGCAACAATGATCCAAGTTACTTCCTGAACTGGCTGTTATCTTTGTGTTATGGGAATCTAGAGGTATGTAAAATAAGCAATATAGATTTACCCCAAATACCCCAAAATTTGTGTGCTTCATAAGAAACAGGCAGCTGTGATTCAAGTTATGTCTGATCCGGCTGTTATCTCTGTGTTACGGGAGTCTGGGTGTGTGTGAAGGGAGTAAAGAAGATTAACCCCAAATGCCCCAAAATCTTATGTGATTGATTGGGAATCATGGTCAGCTGTGATCCCAGTTCATTCCTGATCTGGCTGTTATCTCTGTGCTAGGGGAGTATTGGGATGTGTGGAGGGAGCAAAGGAGAGTTACGCCAAATAACCCAAAATCTTGTGTGACTGACTAGGATGACAGAGGCAGCTGTGATCCAAGTTTCACTTGATCTGGCTGTTATCTATGTGTTGGAGGGCAAAGCAGTTGGACATGGAGTGTGGTTTTTGTGAACTCTGATAGGTACAGTAAGTAAAAAATAAAAAAATGAAAAATACTAAAAAACAAAATGTACAATAGTTTAATATAGGTGACAGGGACCCTGTGAGCATTGTCTGAGACAATCAGATACCAGAAGAGTTATTGTATTTTGTAAAGTGCAAGACATCGCACACACAATTAATTATATTCTGTTATTCATTGTTAATTAATGCCCAACAAATGTATTAGTGTCGGGTGTAGGGTGAAAGGAGTAGTAGCAGTGCAAGGGACATGTTAGTAAAGTGGAATCCAAAAACTGGCTGCAGCCACGGTTGCAGTAGCATGTGCAATAAATGATGATGATCCCTCTCCTACTGAGGAGGTAGTTTGTCAATGTCCCATAACAAGTTCCAGCACCACCACACCATGTTCACTACCAGAAATATTAAAAAAATATATAAGCACACTGAAGACAACAATGAATCAGCATGATGGAGGAAGGCGTAGCAGTTCAACCAACCACTGCCTGACATTGTGTGCAAAACCACCAGTCCTCAAAGCAGCAGCACTATGGAGGAGGAGGGTTGCTACCATATACCACTGCTAAGACCACTGATTAATGTTAATAAATAATATAGTAATAAGGGGAGGTTCAATAGTATGTTGAGCTGCAGGAAAATATCCAGCTTCTATTTTGAGCCAGGAAAGGAATTATTGTCCTCCTATTGAGGAGGTAGTTTGTCAAAGCCCCATAACAAGTTCCAGCACCACCACCACCACCATGATCACTACCAGAAATATTAAAAAAAAATATAAGCACACTGAAGACAACAATCAATCAGCATGATGGAGGAAGGCGTAGCAGTTCAACCAACCACTGCCTGACATTGTGTGCAAAAACACCAGTCCTCAAAGCAGCAGCACTAAGGAGGAGGAGGGTTGCTACCATATACCACTGCTAAGACCACTGATTAATGTTAATAAATAATATAGTAATAATGGAAGGTTCAATAGTATGTTGATTTGCTGGAAAATATCCAGCTTCTGTTTTGAGCCAGGGAAGGAATTATTGTCTCACAAAAGGCTTAATTGGAAATGGCTTTTTTTTTTCTTTCTTCTGGCTCAACAGGGGTGATATGGCATAGGCTAAACTTGGATACATGTCTTTTTACTGCCTCATTAAATATGTTGCTATGTTACTATGTTTAATGTTTATTATTATGAGCCACTCATGTTTTTTCATATCTGATTGCAGTTGATATTCATGATTAGGGAGAGATATATGTGCCATCTGTAAACAATATTCATATTTATCTTCATAGTTTTGTTTTTATTTTGATTAATGGTGCCTTTTTTTACATTCAGCTAATTAATTGCTTGTACTATGTTGCATTATGTCATGCCATACATAATTTACAGGCATATCAAATATATTGATATGTAACTGTTTTATTACATTTCTTTTGTTGATACAAATTGGAGGGCCCAAGAAAGATGAGTGATTTGATTTAGATTTTTCTTCTGTTTGATCACTATGCATTTTGTTAATTGATAAAAATAAACTAACATGAAAGCATTCTTACTTTACAGCATTTTTCAGACCTAACACTTTTGCTCCTTAACTATATCTGTCCTTTCTGTTTCTAAAGAGCACTCGTGTTGCAGGAGGAGGAGGCCTGACTCTGACTCTTTCTCTCAGAATTCTGATGAGGGCTGCATGTAAGATACCTATCTCTTCTCAGGATTGTGTGAATTCCATCTTTAAGAGTATCCGAGCATCCCCAGATATCAAGGAGGATACAAATCCTAGGTCAGCAGAGGACAATCTTTACAAGAAAAACATGTTTTTCCAATACATGAGGTAGTACTAGGGCTGGTTAGACAGGAGTGGCCAATTCCTGAGAAGCACCTTTTTCCTAGGAAGCTTAAGAGTTTGTTTCCCAAACATTCAGTCCTTTGGGATAAGATCCCCATTAGGAGGCTATGGACAGGAAAATTGAGGCAACGCTTTGTAGATGTTATGAGGTATGCACCACCTCCTTCTGTCCTATTGCCTCCATTTGTGTAATGAGGGCCTTGAGACTATGACTTTTATAGCTGGAAAAAGACTTTGTTAATAAGGTACCCAAGGAAGAGCTTTTGAAGTCCACATACTTGCTCTGCCTGGTTGCTGATTTTCTCTGTGATGCCTCCATGGAAAATGTTAAGATGGCTCCTAGAGCCACAGCATTGTCTTCGGTAGGTCGCAGAGCTCTTTGGCTCAGACAGTGGGCTGCGAATGTGGCTTCAAAAAATAAGCTGCACGCTATGCCCTTTGAAGGTGACATGCTGTTGGGAAGGAGCTGGATTCTCTTCTTCGGCACCTCTCTGAGGAAAGGAAGTTCTTGCCGTAAGATAGGAGGTTCTCTTCCTAGAATAATATTTTTCAAGCCTTCAGGGATCAGAAGAAACAACCCAAAGGCAAAAGACTAAAGACCCTCCCAGGATGCTTTCCCTAAATCCAAGTTCTGATGGCAGGCCCACAATTCCCTTGGGAGGGAGACTTTTTTATTTTCTGTATCAGTGGTGAAACATTTCCTCAGATTCCTGGGTCTTAAAGATTACCAAAGAAGGATACAAGATCCCCTTTCATACTCTGCCACCAAGAATGTTCTTCATGACAGTAATTCCTGGCTCTCCCTCAAAGAGGGATACATTTCATTACGTTATTCAAGAGTCCTCACTCCAGTCCCTATGTCCTGTCGCAAATTCTGATCCCAAAAAACTCAGGAGGTTTTCAATTGGTGGTAATGAATTTGTCATGCAGTGGCATTTCAAAATGGAAAATCTCTGGTTCATGGTCAACATTCTTCATATTGGGAACTGGATGGCAATGGTGGACATAAAAGATGCCTATCTTCATGTTCCAATTCATGCAGTTCACTAGAAGTATTTGAAAATTGCCTTCAGGGACAAAGGTAAAACTTCCCATTACTAGTTTGTTGCACTTCCTTTTGGCCTGATCTCAGCTCCCAGGGTTACCAAGATCATGGCAGTGGTTGAGAGAAAAGGACATAGCAGTGATTCCATATTTACATGACTGGCTAGTAAAAGCTTCATTGCCTTCTCTCCTAAGAGAACATTTGTATCTGGTCACCTCAACACTATCTTCCCTGGCTTTGAAGGTTAACCTCAAGAAGTCATGTTTTCTTCCAGAAAGAAAGAAACTGTTTCTAGGTATGATCCTGGATTACTCTGTGGAAAAAAAAAACATTCATTCTGGAAGTTAAAAATTCAGAAACTATTGGACTATATGGCCCTCCAGTCATTTATCCCTCAGGCAGCTCATGTCTATCCTGGGCATGATGTCTTCATCTATAGACCCAGTCCCATGGGCAAGACTCCACATGAGACCATTGCAGCAGCTTGTCCTATTGTCCTGGGTCCTCAGTCACTTCACAAAAAAGTGCCTATTACTCTGGCAGTCAAGATCTCCCTGATGTGGTGGTCTAGAAGCAGATTGTCTGTGGGGTTGCTTTGGAGTAAGCAGAATTGGACAATAATCTGCAGAGCCTTGAAAGTGTCAGTTCCCTTCCATATTCTGGGGAAGTGCAACAACTGGGTGGATTTTTTTTCTGTGTGTAAAAATATTTTACCAGGAAGAATACATTGAGATTGTCTTTCTTTTTCAAGTATGTCCTAGATTCATTTTATCTACCTCAGAAGGGTGAAAGGCTGAGCTAATCGTGCCAGGACTAGAACCTGTGACCTTGTGGCTTGCACATATTCTGCAGCTGGTGCATTAACCAACTGAGTCATCTGACCGGCTGGGTGGGAGTATGTTACAGCAGAAGAATGGCCCCATTATCCCAGAATTTTTCTGACACTCACAAAGACGTGGGGCATGCCTCAGATAGACTTGATGGCCACCAGACAGAACACAAAGGTACTCCAGTTTGTCCTCAGAATCATCCCTTAGCAGTGGATGCTCTACTTCAGAAGTAGGGCTTTTCTCTGGCATATCTCTTCCCACCTCTGAGACTCATTCTTGTATCCTTGAGAAAGATCTACCAACAGAGTACCACAGTTATCTTTGTGGTTCATCCTGTTGAAGTCAGTGGCACAACACTGAGGCTTCCCTCCTCGATAGATCTACTTTTACAGGGCCCAGTGACTCATCCTCAAGGGATGATCTACAACTGTTCGTGTAGTCCCTTAATCCCAACTATTAAGCAACCAAAATCTTTCAGATGAGGTGATTGCAGTTCTGCTAGATGGTAGAAAAGACAGTACTTCTGCAATCTACAATCGTACATGGTCAAGAATGTATTTTTTGGCCAATAAACATTCAGTAGATCCAGAGAAACCCCTATTCAGGCTCTTCTGGATTTTCTGACTGAAAGGATTCCTAAAGCACTGAGCCTGTGTACCCTGAAAGCACAAGCTGCAGTTTCCTGGTACAACCTTTCGCCGGAGATTCCTACAATCTGAAGCTACTTTAAGGCCTAGGTATAGTCCTTCTTTTGTTCCATGGAACCTGAAAACACTTATAGCAACTCTTTTTGAACCTCTGGACTCTAGCTCTTTGTATCTCAAAGCTCTCTTCTGGTCATCCTCACATCGGCTTACTAACCTCTCAGCCAATCAGCATCAATTGTGGAGGATTAGAAGAACATGCTTGAAGCTGTTTTGCTAGAAGGTGGGTAAGCACACATCCCAGCCAATAGCTGTGAGTCCTTTTGAACAGACACGGCCCATATATAAAAGCAGTCTCTGTTCAAAACTCCCTCACAGTGGAATGGGCATCAGCCCATCAGGTACTAAGGGGGATCCTCTCAATCTTACTTTCTCTGCTGCCTCAAACAGCAGTGGAGAAAAGAAAAGGGGGCATAGTTTTAATCTTACATTTTTTTACACCCACAGAATACTTTTCATTTAGATATCAAAGAAGAGAAACAATGAGAACATATGTTTTAAACTGCTGGCATTTTGGACAATATTAACTTGCACATTTTTGCATTGTTTAACCCTGTGAGTGCCAGATATGTTCACAACACATTGCTGTGAAATGTGTTGCGTATCCCTTTGGCACTCAAGGTGTTAAACTACGCACAGATGTGCAGATTCTTTTTAAGGCAAATGTTTTAATATCTCTCTTTCTTTTACAGGTAAATGAAATGAAGACAGAGCAGAAGAAGAAAAAAGATGGATAGGAACAAGAGAGAAGAAGATGATTAGAGAAAAAGAAGAAGGAAGATAGAAGAAGATGGACAGTGGATGACAGGTAAGTATAACACAGATGAGGTGATAAGTATCACAGACACCAGTCATTAGCTTTTTTCCTTTGATATTCTGATTATTGCTGCTATTTATCGGCTTTTTGGGAACTTAAGGCACAAAACAGATATTTGGCCACAAGTTCTTTTCTTTGGCCTGACATCTGTTGTGCTTTCAGCTGGTAGGGCAATTGAATAGCTCCGGTAGCATATTTTGCTAATGGGACATTATCCAGTTTTGCCCTACCAGCTGTTTTAATCTTTTAAATCGAGTCCTTAATGTGACGTACTGAAAAAAGCACAGAGAAAATTGGCTTACTTTTACACCATATCCACTTGCATTCCACTGAGAAGGTATGCAGGGCTTGTTAGCATTAAAGTCTTAATGAGAGTGAATTGTGTATGCTTGTATGCAATAAACGATCACACACACCTAATTGACACAATTTATCCAAAGTGAAATACCACCTGTGGAGAATTTTAAAGCTCTGTGTTGGTAAAACAAGTGGATAAGCTATCTATATTATCCCAAATATCCAGCCGCTACTCACTCTTCAATTCTGCTCCAAAATCTCTCTCATATGATATCCCAGTTAAGGTGTCCTCCACTTAGAACAGTAATGATGAGTATATAAGTAAAATGAGTCCCCTTGAAGTGTACATCTCAAGGAATGTTTTCTCAAATTGTGTAAGCTCCATATTGAATATAATCCAGTTCTATATGTATAACATCTATAATGCTTTTCTAAATATGCATTTCTCATTGTTCAATCTAACTACTAGAATTAGTGAAGCAGATGTACTAGAAAGACAATAAGTAATAGTGGAATGTACAAATCTACCAGTGCAGCTCCACCTTCATGATCCTCCAACACCATTGGCTGCACCCAAGGGAATAAATTATAGTGTATGGCTGCTTTAGTGTATACCAGTGCACACACTGACAATGTTAGGATTTTAACCCCTTGCGTGTCAGAGGGGTACATAACAAATTGCAAAGTAATGCGTTGCGAACCGCCAATGTATTGAATACCCCACTGGCATTCAAAGGGTTAATTCCAGCAAGTCCCTTACACCTGCCCCATAGTGTGTGCAGGACAATGATGTAAAATTACAGCTTGCTTAATACATGGCATTAAATTACACACAGAAGAAAGAAATACACAAATACCCCACTGTATTCAGTTTGGTGCAAGTAGCATTAAAGGGAGATTCTTTGGCATATGTAGCTCAGTATATTGGAGTTAGGCAACTGTAGGACTAGAAAATCATTATCAGTGCCTGGTTTAAAATGAGCTTTTAACACCTTAAATGCTAGAGAGGTCACAGTACATTTGAAGGGCTAATGTCCCCTTTAAATCAATGGGGATAGCGCTTTGTCCTACATGGTGCAGTTGGATTACCCGAATTACTCTGGGGGGGGGGGGAGATTAACTAAGTGGCGATAAAGAGGTGATGACTTCTCCAGTTTATCACATCTCCAATTCCTATGTTATTCTATGGAGCTTATTCACTAAGATTTCTTCAACTCTGGAGATCTTAGTGAATAGGCTCCATAGAATAACATAGGAATTGAAGAAATGATAAACTGGAGAAGTCATCACCTCTTAGTGAATCTCCCCTTCTTGTATTTAATCAGCTTCAATATTTTGTTTTAAAAATGATGTGATTGATACATTTTGATGTGAAAGTGAATCTTTATCAGTGTTACATTTGTTTGTAATTTTATAGGGTTTTAGTTTCTGCAGAACTCTTTTTGTGATCACATTTTAAGCGATATACAAGAGGTCATATACATGACAACGAAATAATCTTATGCTGATTGTGAAGACCAATTTATTCTTAGCATAATGTAAAAAAAGGATTTTTTTCTACTAATGAAAACTTCTAGTAGTTTAAACCGCATTTTGTTCAGTTGTAATCTCTTGTGTCTAGTCATCCCTAAGTACCTTTTATCAATCTCAGCACATACTCTTTTGATATGGTCTGCAGAATGACATAACAATGAGAGTACATTATACATTCAAGAGAAATCTGTCTGACAGTGAATGCATTATTAGAATAGCTCTCAAGTGGCCAAGCAATCTAGGAATTAGATACTGAAACTGAACTGATAATAGCATCCATCATTTTATATCTCCATTGGTATAGTTATCAACTTCTTTAACTTTTAAGAACTGTACTTTACATTAGTTCTTGGTACTTTTATTGAGCATGGAGCTTTTGGGGATTGTTGCTAAAAAAAATATGGAAATATGAGATCAGAGATTACTTTTTAATAAAAATCTGTTAAATTCTTATATAAAAATGAAATCTACTTAATAATGTATGAATGTAATGCTGAGGCACAAAAATAAACTGCTACTGTTATCCCCTTGGATGGTAAAATTGTCTCTTTAACCTTTTAAGAACCAGAGTGCTCTGCAGAGCTTTGTTTTCTAATGCACTGTGCACCTCTCTGGTCCTTTAAACTTAAATGGCATCACCAAGGGAGCCGACATGCTGATGAATCATGGGCTGCATCGTGAGATCTGGTGGACCAACTAGCGATCACGATACATGTTGCTAAAAAGACTGAACTGGTAGGCTGCTGTCTCACAGTTTAATTTCTAGTTCTGCATGATGTAGGTCTGAGAGAGAGGGATGAGCAAGAATTTATGCTTTGTTCCTACAGGAATTTGCAGGAATAAATTACAATATTCAACTTTTTCTACTGTAATCCCTGTCCATAGAGAAACCCATAGAATATTGCCAACACCATAGATTTTCCTGTGAGAATGGTTCCCTATGTTTTCAACGGTTGTGCAATTTCCCATTCCATAGTATAAACACCTGCAACATCCAACCATGCAGCATGTTGCAGAATATGAGACAACTAAAGAGTAAGCAGAGAAAGAGTGAGAAATAAAAAAAAATAAAGTTACTTTGGATTGCTTTATAGCAAAGTATGAGCAGCAGGAGAGGCTGGAGGGCTGCTGCTGTTGATTCAGAGGTAGTGGAATCCAATAGCAGCAGCAGTAAAAGGAGCCCACTTCATTCTACACAAGTAATCCCCAGTCCCCCAACATCTTCCCTAGGGATCTGGGGAAGTATAATAAAAAGTGGATCACTGGATAGCAATATCAGTAGCAGCACAGGTCAGCTGACTGTGCTTGCTGCTGTCAGTGTTCCTTCTGAGGTGATGACAATTGTAACAACAGGGGATCCTTTGTTGCATTGTAATCACCAAGTTGTTCTAGGGATCAGCAAAACACTGGTGGTGATGGTGGACTGGTGGTGGTGAGAGTGAGGGTAGTGGAACAGCTGATGTGATAAAGTGATAAAGAATGGGACAAAGAAATGCATTTTGGGCTCTTCATCACCACCATCACCAGCAGTGACAGTCTGTAATTTTCTGCTATTCTAAATCGTGCTGCTGAGTCATCAGAGGAAAACATCCGTCTATCACAGCAGCATGCTGATATCCAGACTAGCGTGCCACATTCCATCCTGGCCACCATAGGATTAGGGTAAACCAGTGGTGATATGGGACTAGAAAAGAGTTTGTTCCACTTTCCATTATTCTTGTTCCTAGAACTACTGCTGATGCAGAGGCAGCAGGAGCAATGCCTGCCCAGCCATTGCAGGTGTATACAGAAAAGACCATTCAACTCCTCAGTAAAATCATGGATGTGGAACAATTTTTCCCTTGGGGAAGGCACAGTGCAATCATCAGCAACTGCACTGTGCACAATGTGTAAAAATGTAGTGAAAAGGGGAAAGGAGGGGACCCAAATCTGTCCTCATTAACCACATGCAACATAAACTCCCTGGAGTTTACATTAAACATATGAATTCCCCCCCCAAAAAAAAACAAGGACATTTTGGATTGTTGTCCCTATACCTCCCCAAGGACATAAAGACTGGGGAAGAAGAATCCCACGGAAAGACAAGAGAAAACCCTCACAGCCAGGAACTCAAAAGATGATGGTAACATCTCTGTTGTTGTTGTCTTCTTGTGCTAGGGTCCATGTACAGGAAAATACCCCCATTGTCCCCCCTGGCACCTTCATGGTCCTCTTCCTCCTTGATAGTACCACTAATGCCTCCCTTACCACCACTACCATCTGATAGCAAGTCTGTAGCTGTGGCGATCTGGCAGTCCATCTCCACCCATTGCACCTTTTGTGGTGAACCGACCACACGTAGCAATGTGGTGGAGAGCAACTGAATGCAGTGAATCAGAGACCATCTGCAGACATTAGATCCTACTGAATTTTCCAAGCTGGTGGCAGGGAGGATTCATTTTTTTATTAAGTCTTGTTACCCACAACCTCTGCCCAATTACTTTTCTTTAGTGGAGAGAACAAACACCAGAGTGGGGGATAGTTTAAACATCAAGGTGGTAGTTATATTTGTGTTAGTTGCCTAATATGTGAGCAGATGTATCAGATGTGATTCTTCCCAGTCCTTCCTCTCACAATGTTTACACACATTGTGCACATTGCAGTTGCTCATGATAACTGCACAGTTCCTGCTCTCATGGGAAATAATATTCCAACACACCCATGATTTTACAGGATATGAAGGAGGAGAAGCATAATTGACCACCTTATTCTCACCAGATGCACCTGAAGTGGTGGCTGCTTGTTGTGGTGCAGCTGCTGCCTTAGAAGCTCTAGGGTGTGGTAAGTGGAACCATCATCGTACAACCACCTGTCTTATGTCACAGATGATGATATCAGTCCCATGCAGCAGCTTAATCCTCTGATGCTTAAATGACTCAGTAGCAAGAATTACATCAGCAGCAAATGCCAGAATGACACTAGTAGGAGCCACTGAGTAGCAATATTTTTAAACTATCACCTAGCACTGCTGGCAATAGGCCAAGAGTGCATACAATTGTTTTTCAGGGATTGTGTTTTGCAATTATTTCAGGATTTGTTTTGGTCAGGTTTGAAGGCTAGGCACAGGGTTTGTAGATGACAGCATCTCTCTTAGGATTTTGGATTCTATGAGGAATTTAGTCAAAATTACATTTAGGATGGAAGCAGAGTACATGCACCATATCACCTATTCTCAATTCAGCTTTTATGTTGGAGGCATTATCAGAAGACCCAAAATCAGCTTTCAAGAAGAGGGGTACAAGCCATTCATCTATCACTTGCTCTAGTATATTTAACACATCTATGGGATCTGGGATTGTTTCTCAAAATGTGGCATGCTGATTGCATGGGCTATCCTGCTGTTGTCCTTTAATAATACAGCCAGAACCAGAGGCAAGATTACCTGTGACTTGATTTTGCATGCTGTTGCTATTCATTGGTAGGAGAGAAACCCAGTGAGCAGTAACAGTAATATAGCCTGTACTTTATTTGCTTGTGCACATATCTGTTGTCAGGGGGATTTTCATTCAGTATGTGGTTTCCATCATTTTACCCACCACACTAACCACCTGCTTGTATAACTCTGGAACAGCTGTCCTTAAAAAATAACTGTGGCTTAGGATATGCCAGGAGGGTGCAACACATGACATGAATTCTTAAAGGGATAGTAATACTTCAAAATTACTAATCCCTGTGTTATATCCATTAAAAAAGAACAAAAATGCTCCCAGTGGCATCTCTCAAACCCTTATGGTTTGAGAGATAACCACTTACAAAGTTTGCCCCTGCCTGATGTCAGTGTTCTAGCTGACAGCAGGGAAATCCGGACTCGGGACCGTCGGAGGCTCTGCAGCAGAGCCGAGATTGTGTTAATGATCTCCTACAACAAACTGAGGGTCACACTATTTTCTTATATGCCCAAGAGCCCAGAGAACTTTTAGGTATGCTTCTGGTAGTAGAGGCTCTTCTGACTTGTTGATGGAGCCCCCCCAATCAGAAATGTGATTGTACTTCAGGTGAGATCTCAATGAGGTTGTGCCTAGGTGCCTGCTTACATGCTGCAGTGCTTACACAGCACTATATTTAGCTTTTAGTTTGTAAGTGAAGTATCTTCATACTATAGACTTTATAGACTGATGGATTCTTGAAGTCCCATTCTGTTCTCACAAGATATTTTGAGAAAACCCATGGCTTTCTGCTTTTGTTTTCATGAGAAATTCCGCCCTTAGTGAGACTATTAGATTTCCCCCCATTTCGCTTAGACCCAAAAATATTTCATGAAAATGATTCCATGTTTCCCCTATGCATTTCAATGGGGAGAAACTTCCTACCCACATTCTATAAAAACCTGAAATAAATAGTAAACAGAACTAAAGACAATAGAGGGACAGAGAGCTCAAAATCAATATTATGGCAAATTATACAGAAAAATAAGGGTATAATAATTCTGGCTGACACTATGTGCAGCAGTAATAAACAAAATACATTGGCAGGACCATGATGCACACAGTAACACAGAGGAAGAGCAGGAGGAAGTCACCATTAGCAGCATGAAAGGAACTGGAAGCCCACGTTCCCCAGAACTAATGATGCCCAGACCCCAACATCATCACTTGGGATCTGAGAGGGAAATTGTGAACAAGGCAGAACTGGGTAGCAGTGTGAGGAATACAGGTCAGCTGCCTGTGCCTGCTGCTACTGCTGCCAGTGCGCCTTCTTCTTCTGAAGAGGAGGAGATGGAAAGTGTGACAGCAGGGGACCCAAGGACACACTTGTCATGTCCAAGCAGTCCCACTACAATACAGCAGCAAGTGACTGGTGGGGGTGAGAGTGGGGTTGGTGGAACAGACGCTGAGACTAGTTAGATGGACCCTGATGCTGCTGCTGAGTTGGAAGGGGAAGTCAGCAGTCAGACTAGTGGTCAAGGGACCTCACATAACCCTCAACCTGTGATTCACATCCCCCTGGAATTGTCCCTCTGGGAAATTATGAGGAACAAGGCAAAACTGGCTAGCAGGATGAGCAGCAGCACACATCAGCTGCCTGTGCCTGCTGCCTGCTGCTACTGTTGTGCCTTCTTCCCCTGGAGACATGGCAGGTGTGTCAGTAGGGAACTCTCTGTCATATCTGTCACCACCAACCAGTCCTACTCATATACAACAGCAGCAAGAGACTGGTGCTGGATGTGGAGATTAGGGATGGGCAAAAATATTTGCTTCAAACTGAAATTGGTGAATAATGGCACTTCCTCCTTGGTGAATAATTTTCTACAAAAAGTGCAGTTTTTTACATTTTTGCCTCTTTCTTTGTCTAGCTCAATGTGCATTGAAATCAATGGAAGAAAACATTTTCTTCACCCAAAGTTTTCTACAGCTATATAAAAGGGTCAGGCTCTCACAAAATGTCATTCTGTGTTTGTGAGAGGAGAGAGCAGCATGTTGTTTGAGCTAGAGAAGATAGGGGAATTGAAGTTTAGTTTAAGGAATGTTTTAGTAGGACATTTGTTCTCTCTGTTAGGAGAGTCAGTGGGGCACTCTGGAGAGAAGAAGGGAGAAAGGAGGTTGAAAACAAATACCCCAAGATTCCATGTGACTGACTGGCAAGACATAGGCACCTGGGGACCTATTTGTTTGCTGGTCTTGCTGTTATTGTTTCTGTGCTGGGGAAGTCTGGGGAAAGAAGTTGTTGATTTTGATTTTCAGTTATATTTTCTTTTGGAAAGACTGTGACAGTTATAAGACAGGGTGGACAACTTAAAAAAAAATAATAATAATAATACAAAAATAAGTTAAAAAGTATAAAAAAGTAAACAAAGAAGTAAAAATATTCGGTGTCAGTGATAGACAGCTGACTGGGCTTAGGCAAGACATCATAAGCCATCAGTTGTGCTGTGTAGTGTAGAATAAAACACACACAGTAGTTGAGTAATGTCCAGCAAACGTACAATGGGCAGGGGGATGGGTTGGAGTTTGGAGCTTTGCAGGGACGTGAGAGTAAAATAGTAGTTCAAAAACTTACTGCAGCAATGGTTGCTGCAGCGTGTGCAATAAATGATGATGATTCCTCTACTCCAAGGGAGGATGCAGTTTGTCAAGGTCCCAGCAAAACTTTCAGCACCACCAGTGCCAAACAAAGAA
Organism: Rhinophrynus dorsalis; assembly: GCA_037306005.1. Classification (NCBI taxonomy): domain Eukaryota; kingdom Metazoa; phylum Chordata; class Amphibia; order Anura; family Rhinophrynidae; genus Rhinophrynus; species Rhinophrynus dorsalis. The sequence goes on along the minus strand of CM074718.1, from coordinate 364,095,939 downwards.
CCATATAAGATAAACACTGAAGACGACAACAAGTCACATTCAAGTGTTGATGATGGCAATAGCATAATAGAGGAAGGTGTAGCAGCTGAACTGCCTGCTACATCTGATAGTGATACAAACAAGCACCAAAGCACCTGTCCTCAAAGTAGTAGCAAACTTTGTTACAGTAAAAGTAAAAAGAAATTGTTTGAGACCTCTAAAAGCTTAGAGGAATGTAAGGTGATGCTGATGCTGCTGAGGATGACCTAATGATGACTGATGATGATGCAGAGCTAGAATATATCCCTCCAGCATCCTTATTTTGTTCAGATACAGATGAAGCTGAGTGAGGATGATGATGACATGGCAATAAAGCTAGCAGGAAAGGCAAATGCTGAATCTTCCACCACTGAAAAGGAGCACTGTGCATGTCTATAAACTGTTTGAGAAAACCATTGGAAAGTCTGACTCTGTACAAGCACAGATGTCAAAAGATACACAGTCCCCCTATCAGTCATCATCAGCACCATTGCTTCTTCAAAGTCCAAGTCCCACTCAGCTACACACACCTGTTTTGAGTACCCAGCAGCAGCAACAAGAGCAGCAACACTTGTTATTAACATCCACAATGCTAGATATGATGAGTGTTTCTGCTGCTGCTTCTGCTGTAAATGCTGCACCTTTGACACCTAGTAGTAGTGGCAGTAGAACTGCATCAAAATCTAGCCCCAGTAGTAGCAGCAGCACCTCAGGAACTCCTCAGTCCATGAAGTCCACAGTAATGAGATACTTCACTCAGAATCCTCAAGATAAGCCTGTTGCTATCTGCTGTCTGTGCAAAAAGCACATGAGCAGGGGAAAGCAGGCTCATACCTAAGCACCTCCTCTATGAGATCCCACCTGAAGCACAACCACAGGTTTGACTGGGAGACATACTATCAGCAGGCCAAAGGTGCCAAAACTAGAAATTTAAAAATTTCCCAGGGCTCTAGGGTAGAAAAAAGAAGTAGTGAAGTGTGCTACTGCTAGTGCCAATAGTTAGTTCACTCCAGATAACACCAATGTCTCCTGCTGCAGAGTAGTATGATGACTCTGGCTTGGCTGTAGGAAATGAAAAGATTCATAGACTACCCACACATGATGCCTCTACTGCCGCCACCTCCTCTAGTCATGTTGTTAAAGCAATAAAGTTCCAGGATTCTTCTGCCATGTCCTACCAACCGACACTGACTAAGTTCCTGGGAAGGAGTCAAAAACTTCACAAAAACAATCTCAAAGTATGTCTGTTTAATAGCAAGTTTGCCAAGATGTTGGCATTGGACATGTTGCCATATTCTTTTGTACAAAATCGAGGTTTCAGAGAACTGATGTCATGTGTAGCTCAACTCTGGAATATCCCAAGCTGCAGTTAATTTTCCAGGATGGCTGTGCCTGAATTGTACAAACAGGAAGTTAGTGTTGTGGGCAAAGGACTGAAAAGTGCATATAGCAAGAAAATCCACCTGACAACAGATATATGGACGAGTGAGCAGAGCACAGACTATATAACTCTGACTGCTCACAGGGTTTTCCTTCAAGCACCAACAGTGGACAACACGAGCTTACAGCATCAGGTGACAGTCAGTAATTGTGCTTCTGGATCTGGCAGTGTGATTTAAAGGTGGCAGCAGCAGTATAGCACATACCATCGTCACACCGCCTTGTGCATTCAGAGTTTTGAGAGACAGTCCCACAAAGCTGTAGATGTTTTAAATAAGCTAGAGCAGGTGATAGAGGAATGGCTTGTATCCCACTCCTTAAAAGCTGGTTTTGTGTCTGCTGATAACAACTCCAACATAATCGTTGAATTAAGAAGAGATGGCATGGTGCATGTGCCCTGCTTTGCCCATATGCTAAATTTAGTTGTGACCAGATTCCTGGCAGAATCTAAAACCCTCAAAGAGATGCTTACTAATGCCAGTAAAATCTGTTCCCATTTTAGTCGCTCCTACAGTCCACGCAACACTCTATATTTGTTGTAACAACCTCCTGAAAATGGAGGTCCCTACCAGGTGGAATTCCTCAATGTACATGCTAGAGCGTTTGTATGAGCAGAATTAGGCCTTTAGCGAGTACACCATGCAAAACTGGAAAGCTTTGGACGGAGCCTCTTTGTCACCTGGGCAATGGCAACTAATGTGCAATGTATGTGGGCTGCTGAAACTCTTTGAGGAGCCAACCATGCTGGTGAATCACATTGGTGCAGGAATTAGTGAAATTCTACCACTGATATTTTTTTTGCAGACAAGATGAGGAGCATGGCTGAGGAATCTTACCATAATGACAACACAGACATGCACCAGCTGGTAAATGACATGTTAGCATGCTTTGAACAAGTTCCTTTCATAGTGTCTATTAAAAGCAATGAGGAATACGTTCCTGCCACTTTGCTGGACCCCCCACTTCAAACACAAAATTTCTGAATTTCTCTCAAAGGGCTATCAGCAAATTGTCACAACAAGGAGTCATGATGAACAGCAGCAACTCACTGTGGAATCTGTTTCTGTCAAGGAATATCAATAGATACTTATTGATCGAGTGGAGGGTTGCATTGTGGTGGATGAGAGGGAGAAAGTGAGGGCACAACAAACATCTAGACAGTATAGTGAAAAGTTGAGGGTGACGTGTGGTTCAGTGCAATGAAAAAGAGAGAGAGAACATAAAAGGAGTACTAAGTGTAGTATGTCAGGGAAATACTGTATCAGATATATAGCTTATTATCTAGACATCAAACATATGCAATATACAAATATCTAGTGTAAGTCTATATATATATTGATGACACAGTATATAAGAAAGAATATTATAGTGAATAAGTATATTTTAAATAAAAATGTCTTTCTTTTATTGTAAGTACACCAATGTGGAACAAAGCTTATCAGTATATATGCACTATGATACAGTGTTGCCTAAGTGAGTGAAATACAGCAGTAAACACCGATAGTCAGATATAGACAGTGCAAATTGAGATGTGCCCTTACTGGAAGGAATTCTTTCTTTAGCTTGTAAACAATTATAGTACATGCAGTGACATCTCCAGAAATCTGAAAAAGAACTCTGTGATACAGGTGACCCCTTACTTAATATATACGTGTATTAAGCACTTGTTCTCCTCATTCCAGATCACTTGAATCCTCTATGCAGTGTTTATAGTGAGTCCGCCACAGGTCTCAGCATCTGCTGCTTTCTGATGTATAGACAAGCGTCCTCAGCTGATTCCTCAGTAAGCGGATTCTGAAGGCAATTCTTGTCACTGTCCGTGTTCTGTAAAAAGAACCACCAGTCCAATGTCTCTGCTGCTTTCTGATGTGTTGATGACAATGGTAAAAATGATATGCATACACAAATCAAACCATACCAGCCAGTCCCCCATCACCACCACTACAATATACATCTGCCACATTGTAGGAAGTATGTATCATGGTCCCCGTGATTCCCTGTCAATCTTTGCCGTGTTACTTGTGCATTGGAGGAAGCTGATTGGCCCGCCCAGAATGTTCCTTTATATACTGCATTATGGGCACTTGTCGGTTGCCCTTTCGTGGTGTTCCTGAGTCTGCGCCTTGTTGCTGTGTTTCTGCATTCCTGTGTACCGACCCGGCTAGTCTGACCATTCAGTTGTTCCTGCTCCGTGATTGACCCGGCTCTGGCTGACGTTCCTGCTCTGTGATTAACCCGGCTCTGGCTGTCGTTCCTGCTCCGTGATTGACCCGGCTCTGGCTGTCGTTCCTGCTCCGTGATTGACCCGGCTCTGGCTGACGTTTCTGCTCCGTGATTGACCCGGCTCTGGCTGACGTTCCTGCTCCGTGATTGACCCGGCTGTGACTGACGGTCCTGCTCCGAGTACCGACCCGGTTCCGGTTGGATTCCTGCTCCGTGATTGTTCCTGAGTTCCTGTGTATCCTGGTCGCCAGCTGGCGACATTCTGAACTGTGTTGTGTTGCTCTGGCTAATCCTCTCTCTGTCCTCTGAGCTGTTGCCTGAGCCTGACTGAAAAGTACTGCTGAGCTGTAGTATTCCTTATCGAACCTGCCTTAACCCTAGCTGTGCCAGTTGCCTCGGTTATCAGAGCTTGTTCCCTTTCACTTGCCAAGCCTGAGAGTACAGTTTGAGCCAGTTAACACGTTCTGAGCCTGGGCAGTATCGACCAAGCCTACCTTTCGCACTAGCAGAGCTGTTGTCCTCCCCTGGTGCCTGTGTGCGCCACGACCGCGCCGGTTGGCATTGGTACCTCCATTGGCTCTTGCAGTGTGTGCGCTGTATGATACCGGAAGGGTGTCCCGGCTTTGGTCACCAAGTGCTCTAAGTGTTCTATCCATCTACCATATCTCCATTACTTGGCTCATTATAGCTTGTGCAGTGATTGCTCCATTCTGGCACCCAAGGGGTGTGTGCGGCTCTCCTCCCGTTGGCCCACGCAGGGTTACATCGGTAATACTATTAAGGGCAATTCAGGTTCTGGTCCGTTTGCTCCTGCAGTGGCTTTACTCCTGACTATTCCACTAAGGTGGTATAGGCTCAGCTCTGGGCATTCGCTGGTCTATCTGGGCGTTCATGTACGAAAGTATCTGAGAGTGATTAGTTCAGGCTCACATTACACCCATCTCTGCACCATCTTGAGACTGATATCTACTTCTGGGCATTGGTCAATCAGTTTACTAACCAGTCAATTTCTCTATTAACCCTGTATCTGTTGGGCTTCCCTGTGCTATTCTTCTCCACCTGTTCCCTCCCTGGAATCCTAGGTGTGGGAGTATTTTTCTCTTGTGGCAGCCACAGTGCAGTCATCAGCAACTGCATTGTGCACTATGTGTGACAAGTTAGTGAAAAGGGGAAAGGAGGGGATACACCAATATCCAAAATATACTTTATACTTCTAATGAAAAAAATGTTTTAGCACCCCCTACAGTGTGGAATTTAACCCTCTGAGTGACAGAGTGGTACGGAATGCATTGCTTTGCAATGCATTCCGTACCACTCTGGCACTCAAAGGGTTAACCAAATTAAACATATCATATTGAAATATTTGCCTGTGTAAATGGCGGATAGAGGTTTACATTCTATACTATAGAAGGGGTGTCTTTTTGTTTCAAAGAACTCTTGTACTTTAGCAGTAAACTGTCTCCAAGCATGTATATAGGTGATCAAAGGTGCAATACAGTGGGGTCCTATATATGTGGAAATAAGAAATGTGCAACATGTAAATGGATGAATATTTCTAAAACTTTTCAGTACACAATAACAGGGAATATATATTGCATGAAACAATATATTGATTGTGCAACAAAAAATGTGATATATTTGATGATCTGTGACACCTGTAAAGTCCAATTTGTGGTAAAGGCTAGTTGTACCCTGTTAGAAAGGATTCTGAAACATTTGAGCAATTTCACCTGTACAAAATTTAACACAGGGTAGCTATCAGGGCGCCCGTGTTCCAAGCGACATTCTGTCCAACTCTATTATGCTGCTCTCCTATTGGCTGCGCTGTATTGCTCCTCCTAGTGACAGCCTTTTTATACCCTGGGCTGTCACTCAGCTAGTGCCCTTTCGTGGTGTACCTGATGCCTAGCGCTAGATCTGTGATCCTGATACCAGTGTATGACCCCGGACTGCCTGACCACGCCATTAGTCTCTGCTACTGATTCTGTGTACCGATTCGGATTGTCTGATGTTCCTGCTTCCTGTTCTCACCCGGCCTGGCTGATGTTCCTGCTCTGTGTACCGACCCGGCGAGATCGACGTTCCTGCTCCGTGTACCGACCCGATGAAACTGATGTTCCTGCTTCCTGTTCCGACCCAGCTTGGCTGACGTTCCTGTGCTGGTTACCGAACCGGCTTGGCAGTGGTTCCTGCTCTCATCTTGCTTTACTGGACTATCTCTGGCAGTTCCGGCTGCTTACAGTTGCACAGTTCTCCAGTACACCGGTACCTTGTCTGATCCTACCGGGTGGCTCAGAGTCTCAGTGTGCCAGTATCCTCTGACACTGTGCTGCATCGCTTGGTCTTATTTGGGTTCAGTTGGGTGCTAGCCGTGGTCGCCGTTATCCAGACCATTGCGATTATTAACCCCTTCAGGGGTGTTGCCTTGTATCCAGTTGCTATACCAGTGTGGTTGCTTCCAATACCTTGGGTGTACCGTTTCTGTAAATCAGTTGGGCGCTTCCAGTTGCCATCCATTTTATATGAAGCACGTTATGACCTCTCCGTTGGCCCTCCATTTGGCACAAGCTCTGACCAGCCTATTGTAGTCCACGGTGGGCGTCCACCGTAGTGGAACCGTGCTAGTTACCTTTGCCTCCAATACTCTTATGCCATTGTCGCCTCCTGTTGCATCAAGCGACATTGTACCGCAGCTTTTGCTAGCCACTCTGCCAGTGGCTCCACTGTAATATCGGACTCATACACTGTATCACAATAGTACCTGACCTGTGTCAGTATTGGGTTGTGTACCATGCTGGACCCATGTGGGTAACCACTTGTAACCTGTCTTGTGTCAGTTGATGCTATTTACTGGACCCGTGAGGGTTACATTATTTCTTGTGTGCTTCAATAAAATTGTGTTTTTACCTAAACCTAACGTGTCTGAGTGTAGTGAACCGTAACAGTAGCTTAACATTTTTATTCAGAATATAACTCTGACATGTGCTCCCTTTCTGTGCAGTGTATTGAAAGAGTGTTTCCCGAGGTTAGGAATGGACATGTGCCACAAAAGCATCACAAATTTTGGCATTCTTGATTTTTACATTATGTGGTTCCAAGATGTTTAAATAAAGAGTATGATGTTACCCATCCTATATAATAATTCTCTACAAAGTTTGTAACAACGCAGTCATGTGCAGTAGAGACTGCTGTGCGTGCTGCAGTCATGCGCAGCAGAGACTGCCCGTTGGGCAGTATCTATATAATAATTGGCTAAAATGTTTGTAACTATGCAGTCATGCACAGTAGAGACTGCTCGTGACGAGGCTGATACAGAGCGGAGTGCCAGCTCTGTATAAGCCACTGTGCAGGCAGCCTCTACTGGGCATGACTGCACAGCGACCAGCCCGCCACTGTGGCCCGTGTACACAGGCTCTTCTACTAGTTTTGTATAAAAGAATTACTGTTATATTTATGCCTTAGAACTATCTGATTTGGAGGCATCTTTCTTACACCTATGCATACAAGCATATGGGGTTTGTTTACTACTGTTTAATTATCCATACTTCTTGTTTTTGTTTTATTACAGTGTTGCTTGTTATTCATCTGTAATTAGTGTTTTGTCATTTTGTATTTGAATTGAGACGATCAGCGTGAGCAATTGCATTTTAAGTTTGCCTTTAAGCTCCCTTTCACATTGAGTGTCAAGTGTTAATGGGAGTTACAGAGTAACACAGAGTGTGACTGTCACTCATTGTAATTAGTTGATTGAATACTTAGACCAGCTCTGTTTTACTTAAAACAATTATTTGTTGCATTGTTTAAGCTTGATCTGTGAATTAGGAATGTTTGTATGAAACAAGTCCCATTGCTTGGATTTTGTCCCTGTGTCCACATTTGTATGTTATAATGATTATTTACAATAAATGTTTTTAATGTCACTAAGACTTTTTTCTGTTACCTATCAGTCAGTTGTTTTAAAGTAACTTTCCTTTTTTGACACTATATACAAAATAATTACACTCACACTCCCTGCAAGTACAACAAGTTCTCCTCCTCTTTGCCTGTCTATCTGCCTATAGCTAGTAATGTAGCAAAATAATAAATTAGGTTGAAAAAAAGACACTGGTTCATCAAGTTCAACCTTTGCCTCATTATAATGCAGAAAAATAGAAATGATATAAGGCTTCATGTATCCAAGAATGAGTATTAGTCTATGTACCTGAACTTCCTGTTTTACTACCAACACACAGTATAATCCTACATGTTACCTCTTGCTAGAGATGCAACTAATCTATTTTTAAATGTATCCATTGTATCTGCCATTAGCACGTCCTTGGGCTAAGAATTCCACAATTTAACAGATCTTACAATAAAAAAACCCTTCCTCTGCTGAAGTTAAAGCTTCCTTTCCTCTAATCATAAGGGGTGGTCCCTAGTTATTGATCAGGCCTTGGAATGAAAAGCTCACTAGAGAGATCTTTGTATTGTATAGCCCTTACATATCTAATATAATGTAAAAAAATATACTCTCAGGTGTCTCTTCTGAAAAGTAATTAATACAAGTTTGGCTCAACATGCTTTACACTTCAAATCCTCCATCCCTTAATTAATGTTATTGCTCTTCTCTGTACTCTCTCCAGTTCTACATTATTCTTTTTCAGAGCTGGTGTACAAAACTGTACTGCATATTCAAGGTTAGGTCTTACCAATGATCTGTAATAGCATAACTATTTAATCCACTCTTTCTTCAATATCCCCTTTTATGCAATTCAGTAATTTGTTTGCTTTTGATACTGCTGTTTGACACCGATCACTGTTTCCAAGTTTACAGTTTACAAGGACTCCAAGATATTTCTCCAGAATTATTCCATTAAGTTCATAAATAACATTATGATTTTTTCATCCCAAATGCATAACTTTGCACTTTTCTACATTGCATTTTATAATTAATCTAGTTGCCATCTGCCATTTTATGTAACTCACTCTGTGGATGGCAAACATCCTGCTCTGAATTTATTACCCTGTATCACTTAGTGTCTGCAAATATTGTAATTTTGCTTTCTGAACCTATTTTCATAAGCATGTTAAAAAGCAGTGGACCAAGTAATGTACAGTGAAGTACTCCACTCTAAACTTTAACTGTATTGAAGGATTTTTCATTTATGACAAAACACTGTTCCCTAGTAGGTATGGGTGAAAGTTTTTGCCTCAAAGGGGGAAACAGGAGAAAAATGGCACTTCCCACCTAGCAGCAAAGTTCCTGCAAAAAGAGACATTGTTCTGAGTTTTTTTGCCTAACTCATTGAATGGAAATCAATGGGAACACTGAATTTATACCCATCATGTGGCAAGTTTCCCTTTTTTCCTGCGTGCATAGTATAAAAGGGGTCTCAGGGTCCCACAGCATTCCATTCTGTGTTTTAAGAGGAAGAGAGAGCTGCACATTTGACAGCTAAAAATAAAAAGGAGTCAATTCTTAGTTTAGGGCATCTTGTAGGCAAGACATTTGTTCTCTGCAGTAGGGGTGTCTTTGGGAACCCAACAGAAATATAGATAGGAGATTGACCCCAAGTACCCCATATTCTTTGGGGGTTGGAAGACACAGGAAGCCATGATCCAAGCTCCTTCCTGATCTGGCTATTATCCCTGTGCTAGGAGAGTCTGTGGGGGTGAGACTGGAGCAAAAGAGATTTACCCCAAATACCCCAAAATACTGTGTGACTGACTGGGACGACACAAGCAGCTGTGATCCAAGTTCCTTCCTGATCTGTCTGTTATCTCTGTGTCAGGGACAAGGAAGTCTGGGGTGTGAGAAGAGAGCAAAGGATAATTACCCTAAATACCTCTAAACTTTGTATGACTAACTGGGGAGACACATGCAGAGGTGACCAAAGTTGTTTCCTGATCTGGCTGTTATCTCTTTTCTAGGGGAGTCTGCATGAACGAAACAAGGAATGTATTCATTTTTTTGTTTTTTGTTTTTGTTGACAGGGATATAAATAAATAAATAAAATAAAAAAATCATAGGTGTCATAGACAGGGATCCTGAAGTAAGCTGTGACTGAGACAGACTGATACTTGATGAGATACAGTATTTCGAAGAGGGTCAAGACATTACAATCATTTCTATTGTGTATGTTACAGTAAAAACATGCATAGCATTTGTGTAATGTCCAGCAAATGCACCATGGGTAGGAAGATGGTGGAATAATTAAGAGGAGCAGTGCAGGGACATTTGAGTAAAGTGGTAGTACACAAACTGATTGCAGCCATTGTTGCTGAGGCATGTGCAATAAATGATGGTGATCCCTCTCATCCCAAAGAGGAAGCGGTTTGTCAAAGTCCCACCAAAAGTTCCACCACCACCATCACCACCACCAGTACTATTAAACAACCATCTAAAACACCTAAGACAAAGACTCACATTCTAGTCTTAATGGCATCGTGGAAGAAGGTGTAGCAGCTCAACCAACTGCTGCATCTGACAGTGAGACAAACAAGCACAAAAACCTGAAATTAGTAGTGAACATTGTGGAAAGAAAAGTAAAAATAAATATTGGAGCTGTCTAAAAGTCTAGAGAAATATAAATGTAATTGGAAAGTGGCATGGGATGCTGAGGAGGATACCTAGTGATGACTGATGATGATGTCGATCTAGAAAGAGATGGAAAAACATGGCAAGAAAGTAAGCTGAAAGGCAAAGCCTCAATCTACAGGAGAACTGTGCCTGTCAATAAACTGAGGAAAACAATTGGAAAGTCTGATCTTAGACAAGCAAAGATGCCCAAAATTACCTCCACTCGATCAATAAGCATATCTCGCTATTCCTTGACAGAATTCGATTCCTCAGAGAATTGCTGTTGATCATCATGACTCTTTGCTGTGACAAATTGCTGATGGCCCTTTGGCAGAAATTCAGAAATTTTGTGTTTGAAACAGTATCACGGTGCCCGTGATCTTGCCTGCTTATTGGGCTACTGTAACGGTTTTATAGGACACTCAGACCAGCAGGTTAGAATAAAACACAGTTTTATTAAAAGACAAGAAAGACTGCCCTCTATAGGCAATACAGAATCACTGCAATAGACAGTAAAGTACAGATGCCCTCTCAGGCCCAGTATACAGGGAAATAAATATATACTGTCACAGGACAGGCATAAGTTAGCATACAGGGTACTCAAGGGTTAAAGTTCATAGAAATCAAATCAGTCTCTGTTGTGGTGTGTTAGACACGCCTATAAGCTGGTAAAGCAGCAATATAGTGGTGCTAGACATGAGAACACCAGTAAATAGAACAGGACACCTGACAGGTGCCAAAGGCCGGGTATAAAAAGGCCATACTGGGCGGCCCAAACAAGCTCAGCCAATGGGAGCACACCACAGCCAAGAGTGACAGAAAAAGATCACGGGAACCGTGATAGCTACCTGTTATGTCCCCACTGGTGGATGAGCAGCGGCAATGATGGCCGCTGTCATCTGACTGCTGGCCTCTCTGTTTCGGGTGCGCGTCACTGATGTAGCGCTCGCTGTTTTGTACCTTCAGTACTAATTGGCCGATTGATGTCCCTCCTTATCCGTTGGCCTTATATGCAGCCTGAAGACTGTGATTCAGTGCCCTTTCTGTGCATTGCTACTCTTGTCTCTCGTTTGACCCTTGCTAGGCTTCTGATTATGCTCCAGCTCGATCCTTGGCTTTGTCTGACTATCCGCTCTGTGTATGACCTGGACATTGTCTGACTACCTGCTCTCTGTATGACCTGGCCGTGTTTGACTACCCGTTCTGTGCTTGACCATGATTCAGGCTGACTACCAGCTCTGTGAGTTTTGTGGTTCTGGCTGACTATCTGATCCAGTTTTGATTTGTGGCTCTGTCTGACTGCCTACTCCGTGCATGACACCGGTACTGTCTGACTTCCACTCTGTCTCAATCAGCTGTCGCTGTCTCTTGCTCCATACAGCCTAAAAGTATACGTACCTCCCTGGCACTGTGATGACTGCCTTCCGTTCGGCAGTCTCAGGGTTAGTCTCACCTAAGGTATTGCTTGGACAGTCTATGCTCTGGCATCCCCAGACTAGCATTACCTCTTGGCTACTACCTGCTGGTCACCCCGGTCTAATAGGTAGGTCTGGAGGAAAAAAAGAAACCACCAGGTTACCTATATGTGCCTGAATTTATACAGGCACTACAGAGATGCACCTCTTTAACTTAACTCTCCTCCAATGATCATACAGAATAAAAACACAAATGGAAAGGAATGAACTTAAAAGATTATTATAAAACTGTATACCAAAATTTCATGCATGTGAATAGAACAAAAAGTCCCCAGAGGTATAACTTCACTGCTCGTCTGATGCAGGTTGGATCCCCCTGCTATATCACCATCTACAGATACAAAAACAAAAAGAACAGCAGGCGCAGAAGATCCTCTGAGTGTAGTATTTTGGTTATCTCAATCTTGATCCGTCACCTTTTTCTCCCTTGTGCTGGTAATAAATGAGTACTCACATTTTTCTGAGGCCTTAATTCCACCTCTAAAAGTGTATCGCCTTCCCAGTACATAACATGGGATCGGTATTCTTGTCCTCCGATTTCTTGGGTCTCCATCTCTTATAGATATCTAGGGTTCTTCTGTGGTACCAGCTTAAGGATTTCTACCCAAAGATGTTGGCCACACTCACCCCTTACCACCTCTGTGTACTGGCTCCAGTGTCCTGAAATTCAAAAGGACCAAATAAAATTATAGGATCAAGCAACTCTAAGTTCGAAGAGCTTTTATTATCATTAATTAGCTCTCGTGAGAATGCAAAAGTACTAGAATACATAAACTAGAGATATATATAAAAACAATAAAAAATAAAACCATTGATAACAATAAATCACTCTACACGTTTCATGGCCCTACAGTCCACTTCCTCAGGGGCTTCTGAGGAAGTGGCCTGTAGCACCATGAGACAAGTAGAGTGATTTATTGTTCTCAATGCTTTTATTTTTTTATTGTTTATATATTTATATATATTATGTTTATATATTGTGTGACTGAGGCAGACGTCATTGATACCAGATGAGATTAAGTATTTTGTTGAGGGCCAAGGCAAGATATCACACTCCATCAGTTCTATTGTGTACTGTACAGTGAAAACACATACAGTCGTTGAATAATGTCTCACAAAAGCACATGGGGTAGAGGGAGGAGGAAAGGGGTAGGACCAGTGCAAGGATATGGGAGCAAAGTGGTAGTTCAAAAACTGATTGCAGCCATGGTTGCTGCAGCGTGTGCAAACAATGATGTGATCCCTTCCCCTCTTTTTCAAGGTACCACCAAAAGCACCACCACCACCACTAGCGCAAATACTATTAAAAAAAGAAAAGCACTGAAGACGACAATGATGATGGCATAATGGAAGAAGGTATAGCAGCTGAAACAACCGTTGCATCTGACAGTGAAACAAACAAGCACCAAACACCTGTCCTCAAAGTAGTAGTGAACGTTGTGAAAGTAAAAGTAAACATAAATTGTTTCAGACCTCTAAAAGTTTAAAGAAATATAAAGCTAGTGGGCAAGAAATGGTGGGCAATGCTGAGGGAGACCTAATGATGTCTGATGATGATGTAGATCTAGAATATATCCCTCCAGGATCCTCTGCTTCTTCATATACAGATGAAGCTTGAGAGTGAGAGTGATGATGACATGGCCAGAAACTTAGCTGAAAGGTAAAGGGTGAATCTTCCATCACTGAAAAGGAGCACTGTGCCTGTTTATAAACTGAGAAAACAATTGGAAACACTGACCCTGTAGAAGAAAAGTTGCTCAAAAATACACAGTAATCCTGTCAGTCATCATTAGCATCATCACCACTTCCAAGCCCAAGCCCCACTCAGCCAAACATTATGAGCAATGATTAACCAGCAGCAACAACAACAACAACAACACAGATTATTAACATCTAACGTCTAACTCCAGTAGTAGTAGCAGCCCCTCAGGAACCTCGCAGTCCATGAACTCCACAGTATGGAGATACTTTATTCAGTCACAATCCAAAAGCTAAGCATGTTACTATCTGTTGTCAATGCAAAAAGCATGTTAGCAGGGGGAAAGCAGGCTCATCTAGTTCCCACCTAAAGCACAATCACAGGTCTGACTGGGAATCTCACCACAACACATCAGAGGTGCCACAGCTAGCAGTAGCAGAAGTACTCCTAAATGTTCTTGGGGCTCTGGGGTACATAATACAAGTGCTGTTGATCTGTTAGAGAGTGTGGTAATATTTTCTGCTCCCACTGCAGAGGGTTTTGTGCGTGATGAAAGGCAGTACCCTATGACTTGAACATTTATACCTATAATTATGGATAAGTATATTGCTGCATATTTTCCATTTATTTATCCTTATATTGTATTTTGCACTTTATTTTTGATGTTTAGACACAGCATTGTAGCACTTATTAGATAGGCACTTAGTATGTTTATCTATATACAGCAACATAGGGAGGTCTATACTTATTGTATTCATCTGTACAGCCTGTCCACAGTTTTCAAATGTTTTGATGTTATCTCTAATATGATATAGGGTGATAATACAGTTTGTTATACATCTGTCATCTGTATGAGTTCCACATTTTTAAGACTCCTTCTTTAGGGAACAAGAAGTGCAGTTCTAGCACTTTTTAATCTCCTTTACGTTTGTTATGTCTGATTTAGAGCTCGATCCAAATATTGGACATGGCTGTTTTTCTCTGCCAATGACATTTTTTCAAGCACAGAAAGCTAGTCAAATGCCTGTGTGAAAAAATACTGGCAAAAAAACAGCCATTGTGTGATAAAGTTAAGAGGTGTTTTCACCCATTGAAAGTGATGAAAACACTGTAAATATGAATTCAAATGTCTGCATTAGCCATGAACCTGATAAGGGACTCAATTTATAGTAGGAAAGTTAAGACCTAGTTTTTTTTCAACTTGAGTCCCTTATCTGCTCATCAAACAGCCGACGCAGAAACCTGAATGCAAAACAAGTAAAAAAAAGTCCTCAGTGGATGTATTGATATGGAGCCCTAAACCCCATATCAATACATCCAAAGTATGAAATGTGTCAAAAGTTAGTAGAATTAACCATATGAGTGCCAGTGGGGTATAATTCCCCCTCCGTCATTCATAGGGTTAATCTGACTAAGTTAAAAAACAACATCCCATTAAAAGTAACGCTTACCATTAATCCTGATGTCCAACAGAGTTCTTAGATTCCTGGTCCTCTTCTGTCCTTCTTTTCAGTCTTCTATCTTCTGCCTTCTCTTCCTTCTTTCATCTGCTTTCTTGTTGCTGTAAAATAAAACCAAAGTATTAATATAAAGCATTAACTATGACATTGGTTAACCCTTGGAGTGGCAGAGGGGTACGCAACACATTGCAAATGACCAGGATTATTGGTGGCAAGTGGAACCTGTCCTAGTCCCAAATCACTACGGCTGGAACCCAGTCCCACAATGCCCACAGTGGTCTGTGGCACACTAGCCTGCTAATCATCATCATCAGCAAACTCCATAATGCCACTGCTGGTGATGGTGGTGATGATGCCCATACCAATTTTCACATCTGTCGCCCATTCCTTTTTGCTTTCTGTTAAAAAGGTCCTCAATCTTGCCTGCTCCTCAGCTGCTCCACCATCACCCTCTCTCTCATCACCACCTCTGCTGCTGCTCTATGAGAGTGGGACTGGTTGGTGATGATGACAAATGTGACAGAGGGTCACCTACTGTCACACTTCCCATATCTTCAAGTAAGAAAGGCACACTGTCAGCACTAGCAGCAGGCATTGACAGCTTATGTGGCCTGCTGATGCTCATACTGCTAGTCAGTTTTGCTTTTTTCAGCATCATGTCCCAGAGGGACAAAGCTGAAGGAATGGGAATCACAGAGCCAGGGGTTTGTGTGCTAGTCTGGGGGATCACTTCCCCTTCAACCTCAACATTAGGACACATACTGGCGCTAATCCCAGCAGCTGCTTCATATTCACCACCCCCACCTTCAAACCCACCTGTCTCTAGCTGCTGTGTGGTAGGCAGACTGCTTGGGGATGACAAGTGTGACTTTGGGTCCCCTGCTGTCACACTTGCCATCATCTCCTCCTCTTCCTTAGAAGGAATACTGGCAGCAGTAACAGCAGATATAGACAGCTGACCTGTCCTGCTCACACTTCTACCCAGTTCTTCCTGTTCCTTTTTCACAATTTTCCACCAGATGACAAGTGAAGAACTTGGGGGACTGTACATCATTGGGTCTGGAGAATCTGGGCTCCCAGACTCTTCCATATTTGTGGTGGTGATGATTTTCTCCTCCCCCTGTGAATTACTGGAGCATCATGGTACTGACAGTTCCTCCTCTTATTTTTTTTAATATGTGTGCTAATAGTGTTAGCCTACACAATGCCTTAGCCTTATTTTGCTCACTAAACTGCTAGGAAATCACTTTATGTCCTCCCAAGTTCTCTAGCTGCTTATTTCTCAGTTTCCATTACCTTTAACATTAGGTTTTTGGCACAAAAATGCTAGCTACAAGTAGTAAATGGGTCTGAAGTTTGTAACCAATTGAAAGACATAGGCAAAAAAAAATTTTTAAAGGTTTTGCTAAGGGTGGAATTCTTCACTGAAAACCTGAGAACCACATGGTTTTGATACATTTCGCATGAGAACACAACATGACCTTTCACCCATCCCTATTACTAAGTTACTATGTGTAACTCATGAGAACCTCCATTTTAAGCCGGTGATGGGGAAGCTGGTTACTCTTTTGTATGTAAGATAATACATTGTGAACACTGTAGAACTACCTGAACCGTGGACAAATTTTGCTAGCAAAATTTAGCATTTCCGTTAGGTTATCACATTCTGAGGAGGAAAGGGTAATAAATAGATGTGGGACATGGGCTAAGCAAGATAAATGCATCATATCAGGAATTCAATGCATCTATTATGCTCTGACATTGTCAACAGGCACAAAGTCAGCTTTCAAGGAGTCTGTCACCTGCTGTAGTTTATTTAACATATGTGGAGCTTCATGTAATTGTGTCTCAAAGCTATGCAAGCACAAAGTGGCATACCAATAATACAGGCTACCATGCTGCATGCCTTTACTACAGTGGTGACCTATTGATGCTGCAATCTGTGTCCACTGATACTCAGTGATCAGGTGAAATTTCTTCTTTGTGTCAGATGAGTACTCAAATGTTTGTTTTTATTTTGTGTATAACATGCATTGCCACTTCAACTTGGATGAAAAAAAAAAGAAAAGATGTATATTACAGACGGTAATCAAAAGTGTGTTTTCCTAGTTTATCCATGAACATATGTATATTCTCTTCTCACTAGTGCCAGAGGGGTTTTGCATGGAACACTTCACTGTCATTTAAAGCGCTGATCTTTCAGAAATGTTTGGTTGTATTTTTATATTCATTGTTTACATTAAACCATTTATTAATACATAATGTGAGCAAGTTATAACATAAATATTCATTCCAGCTGTAAAAAGAAATATTTTGAAAACATATTATATTTTGATAAGGTTAGACTTTTTATAAATATGATAAACATTGATAAGTACTTCCTAGAATCAATTACTATTATCCTGTTTTCACTCAATACCATTCCTTTTCCATTTAAATGAATAAATGTTTAGTCATTTCATCAAATGAAATTGAAAACAGCAGCTCTTTTTTTCAACTCCAATGCTCCTAAGTATATTGGGTTGATAAGCTGCATACGGTAGCTTGCTCAAACAAATCTCTGAGAGAATGTGATACTTGACTAGAAATGATCTCTTGAAAAAACATATTGTAATTTCTAAACATGAAAAGTACACAGCATTGCTCGCTAAATGAGATTAACTTTTTCTAAACTGGTAAAGGTGGCAGCTTCTAAATGTTAGAGTGAACATTTCCAATTAAAATAATTATTGTTGATTGGTGTCACATGTAAATAATTTATGCTATTCATATTTATGCCTCCTCATTCCCTATTGCAACTTACCCCGTATAATAATTTCTTCTGTCTCTAAAGTTTTTAGCATGTTTAGACACTTGGGGCTCGATTTAAAGGCAACCGTTAAACCAGCCGCTAAGTGAAAAAGGCACATCGCTCGCAAATAATACATGAGTTACGGCAGATTCAATAGGTACTCTACAAGAATAGCTATCGAGCGTAGGCACACAAAAAACACGTAACACAAAAGCCGTTGTCGCTCATGTTAATGCACAACGGGCGGCCAAATCACACGATAACTGCGCTCAAAACAACATCTAACATAACGGCTGCCGTTGTCAAGCAACCATGATTGATGCCAAAACAAATTCAAACACACAGCCAATCACAAAGCCCCAATGTATCAAATAACTTCAAATACAACTATATATACCCAAAAATAACCGTCACACACTGTCTGTTATCGAGTTCTTCAGAGCTAGATATCAGGACCCAGGAGCGGAGGATAGCGATCAGAGAGAGGGAGAAAGGAGCAGTCATTGGAGGTAGAAGGAGATTTTGGAGTTTGGAGTTTGGAGAGAGGTGCACTTACTAGACACATATTACACTTTTGCACATATTACATACACACATACAAACACAAACACATACACATACATACACATAGTCCTTTTTTTTTTCATAATACCTTACACATTTTACTTTTTATTTTGACAGTGTGAATCTGGGAGTGAAAGTGTGTGACAGAGAGTGACTGGATCGAGTGTGTCTGTGAGGGCCTGTGGGAGTGCCTGGGTGTGACTGGGTGAGTGATGGCCAGGAGAGGAGGACAGGAGAGAGGGATGGGGAGAGTAGTGGAGGAGGAGGAAGCTCAGGAGGGGATCCCTCAGCAGAGCAGGGGTGGCAGAGGGAGATCTGCAGGGCGGAGGGGGACCCGGCCCACAAGAGCAGGCACACAAAGAAGAGGGACAGAACCTGCAGTGGGACGACGGGTAGTTGCTGGGGAGCACCCCACACAATCAGGGTCAGACCAGGCAGGGCACTCCGGCTCTGAGTCATCCCATGCCGGAGGTGACGAGGCCAGGATCAGAGACCCCAAGTATACAGAGGAGGAGAACACGGCTCTTGTGGAAGCTGTCCTGGAGAGGCAGAGTGTTCTCCACCCGACAGCGAAGGTCCCTGGCCTGTCAGCGAGGAGGAAGGCAGCCTGGAACCAGATCTGCAGCCGGGTCAACACGGTGGCTCCATGCAGGCGGGACGTGGAGTCCATCAAAAAGAGATGGGGCGACTGCCGGAGGGTCGTAAAGAACAAGCTCTCAGAGCTCGCCAAGCACGCCCGAGGCACTGGAGGTGGACCAGCAGTCCCTATCACCTTCTGCGGCTGGGAGGAGATGGTGCGGCAGAATATGTCCCCAACCCTGATCGAGGAGGTTGTTGGAGGAGCTGACACTGGGGATGAGAGGACCCTCCACACTACCGGTAAGTGCCACACTACATAACAACACACTACAGCAACCAACACCAGCTGCACACACAGTCACACCTCAACACATGCCCATCATTCATGCACACAACTGCACCAACACAGCACCCTGAGGGTTAAAAACAGGACACAACACAAGGACAAATATCAAGGTCCAACTTGGAACAAACCTGTCCAAGTCCTACTTCAACCCTCCTGTCGCTGTGCTCATCACACACAATACACAAACCATGCTGTTCAAAATGTCGACTGTAATAGATCATCACTGTTCACACACAATGTCACCCATGTCCCCACTGGGATGTCAGCACTTAACCCCTTGAGTGCTAGAGGGATCATCAATGCATCGATCAACAATGCTTTGGCAACCCCTCTGGGACTCAAAGGGTTAACAAGACAACAATCAAGTCAATAGGCCAACGATCACATGCTACACAGGGGACATTCACTAAGCGGTGACAAACACATGGTGGAGAGAAATTCACCCTTACACATCCTCATTTCACCAATACCAGTGTTAGCCTATGGAGAATATGCAATAACATGAATCAAGTTGCTAAGGTCCCATCGTATACACTCCATAGAAAACACTGGAAATGGGGAAATGAGATCACTGGAGAAGTCAGCATCATGTACACTCCATCATGTCGACAACACCGCTTACTGAATCACAAAAAGGATGGAGCAGGTCACACATCACAGTGGCACTGAGAATAACTGCTTGTATGTGCAACACACAGGCCTCAAACAATACCCCAGAATTAAAGGGGGAAAAAGTAGGCCTTGGTGTTGTGTCTGCAATCATTTACTCTAACTTCAAATGACATATCTCACATCTGATTCCCACATGGATCCTCAGGGGTGCTGATGCCATGGATGGATGGTACACCAGACACTGTTTGCAGGATACACATGGGAACCAAATATCACCCATTGTACCTTGGTCACCAACAGGCCATGAATGATAGATATCTCGGATTGAGTACGGTTGCCTCACTCAGAAGGATGGATGGGCTCATACTCAAAGAAAACAGGCCTCAATCAGAGATATCCCTCACTACTGGCGTGATTGTTGCCCTTCAGGATTCAACTGGAACACACGACATGGACAGGATCCTGTCCAGTTCATCAATCTCTGATTGCCAAGGTGGTATCCCATGCCCTACAATGCAATGCATAGGATATGATCCTGACAACCAGAGAGTCACCTGTCAAGTAATGAAAAATTGTGAATTGGACGGGATCAGCTAAGAAGATAGGGTTGAATAACACTTGATTCCCACTGCACATCTGTTCAAACAAAGATATGCACACAAAGGAAAATGGTCAGATATGTACCTTTCAAATGGCTCAAAATATGTCCCAACACGATGTGAACCCAGAGATCATCTCACTGCCTGTGATTGCCCTACTGGCCAGATATGTGCATCCATCAGAAACTAACTTACATTGATACCATCCAAATACACATACCTAGTATATCCCACTCTACGTAGATGGGATATACGAGGTATGTTCATATCCATCATATCAATCCAATGTATATTTTGATGGGTGCACATATATATAGCCAGTAAGGCAATCACACCTACTGAAATGATCTCTGGCTTCATATCTGGAAAGGATATATTCATATCCATATGAAAGGTACACATCCACATGCATATATGAACATTTCTCCTTGTATGTAACTGTAATGGCATAGCAATTGTTAATTTCACCAACATGTGGATCCATGTTAGTCCTATCCCTCCAACCCTCATGGTTAGACAGATATCGCTGTATTTGACAGCTTGAGATTTCAGTCATTAGACCACACGGAGGCTCTTCAGCAGAGTCTAAATTGCCCCATTCAGAGATGGATACATCTTTGAGATGGTCAACAAAGTGTGCCAGGTTTACAAGCACACTCTGTTCACCATTCCAATGAAGTTTACATCTCTGAATGGGGCAATTTAGGCTCTGCTGAAGAGCCTCCGTGTGGTGAAATGACTGTCAAACATGTCAAAATGACTGTCAAATAGAGCAATATCTGTCTAACCATGTGGGTTGGAGGGATAGGACTAACATCGATCCACAACTATCTCTTACAATGCCTACAATATTACATCATGGTGAAATTAACCATTGCTATTCTGTTAAAGGGATAGTAATACCTAACATGTGAAAAGAAAAATATATTGCAGGGTTCATCCCCCGAGCAAAACAAGGGTATTCCCACTGCTGAAAGGTGTTTCATTCAAAATGTAGCACAGCTCATAGTTGACTACTCCAGGGGCAATATCACAGTGGCCTGGAACTCTACAATGGCGATGTTGCTAGACCATCCTATGGACAGCTTACGTCCAGACGCAATAAATTCTCATAGGATAATGTAGCAACAGTGCCAATGTACAACTTCAGGCCACTGGGATATAGCACCAAAGCAATTCTATTCTGAGCTGGGAAACTTTTTGAACAAAAACCCCCTCCAGCAGTGGGAGTACCCTTGTTTCACTCAGGGTGATAAACCACAAAACATATATTTCCCTTTCTGCATTTCATGTATTAGTATCCCATTAATCCCATCATGGCTACGTTTACTAATCACACAATCTCAATTCTCCACACAGCTTATGGGCCTCCATCGCAGAAGGAGCCCGTGGAGGAGCCGACCACACCACCCAGTGAGGAGGATACAGAGGAGGGGACTAGCCACTGGGAACCGTCTACAACTACCACACCTCCTCCCCAACTGGCTGCATCACCACTGCCTGCCTCTCAACTGGCTGCCTCTCAACTGCCTGCCTCTCAACTGGCTGCCCCTCAACTGGCTGCCCCTCAACTGCCTGCCCCTCAACTGCCTGCCCCACCACAGGATGCTCCACAGATGTACAGCGGCTGGATTCAGGGGGAGAGATGGATGCATCCCACTACCACCGGGAGCTATTACCCTCCAGCAGCAGCACCACCACCACCAGGGAGGCAATGGCTGCCCGGGAATGTGGCCACCAGCCAATATGGGCCATATTCCACCGAGATGGATCTACCCTCCTGGATGGCTCCCCAGCATGGCCCCAGGTATGATAAGGGCCAAGCACCTACCACTGGCCAAGGTATGACCCTTGGCCACTTGACTACCAACACCTGGGCCTGATTGGGGAGCCCCAGCGCCCTCAGCCAAGGGACTTGTTCACCCCACCACCTCAACCAGCACAGACATCAGTGGGCAGCAGTGGGTCCCTTGATGTGGTGGGCACCCACACACTGTCTGTGCAAGCCACTCCACCAACAGAAACAGCAGTAGCAGCCACAGCACACCCAGTACCAGCAGAGGAGACAGAAGAGGCTGGGGAGATAGAGGCTGAGGAGACAGCTGAACCTGTGGAAGCAGAGGCTGAGGAGACAGCTGAAGCTGGGGAAGCAGAGGCTGAGGAGACAGCTGAAGCTGGGGAAACAGAGGCTGAGGAGACAGCTGAAGCTGGGGAAACAGAACATGTGTCACCGGCCACTCCCATCTCCAGCAGTCAACGTACCACAGATCTGGAGGCTGAGTGCATGGCCCTTCAAAGAGGACAGCTCCGGGCAACCCACGCCACCAACGACAACCTCACGAGGAACCGGAGGGAATCCCGGAGGAACACGAACAGGTTGGAGACCAGAATCCAAGCTCTGGAGTCAGAGGTTGCCAGGGGGAACACACAACTCCACCAGATACATACGGGGATGATGGACATGTTTGCACAGGTGCTCGTGGAGTTGTGAGAGATTAACCGCAGGGAGAACCTGAGGATGGAGAGGGAGAACCTGCGTTCCACAGAGGGGTCCACTGCACCCACCACCCCTTCCAGTGTTACCCCAGAAGCCACACCTAGGGGACAGAGGGTGACAAGGCAATCAGCCAGGGCATCCACCTCTGGCACCAAGTCTAAGGCCCCCCCCCAAAAAAAAGAAAAAATGAAAGGCCCAACCTGTCATCTGCCCCCTCAATAAATGAAAATTGTGCTTTTGAATCCTGTCTGATCTGCTGTGTATTCACTTATAGATTGGGTGGCAGGGTTGTCTCCAATGCATTGCCAAACAATGCAGTGAACATAACCCCTGCATGGGGGAAATGTTTGTGTGATGTTACAACATGGGTTCACACACACCCACACTATTGTCCAAATTCACCTGGCAACCCATCCCTGTAGCCATGTAACACGACAGTGTTACATGGCCATGATGTGTGTCAGATTTGATCAGAACATACCCCTTAGCACAACAACTGGTGCAACACTGAACATTCGTCTGCATCAATTGTTGTGTTTGAGGGGAAAACCAAACAAACAGCTATGCGACTTAGCAGGGAAATAACAAGCATGACAGATGGAACATGCATCAATATGGTCTTTAAATCAAAATTCTATTGTGCAGCTGACATACTGGGGAACACAATGTACACCCTAGGATCTCAATGTGTGTGTTACACATTGTGATCCTAGGGTGAGCATTGTGTTCTCCAGCAAGTCAGTTGCACAACAGGAGTTTGAATCACAGCCTAACTTACTGCATAACCCAATCATCTTCCTAAGATTTCATTGTGTAGCACGCACATTGGAACCTTAGGCTGAGCATTGGCTTATGTATTAAAGGGATAGTAAACCTTGAGAATAAGTTCATTCTATATTGTAGCCCTTAAAAAAACATGTAAAATGATATAAGTCTTATCTCCCAAACCATTTATGTTTGGTAGATAAGACTTATATAATTTTTCATGTTTTTTAAAGGGCTACAATGTGAAATAAACTTATTTTCCAGGTTTACTATCCCTTTAAGTTGTGTTGTTGTTTAACTAAGGTTGTAACATACTTCACCAGTGATAACACTTGTCCACATGGTTGTTTTTGTTGATGTAGCCCATGTACTGAGATATGACAACCTACAGCAATCTCAGGACATTGATTATATTGAGCAACACACAAACCGTGGACATCACATCACAGTGGAAGTGTGTCCCCTGTATCACCAGCTAATCACTCACAACACACATCAGTGTATCACTGCCATCATGTCATTGCATGTATACATCACAAAGTCCACTCATGGTCAGGCAACTAGTGGACTCCTGTGATGTAAATCATGCCTTCCTTTGTATGAGGGATACTCTAGCCTTGGGTACGGTTCCACATTGACAGGTGTTTGATCCAACATTCATTCATACAGACACGGATTGAGTAGTGATGATTCTTGTGTATTTAGCCAATATGCATTAAACACTTGTATAAGCACAAAAAGGTACATCTGAACTAAATAGGAATACATTAGAAATGCTAGTGAACTGCTCATGTGATGTCCACATAGTTTGGCATCTGTGTATGAGCAGTCTTACTGTACAGGTCTGATACCTGGATGTTAGTACACACATTAATTTGTGTCCATATGTGAATGTTCCAGTAGAGGTTGCTGTGAACATCAGGTCAAACATTGCATCACCAACACAATCACTTGAAACACCAAGGGGTGAGCTTCATGGAAGTGTTGTCCAGACTTCAGTCCAGTCATATGGAAACTCCTCTGTTCAAGGATGGATCGTGCTATGGATGCCTGTGGGACAAGAGGACAGGATTTGGAACATCACCCTCAAAGTGATCATCATGCAACAGCTACAACATCATGATCCTCTTAATCTTTCCCGTTACATAAGTCTACACAAACCACTGCTTTGTAATGTGTTGTGTACTGGTCTATGAACCATCATGGGGGGAACTAAGGGGATGTTAACCATCCTTAGGGATATTTGCCCCTGACATGGTTACACACATCAACAAATATGTCCTAATAGCTTCCTGACAACAATATATTTGGGCTGCCACTGTCAGAGACAGGCCAAATATGTTTGGTTCATGGAGCTAGTAGGACATATTTGTTAATGTGTGTATTTCTTTCTGGGGCACATATCACTGCACACACACACACACAGGGCAGCATGGTGTCCATGGAGATGTGATCCACATTTCATGAGCTCCATGTTGTGTAACACACTATTACTGTCGATCCACCCCTCTGCTGCTTTCTTCGACTGTAGCAAGCTACTGGTCCCATGTCCCCACGAATGCCCCCTGAACCCCTTATATGACAGAGTGCTATCCGATGCATTGGCTTGGATGAGACTCCCTCGCTACAGGGGTACCATGGTTACTATGGGTCTGATCCTAGCAGAACACTTTAGTTGGTGCCTAGGGAGCTGTGGGATATGATGAACAAGGTTAAAGTGTTGTACCTTGGTTTCCAGGGGGGCATGCATGATATCCTTGAGGTAGCAGTATCAACATGGACGACAGGTTGTCAGATGTATTTGGAATCTCTAGGCCCAATCTGACTGGTCCACGGAATAGTTGATGCTGGTGGTCCATACTGCAGCCAGTGTCAGGGCTGTGTCACTGATCCTGTGGGGTGAAACAGAACATGTGTGTTGTGGTGGGTGTGTATGCATGGATTGTGTGCATACATGTATTATACTCACAGCAGAAGTGATCCCTGATCAATCTGTCCCTTGTCTGCATCCCTGTTGGGGTTTCCTCACACTCAACGATATCCACAGGGTCTTCAGGTCTGGGTGGGGGATGGACATCGTCGATGAGTCTGGTGTCCACCGCGATATTATGTAGGATGGCACATGCCACGATGATGTCGCAGACCTTGCCTGGTGCATACTGCAATGCTCCCCCCGAGTGGTCCAGACATCGGAATCGGGACTTGAGGAGGCCGAAGGTCCGCTCAGTGGCATTCCGTGTTTTGGCATGAGCCTGGTTATATCGTTCCTGGGCATCGTTTTGGGGATTGGCGACCGGGGTGAGGAGCCATGGCTTGCATCCATAGCCAGCATCACCTGTGGAAAGTGAGTGACATGGTGTGACAAGGAGCACATATTGTGTGAATAATGTTTTCTGTGGTGAACGTACTAGCACATGTGTATGTGGTGTCATTTGGTGCTGTTAACTCACCCAGAAGCCATCCGCCTGTATAGGTCCCATTTTCGAAATCCCTCTGCACAGATGAATTTCTGAGTATATGTGAATCGTGACAGCTCCCGGGAAATTTCGCACAGACATTCGTGATGGCCAGGTTGCTGTCACACACCATCTGCACATTCATGGAGTGGAAGTTTTTGTGGTTCAGGAACATATGTCCCTGACGTGCTGGTGCTTTGATACGGACATGGGTGCAATCTATTGCACCCATGACCCTGGGCATGCCTCCCCTTGCATAGAAGCCCTGCTTCAGATGTGTCCACTCCATATCGGTGATGGGGAAATGTATGTAGGTACTGGCCTTGGCTTTGAGGGCTGGCAAGACCTGGGCCTGCACCCTGGAGAATGTGGCCTGGGACATGCCAGATGCGTAACCCTCTGTCGACTGAAAGGCGCCACTTGCCATGAAGTGTATGGCACACAGGAGTTTTTGAAGGCCAGTTAGAGCATGGTTATGGGTGCATATGGGATCCACCTGCTCCTTGATGACCTCATACAGGGCTATGATGCTGTGTGGCCTCAACCTGTAGCGATCAATAACCTCGTCATCGGTCATTTCAAAGAGAGTGACCCTTGGGCGGTATACCCTGGGCCTTGGTGGTCGTCTATGCATCCTGGGCTGCTGCAGGGGTCCCTGTGGTAGCTGGGGAGCATCCTGTTGCTGCAGCTGTGCATCTGCAGGCAGGTGTCCTCCGGGTGGGGATGGGCTCCTGTGTGGCTGCTGAGCCAGAGCCTCCTCACTTGCAACAGGTGGAGGCTGTTGATGAGGCGTGCTTGGAGGTTGCTGATGTTCCCCAGCTCTCTCCCTTGCACGCCTTCTCCGCAGCCTTCGCAACAATATGTAACCCAACATACTGTTTGCTCTCTCTATCTGTCTCTATCTGTCTCTCTCTATCTCTCTCTCTCTCTCTCTCTCTCTCTCTCTCTCTCTCTCTCTCTCTCTATCTCTCTCTCTCTCCCTCCCTGAGTGGAAAACAAGCCACAAGTGAGTGTGTTGAGTTGTCCCTTTAAGTACTTGCTAGGGCTTTGTGTGGGTGTGGTGATGAGGTGAGTGCTGGCCAATGGTGAGTTGTTTTTGTCCAGGTAAGTGTTAGCAGGTGTGTGTGTGTTATAAGATGTGGTGTGTTGTGCTTGTTCTGTGTGTGCCATTTGCGGGTGTGCATTTGTGGGGTGCAGGTGGCGTGTTGATGTTGCCCAGGTGAGCTTGTATTTGCAGGTGTCCGCTTTGTGTGATAACCCCCATTGTTCCGTGCCATGCTGTGTTGTTGTTTTTTTGTGTTTCGTTGTCCTTGTGGTGTTGGTTGTTGTTGTGTGTGTAGTGATTGGTGTTGTTTTGGCATTGCACGGGTTAATTTTCCCATTTACATGGTTGTGCGGTAAGCATTTTGTGTATCTTCCTATGTAACGGGTGTTTTGTTTTGGCCGTTAAGTGTCTAACGGCTAAAAAAAGTGGGTCTTAACTTTTAGCCGTTAGGTGTGTCTTTTTTTCAGCCGTTATCAATACCACAAGCCTTTGAATAGCTCTGGGGTATGTTGTTCCATGCGTCTGAATGCACGTAAGTGTATCGGCCGTAAGGATTGTGCAACTGCCGTTAGCTGTTGTTTAGACGGATCTTTGAATTGCAACATGACACTTAACGCACGCGTTAGTGATTTTTTTTACTAACGGCTGCCTTTAAATCGAGCCCTTGGAGCTTTGTCAACCCCACCACTAGCAACTTTACCTACTTTCCCTTCCTTACCATCAATACTTTTGGATTAACTATATTTTCCTCACCCAACCCAATACCCAATATATCACCTCATCCACAATATATCCAATCTATTTATCAAACCATGCCCCAATGCAACCTAATATATCCCTCCTCTTGCTTTTCCCCCATTCAATTCAACTGAAGATTCAACACCTTTAAATGTCCAGGAAGTTAGTCAAATCTTGACAGATTTTTTTTGTCTCACAATGATACTTCCACTCTCTTTGTTGCAAAAATTTTAAGAGATTTATAAGGTATACATATGTGTGTGTTTTATTAAATAGTGCAGTGAGAAAAAACAGCACTGCCACAATCACCTATATAATCTGTTGTGGATGTAGAGTATAACACAGGTAAGTATTTGGTCTAAATACTACAAGATAGTCAGATGCATACACAATAAAATATGATAAAACACAGATTCTATAGAACCTCTGGTCTATGTTCTTTTATATTAGCGCATGTGTGCTGCTAGTCCCATCTCATCTTAGGACCCCTAAGACATATGTATCATGTAAAAACAAAAAGAGAGAAAGGAATAGGGAGGGACAGTGCAACAAGGTAGCTCTAAGTGTAGTATTATTTATTTGATAAAATCATAACATTACAAAATATAAAACATGAATAACTGAAGTAAAAATATTCTGTGGATGTAATGTCAAGATGGGCACTTGTATAAGATGTCCACTTACAATGAATAATATGAAAGAAACACAGGTCAGAGCATGGAAAACCTGTGCCTGACTAAATAAGGCAGGCCACAGCATGAAACCAGTTATGCCTGTCTGCAAGTAAATTAAGCAGGGAATGCAAAGATAAAAAATGTCCACAATCTAAAGGACAATCTATCAAAAGATAGATAATGGGGATACAAATGTGTCATCCACAATGGTGTCCTTTAACTAAAGTGATCATAAAAAATTAAAGTAAAATGAAGATAGTTAAAAACAAATAATAATGTCCATGCACTAGTATAGGTACATCAAACGGTCAGAGCAAAACATAAAGAACACAAATATATGTTCTATTTTCAGTCTTAGGGGATAACCCCAATCAAGGATGATGTTACTTAGTATTAAATATTTAAAGGCCACATCGGATAGCCTGAGCAGAAGTCTCCCAGCAGGGTCAGCAGTAGTTTCCAGCCCCGGTTATGCAATACCCTGTCTCCGACTCCACATAGCAGATCCTCCGGACAACACTCTAGGTGACGTCCGTCTGAGTACCAAGGTGTTTGTCTGTTTCTCTGATATTCCTAGGTACTGTCTTCAGTGGACTAAGAGCAAGCTATAAACTTTGTGTTCAGATTAAGGGCTTGATTCAAATATTGGAGTAAAAAATGCTGGTAGGGCAAAATGAATATTGACCAACAAAATAAAATGTCTTGGTCGGTATTCAAATGTCCTACCGGCATTAAACTCAATGGAAGTTAAGCCACAAAACTGGTCTTGTGGCTAAACGTCCGTTTGTTGGTTATGTTCCCAAAACACCGCTAAATACCGTCAGTTTCAGAAACTTCAAAGGAAAAAAACTAATGATTGGTGCCTGACATACTGTCAAGCACCGA
Source organism: Rhinophrynus dorsalis (assembly GCA_037306005.1). NCBI lineage: Eukaryota > Metazoa > Chordata > Amphibia > Anura > Rhinophrynidae > Rhinophrynus > Rhinophrynus dorsalis. Next base: position 364,066,514 of record CM074718.1, on the reverse strand, counting down.
TCGTTACCTAACCTGTGTTACACTTACCTGTCATCTACAGTCTGTCTCCTTCTATCTCCATTCTTCCTTCTCTTCTATTTTCTTGCTATAAAAAAACAAACAAACAAGTATAAGTCAAAAGCATACATATCCGGCACACTAATACATAGTTTAACCCCTTGAGTGCCAGAGGGGTACACAACGGCAATGGAGGCTGTGTGTCTGTAAGCTGGAGTGCTCTCATTGGCAGAGATCGATTTCTGGCCAATGAGAGCGCTCAAGCTTACAGACAGACAGCCTCAGTCATCGGAGGCTTCTGTTGTATGTTGGGCATAATGCAGCCTCCTTTACTCCCAAGACAGAGATCCAAGAATACGGTAGACTTTCTGCTCCAAATACTGGTAAAGGACAAACCCATATTGTTGTTGTTAATGCTCTCCAGAAAAATCTGAAGTGTTTCCTACCCTCCTCTCCAGATTATTAGCAGATCGTCAATGTATCTATTATAGAGAACGAGGATTGCCTCGTATTGTGTGTAGAGGAATAACTGTTCCCACATGCACTTAAATAAGTTACCATAGATGGGGTAAAACTCATTCCTATTGGCGTACCGCACGTCTGTAGGTAGTATTGGCCGTTGGAAAGAAAATAATTATGTTCTAGAATGTATTTAATGGCCTTTAATATAAATTCTCTCTCTTTGAATGCTATAGCTGGATCATTTTCCAAAAAATGCTGCACTGTCAATATCCCTTTTTTGTGTTTGATACAGATGTACAAGGACGTGATGTCACAGGTGACCATATCAGATCGTCCATCCATTCCACATGGTTAACACTTTGTAGGACTTGGGTCGAATCTTTCATGAAGGAATCCAGTTGTTCAACATATCCTTGCAGGTAATGGTCCAAAAATTGGAACAAGTTACTTGTGAGGGAGTCAATCCCAGAGATTATCGGGCAGCCAGGTGGATTATTCAGGCATTTGTGGATTTTCAGCAGGTAGTAGACAGGTGTTTTAGGAAAGTGCACATTCAAGAAATCAAATTAATTTTTGATGATAATCCTTTCCGTTTTGGCTTCCATAATGAACTTCATTTATTGTTCTTTGAAGTTAGACAAAGGGTCAATAAGTAATCTCTTGTAGGACACTTGATCTCCTAGGATTCTAGCAGCTTCCCTCTTATATTCCTCTGTGTCTTGTACCACTATTCTGCCGCCCTTATCGGCTATCACGGTGCCCGTGATTCAGCAACATTTTTTACATGTTTTCTTCCTGATGTCTTGTTATTGGCTGCGCTGTCTAGCTCCTCCCAGGGACAGCCTTTAAATATCTTGGGCTGGCACTTAGGGGTTGCCCTTTCGTGGTGTATCCATTGCCTAGCGCTAGTTCCGATTACTCTTATTGATACCAGTGTATGACCCAGACTGTTTTGACTACTCTGCCTGTTTACCGTTCCTGCTCTGTGTACCAAACCGGATTGGCTGACGTTCCGGCTTCCTGTATTGACTCGGCCTGGCTGACGTTCCTGCTCCGTGTACTGACTTGGCTTGTCTTCTGAACCTGCTCCGTGTACCGACCCGGCGTGATTGGCAATACTGCTCTGTGTACCGAATTGGCTTGGCTGACGTTCCTGCTCCGTGTACCGACCCAGCTGGGTTGAAGTTCCTGCTCCAGTTCTGTTCCTGCTCGCTAGCCACTCTACTCACGCTCAGTGGTCTTGCCAGAACTCTGGTGGTCCGGTTCCGCATTGTAGTCCAGTCCTTGATCCGTTTACACAGTGTGCCCTGTGTGACCCTCAGGAAGATTCCGATTCGCACCACGATCGCTTGGTCTGTTTTTTGCCATTACTGAGGTTGGGTTCAGTTGGGCATCTCAGGTTACTTCCACGGTACAGACAGGAGCATTTGTTAACCCCTTCGGGGGCGGTGTTGGGCATTTGTGTATGAGTCTGAAGCTTCAGTTGGGCGCATATTATCCTACTGCACTAAACACTGACTCACACTTGTTTGTAGTCTCTGGTGGGCCTTCACTCTGGCAGCCTTTCTCCTATGTTGCCTTAGCCAGATCTGCGTTGGCTTAACCCATTGCATACTTCTCAGTCGCTGTTGTGACTCTCTGCATAGAGAGTTACATTGGGCCTTCCAACATTAAGGTCAACTCAGTCATTGGCCTAATTTACTTCTCTTGGTAATATTTACACTGTATCAACTGTGATTTACCTGACCTGTGTCAGTACTGTATATTTGTTTTACATTCTGGACCCGTGTGGGTTAATCATGCAATTGTAACCTGTCCTGTGTCAGTTTACCATATTTCTGTATGCTGGACCCGTGAGGGTTACTGTTATTCATTGTGTGCAAATAAAATTGTGTTTTTACCAAGACCTTCCGTTTCTGAGTGTACTGAACCGTAACATCGGCCTCCTTTATGATTATGTTCTGATTCTCCATCAAATTCTTTAGACATTCCCTGGCCTTCTTACTCAGATTGTTTTTGGAGTTTCCACAGTTTCTCAAAATTTTTATAACAGATTTTTTATTACCAGTTACGTAAAGGTTTTGATAAAAGGTCCCTTTGAATATTGCGGATAAAACTTTAAGGTAGGTTTGAATCCAATGTGTTTGTATTGTGGGTTCTCCTCCGATCCTTTATTATGTTTGGTGTTCCCCTCTAAGGTCTTTTCCAGCAGATCTTCATAAATTTGTATTTCCTCAAAATCCTCTGATGGTATATCTTCTCCCACACATCCCTCTTTCATTAGATCCAACAATGTGGAAAGTTCCTCTGTATTAAAATAATCCAATACTATCCCTTTAAGAGTAAACTTGCATATGAATTTGTGTGTATCAATGAACGTTTCAAAAATATTCAGTCCCTTACTTGGAGCAAATTTTAGGTCTTTACTCAGCAGGGTTATTTCTTCTTGTGTTACGCAGTAGGTAAGATTGAAGATTCCTCTGTCTTCTGGTCTGGTTTCTCAAGGAACTTTTTCTTTATTAATCTTCCTCCCAGCTCTTCTTCCTCTTCTTCCTCTTCTAGATCTTCTGTGCATTTTCTCCTCTAGTTTGTTCTTTTTATGGCTGTCCTGCAATTCTTCCATTCTTCCCTCTCCAAGTGCTTGAATGTGCACAATTCTTATTTATGGGATAACTGGTGAATCCTTTAATGATAGACTTTAATGGTTTTGCTTTTGCTTCTTTTGTTTATTTTTTTGTTTTGTTTTTTGGACTTTGGGAGTCTTATCCCTATGTACCTCCTTTGGTACCTCTTCTTTTGGTGATTCAGGAGCCTCTTCCTTCTGTGTCTACACAATTGACCTGGTGCCTCCATTTTCTTAGGAGGGGTTCCTCTGGGTAATCCAAAGGTAATGTTTCAAATATAGTAATAGACAGCAAGAGTCTCATTTTGAAATCCCTGTATTTTGGACTTATTCTTCAGTTTCTTGGTATTCCAAGAATCTTATTTATTCTGAGAGGTGGATTCATTTTGTACTTTAATGTTCGGATTTACAAGGAGTTTTTCCCTACAATTAGGCTTTCCATATCTAGTATGGTAATGAACTTTCTTTCTCCATTCCCTTACTTTATTCATTTTCTAATTATCTGCATCCCTTTTATATTTCTTTTGTTTCCTAATCACCAGCTCCTTTTCATATTTCTCCACACTTTCATTGGTATGTGTGTCCAAAACTTTGACTTTCCCAGCCTCAGAAAAATCAAGTAAAGGATTATATAAACAATGGATAAATATTTTGGATGAATGCTCCTTCGGTTTGATGAAACTTATAGAGGACAAGAAAGAGGAATTGGAGAAAATAAAGGAAGAAATAAATAAGAAAAAAACATATCCTGGAGGACCATAAACAGGATCCCAACTTTAACCCCTTAAGGACCCTTGACAGTCCTGGCACATCATGGGATGGAGAGCGATAAGGACCAATGATGTGCCAGGACCATCATGGAATTCAGGACTCCATGCGTGTCTGCACTCTATTCAGAGAGTCTTGAATCAAATGCTGAAAAAAATGGTCTGCGGTCCTTAAGTGTCAGCCGGTGCATGATTGGCTGGTTCTTAAGGGGTTACAGTTTTGGACACACATACCAGTGAAAATGTGGAGAAATATGAAAAGGAGATGGTGAATAGAAAACAAAAGAAATATAGAAGAGATGCAGATGATTATAAAACGACTATAGCAAAGGAATGGACAAAGAAAGTTAATAACCATACTAGATATAGAAAGCCTATAATGAACTATCCAAACACACATTACTGTAAAACCCAGCATTAAAGGGTTAGTAATATCTTATATAAATAAAAAGTTATATTGTAGCTAATCAAAAAAGAAATCCATCGATGCCAGTCTGAGAGATATAAAGTTTTAAAGTTCCCCACTCCCTCACCTTTCCCTGACGTCATCCTCTAGCTGACAGAAGAAGATCCTGGTCCCAGGACTGGCACGTGGCTCTTCAGCAGAGTCAAAATACTGCAATCTAAAAATAAATACTTCACTGGGAAGGTCTAGAAAGTGTGCTTGCAAACTAGGCACACTTTGTAGACCGTCCCAATTAAGTATTTATTTTTAGATTGTGGTATTTTGGCTCTGCTGAAGAGCTGCCTCTAGTCAGCTGATACAAATCTCTTGCTGTCAGCTTTACAACTGACATCAGTGAGGGGGGAGCTTTATCACTGTATATCTCTCAAACCATAAAGGTTCAAGAGATCAGACTGGCATAGATGGATTTCTTTTTTTATTATCTAAATATTACTTTTTATTTATGTAAGACATTACTAACCCTTTAAAGAGCAAAATGAACCGACCTCTCAAAATAAAGAAGATTCTTGGAATACCAAGGAACCGAAGAATAAGAGCAAAATACAGGGATTATGAAATGAGACTCTTGAAGTCCTATCTACTAATGTATTTGAAATATTATCTTTGGATGACCCGTAGGAGGGAACCTCCAAAGAAAATGGAGGGGACCTTCCAAAGAAAATGGAGGGGTCAGGTCAATAAAGTAGACACAGAAGGAGGAGGCTCCTAAAGCTCCAAAAAAAGAGGGTGAAACAAAGGAGGTACACAGGGATAAGACTCTCAAAGTCCAAAAAACTAAAAATGAAACAAAAGAAGAAAAAGCAAAACCATTAAAGGCTACCATTAAAGGATTCACCAGTTATCCCATAAGTAAGAATCATACACAAATCCACTTAGCACCTAACAGACGTAATATCATTAGCCAAACAGAACAACAGAAAAACCTGATTATAAATCAATCATTATCAAGAAAAAAAAGAAGAAATCATATAGACCTAGCAAAACACAGGCTGTGGGTTCAATCAAAGATCCTTTTTCGGAGAAGGCATCAGAGAACCATTCAAGCACTTGGTGAGGGAAGAATGGAAGAATTGCAGGACAAACACAAAAAGAACAAACCAGAGGAGAAAATGCACAGAAGATCTAGAAGAGGAAGAGGAGCTGGGAGGAAGATTAATAAAGAAAAAGTTCATTGAGAAACCAGACCAGAAGTCATCTTCAATCTCTCCTCCTACTCCTTAACACAAGAAGAAATAGCCCTGCTGTGGGAAGGCCTAAAATTCACCTCAAGCAAGGGACCGAATATTTTTGAAACCTTCATTGATACACAAGAATTCATACACAAGCTTACTCTTAAAGGGATATTATTGGATTATTTTACCAAAATTAAATCTTGCAGATATTAAAGAAGACAAATAAAATGATGATACTCTGACATCTCAGACCTTTATGGTTTGAGAGATATACGCAGCTAAACTTCTCTCCTCCCTCCTCTGCATTGAAATCAGCGCTGTAGCTGAAGAAGGAGATCCTGGTCCCGGGACCTTCCTGTGGCTCTTCATCAGAGATGAAATAATGCATTTTAAAAAGAATTAGTTCATTGGAAAGGTCTGCAAAGTGTGTTTTCAAACCAACCACACTTTGTAGACATTCCAATGAAGTAATTATTTTTAAATAGTTGTAGAAAGTAGAAGGAGAGACAAGGCGCCCCTTGTGTATATCAAAATATCATATTATAGCCACCACCGCACTCTAATGTGCGCACTCACAGAATATATATGATCAGTCACGGCTTATGTCTTTACCGACCAACCAGGCAACTGGAGAAATGGGGACCGTCTCCAGACACAGTAAGATGGTTAAGTATCAAATGCTGTGACGTGGGCAGCTCCCCGGACACGCTCTCTCTCAGCAGCTTTTCTTCTTTACAATATGTAATTTGAACTTGTTTGGCTTGTTAAGCTTTGCGAAAGCGGCGTTCCAGCCGCAAAACGCGTTAGCACTGTTAGCCTGTATATGATATCATTTTATTATATATTTTATTGTTTTTACCAATAAACACATTTGTATCAAGTGGCCAACTGTTATATCTATCTAAGGATTTGATACATTGAATATTCTGTTGTACAAAGAGAGGAGAGACCTGTACGGAGACGGGGGAAGATTTTCATATATTGGATTGTTTAGTCGATTTGGACTACAAAGATCTGATCTTGTTCTAGAGGATCCGAGACACGCTGCAATGTTTTGGTGCATAGAAGGAGGAAAGACCTGAATGGAGGCGGGGGAATCCCTCCGTGTGTTTGGTCAGTCAGTTGAATTGTACAATAAAGTCCTGACCCTATTTCAAGGTTAGTGCATTTGATTTTATTTTAATTTTATTACCATCTATTATAATGTATTTCACCATTGGCACCCCCATTGTGTTCTGTGCTGTTTTCTATATTTTTAATTAGAGTTATTTTGGCTCTGCTGAAGAGCCGCAGTACTGTTCTGGGACCGGGATCTCCTTCTTCAGCTACAGCGCTGACATCAGTGCAAGGGGAGGGAGGGGAGAAGTTTAGCTGCTTATATGTCTCAAACCATAAAGTTTGAGAGATCGGACTGTCATCATTTTATTTATTTTTTTAATATCTACAATGTTTAATTTTGGTAAAATAATCCAATACTATCCCTTTAAGAGGCACTTTGCAATTAAAGAAAAGAAAATCTGGAAGAAATGGATTCACAAATTCATACAGAGGATCTTTCCACATTGTTGGATCTAATGAAAGAGGCATGTGTGGAAGAAGATATACCATCAGAGGATTTTGAGGAAATACAAATTTATGAAGATATGCTGGAAGAGACCTTAGAGGGGAATACCAAACATGATAAAGGATCGGAGGAGAATCCACAATACAAACACATCAGATTCAAACCTACCTCAAAGTTTTATCCGCAATATTCAAAGGGCCCTTTTATCGAAACTTTTACACAACTGGTAATAAAAGATCTTATATAAAAGTTTAGAGAAACCGTGGAAACTCTAAAACAATCCGAGTAAGAAGGCCAGGCAATGTCTTAAGAATTTGGAGGCCATCATAAAGGAGGCCGATAAGGGCAGCGGAATAGTATTTTGTATTTTTTATGATCAGTTTAGTTAAAGGACACCATTGAGGATGACACATTCGTATCCCACCATTATCTATCTTTTGATAGATTTTCCTTTTGATTGTGGATATTTTGTGCCATTACAGTCCCTGCTTAATTTATATGCAGACAGACACAGCTGGTTTCGTGCTGTGTCCTTCCTTCTTTAGCCGGGCACAGGTTTTCCCATGCTGTGACCTGTGTTTCTTTGATATTATTGATTGTAAGTGGACATCTTGTATAGGTGACATTACATCAACAAAATTTTTTTACTTCAATTATTCATGTTTTATAGTTTGATATGTTATGATTTTATTAACTAAATGTTATACAGTTATACTTTACCAAACAATTACAAAATGATAAAAAGAAAGTCAACAACTAATTGACTCTATTTGACTCTACTTGCGACTTAGAAAATAAAAACAAACAAGATCCCACTTGAAAGTCTAACATCCTCAAACAACTATAAACATTTCAGACTGGGCTTAACCATTTAGTGATGAGGGCTTTTTCACACATGAGGACAAGAGACATTTTGAACCTTTTAGTATGCTTTTGTTCAACTGTGTTTTCCGCTAATTCATTTAGTCCACCCACAGAAATTAAGCAGGGCTATATTTTGATTTCACATTCATATGGATAACCCACCATTTAATTAGCTAAAATTAAACAAATTAGAAAAAAATGAAATAATACAGCTTTTTATAGTCTTTCCTGTCATAATTTGTGCTCAATGTGTAAATTATTAATAAGAACTGGATAAAAGGTATGAACAGACATTCATACCTCCCAGATGTCCCTTTTTATAGGGGGAAATGTCTCACTTAGGTTACAATCCCTATGTCTCATTCCCTTCAGAGGAAGTGCATTATTAGGTACTAAACGCGTTGGATACAGTGTTCCAGATACTGGCATCTGCATTGACCATTTATAGCCTGATAGATGGGAGGTACAAAATAGATATATTTTACATCAAGCAATAGTACAAAGTTACTTCACAATACAATGAGCCCTTTAAAAGGATGGGATAGGTATTGTACCAATATTCGAACGGCTGCACAAACTATCTACAAGCCGGAGAATACTTCTGCCTGCTAAGTGCTCAATTGTTGCCACTGTGTTGTTTCAACTTTGCAACATTTAGTACAACGGTAACAGAGAAACCGCAAGCTTGAGAAAGGTCCCGTGTAGTGGACTGAAACATTGCAACTATATTTTTTTTTCGATAATGATGTGATCCTATGATGTTAATACACTATTATTTTTCACTGATGGTGTGATACCACAATATAAGAGATTTAACTATTTGAAGAAATGTGAGTGTGTTTTTTCTTTACTTTTTATATCTACAATTCAAAACGGCACCCAGAGCATATAGTTAGTTCTTTAAGGGGATATGTGAGTGTTGGTATAACACTTGTGTGTGTGTGTGTGTGTGTGTGTGTGTGTGTGTGTGTGTGTGTGTGTGTGTGTGTGTGTGTATATATATATATATATATATATATATATATGTATATATATATATATATACTTTTTTCTTTTATCTCCCAAACACCTAGTCCTGCTCCCAGTACCTCAAAAGTGCCTCATTCTTGGCCATTTGAGACAATGGGATCTCTGTTCTCTGCTTCTCTCGCCTCACTATCTCCATGAGGAAGAGAGAGTCAGAGAACAGTCACAAAGAAAACATATAGTATACATTGTCTTTGTCACTGGCCCAGCCAGCACATGTGATTGCTATTTCAGAAATTACATGTACCGGCTCGCCAGGGAATGGCTGAAACAGACTGCTCTGATCCTGATAATTCATTGAACATGGTAATAAATATGGAGCTTTTCAGGCTAAACAAAATCACTACTTCATACTACATTAGTCACCCAGCTTGAATGCCAAAATGGTGATATGGTTAAATACTATCCCTCCATTGCAAAATACTTCAGTGATTAATATTCCTCACTTTAAAACCTTGACCATACAGACACAACCCTCTAGCAAACAGATTCCTATATAAAAAGCTCCTATATGCCCAAAACTTAGCTAATTAATCAGATTCACTGGCAATAGCCATATAATTAATCAAAATTTCCCTGTCCATAAAATAAATACCCTTAGTCAAAAAAGCCCTGGTCCAGATGACCTACCTTTTCTCAATAATTCTATTCCTTGGCTTGTGCACCTTTCCAGGACCTTATTTATTCGTAAGGAAAAACATGTAAATTTACCTGAAGCCCATAGCATTGTCATTCCCAAAGAAAACAAGGAACCAAATCTTTTCCGAGCTATAGGCTGAGTTCTTTGCTAAAGTTAGATAACATTTATGCCAAAAATATCAAACAGCCTTAAGCAAGTTAAACCAGACATTATTTATCAAGCACCATAAACTTTATTCCAGTCATAGGGATATCACAATTAAACTAATACAATTAATTATCTAGTCCCATAAACAAGGCCTCAAGTCTTTCCTCCTTCCAGTAGATGCTGAAAACCTTTTGATAGGTTCAACCGACACTTTATTATTAAAATAATCCTACAGGTCCATCTTTTCTGAAATATATTCTCACTCTCTATTCTGTTTTTATTAACTGTAAGTGATACAATTTCATACAGCATTGCAAGGGTTATCATTTCATATTGCTTTTTCGGCTTTTCTCATTACTAACGTGAAACTGCTTTGCAAGCACACAACCCCCCTTGTTTCGAGAAGGAAATAGTCAAGGTCATCATAGGGGAGTATAGCATTACTTGCTTCAAGCTGATATTAGAAAAGTAACAGAAGGCTTTATATTTTTGTGCATTGCAAATGTTAGCTGTTTTCCTTCTAATTGGAATTATTATGTACATGTATTTACTTTATAACCAATGAGCTTGTTCTTATTATACTAAGCCCACCCTTATTTGTTGTCTATAAAATACCCATGCTAATGTTAAATAAACAGAGGCTTTTCCTGAATAGATAATGTTTGTGTCTTATTAAGGCTCAAGTCATTCCAAGTATAATTGCTGAATCATAGTAACATAGTAGTAACATAGTAAATTAGGTTGAATAAAGACACAAGTCCATCAAGTTCAATCTTCTCCTCATACCCCAGTCACTGAGAATTTTATAGCTTTCCTGCTTTCGATTAAATTAGTCTTTATCAGACCTTCCTGATCAGCCTACTGATAAACAGTATAACTCTGTATGTTCCCTTTTGAAAGAGATGTATCTAATCTTCTCTTAAATGTACCCATTGTATCTGCCATAACCACCTCCCTAGGCAATGAATTCCACAATTTAACAGACCTTACCATAAAAAAAACCCTTCCTCTGCTGAAGTTTAAACCTCCTTTCCTCTAATCTCAAGGGGTGTCCCCTGGTCACCTGATCAGGCCTTGGAATAAATAGCTCACTGCAGAGATCCTTGTATTGACCTCTCATATACTTGTACAATGTGATAAGGTTTCGTCTTAGTCGTCTTTTCTCTAGAGTAAGTCGTTCCTCATATGTCAAGTCCTCCATTCCCTTAATTAACCCCTTAGTGACGGCCGCGTGCAGACGCGGCCGTCACTTAACGCCCGTCTAACTTTTTTTTTTTTTCCATTAGAATCCGGAGTCCCCGAACGGCGTGCAGCCGCGCAGGGATCCGGATTTCCTGGACGTACATGTACGTCCTCTGTCACTAAGTGACAGCCACAGAGGACGTACATGTACGTCCTTTGTCGCAAAGGGGTTAATTTTGTTGCTCTCCACTGTACCCTCTCTAGTTCTAGTATATCCTTTTTCAGAACCTGTGCCCAAAATTGCACTGCATACTCAAGGTGAGGTCTTACCAAAGATTTGTATAATGGCAAAATAATGTTATCCACTCTTGCTTCGATACCTCTTTTTATGCAAGACAGGATTTTGTTTGCCTTTGCTACTGCTGTTTGGCACTGGTCACTGTTTCCAAGTTTGTAGTTGACAAGGATACCCAGGTCTTTCTCTAGCAATGAGTCCCCTAAAATGATTCCATTAAGTTCATAAGTAGCCTTGGGATTGTTTCCTCCCAAATGCATGACTTTACACTTCCCCACATTAAACTTCATATTCCATATGTTTGCCCAATCTGACATTGTATGTAAGTCTCTCTGTACAGAGAAAATATCCTGTTCAGAATTAGTGACCTTCCACAATTTAGTATCATCTGCAAATATTGATATTTTGCTTTCTATATCTATTTCCAAGTCATTTATAAACATGTTAAAAAGCAGCGGGCCTAATACTGAACCCTGACGTACTCCAATCCAATCCTGTTACTGAACTGTTGTGCGGTGTGGGATATGCATACCTTCCAGAAGGTGTAGAGTTGCATGCAACAAATTCCATGCACCTATTGAAAGGGGGCAGAGTATATGATCACCCCAGTATTACCCCCAATATTGATTGGGGTAAAAGTGCAACTTGTTTGGGGCAAGAGTAAATGATTACCCCATCAACTTGGTGACGAGCGGTGGGGATTCTCAAGGTAAGTGACTACAATTTTTGTTATATACTCAATGTATGTTTGTGATTACTTGCCTCTGAGAATTTAACTGTAGGTGACCTGAAGCACCCTGGTTCGAGTCTGGAGGTTAAGGGTGTGGCAGAGGCAAGCTACAGTCACTAGAGTCTTGGTGAAAATTTCCAAGAACCCCACATGGATAGGTCCAGTGGGTAAAGAAATATATGATAAAGGATCCGTAATTTGGTTTTAGAACAGACCTACTAAAAGGAATAGAGAGATAGAGATAAAGAAAAGGTCTGTAATTCGGGTGAGGACCAGACCAAATAACTCACAGCCCTTCATATCAGGATTCAGATACTATTTTGCATATATATGTGCTTTTATTGTATGTCACGAATTCTTGTTTGTCGATACTAACATTTTCATGATATGATCTTTATTGCTTTATAGACCTTGGTAAGTGGTCTCATTATCTAATTTGTATAAACTTGTACTGTCTATGTTTGGTTGTAATTGTATTACTGTCTTGTATTGTCTGGTGTTGTTTGTATTGTTATTTGCATGCATATATAATGCTCTGACAATAGGGGTACAGGTCAGATAAACTAAGGTTAAAATCAAGGGTAACACTGATAAGGCAATCAAATAGTTAAATACTGTGTACAATATGAAGCACCACCTCCTCGACATTAGTAAAATGTATCTAACATTTGCTAATGGCAGGTCAGTTATGTGAGGAAGAAATAGGTTTACTCTTAAAAAGAAGCTAGAAGAGAAATTGTTTAATTTGAGCAAGAAAGCAAGGTTGATAAAATTGACCTACACATAGAAATTATGTTCATGACTGTGGGAGAACAGGTTGTTAATAAACACCAAGATATATTAGTAATAAATATATGGGCTAAATATTGTCTTAGCTCCATTAAATCCCCTAGGGCTGCTATAGTTCAGTTAAAAACATATGCATTAATTTCAGTAGTTGACTATCCCCGATCACAAGATTTTTGTTAAATATAGCTGTAAAATGCATGGGTATCAGATGACTGTTAGTTGTGATATTTTGGGTGCAAAATAGGATTTCCCTACTGCATCAACACTAATGTGTATATATATATATATATATATATATATATATATTTACCAAACATATAACTCCTAGCACTCTCCCAATCAAAATCAATAGCCTGGGTGCCTGGTTCCACAAAAGATACATACAGTTTTGTTGTTCAAGGACCGCACTCACAGGACTTCCAAATGCTTCAAAACTGTGCAAAGTTTATTATCAACGTTTCGGACCTGCCTTGGGCCTTTGTCAAGATAGGTTACAGAAAGAGTGTGAAAAGTACCCTTAAATACCCTAAGATGGCCTCTGAATGACATCATAGATCATGTGACATATATTATACAAAGAAACAAGCTTATATTCATACAAAAGAGTAAAGTTTAAACAGAAAAAATAAAAAGGAAAGAAAAGAAGGAAAAGGAAAACCAATGTTTTAAGAATTTTTTTTTTTTTTTTTTTTTAAATCAGGTGTTTAAAAAAACAACCCTAGGTAAAGGGTAGAGGTCAGAGAGCAATGTGGATAAACAGACAGCAAAGAAAAACATACACAAATCATTTCAACATTAAATAAATGAATTAAGTCAGTATCCATGTATACAAATGATCCTAAAATATATAGAGTATAGATAGAAATTGTGTAGCAATATTGCATATTTAGATGATTATATATATATTTCTGTCTATACTCTATATATTTTAGGATCATTTGTATACATGGATACTGACTTAATTCATTTATTTAATGTTGAAATGATTTGTGTATGTTTTTCTTTGCTGTTTGTTTATTTGCACGATAATGGCAAAGGAGAGGTTAAGAAGCCACACTTTTAAAATTGTGGTTCTATGAGAAGTTTGTTTTTCTGTCCCTGCAGCTTCTACCCCTCCCTAACTCCTTTCGCTATATCTTTGTTCATATTGTACCAGTTTCAAGGTCAGACAGCTGCTTCTGCTGAGTTAACCCTTTGATTGCCAGAGGGGTACGCAGCGCATTGCTTTGCAATGCGATGTGTACTCCTCTGGCACTCAAAGGGTTAAATGTTTTATTGTTTTGTGAACTGGGTAATTGGATGAAAGATGACTGGATGTGATCGAGGGATATATAGATAAGTATAGATGTCAAGGGGTGTAAAGGTAATAAAGTTGTCTTGCTTTTGAACTACAAATGTATCATACTTGTAGCTTTTAGAACATGTTACAGACTATACTTAGGAATATCTAATTACTCCTACTTGCCCAGTTAACCTGCTGCTTATTCACACATAACTACCTCGTTGACTAATCTTGTAAAACCTACATTTTTTTATATAGTTAACCTTGGATATCCACATGTTATTCATAAGAATATTTTATTGTGTGTGTGCTCCCACCTTCAGGGTTACTGGTTTTAGACCTCAGTGTGTATGCATTGTGTCAACAGTGTATAGAATAATGTTTTAATTTAAGGTATATGGTTGACCCCTGCTCAGGGTCCCATTGTTGCAAATGTGGAGTGTTTCTATGAATGTATAAAAGTCTGATTCAGGCATCAATGTTTATATCATTAGACCCAATTTACACTATAGTATTTATAACACATTTTACCTGACACATTGCACACATTTTCCAATTCTTTGTTGGCTGAAGGTTACACATACCCAGGTGTAGACTGGGTACATCCCCTGTGTACATTAAAGAAATATCCTTTACTACTAGAAAAGTAAAAGGGCAGTGAATGAGTTAATAGGGCCACTGGCACTCTGAGTGCCTTATGTAAATTCTATGTTGCCTGCAGCACTATTATCTGCCATTTGCTTTTTTTAGCATTCCGGAAAGCCCTGACATGCAACCACTGTTTGCTTTAACGTATAGAGGGAATCCTTATGCATGGAATAACTTGTGTTATTGATTCCTCCACTGCCTATTTTGCTGTAGTCAAAAAAAACCTTAGAGTCTTGATCACCTGATTGTGGCTCCACATTGCTTCAGTATGTGGATGATTTGTGGTTGATGTGTGGCCCAAATGAACAGTCCTGTATGAAAGATACAACTTCCTTGTTGCAGCATCTACAAAAGACCGGTAATACGGTATCACCTCCTAAGCTACAGTATTGTCAAAAGACTGTGAAATACCTAGGATTTGTGTTGTCACACAGACAGAGGTTGCTGGCTCCTGCACGAGTAAAAGTCATCATCTTGCTCCAAAAACCAAAGACTAAACTTGCACTGTTATCTTTCCTAGGCATAGTGACATACTGTAAGCAAAGGATTGCAGAATGTTCTCACAACGATCATATATTGAGACACTGTACCTTGTGAGACGTCCCTGATGTAATACAATACATTATTGACATGGCATGTAAAGTACAGTCTTATCTTTTATTCCTGTTCTAGGACTGCTCAACTACTCTCTCCAGTTTCATCAGTGCTAATAGGAGGGAGGCCCCACTGTTTCAGGCATCTTTGCAAAGGGAATATGGCTTGTCTGTGGACCAGGGGTTTGTTGTTTTACTGTACTAACATCAGTGTTTCAGGGCCTGCCTGCATGCTTTGGGAAGTGGAAGGCGGTTCAGACAGATGACTGCACAGAGAGGATTTAGTTATGAGACTATTTATACATTCAATATTACCCTTCACATTATATTACTTTTACATTCTCCCTCTGACATATCAGAGGTTGAGGCATATGATTATTTATAGATCATTCATATGGATATCTCACCAAATCCTGGCCTGTAATCTGTTCCCTTTGAATGCATTGAGACTGTATATATGAATGGATCATGATCAAGACTAACTGATGAGGTATATTTTATGGGATTTCTGCAGTTTAATTACTAGATAATGTATTAATTACTAACTCTTTCCCTTTTGTATCTGCCCAAGCTGATGAACTAATAGTTCTAACTCACATGTGCCCCCTATTTTGTAAACAGAGATTTAGTGACAGATTTCAGATATTCTTTTGGTGTAGTATATGATTTTAGAATTATTTGGGCAAATATAGGATTTGTGACAGGTGACAGAAAAAGAATTTCCCAGGTTTAATTGATTAACCCCTTAACGACCACTGATGTGCCAGGACCGTCACGGTGGTCCGGCACTTAAGGACCTGTGACGGTTCTGGCACGTCATGGAGTTCAGGGCTCCCGGCACAAGTGCACGCCGCTCCAGAAGCCCTGAACCGGAAATGGGGAAAAAAAAGCCCCATGGTCTTCAAGTGCCGGCCGTGCATGCGTGCGCCAGTCTTTAAGGGGTTAATGATATGTTGGCTTCACTATAATTGTCATAAACTGTAGCAGTAGTTAAATGTAAGGCACATTGTACCATTGACTCTGATACTTCCATTTCCATCCCTGGATAAATATTCATTGGAAATATTAGTTTCTAAAAGATGACCTGCAAATTTGGTAAAAGGAGGGTCTGACACCAGACCATCATGGTCTATAGACAGGCAAGGAGGGAAGAATAAGGATACAATAGAATAGTTGCCCCAATTCTTTTTCAAGACATTTAGCCATATTAGTAAGAAAAAGAAGTATAACTCCATATAGACCAGGCTTGTAATTTTGAATTAGACAGAACTAGTAGAGAATTATATATATATATTTTATATATGTGAGAAATAATGTATAGGGATTAATACATGGTGCTTATGACCAGTTGCCATGCCCTGAGGGACCAAGGTAACAGTTACACATAGGATTACACACATACCTAAATCAGAGAGCATCCAATACCTGTGGGTTATATGTGATTAGATTTTTAAATGGATAGATTTTCAAATGGGTTGAAGCTTTTTCCTGTGGCCAAGTAAAATGCCCAAACTATTGCAAATGTACTATGTACAGGAATAGTTCTCAGATTTGTATGCCCTCTGATGATCAATAGTGACAAAGAAATACCATTTACAGCTACAATTACACACCACAAGTAGAAAGAATCAGTAGGACAATAGTTAAAGATAAACTGAGAAAGAGCACTAGGCCAAGCCACATGGTGCCCCAAGCCCTAGGTGACTTGGAATGTGCTAAATATATGAATATGTATCGCAATTGATTGATAAACTGAATGGCATCTGTGGTGATGTAGTTTGTTTCTGTCCCTGTACCTATAGGTAAACCAACAGTTATTCTCACAGACAGCTCACCAACATGGATCCATGTGAGCAGAATGAAGTGGGACCCCATAGCAGCGGACAAGACACCGCATCTTTGTTGCTAGATGGCTCTGAAAAGCCAAAATACAGCTTAGTAACTAAGCTCCAAATTGCTGATAGAATTTTTGCCATGGGTTTTTGTGTTGTTGGGGTGATTGTTGCCCTGGTGGTGCTGCTTCTGTTTTCGATCAGACTCTGCAGGACAACAAACCCCACCTTTTCTGCTGACCTAAACCTGACTGAGACTGACTCACTGACATCTCCCAGACATCGCAGAGCAGAGACTCCCCATACAAATAATTCCCAATTTACCAGTAATGTTGATGAACTAGAAACCCCCAATGTTTGGGTAATAATGGCTAAGGATATCATGAATATTACAGATTTTTGTCTTTCCAGCATGAGCAGTGCAACTAATATTTTAACTTCTTGTCTCATTAGTATACCTATCCCATTCCGCGAGTTGCACAGAGTAATTTTTGCTGATGCATCTAATATTAACCTTTGGGTTTCTGCCATTGATGTAGGTTTAAGTGACTATGTGAGACACTTTGATCTGATTGGTATGCCTGTGACTTATAAAGCTAGATGGTTAAATGTTACTTCCATCAAAACAATTAATGTTGCTAGTGCTGACACCTGCTTCATTTTAGTTAATTACACCAGAAAAGATATTGGTAAGCGTTTCCTGTCACTAAATAATAACATGTCTTGCACAAACTTTTACAAACTACCTTAGTAGCATATACATATCAAACTAGCAAAGGGATGGTTTTTCTCCTGTGGTAATATAGCCTATTTTTATGTCCCTGGCAATGCCACAGGTGGGCCATGTGCCATTAGTAGACTTAGTCTGGTACTACTTTCTCACCCTCATGCATATGCTATAAAGACCCGACATAGACATAGTGACAGTACGCAGGTTCCAGAAGATTGTACACCTGACATTACCCTGATGTCCAAGGCAGAATATGTTTCCTGTGCTGTATCCCTGGTGGGCATCCCTAGCTTAGCACTTTATAAAACAGTATATATTAACACTTTAGCTTGTGCCTTAATTAAACCCATTAACCATACTTCCCAAGCCATAGAAGCCTTACTAACTGACATACAAGGTGTTAGGGACACAACCCTTCAAAATTGCGCAGCTATTGATTATCTCCTGCTCAGACACAACCATGGCCGTGAAGAGTTTAAGGGTATGTGTTGTTTTAATTTGTCTGACTATTCCAGATCCCCACATGAACACATACCGGGCCTGAATAAGACAGTTCATGACATACAGCAGGAAAAATGGGGAAACGGATGGTGGAATTGGTTGTGGTTTTGGCTCCCAAATTTTGAATGGCTTCAGCAATTGATTTTTGCAGTTTTTATCATTATTGCTATTTTCATTGTTCTCTGCTTATTCATTTGCTGTTGCCCTGCTATGTGCTCCTGTTCTCGCTCCCTTGTCTCCTCTTCTCCTGTGCATCATTTTCTTCACTTCTCTGAATCAGTTTTTAGCGCTATCTGTGCTCAACCCCATGCTTTTTTAGTGATGTCCATTTTGATAATCCTGCTTGTGCTGGAATACATCTACAATTAACCCATGGTGAGAGCCATGTTCCTGATGCCATCTAGCCTGTCTCACATGCCCTGGCTGTTTCCGACTAGTCAGTGGCATTGTTCACCATATGGCCAGGATTTTATGCTTAATGTTTAGTTGTTCTTTTGAGAACAAAAGGAGGGAACTGTAAGGGTTACAATTTCACATAGCATTGCAAGGGTTAATATTCCGAACTGTTTTTTTGGCTTTTCTCATTACTAGAGTGAAACTGCTTTGCAAGCATACAACCCCCCTTGTTTTGAAAGGAAATAGTCATCATAGGGGAGTACAGCATTACTTACTTCAAGCTGATATTAGAAAAGTAACAGAAGTCTTTATATTTTATGTGCATTGCAAATGTTAGCTGTTTTCCTTCTATTTTGAATTGTTATGTACACGTATTTACTTTATAACCAATGAGCTTGTTCTTATTATACTAAGCCCGCCCTTATTTGTTGTCTATAAAATGCCCGTGCTAATGTTAAATGAACAGAGGCTTTTCCTGAATAGATACTGTTTGTGTCTTATTGAAGGTCAAGTCACTCCAAGTGTTACTGAACTGTTTTGCTGTGTGGGATACGCATTCCTTCTGCCACGGGGTGACTGCGGAATAATGACACTGACAAGTACAGATACAGTAAAATCAATATCTTTATTAAAAATAAGAACAGAATAAATATGAATAGCACTTCCCCAACCCTCACATGACCCGGTGTGGAGACAGTGCCTAAGCACTGCCCCAACCCTCACAGGACCAGGTGTGGAGACAGCACAGGATCCCCGACTGTAAGGAGACAAATACCGCTCTGACTGAATATATATACTAGTAGCGAGGATGGTAGTAGCTACTAGTACAGGAGCAATTGTGAAGCCCCTGCGAACAGAGGGAAAATCCCCTAGTACACTAGGGTGGTTTAGATCAGAGACAGAGCTCCCTAGAAAGCTAGGGTAAACCAACAGGCAGCAGTGACTGATAATCCCTAGGATACTAGGGTAACGGAACAGGCAGTGGTGACTGAGAATCCCTAGAACACTAGGGTAACGAAACAGGCAGCGGTGACTGAGAATACCTAGAACGCTGGGGTAACAGAACAGGCAGTGGTGACTGAGAATCCCTAGAATGCTAGGGTAACCCAACAAGCAACGGGGACTGAGAATCCCTAGAACGCTAGGGTACCCTGTGACGGTACCAGCGGACACCCAGCCTTGGTGTGCCTGTCAATGGTCACTTCTTCCGCTACGAGCCAGATGGACATCCAACAGCATAACGCAATATACCCCAAACCAGGCAAAACTAGTGTCAGGGTAAGCAGGAGCACACTCTGAATACAGCAAGCTTACCCCACCAGACAACACCAGTGTAGGTTAAGACAAGAACTCACTTTATTGGAACCAACCACACATACTTATACTCAAACCTTACATAGAAAATATATGGACCAAGCAGATACAATAGGGACATAATTCAATCACAGTACAGTAGACAAAAGGTCAATGGCAAATAGTCTAACAAATACAATGACTCAGACATGATTACATTTCAAATACAAAAGGGTTAATGAACTCAGACAATGGACACAAAGACTTGAGGGGTTTGAATGAATTAACACGCGGCAGGGGGTCTCAGTACAGTTCACAATACACTGGCCCATTGAAAGTAACTTTAGGTAAACTCAAATAATTAACCTTTACTGTCCATTGCCTTGGAAGCAAGCCAGCAGTGGTTGTCAGTCTCTTTGGGCCCAGAAATGTCCACAGTCTCTAGGGTTCTTGAGATAACAGTTCCTTGTTTAACAGTCTCATGGAGAGGCCATACCCTGTTCCAGGGCTACGTCCATAGTCTGTGGGCAGGAGGCTGGCCCTCAGGCCCCTCCAGAAGCCAGGGGCACAGTGGTTCCCATGACATACCCAATGGCACAGAATGGAACGACAGACAGTAGGAATGCCAGTGGCAAGGATTGACGCACACTGAAGACCGCTTGACCAGAGGAAACAACAGAGCACGGAGAGTGCAAGCTGAGACAGTAGGCCACGGGTATAGAATGATGGATAGTCAGCCGGAGCAGGGGTCAGTACAGAGCGGGTAGTCAGCCAAAGCCAGGAGTCAGACCGGAGTGGGTAGTCAGCCAAAGCAAGGAGTCAGACCAGAGCGGGTAGTCAGACGGAGCAAAAGGTCAGACCAGTACAGAAGGCAGTAGTCAAGGATCAAACAGAGCCGAAGTCAAAATGTAGCCAGGAGTCATACACAGAAATGGAGCATCGGAATCACAAGAGCTATAGCGCACAGGTACACCATGAAAGGGCCAAGGAGTAAAGGCAGGCTGAGGCCTATTAGGCCTAGCATGTAGATAGAGACTCACTCTGGCAATTAACAGTGTCCAATAAGAATATTGAATGTGCCTCAGTGCGACAACCAGGAAGTAATGCAATGTCACCTGCAAGCACAGTGTCACTGGAGGCAATCACGGGCACCGTGATACCTTCCGGAAGGTTTAGAGTTTCATGCAACATATTCCAGGCACCTACTGAAAGGGGGCAGAGTACATGATCACTCCATTATTACCCCCAATATTGATTGGGGTAAAAGTGGGGTTGAAGTCAATGTTTCCATTGATTTTAATGGAATGAGCTAAGCGAAAAAGCAAAAAAAAATCACTTTTCCCGGGAACTTATTTACCAAGCCGAAAGTGCCATTATTCACTGATTTTGGTTTGAGGCAAAAATTTTCACCCATCCCTGCTGATAACCCAAAAGGAAGGAGTGATGCAGATCCAGGACATGTGAATAATTAATAATTCATTCTGTGCCAGACATTCCAGAGAGCATATTTCTGCTTCATTTAATGAGCCCTAACTACTAAACCAAAAGTCTCTAAACCATTACATTGAAAGAAAAACAAAAAGCACAAGGTATTTTAACCCTTTGAGGACCAGAGAGGTATCTGAAATATTGCAGTGCAATGTGTTAGATACCTACCTGGCACTCAAAGGGTTTAAAATTGCTTTACTGAGAGTAAAACTGTGTAGTGACAGATCCACTTTAAATAGTTCTATGCTAACAATATTTTGAAAATATTAACCACAAACTATATAACACACAAAATAAAAAATATTTTTAATCTTGCAAAAAAAAGCTGTATAATGCATCTTCTCATTTATACTACAGAGAGACACTTTGAAGTGTACAGACCCATTTGCATTCATATTTTAAAAGAAGGGATTCTGAATTATTCCTTTTCTGTTCAAAAAGAGGATAATAAGCCTTTGTGGTAAAAATGAAAGAGATCTGCCACACTAGATATAATTTCAGCTCTTTCAAAATTATTCTCGGTATTTTCTTTTATTTTGGACATGTTCCAAGGCCATTTGTCTAAGCTAAGTAAAGTCCCACATAAATAAGAAGGCAAGAACACTGCAGTAAAATTATGGCTGCTTCAGTAGTGGAATTGATGAATCATCATGGTACCGAAAAACTGAAGAACTTTACTATATGTTCAACAGGCTAACAGAAAACATAACTATCAGAACTCTTAATTAAGACAACACGTTCTAGTTTTGACTAGGAAATTATTATGAATCCATGTATGTGAACCTGATTTACTAAGAAGAACTGGGGTAGAGATGCACTTGATGTTGTGGAGAAATGTCTGGGGAGCACATTGCCATGGTGATGTAGTAGACACACATCACCATATGCACTAATATTTAAGCATGTAAGTGGAGGGGAGGAGAAGCTACTCATTAGCATGCAGTGTTGTCATACTGCTGGTGATGTGGAAGGGATGCCCTACTTTACACATCACCAGCAGTAGACAACCCTGAAGTCAGAGAACATCCTCTTGGCTTCTTGCTCGCTCAGTGGGGAGCAGAGAGGATCCTTTCAGCACCACCAACAGCATAATTCCCTTAACCCTTTAAGTGTCATAGCATGCACTGCATAGCCCTGTGGCACTCAATGGGTTAGAAAATTACACTTTCCCACTACACAAACATCAATATACTGAGCTCAGTTCCTTTGCAATAAAGAGTTTTTACATATCCCAGTGTTCACATCCCCCTCTCCACTACAGGAGCATTCCATCATTTATATTCACCATTTTGCCACATTTCTTCCCTCTCTCTTATATACCTCCCCTCCCCATCACTCCCTATCACCCGCAGACCATCAGAGTCACAGTCTGTGCTACTCCATCAGAATAGTCTTTAGTGCTCTCTCACATGGTATTTGGGAGCCTGAGGATGAAAGTAAAGATGAGGATGATGTGTCTCCACTTCTCCCTGCTCCTGAAGACTCAGAGACACAGAGAGGCAGAGAGCTCTCAGTACACCTGGACCGAGATGGCACTGTTCTCAGTTTGCATTCATGAGTTATTAACACTTTGACTGCCAGAGGGGTGCATTGGAAATGAGTTGGACACCCCTCTGACACTCAAAGCGTTAACTGCTTTAGCTTGGTCTGTTACGGCTTACTCTCCTTCATGAGCAAATAACAGAGCAAAGAGTGGTGAAGGGAAGGAGGGGGAGCAGAACTGTGAAAGGGAGGAGGGGGAGCAGAACTGTGAAAGGGAGGAGGGGAGCAGAGTGGTGAAGGGGAAGAGGGGGAGCAGAGTGGTTAAAGGGCAGATGGGGAGAAGAGTGGTGAAAGTGAAGAGGGGGAGCAGAATGGTTAAAGTGAAGAGAGGGAGCAGAATGGTTAAAGTGAGGAGGGGGGCAGAGTGTAGAAAGGGAGGAAGGAGAGCAGAATGACAAACGGGAGGAAGGGAGCAGAGTGGCAAAAGGGAGGATGGGAAGCAAAGTGGCTAAAACGAGGAGGGGAAACAGAGAGAGGAAGGGGAGCAGAATGGTGAAAAGATGGAGGGGGAGCAGAGGAAGGAAGGTGAGCAGAATGGTGAAAGGAAAGAAGTGGAGAGGAATTGCAAAAGGGAGGAGGGGAAGCAGAGTGGTGAAAGGGAGGAGGGGAAGCAGAGTGGTGAAAGGGAGGAGGGGAAGCAGAGTAGTGAAAGGGAGGATGGGAAGCAGAGTGGTGAAAGGGAAGAGGGAAAGCAGAGTGGTGAAAGGGAAGAGGGGAAGCAGAGTGGGGAAAGGGAGGAGGGGAAGCAGAGTAGTGAAAGGGAGGAGGGGAAGCAGAGTGGTGAAAGGGAAGAGGGAAAGCAGAGTAGTGAAAGGGAAGAGGGGAAGCAGAGTAGTGAAAGGGAGGAGGGGAAGCAGAGTGGGGAAAGGGAAGAGGGGAAGCAGAGTGGGGAAAGGGAGGAGGGGAAGCAGAGTAGTGAAAGGGAGGAGGGGAAGCAGAGTAGTGAAAGGGAGGAGGGGAAGCAGAGTGGTGAAAGGGAGGAGGGGAAGCAGAGTGGTGAAAGGGAAGAGGGGAAGCAGAGTGGGGAAAGGGAGTAGGGGAAGCAGAGTGGTGAAACGGAGTAGGGAAAGCAGAGTGGTGAAGGGAGGAGGGGAAGCAGAGTAGTGAAAGGGAGGAGGGGAAGCAGAGTGGTGAAAGGGAGTAGGGGAAGCAGAGTGGTGAAGGGAGGAGGGGAAGCAGAGTAGTGAAAGGGAGGAGGGGAAGCAGAGTGGGGAAAGGGAGGAAGCAGAGTGGGGAAAGGGAGGAGGGGAAGCAGAGTGGGGAAAGGGAGGAGGGGAAGCAGAGTGGGGAAAGGGAGTAGGGGAAGCAGAGTGGGGAAAGGGAGGAGGGGAAGCAGAGTAGTGAAAGGGAGGAGGGGAAGCAGAGTGGTGAAAGGGAGTAGGGGAAGCAGAGTGGTGAAGGGAGGAGGGGAAGCAGAGTGGTGAAGGGAGGAGGGGAAGCAGAGTGGGGAAAGGGAGGAGGGGAAGCAGAGTGGGGAAAGGGAGGATGGGGAGCAGAGTGGAGAAAGGGAGGAGGGAGAGCAGAAAGGTGAAAGGGGGGAAGGAGAGCAGAAATGTGAAAAGGAGGAAGGGGAGCAAAGTGCCAAAAGGGAGGAGGGGCACCAGAATTGGGATAGGGAGGAAATGGAGCAAAATGGCAAAAGGGAGGAAGGGGGAGCGGAATGACAAAAGAGAGGAGGGGAGAGCTTCATGGAAAATGAAGGAGGGAAGCAGAGTGGCAAAAGGGAAGAGGAGGAGCAGAGTGATGATAGGGAGTGATGGTCAGAGAGAGGGAGGAAATATGGAAAAATTGTGAATATAAATGAGGAAAAACATACCAAAAGACAAGGAGGAGGCACTTTTATACAAATGGAATATGATCTCAATATCTTTAAACAGTGGTACTCACCGTTTTGAATGCACTGGTTGGAGAACTATAACCTGTATAGGAACTACAGGGGTTAAAACCTGCCCCTGTTCAGGCATTCCAGACTTCTCCTTCCTGGGGATCCAATTCAGTGACAGATGAATGATCCAATGCAACGAGGTGATGAATAGTTAAATAAATGAGTGATCCACAATATTAAATAAATGTGATACTTTTAATAAAATAAAAACAATTTTAAGACTTAATCCAACGTATTTCTGGATCATATAGATCCTTTATTCAGGGTGTCAAGTTGTATAAAGAGCTGGATGCCGAATCTCCATTGTTTTCTACGTAGTACAAAGCAGAACTTGACTTATCAAGAGACAGCGTTGGTTTTTTAAAATTAATTGTATTCAAAAAAGACACTGACGCTATGAAGCATCGCATTGATATAAATATTATATATTAAAAATACACAATACATTTTTAAAACATTATATGCATTAATCGGATCATTTATGATTATGTAAGCATCTATTATATATCTGACTCTACAGTTCGCCATTCTATCAAAAACATATATAAACACCCAAAATATCTTACGAATTATAAACAACATTCGGAGCTCAGATCCCTGAAGGATACATTAAACGGATCATTTGAAAAAAATTGGCAATAGCATGTAAAAGAATTTTGATTTCCATTTATATGGAATCTAGTGTAAAAGCCCGTGTACACGGGCCAAAGTGCGTAAAGAAATCCCAGCATTCTGTGCATTCGGGCAGTGTCTACTGCGCATGACTGCATCGGACAAACATACATCTGGCCTTTTATATTATAGGATAACCAAAATGCACTAAATGTAGTTTGAAGGCATAATTACCCCATATCAAGAAAACCGCAAAAATCTTTGATTTCCTGAAAATATATATTTTACTGCATCAAATGAGGGGTCATTCACTTGTCTTTCTAATCCTACCCTGGTGGGAGCAAATGTTTCCAGAAGGTAATACTGTAGGAAAGACTATAGGTATTTTACATCTTTAGCTCTTCAAAGATACAGATGGCTTTGAAAACTGTGTCATTTCCTATTGTATTTAATAGCTACTGCTCGTCTGAGAAAAACAGCACTGCATTTCTATCACCTGACATAGTGTAAAGAGTACCAGAAACACAAAACTGCTCCAAATACAATCTCAAATCTTCCATACAATTATCAAAAATGACTTGTCTATACTAATATGGATGTAACTATAAAAATCAAGAAATGGCAAACAAAGTATATCATTTTGGAAAGTAAGCAACCAGCCATATCAAATGTGGCCTGAAAAAAGAAACAGTAGAAAAACGGTACCATTCAATGAGTGATCTATTTGTCTTGAAAAGTGCAGTTCTTTCACTTTTTCTTTTATCTCATTGCATTGAAATCTATGGGAATACTGAGTTTCTCCTTACCACGTAGCAAGTTTCCCTTCTTTTCCCACTGGCATAGTATAAAAGGGGTGTCAGATTCCCACAGCATGTATTTTGCATTTGTGAGAGGAAGAGAAACCAGCACATTTTTGAGCTGAAGATAAAAGGCTAATAAAGTGGAGTTGACACTTAGTTTATGGAGTCTAGTAGACAAGAAATATGTTCTCTGTATCAAATAAGGGAGACAGAAAAGGAGAAAGGAGGCTGTCCCCATATACCCAAAATTAATTTTGCCTGACTGGGAAGACAAAGGAAGCCATGATCCAAGTTTCTTACTGATTTGGCTGTTATCTCTGTCCGACGGGGAGTCTCTGGGCATGAGAAGTGAGCAAAGGAGGTTTACCCAAAATACATAAGTTCTCATGGGAAATTTATTGGCAGGTGAAAAGGTGAAAATGTTATGTATTTTTGGAGACATACATTTTTGCGTAAAAAGATGAAATTGTTATTCTTCCACAAATATTCCCACAGAGATTTTTCTGCCTTTTTGCTCATCCCTATTAGCAACAATGGATTCCTAATTGCTTTTAATGGACATTATTCCATGATCCTGATAAAAAACCTTCTAAAATGTCACTCACTAGCTGGCTAGTGTCCGTATTGTTGTTATTATTGTAAGATTCATCTGTTATTCTCCTCAATTTTTCCAGGAATAAGCATATAAGTGGAAGTATCTCACTAATTCTTGCAACAACAAGATTAATCAGAAAGGTTACCTCCTCAGATTGTTTCAGCAGCTCACATATATCAAATATTTGTATGCAACACATGACATTAGTTGCCATTGACCACATAACAAAGATGTCCCCCTCTAAAGTCTTCCAGTTATGCATTGTATACTCATTAATGGTCTTATTCTGCTTATACAAATGGTCCAGCATGTGCAATGTGGAATTCCACCTACTGGAGGCCTCCGTTTTAGACTGGTGATGGACAGGTGGTTACTCTCTTGTATGGAATATAATGATGATATTTAGCATCTCGTTCAGGGTTTTGGATTCGATGAGTAATGTAGTCACTCTAAATTTAGGACATGGGAGAAGTAAGATACATGCACCATAATATCTATTCTCAATGCAGCTATTAAGTTATCAGCAGACACAATACCAGATTTCAGTCATTGGGGAACAAGCCATTTGTTCATCACCTGCTCTAGTTTCTTTAATACATACAACATTTTCTCTCAAAACTCTGCATGCACAAAGTGGAGTTTCAGTTATATTGGCTACCCTGCTGCTGTCCTTTAATAGTACTTCTAGAACAAGATATAAGATTAGCTGATGTTGCATGCTGTTGCTTCCCACTGGTGGAAGGGAAACCCAGTGAGCAGTAACAGTCATATAATCTGTTCCACTTGTCCACGTATCTGTTGTCAGGAGAATTTTCTTCTGTATGCAGTTACCAGCCTTTTGCCAACCACACCAACCACTTGCATCTACAAGTATAGAACAGCCATCCTTGAAAAATAACTGCAACTTGGAAAATACCAGCTGAGTGCAGCACATGATGTCTATTCTTCGAAACCTCTGTTTTCTACAAAACAATAAGTTAGCATGTCACCCACCCAAACTTTGTAAACTTTGCCATTTCACAGACATATTTTGTGATTACTTTCATGAAAATTTGTCTCAGTAGGTGTAGATTTGCAGTACATAGCAGATGAGCTGTGTAAATTTATAGCATTGACAGCATGACTTGTGGAGGTAGCATGGGGTGGAGGTGGCTGGAGTGGGAACTCAGTGACTTTTGTCATCTCCTACAACAAACTCAGTCTCTACTGTGTTTGGCCTTTCAAGGACAGCAACAGGAGCCATGTATGTTATTTCAAATGAACAAGGTCTTGTCACACTCTCTGTCACATGTACAGCACTATTATTATGTACTACAGAGCCCCAAAAACACTTAAGAGTGTTTTTACTGCTCCTCTGGCATGTTGATGGTGTGTCTCCCAATCAGAACTGTGGTTATGCTTCAAGTGGGATCTCAGTGTAGATGTTACTAGACGTGACCCTGCTTTAGACCTGCTGACTTGTTTTCACACAGTAACTGTAATGCTGGTATGGATCAGTAGCATAAAGACCCTAATTGAGTGAGTAATGGCAAGCAAAGATACCCAACTAAGCAGGATGCTACAAGAAACACAGACAATCCCCTGGAAAACTGTGGGGACAGTCCAGTAGGCCAGATGCTAGGGAACGAAGACTAGAGAGAGTTTCTGAACTACGGCCAAAGCCTGACAGGAGGAGCTGACCTGTATGCAGGATGACTGCCTAGGGATAGTAACTACCTACTGAGGATTGCAGCAAAACAAGAAAGTAACAGGAATAAGGTACCTTACCTCTGGTTTAATCATTGCTGTGCTGCTCTACTGAGATCCTGAAGGTAGAGATGTCGATCACCAACTGAGCAGACAGTAGTAGCCAAACCTCTGCTGTACTAAGTCTGAAGACAACTGAAGACTGAAGAATAGAACACTGACTGAACAGGCACTGACAGTCGAAATCCGACAGATCTGGAAACATAAATTGTCTGACAGTTGAATGAGTCGAACACCAACTGGCAGGAACTGGAACCAACAGAAATCTGAAAGTTGAACTGCGACTAGCTGGAACAATGGATCGACTGATGATAAATCTGGTTGAACACTGACTGTAACGGAGAGGTGTACTGATGGAGCTTCAGGGATTCGAACTCCAACTGAGCAGGAGCAAAAGATGCAGATGGTCGGACAAGCAGGGTTATCAACTGGAGGTCAGAATAGGAGCAGAATTGACATGCTGAAGAATATTCAAATAGGAGAGCCAGGGTCGACAACAAAAATGGAAGCAAACTAGAGAAACGGCTGGAGAATAGTCTGTAGCAAAGACTCTTTTTATACCATGTCCTATGGGGTTTTTAGATTGTATTTAGTTTTTATTTTTGTATTAACTGTCCCCCCAATGCCAGTAAACAACTCCCCTCACCAAACATTCCCTGTTCAACTGATTCTTTCCCCATATACCCTTTTTATACTTTTCCTTTTGGAAATAAAATAACATTTGCTATGTGTTGTGTGTAAATTCAGTCTTACCAAAGACTTCAATAGAATGAGCTAGGTGAAAGAAATGGAAAAATAGCACGTTGCCAAGCAAGAAGAGCCATTATTAGCCGATTTTGGTTTGAGGCAAAATTTTCGCCCATACCTACCAGTGATAATGACTCGTCATCAGCAAGAAGTGACTTGTTGGAGCTTTGTTCTTGTCGGCTGATGAAATATGTGTAAATGTTCAGGTCAGGAAACCTTTATTGTGGACTGCTAAGTTTGCTTGGAGGTTCTCCTTTGCCCAAGGGGCAAATCTTGTGGGGTACACAAAATGGGAATGACTACTTTTTCCCCCTTGTTTGTTGAGTTAAGCCACCATTTATCTGTTGTCTGTATGGACTCTTATTGCTTTGCCTATGAACATTTTCTTCCATTTCCTTAGGGAACTCCAAATGGCTAGTAGTTCTGGGGATTTGGAAGAATTGACGGCTTTTAGCTTTATCAATGATATGGAAAGGTTGCATAGATATGTTCCCCAATCTTTCTTGCTGACATTCATACTTATGGTTTCCCATGTTATGAGAACTTCCTTCCTTAACCACCACGTGAGATTATAGGATCCATAATGGAAGGACAAGCTTGTGCTTAATGGATGCAATTCTTCTGTCCCAGGTTTTGAGGATATATCTAGCTTTGTAGAGGTCTCATAGGGGGAACATTTCTTGGGGCATGGTTGTTTGTCTTTTTTTTTTTGCCTTCCTTTGCATCAACATGGGCGATAAGGCATGGGTGGAAACTGATAGATGCATGTATTTTTTTCAGTCTCATCAAATAAGTTGCTATATGTTCATATCTGAATACACTCTTCCTAATCTATCAGACCACAAGATATTAATGAATATGCTTTTACATCCATAGCTTCGTCGATTCTATACCCATTTCAGTTGTACACTGTGTGGTTGTTATTACTAATGTAGTCCCATTTCAAGTATAAGCCCTGTGGCATCACTTGTGTAGCCCCATCTCAGTTGAGAGCACTGTGGTGTCACTTGTGTATCTTTATTTCATTTGTAAGCTGGTATCACTTGTGTAATTCAATTTCAATTTTAAGCTCTGTGGTATAATTTGTGTAGGCCCATTTCAATTGTAAGCTCTGTCTAATCACTTGTATAGCACCATTTCAATCATGAGCTCCATGGTACCATTTTAATATGTTTAACTCCTTGGATGCCAGGGAGGTGCCCAGTGCATTTCTTTGCAATGCTTTGGCATTCAATAGGTTAAAGCTTTCATTTTTGTATTTTACTAAGTTGGTACCACAAGAACAATAGTCATTCTGAAAGGTTAGCATCAGCAGTGGGGGTTGGCAATTTGGGATCCTTCCTATGGCCCTGTGGAGTCTTAATCCAGCTCTGAGGGCACTCAATTTTTAAACTCCTCCCATATCCTACCCTATACTACCTAGACAGCTAGTTCATTTTTTAAATGTCCTCAGGAACATCAGGGTTCTTTCCCTAATTGAAAATTCAGTTTTGTTTTTTTTTCTTTTCTTGGACTGGAGCTACCATTCTTCCAGCATTTGCTCCCGCATCGGACTACCAAGATATAGAAGCCTGGCAAGCCAAGCTTCCTAGACCCATCCAGGGAAATGTCTATAAAGAGTATGTGCTCTCATTTTTGGGATATTTACAGTGGTGAAGCAGCTGTGGAAATTGCCTAAATGGCATGCTCTGTTGCATCTATAGCAGCTTGCTGGACCCTACAGTTAAAGATTTGGAATGCAGATGCTACATCTAAGACATCTTTAATTTCTTCTTTACCATATTTAGATACATTTATTTTTGGACCAGAACTCAAGTCTCAGTCAGGCTACTAGTGGTAAATAAACAATGCTGTTAGGTTTTTCTAAAAAAAAACCAATGTAGTTTGCTTTTCAAGTAATTACAAAGACTCCAGTCCTAGATGACCAAATTTAACTTCCTCTTCCTTTAATTATTCTGGGGTTGTCCAATTATGTGTGAGGACAGGGTGAGAATAATCATCCAAAGCACCCACTAATTTGAAATGGAGCATCTCCATTGTTGCATGAAGTGTTGGAGTCTTTTCCCCAATGGATAATACAGGATGCCCACCTTCAGGCTGAAGACAGCTTGAAAGCCTCTGTTGTATTTTTAACAGAGATTCAGATGCAGTGGCAGTGAATTCCATGGTGATACCAAGGCAGAACAATCTAGTTTGTTTCTTCAAATCTACATGATTAGCAAGCTACTCTATAAGATCATAAGAGAACAGACTCACACAATACAAATCACTCCATTTTGGCTAAGGACATGGTGTAATGTTTTACAGGCCATGTCTGAAAAGGATCCTTGGCTTCTTTCTCTGAAGCCGGATCTGCTCAATCAAGGTCCCATTTGACATCCCAATATGTCCAGCCTTGCATTTGCAACATGGAATTTGAAGACTAAATATTGATGAGCGATTCTGAGAATCAGTTATCCAAACTATGGTGAAAGCTCAAAAATCTGTGTCTGCTAAAATATATCATAACATTTGGAGAACTTATTTTGTCTAATTTAAGCTTCCCTATATTCTGGACATTTTGTAGGCTACTCTTCTTGATAAGAGTTTGAGAACAAGCTCCCTTAAGGTAATTTTTTTTAGAAGAAAAGCTCTGGGATTTCTGAAGTTCAGATCTCTTTTCAAGATGTCACTCACATTGTTCCCCTTTATGTACCAGATTTGCCCTCTCTTATACTAACTTCTTCACAGGTCTCTGGGAGGATCTCTCCATTTGGCCCATGGAAATAAGGTAGGGGCAGTCTGGTGTACTATGGGTGGTACATTGGCGATATCCTCATTATCTGGAAAGGTTCGTAGAGGGGCTGAATGAAATTATATCTTCTTGCAACAATAATACTATGGGACTGGAATTTACCGAGTAACATACATTTTTTACATCTAAACCTCACAGGGATACCTGGTTAATTTATTTTTAGCTCTCTCTATAAAAAAGAATTATGTCATAATCAATATCTCCAAGCTAACAGTTATAATCATAAAAAATGGAAAAATAAAATTCCATTTGGCCAGTTCCATCGGTTGTGGAGAAATTGTAGCAGGAAGGAGGATTTCATTGAAAAAAGCCACAGTTTGAAATTGGAATTCTTGAAATTGGCTATAAGGAAAGCATAGTTAATTCAGCCTTCAACAGAGCCTTGTATCTGGACAGGGAAAAGATCCTGATGACAAAATCCAATCCTGTTCCTAAAAGAAGATTACCCACAATTATTACCATAAAGGGGGCCATAACAAATAAACCTAGATTTACTAGCAAAAAAGCTAAAAATATTAGAGGATATCTACTAATATATATACTATATATCTACTATATACTACTAATCATAAAAGGGAAAGACTGGGAATTTTTGGTTCCCCTCTACCAGTGGTCAATTTTTAGTGTCTTCATTCTAAGTGTACAAATTGTGAATTTGTCTACAACAAAATGAAAACATTCAAAATGCACATGACAATAACATCTTTTGCATTAAGAGCCTCATCACATGTGAAAAAACGTACATAATCTATTTGATAACATGTGGATGTGCGACTCAATATATTGGATGGACCACTAGGAGTTTTAGAGAAAGATCATGGGAGCACAGATACTTGATTAAAAAGAAATCTGTTGAGCATGCTATATCTAGGCATTTTAATACATCCAGAGGGCGGTCTCTCTAATTTCAGTATTATAGGTAAAGAGCATATCCCAGACTCCTGTGCTAACCAGTTTTCTAAGTTATGTTGACAAGAAGCCTACTGGATCTACCGTTTGAATACTTTATTTCCCAAAGGGCTTAATGAGGATTTAGAAGTAGCAACTTTATTTAAGATCTTTTCCTCTTAATCACATTTTTTATTCATCTCCGCATTTTTATGGAGTCTAAATCATATTGTAGTATTAAGAATACAGTAATACAAGCTCAGATGGACTAAGTGCAATATTTAGGTTGTGTATTACTGTATTAGTAAAATGAATATATAGATATGTATGGTTTGTATGTTCAGTATTTGATCAATTTAATTTTAGAGTAATATCCTTGAAAGTTTTCTATGCTCTTGCCTGATTCCAATTCTGTCAAATATAAAAAGAATCAGTGAATAATGTTTATTTATATATATATATATATATATATATATATATATATATAAAGAGAGAGAGAGAGAGCAAATTGCAGATGGGAAAACCATTGAGCATCAAGTGCACAATCTGGTCTTCGCAAAACATAAACTTTATTAGAAATTAGCACAGATCAACGTTTCGGCCCCCTTGGGGCCTTTCTTAAGACACTAACACACGACTACTGACCTTAAATACAGTAAGAGCCAAAATAGCAGCAAAATGCCAAAAGGAAATTAAAGCAGCGTTACCTTACTCCGTGGAACGCACATTGATGACACGCATCTAGAATTAACCCATGCAATGCCGGTTATTGTGACTAATAGCGATATGGAGATACAGGTTAAAGCTGACATATCAGATGACATCTAGACATAATTGGCTGTACTGTGGTGTAGCTCGGTGTGGAGGCTACAACTCTAAATGTATCACAAAAAAATGGCTATATATATGTATATATATATATATATATATATATATATATATACACATATATACATCTCTTTGTAATTGATACCAACATCTTTGTATTTATATTTGTGTTTTTATTTGTATGTTGTATTTTTATATCATTTTTATATATATATATATGTCTTTTATTTCTTTTAATATTAAAGAAAGGCTTGGATGCCGGTATGATTCCGGTGGAGGCTTGGTTTCATGGTCTAGTAGAGCTTCTTCGTGGAATAGAGGCTTGAATATCAGAGAACGAACCAAACCTCATGCTGAGAATGCCTGCCGACATCATTTTGGGTGGACACTAGTCTCTAGTTAATAAAAAGGAACATAAATCACTAATGCTTTATTCCCAGTGTACTCCCGAGACGCGTTAGATAGCCATTAAAATGTAATAAAATATCTATTTAAACTGAACATTGTGTGATCTGACATAGATCCCACACATTCTGAAACATGAAAGATGGCTTTTTCATGCTATTTGTCTGGTGAGTGCAGTATATTGGGGCTTTTCATCCGGCTCATATGCTTATGGTGCTGCACTTAGAGGATCTTGTCTCTTTACAGCCGCGAGAAGAATACATGCAGAGCTCTCTTCACCTGATTTGACCTGCACATGTATAACCAGCAATCAAAGCATCTCCATCCTCACTGAGATGACCGGATGAGGATACATCTAAGAAGCCTCAGACAGACAACTCTATTTAAAGATCCTAACTGATATACGCCAGAATGGCTAAGGGAGACCTGCTGAGAGGGACATCTTAAGATATTCTCTGTTTGGGGAAACACAACAAAGAAATCATCTGGTGAGTGTACAAGCAGGAAAATCAGTTATAATATACATATACAGTGTACTCTTACAGTATTTGCTTTGTCTTTTTTCTCCTACATATTTGATACTGACTGTTGGGGTGATGCTGAGGACACAACTGGATCAAAAGCAGCAGTCTAGGAACACTGACTGATTACTATTGAAGGAACTTTTACTTAAGTGGACTGTGGTAGGATCACCTATTTTATTTATTTTGCTCTTCCCATTGTTACCCCTTATCAAGCTCCTACTCCTCCTTTTGATTTGAATCTGGTAACAGAGATTCATCAGTCATCTTCCTTTGAATCCTTACCATCAAGGATCTCAGATGTAAGATTGTTTTCATCACAACTATTTCTTCTACAACGCAAGTCTCAGAGCTTGGTGCTCTATCCTGCAAACCTCTTCACATCATGTTTTATCAAGATACAGTGGTCTTACAGAATGTTCCTGAATTACATCCTGAAGCAGTTTCCTCATTAAACATCAATAAATAATTACTTCATTCCTCATTATGTCATAAGGAGGCAGTCTTAAATAATATGTATGGGCTACTGACAGGGAACTGTATACATTGTTCATTCCCCAAGAAGACTCTAGAACAGGTAAATAAATTGCTGAGTAAAGGAAATGTTGAGAGTCTGACCCTGGACTGTATCAGGGACACTTTCTTTTTCCACCATAGGAATCAATGGCAAAAGCACTTCTTATGTTCTAACATTAACTATAATCCTTTGAGTAAGTGAGGGATTTTAAAACAGAAACCCAAATATTACAAACACACAGCTTTAATGCTTTTTTACTGGTTAGAGAAGTCTTATGGACAACTTCTCTCTGTTACTTAAAAGAGCAGTAAACTTTTTTTTTCTGAAAAAAACATATATTGTAGGGCATTTCCTGTTGAGTAACATAAGGTGCTCCCACTGCTGACAGATGCATATTTCCAGAGTTATTACAGTTTAAACCAGTGTGCATTTACAGTAGCAGTGCCCTCTAGTGGTCAAATTCCAATTAGTTATCATGTTACATTCTAATGGAGAGGAGAGTCAGTGACTTACAGTTCTCCATAGAATGTTATAGAAAGTGCCCGTCACTTCCTGTCAGTTAGAACTATCAGGAAGTAAATGCACAGTAAATTCACTTCTAATGATTTGAACAATTGTAACTTCTTAATAAAACAACTGACAGCAGTGGGAGTGATCATGTTTTACTCAGCAGGAAAAGCTCTATAACATTCATAAAACAGTGTACTGCTCCTTTAAAAGAATATAAGAGAGAGAGAGAGAGCACCTGACAGAAACAGAGAGGAAGACCATGAAGGAAAAGGAGAAAGGAGGATAGTGGGGAACATTAAGCTGTGCCAATTAGTACTGATCATGCACACAAATAAATAAAGCTAAATATTTTGTTAAAATGATTGTTTTTAATTAAAAAAGTATAAAGAAACACATAAGTGCTTTTGAAAGCTCTTGCAAAAGTCCCTATTTGTTTCAACAGAGATTTTTCCACTTTAAGATAGGGGTTTGAATGTAGGTGTGATTTGATCACTGGTGAAATTGAAGGGCATTCTAATGAGCAAACAACATCTGCTGTAAACTGTTGATTTAAACAGTAACCTTCTGAATTTGTATTGATTAGATAAAATCTCAAGAGCTCATTCACATACATGGCAGTAGCTGACATTATGCTTGTTCTTCACCTTGCTACAGAGTTTAATTATGATATCCTCAAACAATTGTACTCATAATATATCTCTATTTAAATCCATTTTTAGGGAAATAATAAAAGTCAGACAAGAGGATAGTTAAAGGGGAAACATACTCCAGGAATATGTGGCTTTTACTTCTTTTTTTTTTTTTAGAAAGACTTACCTATGTATATATCCTTCATATCTATCTATCTATCTATCTATCTATCTATCTATCTATCTATCTATCTATATATTGTAATTGATCTGTGCTAATCAGTTTTTTTGATTTGTTTGTTTTTTTGTTTTTTGGTTTTTTTTTTTTGTTTTTTGCATTTTATCAGTATTTCCCTGAATATTAAGGAACACAAACACTTCCTAATAATCCATAATTATATTGATTTGTGCAAAAACATCTAATGACCACTATGAATCTTTCTGTATGGACTGGTTCACCAAAACTAATATTAAATTAATCCTGGCTATATCATTAATTTGGGCACACATGAATTTTTGTTGAAGGACCCAATTCTACTCCCACTGAAGGCTTTTTTGAAAGCCTTTGGCTGGACAAATTTGGAATCCTTGAGTACTGCAACAAAAGAAGTATGTCTGCCTCCATGGATAATAAACACAGTACTCATTAACATCTTAAGGGCCAATGACACGCCAGAAATGTCATGACGGTCCATGTGTTAAGGACTGGTCACGGTTGTTGCACTTCATGTAATTTCATGACCGCAGCGCACTTACACGGCATGCTGTGATCACTGAGCAGACATAGTCCTTAAAAGGATAAACAATCTTTTTGGAAATAGGCATAGAAAGCAAACTGTAAATATTTACAAAAGACAATTCATTATGCAGGGTACTAAATTCAGAGAAAGATGTTTGTGTATGTCCTATACAGAAGGATTTATAAAAAATGGCAGATTGAGCAAATAAATAGGCTGAGATTTGAGGTAGGAAAGTGAAAACTTATTCATTTAGGAAGAATAAATAGGTATGCAGCTAATGAACTTAATAGGAGACTCATTGCTAGATGTTGGAGTACTGTAAATTGTAGGCTTGGCAATAGTGATCAGCAAAAGCAAAACCAAACAAGTACCATCCTATATCAGCAAGCACAGATTACATAATTTGCCATTGTACAAATCGTTGTTGATTAAGACTTCACCTGGAATATGCTGTACAGTTCTGAGTATGAATGAACAAAACATTTCACCTCAAAAAGGAAACAGGAAAGAAAATGGTACTTTCTGTTGTACAGAAAAATTCCAGAGAAGAGTGGTGTTTTCACTTTTTTTCAAGTTAATCACTTCGTTGAAATCAATCATAATAAAGGATCCCACCCATGTGGAGAGATTCTCAATGTACTACCATCTATGCTAGTATAAAAGGATTGTTGGGTTCCCACATGTCATTAGACTGGTGAGAGAGAGAGAGAGGGAGACAGAAGCTGGATTTTTATGCTGTAGGAGAAAGGCAAACAAAGTATAGCTGGAGTTAATATTTATATATAGGGGGTCTTGGTGGTAGCCAAGTAGTTGTCTATGTGTGGAGTGTGTAGGGAGAAAGTACAGTTTAATGTCATAGGTGATAAGTGACAGTCAGCAACTAATTGAGCCTCTACTGTGACCAACTGAGTGACAGCCAATGATAACAGGACACCACCCCAGAGCTAGGGGGGATAAAACCTGAGTCATAGTTCACCAGTAGAGGATTGCTATAGTAACAACCTTGCTGTAACAGAATCTGTAAGCACAGGGCCAGATTTGCCAATAGGCAGATGAGGCACTTGCCTAGGGTGCCCGATTTTCAGGGGCGCCTGGCAATGTCCCTGTCACACCCACCAGCCTGCTCACTTTAAAATTAAATGCCTGCAGCCTGGATGTAAATTAAATACTACTTATGCAACCAAGCGCCCTTGTAGGTGCAAGCCCGAGGAAAGCACTAATAGTAACTGTTTATGCTCGGTTGTAACTGGGCCACCCCATGTGACCCACTGCTGTGCCTGCAGTCTTGTACTGCTGTCTGCTAATGATTTCTCTGTGGATGGGAGCCTCCGCGATGTGACCATGGTCACGTCACATCGTATAATCAAAAGTAGCCGCGCACTACACCCTGGAGCTTGCGTGGCCGAATAAAAATCACAGAAACCAGCTATGCCATTAGATTTGGCAGAGAAGCTGGCGGGAGAGTGTGTGAGCTATGCAGCAGCAGAGACAGACGGGCGGAGGTGGGGGCGGCGGCAGCAGCGGTAATATCATCAAACGTATTACTCAAAAACAAAATTCCTCCATAAGGCAAGTGTAAATAAATGTTCAGCTTACACCAGGTGACCTTCTGTCTTATGTGTTTCACACCCAAAAGTCTTAATGATAGGCTATGAATAAGAGCCTTGGATGAGAAAGTTGTAAGGCAGCGATTACATCTGCCTTTTGGTAAAACTTTATTTTTAAGTTAACAATTGAAGCATGATTTTATGCCACACTATAATTGGTAGCTGAGTTTCTTGAATCACAGTTTATGGATGGTCCACATTAACACTTTGAGTGCCAGAGGGGTATGCAAACCATTGCAAAGCAATGCGTTGCATACCCTTCTGGCACTCAAAGGGTTAACCTGACTTTATCCTGCATGGATTTAATCTCCAGTACATCCTAGATTTGGATGAGTCATTTCAATTATTTTACTAACTTAGAGGGATGTGCCTGCATATGTTAATGGGAAATCTGGTTCAGATGATAAATAAAATTAGAATTCTGTCAAACACACCCAGGGGTAGCATTGGGTTGGAGTAATCCATTCTGGGATATGTAGCTCTGACACAATAGAATAGATAGTACTCTAGTTTCTTACAG
Source organism: Rhinophrynus dorsalis (assembly GCA_037306005.1). Classification (NCBI taxonomy): domain Eukaryota; kingdom Metazoa; phylum Chordata; class Amphibia; order Anura; family Rhinophrynidae; genus Rhinophrynus; species Rhinophrynus dorsalis. The sequence goes on along the minus strand of CM074718.1, from coordinate 364,027,141 downwards.
CTGCTGAGCTTAAAATATAAATCTCAGCACAATGAAAACAGAATATCTGCCATCTGGATCAATAAATCTATCAAGGCATTGAATTTGTCAAATTTTCCTGTCTGTAAGTAAGACTATTACAACTATAATTTGCACAGAATAAACAGGAGTGTAAACATGTGGCTTTCTAGTCATTTTTAGGTGTTTTTATTTCAATGTTCATCAGCTTTTGATTATGACAGACAGAAAGATACCAAGAGACACATATACACTGAGAGAGACAGAGAGTCAGACACAGAAAAGAGAGAAGGAGAGCAAATTTGTAAGCAGGAGAGAGACACAAAGCAAAAGAAGAATGAGGGAGACCGGGGACAGGCAGAAGGGGGTGTACTAATATGATTCCATGCTCAAAGGGTCTTGCCAGTGTAATGTGCTTCTCTGGTTTCCAGTGGACCAATGCTTGGCTGGCAGACAGTGGAGTGTGGTTCTGTGCCTAACAGGGGAAGAAGGCTGTGCTGGCAAACAGTGCAGTGTAGTTCTATGGCAATCACTGGAATTAGGCTGTTGGAAGAGAATGTAGTGTTCCTGTGTCTATTAGTTAAACAATGATGGACTGGCAGACAGTGTGGTGTGTTTTTTTTGCTACTAGTGAAACAAGGCTGGGCTGGAAGTGTGGCGTAGTGTACTGTGGTTGTGGCTATAATTTGAACAAAACTGTTCATGAACACAGTGTAGTGTGGCTCTGTGTCAATTAGTGAAACAGCGATGGACTGGCAAACAGTGTAGTGTGATTCTGTGGCTACCACTGGAGCATGGCAGGGCTGGCAGACAGTGTGGCGTGGTTCTGTGGATACCAGTCGAACAAGCATTCAAACTATTATTATCCCATTTACCAAATCCTTAATAGTACTTGCTAAATGTGTATCAATAGCAGTCCAAATAACTGTTTCAACAGTTCTCCTCTGCAAATCCACATATAGTTCCAAGTGTAATTCTAAGTGTTGCAAATCCATAATCCCTACATCATTTTTAAGGACTACTCTCTCTTACAGATTCTGCACTGTATAATTTAGAGCTCCCTGCTTCATTTTTCTTTGGTACCCATGCCTTCCCATTACTTGGGTCTTAAACATGAGGAAAGAACAGGCTACATTTTAGTAAAGATAATTTATGCTGTCTATATATGCTGTTCATACCCCATTCCTATTTATAACATTTTCATCTGCATCTGGAAAACTGCCACAGTACTGTGAAGAATAAATAAAAAAAATAGGTTTGGCCACAAAGGGGGTGTGGTTAAGTTAAAGGGTGTGGTCAAGTGAAGGGGTGTGGTTATGGATGGGACAAAGGCGGGGCTAGGGGCACTGGAGGGTGTTGTGCCTAGGGGCACCTGAGATGTAAATCCGGCCCTGTGTAAGCAAAAGGTATCAACTGCAACACCAAATACCAATAGATTGTTGTGCCGGTACTGGATCAGAAGCTGTCACTGTACGCTGTATAAAGATGGAGCAGAAAACATGAAGTCCTGATACCTTCAACATTCAGCAACAAAAGCGGCAAATGAACGTGAACAACAAACATTAACCAAAGCACTAAACAGAGTACAATCCAGGTGAGGTACACAATCAGCTAGCAGAGAGTCAAAACAGAGAGGTGAGGCGGAGATCAAAGAGGAGGAAGGATAGAGAAATCCAGGCAGAAACTGGAAGTTCCATGACAAGTGAAACAACTAGCTCGCCATCACCTTCTTGCTCTAGGGCAGTGGTTCTCAGCTCCTGTTCTCAGGACCCACTAACAGGCCAGGACTTAAGGATTTCTCTGCTAGAACACACGTGTGGTGATCAGAGGCTCATTCACATTAATTGCCCTAACAAGGAAATCATCAAATTCTGTCCTGTTAGTGGGTCCTGAGGACAGGAGGTGAGAACCACTGCTCTAGGGTAACTACATCTTTTGCCAATCCACCTCATTCATCATTACCTCCCCCATCCATTGCACACTGTGCGGTGCACTGACTACACATGCCAGTGTGGAGAAGGAGAATCTCAAGCAGGACATCAAGTGGCATCTGAAGAGATTCCATCCCATAGAATATGCTAAGATGCTGACAAGGAGGGTTCATAATAACTATTAAACTGTCAGCAAGTTGCCATGTGTCCTTAGCGGGATCTGGACAAGGGGTATAGTGACAGCAGCAGTACTTGGTTTCTGGTGTCATGGTGTTTGGATACAGTTGTGGCCAATATGTTATTTACCACACACACTGAGCACATTGCAGTTGATGATGAGAGGCATAGTTGCTGCTCTCAAGGGAAAATTTCTATTCTTATAACAACAGACCCATGATTTTGGAGGAGGGGCAGGTGGAGAAGAATTATTGACCAAATTCTTCTTTTCTCCACACATACTGGGGGCTACTTATTGTGCTTCTACTGCCTCAGGCGCATAACTGGAGCTAGTCGTGGCAAGTGGAACCTTCATCATCCATCAACCATGTTACTGCTATTGTTGATCCCATTCCCTTTTAGCTGCCTAATCATCTTGCTGCTTAAACAACTCAGCAGCAGCAGCAAGAACAGAAGTCGCAAATTCTGCATCTATATTAGGGCATCTGACCATGGCCAGTGTCCACTGGCAACAGGACATCTATCACGGTGCCAGTGATTGCTGCAGTTCCTTGTCTGTCACCAGTAGGGGGCTGCTATTGGCTGTCTGCAGATAGCCCGCCTCTCATTGCCTATTTAAACCTGGATTTGGCACCCTTTGGTTGCCCTTTCGTGTTGTTTCTGACCTTCTTGCTATCACTATGCTAGCGATAGCTGGGCCTCTGTTCCAGTGTTCCTGAGTTCCTGATCTCATGTGTTCCTGAGTTCCTGATCTCTACTGTTCCAGTGTTTCCTGCCTGCTGAGTTGTTCCAGTCCTGGTTCCGGCCTAGTCTCTGCAGTTCCTGCGGTTCTTCTTCTCTGCTGTTGCCTGACCTGATGGATCATTGCTGGTTCCTGTCATCTCATCGCCTGTCTCCTGTATCCTGGCGACCTCCTGCCCGGTCGCGTCGGCGACATTGTTAGTTACTCCAGTGTGCGGTCACTGGTTTGCTCCAAAGCCTATCGGCTGTACTATCCTGTGTTGGTCACAGCGTGCGGACGCTGGTTTGCTCCAAAGCCTTATACAAACTCGCTTGTTACACCAGTGTGCGGTCACTGGTTTGCTCCACAGCCTATCGACTATACAATCCTGTGTTGGTCCCAGCGTGCGGACGCTGGTTTGCTCCTAAGCCTTGCGGCTATACAAACTCGCTTGTTACACCAGTGTGCGGTCACTGGTTTGCTCCAAAAGCCTATCGGCTATACAATCCTGTGTTGGTCCCAGCGTGCGGACGCTGGTTTGCTCCTAAGCCTTGCGGCTATACAAACTCGCTTGTTACACCAGTGTGCGGTCACTGGTTTGCTCCAAAGCCTACTGGCTATACAATCCTGTGTTGGTCCCAGCGTGCGGATGCTGGTTTGCTCCAAAGCCTTGCGGCTATACAAACTTGCTTGTTACACCAGTGTGCGGTCACTGGTTTGCTCCAAAGCCTACTGGCTATACAATCCTGTGTTGGTCCCAGCGTGCGGACGCTGGTTTGCTCCAAAGCCTTGCGGCTATACAAACTCGCTTGTTACACCAGTGTGCGGTCACTGGTTTGCTCCAAAGCCTACTGGCTATACAATCCTGTGTTGGTCCCAGCGTGCGGATGCTGGTTTGCTCCAAAGTCTTGCGGCTTTACTGCTCCCTGTTGGTCTCAGTGTGTGTACACTGGGTTGCTTACGATCCTGTCAATTTGCCATTACCATCTGACTGCTGCTACTATCTCTGGGCTGCCCTGCCTGGTATTGGTAAGGCCGGTAGAACCTTTTGCCACATTCCATCTGAGGTTGCCTTACCCGGTATTGGCAGGGCCGGTAGAGCCTACATTGTGAATCTTCTGAGGCTGCCTTGCCCGGTAATTTGGTAAGGCCGGTAGAACCGTTATGCTATTCCATCTGCAGGTTGCCTTACCCGGTATTGGCAAGGCCGGTAGAGCCTAACATTCTGCTTCTTCAGACTGTCCTGTCCGGTATATTGACAGGACCGGTAGAGTCTGCATTCTGTCTTGTTATATTCTGTATGTATCTGTATGTATGTGTTTACCATCCTACTTCATCAATTTATTATTTCAATAAAATTGATTTTTACCTAAAACTTGTGTCTGAGAGTCATAATAAACCGTGACAACATCACCTGCTGGCACTAGACCAGTAGGACATTTTTTTTCTCAGGGCTTGTGTTTTAAAAACAAAAATAATAATCATAATAAAAAATTTGTTTCCAACAAGCCTACATCCTACAAGTCAATGTTTTTCTTAGGGCTTGTGCCAAACAAGCTTAACCCTTTGAGTGCCAGAGGGGTACACAACGCATTGCAAAGCAATGCGTTGTGTACCAATCTGGCACTCAATGGGTTAAGTCCTACAAATCAATGTATCTTCAGGGCTTGTGCCTCTAATAAGTCTAAGTCCTAAAAATCAATGTTTCTTCAGGGCTTGGGTCTCTAACAACAAATCTAACAAATCAACCTCTACAAAATACTCTGTCAAGACAAGTATCAGTCCAACCCAGTGGCAGCTTATGTCAGGGTGTTCCTGTCTCTATCACTTTACATAAAAATTTCAAAATTTTATTTTTTATTTATTATTATTAACTGTCCCCCCAATACCTGTCAAGAACCCCCCCCAAAAAATTCCTTGTTCAACTGATTCATTCTCCAGACTCCACCCACCAACACAGCCACCCTCCTCCGACCCCTTTTATACCATGTCTTATGGGTTTTTTTATTTGTATTTAGGATTTATTTTGTATTAACTGCTCCCCATTCCCAGTAAACAACCCCCCAAAAAACATTACCTGTTCAACTAAGTCTTTCCCCACAGTCCACCAACACAGGCACCCTCAAACTCCTTTTATACTATGTCCTTGGGAAATAAAATAATATTTGCTACGTGTTGTGTATGAATTCAATGTCACCATAGTACAGAACTGTTTGGTAGAGAATAGATCAATGAGATTTTGAATGTGGATGAGATTACCCTGAGACAAGTTTGTTTCCATAGTCACCGAGTTAAGATAAATGCAGAGGACCACCTGATTTTCCATGTGCTATTGGAATGTTGAGATCTGTAAATATATATTGAAGATTGGAGAGGGTGGGGGGAGGACAGGAGAGAAAATAGTTAAAGTAACGAATAGCCAGTGGGTATGGTGAGCTGTACCAGTGTAAGCAACAGAGTGATTCTGTGGAGGTGTAAAATACTTTTGTGCTAGTTTTGCAACCACAGGTAAGTTGGACTGCAAGGTAGTAGGAGTTTCTCCATTTTATGCCATGCAAATTCCATCAGAATGGGTGAATCAGATGCAGTTTGAAGGCTTTGGCTATATATGCTTTGGCAAGCCATGTGCATTGACCAAAGTTGATAATGCATTTAATGCTGGTCTACTGATTGGAGAGTTCTTCATAGGGGAGAAGGGAGTTGATGTTGGGAGTTGATTGGGATGATTGAAATTTATAATGTCTCTTTTTTTAGATAATTTGCATGTAGCGATGCCTATTGTGCTGACTTTCTCTGGAGGAGATGAGTACTGGATAGGTAAAGGAGATGCTGAGAGAGAAAAGAAGATGCTGAACAATTCTGCTTCCCTTTCTGATGCCGAATAAGGTATTCTTATTTTTGACAACTTTCATCAGCTTTGAGATTGTCGAATTGAAGGCAGACTGCTGATTATTATTGAAAGAGGTCCAGTTGTGGGAGGTGGAATAGGAGATGAGGTTTTTGTACCCGTGGCGTGGCATGATCAAGGTTCTACCATGGTCTTGTTGACTTCTTGTAATTAAAATGATAGTAAGCATGAATTTAGTTGGGTTATAAGGTTAGTGAAATATTGATATGGTGAATAGGGAGGAGAATGAAAGGGAAGGAGCATACAAATGTTCTTCAAACTCTGTAAAAGAGGTAAGGTGTGTGAGCTAGTCATTTTGCCTCTACAAAGAAGCAGGGAGTATGAGTTAATCCTTCAACCTCTGCAAGTGAGGTAGGAAGCAAAAACTATTCTGTGTAGTCGGTGTGGAATATTGGCCTCTGCAAAAGAGGTAAAGAACATGAGCTAGTATCTCTCTGAAAGAAAGAGTGGGAGTAGTATCTCAGTCTCTCTAAAAACAGTAAGGAGCAGGAACAAATACCTTGACATTGTGAATGTGATAAGGAGTGGGAGCTAAATTTTCAGACTCTGTGAGATAGGAAAAGTTAATCCTTCAGCCTCTGTGAAAGAGTTAAGTATCAGGAGCTAGTCCTTCAGTGTCTGCTAAAGAGGGTAAGATAAGTAACTAATCTTTCAGCCTCTCTGAGAGAGAAAAGGCATGTGAGTGAGACCTTTAGTCTCTGTGAGACAGATAAAGAGCGGGAACTAGTCCTTCACCTTTAGTGAAAAAGGTAATACACATTAAAAGTAGAGGATCTGAAGTAATTCTAAAGTACATCTAACAGCCCTAGAAGAGACAGGGAATGTGGGTATGGTGTAAGAAGGAGGAGTGAAAGGTGGATAAAGTAAAAATACTGAAGTGAACATGGAAGAAATAAGACATGTTATGTGGGGTATTGGATTGCTTATTTTTTCTGTTCGATGCTATTCTTGCTTTGGGCAGTTGGGGTTCCCTCTCTCTGTGGTACGCGTTCCTCATCTTCCTTTATTTCGAGACTTCTCCCTATTTCTTCTCCTATTCACTACACTAGTATTTCTTCACATGCTTCTGCCCCTTACCGCTCTAGTTCTACGGGAATACTCCTCTCTGCTCTCTGCAGGTGGAGTCCATGTAGCAGCATTATTCTACTCTCTCTTCCTTTCTTGTCTGCTTTCCCTTTCTCTTCCTATTTTCTATTCTTCCCTCCTTGCCCTTGTGTGTACCCTTTCCTTTATGTGTTTGCCCCTGTCCACCCCCTGTCTCCCTTGCTGTTCACATTACCAGCTGGCAGCCTGTCCACCACAGACACATGGGCTATACTTTCTTGACATTACACCCCGGGAGCTTGCACTTCCGACTCCTTGATTTGAGTTTCCTTTTCCGGATTGGCCCCTTCCACTGGTTAATTGTCTACTTGCCTCTTGCTCCTTGTCTCCAACTCAGACTTTTCCTTTAATTTACCACAGGTTGAAATCTGGAGATACCTTCAGGTAAGGCATTTCTTGCAGTCCCCACCCTTTCGGCTCTACGTACTGTGGTCTCTCACCCTTTTTGAAAAACTGATTATCCTTGACTCTACGGTTCCTAAGGGGACCTCGAAACTTTATGCTTTACTTGCAGAAGCTTCTAATGCTCGATCTCTGACCTTTCTGTTATGATCTAAAATTTCTTGGGAACGAGACCTTGATGTTACTATTCCCGATTCTTCTTGGATCCTATCTTTTAAACTGTGCTGAATCCACGTCAAATGTACTAGATATTGTGAAACAAATTACAAGGTGCTCCTTAGATGGTATAGATCTCCCTTGCTGCTCTCTAAGCTTAAGACTGCTTCTCTGGACCTTTGTTGGAGATGCTTCTCTCCAGCAGCTTCTCTGGGTCATATATGGTGGTCCTGCCCGCTTATTCACCCATTTTGGCTGTCCATTCACTTGTCTATCAATCAGGTTCTGGATCTTCAACTACCCTTCTCACCACAGCTCTTGCTACTTAATGTTTTTCCAGGTCATGGACCTTCGCCCCTGATGTCTAATAGTGTTGTGCAACATTGGTTAATGCTGACATCCATTGCTAGGATTTGCATCCCATATAAATGGTTGGACCCGAGCCCACCCACTGTGTTGGACTGGAGACGTGAGCTTTCTCATGTTCTGGAACTAGAGCGACTCCATTCTATTTCTCTTAATAGACAGCCCGCATTCCGGGATAACTTTGTCCCGTGGGCTCATTTACTTGACCCTAGCCCGATATTTTTTGGTCCAGCGATTGATGGTCCTGCTCCCAGTGTTTCCTCTATGGTCACTTAGTATCCTTTTATGTGTGTCACCCCCACCCTTACCCTTCACCTATTTTCCCCTCCCCCTCCTCTTATCTTCTTTCCTCTTGCTTTCTTTACACCTCCCTGCTTCAGCTATTGCTTTTCTTTTCTTTTCTTCTCTTCTCCTTTTTGCGTTGGTTTACATTTTCTTCTTCCTTGTTTTCTTCTTTTCTATTATATTCTTTCTCTGTTCTCTTCTTCATTTTCTTTTCTTACTTTCCTTTAAATTTTTTATTTTTGCTTTCTCTGCATTACTGTTCTGAGTAACACACCATGCCTGCAGTCCTTGTTTTGTGCATGTGTCATGGATTGCTATGTCACAGCGGGTTGTTAGACCTTATTATGTTTACTACATGTCTGCTTATCTAGTCTCACGCACTTTTGACTGTAAATTGCACAGTGTATGTTCAAATTTCTTTTTATATACCTGTAATGCCTTCTCTTTCATTATTAAAACTTTAAAAAAAAAAAAAAGACTTTGAATTTGTCATTTAATTCCATGAATTGGGTGGTAATATGCATTAAGGGATTTCAATTTTTCTCCAAAAATTTGTGCCTACAAAAAGTAGGTGTTGTATCCCTTAATACAAACCACCGACACTGGAAGTTTAAAAAAGCTAAGAAAAAAGCTGTTACAAGTGGATGCATTGATCTGGCACCCTAAGTCCCATATCAATACATCCAAAATACTGAAAAGATGTAATATAAGAAAAATTAACCCTTTGAGTACCAGTAGGGTATGCAAAGCATTGCAGAGTGTTGCATACCGCATTGTCACTCACAAAATTAACCCCCCTAAAACTAACAACATCCCATTAAAATAAACATTTACCAATATTCCTAATGTCCAGCGTGCTCTTCCGTACCCTGGTCATACACTGTAAGTCTTCATCTGTAATCTTCTATCCTCTTCATCTGTGATCTTCTTTCTTATTATCTTTCTTCTTCTTAGTCTTCCAAAAATATCATGTCTCACTGTAAAAACAAATAAAATGTAAAATAATATATGCCCCATAATTACTGAAGCAGATGACCCCCCCCCCCCCCCGAGCCACACTTAGGGATATTTGAACAGGCTTTTATATGGCCAGTTTCTGTTCATAATGGTTCCCACACTTTCACTTGCTGGGATGTGAGGTTACGCATCTCCCAGCCAATTAGCTTCTAGTGGACTTCATCATCCCTCCTGCTAAAAGCTGATTGGCTGAAAGGTGTGTAAGCCCACATCCCAGCCATGGCTAGTCTCTGTTTAAAATGGTTCCCACTCTTCCATTGGCTGGGATGTGGGCTTACCTTCCAGCCAATCAGCTTTTAGCAGGAGGTATGGTAAAATCCACTAGAAGCTAATTGGCTGGGAGATGCATAACCCCACATCCCAGCAAGTGGAATTGTAGGAACCATTTTGAACAGAGACTGGTGATATAAAAGCCAGTCTCTGTTCAAATTGCCCTCAGTGTAGCATGGGCAACAGCCCAAGAGTTATATGGGGTAGGGAGATTTTTCATCTGCTTTTCTGCCACAGCTGGCAGCTGCAGTGGCAGAGTACATTTATTGAGCACAATAATTTATGGGGTATATATAATTTTAAATTATATTTCTTTTTAAAGTGAGGCACAAAATTTTGGGAACACTAAGAAGAAGGAAGATACAAAGAAAGAAGATAAGAAGAAAGAAAGAATAAAGATCACAGATGAAGAGCATAGAAGATTACAAATGAAGTCTTATGGTAGATGACAGGTAAGTGTTACAGCTATGGAGAATGGTAGGAAATTGTTAGGGCTAGTATTGTTTCACTGTCTTGTTAATGTTAGATGTAGTGTAGTGTTAGTGTTTGGGAAAGTGATTGTGTTTGAGCTCATGCTCAGTGTTTGACCCTGTGAAACACAGAGCATTAGCTGTTTTCCTTTGCCGTTCCTATTTCTCATGCTATTTAGTCTGAATTTTGGGAACAAAAAAAAAAAAAAACACAGTGAACATTGGGCCACAAGCTGGCTTCTGTGTCCCAAAGCTCTTTGTGGTTTCTGTTGGTTGGGCAATTGGATTCCGATGGTAGCTCTGTGTGTGTGTACCATTCAGTACATTTTTGCCCTACCAGCAGTTTTTCCGGGGTTTAAATCAAGCTCGAAATAGGTGGTAGAAGGGAAGTTACCTGTCTTGGAGTCGGTCAAGAATTATTATATAATTCTAATTTTCTGGGTTATCGTATAACATAGGATAAATTTGATGTATTTTTTAACCTAATTTACTATGTAACTATGCATCTATAAAACTAATCCACTCCTACCTGATTCAAGGTGGCCATGGTACATTTCTTCACAGATTCAGATAAATTGGGATTAGAAGGAGCTGCTTGTGTCCCTTTAACAAAAACAGGAACTGCAGATAGACATGATGGAATTTGTAGTCCAAACAGATAGAGGGCTTCAGGTTGCATACCCCCGGTCTAAGGTGCTGGTTTAGGTGACTATAAAATCAAGACATTTATGAAGAAAGGAACTGGAAAAAAGAATACATTATAGATAATGCTATTGTAATTCTACAAAAGGGGAATGTATGAGACAGGGGAACAAAGTGTGCAGGGCTTATATATACATTTACAAATCAAGCACATGTGCTTGTGTCCAGATGCGCTAGTACATTTTGATGTACAACTCTTCCAGCACACAGCTTCTTTGTGAGCAAAGCCTTCACTCTATTAAAATAGCTGGCATAGGATGTTATCTACAAAAGAAAGAGGAGAAATTATGTAGATAAATATAGCTTTCACTGATTTAAATGAGTCTTTTAACACTTTGAATGATAGAGAGGTCTCCAAGGTCTTACATCAGTAGTGGGAAAATTAAAGGAGACTATGTTAAAGGAAAGAATTGTTGAATATCTGAATTTGAATGGCTTGCAAGATATCAAACAGCATGGGTTTACAGCAGGGAGATCTTGTTAAACTAACCTCATAGATTTTTTGACTAAGTAACTAAAATAATAGACCAAGGAGGAGCAGTAGCTATAGATTATCTAGATTTCACTAAAGCATTTGACACTGTACCTCATAGAAGACTCATTAATAAATAGCAGTGTTTGGGTCTGGATGTAAAAATAGTTGAACGGATAAGGCAATTGCTTGTGACAGAAGACAGAGGGTGGTAGTCAATGGAGAATATTCAGATGAAAGGTACCTCAGGGATCTGTACTGCGGCCCATTCTTTTTAATACTTTTATTAGTGATACTGCAAAAGGTCTTCAAGGTAAGGTATGCCTTTTTGCAGATGATGCAAAGATCTGCAACAGGGTAGACATGCCAGGGGGAATAAGCCAAATGACAAATGATTTAGGTAAAATTAGAAGACTGGACAAGAGTATGGCAGCTGCAATTTAATGGTGATAAATGTAAAATAATGCACTTTGAACATAAAAATCTAAAGGAAAAATATACTATGAAGGGTACTGTGCTGTCAGAGACAACAGGGGAAAGGGATTTGGGATTAATTGTTTCTAATAACTTAACCCTTTGAGTACCAGAGTGGTACAGAATGCATTGCAAAGCAATGCATTCTGTGCCACTCTGGCACTCAAAGAGTTAAAGGTAGGCAGGCAATGTAATAAAGTGGTGGGGAATGCAAGCAGGGTGCTGGGATTTATAGCTGGGGCATTAGTAGCAGAAAAAGGGAAGTGGTCATGCCATGCTACAGATCTCTAGTTAGACCTCACCTAGGGTATTGTATAAAGTAGTGGATACCCCATCTCCAGAAGGATATAGATACTCTAGAGAACATTCAAGGAAGGGCTACTAAAATGGTGACTGGTTTACAGGAAAATAAATATCAGGATAGACTAAAGGGTCTAATCATGTACAGCATGGAGAAGAGAAGAGATATAGGGGATATGATAGAAACATTCAAATACATGAAGGGATTCAACAAAGTGCAGGAGGGAAGTACATTTCAAAGGAGTAAAAATGTTAGGACAAGAGGCCATAGTCTAGAACTTGAGGGACACAGGTTTAGACATAATGTAAGAAAATTTTACTTCACTGAGAGGGTAATACATAAGTAGAATAGCCTACCAGCAGAAGATGTAGAAGTTAATAAAATGACAGAATTTAAGCATACGTGGGATAGGCATAAGTCTGTCCTGAACATAAGACAAGGCCATGGACCAGTTAATGTTTGAGGTTTTTAACCCCTTAACGACCACTGACGTGCCAGGACCCTCACGGCGGTCCAGCACTTAAGGACCAGTGACGGTTCTGGCACGTCATGGAGTTCAGGGCTCCCGCCACTACAGAAGCCCTGAACGGGGGGGGGGGGGGAAGCCCCATGGTCCTCAGGTGCCGGCCGCGCGTGCACACGCAGGTCCTTAAGGGGATAAAGTAGGGAAAATGGGCAGATTAGAAGGCCGAATGGTTTTTATCTGCCATCAAATTCTATGTTTCTATGTTTCACTGGAGATCTCTCTAGCATTCAAGAGGTTAAAAAGACCCTTTCCAATTGTAGTACAAAATGGCTACCTCACTGAGCAAAAAGCAAAACCATTTTGTTGCTCATATTATTTTTGCTAAGGTCTATTCAGATGTTCTCCTTATTTTATTTAACAATGTGTAAATGGATGAGTGAGAAGTGGAGAATTTGAATGAATTTACTATATAAACTGAAAGGTGAAATGGAATGAATAAATCAACAAAGGCAACTCAGTTTCTGTTCTCAGACACTGCCAAAAAAAAATCATATGCCTACACATTGGTGAGTGTGTTAAATAGCATTGGTTATGTAAATTATGTGTAATACTTCAAACAGCAGATTGAGACTCTAGCTAAGGAACCGTGATGAGCTATTGTGTATCTTATCTGTATGCAATATACTCTCCCTCCCTTTTCAACAAACATAGAGCTCCTCCACCCAAGACTCTTCCTATTTTCACCCAAGAAGACAGCACATTTTGGTGCAGAAATCATCTCATTCAACATGCAATTTGGTGCCGCACAGCAGGTTCTCATTCCCAGTTTCTCCTTCATACATCTGCTCATCACATTCAGTCCCACCCTGTCAGCATGGTATTCACACTTGCAAAGAAAAAATTACACTTTATACATGTACAAGTGTACACAGTTGTTCGTTATTATGTGCAGCTGCTCACACAGACTAGATAAAAATTACATCAGACAGCCTATAAAAAGCTACAATTCTGGATCATCAGTGCTCAGTGATCCTGCTGCCTTGGAGTAGCAGCTTGCTGTGTTTACTGTGATTATTCCTTTGCTGAGTATTCTTATTGACCCCTCTGGACTTCACCTTGGTCTGCCTTCCTGACATCTGAAGCTACACTACCTGTTTTGTCCTGGCTTGTGTACCAACTCCTGAACCTATGTAGCCCACTGATATGTTAGCTTGCTTGTCTCTAACCTCACTATGCCCATGGGCTTCACCTGCTCTTCATTCTTCCCATTTGATCTCCATTAATTCCATAGGTGCAGTCAGCCTGTCCCCTTACCTTCTCAACTGCTGCTAGTTAACTAGCTTCACAACATTTAACCCTTATACTAGACACAAGGTCACACCTGCTATAGGTGATTCCTGTCACAGATATAGAAACACGTTGACAAAGATTGCACTGTGCATCCACACAACCAATAGTTCAAAATATATACATAAATATATTAAACGGTCATTGATTATCACTGAATACTCACCAGTAACACCCAAAAACACACACCCACAAATACACAAAGTACCTCAGTAATCCTGTAGGATGTTCCTGAGGATGCAGATGCATGATATAATACATTAACTCTAACTATGGTTCCTTTCTAAGTATATAGTTTTATCCTGTCTTCAACTTTTCTAGTTACAGCCCCACTGTTAGTATTTCATTCTCATAGGTTCCCCTACCTTTCAGACCTGTGGAAATATCCCTCTGTATGTAAATCTCAATCACCAGGTTACATGTCTCTCACAATTCTCTCTGTGATACCAATTCCCCAACAACACTATGACTCCACATTTTTCTGCTTGCAAAGACCAATTTGCAAGTGGGAAAATAAATCAATATCACATCCATCAGCACTTGGAAAAACAGATCTATTAGTCCTGGATAATCTGACATGTACATCTCTCACTGTTTTCATAGAGAAAACTCTTTAAATTTTAAATCCAATAAATACCACAAATTATCAAACAAGTATTTTCTAGTTTTTGGTGCACCTCGGCCTCAGACAGGAAAATCAGAGTATCCACATTGATGCAAAAAATTGTCACCACCCAGAATAATCAAAGTCTTACTGACAGACCCGGAAGTCAGATTTCTTTCTCAAAGGAGCTATACTTTAATACCATTATTCATCAGTAAATATATACACATCTGGAATAAAATAAATTCCCTTCATAAAAAAATGTTGTGTTTGATAGCAATCTTCACAGTGGGTAACAGTATAGTAGGGGAAAGTTTTTAATTTGTTGCTTATTTCTGGTGTAGATTGCGCCACTTAAATTTACCATGTATTACAATATTACATCGCAAAGTCCAACAGGTTACAGAGAGTGCCGTATTATCAACACCTGAAGGACAATAAACTGTGCTTACTAAGATAGTACTATCTGCTCAAACTTTCATATGCATTTCTCTATAACATATTATATCATCTGAAGAAAATAAGATACCCAATTCAAGAAGATCATATATCGGTAATATGTCAGTTTCATCACACACCAATATATGCACAGCTTAAAATCTCTAGTACTGCAACAACTGCACACCCCATACTCTTGAACAATGTCAAAACTGTCACTCTCATCCTATATAATAATTTGCTAAGGTTTGTTAGAAGCCGTCATATGCAGTAGAGATGGATGCGAGTGCTTTAGTCATGCACAGTATAGACTGCCCACACCGTGGCCATTACGGAATGGGACTCTCCGAGCAATTCTCTCCATATCAGCCGCGGCACGGCCACTCTCTACTGCTCATGCCTACAGAGGTGGAATTGTGGCCCATGTAAACGGGCCTTTCAACTTGTTAAAAATAATTTACTAGAGTATTTTAAAATAAAAACTTTACCAAACATCCCATAAACTATTCTGTGGGAACCACACAAGTGTGTAACAAGGGGAGATGTTTACAGTAGGACAACTGAAAAACACAGCTCCTACAGAAAATATATGAATATACATATATCCTTAATCTTTTCAAAACACAAAACAAATTAATACCTTCAAGTGTAACCTTAGCAGAATTTAAAAAAAAAAATGATTTTTACAACATCCCAAAATTACAGAAATCAAACCCTTCATGGGTCATAAGCGTGAAAATTATATTGAAGGAAATAAATGCAGCAAACTGTTACCTAACCTAAAATGAAACAAATTCAATAAAATATAACCAAAATAAAAGAAAAAAGATGCAGAATTCAAATAATATTTTTAGATATTGCTTTATCTTTGGGAGCTTATAGAAATATAAATAAACTTGATGTGACAGACAAATTAATCCTTTTGAGAATGCTTTCTATAAAAAAATTTAATTTCTAAACAAAAGTTCAGGCATCTGGATCTATGACTCACTTCTCATTTGCAAGTCAACTGATTAGTAATTTTGGCTGTTAATACACCAAAAACCTTGCTCCCAAGGTAAAACAATAAATATTTAAGGAAATGGCAAAAGCACCAAAAATAATGATACTAATAAAAGAAATATAATGGTTTATTAGCACTTTGGTATTTTTCTGCTTGTATGTGGTGTTACATTTGAAGTGGGAGATCGCAAACACGTACTGTATGTCATTATTTTTGATGCATCTAGGGCTAGATTTAAAGGTTCACGCTAAACCAACTGCTAAGTAAAAAAGGCACATCTGCCGCAAATAACACATGATTTACGGCGGATTTAAAAGTAAGTGTACAAGAATAGCTAACGAGCGTAGGCACAACAAAAACACATAACACAAAAACCTGCGTTGCACCTGTTTTTGTATCACTGTGCATCCCAAACACCCGTTAAAACACAACTTAAGTCAAAATGTAACATTACGGCTGGCGTTGGCTAGCAACCCTGATAGATGCACAAACAAAATTGAAACCTACAGCCAATCCCAAGGCCCCAAAGTAGCAAAAATGTTCAAATACACCTATATATACACCCTAACATAACGGTCACACCTTGTCTGTGTTTTGAGTTTTGGCGAGCTAGATCACAGGACCCAGGAGCGGAGATAGCGATTAGAGTGAGGGAGAGAGGAGCTGACATTGGAGGTAGAAGGAGTTTTTGGAGTTTGGAGAGAGAAGAGCATTGCAATAAATATACACATATGACACATTTGCACATATCACACTTTTGCACATCATGCAACAACTTCAACGTCATAATCCCCTCAATCTTTTTCGTTACAGGTGAGTACACAAACCATTGCTTTGTAATGTGTTGTGTGCTTGTCTGTAACCCATTATGTAGAGAACTAAGGGAATGTGAACCAGCCCTAGGGATATGTGCTCCTGACATGAATACACACATCCACAAATATGTTCTGAGAGATCCATGAAACTAATGAATTTGGGCTGCCACTGTCAGAGTTTATTTGTTTCATGGAGCTATTATGACATATTTGTTGATGTGTGTATTCATGTCAGGAGCACATATCACTGCACACTCACAGTTCAGCATGGTGTCCCTGGAGATCTGGTCCACGTTTCATGACCTCTATGTTGTGTAACAATACCACTGTAGATCCATCCCTCTGCTGCTCTTCTCAGCTCTGGCAAACTACAGGTTCCATGTTGACTCTAATGGCCCTTTAACCCCTGATGTGACAGAGTGTTATCCAATGCATTGCATTGGATAATACTCTTTCGCTAAAAGGCTACCAGGGTTGCTCTGGTTATGATCATGGCAAATCACATTAGTTCCTGTCAATCAAGCCCTGTAAGATGCAGAACATGGGTTATGTGTTGTAACTTGGTTCTCCTGGGAGTGTGCATAATATCCTTGAGGTATCAATGTCAAGGTGAAGAAGGGAATGGAGGATGGTTTTGGAATCCCCACACACAATATGCCACATCCATGGTATGCATGATGTTTGGGGCCATACTGCTGCCAGTGCATTGCTGTGTCAATGATCCTGTGGGGTGAAACAGAATATCATGTGCGGTGTGGTTGGTGTGTTGGCACCAATTCACAGGACTGATGGAGGACTTGCATGGATTGTTTGAATGCCTGTGTTATACTCACAGCTAAAGTGGTCTGTGATGAGCCGGTCTCTGATCTGCGCCCCTCTCAGGGTCTCCTCAACATGGCTGATGTCCATTGGCACTTCAGGTATGGGGGGTCCTGGATATCATCCACCAGCCTGGTGTCCACTGCGATGTTGTGCAGTATTGCACATGCCATTATGATGTCACACACTTTTCCTGGGGCATACTGTAGTGCTCCGCCCGAGTGGTCCAGACATCGAAATCGAGACTTAAGGAGGCCAAAGGTCCGCTCAATGGCATTCTGAGTTCTGCCATGAGCCTGGTTGTATCTTTCCTGGGCATCTGTTTGGGGATTGGCGACCGGGGTCAGTAGCGAGGATTTACAGCCATAGCCAGCATCACCTGTGGAATGTGAGTGACATGATGAGACAGGGAGCACATGTTGTGTGAATGATGTTTTGTGTGGTGGACATAGTAGCTGTGAGTTAGGAGCATGGTGAGCAGTGTTGTGTGTACACCTATGGATGTGGTGTGATTTAGTATTGTGAACTCACCCAGAAGCCATCCCCCTGTATAAGTTCCATTCTCGAAGTCTCTGTGGACTGAGTAGTTTTGTAGAATGTATGAATCATGAGAGCATCCAGGATATTTTGCACAGACATTCATAATCCTCATGTTGTTTTTACACACCATCTGCATGTTCATGGAGTGGAAGTTCTTCCTGTTGATGAAGATATGTGCGTCACGTGCTTGAGATGTATCCACTCCATGTTGGTGGTGGGGAAATATATGTTGGTACTGGCCTTGCTTTTGAGGGCTGGCAAGACCTGGGCCAGAACTCTGGAGAATGTGGCCTGTGACATGCCAGACGCGTAACCCTCAGTTGACTGGAACGCACCGCTGCCATAAAGTGTATGGCACACAGGAGTTTTTGCAGGCCAGTGAGGGCATGGTTGTGGATGTAGATTGGATCTATGTGATCCTTGATGACCTCATACAAGACAATGATGCTGGTCGGCCTCAACCTGTAGCGATCAATCACCTCATCATTGGTCGTTCCAAAGATAATGACCCTTGGGAGGTATATCCTGTGCCTTGGTGGTCATCCATACATCCTCTGCTGCTGCAGGGGTCCCTGTGGCAGCTGGGGAGCATCCTGTTGCTGCAGCTGTGCATCTGCAGGCAGGTGCTCTCCTCCAGGTGGGGATGGGCTCCTGTGTGGCTCTTGAGCCAGAGCCTCCTCACTCTCAACAGGTGAAGGCTGTTGATCAGGTGTTCCTGGGGCTTGCTGGTGTTCTCTAGCTCTCACCCTTGCACACCTTCTCCGCAGTCTTCTCATCAATAAGTATCCCAACATACTTGTTCTCTCTCTATCTCTCTCTATCTCTTTCTCGCTATCTCTCCCTGAGTGGAAAACAAGCCACAAGTGAATGTGGTGAGCTGTCCCTTAAAGTACCTAGTAGGGTGTTGTCTAGGTGTGGTGATGAGGTGAGTGATGACCAATGGGAAGGTGATTGTTGTCCAGGGAAGTGTTGGCAGGTGTGTCTGTGTTTTAAAATGTGTTGTGTTCTGATTGCTGTGTCTCTGTCAGTTGAGGGTGTGAAGTTGTGGGGTGCAGGTTGTGTCTGGATCGTGTGGTGATGTTGCACAGGTGAGCTTGTTTTGTATTGGCAGGTGTCTGTGTTGTGTGATAACCCGCATTGTTCCATGCCATGTTGTGGTGTTTTTTCGGAAGTCCTTGTCCCTGTGGTGTTGCTTGTTGTGTGTGACAGTGATTTGGGGTGTCTGGCAATGTTTTTGTGTTATTTTGGACTTGCATGGGTTAAATTTGCCTTTACATGCTTGTGCAGTAAGCATTTTTTCTGTTTTCCTATGTAACGGGTGTTTTTTGTTTTACCGTTAAGTGTCTAATGGCTAAGAAAACTGTCTCTTAACTTTTGTCCATTAAGTCTATCTTTTCTTCAGCCATTAACAGTACCACAGTCCTATGAATGGCTCTGGGGATTCTTGTTCCATGCATCTCAATGTACGTCAGTGTATCGGCCGTAAGGATTATCAAACTGCCGTTAGCTATTCTTTAGTCGGATCTTTAAATTCCTAAATACATCTTAACGCACCCGGTAGTGCTTTTTTTTTTTGCTAATGGCTACCTTTAAATCTGCCCCCTAGTCTGATCCCTCATATTTGGTGCCAGTAGACATTTTTTATTATTGTTTTTACTGCAGCCTCAGAGGGTTATTAATCCAATCTGTTCTTTGTTTTAATAAACTAATTCCATTTTTTATTGGTACAAGTTTGCCATTTGTTTTCTATTTTATTATTATTATTTTTGGTGTTTTTACCCTTTTCTTAGAAGCTGCCAGTCAATTGTGAGCTGGAATCCATTTTGGATAGAGACTGCCAATATAAAAACCCAGTCTCTGTTCAAAATTCCCTCATTCTGACTTGGGCAATGGCTCAAAGGTATGGGAGGGGGTGGCTGTTTTACTATGCATTCCTGCTGCTTCAAGCAGAGTAATTTAGAATGATTAACCCTTGCAAGGCCTTTCATTTATTAACAAAAGGAATTACACTCTTTTTTAACAGGAATGGCAGCATATTATTTTAACAAATATGCCAGACTGCATTTAGCTTTAGAGTGACAGAGGGTTAAGGGTCAAGGCTCAAAGAGTTAATCCTTTGAGTGCCAGAGGGGTACGGAATGCATTACAAAGCAATGCATTCTGTACCTCTCTGGCACTCAAAGGGTTAAGTCAGGCATACCTTTGGGGCATTTTTTTTACACTTCTTGCATTACATATTTTACATTTTGTATGTATCTTTATTTATATAGCACCATACATGTACACAGCACTTAAGAGAATTTGAAATAATACAATACAAAAATACAGAACAGGGTTAAGAGAATTAAGCTAAAGTGTGATCATTGCATTATTTTGGGGGAAAGTGCAGCAAGGGAAATATACACTGGGACAGGGACCCTGTCCCAAGGAGCTTACAATCTAATTACACTACAGATTGGAAAGAAAATGGAAAATTATAGAAACCTGAAGAGAGAAAATGGCAGAAGAGGGACAGTGGATGACAAGTAAGTGTGACACAGACCTGGGTGTTAGGATAGTGTTATGGCTAGTATTGTTGAACTTTACTGTTAGGGGTAGTGTAGGGTTAGGGTTTGGGAAAGTGAATATCTGTTTGAACTAACGATCGGTGCTTGACAATGTGTCAGGCACCTATTGTAAGCTCTTTTTCTTTGATGTTCCCATGCTTCAAACTATTTAGCATGCGTTTTGGGAAATTAACACACACAACGAACGTTTGGCCACAAGTCCATTGTGGTTTCAGTTGGTAGGATAATTGAATACTGACCTAGACTTTTTTTTTCAGTAGCCAATTTTGCCATTTCGCAAGTTTCACTGGCCTCAATTGAATTAAGACCATAATCACCATTATAGGTATTACCCTAGACTCCTCCCATACTTCTATTATTAAAACGTCTCAAGCTCCACAAAGCCTACTGTTGCAAAACACATCTATTCCAAATTTGCTTGGTAAATGCTAAGGCATCAGTGGTTCTCAACCACTTTGGTGTGCAACAGTCATCCACTTAGGGTGCCCCATTTTTTTCTGAAAACCTTTCAGAAAAATGTGAACTTTGCTTTATTTAAATTATTATGCATGGTATGTTTTCTTTCATCATTCTGATTTTGAGTTATGAAAAACTGTATATTTATATATTTTCCCTTCATTAAGCCCTTGGCCAATGATAATAATAATGACAAACATTCCAGAATTCATGTTAGGGGTGCCTTGAGCAAGAAGAAGATTGAGAACTATTGTTCTAGATTGTGGCAATCCCCCATATCTATTTATGAAATAATTAATGTTCAAGCATAGCAGAGATGTATAGAATATACCTATTTCCTGTAAAACAAACAAATAACTATTTGAATACATGGATAACTGTTCCTTGTGAAGAAACAAATTCAAGTCAATTACAGGATGATAATTCAGGTACCCATTTTCTTGGTAGGCACCCCTCCCTCTTCCTAAAACAAGCCCTCCTTTCCCTTCCACTTCTCCCCTGTTTCTTTTTGTTGCAGTTTTGAGAAAACTATTTTTGAAGGAATAAAATCTTCCAACATAGACCGTGACACTAAGATTCCCTAGCAACACCTAATTGTTTGTATACAAAGTCACAATTTAATAAGCCAAATTAAGTGTGTGTTACTCTGTGAACCACTTATAATAATTGCCTACTGCAACATATTTGAGACCTTGTTAGAATTCAAGGGATTAAAAGTCCCATTTAAATCAATTGGAATTTGGGGAATGGTTATTTATCTGCTATGGTTCAGTTGGTTTACCCCAATATTGCACTCCTTGAGCTTATTAATTGCACCTTATATGTCTCATCCAATCAGAAGGTTAGTTTGCTAACTGCTTTAAAATGTAATTTTCAGTTGAAGACTTTGAAAACGTTTAAAAGTTTGTTTTTTTTCTTAAAACTGTATAAACAGACTTGATTATACAATGTAAATGATAGTTTTGCCTCTGCTAATTATTTCATGAAACTGAAATGGCTATAGAAACATTAACCCTTTTCGTGCCAGAGGGGTATGCAACGCATTGCAAAGCAATGCACTGTGTACCTCTCTGGCACTCAAAGGGTTAATAATAATTTTGCAATTACTTACTAGGGATAAATACATTGGGATGATGAAAATCAGACACTATTATTCTTTCTTCTGAGTAGAGATGGGCGAAAATTTTCACCTCAAACTGAAATCGGGAAAAATGGCACTTTCTGCTCGGTGAAAAGTTTCCTGCAAAAAGTGCCATTTTCCCGTTTTTATCTCTAGCTCATTGCATTGAAACCAATGGGAATATATTTTTTTATCCACAACATGACAGTTTTCTCTGCTTTTCTACAGCCAAATACAAGGGTGTCAGGTTTGTGAGAGGAGAGAGCAGCATATTTTTGAGCTAGAGAAGATAGGCAAATAGAGGAGAATTGAAGCTTAGTTTAGGGAATCTTTTAGGTAGGACATTTGTTCTCTGTATTAGGGGAGTCTGGGGGCACTGTGGGGGAGAAGAAGAGAGGAAGGAGGTTGACCCAAAATTTGACATGACTGACTGGAAAGACACAGACAGATGGGGTCCAAATTTCCTTGCTGATTTTGCTTTTATTGTCTCTGTGCTGGGGATGTCTGGGGAAAGATGTTGATTTTGTTTTTAGTTATATATTTGTTTTGGGACTAACTGATGAGATAGGGTGGACAACTTACAATTAATAAATAAATAATTAAATAACTATATTAGACAGCTGACTGGAAGCTCTGTGACTGAGGCAGACTTGATAGAGAGCAGACAACATTGAGAATTTTGTTAAGGAACAAGGCAAGACATCACACTCCATCAGTTGTGTACTGTAGAGAGTAAAAACACGCACAGTAATTGAGTAATGTCTAGCAAATGCAAGTGGGAGGGGGAAAGGTGAAGCATTGCAGGTACGTGTGAGTAAAGTGGCAGTTCAAAAACTGACTGCAGCAATGGTTGCATAAATGATGATGATCTCTCTCCTCCTGGGGTGGATGCACTTTGTCATGGTCCCACCAATCACACCACGCCAGTCCCCCACCACCACTACCATACACATCTGCCACATTGTAAGTTGTACTTTATATTTTTTAATCACTTGACATCAGCATGAATATGTGCCAGTGTCACTTAAGTAGGAGCTTAGTGTTATGGGCAAAGGAAAATGTGTTGGAATAGGAGAATAATGTGTTGGAATAGGAGAATAATGTGTTAGAATAGGAGGAAAATTTGCTGGGATAGACGAAGAGGAGGAAAATTTTACAGTGGAGAAAAGGAGAAAACTTTCACGAAAAAAGAAAAAAAAAATTCAGTTTTTCACAAAAAGTCATACGGGAAATTTTCTTCACTTTTCACCCATCCCTACTCCTGACGTACAATGTGCTTGCATATTACATATGATTGTTCTCATCCCAAAGTTAAAGGGATAGTAATACTTTGTTTTATCTTTATTTTATTTTGTAGGCATTATAAAAACATGAAGAATGATATAAGTCTTATCTCTCAAACCTTTATGGTTTAAGAGATATTCACAAGCAAAGTTTCCCCCTCCCGCCCCTTTTTCCTAGTGTAAGCCATCTCTTCTCAGATGTGACTCTGGTTGTAAGACCAGACAGATAACAGAAGGGGACAATTTTCTTTGTATGAAAAGAATGAAAGCCCTTCCCCCCCTTGACAAGTTTTTCAGCTTTTTCCCTTATCTTAATTGAAGATTGTCCCTCTCTGTAGTCTACCTGGGCACCTCCCTTCTGATCTGGCTGAATGGGGGGGGATACTTTGTTTGTGAATATCTCTTATACCATAAAGGTTTGAGAGATAAGACTTATATCGTTCTTCATGTTTTTTTAATGCCTACAAAATAAAATAAAGATAAAACAAAGTATTACTATCCCTTTAATATGATCTTGGAGTAGTGTTTTGTTTTGCATTTGTTGAAATAGTAGCTTTCTTTCTTATTTAACCCCCTGTATTCAAGAGTGGTCTCCCACTCATTGCTTTGTAAGTGCCAGAGGTGTCTCTAGCATTCAGGGGATTAAACTCTGACAGGTTTGGGAAATCTATAGAAACTAGAAAAACCAAGACTGATATATTAAGTAGTTCTGAACCAGAGGAGACAAATAACAGATCCCAATGTTTAAAGTTCAGCTTTTAACCCCCTTGAATGATAATGTCTCCAATGCATTGTAAAGCATTCAAGGAGTTAAAAGCTCCATTGGAATTTCTGGAATCTTTATGTACCCCCATGATGCATTTGGTTTTGCCCAGAATTCACCCGGTTCTTCTAACCTTACTAACGTTTCACATAACTCACATAAAGTATAATTACATTTCAGTTCAGGTAACCTTTTGTAGAATGTTTTATATGATTTTATGTGATTCAGTTTATAAACATGCTAGCAGTCACAGTGTTTCATTTATCTAAACAATAATTCCTTTCTTATAACATTTGAGGCAGAGCATGCAAAGGGGGTAATAGAATTAGGTGAAAGGGTGACCATTTCTGTTGGGTGTGCTGCTATTGGAGGATGGGGGTGGGGTGGGGATGATCATCTTATCACATGCTCCTGCCATGGATATGTATTGAGAGGTTAAGAAATGAGGTTAATTGTAGTTTTAACTGCTTTGATGCTAGAGCTCTGTTAACGTAATTAAAAATGATGTGCTTTCTACGTAGACACACCTTGATAGTTAATATGTTAATAAACTGAATAGATTAACATGACAAGTTCTCTTTAAGTGCAAAGTGGAACTATTCTGGAGCAAACCAACTGTACCATAGGACACAAACAAACTAAGGTGACCACATTTACTTTCTGCCATTCAGGGATACATCTTTAATAATCAAGTCACGGCAAAGTCAGGCCCGTACAAATACAATTCCTATCTAAAACAGGCTCTAGAATCAATATAATGGTGGTGTGCCTGTCTGTGAGATTTCCCCCCACGGAAATGCTGCACCTAAAACTGACTTTGACTGACCCTGACTTTAACTTGTTTTGACAAAATCATTGTGTTAAGCTTATGTTTTTATTGGTAAAATTGAAAAAAAAAAATGTTTATGGTCAGGGTTGGGCAATCATAAGAATCTCATTTCTGCATTAACATAAGGTTAGTACTGAAATGAGTCTTATGTTTGCCCAAACCTGACTAAGATTTTTTCCCGTTTGCCACCCAAAACAAAAGCTTTACATGATAAACTTTTGCAAAACTGCAGAGTACATATATTTCAAACTTAGTAAAAACTCAGTATTGATAACATTATCTTCATAACCCCTTGAGTGCCTGTGCATTGGATACCTCTCTGGCACACAAAGGGTTAAGTCTAATGGGGTTTTTTTTTAGATTTTTTGTTTTTTTTCTGAAAATGTTTTTGGGATTTTTTTTACATTATTTATTACCTCTTGGTAGTAAGGCAGGCTAGCAGACAAGTGGCAGGCAGCGAGGAAGCAGCAACAGGCAGAAAGAGCACTGGTCACAATACGACAATGAAAGTATGTGTTACCTGCAGATTTTAAGCAGCCCGTGGGGCTGCTTGGCATTATGTGATGTCACCCCGGAGTCCAACGCTGACTCGCTATGTGCAGAGCAGACATCAGGTGACTGATGCGAGTTCTGCATCTACATCTAGTACAGAGCTGGAAGCCGGCACAGGGGAACAAATTGAAGCTGGTCCGGCTCTCTTACTTCATTTGCTGGCATTCAGCAGCATAATTGCTCATACAGCAGCATAATTTATGAGCACTGAAGGCTACAG
The DNA here is from genome assembly GCA_037306005.1 of Rhinophrynus dorsalis. Classification (NCBI taxonomy): domain Eukaryota; kingdom Metazoa; phylum Chordata; class Amphibia; order Anura; family Rhinophrynidae; genus Rhinophrynus; species Rhinophrynus dorsalis. Next base: position 364,001,566 of record CM074718.1, on the reverse strand, counting down.
CTGCATTCCGGGATCATTAATTGTCCCTGTGGGGGATGAGCCGGGACACCGAACTGAGACATAAATTAAGGGACTGTCCCAGACATTCCAGGACATGTGGTTACCCTATCAACATCAGTGGCGTGTTGGCTATACTCTTTTGCACTGCATATTTTTCGCTTGGTATCCATTGCTTTTAGTGAGCATCTGAGCCAGCCAATCAAAGTGAATAAAGTCAGTAGCCACAGTCACAAATCAGTCCTGGCACTCCCACAGTTGAAATGAAATTGATATTGAAATTGGAACAGTTGGTTTCTCCAGAATTGCACCTCTGAAAATAGCTATGACAGTTCAAACTGCTACAATATTTATATGCTAAAACTTTAATAACCAGAGTGGTGTGCAATGTTTTCCCTTTGGTCCTTAAAGGGTTAATAAAGTACTACATTACTATCCCAGGGAATATATGAATAAAATATTTTAAACTGTTAGTTAACATTTAAATATGTATTCCATTTACTCTCTCTCTCTCCCTATGTCCCCTTTTAAGTAGCCTCAGTAGGTGAAAACTGATCATGCTTATCAGTGATTGCACAGAATGTGTTGCTTAGCAACTGTTCTGATTAAGCAGAGAGACATGTCCTGAAATGTTCTACAAATGTGCAGTCCAAAATGAAAATCAGTTTTGCGATTGCATTTTCATAATCTGCAATACAGTACAGAAGTTTATTAACCTTTCAGTTTTTTTTTTTTAAATGTTTCCAGCTCACAACTGCTTTTACTTAACTCATATCTAGAAACACCCTTAGATGTGGCTTTAGGACTGGATTCTATCACAGGTAATGAAACAGGGGTCGATACTATGTCTACCAGTAAAACAGCTAGTAAGGCAAAAAAAAGCACAGAGAGAGAAACTTACTTGTGTACCACAGCTATTCTATAGCTGACCCTTTACATGGACCAAAAAGCATTGGTGGCCAGAACCAATATTGTGACCAAATGTTCTTTGTTGATTTTTGTTACCACAACTCACACTAAATAGCATGAATTGTGTGAACATCTATGGAAAAAAGTCACATCTCACAGTGTCAAACAACGAGAGTGAGCTCAAAACAGTCACCCTCCCCACATCTCCCATACACTAACCCTACACTATCCCTAACATGACACTTAAATAATACTACCCCTATTACTATCCTAAAACTTACCTGTCATTCACTGGCCATCTTCTTCTTCAATCTTCTCTCTTCTTGTTGCCTTATTCTTTCTTCATTAAAATCTGAGTTAAAAATCATCCATATAAAAACATATATAAGCCAGTTTCTGTTCTAAATTCTCTCCCTGGGACCTCGGCAATGACCTGGTATGTATGGGGGGGGGGGAATCTGTGCCAGCACAGCCAGCAGCAGTGGCAGGGGACATTTCTGCATATTTGAGAGCATTTTAATACGGCACAAAAAAAAATCATTATTTTTTTTTTTTTTAACAAACAGACTGACATTTTACTTCGGAGAGCTATGCCACAATTCATGTAACAGTGGCATCTCTTGGGAGTATGATTTTTTTTAACACAGATTTTAATGAGTAAATAAGAAAAGAAAGAATACAGAAGATTCAACAAGAAGACGGATAATAGCTGACCAGGGTGCTGAGGACCCCTCTGAACATTACAGGTCATTTTTTTTTCATGAGTTGTGTTAACCTTAGTGTGATTAATCCTGTGAGTGCCAGTGGGGTATGCAACACTGTGCAATGTGTTGCATACACCACTGGCACTCATAGGGTTAATCTTCTTTTGTTTTTCTAATACACCAGTGTTTTTTACCTCACGTTAGGGACTCTACACCTCCTTTTCATGGTGTAGTTTTCATACCATAAAAAGTGTGTTCCTTAACGTGTGCGGCACAGCTCTGCTGGATGTCCCATATCCTCAAATTCTCCTCCCACCTCCCTCCCAGCTCTCCCTGGGAGTGCGTTCACGCTTCCCTTCATATTGATGTGCACATATAATGGAACAGCAAGCTCCCCTGCAACGAAATGTCAGTCTCACATGTATTAAGTGTCTAGTGTCACTCCATCACATTGCAAAGCTTCATACATTATTCATAACAGCCTCCAGTATTTCTACTAGCAGACTGTTACACTGTTCTTGCAAGTCACTGGCCCCCCACCCCATCTGTAATGTTAGCTGTCAGTGCCTGGTATCCACATTCAGTGTCCTGATGTGTAAAATAATTCTAGTGGCAGTGCCAGCTATCATAGGCATTGTGCACTTCAGGGTTTAGTACCAACTGTGCTACTGCAAGATATGGACTAATGCAACATACACAGGAATGAAGACTGTATTAAGCATTGCAATGTGATGGAATGGCAATAGTAGCATGACTCCATCACATTTTAATGCTTAATGATGGAGACAAAATACATATTGTTGAAGTGGATAGCGTGATAAGTGTCACTATCCCCTTCACCAATATGTATTTTGCCTCGATCATTAAGCGTTGCAATGTGAAGGAGTGATACTACTATCGTCATTCCATCACATTGCAATGCTTAATACATTCTTAATTCCTGCACACTTGGTACCAAAGGTTGGTAAATACATTTTGTGTTGAGTATGCATTTCTTAATACAGTCTTCATTCCTGCACACTTGGTACTAAAGCTTTATAAATACATTTTGTTTTCATTATGTGAGACCAACAATTCATTGCAGTGGAGCTTGCTGTTCCATGATATGTGCACATCAATATGAAGGGAAGTGTGAATGCAATTCCAGGGAAGCTGGGAGGGAAGTGGAAGGAGAATTTGAGGACAGGGACGTCCTGCAGAGCTGTGCCACACAGATCTTGGACAGCAGAAAGTGACATCAAAGGGAAATTTTAAAGTTAAGATCTAACAAAGTATAGGCCATTTTAGCAGATGCACTGAATAATATACAGTGTCTTTGGGGTGAACATTCTCCTTTAGCACCCTTTATGTTAAAAAAAGATTTCCAGCAAAATTTTTTGCAATGTATTACAGACCTCTCAGGCATTAAAAGGGTTAAAATCCATGGGTATTTTCATTTGTTCCATTTGGTGTAGTTTATACTTTTCATATTACACCAATATTTCTTATAAATGTTGTTTTAAAATTTGAGTGCCAAAGAGGTATCAAACACATTGCGGTGTCTTGTATTCCTCTCGGAAACACAGAAACATAAACTCTGTTGTCAGATAAAAACCATTTGGCCCATCTAATCTTCCTATTTTACCTTCTGTACAAACCTCAAACCCTCTCTGTATTAACCTCTACCACTTCTGCTGGTAGGCTATTCCACTTTTTTTCTACCTTCTCAGGAAAGTAAACCTTTCTTAGATTGTACCTAAGCTTTTGGCCCTCTAGTTTTAGACTATGGTCTCTTGTCCTAACATTTCTATTACTTTGAAGTGTGCTTTCTTTCTGCAAGTAGTTATATCCCTTTATCTGTTTGAATGTTTCTATCATATCTCATCTCTCTCTCTTCCCTCCTCCAATTACATCCTTTAGTATATCCTGATAACTTTTATCCTGTAAACCATTTACCATTTTAGTAGCCCTTCTTTGAATTCTCTCCAGATTATCTATTCATTTCTGGAGATGTAATCTCCAGTACTGTACACAATACTTTAGGTTAGATCTAATGATAGATCTGTAGAGTGGCATGACCACTTCCCTGTTTCTGCTACTAATGCCTCTTGCTATACAACCCAGAACCCTGCTTGCATTCTCCACTGCTTTGCTACATTGCTTGCGTACCTTCAAGTCATCAGAAATAATGACTTCCAAATTCCTTTCATCTGTTGTCATGGACAGCACAATACCCTTAAGACTACATTTTGCCTTCGGAGTTTTATGTTCCAAGTGCATTCGTTTACTTTTATCAACATTAAACAGGAGCTCCCACACTCTCTCCAATTTTTCTAAATCATTTGCCTTTGGCATAATCCCCCAGGGATATCTACCCTTCCAGATCTTTGTATCATCTACAAAATGTCTTAATTTGAAAACCTTTTGTAATATCACTAATAAATATATTAAAAAGAATGGGCCCCAGTACAGATTCCTGAGGTACTCCATGACCTTCCTCTGAAAATTTTCTGTTAAAAACAACTCTCTGTCTGATGTCACTCAGCCATTGCTTTATCCATTTAAATGATCTTACATCCAGACCCAAGCCGCTGAAATTCATATATATTGCAGATCATTCTTTTAACATGCTTTCCATTAATTTTTCCTCTACTGACATAAAACTTACTAGTCTGTATTTGTCAGACTTTTCCATTACATTTTTTTAAGCAGTACTACATTTGCTACCTTCCACTCTTCTGGAACTACTCCTTTCAATAGTTGCTGGTTACATTATTCTGCTACAGGTTTTGCCAGAACACTCCTAAGTTATTTTTTAATACATTTGGGTGTATGCCATCTAGTACAACTGGTTTATCTGATTTTACCTTAGAGTGAAGAAGTAAAACTGCTCCTCTGAAAACATGCATGCTTTCCATATATACTTTTTCTAACAGAGGATAACATTCATTGATTGCCTCAATGAATATTTCTGCTCAGTTTTTACAGAGAAAGGTTAAGGGTTCCTTTCCTTCACCTTTTTCTGTGAAAAACTGAGCAGAAATATTCATTGAGGCAGTCAGCTAGACATGTCCTCATTTAAATAACTTCCATCTTTTGTCTTTAGTCTGACTATTCATTGTTTCATTTTTCTCCTTTGACTTACATATATCTAAAAATGTTTTATCCCCGGTTTTTATTAAATAGGCAAATTTCTCCCCTACATGTGCATTGGCACATCTAATAAGGCATTCGACCTCCTTGTACAGAAATCTATCTGCCTCCTTCTGCATATGCTTATGTTTCTTAAATGCTTCTTTTTGTACATTACATTTTATACATTTGACATTTCTGGTGTACCACAGTGGTTTCCTTTTTTGTTAACCTTACTGACAATCAAATGCGAAGCTTTGTTGCACGTAATCAAACACATTTCCCCTGGACTTCATCTAAAGATCTCCTTGCTTTTACAAGACTGACCTAAATATGTTTCCATTTTAAAAAAAAATCAGCCCTTCTAAAATTTAGATCCTTTGCTTTAGTGTGAAACAACCTAGCCTCTGTCTTTATATTAAACCACACTGATTGATGGCCTCTGAAGTCCAAACATTCTCCTATACTTACATCCATTACCAATTCTCCATTTGTAAATAATAAATCTAGGATTGCTTCCTTCCTAGTTGGATCTTCTACTAATTGACTAAATGATAATCCCTTTAAATAATTTAGGATATCTCTACTCCAGGCTGGACCTGCTACTTGGATTTCCCAGTCCACATCAGACAGATTAAAGTCCCCATAATGATAACCTCACCTTTCACTATCATCTTAGTTATTTCCTCAACTATCAGTTGATCTAATGCCTCTTCTTATCCATGGGGTTAATAGATCACACTTATAGGATCTACCATCTTATTTCCATATTGTATAGTTTTCCAAACTGCCTCTATGTTCTCCTTCATACCTTGTTTAAGATTAACCTTTAAGCTACTTTTCACATTAATGGCAACCCATCCTCCTTTTCTAAATTTTCTGTCTTTACTAAATAAAGAGTACACTGATATTACTACATTCCAGTCATTTTTTTCATTGTACCAGCTCTCTGTAATCCCCTCTACTTCCACATCATTAGTGTTGAGCGAGCGTGCTCGGCCGATGCTCGGATCGGCTCGAGCATCGCTCTGCTCGGCACATGGCGGTACTCGTCGAGTACCGCCATGTGCTCTCCCGCCATGTTCGGGTGGCGGGGATCTGTGCCGGAAGAGGCACAGATCCGAAGACGCTCCGCTGGACCACCAGGGACTGGAGGTACGGGGGCATTGCGGAGATGAAGGGGGCATTGCGGAGATGAAGGGGGACAGTGTGGAAGAGGGGCATAGACTCTATGCCCCTCTTCCACAATGTCCCCCTTCATCTCCGCTATGCCCGTCTTCCACAATGTCCCCCTTCATCTCCGCTATGCCCCTCTTCCACAATGTGCCCCTTCATCTCCGCTATGCCCCTCTTCCACAATGTCCCCCTTCATCTCCTCTATGCCATAGAGGAGATGAAGGGGGACATTGTGGAAGAGGGGCATAGCGGAGATGAAGGGGCACATTGTGGAAGAGGGGCATAGCGGAGATGAAGGGGGACATTGTGGAAGACGGGCATAGCGGAGATGAAGGGGGCATAGCGGAGATGAAGGGGGACATTGCGGAGATGAAGGGGGCATTTGGAGATGAAGGGGGCATAGCGGAGATGAAGGGGGGCATTGACCAGGCACCCTCCCCTCATCAGAGCAGGGGGTGCCTGGTGTAATGCTCATGTCGCCCCATGCAGTTCAATGGGGCTCGGGTGCTCGGCCGAGCACTCGAGCCTCAGGGGGTGCTCGGTCAGAGCACCCGAGCACCCGAGCATCGGGGTGCTCGCTCAACACTACACATCATCACTTTTTATTATTGCAAAGAATTCAGGGATCTTATGCTATAAAATGTGGGCGTTTGTACACATTGCTCAAAGCCTACTGGTTTTTCCCCTATGCATCACGAACATACCTTATCCAAATTCATGACCATGAATTCATGCCAAAATTCATACTGTGGAAGGCAAATAGATTTAACGTGTATCTTTCCATTGCCCTCCCCCCCTACTAATCTAAACAACTATTCATAAAACCCCTGTATCACTCGCTGAGAAACTTTGTTTCCTTTTGAGAAAGATGCAAACCATTTTTTGTACAGTTCCTTGTTACACCAAATAGGGATGGAGTGAGAACAAAACCAAAGCCACATTCTTGGTCCCATTTCCCTACCATGAATTAATGCCTCTTATTTGCTGCATCCTGCCATCTTCATCTTCCTTATATACTGTTAGAACCTCTGTAATAGATGCATGGAAACAGCTTGCTGTAAATCTTTACCTAGTTTCTTAAAAACGTCTTTTACCACACTCACCTCATTAGACGATAAATCAGTAGTCTCAAAATGGACTATGGCATCCAACTCTACATCCTGTCTTGCTTCCTTAATATTTTTTACAAGGCATCTTCTATCTCTGTGAGCTGTATCTCTGGGAAGACATATGACTTGTTCTAAGCCTTCATAACGAACCTCCAAAAACACACCTCTTAATATAGAGTATTAATTCCCACAGATCACCCCCCAATTATGTCCAGAATATCACCAACAACAGAGTAATAATTATCTTGGTAAATGTTGCTGCCCAGCTGCTAATTAGCCCAACTAAAAACAAACCCACTTAAATATGCAGAAGACATCTCCCATTAATTAGCAAAACAATATGTCACTAGATCTAACAGGAAAACACTATTCAAATTATAACATCAATCCCAAACCTAAATGATTTAATTCAGTTCCCTTACCAATTATCCAATCAGGTCAAAATCTTGTCTACAGAAACACTTTACAAACAGACTCGAGCAAATTCGAACCAAATGTATACAAGTAGAATTTACAAGCAAATTCAAGCACATTCTTATGAAAGAGAAGACGGAAGAGAAGAAGAAGAAGAAATAACAGCAAACTGGATACAAAATAGATCTCCAGAATATCTCTAACAACACTTAGTAATATTGCTCTTGGTAAATGTTGCTGACCTTCTATTAATTAGCTCAGCTAATAACAAACCCACTTATATACACAGAATATAACTCCCATTAATATGCAAAACAATATGTGACTAGATCTAACAGGAAAACACTATTCAAATGATCACTCCCTTGCCAGGTATCTAAATGACTCAATTAAATTCCTCATCAGTTATCCAATCAGGATGAAATCTTGTCTACAGAGAGAACTTACAAGCAGATTCAAGCAAATTCTTACCAATTTTTCAATCATGCCTCAATCTTGGCTACAGAGAGAACTTAAAAGCAGATTCAAGCAAATTATTACCTATGACAGAGAAGAAGAGATATCAGCAAATGGAATACAGAATAGATCTCAAGAATATTTCCAACAACACTTTGTAATGCTTCACTTGGTAAATACTTCTGCCTAGCTAGAACTCAAATGGTTAATGCAGTGGTTCTCAATCTTTTTTGTTCAGGGCACCCCTAACACATAATCTAGAACACTCGGGGCACCCCTAACATATTTAATGTACTTTATCAAGGGCATAATGATGGGTACAATACATAAATATACAGTTATTATTAGGTCTTACAATCATAATAACAAAACTAAACATATTGTGCATAGCAGTTTCTATAAATCTTTATTTAAAAGTTCATTTTTGTCAGTCTTCATAGAAAACATGGGGCACCCTAAGTAGATGTCCGTGGCACACTAAAGTGCCACGGCACCCTGGTTGTGAATCACTGGGTTAATGACTAGTGAGTAAGGTTTATATCTATGAACCAGGTATTTAACAATGTTATTCCAAAAAATGCAGCATTTTCCATTCTGCAAAGCAATTCATATAAATAAGTGACTTTTAACCCTTTCAGTGTAAGAGGAAAGGTGTTTGATACCCCTCTGGCACTCAAAGCGTTAAACAGGTGGTCACTTTTCTAATGAAACAATGTAATAAATGTAACATGTTTTTTTAACATATTTACTGTTACCATTGTGGTTGATTGCATAGTCCTAGATATTCATCAACATCCTTAATGCTGATTAGTAGTGATGATCGAGCACCCCGATGCTCGGGTGTTCGGGTGCTCTGGCCGAGCGCCCCCGGAGGCTCGAGTGCTCGGCCGAGCACCCGAGCCCCATTGAAGTCAATGGGAGGACTCAAGCATTACACCAGGCACCCCCTGCTCTGATGAGGGGAGGGTGCCTGGTTCATAGGAAAAGGTCAGAAAATGATGGAAACACCACAGAAATGGTTCAGGGACAGCATAGGGAGGATGTCTGGATGCATCTTGGACTCCAACGTCGCTGCTGGGAATGATGTTTCGCCCGTAGTACGCCATTTTTACAGACTGACTGTAAAACACACAAAAAGGAAGATAAAAACGATTTTAGGCGAAAAATTGTTACCAAACAGTATTTGCTGTATATTTACTTGAACTATCAGGATCACGTCCACTTCCCCGTCCCTTTTTACCCGCCTTCTTCATATTAAACGGAATATATGCCGGTAATCTGCGGCTAGGCACACGAAACAGAATGTGACGCTAATCTGTGGCTAGGCACACTAAACAATATGTGACGTTAATCTGCGGCTAGGCACACTAAACAATATGTGATGCTAATCTGCGGCTAGGCACACGAAACAGAATGTGACGCTAATCTGCGGCTAGGCACACGAAACAGAATGTGACGCTAATCTGCGGCTAGGCACAGTGAACGGAATATGTGACGTTAATTTGTGAATTTGCACACTAAACAGAATGTGACAATAATCTATGGCTAGGCACACGTTTAAAATGGCCCTTTTTGTCGCTGCGTTGTAAAATCATTGGCCCTGTGCACCTAACAGAATATGTCAGCTTGTCACTGCACTGTGAAATATTTGTCCCTGTGCACCTAGTACAATGTCACCTTAGAACATGTCCCCCCCCACAAAAAAATTAAATGCTGCCCCAACACACAACAGTCCTAAAAAGGACTTTTGGGTCTTGAAAGAGTTTCAACAATTCTATTCTCCCTACACTGACTTCCTGTGCATCTAGTATTATATGTCACCTTACATATATCCCCCCCACAAAAAAAAGGAAATTGTGCCCCCCCAAACAAAATATAAATGCTGCCCCCACACACAAAAGTCCTAAAAAGGACTTTTGGGTCTCGAAAGAGTTTCAACAATTTTATTCTCCCTACACTGACTTTCCCTGCCTAAGCGCATCTCTCCCTGGCTAAGAATGAGCCGAACTCGCGCGTCGGGTGCTATACAGCACCCGATCACGGGTTCTGGCCAGCCAATCAGTGTAATGCCAGCAACCAACATGGCTGCTGGCATTACACTGATGTCAGAGCCTCCCCGCACGTTTATTGGCTGCGCAGCAGCCGCGAAACGTGCGGGGAGGAGACCCGAACATGGCGGGCGAGCACATGCGGTACTCGTACGAGTACCGCCATGTGCCGAGCAGAGCGATGCTCGAGCCGAACCGAGCTTCGGCCGAGCATGCTCGCTCATCACTACTGATTAGCCCAGTCAATGGCATGTCTAGTTAATGGTGGCCCTGGGGCAAGATCATTTTTGGGCACCCAATTTAGCCTAAACTACTGAAAAACCTTAAACACTTTCTATTTTCAGAATTCACTTGGCCCCTAAAGTTATCTGATCCTCAGTTATTTGCCCCTGCTGAATCAGTGCTAGTTCTGCCTTTGAGCGATAGCCAGCCCTGGTCCTGAAGATCTACCAAACAGTGCATGTTTTCGGATATCCCTACTGAAATTAAAACTAATGTTGTCTAATAATAACCTCCCCAACACCTACATTACTAAGGCAAAAAAATGCTAATAGCCCCTATTAATTGTTCCCTTGTGCTTTTGATCATAAAATTCATAATCTGTCCTCTGGATGTCAGATCCATAGAGGTAAACATGGCAGTTGTTTTCAGTTTTTGCAAATGGAGTGCATGAGCCAACTTAAAACTTTAAAGACTGAAGAGGGGGTGTAATGTATTATATACATTTAAAGGATAAGTAAAATTATTTTTATGAAAATCTATGCGATACATGTTTTTTTCTGTTGAGTAAAACAAGAGGGTAATCCCACTGCTCACAGTTGCTTTATTCGAGTTATAGCAATTCCTATTGTCATGAAGTGGTGGAACTGTTATAATCAAATTCTACATAACTTTAGTCAATGACTCACCTCACCCACAAAATGTAATATAATAACTGTCTAAACACCAGAAGACACTGTTGAGGTAAAAAAAAATGTTTAAATAGTTTTAACCTTAAAACAACATATCTCCTAGGAGTGAAGGTATCCTTGTTCTATTCAACATAAAAGTCCTATAAAATTTTTCATAAACACTGTTTACTCTGCTTATATTCAACATTGCAACCTGGAGACAGAGCAGCATATGGATCATGTGAATAAAGAGGGTAAGCTCATCCATGTCTTCATCCTCCCTGGAAGAGATGATCTCATGTGCAGTATATCTGTGGTTATCTAGCGCTGCAGCTCCTTATGTACGTCAACTACGTCTAGTAACTTATGTGCACAGGGGAAGATTTTACCAACACATTATTTCTTATTGAAGCTAAGAATATAACATGATACTGTAACCTCCCCCTGTGCACAACCTTTGCTAAATGGCACTGGCTCCTCACAATGATGTACATGAGAAGCACCAGTGCCAGATAAACAAGCATATACTGCACATGTGATACACCCCCACCCCATGTGGGTGAAGACATGGTTGGGCTCATCATCCTTATTTATATGACAAGATGACCCTGCTGCTCAGGCCCATGGTTGCAAGTAGGGATGGGCAAAAATGTTCACCTCAAACTAAAATCAGTGAAAAATAGCACTGGGAATTGAAAATTAGTTTAGGGAGTCATTTCTCTGTCTTAGGGGAGTCTGGGGGCACTGTGAGGGAGAACGAGGGAGGAAGGAGGTTTACCCCAAATACCCCAAAATTTGGTGTGACTGACTGACAAGACACAGACAGATGGGGTCCAAACGAAGTGGTTGATTTTGTTGTTTATATATATATATATATATATATATATATATATATATATATATATATATATATATATAATATAATTTTTTTTTTATTTATTTATTTTTTTTTTTACTATTTACTAACTGTGAAAAGATAGGGTAGGCAATAGTGATGAGCGAGCACCCCAATGCTCGGGTGTTCGGGTGCTCTGACCGAGCACCCCCTGAGGCTCGAGTGCTCGGCCGAGCACCCGAGCCCCATTGAAGTCAATGGGAGGACTCGAGCATTAAACCAGGCACCCCCTGCTCTGATGAGGGGAGGGTGCCTGGTCCATAGGAAAAGGGAAGAAAAGGATGGAAACACCACAGAAATGGTTCAGGGACAGCATAGGGAGGATGTCTGGATGCATCTTGGACTCCAACATCGCTGCTGGGAACGATCTTTCGCCCGTAGTACGCCATTTTTACAGACTGACCATAAAACACACAAAAAGGAAAATAAAAACGACTTTAGGCGAAAAATTGTTACCAAACAATATTTGCTGTATATTTACTTGTATATCATCTGCAAATTCTCCCAAAAATTTCCTTGATTTTCAGAACTTAGGCCATGATTAAGAGGGAAACGTGCGCAGAGGCAAATTCTCCCAAAAATTTCCTTGATTTTCAGAACTGAGGCCATGATTAAGAGGGAAACGTGCGCAGAGGCAAATTCTCCCAAAAATTTCCTTGATTTTCAGAACTGAGGCCATGATTAAGAGGGAAACGTGCGCAGAGGCAAATTCTCCCAAAAATTTCCTTGATTTTCAGAACTGAGGCCATGATTAAGAGGGAAACGTGCACAGAGGCAAATTCTCCCCAAAATTTCCTTGATTTTCAGAACTGAGGCCATGATTAAGAGGGAAACGTGCGCTGAGCTGACCATCTAAAACATTATGGGTGAGGGTCTGCTGCAGAGCTGACCATCCTAAACATTATATGCGAAGGCCCGCTAGTGAGCTGACGCTATAAAACATTATATGAGAGGGCCCGCTAGAGAGCTGACCCAATAAAACATTATATGAGAAGGCCCGCTGGTGAGCTGACCTATATAAAAATTGTCAAACAGGGCCCGCTGGTGAGCTGGCCCTATATAAAAATTATATCACAGGGCCCGCTGGTGAGCTGGCCCTATATAAAAATTATAGCACAGGGCCCGCTGGTGAGCTGGCCCTATATAAAAATTATATCACAGGGCATATGGAAGAGGAGGAGGAGGATGAGAAGATTAAGAGTCAACCATATACCCGTTTTTTGGGTGGAAGGGGTGAATGGGAATACAGAGTATTCCCATCATTGTAAATAACATATATAAAGTGAGTTTATGTTCCCCCGGGGCTTTCCTCCAGTGGAGTGGAGAAGTCAGGGGAAATCCAGGCCTTGTTCATTTTTATAAGTGTCAACCTATCAGCATTGTCGGTGGAAAGGCGGATACGCTTATCTGTTATGATGCCACCAGCAGCACTAAATACCCGCTCAGACAGAACGCTGGCGGCAGGGCAGGCCAGCACCTCCAAGGCGTAGAGTGCCAGTTCATACCACGTGTCCAGCTTGGACACCCAGTAGTTGTAAGGCACAGAGGGATCATTGAGGACGCTGACACGGTCTGCTACGTACTCCTTCACCATCTTCCAAAACTTTTCCCTCCTTGTGACACTAGGCTGCGCATCAGGGTGAGGGTGCTGGCGGGGTGTCATGAAGGTGTCCCACGCCTTGGAGAGTGTTGCCCTGCCTTTCTCGGAACTGCTGTGTGCTCCCCTTTTCTCCCCTTCTCGGATGGCCAAGGTAGCACGTACTCTGCCGCCAGCGTTGTCAGATGGAAAATTTTGGAGCAATTTTTCGACAAGAACCTTCTGGTATTGCACCATTTTGCTTGTCCTCTCCACCGGAGGAATGAGAGATGAGAAATTCTCTTTGTAGCGGGGGTCCAGAAGGGTGAACACCCAGTAATCCGTGTTGTTTAAAATGCGTATAACGCGTGGGTCACGGGAAAGGCAGCCTAACATAAAGTCAGCCATGTGTGCCAGAGTACCAACAGTCAAGATTTCGCTGTCCTCACCAGGAGGATGACTCTCAATCTCCTCATCCTCTTCCTCCTCTTCTGCCCACCCACGCTGAAGAGATGGAACTAAAGTTCCATGGCTACCCTCTGTAGCGGAGGCAACCGTGTCTTCCTCCTCCTCCTCCTCCTCCTCCTCCGCCTCCTCCAATTGTCGCTGAGAAGACGAAGTGAGGGTGCTCTGGCTATCACCTTGTGTAAGCTCTTACTCCCCCATTTCCACCTCTTCCACATGCAAAGCGTCGGTTTTAATTGTGAGCAGCGAGCGTTTCAGTAGACACAGAAGTGGGATGGTTACACTGATAATAGCGTTATCGCCGCTCACCATCTGTGTCGATTCCTCAAAATTGCGTAAAACCTCGCAGAGGTCTGACATCCATTCCCACTCCTCACTTCTGATTACAGGAAGTTGAACGGAGAGGCGACGACCGTGTAACAGCTGGTACTCCACTACTGCCCTCTGCTGCTCACAAAGCCGGGCCAACATGTGGAAGGTGGAGTTCCAGCGCGTGCTCACGTCACACAGCAGCCGGTGAGCTGGCAATTGTAAGCGCTGCTGCAGCTTCAACAGGCCGGCCGAAGCTGTAGATGACTTACGGAAATGTGCACACACGCGGCGCACCTTGGTCAAGAGATCATGCACATTGGGGTAGGTTTTTAGAAATTGCTGCACCACTAAATTAAATACATGCGCTAGGCATGGTACGTGTGTGAGCTTGCCGAGCTCCAAAGCCGCCACCAAGTTACGCCCATTATCACACACAACCATGCCTGGTTGCAGGTTGAGTGGCGAGAGCCACTGCTCGGTCTGGTGACTAATCCCCTGCAACAGCTCTGAGGCCGTGTGCTGTTTGTCCCCAAGGCAGATCAGCTTCAGCACGGCCTGTTGACGCTTCCCCACTGCAGTGCTACACTGCTTCCAGCTACTGGCTGATGGGGGAGTGGCGCTGCGTGTAGAGAATTCGGAGGTGGAAACGGAGGAGGAGGAGCCAATAACGTAGGTGCTGGTGGAAACCCTGATGGAGGTAGGGCCCGCAATCCTCGGCGTGGGTAGCACCCGTGCCATCCCAGGGTCTGAGTCGCTCCCAGCCTCCACGACATTCGCCCAGTGTGCCGTCAGGGAAATGTAGCGTCCCTGGCCACAAGCACTTGTCCATGTGTCAGTCGTTAAGTGGACCTTCCCAGTAACTGCGTTGGTCAGGGCACGGGTGATGTTACGGGACACATGGTGGTGTAATGCGGGGATGGCACACCGGGAAAAGTAGTGGCGGCTGGGGACCGCGTACCGAGGGACAGCTGCTGCCATCAGGCTGCGGAAGGACTCAGTGTCCACAAGCCTAAATGGCAGCATTTCGATGGCCAGTAATTTTGAAAGGTGTGAGGTTAGTGCTATGGCCTGTGGGTGGGTGGCTGGGTACTTTCTCTTGCGCTCAAATGCCTGGGGTAACGACATTTGGACGCTGTGCTGGGACAGGGAAGTGGATGTGGTCGCTGATGGTGCTTCAGATGGTACAGGTGCAGGGCGGGAGGTATGCGGGCCTGCGCCTTCGACAGGCGATTGGCCGGCACCGAAAACAGGGGAAGAGGAGGCAGTGGTGTGGCCTGCAGACACAGATGGGCGATCCAGGCGTTCCTCCCACTTACTACGGTGCTTGGATGCCATGTGTCGGATCATGCTGGTGGTGGTGAGGTTTCTAGTGTTCATGCCTCGGCTCATTCTGGTGTGGCACAGGTTGCAAACTACAATTCTTTTGTCGTCCGCACTTTCCTTAAAAAAACGCCATACCGCGGAACACCTACCCTTTGGCAAGGTAGATTTACGCAAGGGGGTGCTCCGTGGAACATTTGCGGGCCGGTTTGGTGCGGTCCGCCTTCTTTCTGTAGCCACACCACTGCCTCTTCCAGCCTGTTGCGGTGCTGCAGATGGCTCACCCTCAGGACTGCTGTCATCGCTCGGCTCTACACCTTCCCAGGTGGGGTCAGTCACCTCATCGTCCACCAAGTCCTCCTCCACTTCCTCACTCTGATCATCCTCCTCAAGTCTTGATCCCACCACATACTCAGTCATTGACAACTGTATAACATTCTCCTCAACAAGGTCTTGAGACGGAAATAGTGGTTGATTTAATGGCAACTGTGTCTCATCATCATCATCATCATCATCCACTACTTCCTTTGACCTTAAATGCCGTTCACATCTGTCATCTTCTTGTGATTGGGTACCCTCTAGAGGTTGTGAATCAGGGCACAAGATGTCATGTTCCTCTGCAAGCGTGCTTGGAGAGAGGGTCAAATGAAGGATTGGTGATGAGACGAGCTCCTCACTATATCCCAGTGTGGGATCACTTCTTTGACCAGACCGTGTATGGTGGGAGGAAGGATGATCAGAGTGAGGATTATGTTGACCAGACTCTTGGCTACTGAGAGTGGACTTGGTGGAAGACAGGGTGGTGCTTAACCGACTGGAAGCAGTATCAGCTGTCATCCAACCGACCACCTGTTCGCAGTGGTCGGACCTCGAGAGTGATGTCCTGCGACGCCCTGTAAAATTACACATGAAGCTAGGTATGGTGGATGTCTTTCTTTCTTGTGCTCTGGCACCAGGCACAGTTTCTCCGCGTCCTGACCCGCGCCCTGAACTTTCAGGATCACGTCCACTTCCCCGTCCCTTTTTACCCGCCTTCTTCATCTTACACAGAATATGTGACTTTAATATTTGAGTTTGAAAACTTAACAGTATTTCTTCCTATTCTGCAACTCTGCAGAGTACACAGAATAGGCTGCTAAACGGCGGTGATACACACTGAATGGAATATGTGAGTTTAATATTTGAGTTTGAAAACTTAACAGTATTTCTTATTATTCTGCAACTGTACAGAGTACACAGAATAGGCTGTTAAACGGCGGTGAAACACACTGAATGGAATATGTGACTTTAATATTTGAGTTTGAAAACTTAACAGTATTTTTTCCTATTCTGCAACTCTGCAGAGTACACAGAATAGGCTGCTAAACGGCGGTGACACACACTGAATGGAATATGTGACTTTAATATTTGAGTTTGAAAACTTAACAGTATTTCTTACTATTCTGCAACTGTGCAGAGTACACAGAATAGGCTGCTAAACGGCGGTGACACACACTGAATGGAATATGTGACTTTAATATTTGAGTTTGAAAACTTAACAGTATTTCTTACTATTCTGCAACTCTGCAGAGTACACAGAATAGGCTGCTAAACGGCAGTGATACACACTGAATGGAATATGTGACTTTAATATTTGAGTTTGAAAACTTAACAGTATTTTTTCCTATTCTGCAACTGTGCAGAGTACACAGAATAGGCTGCTAAACGGCGGTGAAACACACTGAATGGAATATGTGACTTTAATATTTGAGTTTGAAAACTTAACAGTATTTCTTACTATTCTGCAACTGTGCAGAGTACACAGAATAGGCTGCTAAACGGCGGTGAAACACACTGAATGGAATATGTGACTTTAATATTTGAGTTTGAAAACTTAACAGTATTTCTTACTATTCTGCAACTGTGCAGAGTACACAGAATAGGCTGCTAAACGGCGGTGACACACACTGAATGGAAAATGTGACTTTAATATTTGAGTTTGAAAACTTAACACTATTTCTTACTATTCTGCAACTGTGCAGAGTACACAGAATAGGCTGCTAAACGGCGGTGACACACACTGAATGGAATATGTGACTTTAATATTTGAGTTTGAAAACTTAACAGTATTTTTTCCTATTCTGCAACTCTGCAGAGTACACAGAATAGGCTGCTAAACGGCGGTGATACACACTGAATGGAATATGTGACTTTAATATTTGAGTTTGAAAACTTAACAGTATTTCTTACTATTCTGCAACTCTGCAGAGTACACAGAATAGGCTGCTAAACGGCGGTGATACACACTGAATGGAATATGTGACTTTAATATTTGAGTTTGAAAACTTAACAGTATTTTTTCCTATTCTGCAACTGTGCAGAGTACACAGAATAGGCTGCTAAACGGCGGTGAAACACACTGAATGGAATATGTGACTTTAATATTTGAGTTTGAAAACTTAACAGTATTTCTTACTATTCTGCAACTGTGCAGAGTACACAGAATAGGCTGCTAAACGGCGGTGACACACACTGAATGGAAAATGTGACTTTAATATTTGAGTTTGAAAACTTAACACTATTTCTTACTATTCTGCAACTGTGCAGAGTACACAGAATAGGCTGCTAAACGGCGGTGAAACACACTGAATGGAATATGTGACTTTAATATTTGAGTTTGAAAACTTAACAGTATTTCTTACTATTCTGCAACTGTGCAGAGTACACAGAATAGGCTGCTAAACGGCGGTGACACACACTGAATGGAATATGTGACTTTAATATTTGAGTTTGAAAACTTAACAGTATTTCTTACTATTCTGCAACTGTGCAGAGTACACAGAATAGGCTGCTAAACGGCGATGACACACACTGAATGGAATATGTGACTTTAATATTTGAGTTTGAAAACTTAACAGTATTTTTTCCTATTCTGCAACTCTGCAGAGTACACAGAATAGGCTGCTAAACGGCGGTGACACACACTGAATGGAATATGTGACTTTAATATTTGAGTTTGAAAACTTAACAGTATTTCTTACTATTCTGCAACTCTGCAGAGTACACAGAATAGGCTGCTAAACGGCGGTGACACACACTGAATGGAAAATGTGACTTTAATATTTGAGTTTGAAAACTTAACACTATTTCTTACTATTCTGCAACTGTGCAGAGTACACAGAATAGGCTGCTAAACGGCGGTGATACACACTGAATGGAATATGTGACTTTAATATTTGAGTTTGAAAACTTAACAGTATTTCTTACTATTCTGCAACTGTGCAGAGTACACAGAATAGGCTGCTAAACGGCGGTGAAACACACTGAATGGAATATGTGACTTTAATATTTGAGTTTGAAAACTTAACAGTATTTCTTACTATTCTGCAACTCTGCAGAGTACACAGAATAGGCTGCTAAACGGCGGTGACACACACTGAATGGAATATGTGACTTTAATATTTGAGTTTGAAAACTTAACAGTATTTCTTACTATTCTGCAACTCTGCACACTACACAGAATGTGCTGCTAAACTGCGGCGAAGCACACTGAATGGAATATGTGACTTTGATATTTTAGTTTGAAGACTTAACAGTATTTCTTCCTATTCTGCAACTCTGCACAGTACACAGAATGTGCTGCTAAACTGCGGCGAAGCACACTGAATGGAATATGTGACTTTGATATTTTAATTTGAAGACTTAACAGTATTTCTTCCTATTCTGCAACTCTGCACAGTACACAGAATGTGCTGCTAAACTGCGGCGAAGCACACTGAATGGAATATGTGACTTTGATATTTTAGTTTGAAGACTTAACAGTATTTCTTCCTATTCTGCAACTCTGCACAGTACACAGAATGTGCTGCTAAACTGCGGCGACGCACACTGAATGGAATATGTGACTTTGATATTTTAGTTTGAAGACTTAACAGAATGTGCTCTAATCTGCAACTTTGCACACTAAACAGAATGTGCTCTAATCTGCAACTTTGCACACTAAACAGAATGTGCTTTAATCTGCAACTTTGCACACTAAACAGAATGTGCTCTAATCTGCAACTGTGCACACTAAACAGAATGTGCTCTAATCTGCAACTTTTCACACTAAACAGAATATTTTTTTTTTTTTTTTTTTTTTTGTTTTTTTCCCCCCACACAAAATAACCTGCTGCCCCCACACACAGTAGTCCTAAAAAGGACTTTTGGTTCTTTTTTTTCACAATTTTTGTTTTTTTCCTCCCTACACTGCCTTTCCCTTCCTATCCTCAGCTCTCCCTGGCTCAGACTGAGCCGAACTCGATGGTCAGGTGCTATACAGCACCCGACCACGGGTTCTGGCCAGCCAATCAGTGTAATGCCAGCAGCCAACATGGCTGCTGGCATTACACCGATGTCAGAGCCTCCCTGTACGTTTATTGGCTGCGCAGCAGCCGCAAAACGTGCGGGGAGGAGACCCGAACATGGCGGGCGAGCACATGCGGTACTCGTACGAGTACCGCCATGTGCCGAGCAGAGCGATGCTCGAGCCGATCCGAGCATCGGCCGAGCATGCTCGCTCAACACTAGTAGGCAACTTAAAAAAAAATAACAAAAATAAATAAATAAATAATAAATATATTAGATGACAGACAGCTGACTGGGATCCAGATATGAGCTCTGTGACTGAGGCAGACTTGACAGCAGATGACATTGAGAATTTTGTTGAGGGCTAAGGCAAGACATCACACTCCATCAGCTGTGTACTGTAGAGAGTAAAGACACACAGAATAGTTGAGTAATGTCCAGCAAATGCACAAGTGAGAGGGGGAAAGGTAGAGCAGTGCAGGTACGTGGAAGTAAAGTGGTAGTTCAAAAACTGACGGCAGCAATGGTTGCTGCAGTGTGTGCAATAAATGATGATGATCCCTCTCCTCCCGGGGTGGATGCAGTTTGTCAAGGTCCCAGCAATCACACCATGTCAGTCCTCCATCACCACTACCATACTAATCTGCCATGTTGTAGGTTTTACTTTATTTCTTTAATCACTTGACATCATCATGAATATGTGCCAGTGTCACTTAAGCAGGAAGTAAGTGTTGTGGGCAAAGGACAAATACACTCTGCATGCTAACACATTTTTCAAAGTATATGTTGCTGTAGGACTCATGACTTTGACTTCCAGCTATTTATTTCTCCACTACAGCCTTCAGAAGAAGTAATATTGTGCTGGGAAATGTTGCAACATATTAAACATAGGAGAAAAATGTGGTGGAATAGGAGAAAGATGTGTTAGAATTGGCAAAATGTGTTGGAATAGACAAAAAATTTACTGAATAGGCAAAAAGGAGGAAAATTTCCCACTGGAGAAAACTTTCGCAACAAAAGAGAAAAATCGTCCATTTTTGTCGAAACGTTATGCTGGAAATTTTTCTTACTTTTCGCTCACCCCTAGTTGCAAGATTGACAATGAGCAGACAACACCTGGAGAACACCACTCTATCTTACAGGTAGAAAAATGTACATGTGTATATGTATGGGGGGAGTGGGAGCTGATAACTGTAGTGGGGATGAGGCCTCTGATGGAGTAAAGGGGGATGCTTACTTGGTTATTGAGAACTCTGATGGGACAAGTGGGATGAAGTTTGTGGTGCTTAGTGACTATGAGCTTCTTAATCCCTCCAGTTTCATCTCTTCATATTCTTTCTCACTCTAGCAGCTCCTTCCATCTTCTTCCTCCCTCTTTCCATCCTTCCTTCTTCTTCATCACTCTTTGCATTATCTTCCTACCTCCAATGTCTTACAACCTCCTTTCCTCCAGTTTTTTTCCTATGTCTCCTTCCTTCTTTCCTTCCTCCTTCTTCCACCCTTCCATCTCTCAACTTCTTTCCCCTTCCAGCTGCTCCCTACCTCACTACTTACCTTGATCCATCTTCTTCTTTCCTACCACCTTCCAACTTTTTCTTCCACCCTCAGCTCAGCTTCTTCTTCCATCTCTCCATCTTCCTTCTTTCTCCCCTCAATATCACCCCCTCCATTTTTTCCTCTATCTTCTTCCTCCCTCTCCAGCTTTTTCCTCCATGCATCCATGTTCTTCCTCCCTACATCTCTCTATTTTTTTCCTTCCTTCATTTTGCCATTCTTCTTTCCTTTCTTCTCCTTTGACCTCCCGGTCTCCTCTCTGCCCTTTCTCTCCCCTTTTGCCCTGTCTCTCCCCCATTTGTGCTCCCTGTTTACCCAGCTTCCAGTTTAAATATAGCTACACTAGTGATACCACAGAGCTTGTGGTTCTATGACTCATTGGTAGTCATATAATTGTAAGCTCTTATAAACAGTGTAGCTACATTTCAGTTGTAATTGTTTTAGGATCACTATTTCAGTTGTAAGCTCTGTGTATCACTAGTGTAGCTTCAATTCGGTTGTAAGTTCTGTGATATTATTATAGCTTGATTTCAAATGTTATCACTGTATTACTAGTTTAGTGCAATTTAATTTGTAATATCTGTAGTATCAATGGTGTTGCTCTATTTCAAATAAAAGTACTTTATTGTCAAAAATGTAACCCCATTACAATTGTAATCTGTGTTATCAATAGTGTAGTCCCATTCATTTGTAAGCTCCGTGGAATCATTTGTGTAGCACCATTTCAGTTCTAAGCTCTGCAGTACTTTTTTAAAATACTTAAACCCTTGGATGCCAATGAGGTGCTCAATGCATTGCTTTGCAATGCTTTGGTGACCTCTCTGTCATCCGAGGGTTTAAAGTGTTAATTTTGTCTTTTATTAATTTGGAACAAGTACCTCTAACCACAAGAACATAGGGAAAACCGAGAGAGGTTTGAGTCAGGGGTTGGGTGGGGGAGTCCATATTCTAGGTGAGGCCTTACGAAGGATTTATATAGAGGTAGAGTATATCAGTACTTCTAATTTCTAATGAGGATTCCCCAAGTAGTTTCCTATTTAGTGTATTTGTAGCATGTTTGTTTACACAGCCCAAATACATAACCTTACATTTTTCTACATTAAACCTCATCTGCCACTTTTCTGCTCGTTCTAAATCTTTGGGGACAGCGTAGTGTCATCAGCAAAAATTGAAGCATTGCTTTCAAATCCCACTAGATCATTAATCAACAAATGAAAAACATTGGGTCCAGGACTGAACCCAGTGGACCCCACTTACAACTTTAGACGAGCTTGAAACGGTTTCATTTCTAACATATGCCATCTAGCATTTAACCAGTTCTCCATCTATGCATAGATATCAACTCCCAATCCAATGCTTTTTTAATTAAAGCAATAATCTGTTGTGAGACACAGTACCAAAGGCTTCTCCAAATTACTATTTACCCTTTTGAAAATGCAAGTAAACTAGTTTGTCATCAGCTATTCTTCATAAAACCATGCTGGCTCCTACTAATAATATTGTTGTTTTCAGATAATCACAGGAAGTGCATGGGGTTATGCAGATGCTCGATACAAGTGAGTGAGAGTGGCAGGAAATGTATTTGTTTAGCCATCTCTGGGTTAGAGAGGTAGGCAATGTGTTGCCCAATGCCCACTCCTCTGGCACTCAAAATGTTAATGTGGGTGGAGGAAGGAGCTGCAAAGTAATGGAAGGTCTTCTTTAATTGTCTGTGTCAGAAGAGTATCCAACATATATGCCAATTATCTGGCACTCAGGAGCCAGTATAACCTAAAATTAACAGCAGCATGGTATTTATTTCAGTGTAAGAGATAACAGTGAGAGGTACTTTTGAATGAATTACTCTATGCTGTCTGCCTTTTAGTCCATTTATA
The DNA here is from genome assembly GCA_037306005.1 of Rhinophrynus dorsalis. NCBI lineage: Eukaryota > Metazoa > Chordata > Amphibia > Anura > Rhinophrynidae > Rhinophrynus > Rhinophrynus dorsalis. Next base: position 363,978,430 of record CM074718.1, on the reverse strand, counting down.
AAGGCAGCAGAGAGCCAGTCCTTTCGAAGGGACTCTCACTCTTTTTCTCATAGTGAAATAAACAACATTCTGCTTTTGTTCTTAATTTATATTAACTCCCTGAGTGCCAGACCTTTCTGACTCAATTTTTGAAGATTTATTTTTTATTAAAGGGACAGTAATACTTAAAATGTAAAAAAAAGGGGTACTCCAACTGCTGAAAGGTGTTTTATTCAAAAGTTATTACAGCCCAAGCTTGATTTTTTTAGGTGCAGTATCACAGTGGCCTGAAATTGTACAGTGGCGCTGTTGCAACACCATCCTATGGAGATTTATGGTCAAATGATCAGAGCTGTCCATAGGATGGGGTAACAACAGCTCCACTGTACAATTTCAAGACACTGTGATACTGCACTTAAAAAACTTCAAGTTTGAGTTGTAATAACTTTTGAATAAAACATCTTTCCGCAGTGGGAGTACCATTGCTTTACTCAGGGGGATAAACCCTACAACTGCAGATTTACAGATTTGAAGGTATTTAGGTTTGAGGAAGTTCAGCCTCCCCAAGCCTTCATGATTTCTCCACCAATATAAATCAATGAGAATTGTCAGGTGTGGGCTGTAGCGTTTCATGTTAGTCAATGGCATGGGCATATGAAAACTCACACACAATATATGAGGTGGGATCAAAAGTTTGGTGAATGTTAGAATAAAACATGTTTATGTATCTTGAGACTGTTACATTATCAGTCACTTTCAAACTGCAATCCTCACATGCATACACATTTTTATCATCATTCCTGCCACCGTCAGAAGCATTGCTGGAAATCTTCTTTGTTAATCACGTAAGAACATTTGTTGAGTTTGATCTGATGTCTTTGATAGTGTCAAAATGTTTCCTTTTCATTGCGGTTTTCACTTTGGGGGATAGCTGGAAGTTACATTGTGCCCAGTTGGGCAAATAAGATGGATGCGGGATGACAGGATATATACAACAGAATTTGTATGGTATGCTTTTTGAATAGAAACCATTTTGAAGACCACTTTTTGTATCATCAAAATCTAGAGCTGTTAATTAAACTCTATGATTAAACAACAGGCAAAGCCACTGAAACCTCAAAATAAAGGACATTAGTTAACCTATATCCCAAGACGACCTACCTGCTTTTCTACAACGACTTTTCAGGGTCATGACTAAGGTGGACAACAATAAGCATTTCAAGATAGAACAAGCGAACAAATCCTTGAGATTGCGGTGCTCATTACAGGAGGCCCCATGAGACGTTATAGTCAAACTCCACTCTTTTCCAGACAAGAAGCTATTTTTGCTCTGGACCACCATATCTCTCCAATATTATTTGAAGATCAATCAATCCTCTTATTCAGTGATCTCTCACCAATATAAAGGGGAAAAGAATTGTTGGAATGAAGGAGATGCTTTTCCCTGGTTCTCAGGTGCCATCGAGCAACCTCTAGGTGTCTTGTAACTGCATTTTTTCTGTTTGCTAATTTATTAAATAGTTATTTTAGTTGACAATATATTAATGCTTTGTTTTAGAAAATGTCTGGTAAAAAGCTCTATTGGTCATTTCTTAGAAATTATAACTCATACACATTTGTACAAACCCAGAAATGTGTGGCATCAATGTATTTCAGATATGTGACATTCATATGTGATACTGAAACACAAGAACGTAAACAAAGACAAGGATGTTTTACAGTAAGGGCAGTAAAGTTGTGGACTTTTTCACCTCAGGATGCTGTGTTTGCAGACATTGCAGTTCGTAAAATATAATTAATAATATAATTAATACCTTTTCTTGCTCAGAACATTATCGACAATTATGAAAGTTGGTTTCAATGCAGATAGGATGTTGATCCAGAAATATTTCTAACTTAGTTTGAAGTCAGGAAGGAACTTTTTACCCATTTAATTTGAAATTACCTATGTGAAAATCCATGTGTGGGCAGAGCAGAGGGTAAATATATGCAAATACCCTATCTAAGAGCTAAGCAAATCTTAAGCCCACTTAGCATTTATTTGAAAGTTCTTTGCATTTTTACCCTTTGACTGGCAGAGGGGTGAGCAATGCATTGCTTTGAACCATGTTCAACAAAGGATGGGCATTGTAGAATTGTGTAAGTTTTTCTCTGTGTTCCATTCCTACTGGGAACAGAAGGTTTAGTTGCAAAAATAGAGATTTCATCTTACATATTTTGAAGCATTCTGTAACATTACCTACTTGAAATTAGTTCACCCTTTAAAAATACTGCTCTTTCCTGCAGAACTCTGCCTCACCCAGTACAATGAACGGCACAATCCCTGTGTAGCCATGTCATTTTTACAGAGCAATAATATGGCCAGAAAAATAATCTTTTCACCCATCGAGTGCCAGAGAGGTTTCCAAGGCATGTGGACCGCATCTCTCTCTCTACACGCATGTTCTCCCTGTGGTTGTGGTCCCTCAACTCCACCAGCACCTTTCCAAACATGTCCATCATCCCTGTGTGGTACTGAAGGAGTTGTGTGTTTATCCTCGTCACCTCCAACTCTAGGGCATGGATCCTTGCTTCTATCCTGGAGGTGTTCCTCCTGGATTTCCTCCGGCTCCTTGATATATTCTGGTCAGTGCTGCAGCATGCCCAGAATAGCCTCCTCTGTAGGGCTATGCACTCCACCTCCATCCCAGTGAGGCGTCCAATGCTGGAGGTGGATGTGGCCGGTGACTCTGCTGGTTGGGTTCCTGCTGATGCTGTGTCCTCTGCTGCTGCTGTGTCCTCTGCTGCTGCTGAGTGTGCTGTGGCTGCTGCTGCTGTGACAGCTGGTGGAGTGGCTGGTGCAGATGATTGGCATATGCACACCGCATCAAGTGACTCACTGCTGCCCACTGATGTCTGTCCTGGTTGTGGAGTAAATATTTCCCTCGGTATAGGGCTCTGGGGCTCCCCAATCAGGCCCATGGGTTGGTAGTTGAGTGGCCAAGGGTCATATCTCGGCCACTGGTATGTGCTTAGCCCCCACCTGGGATCATACCTGGGGCCATGCTGCGGAGCCATCCAGGAGGGTAGGTCCATCTGGGTGGAATATGGGCCATATTGGATGGTGGACACAGTCCCTCGCAACCATTGCCTCCCTGGTGGTGGTGGTGGTACTGCTGGAGGGTAGTAGCTCCTGGAGGGGGTGGGATGCATCCACCTCTCCTCCTGTTGCATCCAGCCACTGTACTGGGGTAGAGCAGCCAGTTGGGTAGCAGCCGGTGGAGGTGCAGCCAGTTGGGTAGCAGACGGTGGAGGTGCAGCCAGATCGGTAGCAGCCGGTGGAGGTGCAGCCAATTGGGTAGCAGACAGCTGTGGAGGAGTTGTGGGTGGTGACTATGGTGGCCAGCGGCTGGTCCCCTCCTCTGTATACTCCTCACTGGGTGGTCAGGTAGCCTCCTCCACGGTCTCCTGCTGTTGGGTAGGCACGTAAGCTGTGTGGAGAAATGAGATTGTGTGATTAGTAAATGTAGCCATGATAGGATTAAAGTGATATTAATTCTTACAATGTAAAGTGAAAAATATATGTTGTAGGGTTTATCCCTGAAGGGTGTTGTATTCAAAAGGTCTCACAGCTCAAACTTGAATATTTCAAGGGCAATATCCCAGTGGCCTGAAATTGTACAGTGGCGCTGTTGATACATCATTCTATGGACATGCATCGTCCCGGGACCAGAGCTGTCCATAGGATGGTGTAGAAACAGCGCCACTGTACAATTTCAGGCCACTGGGATACTGCCCCTGATATATTCAGGGTTGAGCTGTGAGACTTTTTGAATAGAACACCTTTCAGCAGTGGGAATACCACTGTTTTACTCGGTGGATAAACCCTACAACATATATTTTTATTTTCATATTTTGAGTATTACTATCCCGTTAAAGGGATGGCAATTATTAATTTCACCTTGATGTAATATTGTAGGCATTGTAAAAAGATGTGGATCGATGTTATACCTATCACTCCTACCTTCATGGTTAGACAGATATTGCTCTATGTGACAGCTGGATATATCAGTCATTTGACCACATGGAGGCTCTTCAGCAGAGCCAAAATTGACCTATTTGGAGATGAATACTCCATTGGAATGGTCCACAGAAGTGGACAAAGGCACACTTTGTAGACCATCCCAAAGACATATTTATCTATAAATGGGTCAATTCTGGCTCTGCTGAAGAGCCTCCCTGTGGTCAAATGACTGATATCTCCAGCTGTCAGATAGAGCAATATCTGTCTAACCATGGGTTGGAGGGATAGGATTAACATCGATCCACATCTTTTTACGATGCCTACAATATTATATCATGGTGAAATTAACCATTGCTATCCCATTACAGGTACACACAAGGAGAAATGGTCAGATATGTGTGTGGATATGTACCTTTCATATGGATTCAAATATATCCTTTCAAGATGTGAATCCAGAGATCCGTTCAGTACATGTGATTGCCTTACTGGCTATATGTGTGCACCCATCACAAGCTAACTTTTATTGATATCATAAATAAAAACATACCTCGTATATCCCATCTAAGTAAGGTGGAATGTACTAGGTATGTGTATTTTGATGATATCAATAAAAGTTAGTTTGTGATGGGTGCACATATATGGGCAGTACAGCAATCACACGTACTGAACTGATCTCTGAGTTCACATCTTGTAGGGACATATTTGTACCCTTTTGAAATTTACATATCCACATACATATCTGACCATTTGTCTTTATGTACATATCTTTTTTTAACAGATCTGCAGTGTGATTCAAGTGGTATTCAACCCTATGTTATCAGTTAATCCCGTACAATGCAAGACAGGTGGACCACATCCGGTACCTCTGGCATGCTTGGCGATTTCTGCCACCTTCTTTTTGACCAGCCTCTTGCAGTCACTCCATCTTTTCTTTATAGAGTCCACGTCCCTTCTGCATGTAGCCACACCGTTCACCCGGCTGCAGATCTGGTTCCATGCCGCCTTCCTCCTCATAGACAGGCCAGGGACCTTCTCCCTCGGGAAGAGGATGGTCTCCCTCTCCAGCACAGCCTCCACGAGGGTGCTATTCTCCTCAGTATAACTGGGATCCCTGATCCTGTCCTCCTCAGCTCTGGCATGCGAGGATCTGAACCAGACTGCCCTTCCTGCTCTGCCCCTTCCTGTGTATGGTGATCACCACCATATACCCCTCATCCCACTGCAGGTTCTGTCCCTGGCCTCCATGTGGCTGCTCTTCTGGGCCTGGTCCCCCTCCGCCCTGTGGATCTCCCTCTCCCACCCCTACTCTCAACAGGGAAGTCCTGCTCTCCTTCCTTCTCCTCCATTACTCTCCCCATCCCACTCTCCTGTCCTCCTCTCCTTGCCATCACTCACTCACACCCAGGCACTCGCAGAGGCCCTCACAGACACACTCGATCCCACTCACTCTCTGTCACACTCTTTCACTCACACTGTAAAAATAAAGTTTAAAGAAGTGTAAAATGTTATAAAAAAAAAAAAAGAATATGTGTATGTATATGTGTTTGCATGGGTATGTAATATGTGCAAAAGTGTCGAATTAGCGCACCTCTCTCCAAACTTGAAACTCCAAAAAACTCCTTCTACCTCCAATGTCAGCTCCTCTCTCCCTTGCTCTAATCGCTATCCTCCACTCCTGGGTCTTGTGCTCTAGCTTGCCAAAACTTGAAACACAGACAAGGTGTGACCATTATGTTGGGGTATATATAGGTGTATTTGAACATCTTTGCTACTTTGGGGCCTTGGGATTGGCTGTATGTTTGAATTTTGTTTGTGCATCTGTCAGGGTTGCTAGCCAATGCCAGCATAATGTTACATTTTGACTTAAGTTATGTTTTAACGGGTGTTTGGGACACATGGTGATGTGAAAACAGGTGCAACGCATGTTTTTGTGTTACATGTTTTTGTTGTGCCTAAGCTCATTAGATATTCTTGTAGACTTACTTTTAAATCCTCCGTAAGTCTTGTGTTAATTGCGGCCGATGTCCCTTTTTTACTTAGCGGCTGGGTTAACGTGAACCTTTAAATCTAGCCCCTAATGATTTATAGGCTTTCACAGAACTAATTAACCTCTTTGATGCTAGAAACATCTTCAGTGGAACCAAGTGGGTAATAAAGTAATTACAATTGTCTTCAATTTTTGTTTCATGTTTTTTTTTTTTAATTTGGGGAGGACTTTTTATAAAATATTTAAATTTAATATACTTTTTTTACCCCTTTAAGAACATCCCTCTGGTCTTTAAAGGGTTAATGCCATTATCTTAAAATTTAATTTTTTTTTTTTTTATTTTAAGACAAAAATACATTTGTAGTAATAGAAAATATTTTTAGTCCATTGACCCTTTGAGTGCCAGAGGGGTGCGCAACGCATTGCTTTGCAATTAGGGTTGCCACCCGGCTGGTATTTTACCGGCAGGCCGGTAAAAAAATTGGCTTCTGTCCAGTGTTAAGTCTATGAAGGGAATGCCATGGCCAGTATTTTTTTTTTAAGAAAACGTAGCAACCCTATTTACAATGCGTTGCGCACCCCTCTGGCACTCAAAGGGTTAATAGCCCAATATATTTTGTTTTGATGTGTATCTGAAAGTACCAAAAGTGATTTTCCAATGTACTTAAGGAAAAAAAATTTTGCACAAGGTTAAGAACAAATCATTTCTTCATCTCAAGATAGATATTTCTTGCAGACTACAAAATAGAAAATGATCATATGATTTTGGTTGCTCTTTTTTATTTATGTTGTCTGAGTATAATTCTGCAGGATTTTAATCAAGACCATATTGCTTTCATTCTGCAGTAACTCCTGGAGACTGCAGGGACAATTCATTTTTCATGATTTGCAATGCAGCATTTTCTGACCATTTCAGATATTGCTGCTGTTGTAATCCCTAATCAGCAAATACACTATATGGAATTATGTTATAGTCAACATAAAAAAAAAATTGGAAATATTTTGGTAATGTTATTTTAATAGCTATAATAAAACATCAGACTACTGGTATCATTTTTTTGGAGGACACTTATACAGACTTATATTTCACCCATTACATAGCAAGGTAGTAGTGAAATTAAAGGAGCGGTAAACTTATTTTATGAAAAAATATATATTGTAGGGATTTTCCTATTGAGTAAAATAAGGGTACTCCCACTGCCGAGAGATTTATATTTTCAGAGTTATTACAATTTAAACCCATGTTTTTTTCACATTAGCAGTGCCCTCTAGTGGTCAAATTCTAATTAGATTTCCTGTTAGATTCTAATGGAAAGTAAAGTCAGAAAAGTCAGAGACATACAGTTCTCCATAGAATGTGATAGAAACTGCCTGTCACTTCCTGTCAGTTATAACTATCAGGAAGTAAACACAATACATTCAATTCCTGATTATTTAAACTGCTATAATTTTTGAATAAAACATCTGACAGCAGTGGGAGTGACCTTGTTTTATTCAGCAGGAAAAGATCTATAAAATATGCGTTTGCATAAAAAAGTTTACTGCTCCTTTAACAAAAGCACATGGCCATATAAAAAGTATTGGGGAACCTCATAGTTCCAGAACTGCTACAATGGCACTAATTATATAAAGTGGTATTGGCATCAAAGTTATTAGAATTAGGTGTACCGAATGATCACTTACAGTAACTTCTTTTAACAAAGAATATATTCTTCAGTTATGCTTCAACTACAACAGACAACAATAATTTATTTACTAGTGGAATTAAAGTCATAACCTATTATCCGTAGCTGCTGCTGGGATTTGGTATGTGGGAAAAGTTCATATTTTCTCAGTGGAAATTTTTGCAAAATAAGAGACATTTCTCTTTTCCATAGAATCTCCCATGCTAGTTAAACCTATGTAGTCTATGGGAAAGTTAACCTACTGATTTCATCTTGCATAAGATTCCAGTTTGTCATCATTACATACATACACATATATCATTATGCACTCATGCATGCACGCACATGCATATGAACAAAGACATGCACACATTTACTCACCTATTAGTCTTCACTTCACAAAGATTTTGACTGAAATATCTTGCACACATTTACTGCCTGTCCTTAAATATGCCCCTTCCCTGCACAGCCTGTCTTGGGAGCACAGGAATGAATTTTAACCTTTTGAAATTGCACAGTGCTCTTGTTTAACACTATAGGAGGTCTTGTGGCCCTTCATCTACATAGTAATAATAATAATATCAAAAATAATAATTCCATAGATCAATATTCTTGCTAGGGATAGGGGGAAAAAACTGCCAATTGGAGAGTGTTTCCTGACCCACCCCCACCCTCCTCACCAAATGGGCTTTTGTAGGGAAGAAAGTTAAAAATTATATTTGAGGTCTAGAGACCCCAATAACCCCATTTTCAAATGTGACCTCTCATCACTAAACAGGTACATTTCATTTCCCTGAAAAAGTTACCTTTCACCTGTAAATTGATTAATATTTCCATTAAAATTAATTTTGAGTGCTTACTGGCATTGCAACCCACATTGTTTTCAGTTGTCTGATTCAATCTGTGTCTAAAGCTTGGAGAGCCCTCGAAACTGGGGATTTTCTTACGCTGGAATCTGTTTTTCTTTTGGTAATGTAACCTTATTGAATGAAGGGATCAATGTCTAGAACAATATTTTCATTATGTTTTATTCCAGGAGCAGGTCAAATAGGTGCTTAGAACTATGTCAGCAGTGCCCCTGATTAACGGCTGCAGCTATTTTGCATCTTATGGACTGCAGTATCTATTTGTAAAGAAAGGTTTTTCAGGTTTATATTTTGAATGTGAGCATAACATATTGCTTTTTTGTAAGGTGGGTTTAAAATAGCTTTCTTTTGGTAATATATAGTGATGTCTGTATCTCAATATGTAGTTAACATATATCATTTTTTGGAATAAGTAGCTTTATACATTGGCTTAAGGTAGGCATAGAGTGAGATAATCTATCCCAGTGCCTCATTTAAAATGGAGTCATGGTCAAACATACAATCCTGTTTGAATGATGTACTAAGAAGAAATGGAACAATTAAAAATACCCACTAATTTAAATGGGGATTTTATTTAACCCCTTGGGTGACCTATTTAAGATTCAATGCATTAAAGTCTTCATTTAAATCAATGGGATCTTATGGAATTTTTACCTGTTCCCCGATGTTCTCCAGAATTGCTCCATTTCTTAGTATATCAGTCTCTGTGTATCTAACAGCTGCTTGCATTTACCATCTTTATTAACTGACTTTGAGGCTTGACGCATTCATCAAATGGAAGGATTCACCAAGTGCTTCACATACAAGAGCACTTGGAGAACCCCAGATACGATTCTGCCCAATACATATGTAAAGAGATTGCATGGATGTTAGATCTTTTTACTATGTTCTCATGTTTTAGTAAATTCTAAATTCAAACTTAATTGTTTGCTGTTTCTTTTTATATTCATATAGATAATTATTCTCCCAATGGCGCGCACACACACACACACACACACACACACACACACAGATAACAAGGAAAAAAAGGGACTAAGGAAAACTAAGCTTGAAGGTCTTTCTGACTGAAACCTCCTTTTACTCTTCATTGAACTTGTAATGTCCTGTGAACATGTGAACACTCTTTAACAGATGTGCTCAATGGAAACATCTGCATTTTAGGCCCAAAATGAAGATGGCTGTGGTGTGATGTTCTTTCAGAGTCTTAGGTAAAATCTTCCTTTGAGCAGTATAGGCTTTTATAATAGCTGACTGGCCCCATCTTGCAATGGTCCCTTTAGAAACTTTAGCCCACTTTGATGGTCCGAAGAAGTTCACAATAATGAAAGAAGACTACTGGAAGCATCTGGATTTGTCCATATAAAATTGCTCACAGCACTTGACTTGGAGTTTGTGTAATTCAGAGAGACGTTCCAGAAGACAAGGAACTTCTGTACACCAGTGGAAGAACCCCTTCCAAATCTGGATATATGATCTGAAAGTAGTAGCTTTCCTGGACTTGAGCAGGAAGTCAGTCAAAGAAGGAGAAATACCTTGATTCCTCACTCAGAAACCCTGCAGTGAAATTCAGTTTGGACGCTTGCTCATGTTATATTCTTCACTGAATGGTCTCCTCCCCAGTCTTGCCCCAGTGGTAACGATAGAACTACTCATACTGACCCCTCAGCCTTGTCCCATTGAATTGGTAGGCTTTTTATGCAGCCCAGGCTTGTCCCAATGCACTGGTAGCTACAGAACAGGGATGAGCAATATGAGGCCCTCTAGCTGGCAAAGAATGCAGTCTGGAAGCAGCTGTAGGGCACCTCATTGCCTACCACTGCTGTAGAACCAAACACACTGATACCCCATCCTTGTCCCACCGCACTGGTAGCATAAAATGTGAATGGGCAATGTGAGGCCCTCCAGCCTACAGAGAATGTAGTCAGGCAGCAGCTGGAAGGCTGCTCATTGCCACTGCCACAAAACCACGCATACTGAACCCCAGTCTTATTCCACTGCACTGGTAGCCATAAAACCACACATACTGGATACTGGAAAGATAGAAATTGTATTGGTTTTCTATGCATGGAAAGTTCAGTTGCAAAAAAGAGGCAAATTGTGAGTTTTCTTTGAAACTACGTATGAGGAAAAATCTGGGGGGTTTTCATCACTAGTGCTTGGGAAGAGGGGCCAGATCCATAACTGTCAGATACTTAAGGGTGGAGAACCATGCTCTCTTCAGCCAGCAGAGGCTAACAGGAGGATGCCCATTGCCTTTTCCTGAATTCTTTTCATCAACACTGCTGGAATCAGTCTTAGAGGGCACAACAGGTAGCCCAGCTGAAAGCAACAGGGTTGAAGAACTGAAAATACTAATTCTAGGTTGCCATATGGAGATTGAGAAAAGAACCTTGGGACCTTTACATTCTCTCCGGCTGCATTAAGATCTGCTCTTGCCCAACATGCTGTAAGAGATATGAAGAACTCTTCTTTGAGTGACCACTCATCCATCTGTATGGTCTTCTGGCTTAGTCTGTCCAGCCATTGTCTCTGTCCTTGTATTGGACTTCTGTGTGAACTTCTACTCAATCTCCAGGGCAAAATTATTTTGGATAGATGTAGAAGAATGTACCTTCTCATTCTCCCTAGTCTGGACAGATACTAATCCTCAGTGCATAACCCTTGACAGGAGGAAGAGTTGCTCTCAGCGATCGCCACACTGCCAGCATCTCCAGATGATTCATGTGTAGAAGAATTCCATTTACAACAGTAGTGACCTTGAAGACCTCTCCCTAACTGTACTTGCTTGTGTCAGTGGTCAGGACTTTTGAAAACAAAAAACCTTCCCATAGGCAAAGAAAAAAGCATTACACTTGAATTGCACTCCTATAATACCCCTAAATATTCTGTTATCCTTACAGACGATTTATAGGAGAAAAGGTGAAGTAAAATTAAAATGGAAATTCCTTTATTAGTAATCTTTAAAAATAGGAGTGAAAATAAGAGATATCCCACCCCCCAAAAAAAGTGGACTATTTCACACGAAAAGGGAAAATTATGAGCCATTCCCAGTATACAGCCCTGTAAATACTGCATTTAAATATATCAATACTTGGCGGACTGTCCAGTGGTTGACTGACTAAGGAAGACCATTTGAGAGATTGTTTATTTTCCACAAGGCCAATGAGATGTTGACCGAAGGAGCAATGGTGAGCTGATGATCTGGAACATGAGGGTTCCTTTAACAGTTCTTCAGGAAAAGCTTTAGGCGAGGTCTCGTATGGAGGTGGACCCATGCAACTGCCTCTGTGCATAGATTTGGTTGATTGAGGGGACAAAGCTTAGAATTTTGTCAATTTTCCTTTATGGTAAGAAAGTATTAGCCAGGTCACACCTTAGGACCAACATCAGGATCTTTTTGTGCTTTTCTGGAACCAGGTTCAGACAACCCAGAGACTACAGAAGCAAGATTGTTTGCTGAGTGTGGCTCATTAAAAACTGCAAAGAAGCCACCTTCTCCAGACAGGAATCTCAATAGGAAACTATGGCTAGACCCTATTCCCTAAGATATGCTTCCACAATGACCGTGATCACAATAAACACTCTCTGAAATGTTGGGAGACAAAAAGAAAATTCTGAGAACTGAAAGAGACTGGTAGTAAATTCATCTTTGATGGCTACTGCCACCCCTTACATTTTGTTAGACATTATTTATATCTAATTAAATGCAGCCTTACATTACTCCAACATATGTCCCTTTCAAGATACACACAGTAATGAGGCTAGAGAACAATGTTATTGGGCTGTCAACCCCAGATAAACAGTGAAGTGCAGACTTAAAGGGATAATAATGTTTCACAAAAAAGCAGTTAGTGATGTAACACTGCTCACCTCAGAGCAACAAGACTGCCTGGATGGATCACAGAGAGGGACAATATCATGGTGCCCGTGCTCAAGCAGTAGGTGGCGACATTATTATTGCTTGATTCACTGCCTCTCTCTTATTGGTCTGACTATCCTGACTCCACCTAGGACCAGCCTTTATATACTCTGTCATGTCTATACTGAGGCGCCCTTTTGTGGTGTACCCATTCCTGACGATTAGTTCCTGTTTTGCTCTGATTGCGTATGACCTCGCCTGCCTGACGACATTCCTGCAAATCCTGTGTTGCTGATTCCGTTGCTGACTGATCTGGCTGAGAACCCGCTCCGTTGCTGAACTTATCTGGCTGAGAACCCGCCCCGTTGCTGAACTGATCTGGCTGAGAACGCACTCCATTGCTGACTGCTCTGGCTGAGAACCCGCTCCGTTGCTGAACTGATCTGGCTGAGAACCCACTCCGCTGCTGACTGATCTGGCTGAGATCTATGTAAGCATTTTTCAATGCAGGCCCTCATGGGCCCTGTCTCAGGTAAGTTCTCCCTCTACACCTATTTTTTTTTTTTTATCTTGTTGTATGCCTGTTGTTTTTAATTGCATTACACTGGGACCCACAAGAAATAAAAACATCAAAATGATAATTAAAGGGTCCCCGCTGGTGCGTTTATTATAACATCTTTCTTCAGAGAATGTCTGTTTTTAATTTAGATAGGGTTTTTATAGGTGTATTAGAGTAGGACTTACCGCAAAGTGAGATACCTTGGCGTGGTGGTAAGCTTACACACGGATTGGCCAATTTGTGGGACAAAATTCTCACTGCTAAATGCTAAATACAGAGCACGTATGTTCACAGTATATAGAGGAGAGCAGGACTGTCTTTTTTGTATGTGTTTTCACTTTTGGGTTTAGGCCTAATGTTAGGGGGACTGGAGAACTCTCTCATTCCTTGCTGCTATCTATATTTCTAACTTCATTCTTATATTTAATTTATAATATGATATGGATATTTTATGATGAGTAAGCGCTGTGAGCTTTCTTCTCTTTTCTGCTTTTGTTTTACACATATCTCCTTTAGCTCAACTAAGCAGCTTCTGATTTTATCCAATTTAAGCACAAAGATATAAAAACACATGATTACTTTATTTAATTTCACCATTCTTTTTCTTTCTCACGTTGCCTTTAAGAACAAGGCTTTTTGGCCTGTTACAGTATGCAGTCCCCCTTGCCTGTTTGGTATCATCCATTCCTCACATGACTTGTGGGGAAGGATATAAATGGAACATAGTTTTCTATGCAATCATTTTTCAATGCAGGCCCTCATAGGGTCTCTATAGGTGTATTAGAGTAGGACTTACCGCAAACTGAGATACCTTGGCGTGGTGGTAAACTTACACACAGATTGGCCAATTTGTGGGACAAAATTCTCAGTTATTTTCACTTAGATTTACTAAGAGTTATTACATATGCTAAATACAGGGCACTTATGTTCACAGTATATAGAGGAGCGCAGGACTGTTTTTTTTGTATGTCTTTTTTGTATGATCCGGCAGAGAACCTGCTCCGTTGCTGACTATTCTGGCCGAGAACCCGCTCCGTTGCTGACTGATCTGGCTGAGAACCTGCTCTGTTGCTTACTGATCTGACTGTGAACCCACTACACTACTGATTAGTATCTGGCTGGGAATCCGCTCCGTTGCTCCTGTGCCTGGCTGAGAACCTGCTTGGTTGCCTCTATCAGGCTAGCATTTCACCCTGCTGCCTGACCTGTTGCGCTTGTCTGTGTTGCACCGCATGGTGCTTCTGTTATACTGCCGACCGAAGGCTGAGCATTTGTGCTATAGCCACTTATCTGGTTGACTGCCTCAGGTGGTGTGCACATGCGAAGTACCGGTTCAGTGCTTTGTAGCACTGACTGTGTTACTCTATGATCCATCTGTGTCCTCCTCTGCTTTCCAGCTGGGCTCACTTCCTGTGGGAGTTGCATACTTCACTTTGGGTGTTACCTCAGGACCCTTTCAGTGCCTAGATCCTCTAGGAAGGGTCAGTGTTCCATGCCTACCTGCAGTATCCTCTTGGCTCCAGAGCCAGCTGTGGCGTGTGTTACACCCTGCTTGTGCGCTGGGACACTAGCTGCCTTTGTGTTGTGCTGTCTCGATCCACCACTAGCGTTCTAGGGTTTTATTACCAGAAGCGGTTGCCTAGGTCTTTTCATGACCCTAGCCCCTTGGGTCAGTGTTGCCTTATTACTGCTGGGTTCAGTGTCTCCCAGGCATCTGGGACTCGTGTCAGTTACCCTCCTGTGGACTCCTAGGGATCTAGGGTCCTTACGCCAATACTTGGGCTGCGTAGCCTCAGTAGGCCCCTAGTCCGCTAGGGGTGGGTTGCCTATAGTCTCGTGAAGCCTCCAGTCATTTGGGGTTCTAGATCAGAACTGTCTCCAGCCAGCTGTTGCCTCCAGCTGTTGTTATCCCTCCAGGGACTGGCTTATCGGTACTGTATTGTTCTGTTATTGTGCCCTTGTGGGCATTACCACTGTATGTACTTTATTTCAATAAAGTTATTTTAACCTTACCTGTCAGGTCTGAGTGTTCATCAAAAAACCGTGACAGACAATCTTCAGTGAGTATAAGGAAAAAAAATAAAAAACCTGTCGGGGGGGGGGGTGTTAGCTACTTGAGTACTGGCCCTGTGTATGTATATATATATATATATATAATTGTTGAAGATTAGGAATCTATATTACATGTGCTCAAACCTATGCTTTGGGGGGCAGTTTTGAGGTCAGATCCAGAGCAGAACAGCTTCACTCTAGGTACTGAATTGAAACATGCTATGCTATAAAGACACAGTTTGCTTAATTGTTTCGGCAGAGCTAATGCTGTTCTTCTCTTAGGCTCATTTATTATCTCAACCCATTTGCAGATGATAAAACACAGTCACTTCTAAGATACCCATCCAAATAGCCATTGTAATGGGAGCCCTGGAAAAAGCAGGAATGAAAACCTTCACAGAATATATGTTAGACCAGATTTTAGGCCTCAGAAAACAAAGAATGCTTACATATATTAACATGTAACACAGGGTATTTATGGTTGTATAACACCACCAGATCATGTTTAGGTGTTAGTGTTCCTTTAATTAAAGGGGAACTATATCATAAAAATAAATTTATTTAACAGACGAACATTACCTAGGTAAGCATTCTTCATGTAGTTGTCAGTTATTTACATATACTTTATTTTTATGCATTGATCTATTGTAGTCTATTGCTAGTTAGTTTTTGATAAGACAATTGACTCATAAAAACCATTTAGATCAATTAAAACCCACTGTTTGTTGTGTGGAGATATGATCAATGATTCAGAAATGAGATAATTTTATACAGTAAACTGCAGATACACTACAACACATACTGTTGGACTGGTTTATGGAGGACACCTATCTTGTTTTACTCTTTCTGTACCAGATGGGTAACCAATGTTGTGAAGGACTAGATACCCCTCTGCACTCAATGGGTTAGACAAATTAAGATCAGCACATACTTAGGGTATAGTTCCATATATTTCTAATCACACTAAAATTCTGGGGTCTTCAAAGTCAGGATTTATTTAGAGAGAGAGAGATGGTTAAAGCGATAGTAATGTTTCATAATAAAAGCAGCTCTAATTAATCATCATAGTATTTGGACTTTGGAGAGTGTTATTTCAATTCTGTCAAAGTTATAGTGCACAAGTAATTCAATGACAAAGTATCCCCCTCCAGCCCCTTTTACTGATGTAACACTGCTCAGCCAGAGCAGGCGGGAGGTGCCCAGGTAGACTGCAGAGAGGGACAATCTTCAATTAAGATAAGGGAAAAAGCTGAAAAGCTTGTCAAGGGGGGCAGGGATTTCATTGTTCTCATAGGAAGAAGATTGTCCCCTGCTGTTATCTGTCTGGTCTATGGACTACATTCCACATCTAAGAAGAGATTGCTTACACTAGGTAAAAGGGGCGGGAGGGGGAAACTTTGCTTGTGAATATCTCTCAAACCATAAAAGTTTGAGAGATAAGACTTATATCGTTCTTCATGTTTTTTTAATGCCTACAAAATAAAATAAAGCTAAAACGAAGTATTACTATCCCTTTAAGCCCTTTGGAAGGAACATTGACTGCTGTGTTCTGACCAAGAAAAAGATGGTACAAGTCACATTGGAAGGGATCGTCAAAACTGTTTCACAAGAATAGAAGATCAAAGATTTTTTTTGTGTGCAGAATGATCCTGTGCCTGATTAATGTCTGAGCAAAGGCATCTTCATATTTGAATATCATGTTGTGCTGCTTGAACAGCTCACACTATGGGTTTGAGGGCATTTCAGAATATGACATATCTTTCTACTCCTAGATGCAGACTTTGCACAAACTGGCCACAGAGGAAATAGGCATATCATTCATTTTTTCGTAGTGAAATTAAATATGGATGCAGGTCTGGTGTTGTTTCATACCCCCCCCCCCAAGGCTGAGATAACCATCCTTCAAATAAAAGATTAGCTCGTTGCTGTAAAAGAATATTGGTCTGTGCCTTTATTCAGTTTGTTCTACTAATAATATGAAAGAGAAACATTTGCTAAAGCACTTTTTTAAAATTAGCAATAATCCTGCCTTAAATTGCCAGAATAACAATAAAATAAGGAATAGCATCCGTACATTGTATAAAATGGAATGGTTTCATATCTATTAATAATAAAATGCACACATATAATATGGCACTAAACACATTTTGCAGCCACAGTACAATGTATCCAAAAAAGAAATAAAAGCATAAACAACCATTATTGTATGAGTCTTGATACACTGAAGTCGCTCTCAAACACCAGGAAACATGCTATATAGTACTTCCCCTTCTGTGTTAGTGGCCCCTCATCAATGAATCAGTGACATGAAAAAACTGTGAAATAAAATAATGCACCAGTTATAATACTAAAATAACTAAATTAAAAATTACATCATAAAAGTCTTACATAAGTAATAACATATACAGTAGTTACATGATCCAAAAGTCCCATACAGGTAGGAATGAAAATACAATATTTTACTTATAAAAAAAAAAAACAACAACAAACAGTCTCCATCTTCTTTATGAAGTGGATAATCTATAAGTGAGCAACTAGTGATCTCCTTTTATTCTTATTTAGACGCGAGGTGAATCCATAAATATGATCCCAATGTATTAACACATAACGATCATATATCCATGTTCCAGACAAAAAAAGCAACTCAGAATCGGTTAGATGATTCATTAAATAAATAAATGGTTGAGTTGATGAATGAATGAGTACTTGGATTAGTGAAATGGATAAGATGATCAGATGAAAAAGTGAGATAAATGTGTTCATATTACAAGGAAACTTGATTATATAAATTTTAAATAAACCAAATAAAATCTTGATCCTCTGTTCACTTCAGTGATAAAAAAAAATAAAAACTATTTGAGTGAAAAAACAATTGTGTCTCTCTGAACTCAAACTGTATCAATATAGAAAGCATATACTCAAAGATTTAGACATCATCACATAGATAATAAAGTAGCAATTTGTAATCCAAAGTGGTGATGCCTCTTCAACATTAACGTTCCATACCGCTGCCACTTAGAGTGATAGTAATGGTTAATTTTAAGTTGATTTAATATTGTAGACATTAAAAAAAGGTTAACATATATGTAAGTCGTATCTCTCAAATCTTTATGGTTTGAAAGATATAACTTGCTAAAGTTAACTTTTCCTGGCTGTTTCACTCAAGTCTGCCATCTAGCTGACAGCTGCAGATTCCAGTCATTTGAACAGACAGAGGTTCTTCAGCAGAGCTGAAATCACGCTATTTAGAAATAAATACTTCATTGGAACAGTCTACAAAGTGTGCTTGCAAACCAAGCACACTTTGTAGACCGTTACAAATTAAGTATTTATCTTTAGATATCGTTATATCGGCGCTGCTGAAGAGCCACATCTGGTCAAGCGACCAGAATCTGCTTCTGACAGCTTTACAGCTCATCAAACAGAAAGGGGAGGGACCATAGAACTTTATTTTCCTTTAGCTCTTCAAACCATAACTGTTTGAGAGATACAAATAAGTGCAAGTACTCTATTTTAATTGTATATACCATATAGTTGATACTTTTTCCTGACATTACTATCCCTTTAAAGCGATAATCCACTCATACACATTAACCTCTGAAGTGCTGACTATATGCTGTACAATATAAATTATGCTGCCTGGATTATTTCAGAATCCTTATATTGGGAGACTATATTATTCATGGGGTATATATATTCATATGAAAATATTCACCCTCCACAATGTCTTCAGTCCCTATTCACTGCCACAGCCATTGGGTCTGAATTCTGCAAGCATGTTTGTGCCAAGAAGAAGGAGAAAAGTATATCAGAAATGGGTTGGAAAAATCAATGGTTCATCTAGGAGAGAACGTTGATCGAGAGCACACACACAGAAGAAGGTAAAAGCAACAAATAATGTTTTAAGAAAATACACTGTTTTTATTTGCTATACCAGAGAGGAATGTAATAATACAATTCTACACTGCAATAGGCAATAGAATCCATTTGCTAGAGTTTGCCTATTCCCTAACCATTTTAAAGGGATAGTAATACTTGAAAATAATTGTATTTTATATTGTAGCCCTTAAAAAAACATGAAAAATGATATGTCTTATCTCCCAAACCTTTATGATTTGGGAGATATTCACATGTAAAATATAATAAAATTCTCTTTTCCTGGCTGTTTCAGCCAAGTCTGCCATCTAGTGGACAGATTTGGAATTCGGTCCACAGAGCAACCAGCAGCTCTTTAGCAGTGCCGAGATCCGATCTTTGTAAAGAACTACTTAATTGGAACTATCTACAAAGTGTGCCTTGCTTGAAAACACACTTTGTAGACCATTCCAATTAAGAAATTCTTTTTAAAGATGGTGATCTCAGCACTTCTGGAGAGGCACAGCCGGTCCCGGGACCAGATTCCAAATCTGAAGGGTGGAGCAATGACGTCACTCCAGGGGAAACTTTACTTCTGAATATCTCCCAAACCATAAAGGTTTGGCAGATAAGACATATCATTTTTCATGGTTTTTTTTAAGGGCTACAATATAAAATAAACTTATTTTCAAGTATTACTATCCCTTTAACACCAAAAATTCACACTTTAATTTTGCTTGCACTAAGGGTACAGGAAGTGCTTGGGCATTTTAGGGCATTCCATTTCTTTGCATCTTGTTTAACAACAATGAACAAGGCACACAGTAAACTTTATTACATTTCCCTGCTATAGGGAAGGTGCCAGAGCTCATTCATGTTAAGATCTTAATGACACTGGAGTGTGGGATTTGGTATGCACTAAAACAATCATGCACCCTAGTACAAGGGTAGTCAGCTGTAGTTTTCAAGAAGTACCAACAGTGCATGTTTTCAGGAAAGCCATTAACCCTTTGAGTGGCAAAGGGGTACAGAAGAGCAATGCGCTCTATACAACTCTGGCACTTAAAGGATAAATAAGCACAGGTAAATCAATTAAAGTGACTGAGTCACTATTTATTCCACCTGTGCTCTAGCTGGGATATTCAGAAAACATACACTGTTGGTAGCTCTTGTGGTCCAGGGCTAGCTATGCATTCTCTAGAACAGAGGTTCTCAACCCATGCCCTTAGTGGTCACTAACAGGCCAAGACTTAGGAATTTCCCTGCTAGAACACAAGTGTGTTGATCAGAGGCTCAGTCGTATTGATTAACTCACCTGTGCTCTTAAAAGGAAATTATCAAATCCTGGCCTGGTAGTAGCCACTGAGGGCACGGGCTGAGAACCACTGATCTAGCACATACCAGGAAGTACACCCAAGATACATAAAACTACATCTAATGTCTTTGTTACAGATTTTTCTACTCCTTAGTGCTAGAGAAGTCTCAAACATATTGCAATGTGTTGGAGGTGTTTCTTGCAACCTTCCTCCCTGCCACTAAAGTTTCTAACATGGTACTTATATTTCAGCTAATGTGTATTAATTTTTGATCATTGATATAGTGGTTCTTATTTGAGAAATATATACAGATACATGCAAGGATGAATAAGTAGACACTAAAGGGGGAAAAAAAGAAGAAATGATTCCACAGTTGCTTAGCAACAGCAAGAAAAGGCTAAATGAAGGTCTCTTGGCACCTAATAGAGATCTACAGTACCATAACAAACGAAATTAAATGTATGCAGGAGAATAATACCAGAGTAAAACACATTGCAAATCCCTTGAATTTGTGTTAATCTTTTAAGGACTAGAGGGATATACAATGCATTGCAAAGCAATGCATTTTTATCTATTATGTTAAAAATGTGTAGCTACTATGAAATCTAATTTGTGGTACAATTCATTGATCAAAGCTAGAATATTCACTATAGTACTTAGGACCAAACTGCATAGTCTTTGAACATGTGATAGCTTAGCTAGATATGTTACAACATTTTATTATAAAGCATATTTGAATTATTACAACAAGATTAGCACTTTGGTAATTACTAGAAAGAAAATGTAAGAAAAAAATATCAGCTCTACTACTTGAAATAATCTTTATCCATGCAGTGAGAAAGAGAAGTTCTTCTACCAGCTTAGACATCTAGAAAAAAAAATGCACTGGTATACTTAAAAGGAAAAAAAATGGTTTAATCTGAAAACATAAATTGTAGCAATTTTCCAGTTTTCATGTTGAAAGGGATACTCCAACTGTTGGGAAATGCCTTGTTAAAAAGTTATTGCTGATCAGGCTTTTTTTTTAATTTTATTTTTTCATCATGATTCCCAAATAATTTGTGAAAATTCCTTTGATAGTTCCTCCAGAGAGTTTGACACGTAGTACATATCTATGGCTACCAGTGTAGCAGAACACGACTGGTAGTTGGAGGTCAGTGTGGTTGTATGACTACAGTGAGACAATGCTGTGGGTGGGTCAGCATGTGGAGTTCCATGGTTACCATGGGGTAAGGCTGGGTGGGAGAGTTTTTTTTTCAAAAACACAAACTCACAAGATTGAAAGTGTGCAGTTCTTTGATCACTTTGGGCAAGGATGGGGTGAACGTGTTTTTATGACCACCATGGGATGATTCTGGGGTGACATTGTGTGGTTCATTATTTACCATGGTACAAGGCAAGGGTGACAGTCTGCAGTTCTATTGTCGCTGCGGGACAGGGCTGTGGTCAGTATGAGTGGCTCTATGTTTACCAGTACAGTGGGGGGCCATGGCAGAAAATGGTGGAAAAACTTCACTTTTTACATGAATTCCTTCCAAATGCAAAAAGTGCCATTTTTTTCTGTTTTCTCTTTTGGGGTAAAACATTTCACCCATCCTTAGGGAAAATTGTGGGGGCGGGGTTGAAATTGTTTGCATGTATGGAAAAATAAATAAAATGTCCACCTTTTCAATACTGCAAATTAATTTCATGTGACTCCTTTGCTGTTTTTCCAGATATGCTTTATGTGACCACAATAA
Organism: Rhinophrynus dorsalis; assembly: GCA_037306005.1. Lineage (NCBI taxonomy): Eukaryota > Metazoa > Chordata > Amphibia > Anura > Rhinophrynidae > Rhinophrynus > Rhinophrynus dorsalis. The sequence continues at coordinate 363,956,551 of CM074718.1, read as the reverse complement.
ATTCAAGTACTGTACTACTGAGTTCTGAAGAGGAGAAATCCAGAGGTGAAAGTAATGACACAATTCACCTGCTTATTCACCTCTGGCACAGCTGTTTTTGAAAAATAACTGCATATTAGGATATGCCAGTGGAATCTAACACATGACTTAAGTTCTTTAACCCCTTAACGACCCATGACGTGCCAGGGTCATCATGGATAAACTTCCCTTAAGGACCCATGACGGTCCTGGCACGTCATGGGTTAAATGATAGCAACGCGCCTCCGTGCACACTGCTATCATTCATTGCAGGCTGAGACTGAGCGTTCCAGTACCGGATCGTTTGGTCTCAGCTTTGTCATTTGTGCCAGGTCATGTGATCGTTGCAGATGCGATCACATGTACCGGCATTTTGAAAGAATGAGGTAGAATACCTCTGTGTCTTCTCTTTGCCTGTCTCTCCCTTATGATCAAAGTAAGGGAGAGAGAAGCAGAAAGGAGACAGCTAGTGTTGAAAAAAATGCAGCAGCTGGGGATATTAACCCCTTCACTGCTGGTGCTGGAGGCTGGCTGGATGCAGGTCTATTTCTGACACACTAAAAGACACTTTTAAATTAAAATTAAAAAAAATAAAAAACAGAACACACATTTTTTTTTAAAAAAAAAAAAAAAACAAAGTTTCAAGAAACAAAACTGGGAGTTTGACTGTTGCGGAGCCATGTAATATATTTACTCATACCGCCAATTCTCATCACTAAAAATATGGGAAAATAGGGTGGGAAAGAGGGACATTGGGATTTTCACCCCACTTAAAACTGTCCATTTTGTAGATATGACTGACCAGTCATACCTTTCATGCAGTCTCCATAAAAATGTAACCCATTGTGTCCAAATGATTTTTTTATTTTTTTTACAGTTTACTTTAATTTTAATAACATAAACGGTGGGCTATCCATGTAAGTGTGGTATCAAAATAAAGCCAAAACTTGTGCCGGAAAAAACAGTATATAATTTGCATGGGTAAAATAAAGGACTTAGAGGGAAAACGCTGGTGAATTAAGACATAGTCAAAAAGTTCAGAATTGCTCCGGTTCTTAACTGAAATCCACCTCAGATTTTCCCAGTCCTTAAGGGGTTAAAACCTCTTTTTCACACAAGAATGGGACAGCATCAACCTCCAACATTTTGTCTAGTTTGCCATTCCACGAGCATCTCTTTGGATTATTTGTGTGTATTTTTTACAAATGTTTAAAGCAGAACTATCATCAAAATTAAATTGCTCCCCAAATCCTTATTAACATCACGATACTCACACATACTTTCATTATACTGAATTAGTCTGGCATAATTGAAAAAAAACAACTTCGGCAGGCATCAGCAGCAGAGATCTTGCAAGAGACACTCTGGCCTAGATGCACTAAAGGTCGAAGAGGGCAACGAATGTCAGTGTTCTGTCAGAGCACTGTCGTAGGCACATCCACAGTATTCACCAAACTGTCTACGACATTACATCACCAGCACTCTGACGAAAAGATGCCTACATCGACATCAATCCGACAGGTTTACGAATTTTCATTTCTCACATCGAAAATGGCCTATTTCCATCTGGTAATGAAGCATACTGACTCATTTCCATATGGAAATGCTGAATAATGAGACACATTCGTATGCAAGGGGGTGTGTTGATATGATAATGTGACACTTTGACTCATTCAGTAAACTCCGATAGCAGCCTCTGCTGTCATAGTTCACAGTCTCCACTTCACCTGCCTCAAGCTGTCATAATTGGGATCTCCCCTGTACTTTCCTATGAAGTAACAGCGGGGTGAGCTACGACAATTCTGAACAGCATTCTCTGTGCTTCCCTACCCAGCCAGTAAGGGAATAAAGAGAAAGCTTTCAGGACCAAGGACAACACTGAATGCCATAAGGATGTGCATTGCTCTCCCCTGTGGAATTCAAAGGGTTAAAATAAACAGAACTAGTACATCAAGCATTATACAATGTTCCCCCCCTTCAACACATCCCCCCTTAGTATGTCAACATATACTGCATATATTCGACATATTAACTCCAGTCGACTTTCACCTCAGGAACTGCCATTTAGTCGAAGAATCTGTCCGTTATTCGACACTTAACCCTTTGAGTACCAGAGAGGTAGGAAGGCATTGCTTAGCAATGTGTTTCCTACCCCTCTGGTACTCAAAGGGTTAATAGGTAAGGTATGCAGCTGCATACCTTGCCTGTATATGTGTAAAACATTTAATGTGTAAAACATTTAATTCTATGTGTAATATATTTTATGTGATTAAACAAAACATCAGACCTCTAGGGGGTATCATGACCCCTCATGACAACCCCCTAGCATGGGGGCGACAATTGCCCGTTTATTAATTAACCCCTTAACGACCCTTGACGGTCATAGTACATCAAGGGTCGATTTGACTTAACGACCGATGACGTACTATGACCGTCATCGAGTTCCGGGCTCCCCCCGCGGCTGCACGCCGTTCTGGGAGACCGGAACGCAACGGAGCAATCAAAAAAAATTGCTCCGTGGTCGTTAAGTCGTGTCCGCGTCCAGATTCCCCGGTTGTTAAGGGGTTAAAGTGCATATAACCTATGTTTCACATGGGTCATATGCGCTTTTTATAATGAAATAAAACTTTCAGACCTCCAGGGGGGCACCATACAGGGCACACATATTATTATTTATTATTTTACATAGATGAGCACAGGTTTGTGTTTTTGTCTGTCTATTTTCACTTTCACATAAAACATATTATATTACACACAGACAGACAGAAAACAAACCTGTGCTCATCTATGTAAAATAATATGTGTGCCCTGTAATGTGCATATATAATATTTCTTAGTAAATATGTGCCCTACTGCCCTATAATGTGCATTATAAATATTTCTGTGAAAAAATTAGTGAGAATTTGGTATTCACAAGTTGGCCAAGTCGTGGGTAAGCTTGCCACCACTCCACGGTATCTCACTTTCAGGCAAGTCCTACTCTAATACAATTGAAAACCCTATCTAAATTAAAAATCCATGAAGAAATGTTTTAGGAAACACGTTGGAGGGGGGGACCCTTTAAATTTCTTTACAATGTTTGTGGGTCCTAGTGTGGTGCAATTAAAACAAAAGACAAACAATATAAAAAACATATAAACTGGACTTACCTAATGTAAACACATAAAAAGGTATGCATAGTGTTTGTGTGAGAGGATTGTGGATCCAACAATCAACTCCTTAAAGATACCTATTTATGTCCACCCCCTGCAGGTGATGTGAGGGGTGAATGATTACAGACAGACAGATGCAAGCCAGGACAGGTCATATAGGCCTATTCCTTTTATATTGTTTGTCTTTTGTTTTTAATTGCACCACACTAGGACCCACAAGCATTGTAAAGGAAGTATGTAAAGGTTGCCCCCTCCAACGTGTTTCCTAAAACATTTCTTCAGGGATTTTTAATTTAGATAGGGTTTTAAATTGTGTTAGAGTAGGACTTGCCTGAAAGTGAGATACAGTGGCGTGGTGGCAAGCTTACCCACAACTTGGCCAAAATTCTCACTCATTTTTCTCAGAAATATTTATATATGCACATTATAGGGCACATATTTACTAAAAAATATTATATATGCACAATACAGGGCACACATATTATTTTACATAGATGAGCACAGGTTTGTGTTTTTGTCTGTCTATTTTCACTTTGTGTCGGTACCTGAGGTTTTGGGGGACTGGAGAACCCTCTCATTCTACATTAAAACTATATATTTATATGAATATGTTATGGTGAGCTGGCATTCTGAGAAATATTTCTATATTATACCTAGAATTAAATGTTTTACACATTAAATGTTTTACACATATACAGTCAAGGTATGCAGCTGCATACCTTGCCTATTAACCCTTTGAGTACCAGAGAAGTAGGAAACACATTGCTAAGCAATGCCTTCCTACCTCTCTGGTACTCAAAGGGTTAAGTGTCGAATAATGGACAGGTTCATAGACTAAATGGCAGTTCCTGAGGTGAAAGTCGAATGGAGTTAGGATGTTGAATATATGCAGTATTTGTCGAAATAGGGGGATATGTCAAAGGGGGGGAACATTGTGTAGTGCTTGGTGCACTAGTTCTGTTTATTTTAACCCTTTGAATTCCACAGGGGTGAGCAATGCACATCCCTATGGAATTCAGTGCTGTCCTTGGTGCTGAAAGCCTTCTCTTTATTCCCCTACTGGCTGGGTAGGGAAGCACAAAGAATGAAATTCAGAATTTTTGTAGTGTTGGTGATGTGTGAGGGGAGGAAATCCCTTCACACCGACAACACTTTGAAAATCCTGTATGCTAATAGGGACCTTCTCCAACCCTCCCCTTCCATTCAACAATTTTGGTGAATATGTCGATGTGTGTGCAGATCGAAATGCCGGAGTAATTTGAAAACATCAACAAGATCATATTGACACCATATCGACTTTTAGTGCATCTAGGCTTCTGTGCGCCTGCCCCATCAGTCCCTTCCAAACCTTAAGTTACCAAGGAACTCCACTCACCAATCCTGAGGTGAATGGGATGGACAGTGCAGACTCACAAATGCCTTTTCTCCAAGATGTCTGCACTGTTGCCTGCTTACTCCTGCCAAACGAGCTGTATTTCTTAATAATGCCAGACTTAGTCAGCATAATAAAAGTATGTATATGAGTATCGGTATGTTAATAAGGATTTGGGGGCAATTTAATTTTGATGATAGTTCTGCTTTAAGTACTTAGTAAGGGTGGGTTGGCAGAGTTGTAGTTCAAGAGTAACTACACACCTTTTACTGATGTAACACTGCTCACCTCAGAGCAGAAAGATCACAGAAAGGATTATCAGAAATAATTTTTGTCTGTGCTGAATGATAACCATTACAGTGTGGAATGGTGTTAATGTCAGTGGGTTTGCTCTTAGCAATTCAGATTTGTGCATATTTTTGTCCCATTGTGGTAAACGGTCAAATAGACTTGATGAGCATCAACTGAGAATGAGGATTCGACAGAACTGTTATGGTCATTGAGAGATTGTAAAAAGTTTTGAAAGGTGTCAAGGTCACCCTTCCATGTCAAGAATAGATCATCTATATAGTGAAAATACAGTGAGGTGTAGGAACCTATTAGATAATTTGGTTTCCTACTGAGTCCTAAAAATAATGTCAAATGATGGTGTAGGCTTTTGCATAAAAATAATGTTCATTTGTAAATAGTTCAATGGCAAACATAGTCCCAACCACTCTGACAGGAATTCAATAGGAGGGTGGAAATTAGTAAAACTCAGAAAACTTGCCTGAATACCACTGACAGCAATAACTGTCAAAAGAGATTTCCCAAGGAAGCAGTTATCAATATTTTCAGTGGCATGGAGTTTGGTAAATAAAATCTGTAGCATATTTAAAAATGTTGATAGCGATTGTATCAATGGTTGTAGTCAGTGGTCCAAGTATTGGACTGTTGGCTGCAATAAGCAACTGAATTAATACCATACTTTGTGTGCTGTCAACACTCTTCTTAAAATGGGCAATATGGTCTATATGTGTTTTTATCAGTTTTATCAGTATTTCTTCATCATAATATGACTCAAACCACGAATTTGAATGTAGCTCCATCCAGCCAATGTGCAGTCAACATTCCTCTTAATGTAGCATAGGGTCTTTATTGAGTTTCTCTTATGTGTTTTAATCTATGAGTTTTGTCAGTATTTCTTCACCATAATAATCTAAGACCACAATCACACCTCGCACAGGGTAGATAATAAGCAAGGCACGTCACCTGAGTGGTCTGATAGTAACTGGGGAGCACTGACTGAGTTGTGGCAGTGTCGAGTGTACCCTTGCTGCGGTAGAATGAGTACACTCTATCACCATTGGAGACAGTCCACTCAAATGACTGAGAGATGGATTACCAGCTGAAGCCCTGGGGACTGAGCTGCAAGATGATAGGCTGAGGTCGGATGCCAGAGGGTAGTAGAATCAGGATTGCTTGTAGACAGACTGAGATCAGATGTCAGAGTCATAGAATCAGGGCTCATTGTAGACAGGCCGAGGTTGTTTACCAGAGAGTCGTATAATCAACTAGGTCAAAGGTCAGAAGGTCTAGGCAAAGTGAGGTCAGAGATGAGCCAAGGTCAAACACTGGAACAGCAAATAACTCAAAGAATGTGCATCTATTTGAATAAAAGCCAGATAGATAAGTGCCAAACAGCCAATAGAAAGATTCGGAGGCAGAGACCTCAAATGTCAATACATGAACGGACATGACAGTGCCCCCCCCTCAGTGGTTGGCCTCCGGATGGCCACAACGGGACCAAAGGAAGGCTCTTTTGAGGGCTGGAGCATAAACATCAGATGCTTGAACCCAGGACTGTTCTTCAAGGCCATATACCTTCCAATCAATCAAGTACTGCACCTTCCCACAAACACATCGAGAGGCTAAGATCTATGAACCTCATACTCCAGATGAATCCCACCACAACTGGAGTCAGGTGACTGGCTAGAGAGGGCTATCAATTCTTGACTATCAGTTTCAGTAGGGAGAGATGGAACGTGTCAGCAATCTTCATAGTGGAAGAAAGATCTAAGGAATATGTAACTGGGGTGACCTGAGAACAAATGCAGAATGGACCAACAAATCTAGGTCCCAATTTCCTAGAAGGCAGGCTCTGGGAGGAAAGTCAAACCATGTCTCCATGTTGGTCCAATACTCCTGGAGGAATCAGCAGCCAGTTTGTAAGAATTTACTGATCGTGGAATCTGCTGATGTATCTCAGTCCAGTGTTTCTGAAGATTCTGCACTCAGGAGTCTGCAAATGGTACCCCAAGGTTGACAGATAGTGTCAGAGTTCAAGGATGGTACCCCGGGAGTTGCAAAAAATGGGGTAGTGTGTATGGTACTATGGTAGGAGTTATTAAAAGAGAACTCTGCCAATGGTAGGAGGTATCCCCAATTAGAATGGTTGGTGTTATTGTAATGCCAAATGAGTGTCACCAAAGTCTAATTTGTTCTTTCCATCTGACCATTGATCTGAGGATGGTATGCAGATGAGAAACACTGTGCAGTGTCAAATACCAGAATGCTCTCCAGAACTGGGATATTAATTGGGTACCCCATCTGAAACCAACTGATGGAGTATCCCTTGAATCTGGAAAATTTCCTACTACCACTAGGATGGTTGAACTATTTTTGGACTTTGGAAGACCCACAATGAAGTCTAAGGCCAAATGTGCCCAAGGTTGCTGGGTGTCCCATATATGGGGTTCAATGGGCCCAATTAATGATTTCCTTGCAAAATTGTTTAGGTCCAAATAGATGAGCAAGCAGGTTGGTAGAAGGGGTCGGTAGTGACCTTAGATCAATCTTTTATAGTGTAGACCAGGAGAAGCTAGCAATGATATGATTTCTAGGGATGATAGGCTCATCCAAGAAGTCAGGAGGAGGAGTCAGAAGCCAGGTGAGTCAGGGAATTTTCTTGATAATGCTTTCAAATTCTTCAGACCAGGTTGGTAGGTAATAACAATGTTAAACTGGGTGAAGAACAGAGCCAATCTCAACTCACAAGGATTCAAGTATTCAATCGTTTGGCCTTCTCCAAGAATTGTACGTTTTTATGATCAGTGAGAATGATGAGCATAATGGTGGAATCCTCGAGGAGGTGTCGCTATTCTTCCAGGGCCAACTTAATGGCCAGTAGTTCCTTGTTCCCTACGTCACAGTTCTTTTCTGCCTTAGAAAATGTATTTGAAAAAAAAGAACAGGGATAGCTCCAGCACCAACTTCTGAAGCATTCACTTCCACCCAGAAGGGCTTTCTTGGGTCAGGAAAATGGAGGACGGGGCAGTAGTGAGAGAATCTTGTGACCATTCTTTAGGGTTTGCTCCCTTGCGGGTCAATGCAATTATGGGAGCAACAATCTTGGAGAATCCCTGGATGAATCTCCAGTAATAATTGGAGAAGCCCAGGAAACATTGAACTAGGTGAAGGTAGGTGGACATATGCCAAGCGTTAAAGGCTGAGGCCTTCTTAGGATCCATCTGAGGTTTGCAAGATGATATCACATACCCAAGGAAAGAATTGATTCTTCTCAAATTCTGACTTTTCAGCTTTCACAAAAAGGCAATTCTCCTGCAATCTTTGGAGCATGGTCTTGACATGGATGCAATTCAGTTCCAAAGTGGAAGAAAACACTAGGATATCATCCAGATATACCACAACACATGTTGAAAGAAGATCCCTGAAGACATCTTTGACGAAGCCCTGGAAGAGGGTCGGGGCATTACATAGCCAAAAGGACATTACAAGGTATTCATAATTCCATACATAGTGTTGAATGCCATCTTCTATTGGTCTCCTTGGCAGATCCTGATGAAGTTGTCTGCACCTCTTAGATCAGGTTTTGAGAAGACTGTGGTGCGCACAACCTTTCAAATAGTTTGGAGCTCAAGGGCAAAGGATATCTGCTTTTGATGGTAATCTGGTTCAGCCCACTGTAGTCAACGTAGGGTCATCCTTCTTGCCCATAAAGAAGAACATTGCTCCTGCTGGAGAAGTAGAGGGACGGATAAACCCCTTTAAGAGTTTTTCTTCAATGTACTGAAGTAATGCTTGATTTTTGGATTGTGACAACAGATAGATTTTACCCTCAGCAGGCACAATTCCACTAAGACAATCATGTTCCCTATGTGGGGTAGGAGCTCAGCATTACTCTTGGAGAACACATCCAAGATGCCCAGTACTCATCCAGAAAAAAGTCTTAGAGCTCTCCTCAGTGAGAGAAGTAGCTACTGTCGGATGATTACAAAAGATGCTCTCATGATGACAGGGTGGACTCCAGGAAGTAATCTCTCCCAACCATCGGTCAATTCTTGGGTCGTGTCTCTGGAGCCAAGGTATACCCAAGATGAGTGAGGCTGTAGGAGATTCTGTGATGTCGAACTGCATCTCTTCTTGATGTAAAATCCCCATGCGAAGGGTTAACAGTAGTGTTGAGCGAGCGTGCTCGGCCGATGCTCGGATCGGCTCGAGCATCGCTCTGCTCGGCACATGGCGGTACTCGTCGAGTACCGCCATGTGCTCACCCGCCATGTTCGGGTGGCGGGGATCTGTGCCGGAAGAGGCACAGATCTGAAGACGCTCCGCTGGACCACCAGGGACTGGAGGTACGGGGGCATTGCGGAGATGAAGGGGGCATTGCGGAGATGAAGGGGGCATTGCGGAGATGAAGGGGGACATTGTGGAAGAGGGGCATAGACTCTATGCCCCTCTTCCACAATGTCCCCCTTCATCTCCGCTATGCCCCTCTTCCACAATGTCCCCCTTCATCTCCGCTATGCCCCTCTTCCACAATGTCCCCCTTCATCTCCTCTATGGCATAGAGGAGATGAAGGGGGACATTGTGGAAGAGGGGCATAGCGGAGATGAAGGGGGACATTGTGGAAGAGGGGCATAGCGGAGATGAAGGGGGACATTGTGGAAGAGGGGCATAGCGGAGATGAAGGGGGACATTGCGGAGATGAAGGGGGCATTCAGAGATGAAGGGGGCATTCAGAGATGAAGGGGGCATAGCGGAGATGAAGGGGGGCATTGACCAGGCACCCTCCCCTCATCAGAGCAGGGGGTGCCTGGTGTAATGCTCGTGTCGCCCCATTCATTTGAATGGGGCTCGGGTGCTCGGCCGAGCACTCGAGCCTCAGGGGGTGCTCGGTCAGAGCACCCGAGCACCCGAGCATCGGGGTGCTCGCTCAACACTAGTTAACAGGGCAGTTTAATGAGACACAAGTCCTTTGCCCAATGGCTGCCCTTCAACAGCTTTCAAAAGGTTCAGCTTTACCCTTAATTGGTATATGATGGGAGAGGGTAAAAGAAGAGTCCATAAAAACTCCTGTGGCTCCAAGGTGGACACTGATTTTTCCTACCATGACACAATAACTTGTATTTGTAATCTATTGACTCTTACTTGGGGGGGTGGGGGATTGGTCATAGACAGGGCAAAGTCGGATACTGGAGAGTCTTAGGATCAGGGCTGGGGGTAGATGGGCCGAGGTTGGATACTGAAGAGTTGTAGAATCAGGGGTGGTTGTAGACAGGCAGATAACCAGAGAGTTGTAGAGTCAGCTAGGCCAAAGGCAGAAGGTTGGAAGAACTGGGCAAAGCAAGGTCAGAGAAAGGCCAAGGTCAAAACAGCAACAGGAACAACCAGCAATTCAGAAATAGCTCAAAGAAAGTGCATCTACCTGCATGAAAACCAAGTAGATACAGTATGTACAAAACAGCCAATTGAAAGAATCAGAGGCGGAGAATCCAAATGTCAACACAGGAATGGACGTGACACTCCTTTATCTTCAGATCTGGCAAACAATGAGGAATTAGTAGCTACATTTTAATGGCTAATATATCTTGTTTGGAGAGATTACCACATTTATGCATATAATAGTGTGTTTTATCCCTGGTGTCTTGTTCAACATTGAACATTAATATTTTACTAAAAGGATTGATATTGATAGCTTCAATGGTACTTTTAATTTGAAAAGGCGTGTAAGAGTTGGGGTTGTGTTTAAATGATCCTTGAGTTTCATATTAAGTTGGAATTTGTGATGTTCAACTTGTAACTCAACTTGTTCTAGTTTAACAGGCACAAAGGAGAAGCCTTTAGAAAGCACTATCATTTCAGTTTAAGATAAGGCATACAAATGTAGGCTGAAAACTGTTATTTCTTGACTGGGGGTTTTGAGGTGACTTTTTTGTTTGTAGCTCCCCTCCTCATGGGACCTTTTGTGTTTGCACTGGAGCATGTTGTAACTCCCACAAAAAAAGGTTCTTGTGATGATGGGAATAACATTGGGTACACTATAACAGGAATTTTCAGAAGATATATCAGCAGTGTGCAAATTAGGTGTAATAATATGCTTGTAAATTCTCCCTGGAAAGCGATTTCTGTCTTGTGTGCCTGTAAGCCACTTTCAGACCCATTTCTCCTTGTGGTCAGAATTAACATTTTGGACTTTGGCAGTCTTAAATCAATGTAAGTCAGTTTTATATTTATTTATTTGCTTAGTTATTAGCTCCATCCAGTTGGTAACATCGTCCTGTTTCAAAACTAAGGACTGGATGCAAATGTTATCGTCGGCAGAAAAAACTGTTGTCAGTGGTTTTAAAAGCAAGGAAAGCCATTCAAATGTACCTAATACAACTAACACCAGTTTTGAAACCATAGTGGATGAGAAGATATCGCCCATTGAGGCCAATGCAACAGCTATCCCCAGAGCCATACAAATGTTTGAGGTAGGGACAACAAGTGATTAATTGCAACATTTAACAGCAGGAATTTAAAACCCACTTTTTCTAGCTGCACACCACATAATGCAGAGGAAAAAACACTGTCTGAGAAAAGTAAAAAGAGAAACAGCAGCTCATACAACACAAGTACATAACCCATGCATGCAAAGGATAAAATTAACCCCTGCAAAGCCAAGCAAACACACCAACAATTCCTAGACCATACCAACAAGTCACAGACAAACAACATTAATCCAACAACCAACAGGGACAAGGATAACACAAAGCATCACAATATAAGCCAACCCAACATACCCTGGAACATCAGGGATTAACACACAACACAACAATCACACCTGTCACTCCCAAAACAAATCAAGCTCCCCTATGCAACCTCAACAGCCACTGGAGAAAAAACATGCACCTCACAATGTCACACAAACACACCTGACAGGTACATACCAATTACAACTAATCACACCACCAACTACAGACACACCAGCAAAATCACTCACTTTCCACAGGTGAGGCTGTCTATGAGTGCAAGTCGTGGCTGCTCACACCAATAGCCAATCCCCACACACCTGCACAGGAATGCTATAATCAGGCACAAGTCAGGACCAGGAATGCCAAAGAGAGCACCTTTGGCCTGTTCAAAGCCTAGTTCCATTGCCTGGATCGCTCAGGGGGCACTCTACAATATACACCTATTAAAGCATGTGATGTTGTAGGGGAATAAGCCCCCTATAACTTTCATGTGATCTATATACTTTCTACCCATAACCCTATTGTATTCTGCATATAGCTATTCTTACATGGCACACAAAGGGTTACTATATAAATTTATTTTTCTAGCCATGGAAGAGACTGCTAGAACATATTCTTACTTTATCAGGACAAACTTATTGTAACACAACCATCTGCCCTAACTGATAATTGCCACACATCCCCTATAGCGCCTAGAAAGGGGAAGTGGACGGTTAGACAGTTGTCCTTTTTACCCCTTGGCCTCTAGAAAGCAGAAGTATACCATTGGCTGCTTCTACCTAAGACCCTTAGCAACAGGTCCAATAGCCAACTGCTATATCCATCCCCAAATATGGTCTTTCCGTGCACGAGCCAAGTGCATGTTCCTCACCTCCTTGGCTCATGCTAAGAGAAAAGGTACATATTGAGTGCCAGGACCCCTATACAACAGTAGAGGACAGATCAGGTTACCTGACACTCTAAGTGACCAAGACTGACTGGTATGTGATTTCTTTATTATGGCAAGCAATATTTTATAATTATCTCACACTCTGCTAGTTGGATTTTGTAATGTAATGTAACTTGTTTTTATTGTTTTATTGCTAAGTTTTCTTATTTGCTTGATATATTTTAGCTAGCCAATAAACATTTGCATGATATATATATAGACTCTGTATTCCTTTTCATTGTCCTTATATTGCTTGTATAAGGCCAGTCTACAGAAATAACTTTGAGATATTACACACCCATATTTAGGATAGGAAATAATTATATCTCATAACTTTCTCTGGGACAAGAGGAAGAACCCACACTTAGCGCTATTTTAGCACTAGATTTATCCCTTTGTCACAGTGACTTCATTCTGGCGTATGCTCTGCTCAGTACTACAGTATTGCTGTAGACACGTCTAGTCAAGGATGTTGAGCCACAACAGCCTATGGAGGTCCCTGTTCCCGTTGATGAAGATGAGGATATGTTGAATGGGACGCAGATGTGAACCAGGCTCATCAGGGACTACTTCACCAAAGAGTAAAATGCATGTGTGACCATGGTCATGCTTGCTTGCAAAGACACTGATACAACACATAACCATCTGTTCTACTCCACAGGATGACACATTGACACAGCCCTCCTGACAATGGCATGTTAAAAACAAGAGCCTATTTATTAGGGAGGGAAACAGATTGGCCTTATTTTTTCTTTGGGGGGGGCTTTGGAAGGGGCTGCAGGGGTGAAATCCAGGGGGTCACATGGAATTCCCACTCTAGCCTATATAAATGTATCTGCAACTATACACACTGTCTTGATAAAGATCCTATGCAGGACCGAAACATTGTCCCCTTGTTTGCTTACTTTGCACAATAAAAGTAAAAAGTCTCACTGGTGCTGCCCCTCTTCATTTCCTCACACCTTTATCCTATATAATAATTCACTAAGGATGTTTGTCAGAAGCCATCATGCACAGTACAGTGCGAGCGCGGCAGTCATGCTGAGTAGAGACTGCCTGTGCCATGGCTGATATGGAGCGGGGCACTCCAAATTCAGACCGGAGTCCTCTCTGTGCACCTACATTGGTCCCAGGAAGGTGTGCAGTCTGAATTCGGAGCACCACGCTCCTTATCAGCCATGGCTCTGGCAGTATCTACTGTGCATGACTGCATACACCGCAGCCGTTGCTGGGTGGCACTGTGGCCAGTGTACACGGGCTCTTCAACTAGTATATATATATATATATATATATATATATATATATATATATATATAATATGTATACCTATATAAAATTACAAGAGATTGCAAAATATATTGTATAAATAATAAGCATCTAGCCATCATCCATGAAGAATATTGAAGCTGAGGGAGTATTAAGACTATATTTGATTTTCTACCTAAAGCCACTTCATAAGACACCTGATAAATCTGTGAATGTGATTTCACACTGGTTATTCTATTAAGATGGCTACATGCGCTCTGCATTTTGTCTTGAAATGTGTTTTATGGAATAAGAGAAATAAAAATTGTTAAAAAAATAGAAAACAGCTCTGAGCCTTTGATCCTTATTCCATGGGATCAAAGGTTTAAAACAACTAGTTTGTAAGAATTACAATTATATATAAAATAAAAAAGAGAGCTTTCTGATAGACTAAAATATAAATAATTGTAACAAAAAAGGTATGTTTTATAAAATGAAACCCCTTTTCACTAACCCCAAGAAATTATCTTTGGGTGGGGTATTAGATTCCAAATGTGTGGTTATGGCTATACCAGTACAGTGGGACAAGCCTAGGAAATCCATATGTGTTGTTCAATGGTTACCATGGGACAAGGTTGGGGGGTTAGTACGTGTGGTTCTATAGTTAGCAGTGCGGTGGGACAAGGCTGGTAAGTCAGTATGTGTGGTTCAATGGCTACCATGGGTCAAGGATAGAGGAGTTTGTATATGTTGTTGTATGGTTACCAGTGCAGTGGAAGAAGGCTGTGGGCCAGTATTTTTAGTTCTGTGGAAAACGTGGGATAAGGCTAGAGGTTAATATGTCTGGTACAAGTACAGTGGAACAAGTCAGGGAGTCATGGCAGGAAAGAAGAAGAAGAAAAAAATTTACTTTTCACAGGAATTCCCACAGAAGGTGAATAATGCTCTTTGGGTGAAAGTTTATGACTTTTCACAGCAGTGGCATAAGATACTCTAGATAGGAACTGGTCAGGAGCACAAGGTGAAAGAACAGTAGCCACTTACTTGGGTTGCCAGGTTGAAAAGGTCAAGGCCTGGAGAGGCTTGATGAAAGTGCTCTTGGTGCAGTAACAGCTACTGATACTAGAGCATGAAGCTAGAAGAAATTGATGAACAACAAAGGGTTTGAACAAATGAATGGCAAGTTAGCCACCAGAGGCCCTAGCTTGGGAGTGAGGCTTAACCATTTGAATGCCAAAGAGGTATCCAAAGCATTGCAAAACAATGAACTGGGTACCTCACTGGCACTCAAATGGTTAAGTATGTTATCAACAGGGCTTAAAATATGAAGTCCTTTGCTACTAGCCAGACCTGAAAAGTTACTCACCACTGCAAGCCATAGCATACCCGCCAGGGCTGAATTTCTGTTCGCCAGGGTTAAATTTTCACTCGCTATTGGCTAGTGGCAAGTGGAAATTTTGAGCCCTGTTATCAATAAATATTAAATAACACAGATGCTGGTATAACTAGCAAACACAGAAGGAGTAGGAAGAAACCAGGTTTTGGGCTGGTTGCAGACAAGATTGTAGCTGAAATGTAGGTTTAAACAGTAGAACATTCATGTAACAGGATGGGTCCAGACAGGTGGCAATAAAGCTGAGTTTTTATAAACTGGTATAATTCCCCTATTTTTCTGATAACTACCATTGCATCTCTAGAGACCCCCCCAATCCTCCTCATCTTCATAAATGTATACATTATTTAAATACCTAAACATTCTGACTGGGTCTTTATATATCCTACACATGTACACAGCTCTTTATAGAAACATAAATAGTACACTGAAAAAAATACAGGACAGGGATCATTGTGATCATTGCATTATTAGCTGGTTAAATAATGCAGTAAAAGGCTTCATACATTGTATTATTTGTTACAATATACAGAGACAGTAAGAGGAGGAGGATAAGTGCGGGTACAAGGCTTTCGTAAGGGAATTGCAGAATGATTTGGATGTGAATGTCAGAGTTCACAATAGGGGAATATTGTTACTGAGATGCCTCCTTGAGCTGATGGGTTTTTATAAGATGTTTGAAACTGATGAGTCTAGACTACTGGCGAATGGTAATAGGGACTAGGGAGCACATTCCAAAGTCGAGAGGGCGCCAGAGAAAATGAGCGAAGCTAAGAGATGGCATGAGTTGTTAAGGAGTAGACTGAAGGATTCCTTGATAAGAACACACTTGACCGGGAAGAAATGTACCAAGAGATAAGAGCAGAAATGTAAGAGGCTGACGAAGAAGAGAAAGACTTTTGTAGGAAAGACTTTTGTATGAAATATGAGACCTTGTGGATACCCAAGAGAGGGTTTTCAGGATGAGAGGGAAGGTATTTTTATTCTTGCAGCCGGATTAAGAACAGACTGAAGTGAAGAAAGATGAGAGGCAGGAAGAAGTGAAAGTAGAGTGTTGCATTACAGACAAAGAGGGCCTGAGTATGAGATTTGACATACGGAGGAAGAGCCATATTTTGCCAATGTGTTTAAGGAAGAAGCTCCAAGTTTTGGGGACAGATTGGATATGGGAGGGAGAAATGTCAAGGTGGAATTGAGTATAACATCAGCATAGTGTGCATTGGTTATGGCATGAATGGTGGCATTGCCAACTGTGATGGATAAATGGGTTGGCGGGAGGTATTTAGGAGGAAATTCTGTCTTCCTCTGGCTCACAGGGATGATATGGCATTAACTAAACTTGATGGACACATATCTTTTTACAGCCTCATCAACTACTATGTTGCTAAAATGGCAGTGTGCCATCCATGAAGAGATTGCCATAAGACACTGAGTGACTTAGGACTGTACAGATGGAGTGAAGACAGGGAAAGAGAAGTTGACTTCTATGCCATCCACATGGATATGGTAATTAAAGAGATTAAATAAGTGAGAGGTGTAGAGAGAAAAGAGAAGTGATCCCAGGATTGATCCCTGTACAACAACTGAGAGGTCATGAGGAGAAGAAATGATATTAGCAAAAGAAACACAGAAAGTACATTTTGAGAGATAAGTGGTAATCTATTCTAGAGTGGTGAAATTGATGCCAGCAGAGTGTAGTGTGTCCAGTAGAAGTGTGTGATCAACGGTGTAGGATTAGTATACTGTGTTGGCCTGTGTCTTTTGTTTTGTGCAGATGCAGAGCATACAGTTTGGGGATTCCTGGGCCAGGAGTGTTGAAGGTGGAGAGGAGCATGCTGATCCAAAGATGAAGTTAGAAACAAGTTATATCCTTGGACATGAGAGTCTAGGTTAGTAGTAGAGTAGGAAGAAGAACGTTTGCATGGTGGACACTAGGTTTTATAGGTTAAGAGAGTGTAGGTTACTGGTGAAAAGTGGTGTTTTGGGGGGCAGGGGAAGGTGTGTGAGAGATTGTGAAGGAGATAAGATGGTGATGAGAGTGTGGAAAAAGAGAAATTGTGAACTCTGAAACCGAACAGTAAGCCAGGTTTCAATGTCAGAAAGAAAAGAGGAAGGGTTACTTGGTGATTGATGGATCACAGGTACCTAAGGAGGTATTAGAAGAAGAGATGGTCTGCATTAACTTTGAAGAAGGTGAAGAAGACTGATGGTGGAAGAGAGGTCTGAAGGGGCAGAGCTTAGAGAGAAGAAGACCCACATCCTCACCCCTGCCATCAGGGTAAAGTGTGTGTGAGAAATATAAGTCACTATAGGAGATAGTGGCTTCATCAGACTGAGTCAGACTGTGTGAGAGCCAGGTTTCTGTGATAGCAACTAGGTTAAGAGAGTTGTATTGGAAGAGGACACAAGTTGTGTTGAGTGTGTTACACAGAGAGTGAACAGGAGCAGTAATGATCAGTAGATTGCTGAGAAGAGCAGGAATTAAGCAGTCTAGTGAGATACAGGTGGGGATGCCCCTAGGACAAGGATTGTGAGAGATATATCCTTAAGCCTGAAGGAGAGTTGTAGCCAGAAGAGGCATTTAAACTAGATGGAGGGGGCAGGAATTTCATTGAGAAGATTGATTTCTGTCCCCGAACAGTTTTGGTGAACCAGGGTTCTGAGTTTGTTAGTGTGATAGATACAGATGTTGGTGCACAGGAAGTTGCTGGTGCTTTACATACAGATGTTGGTGAGGTAGATGATGGTGCGGTAGATAGAGTTGTTGTTGGTGATAAATGTAATGTTCTTCGTGTAATGTGTACTAATGCTCGCAGCTTAGGCAACAAGCTCAGCGAGCTAATATCAATAGTTTGTAGAGATGACTTGGACTTGATTGTAATAACAGAGACATGGTTCAGGGACTGTAATGACTGGGAAATAGCCATTCCGGGATACACGTTGTATAGGAAAGATAGGGCTGAGAGAAGAGGGGGTGGGGTAGCCATTTATGTTAAAGATAGCATAAAATCCACAGCGATCCAGAATTCATGTAAAGAGTTGGAGACTCTCTGGATCTGTCTGCAGAATAAAAAGGGATCAGTTACAAGAATAGGTGCAGTCTACAGGCCTCCGGGGCAATCTGAAGAGCAAGACAACATGCTAGTGGACGAGATTACCCAAATGGCAGTAAAGGGAGATATAGTAGTTATGGGAGACTTCAACATGCCTGATGTTGATTGGAATATCCCTTGTGCGTCCACATGTAGAAGTAGGAGCATCGTAGAAGCCCTGACGGGGATGTCCCTAAAACAGCTGGTGAAGGCGCCAACTAGAGGGGACAATATCCTAGACTTAGTATTCACAAATGGAGACCTGGTATCTGAGGTGAAGGTGGGAGAAAATCTAGGTTCCAGTGACCACCAATGTTTGTGGTTCGGAATCCAGACTGACTACGAGAAATCCCATTCTGCAACCAAAGTATTGGACTTTAGGAAGACGAAGTTTGAGGATATGGGAGAATATGTAAAGAAAGAATTAAAAGGGTGGGATAAAACACCGAGAGTGAGTACTCAGTGGAAGACACTCAAAGAAGTCCTCTTAAAGGCAACAAGATTACATGTTAGACAAATTAGCAAGAGGAAAAGAAAGAGAAATCCACTATGGTTTACTAGAGAGGTAAGAGCTATAGTGAAAGATAAAAAGTCTGCCTATAAGAGATATAAAGAGACTGGAAGTGAAGCGGACAGAGAAGGGTATAAAACTATACAGAAGAAGACTAAACAGATGATAAATGCTGCTAAAGCCTCAAAAGAGGAAGAAATGGCCAAATCTGTTAAGAAGGGGAATAAAACCTTCTTCAGATATATCAGTGACAGGAAAAAGAAAAACTGCGGGATTACAAAAATTAACAACGGAAAAAATCAGTATATAGAAGAGGAAAAGGCGGTCGCTGACCATCTGAATAACTACTTCTGCTCAGTTTTTTCAGACGGCGGCCCTCAAAATCAGAAAATGGCTGAACACAGCATTGCCTCTAGTTGTATAATTTTAGCCCCAGTGTTTTCAGAGGCCGATGTTCTAGAGGAACTTGTCCGGCTAAAGTCAAATAAAGCGATGGGTCCGGATGGAATCCACCCTAGAGTTCTTAAAGAACTCCGATCTGTCATAGTTGGCCCCCTGACTAATCTGTATAACCAGTCCCTTCTTACGGGAGAAGTTCCTGATGATTGGAGAATGGCCAATGTTGTACCCATTCACAAGAAGGGTAGTAAAGAAGAAGCTAGTAACTACAGGCCAGTCAGCCTGACATCTGTAGTGGTAAAAATGATGGAGACTCTTCTAAAGAAGAAGATAATTGACCATCTAACAAAAAACAACCTGATGGACCCAAACCAGCATGGCTTCACTGAGGGCCGATCCTGTCAGACTAATCTCATTGATTTCTTTGACTATGTAACTAAAGTGCTGGATGAAGGTGGTGCTGTGGATATCGCCTACCTGGATTTCAGTAAAGCTTTCGATACAGTTCCCCATAAAGAGCTGATAGATAAATTATCAAGAATTGGACTTAACCCCTGGATAGTTCAGTGGATCTGCAGTTGGCTGAAG
This sequence comes from Rhinophrynus dorsalis, assembly GCA_037306005.1. NCBI lineage: Eukaryota > Metazoa > Chordata > Amphibia > Anura > Rhinophrynidae > Rhinophrynus > Rhinophrynus dorsalis. The sequence goes on along the minus strand of CM074718.1, from coordinate 363,936,836 downwards.
GACAGAAACCAGAGGGTTGTTGTTAATGGAGTGTATTCTGAGCAGAGACTGGTTACAAGTGGAGTGCCACAAGGATCTGTTCTGGGCCCTGTTCTGTTCAACATGTTTGTAAGTGACATAAGGGAAGGCTTGGCAGGGAAGGTTTGCTTGTTTGCTGATGACACAAAAGTGTGTAATAGGGTTGATGTTCCAGGAGGTGTCTGTAATATGGAGAATGATTTGGCACTATTAGATAAGTGGTCAAAACAATGGAAACTTCAGTTCAATGTTTCCAAATGTAAAATAATGCACTTGGGGAAAAGAAACCCTCAATCTGACTATCGTATTGGCAGTTCTGTGGTAGCAAAGACTTCAGAAGAGAAGGATTTGGGGGTGGTCATCTCTGACAGCCTCAAGATGAGTAACCAATGCAACCAGGCGGTGGGGAAAGCAAATCGTATGCTTGGCTGCATAGCTAGAGGTATAACAAGCAGGAAGAGGGAGATTGTGATCCCTCTGTATAGAGCTCTAGTGAGACCACATCTGGAATACTGTGTACAGTTCTGGAGGCCTCATCTGCAAAAGGATATAACTAAAATTGAGCGGGTTCAAAGAAGAGCTACAAAAATGGTGGAAGGTCTAAAGCATAGAACTTATCAAGAACGACTCAGAGATCTAAATATGTATAGTCTGGAGGAAAGAAGAGAAAGGGGGGACATGATTGAAACCTTTAAATATGTTAAAGGACTGAACAAGGTTCAGGAGGGAAGTGTGATTAATAAGAATCTGAATACAAGAACAAGGGGGCACAATCTGAGGCTAGTTGGAGGAAAAATCAAGAAAAACATTAGAAAATATTATTTCACTGAAAGAGTAGTAGAAACTTGGAACAAACTTCCAGCAGAGGTGGTTGATAAATCCACAGTAACACAGTTTAAACATGCCTGGGATAAACATGTATCTATCCTAAGATAACAATAAAGGAATACTAAAGGGCAGACTAGATGGACCAGGTGGTCTTTTTCTGCCGTCAATCTTCTATGTTTCTATGTTTCTAAGTAGCAGGTGAGAGGGGGATTTGTATGTATGAAGAGGTATAGAATGTTTCCTGGTGGATGGAGATCAAGAGTGCAGGTAATAAGGCAGCTCACATGAAAGTAGAAAAAATGAGAGGCAGAAACTGATGAGCAGGTGGGAGAACAAAAAGACTGATATTTTGCACCGGTGTGGTCCTAAAGTTAATAAGAAAGTTAACATATGCATTATGTAGAAGCTGTAAGTTCATCTGGCTTACAGTGTGGTGAGGAGAGTTTCCTTTGCCTTATTGACAGACTGCTTCAGGTGACTGTAAGAAGCACAATTCAGCTTTGTTCTCAGACCAGATCAAGTGATTTGTAGCCAGTTTTGATTAAAATGGTGAGGTCTATATAGATGAGACATAGTTGTGGAGTTGATGAAGTATACTTTGTTATTGTTTCCTCTAACTAAATCCTTTGCTTGGAGGTGCTTGGAGGTGCAGATCAGCTGAATTTTGTTAATGGCAGATCAGATGCAGTACTATATAACATCTACTGGTGCATCACCAATCAATTTAGCAGGGTGTAAAGTAATGTACTTTATGGAGATAGGTTAGAAAAAAGAAAAAGGAAAATATAAACAGCACAAGACTCACCCCTGAGCTGGCTAGTCAAGTGACAGTGAAAGAGAGATGATATGTGAAAAAATGTAACTTTTATTCAATTTTTAAATAAAAGAAATGAAAAAACAGCAAATTTAAAATCAATTAAAATATACAGCACCATGACAAACGTATGCAACACATCCAAACTTAAAGTGAATGTTGCTAAACTGCAATACTAGTGGAGACAGAAAATCAACTGTTTTGCCCCATTACATGCACATGAAGCCACCAGTTGAAACAAAATCTGAAAAGAAAAAGGAGATAAACCATATCATAGAAGGTAAAATAATCCCAAGGTTCAAATGCCCCAACACAGGCCAATCATACATGTACATAGACAATAATGAAGAACCATATCACGATTGGTAAAGTAATCCCTAGGTCCAAATATCCAAGTAGTTAGACATTGGCCAGTCATTTAAGTATATCAGTAATAGAGGAGTATGCCAATTTATACATTAAAGATCAGCCACCAACAATGTTGCAATAAGTACATGTACCAATTTATAATTAAGTCAGCATCATGCTGAAATAATTGCTAATTTCACAGTATGATGACAATTATTCATCAAAATAGTGTGCTCAAAAATCATTGGGTAATGGACACAAATCTTTTAACTCAGAGTAGTATCAGGGCTCAAAATTTTCACTCTCCACTAGCCAATGGCGAATCAAAATTTAGCCCTGGAGAGTAGAAATTCAGCCCTGGTTGGTATGTTATGGCTTGCAGTGGCAAGTAACTTTTCAGGTCTGGCTAGTAGCAAAGGACTTCAACTTTTAAAGGGATAGTAATACTTCATTTTAACTTTATTTTATTTTGTAGGCATTAAAAAAACATGAAGAATGATATAAGTCTTATCTCTCAAACCTTTATGGTTTAAGAGATATTCACAAGCAAAGTTCCCCCTCCCGCCCCTTTTTCCTAGTGTAAGCCATCTCTTCTCAGATGTGAATCTGGTTGTAAGACTGGACAGATAACAGCAGGGAACAATTTTCTTTGTATGAAAACAATGAAAGCCCTTCCCCCCTTGACAAGTTTTTCAGGTTTTTCCCTTATCTTAATTGAAGATTGTCCCTCTCTGCAGTCTACCTGGGCATCTCCCTTCTGATCTGGCTGAACAGGGGGGGGATACTTTGCTTGTGAATATCTCTTAAACCATAAAGGTTTGAGAGATAAGACTTATATCGTTCTTCATGTTTTTTTAATGCCTACAAAATAAAATAAAGATAAAATGAAGTATTACTATCCCTTTAAGCCCTGGTAGTATCATGGAACAAGAGGAATAAAATAATCCTAGCTAAAAAATCTCTAACGAACATTTGCACACAGCTTTTTCAAAGGGTGCTGAATGTCATTGAGGCACTGGCTTTATACCTCTTAATCACCTCCCTTTCATGTTATTTGGATGAAATGAGAAGACCTCCAAACGTTTAACCCATTACGTACTAATGCTCTATGATCAAAGTGTCAGTATTAATTAACCTTTTACAGTACCAGTATATTGGTATATTATGATTATATCCTCCAGTATTTAAAATGGACTTAGATATACTGCAGCTCATCAGGCTGCAATTCAAAATGCAGTCAAAACAGATGATACATCCACTTAGTATACCATTCTAGTATGATTTACTAGAGATTTGTGTCCAATAACGAATTATTTTCGAAGATCCTTCTCTTTTGATCATTTATTTTCATCATACTGTGATACTAGCAATTATTTCTGCATGGTGCTGACGTAATTAAAAACTGGTACCTTGATTTATTGCAACATTGTTGTAGGCTGCTATTAAATGTATAAATTGGCATATTCCGCTATTACTGATAGATTACTATGATTGGCCAATGTATGGATACCTGGACATTTGGACCTAGGGATTACTTTAGCATTCGTGCTATGCTTTTTCCTTTTTAAGCAATACATTGACATACTCCATTAATGCCTATGTACCTATGTGATTGGCCAATGTTGGGACATTTGGACCTGGGCATGATTTTATCATCTATGGTATGTTTTTTTCCCTTTTTCTATTCAGATCAACTGACAGCTTCATGTTTTGTATTGAGGCAAAATAGCTGATTTTCTATCTCTACTAGTATTGTAGTTCAACACCATTTACTTTAATTTTGCATAGCAACACAGTAACATAAATGATGAGGCTTAAAAAAGAAAATAGTCCAGCCCCTGTCAAATCATTCCTGTTGATACAGAGGAAGGCAAAAACACAATAACATTGAATCAGTTTCCAATTAAGCCCCAAGTGGGTAAAACAATCCTTCCTGACTCCAAATGGAAGTCACGTAGTTCCCTGGATTAACAAACTATCTGATTTGAAGCCATCTGTGTTAATTCTCAATATTGTTCTGTACTATATAGGTATCCATTACATTTTTGAAAGCAATAATTGCAGGCACAGCATCCCATGAATTACATAGCTTTACCACCCTTACTGTAAAAAAAAGCCCTGCCTTTGTATTAGTCAAAAGCAGCTTTCCTTTAGTCGTAATGGAAGACCTCTCATTCTTAGCCCAACTCTTTGAGTAAATAAATCATTTGAGTGTTATTTGTATTCACCTTGAATATTTATGTAAGTGGTAATCATATTACCCATTAAGTCCTTATTTCAGCCTTATCAACTAAGTTACTATATTTATGCTACTATGTTACTATCCAAAATTAAAGCAGATGGTGTTGAACTATGAGACTAGTAGAAGTAGAAAATCAACTGGTTTGCCTCAAACAAACACAGTTTGTCTAGTCTCTCTTTACAACTTAGATCCTCCAATCCCATTACCAGTTTCGTTGCATGTCTCTCCACTTTTTCTAGTTCAATAATGTGTTTTTTAAGAACTGGTGTCCAAACTATACTCCATATTCTAGATGAGGCCTTACCAAGGATTTATACAGAGGTATAATTTTAGTTGCATCCCATGCATCTATACCTCTTTTTATGCCGCACAGTATCCTATTAGCTCTTGTAGCAACTGACTGACTCTGCACACTGCTGTGAAGTCCATTACCTATCAGTCCTCACAAATCTTTCTCTAATGAAGATTCCCCAAGCTGTTTCCCATTTAGTATGTATAAGTATGTATCTATAGCGCCATACATGTACACAGCGCTTAACAGAATTTGAAATAATACAATACAAAAATACAGAACAGGGTTAAGAGCATTAAGCTAAAGTGCGATCATTGTATTAGTTTTTGGGAAAAGTGCAGCAAGGGAAACATACACTGGGAAAGGGACCCTGCCCCAAGGAGCTTACAATCTAATTAGAGTTCACGATGACATACAGAGACAGTAGGGGGGTGATTATAAGTGCAAGTACAAGGTGTGGTGAAGGAAGTGTAGAAAGATTCTGATGTCACTGTCGTTGTGCAGGGATGAAGATATTTCTATTGAGATGCCTCCTTGAGCAGATGGGTTTTTAGGAGATGCTTGAAAGTGATGATTGTGGATGATTGGCGAATGGTGATAGGGAGGGCATTCCAAAGTCGAGGGGCAGCCAGTGAAAAAGCTTGTAAATGAGAGATGGCTCGAGTTGTGTAGGGAGAGGACAGGAAGAACCCTTGGGAAAACTGTAGGGTATGGGAAGGGGTGTACCAGGAGATAAGAGCAGAAATGTAAGAGGGTGCTGAAGAACACAGAGACTTACAGGAGAGGAGGAGAATTTTGTAAAAAAATATGATACTTTATAAGGAGCCAATTGAGGGATTTCAGGAGGAGATGAGAGGGCAGGCATCTGGGAGCAAATGTGGTGATTCTTGCAGCTGAATTGATAACAGATTGCAGTGGAGAGAGATGAGAAGAAGGAAGACCAAAGAGTAGAATGTTCCAGTAGTCAAGTCTGGATAGAATGAGTGCCTGAGATAGAGATTTTGCAGTTGACATGCAGAGGAAAGGACGTATTTTGGCAATATTTTTTAGGAAGAAGCAACATGTTCTAGTGACAGCTTGGATACGGGGGGAGAAAGTTAATTTCGAATCAAGTATGACTCCAAGACAGCATGCTTTGGGTACTGAGTGTATGGCATAGTTTTCTATTGTGATGTAGAAGGGGGATGGTGGATGGGTTTTTGGAGGGAACACCACCAGCTCTGTCTTAGCCATAGTGAGTTTAAGATGGAGGTGGGCCATCCATAATGAAATAGCTGACAGACATTGAGTGACTCGAGACTGCACAGCTGGAGTGAGGTCAGGAACAGAGAGATAGATTAGAGTGTCATCCGCATACAGATGGTAATTAAACCCAAGAGATGAGATGAAGTCACCAAGTGAGAGGGTGTAGTGGGAAAAGAGAAGTGGTCCCAGGACTGATCCCTGAGGAACACCTCCTGTGAGGTCATGGGGAGATGAGAAAGCATTAGCAAAAGAAACACTGAAAGTGTGTTTAGAGAGACAGGAGGAAAGCCATTTTAGAGGTGTGTCACGGATGCCAAGGGTGTGCAGTGTGTCCAGTAAGAGTGCATGGTTAACAGTGTCAAAAGCAGCAGATAGATCTAGTAGAATTACTATATTGAATTGTCCTTTGTCCCTTGCTGTGTATAGGTCATTAGTAATTTTTGTTAGGGCTGTCTCTATGGAATAGTTAGAACGGAAACCTGACTGTAAGGGGTCAAGAAGAGAGTCTGAATTGAGAAAAGAGATTAAGCGAGAGAATACAAGGCGTTCCAAGATCTTAGATGCAAAGGGGAGAAGTGAGACTGGACGGTGATTTGAAAGACAGGTGTGGTCAAGTCAGGGTTTTTTGAGTATCGGTCTGACTATTGCATGTTTGAATGAGGATGGAAAAGTTCCTGTAGAAAGAGATGAGTTAAAGATATTTGTAATGCTGGGAGCAAGAGTAGTTGCCAGAACCTTACTAAGTTGAGAGGGCATGGGATCCGAGAGGCAGGTAGTGGGTGGAGAGGAGGATAGTAAACGAGATACCTCCTCCACTGTTATAGGGGAGAACGAGCTGAAGGTTGCTCGAGGTGGACTAGGAATAAGGGGAATAGGAGGAGAGGATGTAGAGGGTATGGTTTGTTGGATGGACTGTATCTTATTTTTTAAAAAGTCAGCAAAGTCCTGTGGAGTGTTGGAGAAGGAGGAGCAGTTTAAGATTGGAGGTTTGAGAAGCGAGTCAAAGATTTTAAAGAGGTCACGTGGGTTAGATTTGTGGGTAGTGATGAGGTTAGAGAAGTAGTTCTGTTTTGTCTGAGTGAGAGCTGTGTTAAAACAGGATAGCATGAATTTATAATGGTGAAAGTCTGCAACAGAATGATACTTCCACCAGAGACGTTCTGTAGCTCGACAACAGGTGCGTAGCATGCGGGTTGTTGAATTAAGCCAGGGTCTGGGATTCCTGGGGCGGGAGTGTCAAAGTTGGAGGGGAGCGTGCAGGTCCATGGAAGATGTTAATGAGGTGTTATATTCATGGACCAGAGTGTCGATGTTAGTAGTAGTAGTAGAAGGGCAGAGAGAAGAGAGGGAAGTCTGCACAGTTGATGCCAGGTCTGGTAGTTTCACTGAGTGTAGGTTCCTGGTTAGGAAGGGTGATTTAGGGAGGGCAAGGGAAGGTGTGAGAGAGTGTGAAGGAGATAAGATGATGATCCGAGAGTGGAAATGGGGAAACTGTGAAGTCAGAGACTGAGCAGTTTCTGGTGAGGACTAGATCTAGCCAGTGACCTTCCCTGTGAGTGCTGGCAGCAGTCCACTGTTGAAGGTCATAGGACAAGGTCAGGGAGAGAAATCGGGAAGACTAGATGAGGAGGCATCATCAACGTGTAGGTTGAAGTCGCCAAGAGAGAAAGGAGGAAGGGTTGCTTGGGGGCCGGTAGATCACGACTACCAGGAGAGGGACAGGGAAGAAGAGCTGGACTGCATGTACTTCAAAAGAGGTAAAGGAGACTGAGGGAGGAAGGGATAGAGGCCTGGAGCGGCAGAGCTGAGAGAGAAGAAGTCCCACACTTCTGTCTTCTCTTCTTTCTTCTAACTTCTGCCTTCTCTTCAATCTTCTTTCTTCTTTTTCTTCTCTCTGTAAAATAAAAATTAATACCAAGCATGAACAAAGACATTGTTGAACCCTTTGAGTGGCAGAGGGGTACACAATGCATTGTAAAGCAAAGCATTGCGTACCTCACTGGCATTCAAAGGGTTCAATAGCATTGCACCATAAATATTCCCATATTACATGCCTCCATGTAATGCCCAAAAGTATAAACATGCCAAGAAATAATATGATCCATATAAACATAAATAAATGTCATCCATTAATGCAAAGTAAGAGAACTTAGCTCAATTGTTCATGTCTCCACCGCTTGGAGCGGCCGCGAGGGAGGCAGCAGTGGAGACACAAAAGTCCAACGTGGCTCCCCTTCAGCTCTGTACTGGCCGATGCCCATAACAAACTGAGGGCATTGGAAGTGAGCCTGCCTTTCTACACGGGCAGCTCACTTCAATTTCCCTCAAGCTACAGCTGGAAGGCCATGGTCCAATCAGTATTATGAAGCTTCTTCATTCCCTGTCTGTGAGCCTGCACAGCCCTGTCAATTACTACAAGTGAGCTGATTTCTAAACAATCAGCAGGCAGGATGCAGGGGAGCTGACTTGCTAGCACAGAGAATCTGGGAAAGTGGAACAACGGCAGAGACATGATCAGGCAGTGCAGAGCAGGGCTTCAGCTGAGCTGGTATGTGGCAGACATGGTTGTGACTGTATTTATATATTGCACAAAGAGAGAGAAAGACAGCGAATTGTTTGTCAGTCTGTCTGTACGTAGAGGTGCCAGTTCCTGCAATCATCTCCATGCAGTACATAGCTCACTCTATAGCATATATAACAAACTATTTATATATCGTCTGGCATTGTATAGTATATAGTCTGTGTATAAGGACTGGCACTATACAGTATAGGAGGGACAGTCCCTATTTGACACCCAAATCCCTCTGCTCCTCTATTTAGGAGATCACACTGTGTGGTGTATATACCAGTGTATCAGATTGCTCCACATCAATAAAACCCACAGTAATGTGGGTATAAACTTCTGTATATATCTGTTAAATTAGTCTGTGTAAAAACATACTTTCATCTTCTTCTAAATCATTCACTTACAGAAAAGAGTACCTTAACCATTTCAATGCCAGAGGGGTATGCAATGCATTGCTTACCCCCTGGCACTCAAAAGGTTAAAAATTCTCTAAACTACACCACCAGCCACGCTCCCAGTAACACCACCTAAAACACAAGTGTCCCTCTTTGGCCATTTGATATGTTGGGAGGTATGTTGCTTACACAACTCACACTGTATGTATGTATATTCTGATTTGCATCTGTGTGTCGCTGTTTGTGTATGTCAATGCATGTGTGTGTGTGTGTGTGTATGTATATGTGTTGCATGCTTCTTTATCACTGTGTGTCCCCCTGTACATGTGTGTGTTTGCACATGTGTCTGTGTATCACTGTGTGTACCTTTCTGACACGTACACCCTACGCTATATTTCACTATCATAACATTTATAAAAAAAAAACAACAACATTCCCTCCATAACATGATGGGCAACGCCATCCCAAATTGCTAGTATATATATATATATATATATATATATATATATATATATATAGATATATATATATATAGATATATATATATAGATATATATATATAAGAACATTTTAAACAAACTCCATCTTTCTTGTGCATTTTTTTATCTTTGATGATTGCAACCCACTGAATGTTATTCAATACTGCTTTTAGCATTGTAAAATTAGCTTTTTTAAAATGTAATGTGTTGGGTAGACCTTTGTTAATAGGTTTTTTATAACAAATTTCAAAGAATGCCATATTGTGGTCACTGCTGCCTAAATGTTCCCATGTCTGTATACTGTTTACCATGTTAGAGCACTGGGTTCAGCAAGGCCTCTTTTTTAACTGACTGAAACTTCTCAAGTTTGATACTAAATAATTTTTTCCCAAGCTCTCCAACCTGGATTAACCCACATTTCCACCAACTATTATATGTTTCTGCTCCAGATCTGACTTAAAGCACATTACAAAATTTGACCACCAATGGTCCTGATTAACTTAGTTAAACACACATTATCCTCATCCATCTTCAGCCAATAAATATACATTTTGTAAATTATCCTATCTTTCTGGGAAAAAGAACAGGACACATTAACCCATTGGATGTTAGGGACATACCTAATATTTGAGACATCACTCTAGTCCAAGGGGTTATGCATGGTCTTTCCTTCTATCATGTTTCAGCTTGTAACTACACATAGAATACTTACAGGTTTATTATTCATTTGCCTGACAGTTTATACAGTGCATATACATTTTCCTGTATATGCTGCAAAGGCATTAAAGTAGTGGATCATACTCTTACTCTCACATGTTCAAAATATTAAATGTTAATTCTCCAACCACTACATACCTTATTTTATTTATCAGTGCAATCTAGACATGTAAATATCCCATACTTGAGTGGTCTAATTCTCCCTGATGTCTGATATGTTTTTGTCCTTCTTGAGAAACTATATGAAGAGTTAATCTTCTAGATGCCTAAGGGGGAGAAAGCATAAAAGGGTATTTCATTAAACCTGGTATACTGCATAATGTAAATGTTATTTTCTTTGCATCATCTCAGTGTCATGTCTAAATTGTAGTATGGATAGCAATGTATCATATCTTTGACTGACATTGCTTATTGAATGACTTGTCAGCTCTGTAGATTGTGCCTTTTATGTCTGTAAGGCATATTTTAGTTATGTCAATTTTGTATAACATATGCATGCTCTTTTTTCCTTTCACTCTCGTTTCTGTTTAATTGATTCAGTGTTTGATTTGTAATATGCTTAAACCTTAATGGTGTGGTCAATACACCCATACATTAATAAATAGGGTAAAGTCAATTGGATGGGTAGGTTATGGGGAAGTCATTTTTTCTTGTCAAAGATAAGAAAGTACATTTTGCTTAAACCACCACCCACAACATAGGATGAGGGAGAGGAACATCACAAGACCCCTACTTATTTTTTGTATATACCAGCATACAAATAGACAGAAATTAGGAGAAGGGAGGGTCAAACAAAACAAGTGGTGAAGGAAGAGGTGAGGGAGAAGATACATTCTTACACAGCAATCCCATCCAAAGCAAAGGTTCATTTTAATGGCGAAGGGTGACTGTTACTTGATATGATGCTCAATCATGAGATGTGATAATAATAATACAATGGTTGTCCCTAAACAGAAGTGGATCCAACGACCAAAGATTTTAGGTCATAGTTCTGGAAGTGTTCTTATTGTCATTCATAGGTAAGGTCTGAGCAGAACAACAGGATATGATCAAATTTGATGTTGAGGACACAAACAAAAGTGCATGATAAGTATGAGACAGAGGCAGAATGTAGAACATTCATTAATCCATCACATCCTTGAAGTGGTTCCTCGTGTTTAATATTCAGCCACATATTAGCAGTATTTCATCCCTCTACTTAGCTGACATAAAGATAATATTGATGGCTATTGGGTATTCTTCAATACTGGAGGACCTTTGAGTCTTATAGTCATCACTTTATAGATAGAGAGATTTTTTTATTAGGTTTTTGAAATAGCAAGGTGTTAATACATGATAGTCCCCGAGTAGATCTTGCAGCAGATGAATCACACAGCAGACTGTTGTTTAATCTATTGTCAACCAATTCTTCCAAATAATTCTCTAACATGGTTTCTGCAAAAAAGTTTCCATTTGTTATATATATGTAGCATACCTGTTTCTGTAACTCAAATGCATAATGTATCAGTATTAAACAGTATCTGCCATTCAGTTAGTTTAGCCATATAGTTTTGCAGATAAAACACATCCTGCTTTGTTTGTGTGTGTGTATCCTTACATAGTTTAGTGTCATCAGCAAATATCGAGACAATCAATACTCATTTCATTATCATTAATAAGGAAGCTTAAAAGTATCAAACCCAGGACTGCACCCTATCATTTAACCAGTATATTGTCTTCCAAGCTGATAACTTTCAGTGTATCCAGTAATCTGTTGTGTAAAACTGTATCAAAGGCATTATCTAAATGCATGTTCTCATGCAGAACATTAAAGAGTACCCGGGGATAGAAAATGGAGTCCTACTGCAAAGTAAGCCTTGAAAAATATTTTGCTCCCCCTTGTGGTGTGTAGTTGGAATGACTACTGACAACTACAATTAACTAATGGTAGATGTGGGTGACTGAAACTTCCCATGGGGAGGACCCTGTTTGTGCAAGGGGACACCTGAGTTATTAAGACTCGCTTGGACTGGACCCTAGCAGAAGGTGTCTCCACCATTCTGGTCTGGTGGGGGGTAGCCTTCACAGGCATTTCAGTGTGAAATATTTGGGAACATTGTTTGGTGAAGAACAAGGAGCAGATGGAGCTGTGGGAAGGCTTAACACTGTCAACATAAACCACAGGGTGGTTACTTTGGATATAATTAGCTGAGGTTCCAAGATATGATCCCTCCTTCTTCCCCTTCACTACCATTTTGCACACTGTACTTGTTACAGTGGTTTATAACTACACAGTCTTTGACCTCAAGGAAAACCAAACCCATGCTTTCAAAACTCCTTTAATCAAGCAACTCCAACTCATTCTCTTTCTATTTCCCAGCACAGACTGACAATATACAGTAAACTGATACTCCATTTTAGACTGGCATATTAGCACAGAGGGTATACCTGGGGAAAACTCTTCACACCGTTGTGAATAACATTATTATTATTAATATAAATGCAATGAAAATCAGGAAAAAACTGCACTTCTAATGGGAATACTGTGTTTTGTGCAAGTTTTACTTTTGTGGTGAAAATTTCCACCCATGCCTAGTGAAATGAATTGTGGACCAGCTCTATATTTTAGTATGAGTTCTGTGATGATATTTGTAAGTCAATGCTGGCATATCCTAGTTTTATTTAGATAGTGGAGGTGGCCCAATAGCTAGAAAGTTGACCCATATCTTTAATAAAGTTCTGCACTGGTGCTGTTTGCTGGGATTCCAAATATCCAGGATTGTCTCTCTAAGCTCCAGCAATAAATTCAAACACATGAAAGTTAAAAAAAAAAAAAAACAATGATCCACTGTTCTCACCCTCTGTTACTGGGGAAATAAATTTGCTTTACTTGATTATATAAGCAGTTCTGTACAATATGCCTAAAAAGATTTTCAAAAAGATATTTTTCTTTAAATGGGAAACTAAAGGCATTTTATGAGTAATGGAAAGGGCAGTTTGTACCACCCAAAAGCATGTCAGGGTGCTATTTATCAGCATTCTTTGTATATAGTAACAAATGAATCTAATCTAAGAGCCTTTTTTATTTTTTTAAGGAAGAGTTTATAATGCCGGAGCATGCCTTCTGCTTATTTAATATACAGGTAGCATTTATTTTTGAACTGTACTGTTGCAATCTAAATTTTCAGCTAAGTAATTGTATTCAACAAATTATTTTATATATTTGGGTTTTGAAATTCTAGGCAAGGTGGTGGGGAGCGATATTATGAGTTTCAAAAGCTGTGTTTCATAATTCACCCATAAATATTCTTTACTTCTAAAGAGAAAAGTCTAAGCATGTTCTTAAGCTCTCGATAGCAGACTGTATTGAATGAAATGAGTTAACTTCATTATAAGCCTAAACTCCAGCATTGCCTGAACTCTTCTAACAATTTCCCAGTATCAAATATGAAGACTAGTTTGGCAATAATTTCTGCTTCAGTTTTTCCCTGCCTTAGGTTAACAAATTTACATTTTCAGCTAAATTTTTTCAGTTATTTTGCTGACAAAAAGATTATAAAAGTGGTATCTGCTATGCAATGGAATAATCAAAGTACATTGTGTCTAGCAGCATGCCTGGCAGCTTTCTAATCATCTTTTGGCTAAGGGAAAAAGAACATTTCTTGACTAACTATAAAAAATGGTATAAAGAAATCCTTGCAATACTGAAAGTTGTGATGAAATGGTCATGCTAGCATCAGTATATTGTCCTACTTGGCATTCATTTCTATTTTTTATGCTATAATAACCTTTATCACACAAAACAAAAAAACAAAAAAGAGAACATTTGCACAGAACTGAAATCTGAAAAATAGCCATATAAAAGTAAATCAAACAGATAGCACTTTTTCAATTTTATCATGATGAGTTGTTTGGCCATAATATAATTAAGACCTAAATCTGGTGCCTATTTCAAGTACTGCAGAATTAGCTGACACTTTACAAATGCATTATAATAATGATAAACAAATACAGCATTCCATTTGGTTTTGCTTCATGTTGCAGGCTTATCATATCTTAATTAGACATGAACTGGTGAACAACAGACTACTATTCAAAGAAGAAAATATTAGTTCAATAGATTCTAAAACTATAGTACATGGTGGTTAGTATTAGGGGTGTGCAAAAATGTTTGCCTCAAACTAAAATCTTCGAATAATGGCACTTTCGCTTGATGAAGAGTGGGGAAAAGTGTCGGTTTTATGATTTTGTTTGCCCATCTCGTTCCACTGAAATCAATGAGAACATTGAATTTAAACACAATACATAGTAAATTTTATTTTATTTGCCAAAGGCATAGTATAAAGGGGGTATGAGGGTGCAAATTGAAGGGTAGTGTCACTCCGATTCAACCTTAGCTTATAAAATCAAGAACTTCAATTATAGCTAATAAAACCATAGGTGGCGTAATATGGACAGAGGTGGAACAAAGAATACTTTTTAGCACAGCAGATTTTCCAGCATAGTCTTATGCATTTCGCTCTTCACCTTTGCTTACTCATAGACACGAAGCTACAAAGTAACCAATCCTTAATATAAAAAGGATAAAAATCAAACCTGCTACAAACTTCGAACATACCTAGCAGCCTATCAAAGGGCTAAAGGCCCAAAGAGAGGCTAGTTAATAAGGGTGGGGGAAAAGTGAGAAAAATTTCCTACTTGACTATTCGCGAAAAACGGATGATTTTTCACTTTTTTTCATGAAAGCTTTCTCCTTTTCTCCAATGTAAAATTTCCCTCCTTTCTGCCTATTCCAACAATTTTTCTCCAATTCTAACACATTTTTCTACTATTCTAATACATTTTTCTCCTATTCCAACACATTTTTTCATATTTGAACACATTTTACTCCTATGTTTAATACAGTGCAAAATTTCCAATCACAATATTACTTCTTCTGAGGGCTGTAGCGGAGAAATAAGTAGCTAGAAGTCAAAGTCGTGAGCTCTACAGCAACATATACCTTGAAAAATGTGTTAGTATGCAGAGTACATTTGTCCTTTCCCCACAACACTTACTTCCTGCTTAAGTGACGCTGGCACATATTCATGATGATGTCAACTGATAAAAAAAAAATAAAATACAACCTACAATGTGACAGATATGTATGGTAGTGGTGGGGGGGGGACTGGCGACGTGTGATTGGTGGGACCATGACAAACTGTATCCACCCCAGGAGGAGAGGGATCATCATCATTTATTGTACATGCTGCAGCAATGATTGCTGCAGTCTGTTTTTTCTCTCACGTCCCTGCACTGCTCCACCTTTCCCCCTCCTGCTTTTGCATTTACTAGACATTACTCAAATACTGTGTGTGTTTTTATTCTCTGCAATACACAACTGATGGTGTGTGATGTCTTGCCTTGGCCCTCAACAAAATCCTCAATGTCGTCTGCTGTTTATCAAGTCTGCCTCCGTCACAGAGCTCCCAGTCAGCTGGCTAATAAATGTTATTTGTTTAATTATTTATGTATTTTGTTTTTTATTTTTTTTTTAAGTTCTCTACCTTATATTATCACAGTTAGAGACAATAAAAGTAAAATTTGCACCCCAGCTGCCTGTGTCTTGCCAGTCAGTCACACCAAATGTTGGGGTATTTTGGATCAGCCATCTTCCGCCCTTCTTCTCCCCATTGTGCCCCAGACTCCCCTACTACATATAACAAATGTTCTCCTAAATGACTCCCTAAACTAAGCTTCAATTCTCCTTTATTTGCCTGTCATCTCTAGCTCAAAAACATGCTGTTCTCTCCTGTCACAAACACAGAATGGCTGTGAGAACCTGACACCCTTTTATATGGCTGTAGACAACTTTCCTGTGTAGAAAAAGTTTTCTACCCATTGATTTCAATGCAATGACCTAGGCGAAAAAAGCAGGAAAATGGCACTTTTCACTGGAAATGTTTCACCAAGCGGAAAGTGCCATTTTTCTCCAATTTCAGTCTGAGGCGAAAATTTTCACGCATCCCTACTAGTTAACCCCATGAGTGACAGAAGCAAAGTCTAATCTAGCTGAACGGGGGGGTTTCTGTAACGACCCAAAAAGTCACAAGAGATGACCACAAAAAATAATAAACAATAAATGATAATAATAGCGTGCTTCAAAAAAGGAAAATTGTGAAACAAAACCTTCAAGGGCACTCACATACAGCTATAGCCCATCAAATACACAGATATATTAACCCTTATAGACCCAAACTGAATTCAATTAAATTGGAAAAGAGATCAGCTTAAATGGTCACATGGTGTGGCTAATATCCCACGCAGAGTTAAGACCTGTCGGTGGCCTGGTCTTCAACTGGAAAATCAAGTATGCCTCCCTGTGGTTTACAAACAGCAATATTTCACCACCCTGAAATGGCATTGTCACCCTTTCAATACCTTGAAAGCTGCAGGCACCAAAGTCACTTTAATGATCTTGACATATATGTCTTGCAACTGCAGAATCCTTCTCCTTTCTTTGGATTTGGTACATATGCACCCTAATCCTATTCTTAAGAGGGAGCACAGTGCAACCCACATATTGCACTGAACATATCAAACATGTATATAGATAAATCAAATTACAGTTAATGAAGCCAGAAATAGAATAGCTCTCTCCGTCAACTGAACAAACAAAATTCTTAGAAACATTAGCTACATCCCAATATTTACATGAAATAGCAACACATTTAAAAAAAAAAAACATATTGTCTAACCAAGTAGGTCTAGTGCCCTTAGAAGAATACACTCAGAGATATCACATTGCCGATGATGATACCTTGTTGGCTATAAAATCTTATCCATTGCCTAAAATTTCAGCCAAGATGGTTTCAGTTTTCAACATAGGCAACAATGATCTGACTAATGTACAAATCTGTTTAAATTGTGGACTGAAAGTGGTGATAAAGCGAACCTTGTTATCAGATCCTCCTTAACTTTACCAGAAGGAAAGTCCCTAAGAAGGTCAATTCTAGACTTATCTAATACAAAATGACAGGCCTTGTCCAATACCCATTTCCCTTAGCCCCTGGGTCAGAACCTCACACACAAACAAATAATTGGAGGCATTCTTGAAATCACCCTCAAAGGAATACGAGGAAACGAAATGAAAATAAAGAAACTGTCCCTTGGGGATGATGTCAGTTGGTGCCAGGGATGTGAAGAACAGGCATGTAACAAGCTATTCCTATAGATGTTACTAATGACTTTATGGGTGGTAAAATCAACTGTCAAGGTTACATCCAAGAAGGAAAGAGAAACAGTGTCAAAATTATAGGTAAAACCAAGATTGTACACATTATCATTCACTGATTTGTAGGACTTAGACTTCATTGAAGTACAAGCCCTGAGGAAACATTGATTAGGAAAGTAGACTTGTGTTAGGCCCAAGCCATGAGGACACATTGATTTGTAGGACTTAGGCTTGTTAGAAACAAGCCCCCCCCCAAAAAAAATTTTTTTTTGTAGGACTGTTTTTTTAAAGAACAAGCTCTGAGAAAAAAAAATGCCATCCTGGCCTAGTGCCAGCAGGTCATGTTGTGCTGTCAAATGCCCCCTGCTTAATTGCAGAATTTGCCACTGCTGTTCTTGCTGCTGCTGCTGAGTTGTTTAAACAGCAGGATTATTAGGCAGCTCAAAGGGAATGTGATCAAAAACAGCAGTATCATGAGTGATGGATGATGAATGTTCCACTTGGCATGACTATCTCCGCCACTTCAGGTATATGTGGAGAAAAGGATATGTTGGCCAATAATGATTCTCCACTACCCCTCCTCCAAAATCATGGGTGTGTTGTTGGAATAGAAATGTTTCCCTTGAGAGCAAAAACTGTGCCTCTCATCAGCAAATGTAATTTGCACAGTGTATGATAAATAAGGGAAGGAGGGAAGGACTGGGAATAATTGGCACATCTGAACTCACATCAAACACCTAGCATAACTGTAACCAAACACTATGATGCTTAGGGTCCCCAATGCGAAATCATCTCAACAGAAACCAAGTACTGCTGCTGTCACGCTCAGTCACTAATCCCCTTGTCCACTCCCCGTTAATGACACATGGCAACTTGTAGACAGTTTTTTTGTAGGACTGTTTTTTTAAAGAACAAGCTCTGAGAAAAAAAAATGCCATCCTGGCCTAGTGCCAGCAGGTCATGTTGTGCTGTCAAATGCCCCCTGCTTAATTGCAGAATTTGCCACTGCTGTTCTTGCTGCTGCTGCTGAGTTGTTTAAACAGCAGGATTATTAGGCAGCTCAAAGGGAATGTGATCAAAAACAGCAGTATCATGAGTGATGGATGATGAATGTTCCACTTGGCATGACTAGCTCCGCCACTTCAGGTATATTTGGAGAAAAGGATATGTTGGCCAATAATGATTCTCCACTACCCCTCCTCCAAAATCATGGGTGTGTTGTTGGAATAGAAATGTTTCCCTTGAGAGCAAAAACTGTGCCTCTCATCAGCAAATGTAATTTGCACAGTGTATGATAAATAAGGGAAGGACTGGGAATAATTGGCACATCTGAACTCACATCAAACACCTAGCATAACTGTAACCAAACACTATGATGCTTAGGGTCCCCAATGCGAAATCATCTCAACAGAAACCAAGTACTGCTGCTGTCACGCTCAGTCACTAATCCCCTTGTCCACTCCCCGTTAATGACACATGGCAACTTGTAGACAGTTTTTTTGTAGGACTGTTTTTTTAAAGAACAAGCTCTGAGAAAAAAAAATGCCATCCTGGCCTAGTGCCAGCAGGTCATGTTGTGCTGTCAAATGCCCCCTGCTTAATTGCAGAATTTGCCACTGCTGTTCTTGCTGCTGCTGCTGAGTTGTTTAAACAGCAGGATTATTAGGCAGCTCAAAGGGAATGTGATCAAAAACAGCAGTATCATGAGTGATGGATGATGAATGTTCCACTTGGCATGACTAGCTCCGCCACTTCAGGTATATTTGGAGAAAAGGATATGTTGGCCAATAATGATTCTCCACTACCCCTCCTCCAAAATCATGGGTGTGTTGTTGGAATAGAAATGTTTCCCTTGAGAGCAAAAACTGTGCCTCTCATCAGCAAATGTAATTTGCACAGTGTATGATAAATAAGGGAAGGACTGGGAATAATTGGCACATCTGAACTCACATCAAACACCTAGCATAACTGTAACCAAACACTATGATGCTTAGGGTCCCCAATGCGAAATCATCTCAACAGAAACCAAGTACTGCTGCTGTCACGCTCAGTCACTAATCCCCTTGTCCACTCCCCGTTAATGACAAATGGCAACTTGTAGACAGTTTAATAATAATGATGAACCCTCCCTGCCACCAGCTTAGCATATTCTTCAGGATGGAATGTTCTTAGATGCATCTTTATGCCCTGCTTGTAATTATCCTTCACCACACTGCCATGTGTGGTCAGTGCATCACAGAGATTGTAATGGATGGGCACAAACTGCCACATCCTGACAGCTACTGAATGGCTATCAATCAGTGGGGGAGGTAAAGATAAACAAGGTGGATTGCAAGAAGATGTATTTACCCTGGGGCAGTGCTGTCCAACTTCGCTGGTGTGAAGGGTTGGATTTTGTTGGAGCAACATTCTGGTAGGCCAGACTCAGAATATCACACGGTTTGAAAAAAAAAAAAAATATATATATATATATATATATATATATATATATATATATATATATATATATAGCACAATGTGATAGTTGAAAGCACTCACTCCAAAAACTTTTTATGCCCAGGTGCACAATCCCTTGTAGTTCAATGCAAAAGGACAAAGAAGAGGGCAGCACCCGTGGGACTTTTACTCAGGCGATTATTTATTATCAAAGTAGCAACTGACAAGAACTTGTCAGTTGCTACTTTGATGATAAATAATCGCCTGAGTAAAAGTCCCACGGGTGCTGCCCTCTTCTTTGTCCTTATATATATATATATATATATATATATATATTATAATGAACTCCACACAGAATAGCCCCCTCTGTAAAAGGCACACACCACATTATTACTGTTACATCACACAAGCCACAGATCTATTCTCCACACACAGACCCAACAGATTCACTTGTCTCATACTAACATCACCTATGTCCTGTTTATTATTAGAAATGTCAGTTTAGTTCTCCTTACTATTACAGGTAAACTCTGTACAGACACCACAACTTTACTGTCCCCACATAGACACAGATGCATTCTCCATGCAGACACCAGAAATCTTCTTTCACAGACACCAGTCATAAATTGTTTCCTCATATACACTGCAGATTGAATCTCCTCACACAGGCACCAGAAATGTATTCCCCTCAGAAAAACAATACAGATGCCTTTTTCCACAGACACTATATATTTGCTCTCCGTACTTGCACAAACACCCCAGACAGACATAGGCATCTCAAATATACTCAGACACTCAGATTCACTCTCCTCACAGACACACATAATATCTTACCTCACACACAAATGCCTCCTACACAGACTTACTCTTCATATACTGGCACAACAGATCCTTTCCACTGACAGTATCCTTGATGTCAGGGCTATAGTGTCACAACATGCAGCTTAAAATATAACAGCTTATGATCCAGGGGCTAATTGACAGTACCCAGGGCCCCAGGGAAAATGGAGGTCATGGGCCCCCTTTAACCTCACCCAGTTATGCCCCATCCGTATTTATGTTCCACCCCCTCTGTTATAGCTCTAGCCCATGAACCCAGCCCACCTCCTTTTGCTAATTTTATAACTGGCATTAATGATGTGAAGTAAAGCAAGTGTTACTACAGAGCATACAGTTGAAATGGAGCAACACAAGTGATACACCAGTGCTTGCAATTGAAATTGAGCTAACCAATACTAGTGGCATAACTTGTGTAGCACTATTGTAAGTTCTGTTGTATCTCTTATGTTGCTTCATTTCATTAATCCTAGGAAGGACTTACCCACAAACATGTCACTGTGATTAGTACACTTTGGTCCTAGGAAGAAATTGCCACTGCCATCAGCACATTTTAATATTAGGAAGCAATGAATCACAAACATTTTACTACTATTACAACACTTTTTGTACTATGGGATTAACATATAAACAAATTATTGCCACTACTAAATATCAATTTCATGGTGCATGGACAATTGACCCTTTGCAATATGCTTCCACAAATTTACAGACTTAACTCTCTAAGGACTATGGTGTGTTTTATGCATTGATTTGCAATGCACTGTTCATCCGCTTGGTCATTAAAGAGAATAGGTTACATATCTACTTGTAAAATAACACACTATGCCACACAAACAAGCCTTTGTGCAAGGCTAAAGAAGCGACTATTATGACAACATAGAGGTATAGACTGAAGATGAAAAGTACGTTGGTTTGGTAAGTGGGTTATTTTATTACTTTGCTTACCAAAATCCTGGAGCATGATGGAAATTGCAGTGCTGCTGTTTATGGGAACCACTGCTTTGCCAGGAGTCCCCAATAATGTGTAAGGCATTATGATGTGGATTTCTTTGATACAAAGATATGAGTACTTTGGTAATTAGGTGTTTAATGCTTTATTTTTAGAAAAACACTTTTTAGTGGTTGGGCTTGACTTTCTAAATCTGTGGCTATAGCTACCTTTGTGCATCATGCAGCCAGTGTAAATGGAATTGAGCCTGCCTTAGCTCAAGCAGATGCTCAGTGCATTCTACTTAGCTTGGCACAAGATCTTGATCTGCAGTTTGGCAGAGATGCTTTCATGGTGTATGTTCCTTAGTTTACTAGTGGTGCTATGCCCTTCTGCCACATGACTGCACTGCACTGGGCAAATAATATCTTTGTGGGTACAAGAGGAAGAAAGGGTTCTAAAATACAGAAGATTTTTGCTTCAAACTGAAATCGGCAAATAATGGCACTTTCCTCTTGGCGGGATAATTACCCTGGAACAGTGCAGTGTTTCCGCTTTTTTCGACTAGCTCATTCCATTGAAATCTATTAGAATGTTGCATTTACACACAACAGATAGTAAATAATATTTGATTTCCCAAAGGCATAGTATAATAGGGGCATGAGGGTGCCTGTGTTGGTGGAGTGTGGAGAAAGAATCAGTTGAACAGGAAATAGTTTTTGGGGGTGTTATGGACAAAGATAAGTTGCAGCAAAATTTGCAGCAAAACTGTATCCATTGCATGGTTATGTTCTCATGTCATACATCCCACATTTAGCTCACAACCATTTTCCTTTGTCTCTTTGTGTTTTTTTTTCCCTGGTCTGTTGATCCCACCCTTTTACCTCTTGGTCCCCCCTCCTTTTGCCTCTTGACCCCCCCTCAATTTGCCTCATGATACCCCCTCTTGACCCCCCTCTGAGTCTTTCACCCGCTCTTGATTCCCCCTCTTGCCAAGTTGCCTCTCTTCACACCTCTTGATCCCCCATTTTGCCTCTTTCTCCCCCTCTTTTCTTAATCCACCCTTGACTCTTATCTTGATCCCCCTTTTGCCTCTCTCCCCCATTCCTGATTCCCCCTTTTGCCTCTCTCCCCCTCTTGATCAACCTCCTTTTGCCTTTTTCTCCTCTCCCCCTCTTGATCCCCCATTTTGCCTCTTTCCCCCTGTTGTCTTTTCATCCCCCTTTTGCCATTCTCCCCCTCTTGATCCCCCATTTTGTCTTGTTCTCCCCCTCTTGCCTTAATCCACCCTTGACTCTTGTCTTGATCCCCCTCTTTTGACTTTCTCCCCCTCTTGCCTACCCTTGATCCCCCTCTTGATCTACCCTTTTTGCCATTTTCCCCTTTTTGCTTAAGTTGCCTATCACTGTGACTTCACCTCACAGTGACTGTCTTGCGTCTCTACCAGTGCTGACTGTGTCTCTCTCTCTCTACTCCCGGCCTCCCGCTCAGATCAGCTCTCCGTGGATTAAGCTGGTCATGGTGCGGCCTTCGTGTTGTGCAGACACAGTGGTTTTCATACTGCGTCTGACGGCATGCTGTAGGTGGCAGCGCTCGCTCTTTTCAGAGCGGCGCCTCTCTCTCCTCTTCTCACGGCAGCAGAGCTGTGTGCACCTCTGCTCGGCAACTGCACCCCCATGAGATGCGCGCCCTAGGCCGGCGCCTACCTCGCCTATAGGTTGCGCCGGCCCTGCTCACAAATCCCTGCAGCATGGAGATGCTGCTTTCACGATCCAAAAGCTAAACATTTTGATATCTGTTGTCGGTGTAAGAAGCATGTGAACAGCCAGGGAAAAGCATGCTCTCTCATACCACGGCACTGCCTCAATGAGATCCCACCTAATGTACAGCCACAGGTCTGACTGGGAGACACACACTATAAACAGGTCAGAGGTGCCAAAACTAGCAACATCAGAAGTATTCCTAAAAATTCCTGGGGCTCTGTGGTACATAATAAAAGCACTGTTGATGTGCCAGAGAGTATGACAAGACTTTTTGCTCTGCTGCGAAGGAGTATGACTCTGGAGATGACAAGAGTCATAGAGTGCCCACACATATCCACACCACCGTCACTTCCTCCACAAATTATGTTGTTAAAGCAATAAAGTTATGCAGTTCATCCACTATGTGCTGCTATCCCACACTTACTTAGGAAGAAGTCAAAACCTGATCAAAATAATGCAAAAGTACACCTGTGGAATAGTAAACTTACTAAAGTATTGGAGCTTGACATGCTGCTCTTTTTGTTTTTTGAAAACAGAAGCTTTAAAGAACTGATATTGTGTTACTTTACAATTCATTGGAAACCTCTGGGTCTAGAAACACTCAGAAGACAGTGCACATGACAAGAAGAAAAAAAATGTTCTAAGTGTAGTAGTCTAATAATACAAAGAATAAAAGCAAAATATTAAAATGCACTCACAATAGTCCTTCTTGGGCTTTTAGCATATCAAGTGGGTGTCTCTCCCTTATTAACCGACAAACTGTGTCCAATGACTCTCCTGTGCTCAGGTCTGGATGTTGCCTGTTGTCTGGTTGAGAAGGTGATGGAAAAGTAGTATCCCAGATGTTGTCAGGGTGATTCAGTCTTTAAAGTTATATTTTCCGATGGGGTTGTGTAACCATTTACAAAGTATCAACTTAAGAGTACAGGGTAGAACACTACCGGCTCAGTTGATGAACTTCATGGCGAGATGCATCTGAAACGCTGAGAGTCGGTGTGCTGACCTGATGGGGGGGGGGACCTCGCAGGGGGCATGGAGGAGACCCTGTAAACTAAGGCAATGAGCCTTGTTGAGTCATGAACGTTTTCGCAGACACAGTCTGCTTCCTCAGGGGAAAATTGAGCATTGGAACACTAGTATAATAATTTTTGATATTATATAACCTTCAAATATCACTTTTTTAATTTACTAGATATATATAGTTCATATTTTCTATTCATTTTAGGCGAGTTCTTGGCCACAGCCCTGGTTGTGTTGTTTTAGGGGAACTCCACCTTTGGGATATTTTTTCTTTTCTTCTTTTCATTGGAGACCTCTCTAGCAATTAACTCTTCGAGTGCCAGATGGATACGCAATGCACTGTAAAGAAATGTGTGTCGCACCACTTTAGAACTCAAAGGATTATGGGTTTAAAAGTTCAATTTAAATCAATGGAAATTTGTATTTGTTCAATGTGATGCAGTTGGTTAGCCCACAATTTGCCTTAATGCACACATACCATGGTTTTAGTAAAACATATATAAACATATTAATGAAAATTCACTTTTATGTACTGTGACCGATAATTCAATAGGTCTTCAGAGTACTCAATGCAACACTTCAACTCTTCACTGCCAGTGGTCCCAGTTACATATTATTCTACAAAGCATGTTAAGCCTTTCTTTCAGCAAAGAGGTTATGTTTTCTCTAGCCATCAATCCACTGTCATTGTATTATTATATTATAAGAGTGGTTGTTTGGCTTCTTTTGAATTCAGTTTATTTCAACATCAAGGTCCAGGCAAAATGTTGAAAACTCTAGATTGAAGATGCTGTAATGAAAAATGCATTTGTCAAGTGGAAATATTGTATTGTGTCTACACCATTGTTGGGAAATATATTGCAAATATAACAAATCACTGTAATGGTTCCAAAAAGCTGAGTGAACCATTATGTGCCAAATACATTGTAAAATTGATAGAGCATTGTAATAATGCAAAAAGCTGTGATGTTAACAGAGAATTAATGTTATAAAAACGACATTACTAGTAATCCCGCAGCTTTGAGCTATGGTGATGAGGTTGAGTAGATGCTAAAAATTCTTTATTTTTAGGTTCATACAGGCATTTGTGATGCACTATCTTTTGCAGCATGATGTGTGAAAAAAGAAGTGTTTAATACACATTTGTAATTCATTTTTGCTGAGTTTTTTTATATTCAGAATTTAACTGCATGTTGCAGAGGCAGAATGTGGAATTAAAAAAACAACACAGCTTCCATACAGCTTCAATTTCTCAAGTAAAATAGTAAAGCAGTCAATGTTAATGTGCATCCATTAAAATCCATTGTACACACAATGGTGAGTTAATGCATCAATTAATGACATTTTTGGCAAACTACATTGGCTTGTGTAGTGTTCATGCTCATCTGAATAGCTCCATATGATCCAATGCTTTCTATTTTATGTTGTTTTTTGATTATTGAAAAAACCCTTTGAACTAGGCCTATATGCCCTGAAAGCATTCTGGCAATGTTGCAGGATAATAGACTTGTACACGGTAAAAAAAATTGTTATAATTTGTTTTTGTACAATTTTTTTTTTTTTTTTTAATTCGATGGATCCGAAATTCAGACCGGTCCCGTTCATTTTGGATGAAATTTGGGTAAAAACCAAATTATTCGTCTGAATTTGCCATGCTTTTAAAAATGCAATAAAAGTCAAAATCAGATAAATAAAAATAAATGGAACTACTTCTAGGGTCTAAATTATGACAGTGGAACAGGGTAAGGTGGAGCTTTAACCTTATGGTACTATGGATGAAGCATGGCTATAGCTATTAGAAGGAACACTGAAGATGACTTGTGCAGGCGGACTTAGGATGACAGCAACACTGCAGATGTAGCCAGCAGCAAACTGCAGACCACTGGAGCAGGACTCAGTAGATGGCTACAGCAGCGGAAGATGACTGGTGCGAGGCAGACTCAGGATGACAGCAACACTGGAGATGTAGCCAGCAGCAAACTGCATAACACTGGAGCAGCCAGGACTCAATAGAGAATGATACAGCAACTGAAGATGACTGGTGTGAGGTAGATTCGGGATGACAGCAACACTGGAGATGTAGCCAGCAGCAAATTGCAGAACACTGGAGCAGGACTCAGTAGATGGATAGAGCAACTGAGGATGACTGGTGCAAGGCAGACTCAGGATGACATCAACACAGGAGATGTAGCCAGCAGCAAACCGCAAAACATGGCAGCAGGCAGGACACAATAAATAGATACCGCAGAGCCAGACTGAGCAACCTGTATAGTGGGACAACAATGTAGACTTTAAATTCCCCCTGAGTCCCACCAAGTCAGGGAGGTGTCCTCTGCCCAACCAACCATTGTTCTAGAGCTGGGCAAGCTGGGGCGCTCAGCGTATTATGGTACTATGGATGATTCTAGATTAAGATCTTTTTGTTTCTCTAATCTACAACGAACCAGAGAGCAGGGTAACCCAGCTTTTGCAGGTTGACTTTTAAAAAAAGTCATTTGCTCCATGACCTGGGGGGCCAACTGAGAGCACTGGGGGCTAAGTATATTTCCTGTTATGGAAAATACCTGCTAACTTTGGACAGTGGTTGGGGGGCAAGAAAGCAGCTCCTGGGCTACCAGGGACAAAGTAGGCCACACAGCCCTCTTGTTATCCCAGAAAGTCAAGGGATCTGTATTTAGGGGCAAAGAAGGTTCCGCAAGGTAAGCCTTAGCCTCAAACTCAGAACTTTTTCTATTTATGGGGAGCTGTTTGTTTTGTCCAAAGCATAATCTCTTCATTGCCTTTTGCTGGGTGCCTGCCTAGCCTACACAAAACGCACACTGGCTGTGTCACTCTGGAACTTATTTAAACAAATGCTTTATATTTTTGAACTGGAACAAAGAAGGCTTGCTGTGGCAAAATGGCACTTTTGCTGGGTGCCTGCCTACACAACAACTGTCATATTGAAAAAGTGAGTAAAAATATAGATGTGGGAGTGGCAGTTGATGTGATCTATTTAGACTTTGCCAAGGCATTTGATACAGTTCCACACAAGAGGTTACTGTACAAACTGAATGAAATAGGCTTAGGGGAAAATGTATGTGCTGGATTGGAAATTGGCTGAAAGATAGAATGCAAAGAGTGGTAGTAAAAGGCAAGTTCTCCAATTGGATAAACGTGTCCTGGGTCCTCTTCTTTTTAATTTGTTAATTAATGACCACCCAGAGGGCATAGGGAGCCATGTATCAGTGTTTGCTGATGACACAAAATTAAGTAAGGTAATAAAGTCTGAACTGGATGTGGCTTTATTACAAGAGGATTTGGAAAAATTGAGTAACTGGGCAGGCGAATGGCAAATGAGATTCAATATAGACAAGTATATGCATTTTGGGTATAATAATAAAAATGCAACATATAGTTTAAATGGTGTTTCCCTGGGGAAATCTACTAATGAAAAGGATGTGGGAGTAATGTTAGACAATAGATTTAGCAGTACCGTGCAGTGCCAGCTGGCAGCTGCAAAGGCCAAAAAGATATTGGCATGTATTAAAAAGAGGATTTTAGTCTTACCTTTTAAATCCTTTTCTCTTAGTCCGTACAGGTTACTGGTAACTTTGGGTAGGCAATCCACCCCTTTAATTGTAGGCAGGAACAATTCTAGAATTGTATGCAGGTGGTGGAGCCTACCTTCCCTCCTTGGCTGCAGCTAGCCAACCAGCTCCAGAAAGATTTGAGACATTAACTATTGACTAGATAGTAGAAGGGAAAGAAGACTACTGTGAGCATGACCCCGAAGGACCCCCATGGTCTGCCACAGGAGAGCCAAGCATGGTCCCTTGACTGGGTGAGAGACCAGTACCCTTTATGGACTAAGAGAAAATGATTTAACAGGTAAGACTAAAATCCTCTTTTCTCTGTCATCCAATACAGGTGACTGGTAGCTTTGGGATGTCCAACCATTGAGTTTACCAGATGCGGGAAGTAAGGCAAAGACCAGCCGCAAGGCCCCCAAAGTCACCAGAGCAGATATGAACCATCAGATCAGAGATAGCCCAACAAAACAATTAAGTGTCAATGGACACTAAACAGGGTTAACAACACCCCAATCTGTTACACAGCACATTGAACTACAACCAACAGGGCTCAAAAGTGAAGGAAGCACCAAGAACCGAAGAAGATCCTAGATAGGCAAGACTGCTTCCAGGATTCTCCTCCCAAAGCTGGCATCAGCCGATTGCCTGATAGACTAAGTGAGATGTACATAAAACTTGAAACAACGCACCACATCTAACAAGTGGAGATCACTTTCCTTGTCAGAGGTGGGGTCAGGGCAGAAAGAAGGCACCACAATCTCCTGATAGATGTGGAACTCTGAAACCACCTTCGGGAGAAACTCCTGAGAAGTGTGAAGCACCGCCTTGTCCTTGTGAAACACCAAATAGGGTGGGCAACAGGTCAGAGCATGTAACTCCGCAAAGCGGCGAACGGACACGATCACCAGGAGAAAGGCCATTTTCCATGTCAATAGGTGTAGAGGAATAGTAGCCAAAGACTCAAATGGAGGGCGCTGAAGAATGCCCAAAACCAAGTTAAGATCCCACGGAGGAGCGAGATTCTTGAAGGCTGGACAAGTATGAGCAATGCCCTGGAAGAAAACCTTGACATCAGAAAGGATGGCAACGCGCCTCTGAAAGAAAACGGAGAGAGCAGAAGTCTGAACCTTAAGGGAAATCAAACTGAGGCCCTTATCCACACCGTCCTGCAAAAAGGCCAGGACCGTAGGCAGATCAAATTCCTGAGACAGGTCCTTGTCAGCACACCAAGATAGAAAGGTCGACCAGATACGATGGTAGATCTTGGAAGAAACAGGTTTGCGGGCACTAAGCATAGTAGCCACCACCCCAGAATAAAAAACCTTCTTCTTCAATATTGAAGATGCAACTTCCAAGCCGTCAAATTTAGCCGATGAACATCCTCCTTCCGCAGGTAACCTTGTAGAAGAAGATCCGGACGGCAATGGAGCCAGAATGACTCCGCCACTGACAGATCCAAAAGGTCTGGAAACCAAGCTTGGCGAGGCCAGTATAGAGCAATCAGAATGACTGAACAGTGTTCCAGTCACAATTTCTGTACCACCCAAGCAACATTGAGAGGGAAGGAAAGATGTAGGCAAAAAAAAGGAAATAACCAAGGAATGGGCATTGCATCCACTGCCAGGGCTAGAGGGTCCCCCCACCGAGAGCAGAACCTCGGAACCTTCCTGTTGTGTCTTGTCGCCATCAGGTCGATGTAAGGAAGACCCCACTTCTAAACAATGAGGGTGAACACCTCTGGGTGCAGCTCCCATTCTCTGCTGTCCACTGTGTGTCGACTGAGGAAGTCTGCCATGACTTTGTTTACGTCAGGAATGTGCACTGCGGATATGGCAGGAATGTGTTCTTCTGTCCAGGACAAAATAGCCTTGACCTCTAACCAAGCAGCGAGACTTCTTGTTCAGCCCTGCTTGTTGATGTAAGCCACAGCCATGGCGTTGTTAGTCTATACCAGGACTGGACAGTCTTCCAGCTGAGATGTCCAGTGATGAAGGGCATGAAATATCGCCTAAAGCTCCAACACGTTGATGGGAAGGAGAAGTACCTTCAGAGGCCGACCCTGAGCACTCAGGCAACCCAGGACCGCTCCCCAGCCGGAGAGGCTGGCATCCGTCGTCACTATGGTCCAGAAGGATACCAGGAAGGACTTGCCTTTCAGAAGATTGGAGAGGTCTAGCCACCATGACAGACT
This sequence comes from Rhinophrynus dorsalis, assembly GCA_037306005.1. NCBI lineage: Eukaryota > Metazoa > Chordata > Amphibia > Anura > Rhinophrynidae > Rhinophrynus > Rhinophrynus dorsalis. Next base: position 363,906,950 of record CM074718.1, on the reverse strand, counting down.
CTGTTCCACATGAAGAGGGAGGGACACTGACATCTTCAGAAGATCCGGCTGACCCCTGCACACCTGGATCACAAATCTCTGGAGTTCCCTGGTGTGTGCCATGGCAAACGGGACAACTTCTATGGTGGAGATGAATTTCCCCACTAGAGAGGACAGCTTCTTGGCTGGAACTGGATCTTGAGCCAGAACCACAGAAACCCTGTGGGTGATCTGGTGAGCTACCTCTTCCATGAGAAACACCATGCTCTTCTGAGTGTCGAAGAGAAGGGCCAGGAAGACTAGACGCTGGGATGGGACAAGATCTGACTTGTCCATGTTGATGATCCACCCGTGATGGGTGAGAGCGTGAATGCATTGCTGAACCTTCCAATGAAGAAGTTCCACAGAGGGGGGATTTCAGAAGCAGGTCTTCCATGTATGGAGTAACTCTGATGCCTTCCCGGTAGAGGACAGACACTAAGGCTCCCAGGACATAGTTGAAAACTTGAGGAGCTGTAGTCAGACCAAAAGGAAAAGCTGAAAACTGAAAATGCCCTTGGTCGCAGGCAAATCTGAGATACTGCCAGCTCTCTGGATGAATGGCGATGTGTAAATACGTATCCTGAATATCCAGAGATGCAAAGAATTCCCCCAGGGACATAGCAGCAATCACCATCCGTAGAGACTCCTGGTGATAATGAGTCTGGATCACAAAGGAATTGAGAGCCTTCAAATCAAAAATGGGGCAACAACCGCCATCCTTTTTGGAGATCACAAACAGATTTGAGTAAAAACCCATACCTCTGTCCTGAACTGGAACCGGCTCTAGAACATCCTTGTCCAGAAGAGCCTGAATAGTGCCTTTGAATAGCCAGCGTTTCTCTGTACCCTGAGGCATATGAGAAGGAAAGAAGCAAAAAGGAGGAAGAGAGACAAAAGGGATCCTGTACCCTTCCGTCACCACCTGTAAAACCCACGAGTCTGCCACTGAATCCTCCCAGATGCTGTGGTAGTGACACAGACGACCAACCACAGCAGAGTGGGAACCTGGGTTCGGTGAGTCATGCTGAAGAAGGCTTGGAAGCCTTGGGCTTGGAGGAGACATTGGGCTTCCATTGCTGGAAGGAGGCACGCAGAGCTAAGGGAACCGTCTGGTTCACCGGATCTGGCCCAAACAAAGAAGTACCTTGAAAATGTAAGGAGAGCAATGCTTTCTTGGAAGCAGTGTCAGCAGACCAGATCTTCAGCCAAAGAGCCCATCTGGCAACCACAGACATGGTGGAAACCCTAGCCACTAAATGAATGGCATCAAATAAGGCAGCAGAAACATAGTGCTGTGCCTCAGAAATGTTGGCAAGAAGGTGCAACATATCCGAAGTAGAAGCACCCTGATGGACAGCCAGGATGAGCTGTTTAGTCCAGACCACAATGGCCCAGTTCACCTATGCTGCAGCGAATGCTGGACGCGTGGCAGTACCAGCAGTGGCAAAAATGGATTTGAGGGAGACCTCAAGTTTCTTGTCAGTCCAGTCCTTCAGAGCGGACGCATAAGAAACTGGCAAGGCAGAAGACTTAGACAGCCTTGTGATAGGAGCATCCACTTTGGGAGGATGAACCCACTGAGCAAGCGCTGCCTCAGAGAAGGGATAAAGCTTTGCAGATTTCTTGGACACAGAAGGTTTCTTGTTCGGAGATTTCCACTCTTCAGACACAAGGTGGTCAAGAGTAGGGTTAGATGGAAAGCAAGTAAGGGGCTTTTTAGGCTCCTGAAACACATCAGAGGGATCAGAAGGAACCTCCTGAACTAATGAATGTTAAGAGTATGTAAAACAGCCCTGATCAGGCCCTCAGCCGAGGGCTCAGGATCATCCTAAAAAGGATCCCCAAAAAACTGAGAGGAGCCCACAGCAGAACATTCCTCAACATCTGAATCCACCAGCAGTTCCTCCTCAGAGGAATCTGATACGTCAGGTACTCCCTGAGGTTTTGGCAGGGAAGACTTGATGGAGGAGGGGGTCTGCCAAGAATGGAAGACCCCTGTTCTGGGATGGAAAGAGTTTCAATGTAGACCTAAGGTCCCTGGTAGCAGCCTCAAACTCTTGCACCCAAACTGGCTCTAATACATGGCTGGAGGTCCCTGGGAGATTCTCAGGGACATCAGAACATGCTGGGCATAAATGACCTGAGAATTTTCTAGGTGACCCTGAATGACAGGAAGAGCAATGCACAACAGGGGATATAGAGACCACCAAGCTCCAACGGTATAGACATTCTCACAGTGTCAAATAACCTTACAGTATAAGAAATCACCCAAGTACAGTGTGTAGGATTAAGGTTTTACCCCAGAAATCTCTAAATTAGACTTATCTGACAGGCAAAGGGTTAATCACTAGAGGAGAGAGGGAGAGTCCAAGCCCTGTGTAGGATACTCATTCTGGAAATATCACAAAATGGCTGCTGCAGCGGGAGCCAATCAGAAAGGAACGTGTGAAGCAAGAGCTCATGGGAAATGTAGTTTTAGAATGTAGAAAAAGTACCCAAACAATGCCCGAAGCCCCCTGAGCCCCCCAACACACTGGAAACATGAACCGGATGATAGAGCAAGGGCAGGCAAGAAAAATGAGCCATCTCTGAAGTCTCTGAAGTGGTTGCAAAGATATGTCCCAAACTGTACAGTCCCATAGGAGTGAATGGAGCAATGGTGCCTATGCGGTAAAGGGCGCAACTCAAATTTTACAAAATTGAAACAGTAAAATAAAAATGCATGAAACGTCACTAGAACATGTTAGGATACCCAAAAAATACTGAACCAGTAGGAAAAGTGTCAGAAACCTCCCAAAAGATGCAAAACCAGCAGCAAAAGGGTTAAAGTACCACATAACCCTGCTCCAACACACCCAACAGACATACAGATAGACCCAGTGAGTGCAGGAATGTGCAATAGGAACTCTAAAGGAAAACCCCTGTGCGGAGGGGCACTGTGGGACATATGGACCTGCAACACTCAAAGGGTTGCTCACCTTTCCTGCAGATCTTCTGTGTTCAGATTACCATGTTTAAAGAAGAAGCCTCGGTGGGCAACTCCTGGGGAAAGAACTTGTAGCCAGGATTTTCCCCTGAGGACTTAAGGTCCACAAAAAGCAACTAGTCACTGAGCTAGCCACATCTAAGGGCATTGTCAGTTATGGTAATCCACCTAATGGCGGTATTCCATTTCTAACAGAAAAATAAAAAAACTTCTAAAGCTATAGCAGAACAGTTCTCTTGCCAGTGTTATCTTCACCAAGGAACAAATCTTTCTGGAGCTGGTTGGCTAGCTGCAGCCAAGGAGGGAAGGTAGGCTCCACCACCTGCATACAATTCTAGAATTGTTCCTGTGTACAATTAAAGGGGCGGATCGCCTACCCAAAGTTACCAGTAACCTGTATTGGACAACAGAGAAAGGGGTTTTGACTCAAGGGAGGAAGATGTTATTATGCCTCTTTACAGGTCCATGGGAAGACCCCACCTAGAATATGCTGTTCAATTCTGGGTGCCCTTTCTGAGAATGTACATTATGGAACTAGAGAAAGTGCAGAGGAGGGCTACAAAACTAGTAAGGGGAATGGAAAGTTTTAGTTATGATGAAAAGCTAGAAAAGTTAAACTTGTACACACTAAAGAAATGGCGTCTTAGAGGGGATATGATAACACTATATAAATATGTTCAGAGCCCATTCAAAGAGCTCTCCAAAGACCTGTTCATTAATAGAACAGTACAAAGGACAAGGGGCCACCCACTTAGACTTGAGGAAAGGAGATCTACAACAGCGGAAGGGTTTCTTTACGGTAAGGACAATAAAGGAATTCACTGCCTGAGGAGGTGGCGCTGTCGAATACATTAGATGCCTTTAAAAAGGGCCTGGATACTTATTTAAAAGAGCAGAATATAGAGGGCTATGTACGTTGGTATTGGGATTAATATTTAGTTAGTGTTTGTTGATCCAAGGAGAAATCTGATTGTCATTTGGAATCAAGAAGGATTTTTTCACCTACTCAAGGCAGAATTTGAAATTGCTGTATTGAGGGGTTTTTTTGCCTTCTTTTGGATCAACGATGGTAAATAGGAATAGGACAAGGGTTGAGGTAATGGACGCAATCCTTTTTTCAACTTAAATTACAATGTTACTATGTGGCTGTGTAACTTAAAATAAATCAGCTCCTGATCCTGGCAATAAGGCACTAGACTGGCTAGAAGACATTAATAAATGGCTATTGGACACTCTCTCTCTCTCTGCTTCTTCTCTCTCTCTGAGCTCAAACAACGGAGTAACAGGAAATGCAGGCTGTCTGGGTGTCTGTATCATTAGTCCAACCCCAATCATGAAACAAAGAAGCTCATTGGACTACAGAAGAAACCCACCATGTATGAAAGAAGCTAATTGGAGTAGAGAGGGAGGGAAAGTAGACCATGTGCGCGGGAAGCCCGTCATCCGAATTTCCAAATTTTTTTAACGAAAATCGGACCCAGGACTGTTCGTATTCAGTTTTTTCAAATTTGAACCTTGCCATTCGATTTGGTCCGAACGACCTACTATTCGTCCGAATTCCGAATTTTAATAAATCGATTCACACAGTCTACAGGATAAAACACACTAGAGCAGGGGTGGACAGCTGTTAAGATCTACAACTTAACCATATTACACAGCCAGCTAATTGACCTCCTTAATATTTAAGAAGTTAAATGCTCCATTTTAAAGAGTGAGAATGTGAAGAATCTATGCTTAGTGTGATTAGTTTGCCTAAGAATTATTCCATACATCATTCCAATTGGCCAAATAGGGACACTTTTGTTGTAAGTGGTGTAGCTGCAGATTACCAAGATTCTTTAGGTTATATCATGACCTGTGAGTATTGACACCTGTAACTGAATAAATTATTTAGAGAAAGACAAAGTACTTTATTTACACAGTTTAATTTATAAACATGTATTGAAGTTTAAGCAACCATTAGTATGAGTTTTACTGCTGAGGAGCAATACAATAACACACCACACAGACTGCTCTACTAAAAAAGAGGAACACCAGGGTGGGAAATAGGGATTTGGGTCTCAAAGAGGGACTGTCCCTCCTAAAGAGGGACAGTTAGGAGGTTATTCCAGTTTTCAGTTGAACACAGGGCTCTGTGGGATTTCCACACTTTTGGTACACAGTTATATTGTGTGCAATAAAATAGAATTGAAAATCACTATTGCTTTTCTCACCTGCAATGAAATTTATTGATATGGAGGTCATATGTTCAGAGGTAAAGTGGAGTTAGTATGAGGCAAATCAAATGCACAGTAGGGTACAGATTCCCAGGAATACCATTTATTTACTTAGGGCTTTTAATCACTTGAATGCAAGACAAAGTTGACAGTGACAACCTTTCTAGCATTCAGTATGTTAAAAGCACCACTTAAAGGGATAGTATTACTTCAAAATTACTATCCCTCATATTGTAGCCCTTAATAAACTGAGTTAAATGACACCAGCGGCATCTCTCAAACCTTTATGGTTTAAGAGATAGCCGCTTTTAAAGTTTCCTCTCCCCTTCTGTCAGCGTTCTGCTGCCAGCAGGAGAATCCGGTCTCTGAATCAAGTGGAGGCTCTTCAGCAGAGCCGATATCTCGTTATGGAAGGAAAAATGATTACTTGAAACAGTCTTCTACGTGTGCTTGGTAACCAAGCACACGTAGAAGACTGTTTCAATGAATCATTTTTCATTCCATAACGAGCTATTGGCTCTGTTTAAGAGCCTCCGCCTGTCCCGGGACCGGATTCTCCTGCTGACAGCAGAACTCTGACAACAGGGGAGAGGAAACTTTGAAAGCGGCTATCTCTTAAACCATAAAGGTTTGAGAGATGCCGCTGGTGTCAATTAACTCAGTTTATTAAGGGCTACAATATGAGGGATAGTAATTTAGAAGTAATACTATCCCTTTAAATTAAGGGGCATATTTGTTTGTCCCCCTATGGTGTATTTGGTTTTCTTCAGAATTGCTCCACTTGAATTTAGGGCCCATGGAAACATAAACAGTAAGAGAACAAGTAGGCTCACCACTCTATTGGTTTAGATGATCTCTACATATTCTTCTCTGGGTGCTGCAACCTTTTATCACTTGTATGCTAGCAATGACTACAAGGATACATACTCCTGGGCTGGTCAGTAAAACAGAAATACACAATTATATTTATTCAATGTCAACATAGCCAGGCACACCAAAAAGACATATCCATGTGCTGAACGTAGGTTATCATTAAAACCTGAGCTTGGGGAGATGTTTTCATTGATAGCTTATTAGCCCCTTAACAACCTTATAGATGATTATATATACATCACGGCTGAGAGAGCAACATACCAACTAGTAGTATAAATTCATGTTTAAATTACTCTGACACGATGCTCTGTGCACTGCTGCATTCATGACAAGACTGATGCTGTCAGTCCAGATAACAAGGTGAGATATTTGTTTGTTAATGTTTATGGTTTGTTTTTTTTTTAGTGGGGAGTGGGGGATCTGCAAGAATTCCTGTGGGTGTAATGTATTTTTTTTTTTGTTTGTTTTTAATTAAACACAATACTTATTCGGGCAGTGTGAGTTGTGATACAACACCCCCCCCCCCCAAATTTGTCTAGACACATATGCTTGTATATTTTTTTCCCACCCACAGTGGCGTGTGTGCAAAGAGAAAGAGTAATTTTTAGGCAAATCAAGCATAAGGACCAAATAAAAATCTACCCAAATGCCAACTGATTTAAGTGGGCTTTTAACTCATTGAATGTTAAACAGGTCTCCAATTCATTAGTTCATGGGTGTAGAGAACAGCCTGATCTTTACTCCAGGAAGTCACCATTCCATTAGCACTGAGACTGGTAAGACCTATAGTACAACAGGAGCTAGAGAGTCACAGGTTGCTCAGTCATGGTATAAGATGCATATGGGAAAGAATCTTGGGGATTCAGCATTGAACACCTTAAGAGGTACAGGGGTGGGGCAACCAATGGATGTTCAGTTGTTGTAGGACTACTTCTCCCACCATCCTCAGCTGGGTGTTGTTGTCATGTTGCAGATTATAGGAGTTGTCCAACAGTAGTTTGGAAGGGCAGCTTTCATAGCCATGGTAGGATATTTTCTCTGCCTGCCCAGAGAGGCAACAGGGACAAGAAAAGGAAGGCAGGAAGGAAGGAAATACAAAAAGGGCTCAGCAAGGGCTCTCTCTTTGTGTTTTTTTACATGTATATGGCTTGCACTGGAATAATCAGTACACTGACTGAAAGCCTCCTCTACATGCACAGGGACATGAGGCAGACAGTCTGAGGCTCATATACTAAAAATAAATGGAGGAATTCTAGAGATATTCAGGAGGGAATGGGTATCACCACCAGCAGCTGTGATATTGTGGTGTTTGCCGATTTACTTCCAGCTGCTGAGTCACCTGAATCTGAACATCATATGTCCCAGCAGGATCAGCAGGCTGCTGTGCCGCCGCCTCCCCCACACACACACACACACATATCCACAGACACATGGGTATTAATAGCGGTATTGGGAGCAGCATTGATGGCGATATAGAACAGGTAGTGGTGTATCCATGGGCGGATTGTCCTATCGGGGGATCGGGCATCCCCGGTGGGCCGCTATATCGGCTCACTTTTAAAAAGTCGCGATCCACTTTGTGCAGACTTTCTCCCCCTCCGGTGCGCGCTGAAAGAACTGCAATTAAAATACAAGTGCTGTACAGCGCTGGCCATCTCTCTACCCCTCCGCTCCACTTTGTCTTGAGTGCAGAATGAGGACACTAAAGGAAATTAGTGGAGGAGAGAGATGTCCGTCTCTGTACAGCACTTGTAATTTATTTGCAATTCTTTCAGTGCGCACGGGGGGGGGGAGCCCGGGCCGGTATTCCCTTACAATCCGCACCTGGGTGTATCCACATGCTTCTCTTGTTACTAGCTCTGACATAGTAGCAGCAGCACAAGCCACTACAAATGCATCAAGTCAACAACATAATTCAATACCTCTCACCGTCTTGAAATCATGGGTGTTGGATTATTTTTCAAGGACTTCACAATTTTCGTCAACAGAAATGTGCCCACAGTGTGACTAGGTTGTGATGAGGGAGAAGGAAGGGCTACACCTTTGCACGTCTTCCCTAATAAAGAACCCTGATGTGCATGTTAATCATGTTCAACTATCCCCTAAGAAAAAGAAAATCCGGTGCTACTATCAGTGTGTCCCTTGCTCATCTCTAACAACATCATGGGCCAAAATCCCACACAAAAGGGCATGAGATAACCCCATCAGCCCAGAAGTCAACAATAACACCAGTCATTTTTGTGCTATGTTCTGTAGCTGGGATTATATCCCTGCTGTCCTCCAACAACCCTCAAGGATCTACTTAGTACTGCCTTACTACAGTAGTATCACCAACCAACAGTGAATCTGCAGATGTGTGGACTTGACAATGTGTCTCCACACATTGTGTGATGCAATGACCACACATAGCAGTGTTGTGGATACCAATAGAATGCAGGGTATAAATAAGCATCTTCAGCCTTTACACCTTATAGGGAGGGTATTTTTTTATTGGAAGTGTCACTCACTCACCACTACCTGGTCACTTGTATTTTATGGAATGGATAAAGGCCATAGTTACTGAAATCACCTGATTTCTTGGGAAATAGTTTAACATAGTCATCAAAAACTTCAATTTGATGTTATGTTCAATGTGCTAAATAAGAGCAGATGTGCCAGATATGATCCCAGTCCTTCCCCCCTCTTTCACAACATTTTAATATACCGTGCACATTGCAGTTGCTGGTAACTACACAGACCCTCCATGCGCCCATTCAAAAATATTCCAGCATCCATGATTTTAGAGGAGGCAGAGAAGGAATGTGGTGGCTGGGTATTTTCTTCACAGAAACACCTGGGGGTAGATGCTGTGGTGATGTATGCCTGGTGAGGTGTGGGTAACATATCACTTTGATAATGTAGACACACATCATCATATGCACTAATGCAAGTGACGAAGCGAGAAGCTCCTCAATAGCATGGATGGTTGCCAAACTGATGGTGATGTGGAAAGGATGCCCTCCTTTACATATTACCATCAATTCAACAACCCTGAAATCTAACCCTGAAATATCTGCTCCCCCACTTGTCCACTGGGGTAGCGAAGAAGATCCTCTTTGACTTCAGCACCACAAACAGCATCCCTCCTTTAACCCTTTCAGTGCCATAGGGATGTGCATTGCATACTCATGTGGCACTGAAAGAGTTAAAGGCTGAACTATTAACAAAAAATGTTTGTGTTGGTATATCCTCTTGCCACTTGTCCACATATTTGTGGTCAGGTGAACATTCATGGATGTTATTGTAACTGAAGAAAATGTCTCATCTCTGAGACATCTACAACATTTCAATTAGATGAAAAATGTGCAGGAAATTGATAGTTTTCAAAGACATTTGTCTGCATGGTCAGAAATGCTATTTTTTACATTTTGCTATTTTTTACATCCCTAGCATAAATAGTCTTAAATGGAGCAGTTCTTGGGCAAACCAGCTTTACCAATGGAAACAAATAAATATGTATAGGTGTAGAATTATCTGGGGATTTTTCATATAACCAACACTATAGTTGCTTATTGTCTTTTTTCATGAACATTGCATGCAGACGCGTTCTCCATATGTATGTTTCTTTGTGCAACCAAAAGACGCATATTTACAGAAAAAAAGACAGGAACTGGTGGAAAAAAAATTAAAAGAAACACAAACAGAAAAGCAGCTAGTGATCCAAACTAGCTATCAGCCTTGTAAACTCAGTACCAACACGCATAGGAGTGAGTCAATGTAATTTAGACATAGTGGTTTACTACTCTTTAGCAAGATGTCCTCTCAGCATGGATGTATTTGATTATCTGTATGATTAATAAGGGGTTAATTTGTTCTCAAACTCAATCCTCAAATCTCCCCAAACACAGGGTTTAATGATGACCTAACTTTAGCACACGGGTTTCATTTTGACAGATCAATTTGAGCTGTGAAAAAAAGAAAAAACAATACAAGTGAGAAAATAGTTAAAACATAACTGTTGAGTGAATACTTTTGGAAGAATGTTTGATTTGATTTGCATCAAAAACACCCACACCACAAGTACTTGCTTCTTCATAGCTGATATCATTGTTTTCTTTCCAATCTCTTCAGTCAGAAATGCCTCTGCAATCCCAAAGCTGTCCTATGAATCTGTTTACGAAATAATCTAAAATACCTTTCTGCTTGACAACTAGTTTAGGTGGCAAAACAGCATTGGGGAATTTTTTTTAATGAATTTAAATTATAATCATTAATTAAATCAGTGATAAAACAAATGCATTTAACATTGTCTGAGAATAAGAAAATGCACTCACACATACAGTTTTTACACACATGCATGCACACAATATACAAATTACACCCAAACATAGATTTGACATCCACTTGCACACATATCCTTCTTGTCTTTTAGTTTGTGGGAAAAGCAACTACATGTATGTGTTGGGCAGTGTTCAGAATAGCCTCATTCATCCCTGACTCATCTGGCCACAGGATACAACTTTCTGTAAAACTAATGGGATCTCATGGGGAGCCCCTCTGAAACAAAAGGCCTCTGGCAAATGACATTTAGATCCATTCGCTAAAATGCACCTGACACATGTACATGAACACATAAAATACACACACACACACACAATACACACGCACTCAATACACACATACACATACAATGTACAAATGCATTCAAAACACATACATTCACTTACACATAAAATATACACATGCATTTAATATACACATATAGAATATACACATGGATTCAATATATGCACACAAACGAAGGCATACAACATGAAATATACACACATGTAATTAATATTCATTCACATTCAATACACACCCACTAGCAAATACAATATACCCTCAAAAATTAAATATGTACACAAAAGCACACACATTCAAGTGAAATATATACACGTATTAAATACACACCCACCATAAAAAGAGACAAACAATACACACACACATATATACAAGAAATAAACACATGCATTCAAAACACACACACACAGTATATGTACACACTTAACACACCCTTACAATAAACCCACATGCATGCACGCATACAGGCATGCACAATATACACTGACAAATTCAATATGTACACACATTCACATACAATATATACACATGTATTAAATACACACCCACATACATAAACATACACAAACAATATACACATATTCAATACACACATACTGTATATACAAGCAATATACACACACATTCAACACACACACACACACACACAGTATATGCATGCATTCAAAACACACATATAATATACACATTCATTCAATGTGCACACACATACAATATACACAAGCATTTAATACACATGCCTTTATAATATAGGCACACATTCAATAGAAACACATATATAATAAACACTCATACAATATGCATTCAACACACACAGATACACGAATAATATACACATGCATTCAATAAAACATACATATATGCACATACACACAAACAATATATACGCACACATTCAATATTCACACACATATACAGACAAAAGGAGGAAACCAGGAACAAACCAACTGCACCATAGGGGAGAAATAGCATTTCCATAAATTACCACTTGTATAAGCAGGAACATTCAGGCATTCAAGGTGTTAAAACCCACTTAAGTCAATATGAAGTTTTATTTCCCATTGAGGCTGTTGGTTTGTTCCAGAATTGTTGCTCTTTTCTTCTGTACAAAAAGCCCATAGTCCTTGTAAAGCAGCTTCCTGCTGCTTCCTCTGATCCATAAATGAAACTGAAGAAATTAATCTGCAGGAGGCCCTGTGCATGAAACAGCCATAAGGCTTGATTTATATGCAAGCACAAATTTTACAGGGATTATTCAACAATCTATCCCTATCCTCCACAGTGTAACTCCTTCCATGCTAGAAAGTTACATAATGTATTGCAGTAAAGACACCACAGACATCTCTAACATCCAGTGGGCCACAGATATGCCTCAGTGTCACATAAAAAAATGTCATAACTGCCTATGAGACAGATTCCTGCTTCTCCACATGGTTACTATTGCTTTGATACCATGTCACTTCATGCTTTGTATGCGTAATGCAAACACAGGCTTATTAAAGGCTGGCTCTGCTTCAGAGCACCATCCAAGTGAGTATCTGACAACATTCCCTCATTTTGGAAGCAATTACTGAGAAACAATTGGAGCTGAAACACATTCAAACACTTGTCACTTGTGTCAGTGATCCAGGGCAAAAAGCATACCTGTTGATTTAATGATTCCCCTGGGTTTTAGGAACAGTCCTGCAGTATAATATGCCAATTAAAGAAATGTAGGCAACCTGTGAGTTGCTTCTTGATAAATTGCTGCTTTTAGATTTGCAAGAAAATCCGTGTAGTACTTTGCTGAGAATCCAAACGAATTTGAATTTAATGGCTCAACGTTCATTTTGTTTTGTGTTTTTCTCCTTTATCATTTGTCTTATTTGTAAAGATTACAAGCAGTTGTGGTAAAAAACCTGACCTTTGTTCAACCATGCTTAGTACAATCTTCCAATTAATTCTCTTACATTGAATGTTGTGTCCTACACTTTCCCTAAGGCATAAATCAATGAACCAACCTGTAAGAGCAACCGCATTAAATAAACATTATTTTTGAGAAACACTACTAACTTAAAGGAAAAGTTCTTCATAAAAGTATGTTTATTTTTTTCCTTCTACAGCATTATTTGCTTTAGGACCAGAGGGTTTTGTAATGTGTTAAGAAGAACTGGATAAACCAATAACAATTCCTTAACCCCTTAGTGACCGGCTGCGCATGCACGCAGCTGGCACTTAATGCCCGCCGAACATTTTTTTTTTTCATTTTTTTAAACGACTTCTGGGACGTACATGTATGTCCTCTGTCCACCTGGGACATCCGTTTGGGATGTACATGTACGTCCTCGGGCAGTAAGGGGTTAAAGGGATAGTATTGTTTCACAATAAAAGCAGATTAAATTAATCTTCATAGTATTTGGGCCATGGAGAGTGTTATTTCAATACTGTAAGAGCTGTAGTTCAAGAATAACTGAATGATAAAGTTTCCCCCTCCCGCCCCTTTTACTGATGTACCACTGCTCACCTCAGAGCAGCAAGACTGTCCTAATAGATCTCAGAGAAGGAAAATCTTTAGTGAGCATAAGGAAAAAACTGAAAAACCTGTCAAGGGGAGCAGGGTTTTCCCAATGCTCACAGTAAGAAGATTGTCCCTTACTGTGAGCTGTCTAGTCCCAGGGGCGAGAGGGGGATACTTTATCATTCATTTACTCCTGTACTACAACTCTGACAGCATTGAAATAACACTCTCCGTGGCCCAAATACTATGAAGATTCATTGGAGCTGCTGTTTTTGTGAAACATTATTATCCCTTTAAGGTTAAGAGCCTCATTTAAAACAATAGGAATAGTTATTTGTCATCTCTGGTGCTCCAGCTGGAAGATGCACTAAGGTTTGATAAGGGTCCCAGCTGATGATATGATGGCATATTTGCTTTAATTACATCTTGATATATGCATCAAGATGTCTTCTCTATTGCATCCCTGTGAATCCACCATAAATTTATAACCAGCACCATGAATCCATCATGCCAGTTTTATGATTTTGCAGTGTCTACTTTGTCTTTTGCTCATTTGCATATTGAAATGCAGCTTAACCCCTTCAGTGCCAGAGGCTTGGGCCATTTCCTGTACCCTGCAGGCCAGACAATTTTTCAGCATTCTTGCTATCCTTCCGTTTAGGCTTGATTTACTCTGGTGATTTTTAGTTACATATGGAAAATTATATATTGTTTTTTTCAAAACAAATTGAGCTTTCTTGTGGTGACTTACATGAAGAAAATTTTACATTGTGAAAAAAGCTATGATGTCATAATGACAAAAAAAAGTGAAAATTTACTAATTTTGTTAAAACCACGTACTATGTATCAAAAACATTTACCTTGATTGAAAAAGTTTCAATTATTTGAAAAAGCCCCACGTCCCCCGAGTAAAAAAATACCAAATTTGTATAGATTTACCTATGTCCATGGCTAGCGTACAGCCCTAATCACCAGCAGCGCAAAATGACATTTTCAACTTTATAAACTAATATGCGCATTCTAGGGTTTTTGTAGTAAAACTACCCTAAAACAGTGGATTAACTATATAAAACTATATATTTCTGAAAAGTAGACAACCTGCCGTATCTAATGAGGGGTAACTTGCCTTCTTGCCCCAAGCCTGTTGTGCCCAAATGCTTCCAGAAGGTGGCACTATAGGAAAAAAATTGTATTTTCTTACATTTCTGTCCCTTCAACTGTACTGAAATCTGTGAAAATCATGGAATTTCCAACTATATTCATTAGCTAGTGCTCTTAGGAGAAAAATGACACACCATTGGTATAGGTTGACCTACCTCATGGGACGCTAGAAGTGCAAAAAGACACCTACTACAACCTCTACATTTTCTAACATTTTCTCAAACATTACTTGTCTATACAAAAATGGTTATAACAACTAGAGAAGTGAAGAAAGGGTAGACAAACCATACCATTTTGGAAAGAAGACAACCTGCCGCATCTAATGAGGGGTGAATTGCCTTCTTACCCCAAGCCTGTTGTGCCCAAATGATTCCAGAAGGTGGCACCATAGGGAAAAATGGCATTTTCTTACATTTCTGCCCCTTCAACTATACTGAAATCTGTGAAAACCATGGAATTTCCAACTGTATTCATTAGCTTGTGCTCTTTGGAGAAAAATGAAACCTCATTGGTATGAGTTCACCTACTTTAGGGGGCGCTACAAGTACAAAACTACACCTACTACAACCTCTACATTTTCTAACATTTTCTCAAACATTACTTGTCTATACAAAAATGGTTATAACAACTAGAGAAGTGAAGAAAGGGTAGACAAACCATACCATTTTGGAAAGAAGACATCCTGCCGCCTCTAATGAGGGGTCAATTGCCTTCTTATCCCAAGCCTGTTGTGCCTAAATGCTTCCAGCATTTTCTTACATTTCTGCCCCTTCAACTATACTGAAATCTTTGAAAACCATGGAATTTCCATCTTTATTCATTAGCTAGTGCTCTTTGGAGAAAAATGACACCTCATTGGTATGAGTTCACCTACCTTAGGGGGCGCTACAAGTACAAAACTACACCTACTACAACCTCTAAATTTTTTAACATTTTCTCAAAACATTACTTGTCTATACAAAAATGGTTATAACAACTACAGAAGTGAAGAAAGGCTACACAAACCATACCATTTTGGAAAGAAGACAACTTGCCGCATCTAATGAGGGGTGAATTGCCTTCTTACCCCAAGCCTGTTGTGCCCAAATGCTTCCAGAAGGTGGCACTATAGGAAAAAAATGTCATTTTCTTATATTTTTGCCCCTTCATCTGTACGGAAATCTGTGAAAACCATGGCATTTCCAACTGTATTCATTAGCTGGTGCTCTTAGGAGAAAAATTACACCCCATTGGTATGGGTTGACCTACCTCAGGGGACGCTAGAAGTGCAAAAACACACCTACTACAACCTCTAAATTTTCCAACATTTTCTCAAACATTACTTGTCTATACAAAAATGGTTATAACAACTAGAGAATTGAAGAGAGGGTAGACAAACCATACCATTTTGGAAAGAAGACATCCTGCCGCCTCTAATGAGGGGTCAATTGCCTTCTTATCCCAAGCCTGTTGTGCCTAAATGCTTCCAGCATTTTCTTACATTTCTGCCCCTTCAACTATACTGAAATCTTTGAAAACCATGGAATTTCCATCTTTATTCATTAGCTTGTGCTCTTTGGAGAAAAATGAAACCTCATTGGTATGAGTTCACCTACTTTAGGGGGCGCTACAAGTACAAAACTACACCTACTACAACCTCTACATTTTCTAACATTTTCTCAAACATTACTTGTCTATACAAAAATGGTTATAACAACTAGAGAAGTGAAGAAAGGGTAGACAAACCATACCATTTTGGAAAGAAGACATCCTGCCGCCTCTAATGAGGGGTCAATTGCCTTCTTATCCCAAGCCTGTTGTGCCTAAATGCTTCCAGCATTTTCTTACATTTCTGCCCCTTCAACTATACTGAAATCTTTGAAAACCATGGAATTTCCATCTTTATTCATTAGCTAGTGCTCTTTGGAGAAAAATGACACCTCATTGGTATGAGTTCACCTACCTTAGGGGGCGCTACAAGTACAAAACTACACCTACTACAACCTCTAAATTTTTTAACATTTTCTCAAAACATTACTTGTCTATACAAAAATGGTTATAACAACTACAGAAGTGAAGAAAGGCTACACAAACCATACCATTTTGGAAAGAAGACAACTTGCCGCATCTAATGAGGGGTGAATTGCCTTCTTACCCCAAGCCTGTTGTGCCCAAATGCTTCCAGAAGGTGGCACTATAGGAAAAAAATGTCATTTTCTTATATTTTTGCCCCTTCATCTGTACGGAAATCTGTGAAAACCATGGCATTTCCAACTGTATTCATTAGCTGGTGCTCTTAGGAGAAAAATTACACCCCATTGGTATGGGTTGACCTACCTCAGGGGACGCTAGAAGTGCAAAAACACACCTACTACAACCTCTAAATTTTCCAACATTTTCTCAAACATTACTTGTCTATACAAAAATGGTTATAACAACTAGAGAATTGAAGAGAGGGTAGACAAACCATACCATTTTGGAAAGAAGACATCCTGCCGCCTCTAATGAGGGGTCAATTGCCTTCTTATCCCAAGCCTGTTGTGCCTAAATGCTTCCAGCATTTTCTTACATTTCTGCCCCTTCAACTATACTGAAATCTTTGAAAACCATGGAATTTCCATCTTTATTCATTAGCTAGTGCTCTTTGGAGAAAAATGACACCTCATTGGTATGAGTTCACCTACCTTAGGGGGCGCTACAAGTACAAAACTACACCTACTACAACCTCTAAATTTTTTAACATTTTCTCAAAACATTACTTGTCTATACAAAAATGGTTATAACAACTACAGAAGTGAAGAAAGGCTACACAAACCATACCATTTTGGAAAGAAGACAACTTGCCGCATCTAATGAGGGGTGAATTGCCTTCTTACCCCAAGCCTGTTGTGCCCAAATGCTTCCAGAAGGTGGCACTATAGGAAAAATGGCATTTTCTTGCATTTCTGCACCTTCATCTGTACGGAAATCTGTAAAAACCATAGAATTTCCAACTGTATTCATTAGCTAGTGCTCTTTGGAGAAAAATGACATTGCACTGGAATGAGCCAACCTACCTTAGGGGGTGCCAGAAGCACATAACTACACCTACCTGTTTGCTTCCTCGAAAATGGCTGCTTGTACTAAAATGTTCATAACTGTTAGAGACATGAAGGAAAGGTATAAAAGGTATACAATTTAGAAGTAGACATTCTCCCACATCAAATGAGGGGTCACTTGCCTTTCTATCCCTGGGCTGAAGTGCACAAATATTTCCAAAATATGGCGCTATGGGAATAAATACATGTTTTTTTACATTTCTACCACTTCAGAGATACTAAAATCTTTGAAAACCATAACACTTCCTGCTGTATTCAGTACCTGCTACCAACATGAGAAAAATAGTAGCCCATTTGTGTGGGTTAATATACAATATGTGGGTGTTAGGAACACATATGTAAACCTGAAACTTTTGTTTTTGAAATTATCTGTTTGCACTAAAATGGTTATAACAATAATAGATATGCAGGAAAGGTAGAGAAACAATGCCATTTTGGAAAGAAAACAACCTGCCGCATCTAATGAGTTGTCACTTGCCTTCTTACCCAAAGGCTGGTGTGCACAAATGCTTCCAGGAGGTGTCGCTAATGAAAAAAAAGGCATTTTCTTACATTTCTGCCCCTTCAAATGTATGGAACTCTGTGAAAACCATGGAATTTTCAACTGCATTCATTAGCTAGTGCTCTTAGGAGTCAAACAACACCCCATTGGTATGAGTTGACCTACCTTAGTGGGTGCTAAAGGTAGAAAACTACACCTACTACAACCTCTGATGTTTCTAACATTTTCTCAAACCTGACTTGCCTGTACAAAAATGTCTATAACACCTTCAGAAGTGAAGAAAAGGTAGATAAACTATACCATTTTGGAAAGAAGACAACTTGCTGCATCTAATGAGGAGTCACTTGCCTTCTTACCTCAATACTGGTGTTCATAAATGTTTCCAGAAGGAGGCGATATAGGAAAAAATGGCATTTTTTTACATTTCTGCCCCTTCAAATGTATGTAACTCTGTGAAAACCATGGAATTTATAACTGCATTCATTAGGTAGTGCTCTTAGGAGTCAAACGACACCCCGTTGGTATGAGTTGACATAACTTAGGGGGTGCTAGAAGTAGAAAACTACAGCTACTACAACCTCTGATGTTTCTAACATTTTCTCAAACCTGACTTGCCTGCATGAAAATGGCTATAACACCTTCAGAAGTGAAGAAAAGGTAGATAGACAATACCATGTTGGAAACAAGATAACCTGCCACATAGAATGAGTGGTCACTTGCCTTTTTACCTCTAAGTTAGTGTACACAACTATTTCCAGAATGTGGTGCTACAGGATAAAAAAACAATTTTTTACACATCAGTCACTTCAGAGATACTAAAATGGTTCAACAGCGTGGGATTTCCTAGGAGGACTTCTTGCCAGCCTAAGAAAAATGGTACCCCTCTGCTGTGGGTTGACATACCAATTTGGGTGACAGGAGCGTAGCTACCAGTGAAACAGGAATGGGAAAGCAAACAGTGTATGTGTGATTTTATGGCTAACAGATGAAAGCTAGGGCATCAGGGTGAGGGATTAGGCAGTGTGTGTGGGTATGAGCAGAGGAGCAAGGATGGTGGTGATGGTGGGGCAGTGTTTGATAGTGTATATGGGGGATCTGTGACTACCAGTGTGCACTGTATGTCCCCCTCATACAAAGTTTGATTCCCAGCTTGAATCTAGTGCATACTGGTACTTTGAGTCTACCAGTAGGCAGTGGAAACCGACTAGGGTCCAGGCTAGGGAATGGGACTGCCAGTTGGCTGTGGAACTAGGCAGGGGATACGGTACGTGGGGGGTGGAGATTGGAGGCATTTTGTGTGCATGCCACAGGGGTACCCAATGCAGTGCTTTGCAATGCGTTGGACCCCCTATTGCACACACACAGAGTTTTTTTTAATTATTATTTTGTATTCATACTTCGTTGGGGAGGCGGTATCAGGAACATTTCTGGGTGTCCCCCATCAAGGTCTAAAAACAGAATAATGAAAAAAAAAGTGTGTGTGTGTGTGTGTGTCACAGGGGGTCCAAAGCATTGCAAAGCACTGCATTGGACTCCCCCTGTGGCACGTGCATTTTTAGGGATTTTTCCCACCAATATTTTTGTGTAGACCTCGTTGGGGGCATCAGAACCCATACAATGAGGTCTGAATAAAAAAAAATTAAAGGGAAAAAAAAATAATCCTTTGTGTGCCACAGGGGTGTCCAGTGGATTGCAAAGCAATGCATTGGGCCCCTGTGGCACACAAAGGGTTAATTTTTTTTAATCATTACTTTGTATTCAGATGGCCACCAAACAAGCTCTGATCACAAAGTAATGATAAAAAGTCCTGTGTGTGCCACAGGAAGGAGGTCTGCATTAAACCCCCCCTTCCCAGTGGCACACACAGGGTTAATTTTTTTTTTTATTATTACAGACCTCATTGAGGGGCATCAGGACTCCCCTGATCCCCCCAATTAGGTCTTAGTCAAAAAAATATATGTCCACAAAAGAAGTGACCCTGTGAGTGCCACAGGGTCTCCAGCGCATTGCAAAGCAAATGCATTGGATCCTTGTGGCAATCAGAGGGTTACTTTTTTTCTATCATTGGCCCCCCAACAACCTCTGATAACAAAGTAATGATACAAGCCCTGTGTGTGCCATGGGAGGGGGGCACACACAGGGTTAATTATTTATTTATTTATTTATTTATTTTTATAGACCTCATTGAGGGGTATCAGGACCCCCCTGATCCACCCAATGTGGTCTTGCAAAAAAATAAAAGGAATCAAAAGAAGTGTCCCTGTGAGTGCCAAAGGGGTCTCCAGTGCATTGCAAAGCAATGCATTGGACCCTTGTGGCACTCAGAGGGTTAATTTTTTTTATCATTACTTTGTAATCAGAGCTTGTTGGGTGGCCATCAAGACCAATCCTGATGGCCCCCCAACAATCTCTGGTAACAAAGTAATGATAAAAGCCCTGTGTGTGCCACAGGAGGGGGGTGCATTGGACCCCCCTGTAGCACACACAGGGTTAAAAAAAATATATATTTATTTTTTTAATTATAGACCTCATTGAAAATGAAAAACTTGTGCATGGATTAGTCAGCAAACAAAGGTCTATGACATAATTGAAAGAGTAAAGCACCTGAAATGTTGCTGTTCTTTCTTTTATCGTATTAGCCAAACTATAGCACCCATGCACACCATATTTTCCCCTACAGTGGGAGTGCTTCCTTACGGTTTACACATGCATATAACGCACACACATATACATTATGGGGGCTGGTGTACGCATATCTGAAAGAGGGAATACTTATGAACGGTGTTCAACGAATCACCAAGCAAAAGTACACACATATTAATATCTGAAAATGTAAAAAAAAAAGTAAATTTGTACTAAACTGTACCATTTTTTTTTCTTCGTCTGGTAGTACATACCAAATACAGTAGGTAATATCAGGTTTTTCAAATGTATCTTTATCATAGAAATTTGTGTGGGGGTGTTAAAAACAAACAAACAAACACGTTTCCAAAAAATTATGCAAACCCCCAGGGTTAGAAAAACAAATGACCCTTCAGTTGTTTACTTTTCAAAATAGTTTGCTTTTTCTACCTTTTTTACATCTATAATTGCTGTGACCATTTTAGTTTAAGCAGGTAATATTAGAAAATAAAAAATATAGTTGTAGCTTAGTGCTCCTGCCACCCCTGTGGTATGTCAGAATATACTAATTTGGGACCATTTTTCTCAAGATGGTAGGATGTACTGATTACAGTAGGACATTCCATAGTTATCAAATATTTTGGTATCTTGAAGTGGTGGAAATTGTAAAAAAATATATTTTTTCCTATAGCTCCACCATCTACAATCAGTTTTTAGTATCTCTGTAGTAGTGAAAATGTTAAACAAACAATTTTTCCAGTCACATACTGGAAAAATGTGTGCTCACTAGCCTACGAGTAAAAGGACAAGCGGACATTCATATGCTTGGTCATCTACTTTCCAAAATAGTATACAATGTCTGCAATTTTATGTAATTTTAGAAAATAAAAAGGATAATTGTAATTTAGTGCTACTGGCACACCCATGGTATGTTAAACTATACCACCGTGGGATCATTTTTCTCAGGCTGGTAGTAGGTACCGATTACAGTAGTACTAGGACCTTAATACCTTGCAGTGGTGGAAATGTTAACAAAAACATGACTGCGAAAAGTCTTAGGCAGGGATGAAAAATGCTGTAAAGTAAGAATGCTTTCAGAAATAAACATGTTAGTTAGTTTATTTTTTTCAATTAACAAAATGCATAGTGAGTGAACAGGTGAAAAATCTAATTCAAACAATATTTGGTGTGACCACCCTTTGCCTTCAAAACAGCATACATTCTTCTATACTTGCACACAGTTTGTTAAGGAAATCAGCAGGTAGGTTGTTCCAAACATCTTGGAGAACTAATCACATGTCTTCTTTGGATTTAGGCAGCCTCAGTTACTTCTCTCTCTTCATGTAATCCCAGACAAATTAAGGGATGTTGAGATCAGGGCTCTGTGGGGTCCATAGCATCACTTCCTGGACTTCTTGTTTTTCTTGATCCTGAAGATAGTTCTTAATGACTTTAGCTGTATGTTTGTTGTTGTTTTCATGCTGCAGAATACATTTGGGGCCAATCAGATACCTCCATGATGGTATTGCATGATGGATAACTATCTGCCTGCACTTCTCACATTGAGGAGACCAATAATTCTGACTAAATCCCTAATTCAGTTTGCAGAAATGCAGCCCAAACTTGCAAGGCACCTGCACCCTACTTCACTGTTGCCTGCAGACACTCATTCTTTCACCACTCTCCAGCCCTTCGGCAAGCAAACTACATTCTGTTACAGCCAAATATTTAACATTTTCATGCACAGTTGAGTCACTTGGCCTTGCTTCCACGTCGGAGGTATGGCTTTTTGGGGGCAAGTCTTCCATGAAGACCATTTGTGACTAGACTTCTTTGGACAGTAGATAGGTGTACCAGGATCCCACTATTTTCTGACAATTCTGAGCTGATGGCACAACTGGACATCTTCGAATTGTGAAGGAAAGTAGGCATGATGTGTCTTTCATCTGCTGCATTGAGTTTCCTTGGACGACCACTGCATCTACGGTTCTCAACTTTGCCTGTTTCTTTGTGCTTCTTCAAAAGAGCTTGGACAGCAAATCTGGAAACCCTGTCTGCCTTGAAATTTCTGCCTGGGGGAGACCTTGCTGATGCTGTATAACTACTTTGTGTCTTGTTGTTGTGCTCAGTCTTGCCATGGTGTATGATTTTTGACATTAAATTGTCTGATCTTTTTAGTGCAGGTAGATAATATTAGAGTTAAAAATTATAGGTGTAGTTTTATGCTCCTGGCACCCACTATGGTATGTCAAACCAAACCAATATAGGGCCATTTTTCTCAGGCTGACAGTAGGAACTGACAACAGTAGGAAATTCCATGTCTTTCAAAGATATTATCTTTGAACTGGTGGAAATGTTACAAATATTACAAATAAATATTGGGGAGATTTATAAAAATGGAGTAATGAGAAATCTGGAACTTATGTCAAGCTCAGCACTGTCTGCAGTTTTAGAAGTCTTAACACTATGTAATGATGTTTCTGTATAAATGAATTAAGTGCAGGCGAAAATTCTAGCGCAACAAATTTAGAGACAAAATTGTGACCATAGTAAAATAGTAACATAGCTGATGACACTGAAAAAAGACATTCGCCCATCAAGTCCAGCCCATGCCAGATCACCCCTGTTGATACAGAGGAAGGCAAAAACAAATCCCATTCAAGCCATTTCCAATTAAGTCCCAAGTGGGTAAAAAATTTCCTTCCTTACTTCAAATGGTAGTCAGATATCTCCCTGGATCAGAAGCCTATCTGCTTTGAAGCCAACTGTCATAATTCTCTATATTGTTCTGTGCTAGACAGGTATCCATTACGTTTTTTGAAAGCAGTTACAGTATCTGCAAGCATCCCGAGGCAAAGAATTCCATAGCTTTACCGCCCTTACAGTAACAAATTCCTGCCATTGTTTTAGTTGAAAGTACATTTCTTGTACTTTTAATGGATGACCTCTAATTCTTAGCTCAGCTCTTTGAGTAAATAATTGGAGAGTTCTTTGTAGTGAGCTCAAATATATTTGTAAATGATAATCATATCGCCCCCTTAGACATCTCTTCACTTATGTAATCCATTCAAAATGGACTAAGAATTGTTTTTATAAATCTCCCTCAAATTTTAAGAATTTAAGAAAAATTACAGATTTTGGTAGGGATAGTTTTGTTCTGGCACCCTCTATGGAAAGTTAGCTCTCCCCCAAAAGGTGTTATTTCCAAGAGGAGAGGAGCTGCTGATGAATACTGCAGGAAATTCCATAGCTTCCAAATATTTCAGTATCTATGAAGTGGTAGAAATGTAAAAAAGGCACATTTTTTCCTTTAGCTGTGCAACAGATTTCCTCTGCTTTTCTTTTAAAAATAAGGACCATAGAGTCAGATAACAATTCTGTCAGATATAACATGAAAACATCTGGATAATTTACTGTTAATCATTTATTGTAAATTAATTGTTTTGGACTATACATTAGAAAATTAAATGGAAGATGTAATTAATATTATACTGTAAAGTCACCAAGGATCTCATACACAGCCAAAGAAAATTCCTCTCTCATATTCCAGTAATACAAATATACAGTGCAATAAAAAATATGTAATTAAATTGCACTATTTACATTTTCACCAATGAAATTCAAGGTTCACAGACATTTAACTTACATTAAAGCTTTGCCATTTATGTACTTTTTTACAGCCCATGTTGCTATATTATAGTCGTTTAAATGGGGGTTACAAGTGGAGACCAAGTGTTCATCGTGTTAGAACTTTTACATCAACTTGAAATAGTCAATTTCTTCAGCACCACAAGGTACAAACGCTCTGAGTAATGAAAGTGTTTGTACCTTGTGGTGCTGGATGCATTTTAGTGTCTCCAGAGCTGCTCAAACCATAATAACTGTCATTTCTCTGTGTCAAATTACACATTACTTTTGGCAGTTCCTGTCTGTGGCTATTTAGTTACATATAATGGAAAAAGTTAGATGGAATGTTAAAAGTTCAATTTCATTTCAACTTATACTGGTGAGTGAACATGAATTTATGAGAATTATTTTTGTTTGTGTAAAATGGGTACATACTGTAAGCAAATAGAAGACTCAATGCTGGGATCATACCAAAGATCTGAGACTGTATGTTCGTAATTCAACTAAATGCAACTACAAAATATATCAATATGTCTGGTTACATGCTTTTTTTCCTGTGACTAAGCATCCAAAATGCTTTAATTACAAACAGAAGTATCAGCTCTTCTGACATTAATCTGATTCAGTTAGGAAAACACCCGTGGCAGCTCTGCATCCCCAAAATCAGGGCCGGATTTATAATTAGGCAGAGTAGGCATCTGCCTACAGGCACACCCAACAGAGGGGAGCCTGTCACTGGGATCATACGAGCATGTGTGTGGTGGGATTTTTTTTTTATTTTATTATTCGCCTCCCCACCGGCGCCATGAAGACTGGTCTGTGCTTCCTCCTACGGCACAGACCTGTAGCTGCTGTGCTCTCCCGGCTCTTTGGTAATACAGAGCGCTGGGAGATTACATCATCTCCCAATGCTCTGCATTACAGAAGACCGTATGGGAGCTCCAGCAGCTACAGCTCTGTGCCGAAGGAGGAGGCACAGAGCTGTCTTGCCGCTGGACCACCAGGGAAGAGGTAGGAAAGGGACACTGGGGCAATGTGAGGGTAATATGGAGATGAGGGGGGCAATGTGGAGGCAATATGAAGCTGATTGTGGCAGTGTGGAGCTAATGGGAGGCAATGTGGTGTTGATGGGGGCAATGTGATGGCAATATGGAGATGATGGGGGGGCAACGTGGAGATTAGGAGCATTGTGAAGGTGTCCAGTGCAGATGGCCCGGGGGGGGAGGCACGCGCGCGCTTCAGATTTTTGTGCCTACAGGCTCCTGAGATGTAAATCCGGCCCTGCCCAAAATGGCTCCTTTCAGTCATTCAAGAAGTTAGAAAACTGCACCCCCCCCCCTCAGCTGGCAGCATGCTTGAATGCATCCTGTAAGTTTGTGATTCACATCCACAAACTTCACTGAATGTATGCATTGCTGTCATAGACCCTTTATTAGGGTCTACAGAGGCTGCATGCACAGCCCACTGAGATTGAACTGCAACATTTCAGATTCTTTCAATTCAGTTTCAGTTTCACTTACAAGACCCCCATTCAGCCCCCACTCTTTTCCCCCTCTGGTATGTGGGGCTCACAATGCAGCCTCAGCTTTATCAGCATGTCTACTCCCAGGATATCACACTTGCTTATATAGCACTATTCTGGTTATATTTGCCCTTAAAGAAAGTTTTTTGTCTTGTAATACAAAGAAGTGTGTGTGTGCGCGTGTGCATGTGCCCCACAATCAGTTCTCTCTGGACTTCTCAACACTCAAAACAAAACCCACAAAAATATAGAAATAAAAGATGAAAAGAAACACATTGCACCATTTACTCCTCAGCGTGTGGAACTATATGATAACACATACATTAAAATAAATAGAATCACAAATTGAAGTAAAATGTGCAAGAAACTGCTGCAGGATCCTGGGATAGCCATTAGGATGGCCAGGTAGCACTCACAACAAAACTGCTGCAGGATCCTGGGATAGCCATTAGGATGGCCAGGTAGCACTCACAACAAAACTGCTGCAGGATCCTGGGATAGCCATTAGGATGGCCAGGTAGCACTCACAACAAAACTGCTGCAGGATCCTGGGATAGCCATTAGGATGGCCAGGTAGCACTCACAAAAAAACTGCTGCAGGATCCTGGGATAGCCATTAGGTGGCCAGGTAGCACTCACAACAAAACTGCTGCAGGATCCTGGGATAGCCATTAGGATGGCCAGGTAGCACTCACAACAAAGCTGCTGCAGGATCCTGGGATAGCCATTAGGATGGCCAGGTAGCACTCACAACAAAACTGCTGCAGGATCCTGAGATAGCCATTAGGATGGCCAGGTAGCACTCACAACAAAACTGCTGCAGGATCCTGAGATAGCCATTAGGATGGCCAGGTAGCACTCACAACAAAACTGCTGCAGGATCCTGAGATAGCCATTAGGATGGCCAGGTAGCACTCACAACAAAACTGCTGCAGGATCCTGGGATAGCCATTAGGCAGAATTAGAAGATGAGCAAAATGTATTATAAAGAGAAAATAAACATGAATAAAGTGTGGTGCTGCTAGGTACAAATAACTTGCAATGGCTATGAGTAGTTATAAAAGGATTAAGGACAGTTTAGATGGAAATTTGCAAAAAAGCGGCGCAGCGTACTTGTTAAGAAATGTCGGTATTTGAGAGAATTTAGAAATAGAATTTTCAGCAAATATTTAAGGCCACACGGACAAGTTTTTATTTCTTGCAGTATCCACCAATACTTTATAAATAGCAACACTCCAAATAAGTAAGGACGTTTTAATGACCAGTTCAGAAAAAACAACAAGAACACTTTTTAAAAATCTCTCCCTATGTGACTGTAAAAAGATTAGAACAATGCAAGGTTGAGACAATGATAAGAATTTTAATATGGAGCTATAAACTGAGTTGCCTAGCTCTGTACTGCAGAAAAAAAAGTATCCAGTGCATTGCAAAGAAGACTTTCTGAACTTATAAACAACATTGGACTGTATATAAACTATTAGAAAAGGCAATGCTACGTCTCTCCAGCAGATCTCATTGGCTAAGTATACGTCCCCAGTATTGCATACAGTGGAACATAACCATATTAAATGGCTAAGGACTACAATCCAATAAAAAATAAACCCAAACACATCATAGCTATATGAAGTTATAAGAAGGAGTGCTATGCTTCCCCAGTGACTCTAAAGAACCTCTTGTGTCTGAAAAATTAAGACAATGTATGGGTCTGTCAAAGACAATGATAGGTCCCAGAATGCATACTCTGCACAATATAAAGTGACCAGATTTGGCCCATTTGTGACTAGCTAGCAATAATAGGGATTGGTAAGAATTTTTGCCTTAAACCAAAATCAGCTAATAATGGCACTTCCTACCTGGCAAATAATTTCCTGCAAAAAGTGCAGTTTTTCCCCTTTTTTCACCTAGCTCATTCCATTGAAATCAATGGCAACATTGAATTTAAACACAATACATAGCAAATGTTATTTTATTTCCCAGAGGCATAGGATAAAAGGGGTGTGACGATTCCTGTGTTGGTGGAGTGTGGGGAAACAATCTGTTGAACAGGGAATGTTTTTGGTGGGGTTTGTAGATTGGGATTGGGATACAATTAATAAAAAAGAAATAAATACAATAAAAAAGGCTCGGCATAAAAGGATATACACAAAACAAAAAACAGACCTGCACTCCTCTATACCGATGTGTAAATAAGTACCTTTCCTCAGTCATATATCATAACTGCTGATAAATATGAGGATGTTTTATTATGGCAAGTCAGTGCTGTGAACTTTTTCTGTTTTTTATGGTATAAAAGAAGTCTAAGGAGGTGTTGGTGAGTAGAGTCTGGGGATATAATCAGTTGAATAGGGAATTTGTTTGTAGGGGTTGTTGACTGGTATTGGGGGGACAGTTAACAAAATAAATACATAAATAAAATAAAAAAAGAAATTGGTACATAACGTGACAGAGACAGGGACCCCCTGACGTAAGCTGCAACTCGGCAGACTGATACTTGATGGGATAAAGTATTTTGTAAAGTGTGATTTGTAGGATTTGTTAGGCACAGGCAACAAAAAATGTTATTTTTTGTAGGCCTCTGGGTTTGTTTGTTTGTTTGTTTGTTTGTTTGTTTGTTTTTCAAAGAACAAGCCCTGAGAAAAAAATGCCCTACTGGCCTAGTACCATCAGGTCATGTTGTGCTGGCCAGTGGCCACTGGCCTTTGTCTAATGCCCTGGTGTAATTGTGAAATTTGTGACTGCTGTTCTTGCTGTTGATGCTGCTGCTGAGTTGTTTAAACAGCAGGATGATTAGGCAGCTCAAAGGGGATGAGATCAACAACAGCAGTCACATGGGTGATGGTTATGAAGGCTCCACTTGCCATGTCTAGTTCCAGTGATTCTCCTGAGGCAGTAGCAGCACCATAACTAGTCCCTACCACTTCAGGTATATGTGGAGAAAAGTTGGCAAATAATGCTTCTCCACCTGCCCCTGCACCAAAATCATGGGTGAGTTGTTAGAACAGAAATGTTTCCCTTGAGAGCAGGAACCCTTCCTGTCACCAGCTTAGCATATTCTGCAGTACAGAATCTCCTCCGATGCCTCTTTATGTCTTGGTTACGATAATCCTCCACCACACTGCCATGTGTGCTCAGTGCACCACAGAGTGTGCAATGGGTGGACATGAATTGCACATCCTGTCATCTACTGAATGGCTAGCAACAGGTGGAGGAGGTAAAGATAAATGAGGCAGATTGCCAGAAGACGTAGCTACCCTAGAGTAAGAAGGTGATGGTGACTCAGGTGTTTCATTTATCATCGAACTTTCAGGCTCTGGCTGGGTTACTCTGTTCTTCCTCCTGTTTGATCTCCGCCTCAAGTCTTGTTGCATTTGAAGAGAGTCAGGTGTACAGCATCAGCAGTGCTCTATTTCTGTGGTGGGTGATTGGCTTTAACATGTTTCACATAAATGTCATGGTGTCCGTGTTTAATGTGTGTTATCAGCGTGGTTGTGCCAAGGTGTGTTCCCTGTTTTCCCCTTCTGACTGACTTGTCACAAATTGTGCACAGTGCCGTCGCTGATGAATACACTGTGCCTGTACCTGAGGAAGAACTAGTCCCACCACCAGGACTTCGGGGGGGAGGGGAAAGTGGAGAGGAATGGCCTTTTTCTTCTTCTCCTCCACATTCCCCTTCACTGGCTGGGGCAGAGGATGATGTTGCTACTGTTACTGCTACTGCCTCAGAATCAGCACTGCAACTAGAACCAGGAGTATTGCTGCTGACAAGTGGGACCTGTCCTAGTCCTGCATCACTGGACCCCATTGCTACTGTGTCCATGGTGGTCTGTGGCACAATAGCCTGCTCCTCAGCATCCTGCTGCCCCTGCAACTCAGCAGCAGCAGGAATTAGAGCAGTGGCAAACTCCACAAATTCTAAAAGCTCACTGCTGGTGGTGGTGGTGGTGATGCCCATCCCTGTCTCCCATTCCTTCTCAGTGTGGGCTAAAAAACCATTAATGTGTCTTCTACTCCAGCTTCTCCACTATCATCATTATCGCCACCATCAGTCTCTCCTTGATGCTGCTGCTCTATTACAGACATCTCACTGGTTGGAGGAGGTGATGAAAAATGTGACAGAGGGCCCCTAATGTCCCACTTGCCATTCCTTGTTGACATGAAGAATGCAGTGTTAGGGATCAGGAACCAGACAGACATAAAAAATATAAAACGCAAAACACCTTTATTAAAGTAACAAAAAACAAACAAAACATAATGGTGATTCAGGAGCATAAACTAAAAGACAAGCCAGGGTAAAGAACCAAGGTGGGTACTCATCCAAGCCAGAGTCAGGAACACAGAAGTCAGTGATGTCAGGAACAAGCCAGGAGTCAGGAGCCAGAAGGGTTGTCAGAGGAAGCCAGGTCATACACAGATAAACAGGAGCACAGGAGACTGCACAGCAGCCAGCAATAAACACAAGGGCAAGGAGGAAATGAGCCTAGCTGCTTAAAGTACCCCCATGACATCCAGTACCCCCCAGCACCAGACCATCCAGTACTACTGGCTTACCTGTGGTGGGTCTTCTGTGTGCTGCTGTACTGTCAGTGTCACTGCATTTCTTCCCCTACCACTGCCCTAAAACTAGTCCCACCAGCTGCTTCACCATCACTGTTACTACTACTAACACAAACCACATCAATTTCAGTCCCTGAGTCTTCCTCCTCGCTAGTAATGTGATCACCCTTCCTTCACTCCTAACACTCTGTACAAGCTGCTGATACTTCTTAGTAGTAGAAGTATGATACAACAAACAGAAAAACAGAAAAGAAGTTTGAGCTTTGGATTATAGCTAATCCCTAATATCGCTATATATTTAGAGCCCGTTCAGTGCTGTGCCCCCAAAACTTCATTTAAAGCAACACTCGTAAAACATAAACTTTTATTCAATGTTTAATTAAAAAGAAAGAAAAAGGAAATAGACAATAGTTGGCCACTAAATTATAGAGCCTATTAAAAATGGTGTAGTATAGAGCCTATGGGTCTGAGACAAGGGCAAGGAGGAAATGAGCCTACCTGCTTAAAGTACCTCTCATGACATCCAGTACCCCCCCAACACCAGGCCATCCAGTACTACTGGCTTACTGGTGCTGCGTGGTGGTGGGTCTTCTGTGTGCTGCTGTACAGTCAGTGTCACTGATGCGCTGGTCCTCATGGTGAGTCTGGGTCCCCAGTAGTCCTCTTGTGACCTGACCTGATTCGACAGTCCTGCTGTCCTGTGGCGGGCTCTGCTGCTGACTGAGTCCCACAGTCCACCCCCCGCATCATCACTCACTGCTGCAGGCCGTGATGACATCAATGTGCATGCTGCTCAGACCAAATCGTCCCATAGCATGCAGAAACAAGAGGAAGAGGCACATAGAGAGAAGCTGAATCGCTTGCTGCCAGCAGCTGCCATACTAACAGCTCCAGCAGTGACTGAGTCTGAACTCCGGCAGACTGGTAGCAAGCGGTGGATAAGAAGATCTTCCGATTTGACTGGGCAATGTTGTGGCTTGTCATGCAGTACTGCAGGTCCACAGCAGTATATTACTGAGGCCTCAGTGCCATGGATTTTTGGCCATTTTTTTTTATTTCGGCTTTTTGCCGAAAATGCCCTTTTTTCCCCGAAACATTTTGGTTACCGAAAGTTTGGTGCACCCCTAGTGGCTGGCCATTAGTGGGTCTGGGGAAACAGGGCCTTCAGACCCTTTCATGTTGGCAGTAGTGATCACTTCCTCCTTTTCACTGGACACATAATAGTCCTTACAGCTCCTCCTTTTGTTGTTATTAAACTTGTTCATGGTCATAGCAGTCACTATGAGCCTCTCCTGCCTCAATTTTGCAAAACAACTCACAGCACAACAGCCTAGCACCCCTCTCTCACGCTACAACTGCTTGTGTTGTGTTTCACTTTCCGGAAAACTTAACTTTTTTATAGAGAAAAGGTGAAACACGTGATTAAAATGACAAAATCGAAAAATTTTTGCTACTGGTTATAAATTTTAATTTTGCTTTATTTAAAGTGAATTTTCCTGCAAAAAGCAGACAACCACATGGTTTTCGTAGATTTTTCTTTTGCGAGCATATGCCGGGACCTTTCACCCCTTCCTAGTCAACAGCAGGGTTGGCAAAAGGTCTTGCAGTGTTCCCACGTTGTTGTCCACTTTTAAGCAGGAAAATCCGCTTTAAAAATAGCAATTAAAATCTTTGCATTTTTTGCCCATTGGCCAAAATTCTTCGTCATTTTTTTCAATGGTTAGAAAGTTTACTCCCATTGATTTATGTGTTTTTTGCCTTTTCACTATAAAAACGTGACATATTTGAGGAAGTGAAACACAGTAGAAGCAGCTACAGAGTGAGGTAGACTTGGTGTGCTGTTCTGCTGTGATCTTTTTTGAAAATTGAGGAAGGAGAGGCTGCTATCACTATTATAAAGTTTAAAAATAATAAAAGGAGGAACTGGAAGGACCCTTATGTGTCCACTGAGTCTGAGGAGTAGGAGGAAGTGAGCACTACAGAACCAATGCTGGCCAGTTCCCCTAAATGACCCCTAGGGATCTTGGGGAATTAATGTCAAGAGAGGAAGAAAAGGGTAGTAGTGAGAGCAGGACAGGTCAGCTGCCTGCTGCTAGATGTAGTGCACCCTTCTGCCAGCTTTGCTGTACCTGCTGGCAAACGTGCTGTTAGGGAAGTGAGTGGTAGAAGCATTTGGGAGCATCCAGACTAGCAGTCAAGGGAGCCCAGACCATTCCCCGGGCCCTGGGAGTCCCCATCCCTTCACGGCATTGTCCAGGTGGAACATAATCCTGAAGAAGCCAGAACTGGTGGTAGATAGCAGGCACAGAAATACCACCACCACCAGGAGCATAGATCAGCTGCCTGTGTCTGCTGCTACTGCTGCCAGTCTGCCTTCTTCACATCACCAAGAAATGGTTAAGTGTGACATTAGGGGACACGCTGTCACATTTCTCATCACCTCCTCCAGCCCATAGTGAGGTCTGTAATAGAGCAGCAGCAGCACATAGGGACTAGTGGTGGCGGTGATGATGAAGGTGAAGAAGCTGGGGTGGAAGAGACATTGATGGCCTTTTTGCCCAAATTGAGAATGAATGGGAGACAGGGATGAGGATGGCATCATCACCACCAGCAGCAGTGAGCTTTTGGAATTTGTGGAATTTTCAACTGCTCTAATTCCTGCTTCTTAGTTGCAAGGGCAGCAGGATGCTGAGGAGCAGGCTAGTGTGCACAGACCACCATGGATACAGTGGGAATGGGGTCAACAAATGATGTGGGACCAGGACAGGTTCCACTTACCAGTGCCAGCAATACTCCTGGTCCTAGTTGCAGTGCTGAATCTGAGGCAGTAGCAGCAACAGCAGCAACATTATCTGCTGCCACAGATAGTGAAGGGGAATGTGGAGGACAAGAAGAAAAAGGTTATTCTTCTCCATCTGTTCCCTCCCCCTGAAGTCATGCGTGATGGACTATTTTTCTCTTGGGGCAAGCACAGTGCAATCGTCACCAACAGCACTGTGCATGATTTGTGACAAGTCAGAGAGAAGGGGCAAGGAGGAAACACGCCTTGGCACACCCACCCTTATAACACACATGAAAAACAGACACCATAACATTTATGTCAAACATGTTAAAGCCAAACACCCACCACAGAAATTAAGCATCACTGTTGCTTTACCCCATGACTCTCCAAAAAGGCAACAAGAGGCAAGGCAGAGATCAAAGAGGAGAAAGAATAGAGAAGCCCAGGCAGAGTTTGAAAGTTCTACAATGAGCAAAACAACTAGCTCGCCATCACCTTCTTCCTCTAGAGTAACTACATCTTCTGCCAATCCACCTCATTCATCATTACCTTCCTCGCCAAAAGATAGCCACTCTGTAGATGTTATGATGTGGCAGTTTGTGTCCACCCATTGCACACTGTGTGGGGCACTGACCATACATAGCAGAGTGGTGGAGGAGAATCACAAGCAGGCATCAACCGGCATCTGAGGAGATTCCATCCCACAAAATATGCTAAGATGGTGGCAGGGAGGGTTTATCATTACTATTAAACTGTCAGCAGCTTGTCATGTGTCATTAGCAGGGTGTGGACCAGGGGTATAGTGACAGCAGCAGTACTTGGTTTCTGGTGTCATAATGCTTGGATACAGCTGTGCCCCCAGGTGTTATTTACCACACACACTGTGCACATTGCAGTTGCTGATGAGAGGCATAGTTTCTACTCTCAAGGGAAAAATGTCTATTGTATTAACAACACACCCATGATTTTGGAGGAGGGGAAGGTGGAGAAGAATTATTGGCCAAATTCTTCTTTTCTTCACATATACTGGGGACTAATTATTGTGGTGGTACTATCTCAGGCGCATCACTGGAGCTAGTAGTGGCAAACTGAACCTTCATCATTCATAACCCATGTTACTGCTGTTGTTGATCCCATTTCCTTTGAGCTGACTAATCATCCTGCTGCTTAAACAGCTCAACAGCAACAAGAACATCAGTCATAAATTCTGCATCTCCATCTGGCCACTGGCCAACACGACATGACCTGCTGGCACTATGCCAGTAGGGCTTTTTTTTCCCTCTGGGCTTCTGCTTTAAAAACAAACAAACAAACAAATAAAACATAGGCTTACAAAAAAAATAAACAATTTTTGGGGGGTTGATTCTAACAAGTCTAAGTCCTACAAATCAATGTTTCCTCAGGGCTTGGGCCTCTAACAATAAATCTAACAAATCATGCTCTACAAAATACTGTATCAGCATCAATAGTCTACCCCAGTGCCAGCTTATGTTAGGGGCATGGGCGTCTGCAGGGGGGGCAAGGGGGGGTGCTTGCCCCCCCCTGGATTTTCATCTTTATCTTTGAAAACATGGCTCGCTATGCCGGTGAGCTTGCATTATACTTTAAAAGCCACTGTGTCAAGAAAATAAATCAGTCTCAGTCAGTGAGTCAGACTCAGTATCAGTGCGGGGCTGTAGCGGAGCCTTATGTCTATATTTGCCACTTGCCAGCAATGTGTGTACATGTTACGGCAGTGAAGTCACAAGGGGGGTGCGGAGGGTGCGCAGTCAGGCCCGCCAATTTTGAAGCGCATCTTACCTGGTGACTAAGACACCATGACAGTGGGTAGCCGCTCTAAGTCTTTCTTCTGCTGGCCCAGAATGGAGCTGTGAGTCCCTGTCTGGTTAATTAACTGAATCAGGGACAGCTGGTGCTGGGCTGCTGATGAGGTTGTGGTCTTCTCTTGTGAAGAGTAGAAAAGAGCCAGGATGAGGATCCTAAGTTCTAACTAAGTAAGGCACTCAGTTTCAGCCATAGAGTAAAGCAATATAGTATAAAAGTAAAAAAGATGTATTAATATCACACAAAAGTATTTATGATCCCCCCCATGACTAGACAAAAAAAGAACCCCCATCCCCCAAGTACCACCTCAGTATACGTATATATAATTCAACGCTAATACTAAATACACAGTAATATAACCCTAAACAAAAATACACCACACATGATATCCAGCATATAATTTTTATACAGTATTTTTTTTAATCATTTGTGGTGTGTTTTTGTTTAGGGTTATATTACTATGTATTTACTGTCCATTAGTGTTGGAGTGGACTAGATATAGGTATACTGAAGTAGTAATTGGGGGTGGGGGTCCTTTGTCTTTGTCCAGTCAAGGGGGGGGCATTTTTTACTTTTATACTATATTGGTCTACTGATTTACTCTTGACTGAGAGCCTTAGTTAAGAGCCTGGCTTTTTTCTTTTTGAGTTGTACAGTGAAAGAAAAAATGATTTGATCCCCTGCTGATTTTGTACGTTTACCCACTGACAAAGAAATGATCAGTTTATAATTTTAATGGTAGGTTTATTTGAACAGCGAGAAACAGAATAACAACAACAAAATCCTGAAAAATGCATTTTAAAAAAGTTATAAATTGATTTGCATTTTACTGAGTGAAATAAGTATTTGACCCCCTATCAATCACCACGATTTCTGGCTCCCAGGTGTCTTTTATACAGGTAACAATCTGAGATTAGGAGTACTCTCTTAAAGGGAGTGCTTCTTATCTCTGCTTGTTACCTGTATAAAAGACACCTATCCACAGAAGCAAGTAATCAATCAGATTCCAAACTTTCCACCATGGCCAAGACCAAAAAGCTGTCCAAGGATGTCAGGGACAAGATTGAAGACCTACACAAGGCTGGAATGGGCTACAAGACCATCACCAAGCAGCTTGGTGAGAAGGTGACAACAGTTGGTGCGATTATTCACAAATGGAAGAAACACAAAATAACTGTCAATCTCCCTCGGTTTGGGGCTCCATGAAAGATCTCACCTCGTGGAGTTTCAATGATCATGAGAATGGTGAGGAATCAGCCCAGAACTACACGGGAGGATCTTGTCAATGATCTCAAGGCAGCTGTAATCACAGTCACCAAAAAAAAAATTGGTAACACTCTACGCCATGAAGGACTGAAATCCTGTAGCACCCACAAGGTCCCTCTGCTCAAGAAAGCACATGTACAGGCCCGTCTGAAGTTTGCCAGTGAACATCTGAATGATTCAGAGGAGAACTAGGTGAAACTGTTGTGGTCAGATGAGACCAAATTCGAACTCTTTGGCATCAACTCAACTCGCCATGTTTGGAGGAGGAGGAATGCTGCCTATGACCCCAAGAACACCATCCCCACTGTCAAACATGGAGGTGGAAACATTATGCTTTGGAGGTGTTTTTCTGCTAAGGGGACAGGACAACTTCACCACATCAAAGGAAAGATGGACGGGACCATGTACCGTCAAATCTTGGGTTAGAACCTCCTTCTCTCTGCCAGAGCTTTGAAAATGGGTCGTAGATGGGAATTCCAGCATGACAATGACCCAAAACACAAGGCCAAGGCAACAAAGGAGTGGCTCAAGAAGAAGAACATTAAGGTCCTAGAGTGGCCTAGCCAGTCTCCAGACTTTAATTCCATAGAAAATCTGTGGAGGGAGCTGAAGGTATGAGTTGCCAAATGTCAGCCTTGAAACCTTAATAACTTGGAGAGGATCTGTAAAGAGGAGTGGGACAAAATCCCTCCTGAGATTTGTGCAAACCTGGGGGCCAACTACAAGAAACGTCTGACCTCTGTGATTGCCAACAAGGGTTTTGCCACCAAGTAGTAAGTCATGTTTTACAAAGGGGTCAAAAACGTATTTCTCTCAGTAGAATGCAAATCAATTTATAACTGTTTTGAAATGCGTTTTTCTGGATTTTTTTTGTTTTATTCTGTCTCTCACTGTTCAGATAAACCTACCATTAAAATTATAGACTGATCATTTCTTTGTCAATGGGCAAACGTACAAAATCAGCGGGGGGTCAAATAATTTTTTCCCTAACTGTATATAAGCCAGCCACATGATTTGGGGTAGATGACTGACAGGGCCAGAATTGTCACTAGGAAGACTAGGCACTTGCCTAGGGTACCTGATTTTCATGGGCACCTAGCAATGGCCTTTTCATGCCCACCAGCCCGCCCAGGATGTAAATAATAATAGTGCTTGGTCACCATGTGCCTGCGAGGGCGCTTTGGTGCAAATGAAATTGCAAACATAGTAAGTGTTCCCGGTTTGCTTGTACCTGCACTGCCTGGGGCGCCCCATGTGACCCACTGCTGCACCCGTGTGCCTGCACTACTCTCTGCTCATCGATCACCACCCAGATGGGATCTCCTGAAATGCCACTACGTCACCATGTGTAATCAAACTCAGCCGCGCACTACTCCCTTGATCATGAACTTAGGCTGATCATAGCTGGAGGGAAAGTATGGGAGCGGCACAACAGCAGAGACAGGCAAGCCACAGGTCATAAGTTATTGGCAGGCAGAGGTGGTGGTGGTGGTGGTGGCGGCAGCAGCAGCAGTAGCCCCCCAAAAGCCTCAAATTTAGTAGGCATGTATCAAGTTTAGCAGGCATGCACTGTAATGTGACATTACAGTGCATTTTGATTGTACAGACAAACAAAACACACCACATAAAGTGCAGGAAGATAGTGGACACAGTGCACCACATGTGCCATATGTTCCCTCTGTACAACCACACTGTTGTGTAGTGTATATGTGCACTCTGTTCAGTCAGTATAAGGAAGTGTATATGCCCTGTGTATAATCAACTGCCTTGCAGTTTAATTTGGTGTATGTGTCATCTATACACTAACTTGACTGCAATGTAGTATGTGTCTCTCCACTGTACAGTCTGAGTCACCTGCAGTACATATAATGGAGAGCTCCTCTTTTCATGCAAAAAAAGACTTCCTTTGGGATTTCCTTAATCTGCAGTGGAATTATGTTTTTGATTTATATATGCTGAAATGTTAAATAAGAATGGTATCATGGTAGATAATCTCATTCAAATCAAATGTGCTTAATGGCTTATGTTTTTCATTGGAATTTCCCAGTAGCAAATTAATACAATATTTAACTTAGACCTTCAATCATTTCTAATTATAATAGAAGTCTCAATGGTTTGATAAATAGTGCACATTTTATTTCTAATGTCAATATTTTTGTTGCAGTCCAGCTTGCTATTTCTTGCAGTGGCCTCATTTTTTTTCTTTTTTTTTCAAGGGAAAATTGTTTAGAGAGTGATCCACGCATGCAAATAAAACTATTAATATTAAACACAAATAATGTAGAACGATATTCATATTATTCAGGTTTTCTTGGTTGGTACGGTTGATATGAACATCATGTAGTGAACTTAAAGAGATAGTAATGTTTCATAATAAAAGCAGCTCTAATTATTCATCATAGTATTTGAGCCTTGGAGAGTGTTATTTCAATTCTGTCAGAGTTGTAGTTCAAGAGTAATTCAATGACAAAGCATCCCCCTCCCATCCCTTTTACTGATGTAACACTTTTCAACCAGAGCACAAGGGAGGTGCCCAAGTAGATTGCAAAGAGGGACAATCTTCAATTAAGATAAGGGAAAAACCTGAAAAACTTGTCAAGGGGGGCAGGGTTTTCATTGTTCTCATAGGAAGAAGATTGTCCCCTGCTGTTATCTTCTGGTCTTACAAACTTTATCCTTCAATTACTCTTGAACCACAACTCTAACAGTTTTGATATAACACTCCCCATGGCCCAAATAATATGAAGATTAATTGAAGCTGCTGTTTTTGTGAAACATTACTATCCCTTTAAGTTATTTAGGGCTCGATTTAAAGAGGTCCTACACAAAAAAAAAAAAAATCAGACGGCAGTTTTTCAAGCACAGTAAGCAATTCCAAGAAATGTGCTATAAAAAACTGCCGTCAGAAAATGAACTATATCAGCCACTAAACTAACTGGCCATTTCCCCTCATTAAACATCTTACAAATGCTCTGCACTGCAAATCAAAAGACTGATTTAAGTGCCAAGATGCGCTAAGGGACCCACTTTAATGTGGGAAATTCTAGACCCAGTTTTTTTGCATAGACCCCCTTAGTGCATCATTTAACATCCGACTCAGGAATTGCATGTAAAAACATAGTTACAAAAAAAAACAATGGATTTATTGATATTGGGCTATTATTCTCTCTCTTCTCTCTTCCTTCTTCTTTCTTAATCTGGACTTTCTGTCTTCCATCTTCACGTTTTGTACCTGAAAAAGAAAATTGAGACATAAACATATGTTGCATAAAAAAGAACCCTAACATCTATGCATAGTTTAATGCCTTGAGTGCCAGAGGGGTATGCAATTCATTGCAGAGCTTAGAGGGTTAAGATGTGCTAAGCGAAATATATTTCAAATGAAGATAGATGCTATTTTTCTCTTTCTCCTCTGTTGTTTGCAGTGGCAGCGGCAGTGAAAGGTAAAATAAACATAGGCCCCCACCCTTGTACCTTATGGGCTGATGCCCATTCCATTGTAAGGGAATTTGAACAGAGACTGACATTATATATCAGCAATCTCTGTTCAAATTCCCCCACAGCTATTGGCTGTGATGTGTGCTTATACATATCCCAGACAATGAGCTTCGAGAGGGGGATTAGAGGAACCTGCTAGAAGCTGATTGGCTGTGAGGGAATTTGAACAGAGATTGCCCATATATAAAGGCAGTCTCTGTTCAAATTCCCTTACAATGGAATGGGCATCGGCACGTAAGGTACTTGGGGGGGGCTGTACTTATTCAGCCTTTCTCTGCCACCGATGCCGCCACCGCAGACAGCAGCGGAGAAAGACAAAAATAGCATCTATTTTCATTTGAAATATATTTCACTTCATTTTGATTCTTAAGAGAAAGGTTTCATGGGGACTTATATGGAAGACTTTTGGCCATGTTTTACTCTAATGACCCTCACATCTATGCATATCTTAATCCTTTGAGCCCCAGAGAGGTATGCAAAGCACTGCTCTGCAATGCACAGCATACCCCCTCTGGCCCTCAAGGGGTTAAACTATACACATATGTGCAGGTTCTTTTTTATGCAACTTATATCTATATCTCAATTTATTTACAGGTAGAATACATGAAGATGGAAGACAGGAGGACAGAGGAAGAAAGAAGAAGGAAGAAAGAAGAGAGAATACGATGAAAGAAGATAAGAGAAAGAAGAAGGAAGATAGAAGGAGAAGGACAGTGGATGACAGGTAAGTGTAACACAGATAAGTTAACAATTGGTGCTTGACAGTATGTCAGACACTGATAGTTAACTTTTTACTTTGATGCTCACATTATTGCCACTATTTAAAGGCGTTTTGGGAACTAAACGCACAAAGCGGACCTTTGGTCACAAGATGTTTTCTGGGCCTAACGTCAGTTGTGTTTTTAGGGCCATTGAATGCCGACTTAGACATTGTATGCTGTCGGTTGGTAGTCAGTTTGGCCGTACCTCATGTTTTATAGCACTCCTTTAAATAGTAGCCTTAATGTGTTGGTACAGGGATTTAACCCACTGGATGCTAGAAATATCTCCAACACATTGTGGAGCAATTCGCGAAAAACATGTCTAGCATCTAAGGAATTAAGGTTACACTAAATCTCCATTTTTACATATTGTGCAAGTAATACTTTGCTGAATATGTAAAAAAAAAAAAATTGTTTTTACTTTTATGTTCCTGTCTGTTTTTTGAGAGCTTTCTGTAAGACTATGAAAGTGATAGTGATACAATATAACTCTATCCCGGGCTGCAGCTCTGAATGATCTGTATGTTGTATTCAGTATGCTGCTGACAGCCTTTACTGCTGCAGAAGACACAGAGAAAGGGTGCTCCTAGTTTATTAACATACTGTAGATTAAGCTGACCAGATCTCACCTTTATCCGGGGACACATAGGAAATAGCCAATTTGCAGTACTTCACTGAAATCAATGCAGTCCTGCAGCACGCATTTCTCCTATGCATCCCCGGTTAAAGGTGAGGTCTGGTCAGCCTACGGTAGATGCTGAGAAAATATTAATTATCAGACACTATCATCATATATATATATATATATATATATATATATATATATATATATATGTAAGACAAAGCATCATGGGACTGAAAAACTTGTCTGAAGCCTAACACACCCAGGGGTGGCAGTAAGGAGTGGATATTCATGTCTCATTCCTACTGCCAGCCCTGGAGATATATACGTGCACATACACACATACATATATGTAGCCCCCTGGATATTTTCTGTTGTGAGTCTCCTAGGGACTTAGAAGCACTTTTTAGGCTGTTTAGAACTGTGTAGCTGTGCTCAGGATGTGAAAAAGAGGCTTGGATTTCAAGAAATTGAATGAGCATGCTCACAACATGAAAAAGAGGCTTGGAATACAAGGAACTGAATGATCATTCTCAGAACATGAAAAAAAAGGCTTGGAATACAAGAAACTACTAGGGTTGCCACCTTTTCTTCAAAAAAATACCGGCCATGGCA
This sequence comes from Rhinophrynus dorsalis, assembly GCA_037306005.1. NCBI lineage: Eukaryota > Metazoa > Chordata > Amphibia > Anura > Rhinophrynidae > Rhinophrynus > Rhinophrynus dorsalis. The sequence goes on along the minus strand of CM074718.1, from coordinate 363,865,322 downwards.
TTTCCTCCATAGACTTAACATTGAACAGAAGCCAATTTTTTACCGGCCTGCCGGTAAAATATCGGCTGGGTGGCAACCCTAGAAGCTACTTGCCCAAATGTCCTCCTGCTCCAGACACACACACACAATGCCCTCACCTGTACTTCTCCTGTTAACCCTTTCAGTGGGGTACGCAATGCATTCTTTGCATTGTGTTTCAAACCAATCTGGCACTCAAAGGGTAAAACCTTTATAGACTCTTAACCTGCAGGGAAGTAGTGTACAAAGGAGGGAGGGAAGACGGACACCTATTCTACTCAAACGTTTAACCCTTGGAGTGCCAGAGGGGTATGCAAAACATTGCTTTGCAATGTGTTGAGAAACCCTCTGCCACTCAAAGGGTTAAAGGGATAGTAATACTTCTATTATAGCTTAGCTCCAAGTCTTCTTTATATTTTTTTAACATGTAGTGCTATATTTAATTACTTACAGTGTTGTAGTTCAAACGCTATTCAAGCCGAAAGGATCCCCCTCTTACTCCTTTCCTGCATCACTTAGCCTCTCAATCTGGTCCAGCTGGAGCACAGCAAGGGGCAATCCTCAGTAAGTAAAAGGAAAATCCTGCCCTCCATCCTCAAGGGGAGCAAGGTTTTCCTTATACTTACTGAATGAAGATTGTCCCTCGGTGCATCTGTCCAGTCCAACAACCGGATTCCAGATCTAATGGGAGATAGCCGGAAGGGGAGGGAGGGAATCCTTTTGACTTGAACAGAGTTTGAACTACAACACTCTAAGGGATAACAACAAAAAACTGTGGTTTGAACGACAAAAATAAGTCATTGTATCCATAAACAACAAATTTTCTATAGAGTATACGACAAAAAACTAGTAATGTCTGTTGTGTGTGTGCGCATGTCTTTTGCATGTTTCTGCCGCTCACTGTGTATATATGTCTGCTGTGTGTTGCATTTGTCTGTGTTTAATATCATGTCTACATTTCAGACACATACTCCCAATGGTCATAACATGATGGGCGACTCCATCTCACGTTGCTAGTATTAAATAAGAAAGACCACTACACAGTGGACAGATCTTCATAATATACAACACCACATGCAAAATATATAATATACATGCAATATGCTCACATAAATTGCATAACCCAGCTTATCACGATCAAGCCGGTGTGGGTAGTATCACCTGCCCTGCTCAATGACACCAGTCTCATGGGGAAAAAGACAGGATCTGCATCACCTGCTGCTTCAAATGATGATATTTATTAGAATGAATATGAAAACAAGGAACCATTGCTTCCAATGTCAATAATTATTAATACGAATACATACATCTTAATCATCATTTGAAGCAGAAGATCCTGATTTTTTTTTTCACCACAAGATTGGTGATGCCAAGCAGGGCGGGGGTAGTAGTACCCTCTATGCCTCATACCGTCTTGAGCTGGGTTATACCATTTATATAAATATTTTGTATGTACATTGTATATTGTGCATATGGTGATTTATAAAGTGAAGATGACATCTCCTTTTGTTTGTGTTCCTTTCCTGCAGCAGGCATAGTGTTACATTGTATCACTATATCTGCTTTCACTAATGTTACAAACGCCAGGAGGAAAGGTACCTACTAGAAGCCCCCTAACCAAGCCAAGGAGTGAGGAAAGTCAGACTCCTCCAACAAGAGATAGAGGAGCAAGCTGCTGGGGAAAGACGCTGGGGTGCGAAGCTTGCGTACGGTGGTTGCCAGAAGGGAGACACATTGCGGCCCAAGCCATATAAAGGTGCTAGCCTCAAGGCTAGATTGGACCCCTGTGGTTGAGCTAAAGAGGTCCCACGATGACCCCCTCTTGACAATCTATACTACCGCTATCCCCAGGGAGAAAACAAACTCCAACAGGAACAAATACTCACTCAGATGGTCAGAAGAGCTAAGAGGAGGTCCTTCCAAAATCCAGGAGAATGGTCAGTAGAGCTGGGTCATACACAGGTTAAACAGGAACAATACCGGAGTGGCAGGCAGAGCGTTGATGGGATACCAAGCCGGGTCATACACGGAGATCTACAGGACAAGGAACACAGAAGAGGCAGCAGGATCAGACAAAGCCAGAGTCAAACACAGGAGTCAGAGCAACAGAGCCAGACACAGACTGAAAGGATACTGATAGGCTGGAGACGCTATAACAACGCGTTCCAGTAAGGAAATCACCCCCTAAAGTAGTGGAAGGGACAGAAAGAGGCAGGACTGGAGGTCCAGAACCGACACAGCCGACCGCGCATGCGCCCAGCAGGGGGAGAGAGAGAAACAAGAACAGCGCATGAACTAAGGGAGCCGGGCACCGGCTACCGTGCATGCACCCAACAGATAGCGGGAGACGCGACAACACCGCGCCGAACAAGCGGATGGGGAATACCGGGATGGGAGGCTCGCAACGGAGCCAGACGCGGACACTGTGGAGGGTATGACACTACCCTGGCTCTGTCTGACTACCTGATTTGTGTATGACCTCGGCCTGCATATCTGACCTCTCTAGTGGGCATCCGGATGTGAGTGCTGGTGGGTTAGCGGCTCTGACCATTCGTATTGCCCAAAGGTCCTAGCATTCTAGGACCTCCGTAGTATCCTAGCATTCTATGTTATTTGAGCCTTTCCTTGCTCCCTGCTTGTGCACCTTACCACTTGCTTTTCACCATTGTGCTTACATACTGGTTCGCATCATCTGGAGACGGTCTGGCTACGTTCAGTGCTGTTCCCGTAGTGGACCTTGCACTGTCCCCACGCCTGACCCGGGAAGGTTGGGGAAGTGTGTTTATTATTTACTGCTTGAATTTCAATAAAATCTTTGTTTTATTCTACCTGTACCTGTCAGAGTATTTATTTGTCTGCAGTCCCATGACAGTACGAAAGGGCCATGACTGCTGAAGGTACATGTAGTTCACAGTTGCTTAACATTGTCTCCCGTATGGATGGGCAAGATCAACGCATTGATCTAATATCCTTGGCAATGCAGACGCTCCTTAATCACACAGCGCATCTGGAAGGGGTTGCGAGACTACCGGTGGCCTCTCCTGAGCCGGCACAGGTAGCAGTGGCCAATGCAGAAAATTCTGTGCCCCAAGGGCTGTCTGGATACGCTCCTCTCCCTCTACGATATAATGGTGAACCCACGTTGTGCTGTGGTTTTCTAAATCAGTTGGGCATATTTCTAGAACTGGTACCAAGTGCCTGTCCTAACAATCAAAGCAAGGTAGACTTCATGATCACCCTATTGTCTGGTATTGGCATGGGCGAATCCGCTATGGGAGACGCAGAAACCCATAGTCTCGAATTTTCATGAGTTTGTAGCAGCTTTCCATAGAGTTTTTGATGTTCCAGCCTGGACCATATCGGCCGCTAAACAGCTTATGACGATCCGCCAGGGTGCATGCACTGTAGCAGAGTTTCGTACTCTGGCGGAGGAGGTGGGCTGTAACAACAAAGCTCTAGTAGCCGCTTTCTCACAAGGGCTTGATGACATAATTAAGGATGAGACAGCAGCCTGTGAGCTGCCAGGGGACTTGGAAGAACTTATCTCCTTTGTCATCCTAATTGATACTAGGGTCAGAGAACGATCCCCATTCAAGGAACGGCTGAGGAAGTCTCACTCCCAATTGGCACCCAGTTTTGATCTCCCATCCATTTCTCCCTCACCTCCCATGCCTCCTTATGCTGAGTTAAGCAAGTCTGAGCCTATGCAACTTGGGGTTACACACCTGTCTGGGGAGGAGAGGGCCTTCCGACTCAGGGAAGGACTGTGCCTTTATTGTGGAAAGGCAGGTCACATATTGTGATCTTGTCCCTTGCGGTCAGGAAACATACATACCTAGGGTCATGTCGGGGACAGACCCTGGGTGGTATTTCATAGTCCCCAGGACAGTTACAAATCAAACAGACCCTCGTGGTCATCATATCTTGGGCCTCTTGTTGTGTGTCAGCTTTGGCTTTGCATGACTCCGGAGAGGCAGGACATTTCATGGATGTGGAATTTGCTAAACTACATGCCATTCCATTGACACCTCATACTTCTTCTCTCTCTATTGAGGCCATTGATGGTAGACCACTGCAGCCTCCTCATATGACACATGAGACAGTACCACTGACCGTAAGGGTGGAGGCTCTCCACATGGAGACCCTACAATTCCAGATTATAAGTTCTCCACACCTTGCCATAATTCTGGGGTTCCCTTGGTTACAGAGACACAACCCCAGAATAGACTGGGAGATGTGCGATATTCTATCATGGTCATCTCGTTGTTCTAAGTCTTGCCTTCAGCAACCTACTAAGATTTATTGTACCTCCTCCTCATTACCCTCAGAATATTATGCACTCAGTGAGGTATTTAATAAGGTGGAAGCTGGTACCTTGCCTATGCACAGGACTTACGATTGTACCATTAATCTCATACCAGGCTCTACTCCTCCGAAGGGACGTACATATCCTCTGTCCGAGGAGGAGAATCGGCTATGGAGGAGTATGTGGCCGATGCCCTGGCCAGAGGGATTATTCGTAAGTCGTCCTCACCCGCGGGTGCAGAATTTTTTTTTTGTGAAGAAGAAGGATGGCGAGTTGCGTCTGTGCCTTGACTATAGAGGATTGAACAAACTTATGGTAAAAAATGCTTATCCCATACATCTAATCACGGAATTGTTCAACCACATTAAAGGTTCCTTGATATTCAGTAAGCTGGACCTAAGGGCGGCCTATAACCTAATAAGAATCAAGGAAGAGGATGAATGGAAGTCCGCCTTTAATACACACAGTGGCCGTTACAAATATTTGGTCATGCCTTTTGGCTTGTGCAATGCTTCGGCAGTGTTTCAAGAGTTCATTATTGACGTCCTAAGGGACTTACTAGACAGTTGTGCAGTAGTATATCTGGATGATAACCTCATCCACTACCCAGACCTAGCTACACATCAGGAGCATGTAGCAACGGTTTTAGATTTGTTGAGGGAGAACAAGCTCTTCTGCAAGCTTGAAAAAATGTGAGTTCCACAAATCATAAGTGACGTTTTTGGGCTCCATAATCTCATCTGCCGGTATAGCTATGGACCCACAAAAACTCTCAGCCGTCCTGCAGTGGCCCCGTTCGATAGGGTTGAAGGCCATATAGAGGTTTGTGGGGTTTGCTAACTATTACAGGAGATTTATGTGGAACTTTTCTACAGTGGTAAAACCGCTAACGGATCTAACCCATACAGGGGCTAATCCGTATGAATGGTCTCCTAGAGCCAACAAGTCCTTTGAGGATTTGAAACTTGACTTCACCAAGGACTTCATCCCAACCCCTCACTATCCTTTACATTAGAAGTGGATGCTTCAGAAAGAGGGGTGGGAGCTCACCTATACCAACAATCTGGGCCTGGTAAAAACCTTTTGCCTTGTGGGTTCTTCTTGAAGAAGTTATCCAGGACTCAAAGTCTTTATGATATTGGGGATCGCAAGCTTTTGACTATCATCCTCTCGCTCAAGAAGTGGCATCACCTACTGGAGGGGACGTCCTCCCCTATCCTGATCTTAACGGATCATAAAAATTTGACATATCTGTCTGAGACCAAAAGACTATCACCACAACAGGCCAGGTGGGCCTTATTTCTGTCCAGGTTCAGTTTCATATCTTCCGGGCTCCAAGAATGTCAGATCCGATTCCCTGTCCAGGCAGTTCAGGCCTGAACAGGAGGTAGAGGATGCCCCTGTACAGATTATTCTGTCAGATCATATTCTTGCTATGATATGCACTAGTATCACTTCTCCTCTGGGTACGGAGATCCTGACCTCCCAAGCTGCTGCTCTCACCGACAAACCTAGCGGCAAATGTTTCGTACCAGAATCTCTGCGTACCAAATTATTGGAGACCTACCACTCCTTTAAGGCCGCTGGTCACATTGGTAGAGATCAATTGATTTGGTCAATATTTGGTCAATATGAAATATTCTGGTGGCCTAGCCTTAGGGCTGACTGTTCTACCTTTGTGGCAGCCTGTTCTATTTGTGCCCGTACTAAAACACCAAGACACCTAGCGGCAGAACTACTCCAAACTGTCCCTAATGGTGAATGTCCCTGGTACCATGTCTCCATTGACTTTATGGTGGAATGTCCGGCTTCCAAAGGATGTAAGGTCATATTGATGATAGTTGACCACTTTTTCAAAATGGCTCATTTTGTCCCCCTGCAGGGACTTTCGTCCTCTAGAAAGTTGGCAGCGGTGTTCGTTAAAGAGGTGTTTCTGCTCCATGGAGTACCCATGGTGGTGGTTTCTGACAGAGGAAGCCAGTTTGTGTCCCATTTCTGGAGATCCTTTTGTGCTCAGATGGGTATCCAAATCTGTTTCTCCTCCTCTTCCCATACCCAGTCCAATGGGGCTGCCGAGAGATCAAACCAGGGGTTGGAGCAATTCTTGCTCTGTTTTATTTCGGACTATCAAAATAATTGAGTATCCTTATTACCATGGGCTGAGTTCGCCAGAATTTGTCCCCTGAACTCTTCCTCACAGAGTTCTCCATTTCTGATCAACTATAGCTTCCAGCCCTCCATGCTTCCTGATTCCTTTTGGGCACAGGATATTCCAGCTCTTGATGAGCACCTTCGGCAATTCCGCTCCATTTGGGTACGGGTCCAGGATTCCCTGAAGAGGTCCACACAGCTCTATAAGAGGCATGCTGACTGTAGGAGACTCCCTTCTCCAGTCTTTCAAGTAGGGGAGAGGGTATGGTTATCATCCCGTAATCTGAACCTCCAGGTACCCTGTCTAAAACTGGCCCATCGGTTTGTAGGTCCATGCCGGGTGCTGTGTAGAATCAACCCTGTCACTTACACTCTGGAACTCCCAGCAGGGATGAGGATTCACAATGTTTTTCACGTATCTTTGCTGAAACCCTTAGTATGCAACCGCTATACTTCTGCACCAGTGGTGCCAGGACCAGTACAGGTGCTTAATCATGAGGAATATGAGGTACAGAGTGTTCTGGATTCCTGCAGAAGTAGAGGGCACCTCCAATAACTGATACACTGGGAGGGTTATGGACCAGAAGAATGCTCCTGGGTGACTAGTACCAATGTCCATGCTTCTGCTCTCCCACGCTGGTTTCATTCCCAATTTCCAGAGAAAACTGGCCTTCTTCCATGAGGGAGAGGTCATTGAAGGTGGGGTACTATCATGGTGCAATGATTCGGGCCTTGGCTACCTGATTATTCCTGTAGTGGCTGATGGCTCATTCTGGTTGCGGACTTCCTGGTTGCTCGCGCGTCATTATGTGGTCGATATTTTTACAGGTCACGTTCACCTTAATGTTGGAACTCCTCCCTCCTAGGAAGTCTTATAAGCCACGTTTGGCCATAGCCTCATTGCCCTTTCATGGTGTTTACAAGCGTTATTGTTTTCTGTTGTGACCCGTGGCTATGTCTGTCTACCCGATTAGTGACTGAACCTCTGGTCTCGACTGACTACCCAGTCCGTATTTGATCCGGCTTGTCTGACTAACCTCTCCGTGTATGTCCCTTGTCCTGGCTGACTACCCGCTACATGCTACCCTGGCTCTGTCTGACTACCTGATTTGTGTATGACCTTGGCCTGTATATCTGGCCTCTCTAGTTTATATCCGGGTGTGAGTGCTGGTGGGTTAGTGGCACTAGCCGTTCGTATTGCCCGAAGGTCCTAGCATTCTAGGACATCCATAGTGTCCTAGCATTCTAGGTTACTTGAGCCTTTCCTTGCTCCCTGCTTGTGTGCCTTACCACTTGCTTTTCGCTGTTGTGCTTACATACTGGTTCTCATCATCCGGAGACGGTCTAGCTACGTTTAATGCTGTTCCTATAGTGGACCTTGCACTGTCCCCACGCCTGACCAGGGAAGGTTGGGGAAGTGTGTTTATTATGTACTGCCTGAATTTCAATAAAATCTTTATTTTATTCTACTTGTACCTGTCAGAGTATTTATTTGTCTGCAGTCCCATGACAATAATCTACTATTTGGATGATTTTTTTCTGTGTTGGCCCAAGTGGACAAGATGTCTGTGGGTTTCTGCTCCAATCCATGCAGAGTGGCGCTGACCTCTTTGGAGTCCCTTTGGCCTCAGAGAAGACTGATGGTCCCACTAAATGCCTGAGTTTTTTTAGGCATTGAGATAGATACCATGGTGATGGAATGCCGGTTAACCCAGAAAAAACTGGAAGATTTGAAATTGGCTGTCTTGGCTTGTATGGGAGCTAAAAAAGTTACCCTACCACAATTTCAGTCTTTACTGGGTAAGCTAAATTTTGCTTGCCAGATTTTACTCATGGGGCAAGTTTTTTCATGATGGCTTTCAATGGCTATTTCGGGAGTGAAGAAGCCCCACCATTTTATAAGGATCACTGCCTCCTTGCCTGAGGACCTAAGGGTGTGGGAGGCATTCTTGGATATGTACAAGGGGTGCTCCCTTTGACAGGCACCGGCTGTTTACAACCCAGAGCCATAGGTTTCGGGGCCATTCTGGGCCCTGGCTGGTGTCAAGGGAAGTGGCCTTCATGGTGGTTGGACCTAGGTCTGATAAAAAATCTAGTGTTCCTAGAATTATTCCCAATTTTGGTTGCGGCTGTACTGTGGGGGGACATCGCTAAGAGACAGAAAGGGGGTGCTTCACATGAACAACATGGGGTGGTATTGGCTATCACTGGCCTGAGTAGGGATGGGCGAAACTTTCCGCCTCAAACTGAAATCGGCGAAAAATAGCACTTTCCGCTTGGTGAAAAATTTCCTGTGAAAAGTGCTGATCTTCTGATTTTTTTGCCCATTGAAATCAATGGGAACATAGAAGTTACACACAACACATTACAAATAATATTTTATCTCCCAAAGGCACAGTATAAAAGGGGCATGAGGGTGCCTGTGTTGGTGGGAATGTGGGGAAAGAATCAGATGAGCAGGGGATGATTTTGGGAGGTTGTTTACTGGGATTGGGGGGAAAATGAAATCCTAAATAAAATAAAATAAAATAAAGTAAAAACCTAAGACGTGGTATAAAGGGGTCTGAAGAGGGTGCCTGCGTTGGTGAATGAATGGATCATTTGAACAGGGAATTTGTTTTGGGGGGCTTTCTTGATCGCTATTGGGGGATAGTTAATAAAAAAATAAATCAATAAAATAAATTAAGACATTTGTATTTAAAGTGATAGAGACAGGAACCCCCTGACAGAAGCTGCCACTGGGGTGGACTGATACTTGACTTGAAAGAGTATTTTGTAAAGGATGATTTGTTAGATTTGTTGTTAGAGGCCTTTGTAGGACTTAAAATTATTAGAGGCCCAAGCCATGAAGAAACATTCATTTGTAGGACTTAAGCTTGTTTGGCACAAGCCCTAAGGAAACAATGATTTGTAGGACTTAGGCTTGTTAGAAACAAAACCCACAAAATTGTTTATTTTTTTGTAGGACTAGTTTTTATTTATTTATTTATTTTAAAACACAAGCCCTGAGAAATAAATATGCCCTACTGGCCTAATGCCAGCAGGTCATGTTGGCCAGTGGCCACTGTCAAATGTCTTCCTGAGTCCTGAGTTGCAACTGCTGTTCATACTGCTGCTGCTGAGTTGTTTAAGCAGCAGGATGAATAGGCAGCTGAAAGGGAATGGGATGAATAATAGCAGTAATATGGAAGATGGATGATGAAGGTTCCATTTGCCACAACTGTCTGCAGTGATGCGCGTGAGGCAGTAGCAGCAGAATAAGTAGCCCCCAGTATTTGTTGTTAAAAGAACAAGTTGGCCTTCAAATCTTCTCCACCTGCCCTCCTCCAAAATCATCATGGGTGTGTTGTTATTAGAATATATTTTTCCCTTGAGAGCAGGATCAGTGGGTCTCCTCAGCAACTGCAATGTGCACAGTATGTGTGTGTTAAATAAAATCTGGGGGCACAACTGTCTCCAAACACCATGACACCCGAAACCAAGTACTGCCGCTGTCACTGTACCCCTTTTACATACCCGCTAAGGACTCATGACAACTTGCTGACAGTTTAATAGTAGTGATGAACCCTCCCTGCCAGAATCCTAGCATATTCTGCAGGATGGAATTTCCTCAGATGCCACCTGATGACCTGGTATTGATTCTCCTCCACCACACTGGCATGTGTGGTCAGTGCACCACACAGTGTGCAATGGGTAGAGATGAACTGCCATATCCTAACATTAACAGAGTGGCTATCATTTGGCAGGGTAGGTAACGATGAATACGGTGAATTGGCAGGAGATGTAATTGTTACCCTACAGGAAGAAGGTGATGTTGATGGTGAGCTAGTTGTTTCGCTCGTCATGGAACTTCCGGTGTCTTTCTGGGTTTCTTTATTCTTCCTCCTGTTTGATAGCCACCTTTCTGGAGAGTCACGGGGTACAGTAACAGCGGTACTAGATTTCTGTAATGGGTGTTTGGCTTTAACATGTTTGGAGTAAATGTCATGGTGTCTGTGTTTTATATGTGTTATCAGGGCGATTGTGCCAAGGTGTGTTCCCTCCTTTCCCCTTCTCATTAACTTGTTACAAATTTTGCACTGTACCATTAATGATGATGACTGCACTGTGCCTGCCGGAAGAGAATAATAGTCCCACACCCATGACTTCAGGGGGGAGGGAGAGGGAATGGGTGGAGAAGAATGGCCTCTTTCTTCTTGTCCTCCACATTCCCCTTTACTTTCTGTGACAGCAGATAATGTTGCTGCTGTTGCTGCTTCTGCCTCAGATTTAGCACTGTAACTAGGATCAGGAGGAGTATTGCTACTGCTGGCAAGTGGAACCTGTCCTAGTCACACATTACTTGTTGGCCCCATTCCCACTGTGTCCACGGTGGTCTGTGTGCACATTAGCCTGCTCCTCAGCACCCTGCTCTCCTTTCATCTCAGCAGCAGCAGAAGTTAGAGCAGTTGCAATTTCCACTAATTACAAAAGCTGACTGCTAGTGGTGGTGGTGATGCCCATCCTCATCCCTGTCTCCAATTCCTTCTCAGTTTCTGCTAAAAAGGCCATCAATGTCTCTAAATCCCCAGCTTCTCCAACACCACCACCACCACTAGTCCCTACGTGCTGCTGCTCTATTCCAGACATCTCACTGCTGCTTGGAGGAGGTGACAAGCAATGTGACAGAGGGTCCCCTGCTGTCTGTCACACATGGCATAATTTTCTCCTTTTCCCCCTGAGTACTACAAAAAACACTAGCAGCAGGCAAAGTATTGGTGGCAGCAGGTTCAGCACTGGCAGCAGATTCAGTATTAGCAGCAGGCTCAGTACTAGCAGCAGGTTCAGCGCTGGCAGCAGGTTCAGTACTAGCAACGGGTTCAACACTAATGGCTGCAGGATCAGAAATGGTGGCACTGGCAGCAGGGGCAGCACGTCTGGCAACAGGTACAACACTAGTGGCTGCAGTTACAGAAATGTTGGCACTGGCAGCAGGGGCAGCATGTCTGGCAACAGGTACAACACTAGTGGCTGCAGGATCAGAAATGGTAGCACTGGCAGCAGGGGCAGCACATCTGGCAACAGGTACAACACTAGTGGCTGCAGTTACAGAAATGTTGGCACTGGCAGCAGGGGCAGCATGTCTGGCAACAGGTACAACACTAGTGGCTGCAGGATCAGAAATGGTGGCACTGGCAGCAGGGGCAGCACATCTGGCAACAGGTACAACACTAGTGGCTGCAGTACAGCAATGGTGGCACTGGCAGCAGGGGCAGTACGTCTTGAGCAGGCACAGACTGCTGACCTGTCCTGCTCTCACTAGTACTACCCTTTTCTCCCTCACTTCCCATTCCTTTTTCTCCTCTTCTTCCCATTAAATTCCCCAAGATCCATTGGGGTGATTTAGGGGGACTGGACAGCATTGGTACAGTAGTGGTCCCTTCCTCCTCAGACTCAGAAGACACATAATGGTCCTTCCAGCTCCTCCATTGATTATTGTTTACCCTGCTCATTGTGATAGGAGTCACTATGAGTCTCTCCTGCCTCACTTTCTGCACAATATCCCCAGAGAACAGCACAGCACGACTATCTTGCTCTGGAGCTGCTTTTATTGTATCTGCCTTCAGCGAAAACATCATGTTTTTATAGCGGAAGTGCAAAAACAATGTAAATCAATGGGAGGAAACTTTTTAGCCATTGAAAAAATGGTGAAAGATTTTGGCCAATGGGTGAAAGATGCAAAAATTTTAACCACTAGTTTTAAAGCGGATTTTCCCAGGAAAAAGCAGATAACAACGTGGTTTTTGCGAAATTTCCCGTGGGAACACGGCGAAAACTTTTGCCCACCCCTAGGCCTGAGAACGTCATCTCCCCCAGTCCTGCAGCTTTTGCTTAGTTTTAAGGTGTTTACAGCTTAATATTTTTTTAAAGCTGCCTACGTTTCAGGTGTGCTTAACATATCTACCGATGCCCTCTCTCGATTCCAGATGGCGAAGTTTTGGAGAACATGCCTGGGAGCCAGGAAGGAAGGAGAATCCTGCCCGGAGGAGCTATGGGACTAATCCCTATGTTAAAGTCATATTAAATATAAATGTATTGCCCCCAGTGTCATCTCTCAAACCTTTATGGTTTGAAAGATGATCACTCCTAAAGTTGCCCTCTCCCTCCCCCTTCCCCATAGTCAGCTTTCCAGCTGACTGCAGGGAAGCCAGTCATATGACTGTCAGGTGGTTCTGCAGCACAGCCAAGATCGTGTTAATAAAAATGAAATCTTTCACTGAAATGGTCTTCTACGTGTGCTTGGTTTACAAGCACGCGTAGAAGACCGTTTTAGTGAAAAAAAATTTTTTTATTAACGCAATCGCGGCTCAGCTGCAGAGCCGTCTGATGATTGTAAGACTGGATTTCCCTTCAGTCAGCTACAACGCTGACTTCGGGGAAGGAGGAGGGAGAGGGCAACTTTAGGAGCGATTATCTCTCAAACCATAAAGGTTTGAGAGATGACACTGGGGGCAAATACATGTATTTTTAATGTGACTTTAATATAGGGATTAGTAATAATTAAGAATTATTATCCCTTTAAGAAGCTCGACCAAGCTTTGTTGTGGGGTGATGGGGTGCACCCCAATGACATAAGGTTCGATTTCTTTAATTTGGAATTGATGGGGGCAATTGAGCGGACCATAGCTTTAGTGCGTGGTGGGGAATCCGGCTGATTAGGAGTAAGCAGCTGGATTTAGTGGCTGTTATGTCCTTGCCAGGCATAGAAATTGGTAAAAATTGGGAATGTTTAAAACCAGTGGGGAGGCCAATGGCTTCATAAGTGAGGTTTTTGCCTTGTTGACAGCTGCGGGCTAATTGTTATCGTACTCATTGCCAGCCAATAGGGTATACAGTTGAATGATAAGTAGGTTCATCTTTGGACAAGAACCAGCTCCAGAGCAGTGCAGCTGCATAGTGCAGGAGCGGCATGTCTGGGGGGAAGGTCTCATAAAGAGGCCAGTATGACACCAGTCATGTGACCTGCATGTATATGAAAAGGAGATGCACATTGGTGGCCATTTTCACCAGGCACATCTGAGGTAAGCACAAGCACCCCCTCCCTCCCTTTGTGTTTTGTTGTTAGTTGTATTGTCACAGCTGTTGGCTATGTCTTTGCCAGACATAGAAATTGGTAAAAAAGTGGGAAGGTTCTTAATCTATTTAGAACCAGTGGGGAGGCCAATGGCCTCAAAAGTGAGGTTTCGCCCAGCTGACAGCCACAGACTAATTGTTGCTGTACCCATTGGGCTACTCGTTGCCAGCCAATGGTGTACACAGTTGAATGATAAGTTGGTCCATCTTTGACAAAATGCTTATGTTTATGTTAATGGTAAAATGTCTGCATGGCAAGAACCTTTTATGTGATGTCATTACTCAATAAAGCTGTGGACAGTTTTAAAACCATATTTGGTATTTGAGTCTTATTTATCTTTCTGGTACCTATTACCCAGACATGACATGTTTCTGGTAAGAATATCCTGGAATAAAACAGTAGTAATAGCAATGACCTATATCTGGTCAGACCATCTTAGTATAAAACTGTAGTTAATACAATTACTTTTTTCTGGTCAGTCCATCATAAAGTATAAAAGTTCCCTAATAATAATGATTTAAGAAAAGTTTGCAAAGCCCCCATGAAAGCATTTTAGGGCTCAGTATCAAACAGTACAGATGACTGACAGTGTTTTTTTTGTGAGCTGTATCATGTCTCTTGTCTTTGTATTGTGGATGTGAATTTAACCCTTAGAGTACCAGAGGGGTATGCAATGCATTGCATACCCCTCTGGCACTCACAGGGTTAAAACGGATTTATAGTAGATGCTGCAAAACAACTGGTCTGCACCCTTCTTATTGGCCCTTTTGTGTATGTGTCTCTCACTGCAGTTCTTTTTGTTCTAATCAGACTGGACTGACCATATCAGAAAGAGAAAACCCAATACAAAATATGATGTGAATAAAGAATTTGATGTCCATCAAACAGAGTAAGATCATTATCACATAAATTAATTTTATGTAGTACTGGATAGACTACATGAAGAATTGGCCAGGCAAAGTGTGGTTTACGACACACTTTATGAGGGTTTCAGCTTTTTAGAAAATTTACATTCATTAAGCATACCAGAAATCACAACATGTGCTGCCAAGTTGCTACTAGAGTTTAAGTGGGATTTGGAGGATTGTTTTACAGAGGAATGTATCCATCTTCATGAGTAACTAATGGTGTTGGTGGAGAACACAACCATTTCATTGTGTCTGTTAACAGCTATGCAAGCTGCTATGTATAAAAGACCTACAGGATATGTGTGTAAAGCACAAAATATATCTATTTCCAGGTAATTTATAAACATGTGAAAAAGCAAAGACCCAAGTATTGAAGAGTTTTACAACAGCATGCTGTGCCCTATCCTTCAGCCAGTTTTCTATCCAATTGAAATGGTTATCCCTAGCTCCCATTTCCTTATTTTATCAAAATCTAGATAAACTACATTAACTATCTTACCATTATCTAGGTTGCTACTTACTTCTTCATAGAAGATCAAAAGATTAGTTTGGCACGATTTGTTCCTCATAAAACCACGTTGATTCCTGCTAATAATATTATTTTCTGTTGTGTAAACCTTATTATCCCTTTTAGCATTTTGCCCACTACAGAGGTCAAACTCACAGGTCTAGAATTTCTACAATCTGTTTTAGATGCTTTCTTAAATAAAGGTAATACTTTGGCATTACGCCAATCTTGTGGTGAGAGCATCTTTAAAGAATAAAAAGAGGGGCCTTGCTAACACTGCACTGAGTTTTTGAAGAACCCTTGGATATTTACCTGCTGTTTTGTCAGTCTTAATTTTGTTCAGTCTTCCCATGACCGCTTCTTTAGCCTGATATCTAATCATTTTATTAGCTACTTTTTAAGGATCTTCTACTATCTCTTTTTCCCCGGTATACTGATGCAATGAAAGTGTTCAGAATATCAGCTTTTCCTTATCCTTTCTAATCAACTCACTTGTCTTATTTTTGAAAGGACCAATGCACTCCCTCTTAAGTTATTTTGGTATTTATGTATTTGAAAAACTTTTTGGGATTGGTCTTGCTCTGCCTTGCAATTCGAGTTTCTGAGAACAAAGGAATTGTTCCTTTGATAAAGTGGGTTACACCCAGGGCTGGTGCAAGGATTTTTGTCACCCTAGGCAAAGCCTCATTTTGCTGCCCCTTGGCTCCACCCATTGTGTCCCACCCCTTTATCCCCACCCATTTATAGTCCACCTCTTTTAATGATGGTTACCTCAGCACTTTTTATGTGCTAATTAACATTATGTTTGGGAGATAGGAAAATGAGAGAGAGAAAAAATAAATCAAAGAGGAGGTGTGTAAAGTTTGAGTCCAGGGTTAACATCAAGTTAGAAAGATATGGCTGCACTAACTCAAAATAAATGTACTCCTAATAAAGGTACCAATGTGCTGGGTGCATTCATGGGTCAACACAACAGATCTAAGTATAAGGTAGAAGAAGTTACATGAAAAAGACAATATGACTACCTCCATACAGAAGACACATTCAATTGAGACACACACACACTGAAGTATCCAAAATTAGGAAAAGGCTTTATTCAAATACAAAATATGAGAAATAGCAAGCAGTAAATAAAATATTAAAAACACCCACACAGGCGAGGAAGAGTGTAACCCAAAAAAAATCTAAGGACATTAGCCTTATATCACCTAAACATAAGAAAGGAGACAAGCACACTGTGAAAAAATCATAATAAAGTATTAGACAAAATACTAGTTTATAAAGGAAAAAAAGAAATATATAATATAAATCATAAACAAACTCCTAAACATAATAAATGGAGGCATAGGGAAAATATTCAAGGTCTGACTCGTCTGGGCTCTCAAACCCAACGCATATATAACCCCTGACTTAGTCACTTAGGTGGCGATATCCATACATTAATCCTACCCCTCCTATCCCTCTACCCCTTCCCTTGGTACATTTGGTGGATATAGTGATAGTAATTTGTTGTTAAATCAAACCACATGGCTAGTAGCTATATTTAGAGTACTGTTTTGTTGCTCTGTTGTGTGTTATATGACACTATTACAGTGTCAAGGTTTGGCTGAGGTGCTCTAACTCTGCTCATTGATTCTGCTGTCTGAGCTAATCTAGTGCTCTGCTATCCAATGCTGCTGCCTTCTGAGTTCCTGGGTCAGGCTGAATCAGCTGACCTCTCTGATTACTCTCCTGACTGTTAGTAGCCAACCCTCTCAGGGTATTTAAAGCAGCTTGGCTCACTTCCTGATTGTCCTTGTGTTTGTTGCTGCTGGCTGCTGTGGATTATCCTACTCTCCTGTTCAGCTGTTTTCCAGACCCTCGGCTTGTTACTGACATTGTGGACTTCTGTGTTCCTGACCCTTGGCTTGTTCCTGACATCACAGACTTTTGAGTTCCTGACTCCAGCTTGGCAGAACACCTGTTTTGGTTCCTGACCCTGACCTGTCTTTTGGATTATGCTCTTCTGTTTTTGTTATTTTAATAAAGGTGTATTGAATTTTACATTTTTGTGTCCTGTCTGGTTCCTGGTCCCTAATATACAGTCAGGCTCTACTACTGTTACTGTCAGTCATCATAGTTCACGTAAAAAAAACTGATTTATGTCTGTCTATCAGAAAAGCGTTGTTATTTTTATTTTCGTTTTATTGTTCCTGTCTGTAACAGTCACTGAACTCATTCACATTCACCCACACTCCTACAACCCACAAGCAAGTAGTCCCCCTCTTTGCCTCTAGACTAATAGCAGTACAATTCTCTTTCACTCCCAAAAGCTACTGCATTGGTATTTTATAGTGCTGTATGGGATAGACTTGGGATGGCTTCAGAAAACACAGTCTCTGCAGCTTGCAGTAAAATAATAAATCACACAACTATCACCAGTGCAGCTCCACACCTCAGTATATTCTTTCTTGCCCCTCTAGTTCTTGTGAGGGTAGTAGAGTGTGCCTGTATATGTATGCTACAGACACAATAAGTTGTCTATATTTGTCTTGACTGTCATGTCAGATGTATTGGCCAATGATATCTGTCAGTGCCACGTCATTCAGTCTCAGGCAGGTCAGCTGCTTGCTAACACTTTTGTTTATTTCTTTGTTTTGGGGGGGTTAAGTATCCCTTCTCACACACCCAGAAAACAACTGATATTTGCCAGAAATCTCAGTATACTCAGGATGAATAGTTGCTGGGGGTAACCCTCCCTTCTTCTCACCCACACCCAGTAAACGACTGCCAGTGTCCCTCCAACACAAGTCCCATGTAGGACGCACTCTCAACATAGATTATATTCAAGGGGTTGAACAAGATATAGTATGAAACATTTAGGAATTGCAACCATTCTCATACATAGTCCCCTTATTTCTGCGGCTCGAATATAATTGGACAAATTAACACTTTCATAAATAAAATGTTCATTATTAATACTTTGTTGAAACTCCTTTGCTGGCAATGACTGTTTGAAGTCTGGAATGCATGGACCTCACCAAAACTTGGTTTCTTCTGTGTACTCCACGTCATCCCCAACCTTCTTCAGTTATTTTCGGTCCTAGCCAGCTGGAGGACAAGAGGAGCATGTTTCTGTCGTAAAGAAAAAAAAAAAAAAACATACAGGAAGATAAGAAGGTTACCTGGCCCCTGTTGCTCAGCAAAGTAAAGGGTTCCTGGAATACACTGGTAACCGCTTGAACGGCACACAGGAAGAAGACATGCGGGTTTAGGACACTGGGGATTCCTATGTGCCATCAATATGCGAAGAACACACACAGATAATTCGCCCTCCTCCTGTTACCAAAAGGTTCAGGAGCGGGAGAGCAGATTGACGTGCATTCCAGCATGGAATGCACACAGGTTCACGGATGATATGCTGCAACGGGGGATGGACGTGAGACAAACATCCTAATGTGCTTTTCTTCGACTTCTGGCGGATGCTGGCGTGAGTTTCACCTATGGATCGCACGTTGAATAAAAGGAAGACAGCATGGAAGAAAGGTAGGATTCATGTTATATTATAAGATTGTTAAACTTTTTATGCTCATAGATTGACCTGGAGTCACTAAGATCAGTAATAAGGTTGGTGTTTCCAGGCAGTTTCCTCGCAATGGGGAATTTGCAGGATGCATATTATCACATCCTGATAAGAGAGGAAGATTGAAAATACCTAAGATTTGCTCTAGGAAGCCAACATTTTCAATTCAAGGTGCTTCCATTTGGCCTTTCTACAGCACCAAGGGTGTTCAGAAAGGTATTAGCCTCTGCCATAGAGACAATAAGGGAAAAAGGAGTATCTGTCATGAGGACAACCTCTTAATTATAACACAATGCAGGAGACAGGCCATCATGAACACGGAAATGATAGTCAACCATCTTTCAAATCTAGGATGGCTGATCAACTTCCAAAAGAGCCATCTTGTTCCAACACAGGACCTGATATTCCTGGGAATGAGGTTCACCACAGAAAGGTCAATTATTACTCTTTCAGAAGAAAGAATAGACAACACATAGCTCATCTATTTATGCAACATCTGGGGGTAATGATATCCGCAAAACAAGTTGTACCTTGGTCAAGATTCCACTCAAGGCACCTGCAATCTTGTATCCTAAAGTTCTAGAACAGACATCAGAAGAACCCACTTCAATAGATTCAGTTATTGACAGAGGTTCATCAAGATCTTCTCTGGTGGACAAAGAAGAAATCTTCAGAAGGGAACATCACTTGTAGATCACTTGTAGATCCAGTTTGAGAAATCATCACCACAGACGCCAGCCCTCTCGAATGGGAGGCAATCTGGAAACCCAGGACTACACAGGGGACATGGTCCACATTGGAAAGACTACTTCACATATATGTGTTAGAACTCAGGGCAGTAAGATATCCTCTAAAACAGTTACAAGAAAATCTAAGAAATATAGCAGTCCACATCAGATCAGACAATATGACGGCAGTTATGTATGTCAGGAATCAAGGAGAAACAAGAAGAGCGAGTCTGAACAGAGAACTAGCGCACATATTCTGATGGACAGAAAGAAACCTAACAGCCATATTGGTGTCATGCCCCTCTAGCTCCTACTTGTGATCCCCAGCTGTCCTCTGCTTCTGCGGACCTCCTGGATGCTCTGATCACAGAGTAGGCTGAAGCCATGGTTTGTAGTGGCGGTGTCTGGTCGCGGTAAAGTGGTAGGCCAAAGCTATGGCCTAATGTTACAGGAAACCCCAAGGAAGATATCCACATGTTGCCAAGACCAAAGGTTAATGTTATACACCTGGAGAGGGGAGGTAGAGCCTGCTTCCACCATCAGCTGTCCACCAATGATATGCTTTCAAGGAAACAGTGAGACAGGTGCTGTGGAAACACACCCCTCTGGTGGCCAATCCAGTGAGGGATTTGTCCAGCAGAGGGGAGGGGTGAAGACCTGCAGCACTATAAAAAACCCTCAGACTGTGTCCACTTTGCTCCAGTGTTCCAGAGCTTTGGTTCCTGTATGTTCTAGGACTCCAGTTTCCGGTACTTCTTTGCTTGCTTTGCTGCAGACCCTTTGTTGGATTATCAATTACCTGACTTTTGGCTCCCCTTCTGAACTACCCCGTCTGTCTGTTTCCTGACTTGCTTGGATTATTGTTTTTGCCTGATTGCCACCTGCCCTGATCTCTTGGACTGTTCCTGACTTCACTTTTGGATTAACCGTTGCACTCCCGTGCTGCCATTCCTACCAGGGTGTCCTACCTGTCTACCTCTGTGGACCACCTGGTAAGGGTGTCTGGAAAGAGATAGAATCCCCTGCTCCTATGCTCCAACAAATCCCAAACCTGACAATCGACCTCCCACATAGCAGAGGTACAGAATGTTCAGGCGGACTACCTGAGCAGAACCAAAGTGCACCCAGGAGAATGGTCTCTCAACCAGGAAGTGTTTCAACAAATCATCCAGAAATGGGGAACCCCAGTAGTAGACCTGATGTCCAAGCCTTCTTTATACTCTTTTCTTACGATCATTCTGGTGCAGGTTGATTGCAACTCCTAATATTCCTGCTATCTCTCTGATGGATTTTTTTTTTTTGCAGCCTAAGGATGGCCTGTTTTACTTGCATTGAGAGCTCCTTTGACTGCATGTTGTGGGTTCACAGCAACAGCTTACAAATGTGAATGCCACACCTGGAATCAACTCTAGACCGTTTAACTGCTTAACTGATGAAGACATAATGAAGGAATAGCCCACACCTGTCTATGAAACAGCTTTTGAGTCAATTGTCCAATTACTTTTATAATTACTTTTGGAAAAAGAGGGGGCTACATATTAAAGAGTTGTAATTCCTAAACCCTTCCTGCAATTTGGATGTGAATACCCTTAAACTTAAAGCTAAGAGACTGCACATTAAGCCCATATTCATTAGTTAACTGTGACTTGAAACTATTTTGGTAAACAGATGAACTAACAAAACTTGTGTCAGTGTCCAAATATTCATGGACCTAATTGGAGATATATCAGATTAGCCCTGATGAAGTATCTGTGATACAAAACGCGTTGGCATATACCCGTAGTGGGCACCAGTATTTGTTTTTATTGCTTGCAGAATATTTTGTTTCTCTGGTTTGGAAACCATAGATTGCTATTGCAGTCTGCCTGAATAGAAGCAGCTGCTGGGATCGTATATTCAGGTGTTCTCAGATGCCGAGCCAAGAACACAGACAACTGTGAAGTGATTCAGAGAGGATCGCTAATATTGAACCTGAGCCAAGTTTGACCTACTCCTTGTGACGGTTTACTCGACCCTACCCATAGAAATACACAGATCTGAATAAGGATGGAAGACCTTGTGATAGTGTACATGGATGCTGAACACGGACGTAGGAGTCCATAAAGGATACAGCGAAGGTGATCAAAGCTGAACCGGAGTAAGGTCAGAGTACTGTTTGTTATTCATCGGAGTGTTGGTTCGTGGTTACCGCTAGATAGAGCGGAGCGAATCGCTACCGAATCACTCACTGAGAATAAGTGGCATCTGATCCGCTAGATAGAGCAGAGGTCCCTATTAGGCTGATTTTTAAAGAGGATTTGTATTCCATCAATTGCAAGTAGACATGTACATAGATCATCTATTCTATTGAGCTTCCATATATTACAGAGGACATTTATTCAATTTTTATTTTTATTTTTATACAGTGCTGGTCAGCATTAGTAGGATAGATTATTAGTCTGTATAGCAGTTTTCTTGACAACGTTGTATCAGTATTCTGATCACGTTGCAATATTGTATATTGTATCTACTGGATACATGGTTATTACTCCAGTAATTGTGAATGATCGGAAGCTGGAGGAGACAACCCCAGTGATATCTGGAGGAGAGCCGGACTGGGGCTTATACCAGTCTATGCGGGCAATCCCAGAGGCAGGTCATAGCCTCTTACTCCTGTGAGTATATTTATCGGGAGTGGGGCACTGATTTGCATTATCAATATTACACTTAGAGGTGTATTGCGCTGTCTTGTTTTTTGTTTTCTTGAATACATAATGGAACCTAGAGCCAGCATCATCATTTTACTTATATAGTGTCCCTTCATTACATTATTATTACATTATCACTTGGATGATTCACATTTTCCTGTTTTCTGCATGTCCACCTCCAACATGAGGACAAGCATCATCACATTATCAAGGACGTCTCTCAATAAGACAGAATCCCGCAAGAAGCCATCTCAGATCAAAGAACACAGTTCACATTCAACTTTATGAATAATTTATTTTAAGACTATGGATGTAAACATAACACTGTGTCCAGTCCACCACATATGCAGCTGGAAGACAGAACAGAGAAATAAGCTCTTATGACTTAGGAGGACTTGACTAAACTCTTCCTAACACCTGTGCTCTCTTAAATAATTCATTACACTCTTAAATTCCCCAGGCCATTTTTATTTGACAGCTACAACGATTCCTTGGACTTTTTTCTATCATACTACTCAAGATGGCATATCAGTTATTCACATAATTTATCTTTCAGCTCCAGGGAAGCCATCAAATATCCCTAGAGCTATTTCAAAATGTATAAGAACAATTCAAGGCATTTAACAGCAGATAAACTGGTTTCAGCCTTACTAGTGGACCAAAAGAAGTTTAGAGCTTCAAAAATGAGAAACTTCATTTGTCCTCAATACATCTGTGAACTGGGTAGTAAACACATCTGTTTTTTAAATTATATTTTTTTTTTGGGGGGGGTGTAATATATTAAATTAATTGTATGTATATTTAATGATGTACCAAAATCCATCAAAATGCTACATTTGAAAATGTGCAGAAGATCTACCCAGTTGCATACTAGCTTAAGTTACCAACTTTAAATTAACATAGTTTGGGTAATTCACATTGCCTAGACCAGACTGTTCAAGAAAATCCTTTACCGGGAATAACAGTGCCTGAACTAGTTCAAGCTGAAATGTAAGTGAAGATCATAGTTGAGTAGATTTTGGGCAGACATTTTCACAGAAAGAAAATTCAGTGACACAGAGGTAAAGATAATGAATGACAGCCTTCAAAAAGTATACAAAAGGCACAAATAAAAAAAAAAAAAGAGTGTTGGAGTAATGTTAGAAAATAATGAGTTTGCCTCACTGTTGCTTCTTCAATGCATTTTTTTATTACAACCTGCTCCAACCTGGCAGGCAGGAATATCTACTAATCCTTTCTGTTGATTCTAATAGATTGTGAGCTACACAAGCCAAAGCGAGCTCTGAAATATGGTTTTTCAGTATGTAAGTATGTACTGGGCATGATTAAAAATAGAAACTTTGAACTTAAATATCTGAGGAATGTAGGCAACTTTTTCACATGATAATTGAAAAGCCATGAAAAACTATAAGATGAAGTGCAGTCCAGTAAGCTAAAAGTGTAAAATTCTGGAGTAAGCCAACTGCACCACAGGGGAGAAATAGAAACCCCCATGGATTTAACAGGGCTTTTTTGTAATATAAAGCATAATAAACATAATACAGTAACAATAAAAATTACAAGAGAGTAAAGAGCATAGTTACAAAGAGCAGTTACACTTGCAAGCAGTATCAGTAGCACACTGATCACAGGTGAAATGTGTAGCATACTAATCTTGTCCTTAATGGGTTAAATTGTTGGTAATAGATTCTAGCTGGAGTTTATTTAAATAATGCATGCCATGGCAGAGATAGAGCCACAGACTACATCTTTCTACATTAAATGATATAAAACCTCACACCACCTAGTGACCACAATAGGTCATTGCACTTTAAAGTACAAAAATAAATATGCATCATTCAAGCATGGTCGATCCAGCCTTTCATACAAATTCTACTAAATTATTAAAATGTGAATTACTGAAAATCATAATACTCCTTACCTACTGTTTAACAATCAAGCAGCCATCGAATGCTTAAGATGTATATTTATGTAGTAAAATGTAATGTAGCCTATTAGCATAGCCATGGATTGCATATGAGTCAATATAAACTCTTATTTTGTGCATGCTTATCATAAAAGGTGTCACAATATTTAGTCTGGCCCTTGAAATAAAAAGTTTGGATACCCCTGCTGTACAAGTATTAACCCTTTAACCCTGTGAGTGCCAGATGGGTATGCAACGCATTGTGTTGTGTGCTCCTCAAAGGGTTAATGCCCCATGGGGTGAGCAAAGCATCACTAAGCAATGCATTATACATTCTACTGGTGCTTAAGGGGTTTGTCCCTTGGATGCTAGAGACATCTTTGTTGATTTCTATACAATAAGCTGTATCACCTGAAGTTCTCCACTTAATACACTTGTTTTACTAAAGAAACTCCCAGTGACAGTTTTTCTATTTTTCCATGCACGCTAACACAACTGAGGACGTTTGAAGAGCATGAACTTGTGAAATATAGCCAGCAAGACACTGCAGCTCTAAACTACAGTAGATTGCAATGCAATATAATGCAATACTCCCTTCTGCCATTAACTGTCACCAAACAAAATTGCATTACAAATCCTGTGTGTCTGTTTGAATAGGAAAAAAATGCAGACAGATAAAAGACAAATCAAAGGTTAAGCTGTAAAAATGTCATCAGAAAAGAATGGGGATCATTTAAAGGTACCTATAACATCAAGATAAATTTACTAGGGCAGTAGTAAAAGGAATGTATGGATTACTCTGGTGTCAACATAACATCTTTTCAATCAGAGAAACATTATAGATGTCAAAATAAAGGGCAAAACTCTAAAAGCACAACTTGCTCACTAAAAAACATTGGCAAGATCAACTAAAATGACAAAGTACGGAGCGTAGAGGGTGAAAATATATTATAACAAACTTCATACAGTAGGAAGGTCTATAGACTGTAAAACAAATGTGGAATAGTAAACTTGCTATTATAAAAAGCAAAAAAACACAAGATGGAGACAAATAAAAAAAACTTTATATGAGGCATTTAACCCCATGAATGTTAGAGAGGTCTCCATTGGATTTCTTTGGAAATAATCATGCAGAATTTGCCTGTTTTTCTAATTCTGATTTTGCCAGCAAAGAAAAAAATATAGATTTTTGAATTTATACACCTTGTTACATTCTTGACAAATGACCTTCAAAATGTCAGAGGTCTCCTGTAAGTCCAGGACTGCATTTTAGGATTACCTTGGGAAAAAGAGTCTGCCCATCCTTATCACCCATATCTGGGAAATATTGTTGTGGACTACCAGGAGAGCGGGGTCCTGTGGTGCCTCTGAGGGAGAAAAATGGTGGAGCTTAATCATGAGTGGGGGGCGGCACTTTCAAAATTAAAAAAACTATAATAAATAAGCTGGGGAAGGAGAAGAGGCCAGGGAGTGGAAGGAACACACTGGAAGAAGCAGATGTGGGCGGAGTTTCATTAGAAACTCCTTATCCGGAGACTCGGCCTCCTCCCCAGAGACCCGGTAATTAGCAGCCAAAACCAGAGTCTCTGGGGCAGATCCAGAGAGTTCGCAGCTATGTTTACACCCTTTGAATGTGATACCTTGTCATGTTCTCCCAGGCTCAAGGATCTGCTCTCTGTGATGCTGCTTCTTCATTCTACATCTGAAACATCTATAGTACCAAGCTGGGTCCTCTCACTGTATCGATTAGCTGATGATCTGTGGGATGATGTAAATACTCACATGGCTGTCTATTTGTGAGGGAAGTTATAAAGATGGTGGTTGTAACATGCCTCAAAATATTTTGATGTTCTGAGGCAACCTGAAAAATGGCAGACCTATCTCAATGCAGAGTCATATAAAGGCACTAAGTGTCTGAATCTGTCCATCAGCTGTGACAAAAATTAGGGGAAGGTGGTCCTGATATAAAGCAGGAATTTTTCCAATTCACATCCCCCTGACAAGACTTTATCATCCATGTGTGGCAAACGGCCCTGCTAGCCTCCATGGACACTACTAGGCGTTTCTGGAGTTCTTTCTCCCTGGGACACTGGGGAAGAATGTGCTGCAAAGTTCTCCTCTGAATGAAAATGATCTTCCACCAGGCCAGGATAAACATTTGAAGTACCTATATTCATTGCTCATTTTAAGGTGAACAGGGGTGAGCAACCCAGCCATGAAAGAGTTAAAAAAAAGTGACTAAAACTGGGAAGGGCTCCATGGTGCACCTGGTATAGTACTGTACATGTCATTCAAAGTTATATATATGTTTTATATTTAAATATGAACATAGACTTTTTACAATTTGTCTGCTTTAACAGATATTTATTAAGAGACTAAACACAACAGTTCACAATTTCAAAGCATAATCTCTTTTTAACTACACCAGACAACAATTCCCCTTTTAGCACACTATGGCTAACACGGTACCATACTTTACCCCTTTTTAACACACTAACCTGATTCTCCAAGGCATAGCACACTTAGGTGATCTGAGCCAAAGGCACAATGCATAGAGGGTGAGGATAGGCAGGAAATGTGGGAGGGGCAGGGACACACAGGGGATAAGGAGAATGGGTCACCATCAGCAAAGAAAAAAAATACTTGTGCTGTATTCTTTATCCCTTCCAATGCCTGGAGCTTGGGCCATTTTCTGTACCCTGTAGGCCAGCATTTTTGCTATCCATCTGTTTAGGAGTGATTTCCACTTGTAACTTTCTAGTTACATATGGAAACTAGATATCATTTTTTAGAACAAATTGAGCTTTTGCATGGTACCTTGCATGAAGTGAATTTTGCATCATACAAAAAGCTATGATGTCATAATTACAAACGTGAAAAGTTACTTATTTTCCTAAAATCACATACTATATATCAAGAAATATTTATCTTGAATGTACAAATTTCAGTTATTTGAAAAACCCTGTGTCCCCAAGAACAAAAATACCAAATATGTATAGTTTTAACTATGTTCATGACTAGAGCAGACCCTTTATTATCAGGAGCGCAAAATGGTATTTTCAACTTTATGAATAGGAATGGGCGAAAATGTTTGCCTCAAACTGAAATCGGCAAAAAATGGAACTTTCCGCTTGTTGAAAAATTTCCCTTGAAAAGTGCTAATTTTCCTCTTTTTCCAGCTTTTTTCACCTAGCTCATTGCATTGAAATCAGTGGGTAGAAAAATATTTCTCCATCACGCTAAAGTTTTCTACAGCCATATAAAAGGGTGTCAGGCTCTCACAGCATGCCATTCTGGGTTTGTGAGAGAACAGAGCAGCATGTTTTTAAGTTAGAGAATGTAGACAAATAAAGGGGAATTGAAGCTTAGTTTAGGGAGTCATTTAGGTAGGACACTTGTTCTCTGTAGTAAGAGAGTCCAGGGGCACAATGGGAGAAGAAGGGAGGAAGGAGGTTGACCCAAAATACCCCTAAATTCTGTGTGACTGACTGGCAAGACACAGGCAGCTGAGGTCCAAGTTGATTTTGATTTTTAGTTATATATTTTTTTTTGGACTAACTGTGATAAGATAGAGTGGACAACTTAAAAATTAAAAACAATACATAAATAATAAAACAAATACATATATTAGACAGCTGAATGGGAGCTATGTGACTGAGGTAAACTTGATAGACGGCAGACAATATTGAAAATTTTGTTGAGGGCCAAGACAAAACATCCCACTCCATCAGTTGTGTAGAGAGTAAAAGCACACACACACACACAGTAGTTAAGTAATGTCTACCAAATGCACAAGCGGGAGGGGGGAAGGTGGAGCAGTGCAGGGACGTGAGAGTAAAGTGGTAGTACAAAAAACTGACTGCACCAATGGTTGCTGCAGCATGTGCAATAAAAGATGATGATCCCTCTCCTCCCAGGGTGGGTGCAGTTTGTCAAGATCCCACCAATCACATCACGCCAGTCCCCCACCACCACTACCGTATACATTTGCCACATTGTAGGTTGTATTTTGTTTTTTTAATCATTTGATATCATCATGAATACGTGCCGGTGTCACTTATGCAGGACGTAAGTGTTGTGGACAAAGGACAAATGCACTCTGCATGCTAACACATTTTTCAAGGTATATGTTGCTGTAGGACTCAAAACTTTGACTTCCAGCTACTTATTTCTCCACTACAGCCTTCAAAAGAAGTAATATTGTGCTGGGAAATGTTGCACTGTATTAAACAAAAAAATGTGTTGGAATAGGAGAAAATTAGAAAAATGAGAAAAATGTGTTAGAATAGGAGAAAAATGTGTTGGAACAAGAGAAAAATGTGTTAGAATAGGCAAAAAATGTGTTAGAATAGGAGAAACCTTTGTTGCAATAGGCCAAAAAATTGCTGGAATAGGCGAAAAGGAGGAACATTTTGCCTAAAATTCTAGTTGTTACATGGTAAAACTACCATAACAGCTGAATAACTACATAAAACTATAAACAAAAAGAAAAGAAGAAAGGAGGCGCTCATAGGGTAAATAGGTTCTTAAGAAGTTAATGATAAATAAAGCAATGTAATGCACTCATATTTCTTTATGGCCACATTCAGAGCTAGTGGGGGATATTATACTGCAGATGTAATTCAACACAGCAGCTCCCTTGTGATCAGCCTTCAAAAGAAGAGGGAAAGAACCAGGAATGCGAAACACACACAAAAGGGGCGCTTTTACAATATAAAATTTCCAATGTATAAAAGACTGATAAAATTACTCACCGTTTTTGAATGCCGATTGCAGTACATACAACCGGTTTAAAGCAACAAGGGATAGAACAGCCTGCCCCTGCACAGGCATCCACACGTACTCTCTGATAGTCCTTTATGTTTCAAAACTCGTAGCCAACGATCCCAATTAATTAAAATGTAATTTATTCCTTATTCACAATGATTAAAAAATATACAAAAACTCAAAATTTCGATACACCAACGCATTTCTGGACCATTAGATCCTTTCATCAGGGTGTTGAAATCACCATGGGCTCCAGGGCTTTATATGGAAGGGTAAAAAGACCAAAGCTTAACCTGTATAAACTGCACCAACCAAAATCAAATGGAGATGTCAACCTACCAAACACCAAACTTTATAATATAGTTAATCTTCTGTGATATTCCAGAGACTGGATTAACCAGACATACCCCTACACAGATTACCACAGACACCAAGATTTTATACTTGTATGTCATAAAAAAAAGAAGGGTGACCAGTAGTGTAATACATTCAATATCTTCTCCAGCTTGCATAATATCAATAGATATACTCACAATTTGTGTTGGCCAGAGCTTTATTCCCCAACATATCACACATGTGGAAATCACCAACCGATCTCCACTAAGGCATCCAGGTCAACTTGAAGAAATATATAATGCTGCTCAAGTTATAAACATTCTGTTTCAATACATTTTTAAAACATGGTACATAAAAAAGAAATGACGCGTTTCACAGCTATAATGCCGCTTTCTCAAAGCCTAAGGCCACAAATATTTATACCAAGGTAGATGATATCCCTAATATTACACCAGCCGAAACCCTGACAGCCTTTATTAGGTAACCGAGCAGCTCACTGGTCACCTACTTTCACGACTTTTCATATTGACTTCTACACAGAATCTAACTCACCCCAAAGTCTCACCAAATGAATAGGCATGATCTCAACAATATCTGCCCCAAATGCAATGCCATAGGTGCTGTACATGTTGCAAACCTGCCCCAAGATTCTAGAGTTTTGTAACTCAGTTACGATACATCTCTGAACACACTATCAACTTGATATTGATATCTCTACTGCTTCCTTCATTTTGGGAATATATGCCTTCACAATAACTAAATCACTTTTGCAGTTATTGGACCTAATAGTCATGTTAGCATTAAGATGCACACTAACCCTCTGGGTGCTCCCTTCTCCACCAAACCTAATCCAACTTTGAACTAAAATCCTACACTGTACAAAAATCCACTGGATTATTGCAACACAAAACAAAGAGATGGAACATTTATAACACTATGGGAACCTTTCCTAGACACTCTCTCACATAACTAAAACAGGATTTTCTGGCAGCTTTTAAATATACCACAGTGATTAATGGTGGTGCTTACAGACATGATAGACCCTTTGGGGCACAGTATGCAATCTTCCCATATTATTTATTAACCCATTGTGTGCTGAGAGAGTCAGGCCCCACCCCTTCCCCACCTTTTCAATCCCCTCCCTTCACTTTTCTGATATTCTTTTATTTATTTGTTAATTTTGCTCACGTTCTTAGCTGTACCCTACCTTTTCTAACTTCCCCACCTATTTAAAACTTGTGTGCTCCATAATCATGCATCTAGGCATCAAGACTAATTAACACTTACTCTAGAATGCAATTGTCACTTTAAATGTCAAACCTAGGTTATTTTTCTTTTTGTCTTTTCTTTTCTTGCTGCTGTTTGCCTACCTCCTCTGAAACTCTTGCCTTAATCCATGCCATTTATTTATTTCTCTTTGTATGTTATTGAAAATATTTTAATAAAATATTTTAATAAAATTTACATTTTATCATAAATGCACATATTCAGTTTTTGCTTGCCATTGCTCCATGATTCATACTCAATGTATTAAACTCCAGAGGGATAAGAAATAAAGTGAAATAATTCTCTCCAGTTTGAGAAAGTTCTCTAATTCGTATGTCTATGGAGCCTGAAATATATCAACTTGAAGAAGAGATTTCTCATCCTTTAATGAACATCTCTAATGTTTAAGTTTTTGACAATGTGTGTGTGCATGCCACAGTTTGTGTCAGGTTCTATATGTGTAAGTGTCTGTAAAAATATATCAGTGTATATTTGTTGGTCTGTGTGACTTAGAGAGGATGCACTAATACATTTCTTCATTAAACCAAGCTATGGAAATTTTTTTAGCCTTATGTATACTTATCTAACTTCTCACCTTTCCAAGTCCTTCCCTTCACAGAGCATCTATCTTGAAAACATTTGTCCTTACTTATTTATTCCACCCCTCTGGAAGAATGTATATGTTTTAGCAGCCTAAGAATGTGGAGAGAGGTGATTTTTGTGAGCAATTAATTGTGCAGCTTTATCTGACCAACTCAGAGAACAAAGCTCTGCTGAGATTAGATTATTTTCTATACTACACTATTAGTTTTAGTTTTATATTCTCCCTTACAACTGCTTGTACCAAGTGAAGTGCATTGGGGAAATGTATGCGTATTGTTTTCATGTACTCTGCATCTTGTTTTATATCATGTAAAAGTTGCAGAGAAAATGTCATCATCCTTCTCATGCTAATGAAGAGTCGTTTGGGTTTGCTGCAATTAGCGTCACAATGATGGCAGTGTCTGTACACCTGTATGCTCTGGAGCAATCATGACTTGTACTACATATCACAGTGTTCAGTCACTGGTATTGGAGGCTAATACCAGTGTAGCCACTCTGGCAGATTCAGACATTCCCACTTTATGTGCTACAGTTAAAGAATCACTCTTGTTACTAATCCATAAAATCAGCCTCAGAGAAAACAAAGAAACTTGATGACAGATAAGAACCAGTTGACCAATGTCAAACAGCAGTAGCAAGGCAAACAAAATCCTGTCTTGCATAAAAAGAGGTATTGAAGCAAGAGTGGATAACATTATTTTGCCATTGTACAAATCATTGGTAAGACCTCACCTTGAGTATGCAGTGCAGTTTTGGGCACCAGTTCTGAAAAAGGATATACTAGAACTAGAGAGGGTACAGTGAAGAGCAACAAAATTAATTAAGGGAATGGAGGACTTGATGTATGAGGAACAACTAGACAAACTTGGTTTATTTACTCTAGAGAAAAGACGACATTGTACAAGTATATGAGAGGTCAATACAAGGATCTCCGCGGTGAGCTATTTATTTCAAGGCCTGATCAGGTGACCAGGGTACACCCCTTGAGATTAGAGGAAAGGAGGTTTAGACTTCAGCAGAGGAAGGAGTTTTTTACAGTAAGGTCTGTTAAATTGTGGAATTCCTTGCCCAAGGAGGTGGTTATGGCAGATACAATGGATACATTTAAGAGAAGATTAGCTACATTTCTTTCAAAAGCAAACATACAGAATTATACTGTTTAGACAAGCTGGGGTCATACACAGAGCGAGTAGCCAGCCAGAGCCACAGGTCAGAACCTGTCTGGGTAGTCAGACAAGCCGGGGTCATACACAGAGTGAGTAGTCAGCCAGAGCCACAGGTCAGAACCGATGTGGGTAGTCAGACAAACCAGAGTCAACAGGGATTGGAATCGGAAGCCAGGCAAGGGTCACAACGAGATTGAGTAAATGTAATGAGTACAAACAGGTAACAGTACTAATGAGTACTAACAGGTACACCATGTAAGGGCAACTAACACTAGGCCCAAGGAAGTTTAAGTAGGCACACAATAAGGCAGGAATCAATTAGTCAAATAGAATCCATACATATAAACAAGAGCAACGTCACAGCAATGAGCTCCTGCACCTGTGATCACCAGATAGAGCTGAGAAGAAGCACAAGGGTAACTGGCACAGATACCAAGGTACACAGTGATACACACCTAGACAAGGCCCAGCAGAGCCCATCTAGGTGACAGTAAATGGGACAACCATAAAACCAGTATATGAAGTTCAGTGCTTAGGGGTGATAATTGACTCTGCTCTCTCATCCTTCATTCTCTTTTCATATTAATGCCATCACCATATCCTGCCACTTTCTCTTGTGTACATAGCAAAAATCCACCCCTTCCTCTGTTCCTCCACAACTAAAATTCTTAAACAAGCACTCATTCTGTCCCACGTGGACTACTTTAACCTTCTTTCTCTGATCTTCCTGCTTCTTATCTCCACGCCCTTTAGTCCATACAGAATGCTGCATCATGAATTACCTTACTGTCACCTAGGTTTTTCCCTGCCTCCTTCTCCTTCAACCATTCCAGTGGCTGCTTAGCAAACTCAGGATATCGTACAAAATACTGCTTCTCTCCTTCAAGACACTTCTCTCTTCTACCCCTTACAATCAGCCAATAACAGTCTTCTCTCAGTTTAAGTTGTGTGTACAACTCTCTCTCATATCAAACCCTTCTCCCTCTTAGCTCCTTATCTGGAGAATGTTCTATTTCCCAGCCAGTGCCAATGCACTTCTCTTGCTGTCTTCGAGTCTTGCTTAAAAATCATACCTTCTCAACAAAGTTTCAACAAGCTAGAAGGTACTGATATCATACGTCCAAGGCATTTATATTTTACTTACTTTATTTATGCTTTCTCTATCCTGACCAGTACTCTACCACTGTATTCTGCACTTAACCCTTTGAGTGCCAGAGTGGTATGGAATGCATTGCTTTGCAATGCATTCCGTACCACTCTGGCACTCAAAGGGTTAACCCTTATATACTCTGTATGTCTTCCTTAATCACTTTAAATTGTAAGTTTTCAAGCAGGGATCCCACCTCCAGTGTTTCACTTTGCAAGCCACTTGTAACCCTGCATTGTCTGAAGCCTTACATTTTAAAGGGCTGTGCACACTTGTGGTGCTATCTAAATAAACATATTCATTCATTCATATCAATCCCAAGAATTCTTAAATAAATTTACTGTTTTAGTTACTACCACTATCGTTTATATTCCACATGTGTGTGTATATACAAGTAAATATATATATATATATATATATATATATATATATTGGTTAAATTAGTAAATAAGAGTGTTCTCTTATGTACTAGTAAAAAATAAGAAATTGCAGCGTGTACTGGCCAATTTGTCTATATTCAATGGTGCAAAAATCAACTACCTATGATTTTAACTTATATTTATTTTTAAGGTCCAAAGTGAACATGGCAGCACCTCCAGAAAAGTTCAATGTGGAAGAGCATAGGACCATAATCAAGTTCCTGTTTCTCCAAGGGAAAGGTGTGAAGCAGATCCATGAAGAAATATCACAAACTTTGGGTGACAGTGGCCCTTCATATGCAACAGTTAAACGTTGAGTTGTCAATTTAAAAACTGTTCATTTCTGTGTTGAAAATGAGAAACCCAGTGGAAGGCCTTTTTCTGTCTCTGTGCCTGCAAATGTGAAAGCCATCCATGACATGATCATGAAGGACCACCGAATATCAGCCAAACATATTGCTACATATCTGGGAATATCACGTGAGAGAGTTGGTGCCATTATCCACAACAAATTGGAAATGAGAAAGCTTGCAGCAAAGTGGATCCCAAAACTTTTGACAACCGAACAAAAGAGGAGCCGTGTGGAGACATCGGTGGCTGTTTTGGAACATTTTGCAAGAAATTAATCAGATTTCATGGACAAACTGGTAACTGGTGATGAGACATGGATCTACTGTTATGATCTTGAGACAAAGGAACAGTCTAAGGAATGGAGGCACAGTGGTTCCCCCAGGCCAAAGAAGTTCCGTGTGCAAAGGTCAGTGCAGAAGCAAATAGCAATGTTTTTTTGGGATAAGAAGGGAGTTCTGCTGGTGGACTACCTCCAAATGGTTCAACCATCAATGCAACATATTACTGTGCTTTATTGACAAAGTTGAGGCAAAACATCAAGGAAAAATGTAGAGGAAAGCTCTCCAAAGCTGTCATCCTGTTACATGACAACACAGCAGGTGACACAATGGCAAACCTGACCTCCTTAGGCTTTCAAGTGATGCCCCATTCCCACCCTATTCACCCGACCTGGCTCCTTCTGACTATCATCGGTTCCCCAATCTCAAAAAAACCTAAAGGGACAGCAATTTGGGAGTGTTCCGGAGGCAACTAATGCTGCAAACATGTGGTTACACCAGCAGTCGGAATAATTTTATTTGCAGGGACTTAAGAAGCTGAAGGACAGATGTCACAAGTGCATTGACTTCCTGGGGGAATATGTAGAATAGTGTGGCAGTTACAGCTTCCTAGCTCAATTTTTTCTGGGTAAAGCTCAATACTTATCAGCACCCCCTCGTACAAGTGTGAGTCCATATTTGCTGGGTTGCTTTTCAATTCTAGAATTTACTGTAACAGGATAAATGATTAGCTGAGAACAGAAAAAATAGAATTGCTCAGATTAGGCATGTAATCCATTATGTAAATAGTAGAATTTAACATTTTGTGGAGACAAAAAGAGGCAATGCACCCATTAATATATATTGTAGCATTATTATTCCAATTATTTCTGTGTATCTCCATATTTTAATTCAGCAACTCTTATGTATACATGTATTAACCCTTTAAGGACCATAGGGACATGCAACACATAGCTTTGCAATGTGTACATCCCTCTGGTTATTAAAGGGATAGTAATGTTTCAAATTAAGTGCAGATCTGATTATCCTTTATAGTTTTTGGGCCATGTAGAGCATTATTATAATTCTCTACAATGTGCAGCTCCAGAGTAATTGAATCATAAGTTGCCCGCCTCCGTCCCTTTTACCTATGTAAAGCTGTGCAGCAAGACCATCAGGAATGATCACAGCAAGGGACAATCTTCTGTTAGCATAAGGAAAAACCTGCCCTCCTCCTTCAAGGGGGACAGGGTTTTCCTTATTCTCACAAACAGAAGATTGTCTCTCACTGCGAGCTGTCTGGTCAAGCAACCAGATTACACATCTGAGTGGAGGCGGATTACAATAGGTAAAAGGGGCAGGAGGGGGGCTCTTTATAATTCAACTAGTGTAAAAGCCCGTGTACACGTGCCAATGTCCGGCGATGTTAACCCTTTGAGTGCCAGAGGGGTGCACATCGCTTTGCTTTGCAATGTGTTGCGTACCCCTCTGGCACTCAAAGGTTTAAGAGGCTGGTCCTGCGCTGTGTTCTGCTGCCAATCCAGTCATGCACTGTAGAGACTGCCCGAAAGCACAGAATACTCCCAGCACAGAACTCCCAGCATTCCGTGCATTCAGGCAGTCTCTACTGAGCATGACGGCTTCTGACAAACATTCTAATGAACTATTATATAGGATTGATAGGAATGATAATACCACTCTGCATGGCCCAAAAACTATAAAGAATAATTGGAGCTGCATTTATTTTGAAACATTACTATCTCTTTAAAGGGTTAACACACACAAATGCATACAGTGATGACATAAACACTAACACAAGTACTCCAATCGCCCTAACAGACAGTGCGTAATAATGATATGCTGATAAATGCTAACACTGTGACAAACAAAGGTATAGATATGCTCTCTAAGAGTTTATCTGTATGTGTTTATGTGCCTGTGGTGCACACTGCAGATTCTCAGATCCAAGTAAGAGTTATAGTAATGTCTGGCAACATTTCTAGTAAAAACATTTTCTTTGAGCAACTATTTTCTGATGCTTCACTTTCAGCCCATCAAATTAAGGTGGTGCAGCCAAAGATGTATTGTTTATCTCTAAACATAAACATCAAAAGGGAATGGCTGAATTTTTCAACCACTGACAGACTGACAATAGAAGAACACTAAGCATGACTTAAAAGCAGTACAGTTGACCTTTACAGCTTGATGAGTTTTGAGGAAAGTGACCTTTCACTTACAGTGCTGTAGCTCAATCAGTCTCTCATCTTTCACTGTGACAAAATGCATGCCCTTTTCATTTTCGGCTCCCGTTTCTCTTGTTTAATCATATCATGTACAGGCTAGTGTTAATCTATATCTGTCCTAGAGTGTTCAATATATCAATATCATCACTTTTTTTGTCTACTGTTACAATAAATCACTTCTTCCAACATCCTGTATGTTTTATAAAAATATGTTAACCCTTTGAAAGCAATGCATTGCGTACCCCTCTGGCACTCGAAGGGTTAAATATAAATAAAAATGACATTCTCATCAAACAGATTAATTGGGCAGTGCCATGAACATTACTAAACAGGAAGAAAGGTAAGAAAAATGAACAATTCATATATATATATATATATATATATATATATATATATATATATATATAAATATAAAAAAAATCATTTATAATTATACTAGTACACGGGCCAAAGTGCGTAACTACCGCAGAACTACAGCTCCTAGCATTCTGTGTGTTTGGGCAGTGGCTACTGTGCATGACTGCATCGAACAAACATATGTATTCAGGCATAAAGTTTCCCCCTCCTGCCCCTTTTACCTAGTGTAGGCCACCTCTCCTCAGATGTGGAATCTGGTCTTGGGACCAGACAGGTCACAGCAAGGGACAATCTTCTTCCTGTGAGAACAATGAAAACACTGCCCCCCCTTAACAGGTTTTTTCTTATGCTCACTGAAGATTTTCCATCTCTGCGATCCAACTGGACAGTCTTGCTGTTCTGAGGTAAGCAGTGTTACATCATTAAAAGGGGCAGGAGGGGGATACTTTATCATTCAAATACTCTTGAACTACAACTTTGACAGTGTTGAAATAACACTCTCCATGGCCCAAATACTATGAGGACTGATTGGTTGCTGCTTTTATTGTGAAACATTACTATCCCTTTAAGTGCATTTCATTATATATCATTATGAATTATAACAGTGACATTAACATAACAAATTCAACAAGGAGATTGGCTATCATTTTAAGCACATACAACATGAGGGCTTTTTGTAATTTTCATATGCCATGTCTGCACAAATATCCAAGACAACTGCAATCCTGTTGTTAGCAGAAATTCCCATGCTCCAAACACAAACTTTGGCATGAAATACAGTTACAAAATCTCTTGCTACATTTATAATCAAATAAATGTCAAAATCCCCTGACTGCAAAGCAAAGGTGAACACTTACAACTAAAGAGACAGGTTTTATTAGATTTAATATGCTTTGATACAAAAATGATGGTGCAGGTTTTTCTGTTGCAGATGATTACAACCCTTTCAGTTTAAATCTTTCATCCTCTTGCTGTGCTTAAATCCGTTACATCTTTACCACTGCAAATGACATAAATATAAGTATTTGATTCTAATGCAATTTTGTGTTATTCAGAGAACAATGTGTGCTCTATCTTCAACTATATTCACTCCCATTTAACATCTCTGTACTGACTGTCACCTGTAAATTGAGATTATTATAATGTTTTTCACTGCATTATATTTAATGTTTTTCATCAATTTTATTAAAAATCTCAATAAAAATGTAATTAAAAAAATTAAACCAATGAGAATTTGTATTTGCTGTATATAATGCAGTTAGTTTTGCCCAAAATGTTTCCAGTTTGCCTTTATACTGAAACCCTATATATTTAAAAAGACAGTAATTAGAAATTGTTTTTTCATAAAGCATTCAATGTTTAAATATGTGCTTAATCCTTTCAGTGCCAGAGGGATACGCAACTCACTGCAAAGTAATGCATTGCATATCACTCTGGCATGAAAAGGGTTAAAATGGAACTGTCACCTTCCTACTTCTTGGCACCCATGAGTTTATACCCCCAACTATGCCTAAAACCCACCCTGTAATGAAGAGTCGTTATCTCCCAGGCTTTAAATCTACCTGAATTGTGTTCCCATTGCAAGAGGGAGAGAGCTGCCATTTTGATGACTTGAAAAATGATTGGTAGCACTCTCCCTCTGAGGAGCTGTCCATCCTCCTTTCTAAGCCTGCCCCTTACTTAGGCCATAGGAAAAGTAAGACATGAGATCAAAAGAAATCAAGAACAAGGCCTAAGGAGGAGTTGGGTGATGTCTGCAATCTCTTGCATAAAGGTTTAACGTTCCGTATTCTCCACAGTCCCAAGCTGGAATAAAATGGATAAGGTGTAGCTATTAATTTTCTGTGCAGTAAGCTTAATAACGTCCTCTAGCCTGGCTTTAAAGAAACTTAAAGGCACAGGTTAATTGACAATGTTGTATGACTCATAGTTCAAGCTATATAAAATAATCACTCCAAACTCTGAGAGAAATCCCACAGCATATGCCTTCCTTCACTTTGTCTTTGGACTGTTGACACTTTCAAACAAAATTCTGAACTTTAGTATTGAGACTTGAGGTTCGATGTCATAAAACAGGGCTGATTGTTTAGGGATGATCTTTGAGACCTTAAGTGAAGTGGTTTGATATCAGAGAAGGTGTTTGTCTTGGAACTAGGAATCGGGTTGTGGGGTCAGATGGTGAGAGAGAAACAGCATGGCAGCAAAATGGATGGTGTTGTCTGTTTTGCAGCCACACTGTTTCTCTCTCACCATCTGACCCCACAACCCACTTAAAATGCCAAGACAAGTATTTTCTCCAGTAGTGGCTGAGGAGTTAGGATGCCCTCCTTTTGCAGTTGCTTTGGTTGTAAAGAAATTAATGCAGGCAGTCCTAGGGAGAGCTGGAAAGGGTGGTGGGAAGAGTATCTCAGGACAGGGGACAACCTGTAGAGTAGTGCTGTAGAGCTTGTACAGCAGAGACTGTTACAAGGTACTTTTTAAAAATGCTATTTCTTTATTATTAGGGAGTATGACCTCCAATTACCATAGATGTCTTGAAAAGCATCTTAGAAGACAAACAGTATTATATTGTCTGTAAATGGGTTGTGATAATGTTCCAGCCTTTCTAAATAGAAGAGTAGTGGCTACTGATCTCACAAGCAGAAGTAATCATATTGTGTCTATATACGATAGTCTACACCGCCATTAAAATATGAGTTGAGGATTAGATTTTAGGGATATTATTCAGTTATACAGATACAAGCTGACAGTGCATGACATTTAAAATTATATAACCCAGTTTCATTTTTCGGTTTTAGTATTCCTTTAAGAATTAGAAGCAGATGCTAACTGAAAAATTAGAAGTGTGGGTTCTTTGCAAAAACAGGCATAAATATCCTACGATGAATCAGAAGTTGATACTTTTGCACAAGGCTTCTGATTTTTGTCTCCCAAAAATAAAAAAAATTATTTGTTATTTTTCATATAAGAAAAAGGGGAACATTGCTACTTTGCCCAAAGACCTGCTGCTTGAGCTCATTCAACCTAATTGTACCATTTGTTTTAGGGATAACATAATGGAAATTATTCATCAAGCTATTAGGTGCAGTTCTGGAGCAAGCCAGATGCATCATGGTGGGGGAGGGGGTGAAGATTCATGTAGCTTTAAACGCACTGGAGACCTTCCATAATTGGCAATCCATTAGACCATTAGAGACCTCTCTACTATTCAAGGGGTTGAAAGTTCATTTGTTTGAATTGAAATTTATGACATTTTTTGCTTCAGTATTGCAACTCACTTTATTCATGAATACAGCCCATTATGACACAATTTTTGACATGGCTTACCTCGTGGTCTCCATCCAATGGTGCAAATTCACCTGTTATCACACTCTTAAGTGCACAGGAGCATAATGAGGTTGTGTAGGAATAATCATCTAGATGCAATTTATATATTTATATAATTTATAATTTTTATTTATAT
The DNA here is from genome assembly GCA_037306005.1 of Rhinophrynus dorsalis. Taxonomy (NCBI): domain Eukaryota; kingdom Metazoa; phylum Chordata; class Amphibia; order Anura; family Rhinophrynidae; genus Rhinophrynus; species Rhinophrynus dorsalis. The sequence goes on along the minus strand of CM074718.1, from coordinate 363,825,059 downwards.
TTATTTATATTTATATATATTTATATAAATTTATATAATTTATATATTTATATATATATTTATATAATTGCATTGCCGTGCACAAATCCCAGTCCATAAAATTAATGTGCATTCATCTGTGACTATTTAGGCATCCTTGCTCTTGGCCTCCTTGGTCAGTTCTTGGGCCTTTGTTCTGACAAAACTTTCCTACTTGATTCTGCTTGACTCCCTGGTTTGTCCTCTGTTTGTTCTTCGTCTGTGCAGATCTTTGGATTAATCTAAAACCTGTGCTTGAATTCAGCCTGCCACTATCCTCGGCTCCATTGACTTTGACAGAACTCAGCTTGCCCTTACCCTTGCAGTTGACACTGCTTCAAGGAACCATTCTGGGTTTGATGCTTTTCAATTTGTATTTGGTTAGCTCTGCTACCTCTTGACTCACAAATGTACCCATCCTGCTTTTGTGGCTGACTACAATAAGAAGCTTCACACCCTAGTTTTTATCACAAGCTTCTCAGTTGTTGACTTCTGCTTCTTCTGTGCTCTTTCAGAACAGTAACTGTCCACATCCTGCCTATGGGGTCCACACTTAGCCATGACAAGTATATATGCTAGGCAGAAAACATGATTTGAGGCTTTAACCCTTTGAGTGGCAATACATTGGATACCTCTCTGACACTCAACGGGTTAAATATGAGACCTTGGGCTTGATCACCTTATGCACCACTTAGCAATATTCTTGATAAACATATTAGATAATATACCTTGTTACAAGTTATATAGATGAATGTGAAGACAGATGTGCCTCTATGCAAGTTGATATAGCTACTTATATTAAAGCGGAACTTTCATGTAATACCAAGTCGCCATGCATTCATTAAGCGTTAAAAAATAGCTGTGTCTAAAGAAATCCTTCCTGCAAGGTCAGTCCCAGTCTCCAGTGAGTGCACCATATGGAAGGGACTGACGGCGCAGGCGCACAGACCACACTAACCTCCCCATCAGTCCTGAAACAGGAAGGATTTCTTTAGACACAGCTATTTTTTAACGGTAAGACATTTATTTTTAAGCTAGTCGCCATGCGTTTAATTAATGCATGGCGACTTGGTATTACATGAAAGTTCCACTTTAATACTATAGCAAGGTAGATCGGTATGTTTTCCCATTTGAAATCTACTGCAGTCTGAAGCTCTACAGAGACATTTTACTATCTGAAATGGTCACCAACTTCTCCTGTTTTCACACTGATTGATCTTTACTTTATGGTCAGAACTGTATTAGAAAATGAGTACAAAGACAATGAATCATTAAAGTGAAACTTTCATGTAATACCAAGTCACCATGCATTCATTAAACAGATGACGACTATCTTGAAAATAGATGTCTTACCATTAAAAAATAGCTGTCTAAAGAAAGTCTTCCCGTTTCGGGACTGACGGCCAGGTTAGTATGGTCTGTGCGCCTGCTCCGTCAGTCTCTTCTGGTGACCATATGGCGCACTAAAGTCTACTCAATGGAGACTGGGACTGACGGCGCAGGCGCACAGACAGGATGTCTGCTCTGTGGCCTGGGTTCCGGTCTCCATACTGGAAGGATTTCTTTAGACACAGCTATTTTTTAACGGTAAGACATCTATTTTCAAGCTAGACGCCATGCGTTTAATGAATGCATGGCAACTTGGTATTACATGAAAGTTCCTCTTTAAAAATGCTATCCTAAGTAATACGTTATAATAAATTATGGATTACCTATCCCTACAGATTTAATGTCACCTTAAACTATTCTACATACTGCAGAACTGGTAGATTAAATTGCAATTTATATGCATACTCTCATTAGCCAATGATTTACAGATACAATTATTTCAATGTAATCTAAAGATTATTAACTTGTCACCAAATTTGATTAAAGTATATTCTATAACATAAATATAGGCTTTGAAATATCGTAGGTTGTTTGGTTTATCTAATGTATCTTTTAGAATTGTTTGTGCTATTTAAGTGAAACATCAAATAGCTATCCAATTAGCTAAAGAAATATTGATTACATCATTCAGTTCATTAGTGAAATGTTTCAAGTTGGTTATATCTGTTTGGAAAGATTGTACATTAAAAGTCCTGCATTCAAAAGAAAACTGGAGTAATTCTGAGGCAAACCAACTACACAATCCTATCTAATAATTCGCTAATGTATGTTTGTCAGAAGCCATCATGCTCAGTAGAGACAGCTGCGTGCGCTGCAGTCATGCGCAGTAGCGACTGTCCGTGCCGTGGCTGATAAGGAGAGGGGCGCTCTGAATTCAGACCGGAGTCCTCTCTGCTCACCTTTCTGGGACCAAGCTGTCCCAGGAAGGTGCACAGAGAGGACTATGGTCTGAATTCGAAGTGCCTTGCTCCGTATCAGCAGAGGCACGGGCAGTCTCTACTGAACATGACTGCAGTGCCGCCACTGACGAGAGGATCCGGCCACCAGCCGAGGTTTCTGGGTGGCACTGTGGCCCGTGTACACGGGCTTTTCAACTAGTTATGAATAATTACACATTTCTCAGATACCCATTGATTTAAACATGATGTTTAAAGCAGAACTACCACCCTATATAATGCCGCCACCCAATAATTAGGCAAATGGCGACTAGCTTCTTAATAGCGTTATTATCTGCCACAAGTACCGTATTATTAAGTAATCCTTTTTCTTCAGAGACTGATGGCCAGGCTTCTTGCTGCAGAGCCATCTGCACACCTGCGCCATCAGTCCCTTCCGGTGCCTTTCGGCTCCATGCAATGCCTCCTAGAGGAGAGTGGGAGTGATAGCACAGATGAGCAGATGTCTCTGAGCAAGATGTCTGGGTCCAAGCCTGGCTGCCGTTCTCAAATTAAAAAAGGATTACTTAAGAAAGCGGTACTTGTGGCAGATAATAGCAGTATTAAGAAGCTAGTAGCCATATGCCTAATTAGTGGGTGAGGACTTTATATAGGGTGGTAATTGCGCTTTAACCTCTGGAATGATAGAGTTGTTTCAGACACATTGCTAGAGAGGTCTCCAATGTCGCGCCATTTAAATCAACAAGAACTATACTTTCCCCCATGGTGCAGTTGCTCCAGAATTGCGCCACTTTAGTTGATGAATAAGGCCCTTACTGTTTTATTGTATCTTAAAAGATACAGTAATTTATGAAAATATATCTTACTTTTTATTTCTATGAGATGATTACCTTGAATACCTCATGGTGAAAACAGAAACTAAGAAGATTGTGTAACTGTTATCAATGGTTAATATTGCATTACATAGTTATATAGTGGTTACATAATAAATTCAGTTGAAAAAAATATGTCCATCCAGTTCAACCTTTGCCCAGTATACCCCAGAAAACAACTTCTACATGGTCATCCCAGACTCCAAAAAGGATGATAATAGATTTAACAGGACGTTCTGGTAAATAGACTAATACATATTCTAACCCTGAATCTCACACCAACTAGAAATGTATCTAATGTTCTCTTAAATGTATCCATTGAATATTCCATCATCACGTCCCTTGGAAATGAATTCCACAACAAGAAAAACAATACAATTGCATAAAACTAAGTAATCAAAAACCTATTTATTAATTATAGGTCAGTGCCTACAGGAATTAATATAGCATTTACTTAGCATAGTTCATTTAAAGAAACCTGACAAAGTGCACCTCAATTGATACCTGAGGACGGAGTCCTTACGTATTAATTGATGTACACAAACAATTAATTGAGGTAAATTTAAACAGGTTTCTTTAAGGGAAACACTTTGTTCTAAGTAAATGAATTCCACAATTTAACAGACCTTAGTGTAATGAAGATCTTACTCTACAGAAGTTGAAATCTCCTTTCTGCAAATTTTAAGTGGTGTACCATAGTTATTATTGGAATCAAAAGTTAACTTCAGAGATCTGTGTATTGACCTTGCATATACATGCATATTGTAACAAGCATCTTTTCTCTACACAAAATAAACCAAGTTTGGCTAGATGTTCTTCTTACTTCACTTGCTGCCTATCATAAAAAAGCAATACTTGAGCTTGAAAAAGTTAATAAAAAAAGAAATGCATTATGGGAACTGGGGATAGCTCTCTAGTAAGTGGTTAAAAACCTCCTTTAAACCAATGGGAATTATTATTTTCACTCTATGGTACCATTTGTTTGCCCTGGAATAATATAACATAATGGTATGCAGATATCAGGTATGTGGACTACATATCTATTTAGTAGTAATGTTTTTATTAATATTTCTTTAAATATATTAGTCAAAATGTTTCAAATGAATACAGGCTGTGAGCAAAAAAACAGTCAGGTGTATATATATAGTTATTCACATATTCACATATTTCTCCCTGGTAGCCTAGGGGTAGATTTAAAGGCAGGCGTTAACATAGCCAGTAGGGCCAAAGTGAATATCAGCTGTTAAACTAACATGTTTAACGCTGTATTTATAGGCCCTACCAGCTAAAACTCCAAAGGATGTTAAGCCACAAAAACAGTCTTGTGGCTGAACTTCCGTTTTGTGGATTTAGTTCCCTAAACACTGCTAAAAGCAGTGATATTGGGAACTGAACAGTAAAATACAATTAACTATCAGTGTTTGACATACTGCCAAGCACCAATTGTTAACTGATCCATGTTACAGGTATTTGTCATCCACTGTCCTTCTGTCTTCTTTCTTCAATCTTCCGCCTTCTCTTCAATCTTCGCTCTGTAAAATAAAAGAAAATAATTAATACCAAGCATGAACGAAGACATTCCTGAACCCTTTGAGTGGCAGAGGGGTACTCAATGCATTGCAAAGCAATGCGTTGCGTACCTCACTGGCACTCAAAGGGTTCAATAGTATTGTGCCATAAATATACCCATATGATATGCCTCCATGTAGTACCCCAAAGTATAAACATGCCAATAAATAATATGATCCATATAGACATAAATAAATGCCATCCATTAATGCCCAGTATGACAATTTAGCTTGATATTTCGTGTCTCCGCCACTTGGAGCGGCCGCGAGGACGGCGGCAGCGGAGACACAAATGTCCCAAAATGCTCCCCTTCAGTTGTGTACGGGGCGATGCCCGTAACACACTGAGGGCATTGGAAGTGAGCTTGCCTTTATATATGGGCAGACTCGCTTCCATTTCCCACACAGCCATTGGTTGGGATGTTCTTCACATCCCAGCCAATCATTTTAAAGAACAGCTGCTCTAATCTGATTGGCTGGGATGTGAAGAACATCTCAGCCAATGGCTGTGAGGGAAATGGAAGTGAGCCTGCCCATATATAAAGGCAGGCTCACTTCCAATGCCCTCAGCTGTTATGGGCTTCGGCCCGTACACAGCTGAACGGGATTGTCGTGGGACATTTGTGTCTCTGCTGCCGCCGCCCACGCGGCCGCTCCAAGCACTGGGAACTCGAAGAACAGGTGGTAAGCCCAACCAAGGGAAGGTTTTTAAAGGGCAGTAGTACAAACAGAGTGGCATAAGTAACAAGTGAGCTGAAGAGGCAGATATGAGAGCTGATACAGGGGTGCTGAATAGCCTAGAGGGATCAGCTGCACCTCACCGATTAGGTCCAATAAGGCCAAAACTTTTGGGTTGGCTGCTTCTCTCCTTTAGAGAAGAATTGTTTGAAATTTCATAGCTGGACAGTCATTTTTGGCAGGACCGATATGATATACTTCATAATATTTCTTCTCTGTGTATTGTACTTGTAAACTAAAAGAGAATGCACCCTGGGTATAGGATGCAGTCCTAGTGAGCTGTTTGCATACTGGTTTATAAGTCTAGTTGAGCATCTCTGACCAAAAATTTTTCACATGTAATTTTCTCTTGGAATTGGTCACCCTTAGAGTAATGGGAGAATCCAGACATTGACCACTTGCTCACAGGTGCCTAGCAGGTTCAGCTGCACTTCACCGATGAGGCCCAATTAGGGTCAAAATTTATATATGGGGTTGGCTTCTTCTCTCATTCAGAGAGGAATTGTCTGGCAATTCATAGGTAGTATGATATGCTTCAGAATATTTCCTCTCTGAGTGTGGCACTTTTGGGCTAAAAGAGATTGTACCTTGGTATAGGACACCATCCTTGTCTGCTGTTTGCATACCCTTTCAGGGTCAGAAGCATGGTTGAGCATCCCTGCCATATATTTTTGAGTTCTTAACTTTAAAGAGAAGAGAGCCTCGATGTAGTTATTACTTAACTCTTTGGATGCTAGAGAGGTCTCTAACATATTGAGAGAGAGAGACCTCGCTAGCATTCATGTTAAAAGGGTCCTATACTGTATCATGTGTCCAAGGTCCACCACTGGCTTAAAGGGATAGTAATGTCAAAAAAAGTATTAACTATATGGTAGATACAATTAAAAGAGAGTACTTGCACTTATTTGTATGTCTCAGACCTTTATGGTTTGAGAGATATAGGAAAATAAAGTTCTCTGGTCCCTCCCCTTTCTGCTTGATGAGCTATAAGGCTGTCAGAAGCAGATTCTGGTCGCTTGACCAGATGTGGCACTTCAGCAGCGCTGATATAACAATATCTAAAGATAAATACTTAATTTAGAACGGTCTACAAAGTGTGCCTGGTTTGCAAGCACACTTTGTAGATCGTTCCAATGAAGTATTTATTTCTAAATAGCATGATTTCAGCTCTGCTGAAGAGCCTCTGTCTGGTCAAATGACTGGATTCTGCAGCTATCAGCTAGATGGCAGACTTGAGTAAAACAGCCAGGAAAAGGTAACTTTAGCAAGTTATATCTCTCAAACCATAAAGGTTTGAGAGATAAGACTTACGTTGATGTTAATCTTTTTTTAGTGTCTACAATATTAAATCAACTTAAAATTAACCATTACTATCCCTTTAATTCAGCTCTGTTCATGAATAAGGACACAACGGGGTTATGTGATAAAGAGGTGATAATGTGTAGACGACTTCTCCATTGATATCAGTGCCAATTCCTTTGTTATTCTATGCACTAAGATCTGTAAAGCTGGAGAAGTATTAGTGCATTGGCTCCTTACAGTAACATAGAACTTGAAGAGTTTAGAACACTGGAGAAGTCATCTCTACTTTATCACCTGTTTATCACCTCTTTATCACACCTTAGTGCATCTTCCCCCAGTGCATCGCCGCCAGATTAACAGAGGTTAAACTCTTCATGTCAGTGGGACATTCACTTTCTCAATTTCTGTTTTAAACTATTTGCTAGATTAAAACTCCAGCTAAGGATAGTAATATGATAAATGGATGTATGTTATGGAATCAATGCAGAAAGAGGTTTTCCATGACTTCAGTATTAGATACTAATATATTAGGTGACAGTGACAGACAGCTGACTGGGCTTAGGCAAGGCATTATACAGCTCCATTAGTTGTGTTGTGTACCGTACAGTAAAAAAACACAGTGTAGTTGCGTAATGTCCAGCAAATGCACAAGTGGAAGGGGAAGGGGGAGGGATGGAGCAGTGCAGGGACGTGAGAGTAAAGAAGTAGTTCAAAAACTGACTAGAGCAATGGTTTCTGCAGCATGTGCAATCAATGATGATGATCCCTCTACTCCAAGGGAGGATGCAGTTTGTCAAGGTCCCATCAAAACTAGTTCCAGCACCACCAGTTTCAGTAGAAATAAAGAACCATATAAGAACACTGACAATGACAACAAGTCGCATTCAAGTGTTGTGATGCTGGCAATAGCATAATAGAGGAAGATGTAGCAGCTAAACCACCTGCTGCATCAGATAGTGGGGCAAACAAGCACCAAAATACACATCCTCAAAGTAGTAGGGAACTTTGTTACAGTTAAAGTAAAAATAAATTGTTTGAGACCTCCAAAAGATTAGAGGAATGTGAGGGTAGTAGTGGGCAAGAATTGTCAGGGGATGCTGATGCTGCTGAGGATGACCTAATGATGACTGATGATGAAGCAGATCTAGAATATATCCATCCAGCTTCCTTCTCTTGTTCAGATACAGATGAAGTTGAGAGCGAGGATGATGACAGGGCTATAAGGTTAGCAGAAAGTCAACGGCTGAATCTTCCACCACTTTTAAGGAGCACTGTGCCTGTTTATAAACTGTTTGAGAAAGCCATGGGAAACTCTGACCCTGGACAAGCACAGATATCAAAAAGCACGCAGTCATCCTATCAGTCATCAAGCAGCAATGTTGGGAGACTAACATTAAAGCTATTTAAATAAATAAATAAAAATAGTGATAGTAATATTTTTTAGCTCCTGATGAAATAGCCTGAGTGCTATAAAATGCGTTGATATTTTCCTTTAAGTAATATATCACTTTATCTGAAATTTTTACACCTTTTTTTATATGTTCAATAAATCAACATTTAAATACATACTATTTATTAAATTTGGAGCGACATTTATTATTATCTTTCATCCAACAAGCCTTTTCAAATTTATATTTTACTTTGGAGAGATTGTTTGTTTCTTCCATCCATGCAAGTCTACTCTGAAACTTCTACTTTGAGGAGACCGAGTGAGGGCGGTTTAAGTTTCCCTCATGAGCTATACAAGTCCCAGGTCGAGTAACACTCTCCGGGCCGAGGAGACGAGTGAGTAACTTGAATATATGTTTCCTTCTTTTTCTCTGTGATTGATATCAATACCGTTCTCGTTCCGGCTAGGCTGAGTCAGGGCAGCTGCAGTAATTACCCCACATGCTACTTCAGCTTGTCCGCATATTTAGTTGGTCTAGCGTTGCTCTTAAGAAGTGAGTGTTTTTCTATACTTCCAGTTAGAAGAATTTGATACTCCGTATCTCTATACAAGCCAAACTTTCATCCATCAAATACATTTATATGAACATTATTCCTGAAGTGTCTATATATACACCCTTTTTATATTGTATGCAACAGATCACACTATGTGTTGCAATCTTGTTTCTTTTACATGTTCGATATAAACCTGTTGCCCTTGAGATCTGAATGTATGACCTTTTGAATCAGAAGACTATATATACTCTGCAAAATGTATATATTTGGAAGTGCGGTTATTATCTCCTTACACAGTTTTTTTTATCATAATCATTTATTGTGATTATATAATTTGTATATTTACACTTATTATTACTATATTTGTAATATTGACAAAATTGATAGATGTGATTGTTTCCTAATTCACATTGTTTACCTCTTCACCAGTATTGTTTATATGCACTACAGTATTGTTTATTTTTGTTATAGATCTACAAAACTCACATCGCGCACCTAATCATATATTCCAAATTTATATTCTTTTCTAAGACAGAGGTTTAGAGCAGCTTTATTGATACATTCTTCTCTCACAGGTGTTTTCTTTATTTATTTATTCACACTTTAGTTGTATAGGAATAGCGCTCACCTAAATATTTTTCTTACTTTATCATTCAATTACTCTTGAACTACAACTTTGACAGTATTGAAATAACACTCTCCATGGCCCAAATACTATGAAGATTAATTGGAGCTGCTTTTATTGTGAAACATTACTATCCCTTTAAAAATGAACCAACATCTAATACCATCTGAGTATCAGGTAGCAGAAACCAAACATGACAGACAAAGCCGTGACAAATTTAATAACAGCAGCACAGATAAGGAGGTGGAGGAGGGATGTGAAGAAGGGTTGCCACCATCTACCTCACTTGGGACCACTGCTATGACTGATAAGTAATGTGCTCAATAACCTGAGAAGGAGAATAGTGTATGACAATGGTAAAAACAATATACATACACAAATCACGCCATGCCAGTCCCCCACCACTACCATACACATCTGCCACATTGTTGGTTGTACTTTATTTTTTTTTTATTAATTTACATCATGATGATTATGTGCCAGTGTCACTTAAGCAGGAAGTTAGTGTTGTGGCCAAAGGACAAATGCATTCTGCATGCTAACACATGTTTCAAGGCATATATTACTGTAGGACTCACAACTTTGACTTTCAGCCACTTATTTCTAAACTTCAGCCCTCAGAAGAAGTAATATTACAGTGCGAAATGTAGAAACTATAGGAAATATAGGCAAATAGGCAGAAAATGTGTTAAAATAGGCAGGAAATCTGTTAAAATAGGCAAAAAGTTTTCATGAAATGTAATGCAGGAAATTTTTCACACTTTTCGCCCACCCCTACTTCTCACCTGTTGATAGCACATATGCCTCACAGGCAGCTGTAGCATCAGAGCCCCACTCAGACCAGGAAGGAACCACCAGTCAAGGGGCAAACACAGATCAAGGAGGAGAGGCATCAGCAGCATCACTAGCTCTGCTAGTGGAGTTTCTAAGGGAAAGCAGCTGGATCACTAGGTTCTTTAAAGACACTGGTGGGATACAGCTTGATAATATCCTGTACCTGTTATAGCTGGTTTTTGCATAAGTGTTATACCAGCAACTTTTTTATAAGTACTTGTTCATTTGATGAAGGTGTGGTGACCATCAATTGTACTAACAATATTGCACAAAGAAGCACCTCTTTTCTTCTCTTTCTGTACTCAGTGACAAGCTTGGCCAGCTGCTTTTTGAAGTACACAAACATAATTGCATCCAGAGCCTGCTGGTGGACAGAACCAAACAGTTAACTGTGGGGTCAACAGCAACCACGTCCTTCTCAAGTGTGACACCCTCAACAACCCCAACACAAAAGAATCACTAGACAGTTGGTGAGGGCATCCATATCTGCACCACCTCAAAAGAAAAATAAATTATGGCAGGTTTGTCATGTGTTCCCACAATAAGAATGCACTTGGTTTCCTTCCGGTAACTAACAAGTCAGTGCCAGAGATGTCTCCAATGCATTGCAAAGCAATGCACTGAACACAACTCTGGCATATTCTACTTTGTGGGAAAGTCTTTGAGCAGTGGTAACCAAACACAGCACATCCACTGTTGTCCTATTTCAACTCACAACAAACCTAGCAAAGAAAAAATCTGGAATGTGAAGTTCAACAACATCTTCTGTGAAAAAGTTATCTATCTATCTCTGGTCACACAGGGGCAGCAGCACTCCAACACAAAAATACACTTCCTTAACATGGTATTATGTCAGGCATGTGGCACAGAGGTCATACACAACACAGAGTGTCTAAGACACAAACATATCCCTTTCAGCAAAGGGTGTGCATCCTCTAAGGTCTGTGATCATCAATGGTGTGCTTGTGGTTGGTGGAGGAGTCTTAGGGGACTCTTGAGTTGCCAGAAGGGCACACATTGCATCCCATATAAATGAGTTGTGTACCCCTTTAGCATTCCAAAGCACAGTCTGGATGAACATTTGCAAGATCCACATGTTGTCATGATGGAAGAACTGGTCAAACTTCCCTGTTATCCTATCTTCACAATTACCCTGAGATGAGGAGGTACATTTCATGGCTGTTCAATATTCCTAACATGGGACATGTGAGAATTTCAGATGATGTCACTTAGGATTTCCAACTTATAGATGTTGTGCAGTTCCTCAGCACCTTGCTTTTCATGGTGTTGATGACAACTGAGGCAATAAACTTGTTTCAAGACCAACACATATCAGTGGGCCGTTGGGGATTTCCATTGTGTAGCAACAGATGTGCCCTCTTCAAGTCCTAACATATGGCTCATGTCATCAATATGACTTCAAATTTTGCCATATGGAATCAACATACAGTAGAACTAACAAGCAGCTGGAGGAGAGGAGGCAGCGTTTCACCAGGGTAACTTGGACATCTCTCTATTCCATGATGGATCATGCCATGGATGCCTGTAGGAAGAAATTCCAGGAGTAAAAGGTGTACCAGTGTTTGCAGGGGAGGTAGGTCATATCCGTGAAGTGGAAATGTTATCATGCACTTACTGATTTCCAGTTGTCAATTAAACTCACAGGATCAGTTGGAACCATCCATTGCAAGGCATCTGCATCTGTTCATTATGGTGAGGGCTATGTAGTTGTGGTGTTCAAGCAGGCATTTTCCAGGCTGGAGTGTTAGATAGATACAAGTTATCGACTGATGTCCAGGGTGTGGATTCACTTCACTGACAGTCAGAAGCAGTATAGCAGGTCAATCCTATGGAGTGAAACATATCATGAGGTATTGTGCAAATGTTTTCCACACATTCCCCAAGCAGTATAACTGTAATACATACATTGTATTTGAATCATGCATTGTACTCACAAGCAAAGAAATCCAAGATAAGCCTGCCCCAGGTCTCTGATCCTCTCAGGGTCTCCTCATTCTTTGGCTGGGGAACAAGCACCTCCACAATAGGTTCCAGATGTACATGCCTCAATAAACGTGTGTCCATTGCAATTTTATGTAGTATGGAACATGCAAGCATTATATCACACACTTTGGGGGGGGGGGCGTATTGTAGTGCTCCACCAGATTCATCCAGACACCTGAATCTGTTTTTCAGGAGTCCAAAGGTACAGTAGCCACAGTGTGCATCCATATACTGCATCCCCTGTAGAAAATAAGTGACATCATGACACATGTACCACATGATTATGTTGTTGATGCTGTGTAATGGGGACATACGTATTGTGTAAAAGGACTATACTAAGCTAGGGATTTCTTTTATCATGTGAGAGCCACTTTCTATGTTATTTGATGTGATATCTACATTGGTCACTTACCCAACAGCCATTCTCAAAACCACGGTAGACAAAGGAGTGCCTGAGGTTGTTGGAATCATGGCAACTGCCAGGAAATGAAGCATATACATGTGTGATCCGCATGTGGTCATCACACACCATCTGAGCATTGATGGAGTGGAAATGCTTCCTGTTGATGAAACAATGTCCCTCATGCGGAGGAGCTGTTATGCGCATATGTGTGCAGTCAATGACCCCATGACTCTGGATATGCTTTCCCTTGTGTAGAACTCCTGCTTGACCAGTTCCCACTCCATCTGAGTGGACGGGAAGTGAACGTACCTCCTGGCATTCCTCTTCAGGACTGTCAGCACCTCACTCAACACAGTGAAACCTGTAGCCTGTGACATCCCAGATACATTTCACTCAGTGAGCTGGAATGGTCCGGATGCCATGAAATGGATGACACACACAGCAGCTTCTCCATGCCGGATAGGGTATGATTGGTGTTGGCTATGGGGTTGATGTCATCTTTGATTACCTCATAGATGTCGATGCTGCTCTGTTACTTCAACCTGTACCGGTCTCCACTGTTCTGAAAAGAGGACCCTTCCCTGGTATATCTTGTGTCTTAGTGGCTATCTTTCCCTGTGCTGCTCCACAGGTCCCTCTGGATCCTGCAGCTGGGGGATATCTGGTTCAAGCAGCTCGGGTGCTGCTGACTGGCCTGCTCTGCACCCTGGAAATGGCATTCTGGGTGTTTCACCAGATGGAGCATCTGAACTTCCCACAGTCGGCAGATGTCCACATGTGTTTGGGGGATCCTGGAACTCCTTACCCCTCTCATGCCCCTATCTCTGATTCCTTCACAGGTATTGCAGTGGAAACATGATGCTAGGAATAGCTGCCTGAGTGGGATCACTATAAACACGCCACATTCACAGGATGGAGGGATGTCCCTTTAAGGCAGGGGTGGAGTGTTGGTGAAGAGCGGTCAGCAGGTAACAAGGGACCAATAGGAACAAGTTGCTTATCCAGGTGAGTGCATGGTGGTGTGTATGTTGTTGTTTGAGTGTGTTTGGGCTGATTACTGTTTACCTGTCAGCTGTGTATGTGACGTTGTCCGTTATGGTTGATGAAGCCGGTGCATCTTTGTTCTCCATTGGCTATTGATCTTGCATAAATACAAATAAAAAAATACAGTTGCTACTAGCTGGCTTCACTTTTCAGATCATATAGTATATTGAATAAATATTTTAAACTGCTCACCTCGTCACTTCTATTTTGGTAATCCGGAGCTGCTTTCATCAATCTCAGCAAGATCCAGCAAACATGAAGGCACAGTACGAGAGTGTTCACGGACCACCCCAGCCTCAGAGACCAGAGGATTACTTTATAAAATAAATGTTTATTTCCTCCATTAAAAGCATTGGACCACAAAAGGACATGTACAAAAAAGAACACACGACATAGTGAAGCTTGACTAAGTGAACCTTGTTTGTTTCACAAAATGCTTTAGGCGGGTCGTGTGTTCTTTTTTGTACATGTCCTTCTGTGGTCCAATGCTTTTAATGGAGGAAATAAACATTTATTTTATAAAGTAATCCTCTGGTCTCTGAGGCTTGGGTGGTCCGTGAGCGATCTCGTACTGTGCCTTACTGATCTTGCATACACAGGTTTACATTGCTTTGTGACTGACAGTTGTGCATTTTCTCTTGGCTGGACATGATAAATTGTTATGTGTTAACCCCTCAGGGGATGGGAGCATGCAACAGATTGGTTCACGTTGATGTGCACATCCCTTGTTACTCAGGGGGTTTATGGGTAAATTGTCCAGGACTTGTGTGGACAGAATGCAAATTACAAGAATGCTTCTTTGAGATTTCAGGGATTATTTTTGCAGTTGTTCTCATTGTGATATGTCATACCTGTTTTGTGAGATGTTCCTTCCCTGCTTTCAGGGTTTTTAACATGCGTTATGTGTTCTACACCTGGGATTTGTAGGAGCAATATTACTGGCAGAAAATGTATCCCTTTAACATGGGTTACCACTCACTGCACACAACTGAATAGCAAATGTCTTGAGCTGTTCCATTAATCTCAATGGCTGAAATCTTACCCATTGTCATTTTGTTACCGCATGTTAGCAGTTCACAACACGGGTAATAGAATACCAAACATTGCTTACAAAACTACTGGCATTTGTTTTTTTTTATTATTCTTTTTTTTTTTTTCTTTTTCCTGGGGGCAATTTATTCGAGCCCTAGGTGCCAATTTTCACAAGGACATTTATTAATACTAATACAACTGAGTGAAATGGTGGGGTTTACAGGAGAGTCCAATAATCACCACAACAGACACACAGAAAGGATCTATACTCATTTTGGGAGAAATTCATTAAAGTGCAACAAAAGCAAATGTCCTGCTCTTTGCCAACACTTCATGGCTGTCATTGATGGATAGCTTCAGGTACTCATCAAAGACCACAGTTCCCTGCCTTGCATTGGGAAACAAGGAATATAATGAAGGAAAATCCCAGTAATTCTGTCAATACAGATACATGTATGCATACAGTGTATTTGTAAGTATGTGTGCTTGCCTCCATTCTCTAATGGGATCCACCAGCTTGAAACTGGTGAATGGAATTTTGCAATTTATTTGGCTTATTAATGAATAAGCTATGTTCGGATATGCTTCAGCCATTGGTGTTTCTGAGAATGGTTAATATGTAAGGAAATCCCCTTTGTGTTAAGTTCCCAGAATAGAAACATCTGGGCAGAGTGCCTGAGACTAATTCTAGACTGCATGTGAAATATTTATTTTTATTTTTTAACATTAAGATAATGTTTTTATATTTGTCCAGATTGTAATCATGTTGTTAGTCTGAGGACACTGTGCTTTGTCATGCTTTAATATGACATTTGCTAGCTATTTGAAATCCTGCAGTTATGTACATATTCATGATGTTTGTGCTGACCTCCAATGCAATCTTTTGGCAAAAGGAGAACAGTCTGAAATATTAGGCTCTCTCCTGTTGTGTTTTTGCCTTTTTGTCTACACTGTTTGGTATGCACCAATACTTCTTTAAAATTGCTTTGTATTGTAGCATTCAAGATTCTTAGTAAACACTACTGAATGGTGCATAGCACTGCCCGTACAATTGGGCACACCATGCAGTCCTTGAATTCTATGGTTCTCTGCAACAGTGAGTCTTGCTGCCGCAATTTTCACAGAGATGGGCATTGGGGCTCCTGTGAAAACTGCCACTCCTGATTCTCTGCCTGATGCTGATCTCCACCCCCTGCCACCATGGGGCTAGGAGGAAAGCAAGCCAGAAACAGTTACAGTGTTATATAGAATAGTGTTATCATATTCTGTGCTTCAGTTATATTTGATAAGGTAATCAATGTTTTGTATTAAAAACCTTTTTTAATAATAAGCTTGGTATATAAATAAAACTATCAATGAGTAGGTCCTTTAATATATTTTTTTTAATCTGACTGCTTATGGAACAGATTCTAAGTTAAGCACAATTTTTGTAAAAAGTTTGTGTGCCCCAGTTTCTTTCTTTTTTCTTCACTGTAAGCAATAATCTGACTTACCAAGGGGTCAATTCCTTCTTTATCCTCAAGCCAATGCTCTTCATTGTAGGTCATCTCAAATAATTCACACACATAGACACAGAAACTCATATACTGCCATACTGCCATACATACAAACACACACACAAACACACACACACACACACACACACACACACAATTCACAACAAAACTGCACACTTGAGAACAAATAAGAATTGACATTGAGTTGATTGGGCTTTTTATTACCATTAATTCTGAAGTGAAGGTTAACAACTAGAGATGGGCAAACAATTTCCCTCACACTGAGAATGCAAAAAATATCTGTCTTTTTTTAACCTCGATAATTTTTTTGAGAACTTTGCCATTTTCTGACTCTATAGAAACTCATTGTATGTGTTTCTATTGCTACAGTGGAGTGGAACAATGCTGGGACTCCTGAGTGGTTAGTTTGTGTGTTTCTCTGGTTGTGGGACAAGACTGGGGAGTCAGTATGTGTGGTGCGATGGCTACCATTGCTCTAAGCTGGGATGGCAAGCAACAGGGGCCCTACAACTGCTTCCAGACTACAAGGCACAAGGCTGGAGTTAATAAATGTGATTCTATGGCTACCAGTGCTGTGGGAAAGGCTGGGGCTCAGTATATGTGGTTATGTGGCCACCAGTACAGTGGGACAAGGCTAGGGGTCAATATGTGTGTGTTATTTGGCTACCAGTACAGTGTGACAAGTCTGGGGGGTCAGTATGTGTTGTTCTACATCTACCAGGAGTCAAAGGTGGGGGTCAGTATGTATGTTGTTCTATAGCTACCACAGGACAAGTGGAGGAGTGTCATAGACCATTCCAAAGGATAACAGTTGCCCTGCCTGTGGCCTGATCAAGTATAATGTGTAGGTCTCACTATCGCCAGGTCTCCTTTATAGAGCCTCCACTTCCTTGCGATAGTGCTTGCTCAAAATGTCCTGTTTGGCCTGGTCCTGTTTGCTGTTTGTTCCTGCATTGATCCACTGTTCCTGAACCAACCTCGTTCCAGTTCACAGTATAATTTGCTGCATTTTCTGCACTTATCCTCTGTATCTGAACCAGTCCTGTTGCTGTACCAGACCTGTTCCTAACCACGGAATTGATCCCCTGTTGCTAAACCAGGCCTTTTCCAGTATATGGTAATGCATGCTGCCTGTTCTTACACTAATCTGATGTTGCTGAACCAGCCCTGTTGCCAAACCAGTCCTGTTGCTGAAACTATCCAGTTCCTGTCCACTGCATTGTTTTCAGCTTATTCCTGTATAGCTTACTGAACTGAACCCGTTCATGTATTTGGTGTCTTATATTGTTTGTTGCAGTTTTTCCTGTGGCTACCGAGCCAGTTCTGTTCCAGTCCTTGCTGTCTGAGTTTGCTTTTGCTACGTCCTTGGACTTGCTCCAGAAGTTTGTGTTTCCCCCTGCTTCTCAGTTGCTTTTGAATACTTGGGTACTGAGGGCCACTGTACCTCTAAGCGTTTACACTGTGGAGTCCTGTCAGGGGGCTTGCCAGCTGTTCTGCTCTTGCTTGTTTCCTCTACACCACCCCAATGCACTGTACCTGTACTGCAGCATGTCTCCAGTGTGCCCACATTGTGTCCAGTCTCTGCAGCCATGATTGTGTGTTGCTGAGGAGCTCACTCATATTTGTTGAATCATTCTAATTACATACCCCTATATTACCTTCTAAAGTAGAGAAAGAGATTAATGAATTACAGATGCAGTTAGATAAACAGCAGCATTCATTGTTCAAGGAACAATATACTAGGGTAAAAACACAAGTAGATAGTCTGCAAAAAGAACTAAAAAAGAGAAAAAGAAAAAAGATGTTTAGAGACAAACATGATTACGTCAATGATAAGGTAAAATCATGGTCTGGATTAATTCGTAAAATGACATCATAATTCCTCACAAAAAAGGAAAATAAAACATGAGCAAAATACCAAGTACACACAAAAATCATAATTCACAAGATTAAATAATATCAGTTTCTAATACTTCCATCTACCAGAAAGAACCCATTGTGCCTATACCTGAAATAGCCACACAAGATCCAGTCATTACTGAAGAACCTGTGGCATCTACTTCATCAGTAACACAACACATTTCCTTACCATTAAAAAATTATTTTGAGACACTGTCGCATAGCATTAAAGATATAGACAAATCTTCTATTATATATTGCCATTGCAGGAAATTACCACCACTATCCCTATGTCTTTTTTGACCAGTGGCCGGAAAGCAAATGAGAAGGGAAAACATCTGGAAATTAAAGATGGGAGAAGAAGAAAAAGAGAATCCACAGAGGAACAAGTGGCAATGGGAAAGACCCAAAAAGGAACAAAAAATAGAACTAGAACCATGACAATCAGGAGGGTCAGTATTTAATTTGTCCTCTAGATAAATTACAGGAGATGAGGTTTCATTGTTATAGAATGTCCTAAAATTTACCCCAGTATGTCCACCAGATTAGTTCTCATTCTTTTTGGACCTTAAAAGGTTCATAAGAGAACTAGTGCCACAAAGGTAAAAAAGCTCTATTACAAGAAGAAATTAAGAATATGCAAGAACGTAGTAATTCTGTCCTAATAGATGAGATGGATCTGGGTAATTTGATGGTACTTGAATCTTTATTAAAAGAAGATATGGTAGCGTTTACACAGGTGAGGGAAGAAGAATCTGAAGAGAGGGAGAACAATGCAAAAATACAACACAGTACCTTGAGGAAAGACTCTTATTTCTTTCTAACACAACACAAGTGACCATACGTAGATGCCTTTTTTAAGGTGGTTATGGATGACGTCAGAAAGAGCAACAATATTAACATCAAAAAGAAATATAATCTTACTATAAGATATAGGCAGGCCCTTAAGACCCTAAGAATAAGGGGGAGCCATATTGATATAAGACACTACTACCTACATAATGGAGGGTAAGAGACTTCTTTCAGATGATCTTTCCTATACCAAATTAACTTACAACCCATCTAACGTGCATAATGACATATTGAGAGATTTGCTCGAGAGGGGAGTCCAGTTTGGGATTCTGAACAAACAAGAATATCAATATATTTTTAAAAGTTTTCCCACGACACCATTTTTTTCCATATACCCAAACTACTTAAAGATCCGAAACATCCGCCAGGGAGACCAATTATCTCTGGCATTAATAACTCTCTGCGTATATTGATTTTTAGCTGCAAAAATATGTTGTCAAATTGCCAGCATACAATAGAGAAGATAAAAATATATGGGCCACACTTGACATCTTTATATACATGTATTGACCATCTGTTGGGTTTGCAGACAATAAGATACTTCTTGGAAAACAACAACAGCCTAATGGCAAATCAAGTCAAATATATCTCGGGATGTGTGGCATTAATTCTTCGACACAATTTTTTTGAATTTCAGGAGGAGTTTTTTCTACAAATAAGGGGGACAGCTACGGGGACCAGATTTGCTCCTTCATATGCAAATCTCTTCATGGGCCTTTGGGAGACACTATTGGTATGGCTGTTGGAGAGATGGGGGCAATCTGTTCTTCTACGGATGCTATATTCACGACATTCCAATAGTCTGGAAGGGACCAGCGGAAGATCTGCAATCTTTGATACAACAATTTAATACCAATACAATGCATCTTTCACCTTCAACATAGATCCTGACAAAACTACCTTTCTAGATCTTTCTCTAGAGGTAAGAAAAGGACAGCCTATCATAAGCTCTACCTACAAAAAAGATGTATATAGAAACCAATATTTGAAGGCAGACAGTTATTATTACCACAAGTGGATTAACAACATACTATTTGGACAGTTTCATAGACTCCACAGGAACTGTAGTGAACATTAGAGTTTCCATACACAGAGCGAAGATCTGAAACAACAATTTTTAGAACGTGGCTATAAACCCAGTATGATCAAGTCAGCATATCAAAGAGCAAGTAACTTAGACAGGCAGAAGCTACTCCAAAACCAAGTATTAAACAATGACCGCCGGCTATTATTAATCAATATAACATGACCCAAATATAACTAAGAAAATTGTGGAAAAACATTGCAATATCTTGAAACAGGACCCCCTATTAAGAAATATCATCACAGATAAAGCGAGGATCACCCCTATTAAGCAATATCATCACCAATAAAGCAAGGATCATCTCTTATAAAAAGGCTAAAGTATCAATGTATTTGTAGCACCTAGTACACCCAAAATGATCAAGGGGAAAGAGAAAAAACTAGGCATCTTTGGATTATCTATCCCTTCTGATAATTGTAGATGTACCAACTGTGCTTTTATCATGAACAAAGTAGATAGCTTATAAAAGCAATCAGAATCAAAATATTTTTTCTGATACAAAGTTTGATCACTTGTGACACGGTATTTGTGATTTACTTAATTTCTTGTGGTTCCAGCATGCAATATATGGGCCGCACCATGAGAACCTTTAGGGAGAGATCTAGAGAACACAGATATTTGATAAAAAAAGAATAGTCCCAATCATTCTGTTCCAAGACACTTCAACAGTTGCCACAAAGGCAATTTGGACAACTTCAATATTATAGGTATTGAGTAAATTTCCACCTCTTGTCCCAACTGGTTTGCAGCTCTTTGTCACAGAGAGGCATACTGGGTCTTTCATGTAGATACTCTGTCAATTAATGGACTCAATGAGGAGCTGGAAGTCAGCAATTCCCTCAATTTATAAACAATACACACATATACATGCATATATGTATGTAAAAGTTTTGGCAAACAAATGGTGTCCCTTCGCTGTAACATACTATATACTACCATACACATTATATACTATATATTTAGTCTTAGTATATAAACTGAGTATTTCTGGTACAATATTCCCATAGTTGTTTCATTAAATGAATATTAAATTATGTGGTAAATTAATGACTGTCCGGTTAACTTTCCTTGGTTCTTTTAAACAAAACATTTTTTTTACTCTATTTTCTTCTATTATGTGTTTAGAGAACCCTGGGTAATTTTAAGAATATTTTACAGGAGGAGCTAGGGTTTACCTTCAGCATAATCAGTCATTAAGCCATTCAGTGCCAGAGAGGTGTGAAATACATTGAACAGCAATGTGTTATATACCCTATGGCACACAAAGAGTTAAAATACAAGTTGAGATGTCCTTACACCGGATACTGAGTGACAGGAAGGGGAAATAGAGATGCAGGTTTGTGCAGACAGTGCTCCTTCCGAGCCAACTTAACCTGCAAACACCCTGATTTACAAGAGTCACCCTGCATGTCCATGTCCGTATTGGATTCACTGCTTACACCTACTGCTAGTACTAGTGCAATAGCCAGTTCCTGAAGGAGTAGTAGCAGTAGTAGTAGTAGTAGTTGGTCCTCAGGAACCCCTCTGTATAAGAAATACACTTAACTCATGATCCAAAACCTAAACAAATTGCTATCTGTTGTCTCTTTTAAAACATATGAGCAGAGAGAAAATAGGATCACATCTAGGCACATTCTCATTGAGATCCCACTTGAAGCACAGCCACAGATCGGCACACTAGCTGCTGCTGTTTTGCAAATGCAAAGCATGGAGGAGTATGAGGAGTTAGTAGGAGGTGGCAAGAGTCATAATGTCCCCACACCTGCCACCACCATTTCCACCACCATTAGACATGTTATTAAAACAATCACTTTACTCAGTGCTGCCAAGCATCCCTTATTGAGACAGAAGTAAAAAAATGCACAAAAATAATCAAAAAGTATGCAAAATGGCAAAATGGTGTCTGAAATGCTGGCCTATTATTTTGTTGAAGACAGCTTTCACAAGAACTGATGTCAGATTACACCATGCTGGTATTTTTCAAGATGAAATTATTTTTCAAATATGGCTGTGCTAGAGTTGTACAAGCTGGTGGTTATTGTGATGCACACTCACTGTACAGTACAGCAGGCAACAGGAGAAATACTGGTGTACTGGTGGTAACTGTACAACTACTGATGTAAATTAGTTATTTTCTTCTCGAGCTCTCTCTCCACTTTAACTACTGTCTCTCTCTCTATCAACTAAATCATACAGCACAAAATGAAGTTCTGGGTCGGGTCAGAAATAAGTCAGAAAACCTGTCTCCAGCAAACAAAAAACAAAGTTTCAATATTTCCATAGCATTTTCAAAATTCCATATGCCAATATGCAAATAAAAGCACACAATGTGATCACTTAGTAAATTCCAAACCCACATACGTGTTGGTCTCTTAGCTTATGCTTGCTGTTTTCACAGCTTATTCAGCAAAGCAATGGTTGGATATGCATCAGCCTACCCACTGACAGCTGTTCTAACCTGCTGTATATCATGATTTTGGGGCTAGTTGACAGGCTGATAATGAAAATAATCCTGGTAAAGTGCAGTCAAATCATCATCAAAAAGGAGACAAAAATCCCTCCACCTCCACAAGACATAGAGGACATTGCTATCACTGGGGTGAATGTGTGCAATTGGGTCTAGTGGTATAGTAGGACTTCAATGGAAAACTTAGTTGACGTTCACTGGTCTTTTAAACTACTTGTGAGTGGACAGTAGCTTCTGAAAAAAACAATTTGACTTTTCTGGAACACTTTGGCTGCTATGGGCTTGGTCATACCTCTGATCGATTCAACTATTGTTTCTCCCATTCTGTTTTGCTGTCAGTTAGATAGTTTCAAAGCCTCATTTAAACAGAAAAAGTGTGAAATTAATCTAATCTAATTTTTTACTGTTCTCACTCCATACATAGTGTGCACTTGTGGACGGAGTTAGTGAATAGCCTGATTACAAGTTTAGTCCTGTCTATAGCCAATGGCTAAATTTACATTCACAACTACTTGTTTTTTTCCACTTGGTTTATAATTTTTTCATTAAAATTCTTGCCACAAATTATGTTGATCAGATGGCCGTCAGATGGCAAACACACCATTTTTTTCTTCCATTTGATATAGTAGTACATGGTGTTAAATTCTATCACACATGCTTATTTCTCACTGAAATGTATGTTTTACCACTTGCTAAGTTTAGCTTTGTGCTACTAAATCTTTATGCACCAGCACATATTCTCAATAATACCTGAATAAGCTATTCTAAAGTTAAATAATTAAAATAAAATATTAAGAAATATTCTTTGTCCATTCTATGCTAGAAACAGTGTCTAAGGGTTAAAAGCCAAATTTGATATTTATAGCACTATTTTCATTTGAAATACAGCCTTAAATTTTGGTTGGTGGTTTTCTATTTCAGAGCTGTGACAGATTGTAAACAATATGTTTGACCTGCTGTATTCATGTTGTTGTGCTTTGCTTATTAATTTTATATCTCCAACTGTTACATACATCTCTAATGGACCTTTCTTACTACTCCAATGTAAACAGCAGACTGTCTGGACCATGCCATTTGGTACAGCACATACTTTATTCATCAAGCTAAAGAGGTCCAATTCTGCACTGTAGGGTAGAAATAAACTAAAAATCTCCATTTATTCACATGGCATTTTGACCCCCTGAATGCTAGAAAGGTCTTACGCTTTGCTGTGCTATGCGTTGGAGACCTCACTCATTCAAATGATTAAAAGAATTATTTAATTCATTTGGACATTCAGATATGATGCAGTTGGTTTCCTCAGACTGGGCAAGTCTCTATCTGCCTTAAAGGGATAGTAATACTTAAAATGTAAAAAAATATATGTTGTAGAGTATATCCCCCTGAGTAAAACAAGGGCACTCCCACTGCTGAAAGGTGTTTCATTCAAAAGTTATTAATTTTCAAAGTTGAATTTTTTAGGTGCAATATCACAGTGGCCTCAAATTGTACAGTGGCGCTATGGAGATTTATGGTCAACTGACCAGAGCTGTCCATAGGATCGTGTAGCAACAGCGCCACTGTACAATTTCAGGCCACTGTGATATTGCACCTAAAAAATTCAACTTTGAAAATTAATAACTTTTGAATGAAACACCTTTCAGCAGTGGGAGTACTCTTGTTTTACTCAGGGGGATAAACCCTACAACATCTTTTTTTTTACATTTTAAGTATTACTATCCCTTTAAATCTGGAGTGAATAAGCATTTAGAATAATACAATTAAACAACAGAGATACTGTCTTACCTTTGCTGTAAGCAAACACTATCAAGGTAAATAAGGGAGGAATTCATTCCTTTCTTAATGGCAAAAGCACCTCTGAAGGGAGCCGATAACCGAAAAGCTCGGAGGAGCCAAAGCAGGTGTATAATTTTCTCCTAAGGACATAATCAAAAGCAAACAAGCTAAACAATAAACAATTATATTATACAAATGCAAAGTTGAAGTACATTCATTTCAAAATTGTGATAAGCCACACATGACCTGTTTTCTTGTGTTGTGATCACCTGAGTTCCTTGTTTGTTTTCTCTGCTCAATTGAAATTGTTCCCAGCATGGTGGGCTGGCAACTTTAGGCCTTGGGGCAAGTACAATCAAGTGTCCCGTTTCTACTCTCTCCACCTCACCGTCCCACCCCAGTCTAGCCCATTTTGTTAATTTTATAATTGACATTAATGCAGTGAATTAAAGCAAGTAATACCACGGAGCGTATGAGTGAAATGGAGCTACACTTGTGATGCCACAAAGCTTACAATTGAAATGGAGTTATATTAGTGGTACCACCGTCATCAAAAATGAAATGATGGCACACTAGTGATACCACAGAGCCTACAACTGAAATGATACTACACTAATGATACCTTGGCTTTTTTCTTTGTTGAAAAATTGCATTTGATGCTCATAAATGCCCAGAGATTGCAATCTAAAAATTAAATGTATCAGAGTTTGCATTCTCTAGAGAAGAAGTGATCAGACTTTAGTGAGATGGGATATACTTTTGTTAGTCATCCTAATATTATCTACTGCTTTACCATCATGGTCTTTCACCATCTGCAGTGAAGCTTAAAGGGATAGTAATGTTTCATAATAAAAGCAGCTCTAATTAATCATGATAGTATTTGGACTTTGGAGAGTGTTATTTCAATTCTCTCAGAGTTGTAGTTCAAGAGTAATTCAATGACAAAGTATCCCCCTCCCGCCCCTTTTACTGATGTAACACTTTTCAGCCAGAGCAGAAGGGAGGTGCCCAGGTAGACTGCAGAGAGGGACAATCTTCAATTAAGATAAGGGAAAAATGTGAAAAGCTTGTCAAGGGGGGCAGGGCTTTCATTGTAAGAAGACTGTCCCCTGCTGTTATCTGTCTGGTCTTACAACCAGATTCCACATCTGAGAAGAGATGGCTTACGCTAGGAAAAAGGGGCGGGAGGGGAAACTTTGCTTGTGAATATCTCTTAAACCATAAAGGTTTGAGACATAAGACTTATATCATTCTTCATATTTTTTTAATGCCTACAAAATAAAATAAAGTTAAAACAAAGTATTACTATCCCTTTAAGACACCACCACTTCTCTGTTTTATATCCATCAGAAATTACCTCCCTCTTCCCTTTTTGCCACCCCATACCAATATTCTTCTTCCTTTTCCTTCCTGCCACAATCTTTCGCTGCTTCCCTTCCCATTTCCCACTGTCTCCCTGCTGTTATTCTACAAACCAAAGTTAGCATGTCTAGTAGTGTTGAGCGAGCATGCTCGGCCGATGCTCGGTTCGGCTCGAGCATCGCTCTGCTCGGCACATGGCGGTACTCGTACGAGTACCGCATGTGCTCGCCCGCCATGTTCGGGTCTCCTCCCCGCACGTTTCGCGGCTGCTGCGCAGCCAATAAACGTGCAGGGAGGCTCTGACATCAGTGTAATGCCAGCAGCCATGTTGGCTGCTGGCATTACACTGATTGGCTGGCCAGAACCCGTGATCGGGTGCTGTATAGCACCTGACCAGCGAGTTCGGCTCAGTCTTAGCCAGGGAGAGATGAGGATAGGAAGGGAAAGTCAGTGTAGGGAGAAGAAAAGCAAATTTGTTAAAAAAAAGACCCAAAAGTCCTTTTTAGGACTACTGTGTGTGGGGGCAGCAGTTTATTTTGTGTGTGGGGAAAAAAAACAAAAAAAAAAAAACTTCATATATTCTGTTTAGTGTGCAAAGTTGCAGATTAGAGCACATTCTGTTTAGTGTGCAAAGTTGCAGATTAGAGCACATTCTGTTCAGTGTGCAAAGTTGCAGATTAGCAGCACATTCTTTTTAGTGTGCAAAGTTGCAGATTAGAGCACATTCTGTTTAGTGTGCAAAGTTGCAGATTAGAGCACATTCTGTTTAGTGTGCAAAGTTGCAGATTAGAGCACATTCTGTTAAGTCTTCAAACTGTAAAATATCAAAGTCACATATTCCATTCAGTGTGCGTCGCCGCAGTTTAGCAGCACATTCTGTGTACTGTGCACAGTTTCAGAATAGGAAAAAATACTGTTAAGTCTTCAAACTGTAAAATATCAAAGTCACATATTCCATTCAGTGTGCGTCGCCGCAGTTTAGCAGCACATTCTGTGTACTGTGCACAGTTTCAGAATAGGAAAAAATACTGTTAAGTCTTCAAACTGTAAAATATCAAAGTCACATATTCCATTCAGTGTGCGTCGCCGCAGTTTAGCAGCACATTCTGTGTACTGTGCACAGTTTCAGAATAGGAAAAAATACTGTTAAGTCTTCAAACTGTAAAATATCAAAGTCACATATTCCATTCACTGTGCGTAGCCGCAGTTTAGCAGCACATTCTGTGTACTGTGCACAGTTTCAGAATAGGAAAAAATACTGTTAAGTCTTCAAACTGTAAAATATCAAAGTCACATATTCCATTCAGTGTGCGTCGCCGCAGTTTAGCAGCACATTCTGTGTACTGTGCACAGTTTCAGAATAGGAAAAAATACTGTTAAGTCTTCAAACTGTAAAATATCAAAGTCACATATTCCATTCAGTGTGCGTCGCCGCAGTTTAGCAGCACATTCTGTGTACTGTGCACAGTTTCAGAATAGGAAAAAATACTGTTAAGTCTTCAAACTGTAAAATATCAAAGTCACATATTCCATTCAGTGTGCGTCGCCGCAGTTTAGCAGCACATTCTGTGTACTGTGCACAGTTTCAGAATAGGAAAAAATACTGTTAAGTCTTCAAACTGTAAAATATCAAAGTCACATATTCCATTCAGTGTGCGTCGCCGCAGTTTAGCAGCACATTCTGTGTACTGTGCACAGTTTCAGAATAGGAAAAAATACTGTTAAGTCTTCAAACTGTAAAATATCAAAGTCACATATTCCATTCACTGTGCGTAGCCGCAGTTTAGCAGCACATTCTGTGTACTGTGCAAAGTTGCAGATTTGCAGCACATATTCCGTGTAATATGAAGAAGGCGGGTAAAAAGGGACGGGGAAGTGGACGTGATCCTGATAGTTCAGGGCGCGGGTCAGGACGCGTAGAAACTGCGCCTGGTGCCAGAGCACAAGACAGAAAGACATCCACCATACCTAGCTTCATGTCTCATTTTACAGGGCGTCGCAGGACATCACTCTCGAGGTCCGACCACTGCGAACAGGTGGTCGGTTGGATGTCAGCTGATACTGCTTCCAGTCGGTTAAGCACCACCCTGTCTTCCACCAAGTCCACTCTCAGTAGCCAAGAGTCTGGTCAACATAATCCTCACTCTGATCATCCTTCCTCCCACCATAGAGGGTCTGGTCAAAGAAGTGATCCCACACTGGGATATAGTGAGGAGCTCGTCTCATCACCAATCCTTCATTTGACCCTCTCTCCAAGCACGCTTGCAGAGGAACATGACATCTTGTGCCCTGATTCACAACCTCTAGAGGGTACCCAATCACAAGAAGATGACAGATGTGAACGACATTTAAGGTCAAAGGAAGTAGTGGATGATGATGATGATGATGAGACACAGTTGCCATTAAATCAACCACTATTACTGTCTCAAGACCTTGATGAGGAGGATGATATACAGTTGTCAATGACTGAGTATGTGGTGGGATCAAGACATGAGGAGGATGATCAGAGTGAGGAAGTGGAGGAGGACTTGGTGGACGATGAGGTGACTGACCCCACCTGGGAAGGTGTAGAGCCGAGCGATGACAGCAGTCCTGAGGGTGAGCCATCTGCAGCACCGCAACAGGCTGGAAGAGGCAGTGGTGTGGCTACAGAAAGAAGGCGGACCGCACCAAACCGGCCCGCAAATGTTCCACGGAGCACCCCCTTGCGTAAATCTCCCTTGCCAAGGGGTAGGTGTTCCGCGGTATGGAGTTTTTTTAAGGAAAGTGCGGACGACAAAAGAATTGTAGTTTGCAACCTGTGCCACACCAGAATGAGCCGAGGCATGAACACTAGAAACCTCACCACCACCAGCATGATCCGACACATGGCATCCAAGCACCGTAATAAGTGGGAGGAACGCCTGGATCGCCCATCTGTGTCTGCAGGCCACACCACTGCCTCCTCTTCCCCTGTTTTCGGTGCCGGCCAATCGCCTGTCGAAGGCGCAGGCCCGCATACCTCCCGCCCTGCACCTGTACCATCTGAAGCACCATCAGCGACCACATCCACTTCCCTGTCCCAGCACAGCGTCCAAATGTCGTTACCCCAGGCATTTGAGCGCAAGCGAAAATACCCAGCCACCCACCCACAGGCCATAGCACTAACCTCACACCTTTCCAAATTACTGGCCATCGAAATGCTGCCATTTAGGCTTGTGGAGACTGAGTCCTTCCGCAGCCTGATGGCAGCAGCTGTCCCTCGGTACGCGGTCCCCAGCCGCCACTACTTTTCCCGGTGTGCCGTCCCCGCCTTACACCACCATGTGTCCCGTAACATCACCCGTGCCCTGACCAACGCAGTTACTGGGAAGGTCCACTTAACGACTGACACATGGACAAGTGCTTGTGGCCAGGGACGCTACATTTCCCTGACGGCACACTGGGTGAATGTCGTGGAGGCTGGGAGCGACTCGGACCCTGGGATGGCACAGGTGCTACCCACGCCGAGGATTGCGGGCCCTACCTCCATCAGGGTTTCCGCCAGCACCTACGTTATTGGCTTCTCCTCCTCCGTTTCCACCTCCGAATTCTCTGCACGCAGCGCCACTCACCCATCAGCCGGTAGCTGGAAGCAGTGTAGCACTGCAGTGGGGAAGCGTCAACAGGCCGTGCTGAAGCTGATCTGCCTTGGGGACAAACAGCACACGGCCTCAGAGCTGTTGCAGGGGATTAGTCACCAGACCGAGCAGTGGCTCTCGCCACTCAACCTGCAACCAGGCATGGTTGTGTGTGATAATGGGCGTAACTTGGTGGCGGCTTTGGAGCTCGGCAAGCTCACACACGTACCATGCCTAGCGCATGTATTTAATTTAGTGGTTCAGCGATTTCTAAAAACCTACCCCAATTTGCATGATCTCTTGACTAAGGTGCGCCGCGTGTGTGCACATTTCCGTAAGTCATCTACAGCTTCAGCCGGCCTGTTGAAGCTGCAGCAGCGCTTACAATTGCCAGCTCACCGGCTGCTGTGTGACGTGAGCACGCGCTGGAACTCCACCTTCCACATGTTGGCCCGGCTTTGTGAGCAGCAGAGGGCAGTAGTGGAGTACCAGCTGTTACACGGTCGTCGCCTCTCCGTTCAACTTCCTGTAATCAGAAGTGAGGAGTGGGAATGGATGTCAGACCTCTGTGAGGTTTTACGCAATTTTGAGGAATCGACACAGATGGTGAGCGGCGATAACGCTATTATCAGTGTAACCATCCCACTTCTGTGTCTACTGAAACGCTCGCTGCTCACAATTAAAACCGACGCTTTGCATGTGGAAGAGGTGGAAATGCGGGAGGAAGAGCTTACACAAGGTGATAGCCAGAGCACCCTCACTTCGTCTTCTCAGCGACAATTGGAGGAGGCGGAGGAGGAGGAGGAGGAAGACACGGTTGCCTCCGCTACAGAGGGTAGCCATGGAACTTTAGTTCCATCTCTTCAGCGTGGGTGGGCAGAAGAGGAGGAAGAGGATGAGGAGATTGAGAGTCATCCTCCTGGTGAGGACAGCGAAATCTTGCCTGTTGGTACTCTGGCACACATGGCTGACTTTATGTTAGGCTGCCTTTCCCGTGACCCACGCGTTATATGCATTTTAGACAACACGGATTACTGGGTGTTCACCCTTCTGGACCCCCGCTACAAAGAGAATTTCTCATCGCTCATTCCTCTGGTGGAGAGGACAAGCAAAATGGTGCAATACCAGAAGGTTCTTGTCGAAAAATTGCTCCAAAATTTTCCATCTGACAACGCTGGCGGCAGAGTACGTGCTACCTTGGCCAACCGAGAAGGGGAGAAAAGGGGAGCACACAGCAGTTCCGACAAAGGCAGGGCAACACTCTCCAAGGCGTGGGACACCTTCATGACACCCCGCCAGCACCCTCACCCTGATGCGCAGCCTAGTGTCACAAGGAGGGAAAAGTTTTGGAAGATGGTGAAGGAGTACGTAGCAGACCGTGTCAGCGTCCTCAATGATCCCTCTGTGCCTTACAACTACTGGGTGTCCAAGCTGGACACGTGGTATGAACTGGCACTCTACGCCTTGGAGGTGCTGGCCTGCCCTGCCGCCAGCGTTCTGTCTGAGCGGGTATTTAGTGCTGCTGGTGGCATCATAACAGATAAGCGTATCCGCCTTTCCACCGACAATGCTGATAGGTTGACACTTATAAAAATGAACAAGGCCTGGATTTCCCCTGACTTCTCCACTCCACTGGAGGAAAGCCCCGGGGGAACATAAACTCACTTTATATATGTTATTTACAATGATGGGAATACTCTGTATTCCCATTCACCCCTTCCACCCAAAAAACGGGTATATGGTTGACTCTCTTCCATATACCCTGGGATATAATTTTTATATAGGGCCAGCTCACCAGCGGGCCCTGTGATATAATTTTTATATAGGGCCAGCTCACCAGCGGGCGCAGTTTGACAATTTTTCTATAGGTCAGCTCACCAGCGGGCCTTCTCATATAATGTTTTATTGGGTCAGCTCTCTAGCGGGCCCTCTCATATAATGTTTTATAGCGTCAGCTCACTAGCGGGCCTTCGCATATAATGTTTAGGATGGTCAGCTCTGCAGCAGACCCTCACCCATAATGTTTTAGATGGTCGGCTCAGCGCACGTTTCCCTCTTAATCATGGCCTCAGTTTAGAAAAATCAAGGAAATTTTTGGGAGAATTTGCCTCTGCGCACGTTTCCCTCTTAATCATGGCCTCAGTTCAGAAAAATCAAGGAAATTTTTGGGAGAATTTGCAGATGATATACAAGTAAATATACAGCAAATACTGTTTAGTAACAATTTTTCGCCTAAAGTCGTTTTTATCTGCCTTTTTGTGTGTTTTACGGTCAGTCTGTAAAAATGGCGTACTACGGGCGAAAGATCGTTCCCAGCAGCGATGTTGGAGTCCAAGATGCATCCAGACATCCTCCCTATGCTGTCCCTGAACCATTTCTGTGGTGTTTCCATCCTTTTCTGCCCTTTTCCTGTGGACCAGGCACCCTCCCCTCATCAGAGCAGGGGGTGCCTGGTGTAATGCTCGAGTCCTCCCATTGACTTCAATGGGGCTCGGGTGCTCAGCCGAGCACTCGAGCCTCCGGGGGTGCTCGGTCAGAGCAC
The DNA here is from genome assembly GCA_037306005.1 of Rhinophrynus dorsalis. Taxonomy (NCBI): domain Eukaryota; kingdom Metazoa; phylum Chordata; class Amphibia; order Anura; family Rhinophrynidae; genus Rhinophrynus; species Rhinophrynus dorsalis. Next base: position 363,793,292 of record CM074718.1, on the reverse strand, counting down.
CCGAACACCCGAGCATTGGGGTGCTCGCTCATCACTAATGTCTAGATATCCTATGCTGCTTTTTATAATAACAGCAGAAAGACAGCGGGTAACAGAAAGGAAATAGGCAGTGAAACAGCGGACTTTATGTAGTAGTGGCAATGCTAAGACAATGAATTTGTGAATAAAGGGAAAAGAACATGGCAGGGAAAGAGTATGGCACGAAGGACGGGTGGTGGTGCTTCAGTGGATAATACGAATATGTTGTTAAATGAAAACTCCCATCATCCTCAAATAGCTGGCTCAGGATAATTAGAGGTGATGTTCATTAACATTTGAGCCTCAGGTTGCCCACCCCTCTCTCCCTAGAATCATGTGTATGCTACAAACACCCCAGGGTCACTTGACATACACACGCATATATATATATATATATTTTTTTTTTTTTTTTTTTATTTACTTTGTATTTTTTATTCACAGTGGCACCCTGGCACATGCACACATACACTAACACACATAATTGCACCCTGGTGCATACACTAGCACACACACTCACACCCTGGCACATACACTAGCACACACAGTCACACTCTGGCACACACATGCATTCATACATAGCACAAATTCACACAAATACACACACTGGCACACTCTTGCATGCATATGTGTGCCAGTGTATGCACGTGTGAGTTTGTGAATACACTAGCACACACATTCACACCCTGGCGTGTACGCATTCACACACTGTCATGCATGCATTCATACCCTGGCAGCACATACATTCACACCCTGGCAGCACACACATTCATTCCCCAGAATACTAATGCATACTCTAGCACATTCATACCCCAGAACACATACATGCATACACTAGAACACACGTATAAAACTTTACAACCTCAAATACACTCACATAGATGATCCATAAATAGATTTTGAAAAATACACTCTTACATTCTTACTTTTAGCTTGGTGGCTGAGCCCATTATTTGAATCAAGCCACTCTGGCTGCGTAAAGCTGCAAAAGCCCCATAACCTGCCTCGCACGGCTCTCTTGGCACCAGTCACTGCCCCTGTGCTGCACACACTCACCACATAGCTACCTTCCATCACTTCCCTTTTCCAGCTGGCATGTATAGAGTTGCAAAGACGATCGGTTGCTTCGCCGCTCCACATCCAACTTTTTTCTTCATTCTGCATTGAACACAGGACAAGTGTCCTGCGTTGATTGATGGCAGTCCTGAGCTGCCTGCCCTGGGCTGATAAAACAATTATCATATATATTGCTCAGCCAGCCCAGCAGCCAGTCTTGCGCACAGCTTCTGAGGGGAGCAAGCAGGTGATGAAGGGCATACCTGGGAACTTTCAAAATTAGCTGACCCTGAGATCTTGTAAATATTAGATCTTAAAGTTTCCCAGAATATATATTCTTGGTGATATGTCCTTGCTTGTTCCAATTGAGAGATACCCCAATAGTCATCAAGGAACCATTAACATGCAACAATTTAGATATATCACTGCTTGAGCACACACAAGACACACTGGACTGGACTGGGGCAAATCTCATAGTAGGTAACACTGTGGTCTCTTACCCTGAGAATTTGGACCTTCACCCTGAGACCCTGAGATTTGGGTCAAAACCCTGAGTCTAAGGGTCAAACCCTGAGAGTTCCCAACTATAATAAAGGGAGGCTGTGGCCCATATTTATGACCTGCCCAACCAGCCCACCCCTGGTTCCCAGAGATTACCCCTGCTGATCAGATCCCTCTGGTTTTTCTCCTGACACAAGATCCCAAGTCCTGGTTGTATACCAACTCCCCAGATCCACTGAGCAAAACATCCTGTGTTCGGAAACCTAGGGAAAGGCCTGAAGGGGGGTTGGACAGAAGAATGCAGAGCCACAGGACAATCCAGTCTTTAAGGAAGCAAGCCCATAGGGTCACTATTGGGATAAAAGGCAATTTATAAAAATATCATCTATATTGGTTTGATATAAATTTTAGTAAGTTCAGGGACACTGTTACAAAGTGGAGTTTTTCAGAGACTGTTGTTCTGAGCCTTGCTGTCAAATTGCAATACACATAATTATTTATTTGTATTTATTTATTTTAGTGGTAAAACGTATATGTTATATAACTTGCTTAGGGCGGTACCCTCTACTTTAACCAAGACATGGATCCCATTCCATTGGAAAAAATCTACCAAGCAGGATCATTAGATATATTGCTATGGCAAAATTTGTAATCACATTCTGGCTAAGGTTTCAAATCTGCGTCATTTGAAAAAATAAGCACTGCTTTGGAATCCTTTTGAAGCACCTCAAACTGAATCCACTGCAATGCCCACAAATTCCAATGAACAAAGCCAGACAGGGGAAAATGCCTGATTCCTATTGTCCCCAAAAACTATCCCAAACCAAACATACACCAGTTGTTCTCACAGCTAGCAGATTGCAGCAATTTTACTGCACTGACAACGGAGGGATTAATTGACATGTAAAGAACAAATGGGGGGGTGCTTTTTTAATTTTAATGAAAAATCATAATAGGGGTTCTCTGGACCCCATATTAATTTTAAAACTGTCCATACTGATCTGATTAGGTTGGAGAGATGAGGGGTAATGTTATCCCACAAAATTAATTTAAGGATTAATATCAAAATCTTTAATTTTTTTCTTTTTCTCTTTCTTTGTGGCTGAGGGGTTTTTTAGGTTCAATGTTGTTTTAAAGTGATAGTAACACTTGATGTAAAATATACATGTTGTAGGGTTTATCCTCCTGAGTAAACATTATCTTATTGGTCTGAAATTTTACGGTGGCACTATTGCTACACCATCCTGTGGACAGCTCTGGTCAGTTAAAAAATTGCACTTAAAAAATGCAATTTTGAGCTGTGATAACTTTTCAATAAAACCTCTCAGCAGTCCGGACATCCTTATTTTACTAAGAAGGATAAACCAAACAAAATATATTTTTTTACATATTAAGTGTTACTTTCCCTTTAAGTTAGCCCATCTGCTTCACTAAGAATATCAACTTCACCATCACCCCCTCCCTCAACCCCAACACTTAGTCTATAGCTGCTACATGGTAGTAGTGAGCAGAAGTAGAAGCACAGGTACCTGACCTGTGGTGCTCGCATGCTATCCAGTTCTTCATGTGCCTTTGCTGGTTTGCTACTCGTTTTACCCCAGATCCCTAGGAATAATGAAGGGGTACTGGACATCATTGGGTATGGAGAATCAGGGTTTACAGACCTTTTATGCTTTTAGTGGTCACTTCAAGTCCTCCTCAGACTCGCTAAATGCATAACAATCCTTCCAGCTCCTCATTTTCTTCTTAATCCAGGTACTCATAGTGACTAAACATACTATGAGCCTCTACTGTCTTAATATTGCTAAATAAAGCTGCATGTGTTGTGCTTCACTTCCTGGAAGTGTCACATTTGTGGGGAGAAAACACAAAATACATGTAAGTAAAGGTGCAGGAAGTTTGTAGCCATTGGAAAAAATAGCAAAAACATTTTGGCAGTAGGTGCCAAATGTGGATTTTCTTGCAAAAAAGTGGACAACCACTTAGTTTTCACTGATTTTTTCATGGGAACACAAAAGGACTTTTCACCCATCCCTGCTCTCCAGCTACAAAACTTGGAAATCGGAAAGATGATTCTTCCAAACTGTGGTGATGCTTATGGTAATTTCCAATGCTGCTTAGGAGTTTTTTTTGCCATGTTTGCTATGTATATCCAATTTCCAAATTCAGGATGAGTAGTGGATGCAATGTAATGACTTCAACTGTAAATAGGCTTAAAGGGATAGCAATAATTACTAATCCCTATAGTAAAGGGATAGTAATGTTTCATAATAAAAGCAGCTCTAATTAGTCATCATAATATTTGGACTTTTGAGAGTGCTATTTCAGTTCTGTCAGAGTTGTAGTTCCAGAGTAATTCAATGACAAAGTGTCCCCCTCCCGCCCCTTTTACTGATGTAATACTGCTCAGCCAGAGCAGAAGGGAGGTGCCCAGGTAGATTGCAGAGAGGGACAATCTTCAATTAAGATAAGGGAAAAACCTGAAAAGCTTGTCAAAGGGGGCAGGGCTTTCATTGTTTTCATATAAAGAAGATTGTCCCCTGCTGTTATCTGTCTGGTCTATGGACTGCATTCCACATCTGAGAAGAGATGGCTCACACTAGGTAAAAGGGGCAGGGAGGGGAAACTTTGCTTGTGAATATCTCATAAACCATAAAGGTTTGAGAGATAAGACTTATATCATTCTTCATGTGTTTCAATGCCTACAAAATAAAATAAAGTTAAAACGAAGTATTACTATCCCTTTAAAGTCATATTAAAAAGAAATGTATTGCCCCCAGTGTCATCTCTCAAACCTTTGTGGTTTGAGAGATAATCGCTCCTAAAGTTCCCCTCTCCCTCCCCTTCCCTGAAGTCAGCATTGTAGCTGACTGAAGGGAAACCCGGTCTTACGATCATCAGGCGGCTCTGCAGCAGAGCCACGATCATGTTAATAAAAAAAAAAATCTTTCACTAAAACGGTCTTCTACGTGTGCTTGCAAACCAAACACAAGTAGAAGACCATTTCAGTGAAAGATTTCTTTTTTATTAACGCGATCTTGACTCTGCTGCAGAGCTGCCTGACGGTCGTACGACGCTGACTTCGGGGAAGGGGGAGGGAGAGGGGAACTTTAGGAGCTATTATCTCTCAAACCATAAAGGTCTGAGAGATGACACTGGGGGCAATACATTTCTTTTTAATATGACTTCAATACAGGGGTTAGTAATTATTAAGTATTACTATCCCTTTAAAAACAACATTTTTGCTGCTCTTTATGTAGACAGATGACCCATTCTGTTGGAATACAAAGCAGCTAATCTATAGTATAATATGGTTAGGAAAGTGCTAGTGATCTGCCCTAAGTGTATATGTACAACAGCAGTTACACTTTGCAAAGTGGTAGTATGCCAGCTGATCCTAATCTGAACACTTCTTTATAAAACTCAGATCAGGACACTCTAACCTGACCATCTGATGTACGTGGATCCAGTGGGACTCCAATGTGACCAGCTCAAGGCCCAGGCAGCTTGCTTCCTCCTGCTGCACACCAGATTGCAATTACATTGCGATTCAATCAAACAACCACAAGTAGCAACTCACAGTGGTTCCTAGGAGTTAGCTGTGACCCAGGGCTATCAGTAACAGCTCAGATCCAATGGCAACACATTGCTCATATGAGTATATTGGGACCACTTTCTGGATCTTGTATGTTACACAAAATAAGGATAATTGGGCAGATTGATTTATATCTTATTCATGAGATATGGGCCCTTAAGAGTATTAAAGAAACACTAATAACTAAAAACTAAATTAGGTTATATAATATAGTAACATAGTTGGTGAGGCTGAAAAAAGACATGTGTCCATCTAGTCCAGCCCATGCCAAAAACACCCCTGTTGATGCAGAGGAATGCAAAAAAAGCCCTTTGGAGCAATTTCTAATTTATCCCCAAGTGGGTAAAAAAATTCCTTCCTGACTCCAACTGGCAGACAGATAGTTCCCTGGATCAATATCCTATCTGCTTTGTAGCCATCTGTCATAATTTTCAATATTGTTCTGTGTTAGATAGGCATCCATTGCTTTTTTGAAAGCAGTTGCATTATCTGCAAGCACAACATGCTGATTCAAAGAATTCCAGAGCTTTACTGACCTTACTATAAATAATCCCAGCCTTTGTTTTAGTCAAAAGCACCTTTCTTCTAGTCTTAATGGATGACCTAGCTCAGCTCTTTGCATAAATAATTCATTGGGTAGTTCTTTGTATTGACCTTGAATGTATTTGTAAATGGTAATCAAATCACCCCATAGACGTCTCTTCTCTAATGTAAACAAAAGTCTCTATTTATAACTCAGATCCTCCAATCCCTTTATCAGTTTTGTTGCATGTCTTTGCACCTTTTCCAGTTCAATTATGTCTTTTTTAAGAACTGGTGCCCAAAATTGTATTCCATATTCTAGATGAGGCCTAACCAAGGTTTTATACAGAGGTAGGATAATATTAGCATCCCTTGCATCTAGACCTATTTTTATGCAGGCTAGTACCCCATTTGCTCTTGCAGCAGCTGAGTGACTCTGCACACTGCTGTGAAGTCTATCTTCTTTCAGTACTCCTAAATCTTTCTCTAATGAAGATTCCCCAAGCTGTTTCCTATTTAGAGGATATGTAGCAAGTTTGTTTCTACAGCCCAAACACATAACCTTAAATTTAACTACATTAAATGTCATCTGCCACTTTTCTGCACATTCACTCAGTTTATAACAATCCTACTGCATAGAAAAAACATCCAGCTCTGTGTATATTTCCTTACATAGTTTAGTGTCATCAGCAAAGACTGAGATGCTACTTTCAATTCCCACTTTTAGATCATAATAATAAATAATAAACAAATGAAAAAGCTTTGGGCCCATGACTGAACCCTGTGGCGCCCCACTTATAACTTTAGACCAATTTGAAAAGGTTCCATTTACAACTCTCTGCCATCTATCATTTAACCAGTTCTTAATCCATTTACAGATAACACCACCCAAACCGAAGCCTTTTAATTTATGCAATAACCTGTTGTGACGCACTGTATCAAAGGCTCTTGTAAAATCCAAGTATTCTACAGAATTCCCCTGTCCAAATTACTACTTACCCTTTCATAAAATGCAAGTAAATTAGTCTGACATGATCTATTCTTCATGAAACCATGCTGATTCCCACTAATAATTTTGTCTTCACATAGTTCTAAATAGTGTCAGTTAGTAACATTTCTAGTATCTTACCCACTATGGAAGTCAAGCTCACAGGTCTATAAATTCCTGGTTTGGATCTAGCACCCTTGTTAAACAATGGAACTACATCAGCTTTCCTACAGGGCACTATGCCTGATGAAAGTGAATCAATAAATATTAAGTATAATGGTCTTGTTATTACTGAACTAAGTTCCTTAAGTATCCTTGGGTGTACACCATCCAGTCCAGGTGCTTTATTCACCATAACCCTTTCTAGACTCTTTTGGACCTTTTCCTCAGTAAGCCATGTACATAATGGAAGAAATTCTGTCATTTTGTCTGTTTTCCCATAGCCTGTCATTGCTGCTTCCTTTGTATATACTGAAGCAAAGAATATATTTAGGGTGTCAGCCATAGCCTTATCTTCACTAATCAATTCACCTGTCTCAATCCTAAGAGGACCAATATCAACCTTAACTATGTTGTTATTAATACACTTGTAGAATTGTTTAGAGTTTTTCTTGTTCTCATTAGCAATATTTCTCTCATTTTCAATTTTAGCTTGCTTAATTGCTTGTTTGCAGATTTTATTACATTCTTTATATTTTTTAAATGATGCATTTCACCCATTTGACTTAAATACTTTAAAAGCCTGTTTTTTCTCATTTCCCTGCAAACCTCATTATTAAGCCACATTGATTTCCCTTTACACCTCTTGTGCTTATTCCCCAATGGTATATATTGACGTGTATATTTGTCTAAGAGCATTTTAAATACATTCAATGATTCTTGTGCATTTTTATCTTTGAAAATTACATTCCACTGAATATCCTTTAATTCTTCTTTTAGCTTTGTAAATTGGGAATATCAGGTATTTTCAACTATCATCTGTAGAGAAAAGATCCCTAAAATGTAATCTCTAAAATCTAATCCTAAACTTCAATTTTTAATGCACATGTAGCCTGTCGTTTAGACACAATCTGGTTAATTTTGTCTGTTCAGTTTGTGAGAAACAAAATAGATAAGAACTTAGTCAATTAACTTACTGAGATTAGTACCCACCACTCTTATATGTAGAAAGGATGTTACCTTATCTCAAGTCACGTACAGTCAATGCAACACTATTACTGCTGATTGATTTGGTAGTGGGATTCCTGGAAAATGTAGGCATAGCTATCCCCACAAAGTGTACTTCAGAAAAGATTGTATACCCAGAAAACTATTTTTTTACAGATGCTAGCACTTAGTATGGGATATTTAAGTACCAGTCTCAGAGTGTTGCCCACTTTAGTACTTGGGAGGCCAAATGTATTTTTTGCATTTTGTTCTACATCTGTTTAGATATGTTTCCTAGGGTATATGTTATAAATGGGTTACATATATATATATTATTTTTTTCTGGACATCAGCTTTTTAACGTTCTCTCTCTTGAAAAAAAGGTTTGTTCTGTAACAAGATATGATGTCATCATGAGTTAGAAAAAAATTTACAAAATTACATATTTTGCTTTGTAGCTAAAGTTTGTATTTTATTTTTTTGTATTTTAATCCTATGATCCCATAAGTATACTGATACTAAATATGAATAATTTTACTTACATGCATGGCCAAATTAACAGGAGCACAAAAAGTTATTTTCAACTTTTTCAACTTTAAATTGCCAGAAAAAAACTCAATAACCACATAGAAGCATATATTACCTGAAGGAAGGTAATTTGAAGAATCCCAAATTATCTGAAATCTTACAGTGGACTTCGCACTATAATTTATTTTTTTTTAATCTGAAGACATCATTAAAAATTATTTATCATGTTATAAAAAGTATTTATCATGTTAGACAAAAGACCAACAGATGCAAAGTGTAGAAGCTACCCTAACATTTATTTCTTTAGAGTCAGAGTGCATATATGGTAATTATATTTTTCAGTGTTATCATAAACTAATTAAACTCTGTGCTGTATTAAAAGACTCTCAATTTCCTTGTCTTAATATTGCATATTTATATCATTTTATGCATAATTTAGGTATGGAAAATATTTAATGTGCTGTACAAGTGCACTTTTAATGGAGCAGTGAACCCTAATCTTAAACTGCCTTAACTGAAAGGTCATGTGTCCCTCACTACCCCCATGTTCTTTTAGTAGCTCATGGGTTAATATGTACTGACACCTGACACTGTGCCAATCTCTGCATGGACCGATGTAGTCCTCCACTTCTTATGGCAAATTCGTAATATATGGTCTGAGCAAGAACAAACTAAATTTCTGTTCAAATCCAGTATTACTACTGTAATATTTGGCTTGAGAACTCAAGATGTTTTTCCAATCTCAAATGCCATATTATAAGTTGCAGATGAAGATAGAAGAAGAGGGAGCCTTCATCTAACTCTGAAGAAATTGATGCTGATTTGGTTGAGTGACTTTTAAAGTGTTACAACCTGAGCTATCAAAGTAGCTTACCAGACAGTACCAGGTCTGCATAGCCCCCTGTATCAGACTTGAAAGCTGGATGTAGCAGGCCTGTGGGGAAGTATCATACAACCAATGAAGTTTCTGGATGAGAGACACATACAGTACATCTGGATTATATTCCAGCAGAGGGGGTCAGTTCCCAAACTGCTGATAAGAGATATTTCTGGGGTACACATTGCAGTCCCAGGATTTTTACAAATATTGATTAAAACATGATAATTACATTTTAAGTGTATATAAAACCTGAATCATTTTTAGATGTTAGTGTTCCTTGAACATATATTTTTAGGTGCTGGTAAAAAGGAATATAATTAATTAGAATGTATATTAAAAGGAACCAACAGAATACAGTCTACTAAATAACTTAATCTTATCTATTATCAGAAAAAAAACACATTTGCATAAGCTGCCTGCAATTATTCTAAAAGCCTAATGTAGAATGAGACCGTGCACGAGATTAGCTAAAGAATAATTAGGAACATTTGCTGAAGTGCAGAGAGCATAAATAACATTTCACTTCACACTAACAACTTCATTAGCTATTGACAAAGTCATGGCGTACAAGCTTGTTTTTGCTCACAGCACTTCAATGAAAGTTCTTAATTATTTTTTTGCACTAATTACAAAGGTGTGCTACTTTTTACATAATTATTCTGCTACTTTGGATATAGGATAAGATTAAAGGAGATAATTCTATCTGTATTTAAAACCTTTATTTTTTTGTATAATGCATATTCTGTTTCTTATGAAAAAATGAGATATCTACATACATTTTGCTAAGCACAATTATCATTTTATTGGGTGATTTAAACATGAAACTCATAAGAACAACTGTACATTTTATAACTATACAATTATTTTTAGTTTATTTTGATTCCTTGGGCCTTATTTGTCAAACTAATGTGGTACAATACTGCAGCAAACCAACTGCTTCATAGGTATGAAATTAAAATCTTGCAAATTCTGTTTGCTTTAAATGAGTCTATTGGTTATTAGAGATAGTGTTTCTCAAAAGGAGAGTGGACTAGTAAACTCATATACAGCTATGTAGTAAATGATATGAAAAAACAAAGGAAGAAATGGAGATTGCGAGAGGACAGCCATACTCTCTCCCCCACCTGGAACACTGGAGCTGGTAATTGCCTACGGTCTGCTTGTCTCTTATAGTGCATAGTGGAACTCTGCAGGGATCTCTGAACCCGTACCCATGTGGAGTGGAGCACCCTCAAGTGCTCCTCCAGAGCAGGAATGTTCTGTGTCTCGAAGGTCTCAAGCAGGAGAGAAGGTTGGAACCCATAATTAATCAGAAAGGGAAAGTTCCAAGAGGAGGAATTATCAGCACTGTTTCTGGCCAGCTCTGCCCACTGTAACAAATTCGCCCAGTTGTCATGATGGTCAGCAATGAACCAATGGAGAAACTGTTCCAGTGCCTGATTAGACCTCTCAGCAGCACTATTTGACTGTGGGTGGTAAGCTGAGGAGAACTAGAGCTGGATCCCCATCTGACTGCAAAAAGCTCTCCAGAAACGTGACACAAACTGGCTACCGCAATCCGAGACCCCCACCTCGGGTATACCATGGAGACGAACTACCCCCTTTGCAAAAATCTCGGCCAACTCCTTGAAGGAGGGGAGTCCCTTAAGTGGCATGAAATGGGCCATCTTTGAAAATCTATCCACAATCATAAGAATGACCATGTAACCCTCAGAGATCGGCAACTCAACCATAGCGTCAATTGACTAGTGAGACCATAGAAGCTCCCCATTCTGGATGGGCTGCAGGAGGCCGACCGGCAGGTGACAAGGAGTCTTAGTCCGCGCACAAGTGGAACATGCTGAAACAAACATGTCTGCCCTCATGCTGGGCCACCAAAAGAGTCTGGACATCGACTATTTCATTTGGTCTCTACCAACATGTCCTGAAGCCTTTGAGGAATGGTATGCCTCCAGAAGTCTGGTACGGAGGGATTTGGGCACAAAACATCTCCCATTAGGTTTCTCCTCTGGGGCGGAAGCTTGGTCAGCTAAAATCTCCTCGCCGAGCGGAGATGTAATACTGTTGCGTATCGTATCCAAGATGCGGTCGGGAGGAATAACGGGCACTGGAGGAAACGTCTCCTGGGACTCAGTCCCAAATTGTCGAGAGAGAGCATCCACTCTAATATTTTTGGTACCAGGAAGGTAGGAAAACACAAAATTAAACCTCAAAAGGAAGAGAGCCCATTTGGCCTGACATGAAGACAAGCTCTTAGCCTCCAATAAATATGTGAGGTTTTTGTGATCCGTCAGTATCAGGATGTGAACCGTCATGCCCTCCAGCAGATAACGCCATTCTTTCAAGGCCAAGATGATGGTGAGTAATTCCCGATAAGACACAGGAAAAAGGTGCTCACGGCATCCGCCAAAAGCTTCAGTCCACAGCAATCATGGGTAAAATAAAACCCAATTTTATTGAAAAAGATTCCATAAAACAGTATTGGGGTTCAAAGATACCCACACACAGGGACAAAAAACGGGTAAACGCCTAACGCGTTTCGTACGACTAAGCGCGCTTAATCTCTTTAGAGTAATTCCCGATAGCCCACATCATATAACTCTCAGCCTTCGACAGTTCTTTAGAGAAAAAGCCGCATGGAAGCAATGGTTTACCAGGGCTCATGCGCTGGGATAGCAACACTCCTACACCGAACTCCGAGGCATCCACCTCCAGTGTAAATGACAGGGAGGGGTTCGGGTGGAACAATATCAGGGCCTTCACAAAGGCAGACTTCAAGTCTTCAAAAGCCTGAAGTGCTTCAGATGCCCAGTCTGAAGGATTAGCGCCCTTCTCAGTCATGTCAGTGAGTGGTTTCACGACTAAGGAAAAGTTTCATATAAACTTCCTGTAATAATTAGTGAAGCCCAGAAACCTCTGTATAGATCTTAGCCCCACTGGAAGCAGCCACTGTAAGACAGCAGACAGTTTTTGCAGATCCATGGCTAGACCAGTTGATGAAATCACATATCCCAAGATGGTCATCTGGGATTTGTGGAATTCACACTTCTCTAATTTTCAGAACAACTTGTTCTCTCTTAGCAGTTGTAGAACCCGGGCTACATCTGCTCTATGTGTCTCCAAGGTAGTAGAATGGATGAGTATATAGTCCAAATATACTACAACACAGCTCTGGACTAGGTCTCTTAAAACATCATTAATTAACTCCTGGAAGACAGTGGGAGCGTTGCACAATCTGAAAGGCATAACCAAATACTGATAGTGCCCGCTACGAGTGTTAAACTCTGTCTTCCAATCATCACCCTCTCTTATTCATACCAAGTTGTATGCAGCCCTTAAATCAAGTTTTGTGAAAATTGTCGAGCCTTTGATACGATAAATAGCTCCATGATCAATGGTATAGGATAAGCGTTCTTTACCATTAGCTTATTTAGGCCCCTGAAAGCAATACATGGACTGAGCGACCAATCTTTTTTCTTAACGAAAAAGAAGCCTGAAACCGCAGGGGAGGAAGACTTCCAAATAATGCCCCTAGCTAGGGCGTCCTCCATAAATTCCATGAAATTGCGGATGATGGGCTTCTCCGTCTCCCATAGTGGGTTGGCCCAGGCCAATGCCTTGCTGGATAGAAAGGAGATCAGGAGTCCCACCTTACTTCGCTCAGTAGGGAATGCATGTGGTACCATCTCAAAAAAAATTCCCAGCTGATTCAGGAACCCCCGGCACAGAGTAGGTTCCCCATCAAATCTATGGGGTAATGGAGCGGAGACCAACAAACTTCTAGCCACGCCAGCATCAGAGGTTGTGGCCACAACCGGCGCAGGTACTGGAGGAGCCACCAGTTGTTGGGTAAAGCGATCGAGGTGAGCCGTGCGATTTAACAGTGTTTGTATAGCGAAAGATAACTGATCTATTCTCTGATCTTGAGAATCCATCCTGATAGGATGCTTAGATTAGGTGGACTGCCTGAACCTTCAGTAGACATGGCCCTTTCATACTGTCACGGTAATCAGGCAAATAAGGACAGACACGAATATAAAATATAAATCCACCTTTATTAATAAGTACAGTAATAATAGTATAGTCCACACAATCCCAGAATACAGGATGATAGGACCAAGGCTCCTACCAGGAGCTGCACACTGTGCTGCTCACTGCACTACTGCGAGATACTGCAAACTAGGACCGTGGTTCGGTTGGATCACCAGAGGGAACGGTAACTGAGGCACAAATCTCCACACTGGGTCTCGTGACCAGAGGCAACAGGGAGCGCGACCAGACCTGAACCATGAAACACTGAGACTGATGATCAGGCAATTTCAGAGAGTATAGAGCCAGTAGTCAGCCAGAGCCACAGGTCAGACAAGCCGGGGACTAGACGGAGCGATAGGCAGCAAAAGCCAGAGGTCAGACAGACCAGGGACTACACTGAGCGAGTAAGTCAGCCAGAGCCACAGATCAGAACCGATGTGGGTAGTCAGACAAGCTGGGATCATACACGGAGCAAGTAGTCAGCCAGAGCCACAGGTCAGAACCGATGTGGGTAGTCAGACAAGTCGGGGTCATAGAAGGAGCGAGTTAGTCAGCCAGAGCCACAGGTCAGAACCAATGTGGGTAGTCAGACAACCGGGGTCATACACTGAGCAAGTTAGTCAGCCAGAGCCACAGGTCAGAACTGATGTGGGTAGTCAGACAAGCCAGGGTCATCCATGGAACAGATTCTCAAAAGAGCACAGGCCACAACGGAGAGCAAGAGACAATATCAGAAACACCACATTAGGGCAATGACTCCCAGGCCCAGGGAGGTTTACAAAGGAGCAGGAGAAGGCAGGACCCAATTAGGCCACACAGAATAGGCCCATGAACAGGCATCCTAGCCAGTGCCTGTTTCATGATGTCAGCAATGCGGTGATGGCCGCAACTATGCTGACCAACACATCACAGAGGAAGGAAGCACAGGATAACTAGGCCTCTAAGGTAGACTGTGATAGGGATGTAAACTTCAAATTCAAAATATTCTGGTTCAAATATCTGAAAAACAATTTGGGGCGAATGCTTGTCCCATCCCACAAAATCTGCAGATCATCAATATGCCTCATGGAGGAAATTCAACGTTGTCAACAGAAAAATCCCTTGCATAGGGGAAAATTTGTTTTCTTTCACTAACTAATTTGTAATGTCCTCAAAACCATCCTCATCTATGATGAATGAGTGAAGTGAGGCCACATCTAATGTAAGCAAGGCATAGGATGATTTCCACTGCAGCCACCTTCTCCCCAGTGCAAAAGACATCCCATATAATCAATAAATATGAGAGCAGTGAGAAGACAAGGGGCTGCAAAATGCAGTTCAAGTACTCTGAAAGTTTTTCCCCAATACTCTGGGTGTGCCTGGGGATCTATGACAGTTTTGTGCAGCTTTAGAAAGAAATTGAAAATGTGGCTCACCGGACTGTCAACTTTCAGATACTCCTTTTCATCAGATGACAGGCCTCATAATTCACACCCCAATCCACAAGAGGATATTTATGGGGTCACTATTCAACTTGACATAAGATTCCCCCATCACTCAACTGTGCATATGCCTCTTTGGCATAAGATGTTCTGTCCATGATAAGAATAACACACACACACATCCACATGCTTGCGAGCACACATAGAGTGAATATTCTCAATTCAATTTTAAATTTCCTAGATCCTGCTAAATCCTCCTGTGGAAAAGTTACATGAATGTACTCTTGGCATGTCTTAGCATGTCGAGTAAAATGTAACTTATCCTTAAGGACACTACTTACTTCTCTGTATATCTTGTATGAATATATACTCTGTCAGATTCCTCAAATCCAACAATGAGGCTAGAATTGTAGGCTGTTCACAATTTATAATCTTTTTGATCAAGACAAAATGTTTTCATTTTAAATTCCTTAATTTATTTCTCAGATTCCTCCACCTTTTTTATGTTATCAAATTCTTTTAGCAAGGTGGTCTCCTATTGTAATATCATTTTCTTGTCATGTCTTGAGTAAAAATTGAACTTATCCTTAAGAACTCTAGTTACTACTCTGTATATCTTGTGTGGATGTATAGTCTGAAATGTACATTAAGGAACAATATGCTACACACCATATTGTAAAACACATATATATAGGAAGCGGTACCTTGTCATGTCAGTATAGTCTTGCAGATGAATGGGAATCAACGGACCTCGGTGCAAAACCGTCCGGTACTCCATCACCGGACACGCAGCAATGTATACAAACTAAGGATTCGGTTGCACACGAAAATGAAACGGTAATGTATGATATAAAATATCCTTTATTAGTATCCACATTAAAAGCACACATACACTTGTCCGTACGAAATAGAAGCAGAGTATGAATGAGCCAGAACAAATGGAAGGAAGCGCTAGTCATCTGACTAGTGCTTACTCATACACTGAAAAATAATACCCCCTTGTTGATATAACATGTATGCTGCGGTGAAAGGTTAAAACATAAAAACAATCGCTTCCAATCCAAAATATCTCCTTTTGCAAACCAGGCACACTTTGTACACCATTCCAATGAAGTAGTTACTATTATATTTTGCGATCTGGGCTCTGCTGAAGAGCCACCGGTCGGTCTGCGGACTGGATTCCAAATCTGTCAGCTAGAGCACTGACGTCAGTCGGGGGAAACTTTACTTGAGAATATTTCTCAAACCATAAAGGTCTGATAGATAAGACTTATATAGTTTTTAATGTTTTTTTAATGGCTACAATATAAAATAAAGATAAATTGAAGTATTACTCTTACTTTAACATAGGTAAGTTAATGATCAATTCTTGACAGTATGTCAGACACCTATAGTTAGCTTTCTCCATTGAAGTTCCCATTATTGACACTATTTAGCAGTGTTTTGGGAACTTTACACACAAAATGGACTTTTGGCCACAAGACCTTTTCTGTGGACTAACGTCTGTTGTGCTTTTAGCTGATGGGGTAATTGAATGCCGACTTAAATATTTTTTGGGTTGGCCGGTATCAATTTTTGCCCTAGCGGCTGTTTTATCGCAAATAAATTAATTAAGCCCTAAGTATTTAATGTGAACAAGCCCCCAAACTCCTCCCATATAGCATGATTAGGAAAACTGAGTAATTTAAAGCTGATATACTCTAAACCTTGTTAGTGAATGGAAAGGGTATCCTATTGAAATGTCACCCTGTATTTGGCAACCATCAAAATGCTGCATTAAAAATGTCACCTGAATGAAATGGATAACATCAGAATGTCGCCCAAATCAAAAGGGTGACATTTCAGTACAATACTTCTACAGACTAATGCGACATTCTGATCTCTGATGTTCATAACAGCCCACCACTAACAACCAAAGGTGCATGGAAGAGTCAGTGAGTTTGGAAGATGCCTCATATCCATTTACTGGTATACTTTTGCATTATGGCTGTGAAAAGGTATATGTTTCTATGCAGTGTATTGCTCTGTATTTTAATTACTGTGGCATTATACATGCTAGATCATCTCTGAGGCATGTTTTCTTTAGAAACTAGATATGTTTCATGCACGAGGGAGGCTTTCTCCATCCATTTCCAATAGTAGGGAAGGGAAAGGAAACCTATCAATTTGTCTGTTTTGGAGAGAGAGAGAGTAAAGTGGTGATATGAAAGCTGAGGCTGAACACTAATTTCTGTGCTTCTTTCATTGAAGAGCATGGATGATTTGAACAATATTACGAGGATTGTGTGTGGGATCATATAAGTTTTAATCAAGACATCACATAGCCCCCCCAATCAACTACCTAGCGGAGGCTACTTTAGTCACCTGTTCAGTTCTGTCAAAAAGAGTTTACTGTATCACCCCCGAAATAGCAAGATGCTCCCTCATTCTGCTATTGAGTTAGGTAATAAAGAGTATAATACAATCGCACAACCCTGTGTGAATTGTGCTCACATATATGATGTTCGTATTATTCTCTTTCTGACAGAACTGAACAGGCGATTATAGCAGCCACCTCTAGGTAGTTATTAGGGCCGGAGCTTAGAGGTCTGTTTTGGATGCCCATGTGACTGTGATGTGCATCATGGGAGATTTCACTGAGTTAGTAGTGGGCTGTTATGAGCAGATTTTGTTCGGGTACCATCAGGATGGCACAGATGGAAGAGGTACATCTTTACATTTCACCTTTGAGTACCAGAGGGGTCCACAATGCATTGCTTTGCAATGTGTTGCAGACCTATCTGGCACTCAAAGAGTTAAGGCACAGATGGAAGAGGTACAAATTTGTCCACATCGATCATTTATTTCATGCATCACCTGTTACTCTATAGTGGTATACTATTGAAATGTCGCCCTTTAAGAGTGCAATATTATTATGTTGCTCTTTTGATTTGGTCAACATTCTGATGTCGCTCTTTTCATTCTGGTGATGTTTTTAACATGCCATTTTGACGGTCACCAAATAGAGGGTGGCATTTCAATATTGAACCATGGAAAGAAGACATAGAAGATTGACACATCTCAGAACTTCCATCTACTGCTTTACTGCCCTCCTCATGGCAAAGGTGGCATTAATAAGATAATTTTTGCTTAGATATCTTAGTACAGGAGTAGCCAATTTTCAGACCTCCAGGTGTTGGGGACATCAGCTTCCATCTTCTACCAACCAATGACTGGTCATATATAAGAGATACACAGGAGCAACACAAAAAATGATGGTTTCAGCTCCTATTCTAGAGCAGAATCATATCCATCTAGTATTACAGTAAAGTCACTTTGTTTTAAGGTTATTACATGTATGTATTAGAGCTGTTTTCATTGTTTTTTAAAGGGTTTTTTTTATATACTTAATCGGAGATCTCTTGCAATACAAGGCATTCATTTTCAAACCTCAGGGTAAATCTTTTTTTCAAGACAGAGCTAGGAGTTTTGTTTACCCAACAACAACAATGAGGTCTTACGCTCATGACTGATTCAAATATTTGATGGTGCTCACCTGTTCTGATTCCTCATTTAGTTATAAATGAAACATCAAATACTTTATTTTTAAATCTGGTTTCTTAAGAGGTTGAATAAAGAATCACCTTTAGATTTAGCTGTATAAGCTGCATTTTTTTCATTTGTCATACACAAGCAAAACTGATCTTTATAATTTATTTGGACAATGCTTGTGAAGAATAGATCACATTTCTTCACTTATAATCGTATGCCTGAAAGAAGAAGCATTTATCTGGAGTTCATGTAAGTATAAAACCACTATAAATGAATGAAAAAAAAAACAACAGACTTGTAGTGAGAATTGTTAATGTGTGCTGGTGTGACATCTAGTGTTGAAATATTGGACACACTATAGACAGGATGAGCAAAATTAAAAGAAAAATCCAGTTTAATGTTATCCTTAGATAATCTATTGGTTGAGATCTAAAAGACTACATGTCAGATTTTATAGAAAAGGCTATACACTTTTTACCTCATAAAAATGTAAAATTGGCATTGAATGAAAGCAACACTTAAAGCTTAAAAAAGATAACTATGAGTTCCACAAAAAGCTGTTTCAGAGTGACTTGCATTGTACATGAATTTTTCTGATTTAAAATGTAATGTTAAAATAAAACTTTAGTAATTCTGTGTCAAATCTACTGTACCACAGGTGGGGAATAACCCCACCTGAAGACTCAGGTTGCATCTACACAGGCAGAGCTTCAAGAAGTAGCTGCTTTTGATAATTGATGATGATAGATAATGATGATTAAGCCCTAGCAAATATGCTATTTGCACCCAAAATGAGCATACTCTCTTTCTGCATTGGTGGATTTCAGTCTTGAACCCAGGTACCACTAACAGGAATAGATGTAAGGAGTTTTCTGCTTGAGCACAAAAAGTAAACAGTAAGTCACTAGTGTACAAGCACTGGACCCGTTATGAGGTTTATACGAATACACAATTGCACTAAAATAAACTCAAGGGATGGCCCAGCACCTGCCAAACAATCATGTACAAAAAATGGGGGGGCATCAGCATGGGAAGGCAGTGGTTGGATTGTATGGACATTTTGGGGTGTGTTATTCCTCTATGCCATTTATAAAGGAGAGCTATAATTTCCACTTACCTTACGTTGGCCAGAAAATCTTAATGACCACAATTATTTCTGCCCTTATGCCTTTGCTCAAGAGATCATCTTTAATCAGTCCTGGGTATCATGTTCACTGAGGCACATGTGAACGTTACTGGCATTTTTTTCATACTAATGTAGGTAGTGCACAAGAGCCTACTTAACCATGTAAGGACTGACAAGAGAGGCACAAAACAATTGTGAAGCAATGCATTGCACTCCCCTATCATCCTTAAGATTACCATGTGCAGTGAACAGAGTTTGAGGTCATGTGGTCCTACTAGCACATGTCAACTCTGCATCCATTGACAAGATGTCAAGGATTGACTGAGATATTATATCTTGGAAACAGAGTTTTGGCACCTAGTAGGATGGCCACTCTATAGCTATGCTCCTCACGGACTCTGGGTATAATTAATCATACTTAAAGCACTATTGTGACTGCAGTATTTGGTGGATTACCTTACTTAGCTCTTACATGACAGGCAGTATGTGGAAAACAACAATCAATTACAAAAATGACCAAATATCTACTGTCTCTTTCTCTGCTGCATCAGCATCCTGTATTGTTCAGTCTGTCACGATCAGATCACTCCAGATCTTGTTTGCCTGTCCTGCAATAAAAAGGCAAAGTCAGTGTGTCAGACATGGCAGTGTACATTTAACTACCAAAGAATACATTAAATAACATCTAAATGATATTAAAAAAGATGGTTCACCTAGAAGTGGATGACCTCACAAGACAATGTTCTAAACACTTTCTTTGCATCAGTATATACAAGGGAACAAGGAATGAAAGAAGAGCCTCATCGAGTAACAAATACAACAATACAATTTTCAGATATTGGGTTAACACAAGAAAATGTCATGGGAAGACTGAACAAAATTAAGACCGACAAAGCACCATGTCCTGATGGTATACATCCAAGGGTTCTTCAGGAACTTAGTGCAGTGTTAGCAAGACCATTCACTCTTTAAAGATTCTCTTACCCACAGGCTCAGTGCCACAAGATTGGTGTAGAGCCAATGTAGTGCCTCTATTTAAGAAGAGAACTATAACAGAACCTGGGAATTATTGACCTGTGAGTTTGACCTCTGTAGTGCAAAAAACTGCTACAAGGGATAATACGGGATTATAGTCAGAATTGCACTGCAAAAAATAAGATTATTAGCAGGAATCAATATGGTTTTCTAAGGAATAAAGTGTGCCACACTAATCTTTTTTCAGATTCAATGAAGAAGAAAGTAGCAACCTAGATAATAATAAGGCAGTTGATGTAGTATATCTAGATTTTGCAAAGGCATTCAATACAGTGCCACACAGAAGGCTGGGGCATAAAATAAGGAAATTGTGGCTAGGGGATACCCTTTGCAATTGGATAAAAAACTGTTTGAAGGATAAGGAACAGTGAGTGGTTGTAAATGGACAATTCTCCAATACAGTAAGTTGAGAGTGAAGGACCTCAGGGTTCAGTACTTGGACCACTGCTTTTTAACATGTTTATAAAGATCTGGAAATAGATATAGAAAGCAAAATATCAATATTTAGAGATTACACTAAATTATGCAGGATAATTAATTCAGAACAGTATATCTGTTCAGACATAAACCTAAAATGGCAAATTGGGCAACCAAATGGAATATGAAGTTTAACCCTTTGAGTGCCAGAGGGGTACGGAATGCATTGCCCCTCTGGCACTCAAAGGGTTAATGCAGGAAAGTGTAAAGTCATGAATTTGGGAAGAAAAAATCCCAATGCTACTTATGAACTTAATGGAATCATTTTAGGGGGACTCATTGCTACAGAAAGACCTGGGAATCCTTGTAAACTACAAACAAGGAAACAGTGGCAAGTGTCAAATAGCAGTAGCAAAAGCAAACAAAGTCTTGTCTTGCATATAAAGGGGTATTGAAGCAAGAGTGGATAATATTATTATTTTTTCATTGTACAGATCATTGGTAAGGACTCACCTCTAATATACAGTGCAGTTTTGGGCACCGGCTCGGAAGAAGGATATTCTAGAATTGGAGAGAGTACAGTAAAGAGCAACATAATTAATTAAGGGAATGGAGGACTTGACATATTTGACTAGACAGACTTGGTTAATTTACTCTAGAGAAAAGATGACTAAGAGGAGATCTTATCACAGTGTACAAGTATATGAATGGTCAATACAAGGATCTCTCTATTGAGTTATTCATTCCAAGGTCCACTCAAATATACAGGGGACACTCCTTGAGATTAAAGGAAAGGAGGTTTCAACTTCAGCAGAGGAAGGGTTTTTTAAAGTAAGTTCATTTAAATGATGGAATTCCATGCCTAAGGATGTGATTATGGCAGATACATTTGGCAGATACATTTAAGAGAAGACTAGATACATTTCTTAGAAAAGGGAACATGCATGGTTATATTGTGTATTAGTAGGCAAAACTGGAAGGTCTGATAAAGAGTATTGGAACATATTTGACAGCAGGAAAGCTATATAATTCTCAGGTCTCTTGGTTATGAAGCAATGGGTGACTTGTATCTTTTTTCAACCTCATTTACTATGTTATGTGTTAAGAAATTACTCAAATTGCTCAATGGATCTCCTCAGTTTAGGAGAACAAGTAGTCTGTGGTTCGTCAGTGTCACAACCTCAGGCACATAATGTTATAGCAGGACAATTTTATTACCCCCTTATCTGCTAGATTTGATGATTTGGAGAACCACACAAGACACTGCAATATCACTATTCACAACTTGCAGGACTCAAACTCTCCTAGGGACCTTTAGGCCCCACTCCATCAATTATTCATTATAATCCTGTGAACATCTTCACCAACTCCAACTGAGACTGAAAGGGCTCAAAGAGCTCTTAGGCCCAGAGGCCAACATGGTGGGAAATTTCACTGAAGGTCACTGATACTCCCTTACAATTCTTATACAATTTTTTCACTAATACCCTCCTACTCCAATAATGCCTGAAAACTCTAGTAGATCACCTTGGTGATTTGGGTGTCAAATAGTACTGGGGCTTCCCATTTACCCTATTGGCACAACTTAATGGTTAGCCTTTCAGAAAGATGCAGACATGATCCTAGGTTTGTGTGCATGCCTAAACATATCAATATGTTATATGTTTCAATCCTCCTCTACAGACAAACCACTGGGCAAACCACAGAGAAAAAGGTGGATCATGTAGAAAGGCCCTGATTAAAAGAAACAAGTAGACCCAGCCTACAACTCCACTCTAGGCACTGCTGCCTCTTGCTCCACCACAAGGATATAGCCCCTTTAACAGTTTTATAGGAATTACTGGATCTCTGCATTCAACCATTGTGTATCAGGAGTTCCTATGTTGCTTGGGTTGGAAAATGTTTACTTCATGTCATTTCTGGACCCTCTCACTTTATCTCCTTACTCTGCTGTCACAGGACTCTAACACCCAAATTATGTGACTAAGTACACTTATGATATATTACCCTTTTTTACTCTGTCACGTGGGCACTGCATTAATGATGCTCCATACAGTATATTGAGAACTGGTATAAGTCTCATTTAGACTACAGAGCTCTTTGAGACTCTATGTAATGGGCAAATAAAATTATGCTCTAAATAATTCCATGATTATATAGATGATTGTCTAGAATGTTAATGTACAATTCTTATCTACTCAAGATGGATGGTCCTGGCTATAATGTCAGCTGTTTTTCTCTCATTATAACACACTTTTTTAGCATTACATACCAGAGTGTCATAATCCCTGTAATTTACTATTACGCTAGGCATACTCATTAGTAGTACTATTTCTGGCTGGCTTCTACCACTGTGCTTCTCTTTTTGAAGCTCCTATGGCTGGCTCACTTATATGCCTTGTTTATGGCCCAGTTTGAGAGACAGTCACCTACATAAATTATGTTATTATATACTTATTATGGTTGTTACAATTCAATTTATTGTTCCAATGAGAGATGCTGTGTGTAAGAACAGAACATCTGCCAGGCTACATCATACAGCCAATATCTAAGACTCATATGGTAGGCTTCCCTTATTAAGCGTATCACATTAATGGACAGTTTGAAATCTTACTATTACTTGAGGTTAGTTGGAAGTCACATATTTAATGGACCTCTTTATTTGAGTCTCTCACCATTCCACCCAAAGCAAGCTATAAAGTTTAATAATGTATGTATGTATATTTTTATATATGCATAGCCAACAGATGTACTTAGCACTTTACAGTTCATCCAAAAATACAAGAAAAGAAGCACCCAATAGTGTAATATGCTTAAAATAACTTTCAAATTCAAATCAGTTGTGAAATTAAACACATTTTAATATGGTCAATTTTAAACATATTACACTATTGGGCACTTGGTGCGTAGAGAACATGCACGTATATAGTTACATAGTTACATATAGTAATTTAGGTTGAAAAAAGACTTGCGTCCATCCAGTTCAACCCTTTTCCTATTCCTGTTTACCATCGCTGACCCAAAAGAAGGCACCTGACTCCAAATGGCAATCAGATTTCTCCCTGGATCAACAAGCCCTAACTAAATATTAATCCCAATACTAACGTGCATAGCCCTCTATATTATGCTCTTTTAAATAAGTATCCAGGCCCCTTTTAAAGGCATCTAATGTATTTGATAGCACCACCTCCTCCGGAAGTGCATTCCATACCTTTATTGTCCTTACCGTAAAGAAACCCCTCCGCTGTTGTAGATTAAATCTCCTTTCCTCAAGTCTAAGCGGGTGGCCCCTTGTCCTGTGTACTGTTCTGTTAATGAACAGGTCTTTTGAAAGCCCTTTATATGGGCCTTGAACATATTTATATAGTGTTATCATATCCCCTCTAAGACGCCGTTTCTCTAGTGTGTACAAGTTTAACTTTTCTAGCCTCTCTTCATAACTAAAACTTTCCATTCCCCTTACTAGTTTTGTAGCCCTCCTCTGCACTCTCTCTAGTTCCATAATGTCCTTCTTCAGAAAGGGCGCCCAGAATTGAACAGCATATTCTAGGTGGGGTCTTACCATGGACCTGTAAAGAGGCATAATTATATCTTCCTCCCTTGAGTCAATACCCCTTTTAATACATGCCAATATCTTATTGGCCTTTGCAGCTGCCAGCTGGCACTGCATGCTACAGCTAAGTCTATTGTCTACCATTACTCCCAAATCCTTTTCATTAGTAGATTTCCCCAGAGAAACACCATTTAAACTATATGTTGCATTTTTATTATTATACCCAAAATGCATAACTTTACACTTGTCTATATTGAATCTCATTTGCCATTTGCCTGCCCAGTTACTCAATTTGTCCAAATCCTCTTGTAAGGAAGACACATCCAGTTCAGACTTTATTATCCTACTTAATTTTGTGTCATCGGCAAACACTGATACATAGCTCCCTATGCCCTCTGGCAGGTCATTAATAAACAAATTAAAAAGAAGAGGACCCAGGACAGATCCCTGAGGTACTCCACTTATCACTTTTATCCAACTAGAGAACTTGCCATTTACTACCACTCTTTGCATTCTATCTTTCAGCCAATTTCCGATCCACACACAAACATTTTCCCCTAGTCCTATTTCATTCAATTTGTACAGTAACCTCTTGTGCGGAACTGTATCAAATGCCTTGGCAAAGTCTAAATAGATCACGTCAACCGCCGCTCCCTCATCTATATTATTACTTACTTTTTCATAAAATGCGATCAAGTTCGTTTGACAAGACCTATCTTTCACAAAGCCATGTTGGCTATTGCTAATGATATTCCTGTTCCAGCAGAATTCTTGAATATATTCCCTTAGCAACCTTTCAAACAGCTTACCTACCACAGATGTCAAGCTTACGGGTCTGTAATTTCCTGGCTGGGACTTTGATCCCTTTTTAAATATAGGCACCACATCTGTTTTACGCCAATCCATGGGCACCATACCAGAAATAAAAGAATCCCTGAAAATCAGATATATCGGTCTGGCCAGGGTCTGGCTTAGCTCTTTAAGTACCCGTGGGTGTATACCATCTGGCCCCGGAGCCTTGTCTACCTTGACACCATTCAATTGTTTTAACACTTTTTCTTGTGTTAGCCAGTCCCATGCTTGCTGTGACTGTTCTGTAAAAGTAGTTTGCAGATTCTTGTCCAATGGGTCTTCCTTGGTAAAAACAGAAGAAAAGAAATCATTTAAAATATCTGCCTTCTCTCTGTCCCCTTTGACCATCTCACCCGTTTCAGATAACAAGGACCCAACATTATCAGACTTTAATTTTTTGCCATTAATGTATTTAAAGAATTTTTTTGGGTTGCTTTTGCTCTCCTTAGCAATATTTTTTTCATTCTCCACTCTAGCTAGTTTAATAGCCTTTTTACAGGTTTTGTTGACATTTTTGTATTCTGCAGATGCCTCTGCTGATCCCTCAGCTTTGTAATGTTTAAATGCCGCTTTCTTGTTATTTATTTCATGAATTACTTTACTGGTTAGCCACATTGGTTTTAATTTGCTTCTTTTGTATTTGTTTCCAACAGGGATAAATTTATATGTGTATCTTTGCAATGTTATTTTGAAGGCATTCCACTTACCTTCTGTGTTTTTTCCTGAAAATATTTTATCCCAGTCAACGAGACCAAGGGATGAATTAAACCTGCTAAAGTTGGCCCTTTTAAAATTCAGTGTTTTGGTGGAACTCATATCAACTTGTTTTTTTGAATTAATCTCAAACGATACCATGTTATGGTCACTATTCCCCAAGTGCTCCCTTACTTGGATGTTAGAGATAAGTTCTTCATTGTCAGTTATTACCAAATCCAGACATGCATTCCCTCTGGTTGAGGTCTGCACTAGTTGTGACAAAAAATTGTCATTCAACAAGTTCAGAAACTTGCTGCTTTTATCAGAGTTAGCTGTTCCATTTTTCCAGTCTATTTCTGGATAATTAAAATCCCCCATAATTATAGTTCTCCCTATTTGGGAAGCCTTTTCTATTTGCATTAATAGCTGTGTTTCTTCAAGGTCACCAATGTTTGGTGGTTTATAACAAATACCCACTAATATTTTCTGGGCAGTTTTACCCCCAGTGACTATTTCAACCCACAGGGATTCCACATGTTCACTACTGTCATCACATATATCTTCCCGCAATTGAGGCAATAATGCTGGTTTGATATACAGACAGACCCCACCACCTCTTTTGCTTGACCTATCTTTTCTAAATAACATGTAGCCCTCTAAATTGATTGACCAATCATGTGTGTCATCCCACCATGTTTCTGTTATGCCTATCAAGTCATAGTTTTCAATTTCAGCTACCAGCTCCAGTTCCCCTATTTTACCAGTTAAACTTCTGGCATTTGCAAGCATACAATTTATGCCACTGCTGTCTTCCATTTGTGATTTAATTTTGATGTGGCTTATAGGCTTCTCCCTATCATCTGTACTAACCCCGCCCCCAGATCCTCCCACCTGGTTATTAACTACATCGCCTTCCCTTTCTATACTATCTATCCCAGTATTTATTGGCCCCTCCCCCTCTTCCTAGTTTAAAATCTCCTCCAACCGTCTAGTAATCCTCTCCCCAAGCACTCGAGACCCTCTTGCATTCAGGTACAATCCATCCCTGCTGTAGAGATTGTACCCCAAAGCAAAATCAGCCCAGTGCTCTAAAAACCCAAAGCCCTCCTTCTTACACCAAGACTTCAGCCATGCATTGAGCTCCCTAATCTCCCGCTGTCTCTCTGGCGTAGCGCATGGCACAGGTAGTATCTCTGAGAATACTACCTTGGAGGTCCTGTTCCTAATCTTACTGCCTAAATCCCTAAAATTACCTTTTAGGACTCTCCACCTTCCTCTAACTTTGTCATTGGTACCAATATGCACCAAGACAGCTGAATCCTCTCCAGCCCCTCCCAATAATCTGTCCACCCTGTCTGCAACATGCCGAACCCGGGCACCCGGGAGACAGCAAACCATTCGGTTGCTGCGATCAGAGCCACAGATTACCCTATCTGTTCTCCTAATAATGGAGTCCCTTACCACCACAACCTGCCTAGGCTTCACTTTCCTCTGGATCCCCTCTGTGCTAGAGGAGCTGTTCTCCCGGCTGTTAGGGAGAACAGTCCTCTCCAGCAATTCCACTTCTGGGTTTGCCTCCCCAACATCTTCACTTAAATGAGCAAATTTGTTTGGATGGAAAAACTCAGGACTGGCTGCCCTCTTCCTCTTCCCTCCCCCACTGCAACCACTTCTAACTGTCACCCAGCTATGTGCCTGGTTCCCTTCTAGCTGATCTCCTCCCTCTTTGCTAGGTGACCCAGCTAGACTCTGCTCCGTTAGCAAGAGACTCCTCTCAAGGTTGTCAATGTCTCTCAATGTTGCAATATGACTCTCTAGAGCTCCAATCTGAGCTTCTAGAAGGGCCACTTGCTCACATTTGCTACAGCGGTATGGACCCTGGAACTGCTGTTCCAAGCATGCATACATATGGCATGATGTGCACTGAGTGAGATCTCCAAACTTGCTCATCATGTATGGTGCAAGTGTGAGTCCCTAAAATGTAAGCAATTAATTTACCTGTGTTGCACTACCTCCTGTATTGTACTAACTGCTGTGTTTCACAAACTGTACACTTATTTCAGAGCACTTAGCAAAGAGCACGCTCTATTTGTGAGCAAGCTCTGTGAGTCCTGTACCTAGATTTATACAGGCCTACACAGGGGATTGATCACAAACCCCTCCCTTAATTAATTACACACACTCCCAGAGAAAAGCACAACCTTTTAAACTTTAACCCTTTAACCTTCTTACTGCAGGTTAGGATGTAAACACAAAAACACTTTTTCCAATGCTGGGATGTCCAACTGTTCAATTCAATTAATCCAGAGCACACTTCAGTTTGTGAGCAAGCTCTGTGAGTCCTGTACCTAGATTTATACAGGCCTACACAGGGGATTGATCACAAACCCCTCCCTTAATTAATTACACACACTCCCAGAGAAAAGCACAACCTTTTAAACTTTAACCCTTTAACCTTCTTACTGCAGGTTAGGATGTAAACACAAAAACACTTTTTCCAATGCTGGGATGTCCAACTGTTCAATTCAATTAATCCAGAGCACACTTCAGTTTGTGAGCAAGCTCTGTGAGTCCTGTACCTAGATTTATACAGGCCTACACAGGGGATTGATCACAAACCCCTCCCTTAATTAATTACACACACTCCCAGAGAAAAGCACAACCTTTTAAACTTTAACCCTTTAACCTTCTTACTGCAGGTTAGGATGTAAACACAAAAACACTTTTTCCAATGCTGGGATGTCCAACTGTCAATTCAATTAATCCAGAGCACACTTCAGTTTGTGAGCCAATGGCGGCATATCAATGATGAAATATAAGGTGAGGACAAGTGTTGGAGAGCCTTGAAGGTAATGTGGAGGATTTTGATGTAATAGGTGGTGTGATGGGAAGCCATGAGAGTGAATTTAAAAGCGATGGGGTAAGTACTGTTCTGGAGGAGAGAAAGAGTATTCTGTTGGCCAAATTAAGAATGCATTGGAGAGGAGTGATATGGCTATCAGGTAGACCAATAAGTAAAGAGTTACAGTAGTCCAGACGAGAAAGGATAAGAGCATACATGAGAGTTTCTATTGTAGAGTGAGAAAGAAATGGATGGATTTTTGCTATATTTCAAATAAATAAGCAACAGGTTTTATTTACTTCATTATTGTGGGTGATGAAGGAAAGAGAAGAGTCCAAAATTACCCCGAGGCAACATGCCTTGTCTACAGGGTAAATTGTGGAGCCCTCAACAGTTATAGAAAATGGATGTATTGTGCAGGATTTTAGGAGGAAAGATACCTACATGCATGGCCTTCACATACCCCTAATTAACAGGAGAGCAAAATGGTATTTTCAAATTTATGAATTAAAGTGCACATTCCATTTGTTACACGGTAAAACTACTCTGAAATGGCTCAACTACTCTGAAATGGTTCAGTATAAATTTCTGGAAATTAGACAAAATTTAGAAATCAGAATATTGCTGAAGTTTCTTCATACAAAAACAATTAACAAGGAAATTTTGTTACAAATAGGGATTTTCTGAAATTGACACAATTTACTGTACAACATCTTTAGCAATCTTACTGTAACAAACAGAAAAGTATGAAATATGAATGTTACACATCTCCTGCATATACTGATAACCAATATGTATAGATGCACAACTGTCCTTCCCTGGGTCACCAAATTTGTAACATCATAACAGAATTCTGATCGAAATTTCATAGAAATAACCAAAATGCCCTAAACATAATTTGAAGGCATAATTACCCCAAGCCACTAAATAAACTGCTAAAAGCATACCTTTGCTGAAAGTAGATATCCCATTGCATCAAATTAAAGGCCACTTGCCTTTTTAGCATACACACATGTTTCCAGAAGATGGTGCCAATGAAAAAAAAGCATTATTTTACATTTTCACCCCTCCAAAAGTACTGAAATCTGTGTAAACAACAGAATTTCCTAATGCATTCTTTAGCTACCGCTCTTTAGAATAAACAACATCCTGCTGGTATGAACTGACATACTGTAGGGGTGCCAGAACTACAATTTCTAAGGATACCATTTGGGAAAGTAGACAACCAGACGTATCGGCTAAGGAGCCCCTTTCATTTCTACCCCCAAGCAAGTGTGCACAAATTTTTCCAGAAAACTGTGAAATTGGAAAAAACACACAAGTATTTATATTTAAATCACTTCAAAGATACTAAGATCATTCAAAACAATGGAATTTCCTATGTTATTCATTACCTAGTGCCAGGCTGAGAAAAATGTCATCTCATGGTTAAGGGTTAATATGCCTTACCCTTTTCAACCAGGCAACATTTTTAATGCACCGTTTTGTTGGTCGCCAAATAGAAGGAGACATTTCAATAGGATACCATTATAGACAAGGAGACTGAGAACAGAGCATTCACCTTCATCCAGAAAGAAGAGGTGCTAGAGAAGTGGAAATGCAAGAGTCCTTTTCAGTACCCAGGGATATCATTCAGTATCTGGGATAATACAGACTCCTGCCTCCATCTCCAGAGGTTGGATTGTCTCTAAATATTTTCCCATACAGACTTGCATTAATTAAACTGCCAACGCAAACATAGTAAAATACATTGCATCCATCAGAATAATTTATTTTTAAAAGATAAATTGGGAGCTGTGTCTTCTCTGATAAAACCCAGGGAACAACCATTATGAATATCATGTTATTCCCCTTTATTGCCCTTCAGCTCTATACTTTGTACAGTCTAGGATAAATCTGTCACTGAGTGACAGGTTTAATATTGAAATGTTGCCTGTATCCGATGTCAGGTTTCCTATTCCAATGTCACCCTCTAGTTGGTGACCCCGTGCAACATCAGAATGTCAAACTTTTCATGTCGGCGACGTTCTGATGTTACCCTTTTCAACCAGGTGACATTCTTAATGTGCTGTTTTGTTGGTCACTAAATAGAGGGTGAAATTTCAATAGGATATCATACCATAAGGGATAACAGGAGTACTGAACTACACATACCTGTTTTCTTTTTTTTTTTAAATGTCTGCCTGCAATAAAATTACCAAAATCATTACAGATATGACAAAATAAATAAAGGCATACATTTTTTGGGAAGTAGACAATCATCTACATCAAGTGGTTGATATCACGGTGCCCGTGCTCCCTGTCTTGCTTTCTGTCAGTTTTTGCTATACAATGCTCCCATTGGTTGATCTACGTTTGGCCCGCCCAGTATGGCCTTTATATACTGGGCTCTGGCACCTATCCGGTGCCCTTTCGTGGTGTTCCTGTACCAGTGCCTTATTGAGCTTTGTGCATTCCAGTGTACCAGCTTGGCTTGTTTGACTACTCTATTTCTTGTCTCCTGCTCCTGTGATCCAACCCGGCTGGCTGACGTTCCTGCTCTGTGATTCGACCTGGCTTGTCTGACGTTCCTGCTCCGTGATCCGACCCGGCTTGGCTGACGTTCCTGCTCTGTGAATCGACCCGGTTTTCCTGTTCCAGTGTTCGCTGTGTCGCTTGGGCGACATTCTGACTTTTGCTGTGCCTGGGGCCTAGTATCCATTACTGCTTCAGCAGTGAGACAGTTGCTGTGTCCTCCGTTAACTCTTGCAGAGCCTCCGTGTTGCCTCCGTTACTGCTATGGCAGTGTGCCATTGGCTGAGTCCTCCGTTAATTCTTACAGAGCCTCTGTGCTGCATCCGTTACTGCTACGGCAGTGTGCCATTGGCCGAGCCCTCCGTTAACTCTTGCAGAGCTTCAGTGTTGCCTCCGTTACTGCTACGGCAGTGTGCCATTGGCTGAACTTTCCATTAAGCTCTTGCAGAGTCTCAGTGTTGCCTCCGTTACTGCTAAGGCAGCGTGCCATTGGCTGAACTTTCCGTTAAGCTCTTGCAGAGTCTCAGTGTTGCCTCCTTTACTACTACGGCAGCGTGCCATTGACTGGACTTTCCGTTTAGCTCTTGCAGAGTAACAGTGTTGCCTCCATTACTGCTAAGGCAGTGTGCCACTTGCTTAGTCCTCCGTTAAGCTCTTGCAGAGCATCTGTGTTGTCTCCGTGACTGCTACAGCAGTGTGTCTTAGTCTCAGTTACTGCTCTGGTGGAGTGCAAGTGCTCTGGTCTCCATTATTGCACTGCAGTCTCCTACGTGCGCTATTCTACCATACTGGGTATTACAGAGAGAACTCACCACAGACTTCTCTGTACAGAGACTGATTACACCTATTGGAGAACTTTAACCCTTGCTGAACTGTCGCTCTGGGTATTCACCCTTTCCTGCCTGACCTGTGTCAGTATAAGACCACTCTGAACTTTCTAGTTATACTGGACCTGTGTAAGCATATGCACAAATAACCTGTCTTTTGTCTGTATTATTCTGTTGAAGTACTACAGGGCCTGTGAAGGTTATCTTATTATACTGTTGCCTCAGCTAAAGGGCTAACGGCATCTGCCCCTCTACCACTCAGATACGATGGTGAACCCACCCTGTGCAGAGGGTTTATTAATAAATTGGAGATATTTCTGGAATTAACCCCTCATGCCTTCCTTAATGACCGAAGTAAGGTCGGGTTCATGATATCATTATTGACGGGCAGACCCTTGGCATGGGCCAATCCACTGTGGGAAAATGCTAAACCTTGCACCAGGGACTTCAGGGAGTTTGTACGAATGTTTCAGAGAGTATTTGAAGTTCCTGGTAGAGCTGTCTCTGCTGCCAAACGATTGATGGAGATACGACAGGGCAATCATACTGTGGGCGATTATGCCATAGAATTCCGTACATTGGCAGCAGAGGTAGGGTTGAATAATGAGGCGTTGGTGGCAGCCTTTGCTCAAGGACTTGCCGACCACATTAAAGATGAAACAGCTGCGAGAGAAGTACCCAGTGATCTGGACGAGTACATTGATTATGTCATCCTAATTGACTCCCGTATTCGTGAGAGACGTATGGCTAAAGACCATAGGCCATGGCCTAGAAATTGTGGGCAAAACAGTTTTTCGAATTCACCCATGCCTCCCTCGCCTCCCATGCCTCCTGATCATTTACATGAGTCCAGTGAACCAATGCAACTCGGGTTCACCAAACTTACTAAGAAGGAACGGGCACACGTAGGCAGGGCCTATATTTATACTGTGGCAAAGCTGGGTACCTATTACATACCTGTCCTGTACGTCCGGGAAACAAACGCACCTAGGGTACCTTGGGGGACAGGCCCTAGGTGGTGTTCAGCAGTCCCTAGATCCAAGTACACAGAAACCCACAATCCAGGTGGTATTTTCATGGGCAGAACAGCCAGTTGAGGTTCGGGCTCTGGTGGATTCTGGCGCAGCCGGTTACTTCATGGATAATTCATTTTCTGCTTTTCATAAGATTTAGTTGGTCAAGAGGGAATCTCCCTTAGCCATTGAAGCCATTGATGGCAGACCATTAGAACCAGCTCAGATAACTATGGAAACTATTCCTATTTCTATGACTATTGGGGCCCTCTACAAGGAGGAACAATTATTTCAGATAATCCATTCTCCTCATCATGCGGTCATTCTGGGGTTCCCATGGCTACATTTGCACAATCCCCAGTTTGATTGGCAGAAGTGTGAGATCACGTCTTGGTCTGAGTATTGTATGAAGCATTGTGTGTCGCACCCAGTTAAGATTTTATGTACCTCTCCCTCCGTGCCAGCTGAATACCGCGAATTCAGTGACGTGTTCAGTAAGGGAGAGGCTAACGCATTGCCCCAGCACCGAGCATACGATTGCGCTATTGATTTGCCTCCAGGTGCCGTGCCTCCCAGGGGTCACACGTACCCACTGTTGTGCGAGGAGAATAGGGCCATGGAAGATTACATTGTTGACGCCCTTAAAAGAGCGATTATACGCAAGTCTACCTCTCCTGCTGGTGCTGGCTTCTTTTTCGTGAAAGAATGGCGAGTTAAGGCCTTGCATTGACTACCGCGGATTAAATAAACTCATGTCCAAGAATGCCTACCCCATACCACTCACTACGGAACTATTTGACAGGTTAAAAGGTTCTTCCATTTTTACGAAACTAGATCTACGGGCAGCCTATAACCTGATCAGAATAAAAGCTGGGGATGAGTGGAAAACGGCCTTTAATACCAGATCAGGACATTATGAATACCTAGTTATGCCATTTAGTCTCTGTAACGCACCCGCTGTATTTCAAGAATTTATTAACAATATCCTCCGTGATATGCTTCAGTCCTGTGTAGTAGTCTACCTTGATGACATACTCATACACTCGGCTAATCTGTCCCAATGCATCAAGGATGTGTCCGAGGTCCTGCTTCGTTTACACAAGAATAAACTATTCTGTAAATTGGAAAAGTGCGAGTTTCACAAGTCCAAAGTGCCTTTCTTGGGTTTCGTGATCTCTAATGATGGTATTGCCATGGACCAGGAGAAACTCGCAGCTGTGATACAGTGGCCACGACCCAAGGGGTTAAAAGCGATTCAGTGCTTTCATGGCTTTGCCAATTATTACAGGAAGTTTATCCAAAACTTCTCCACGAATTTTAAACCTTTGTCTGACCTTAAGCACAATGGTGCTAATCCATCCCAATGGTCTGATGCCGCTGAATATGCTTTTGAGACATTAAAATCTGCATTCGCATCTGCTCCTGTACTGTCCCACCCCAACCCTGCCCTGCCATTTACGTTGGAGGTTGATGCCTCGGAAATAGGGGAAGGGGCAGTACTGTCTCAGCGCCCAGCTGCGGGGGGTACCATGAGACCATGTGGGTTCTTCTCAAAGAAACTATCTAGTGCCCAAAGTCACTATGAAATTGGTGACAGAGAACTCCTGGCTATCATTCTAGCCTTAAAAGAATGATGTCACCTGCTGGAGGGTACCAGAATCCTGTATTAATTTTAACTGACGACAAGAATCTGACTTATCTCTCAGAAGCGAAAAGATTGTCCTCTCGTCAGGCCAGATGGGCACTGTTTCTATCCCGTTTTAACTTTGTAGTATCCTACCTGCTGGGCTCTAAAAACATTAGGACTGATGCCCTGTCTAGACAGTTTGGGCCAGAGATGGAGAAGGATAAGACCCCCGTACCCATCATTCAGCCTGATCGCATCCTGGCTACACTACGTACTAGTATCACTTCGCCACTGGGGGAAGAGATTTTGGCTACCCAGGCTACGGCACCCCCAGAAACCCCAGTGGGCAAGTGTTTTGTGGATGAGCCATTTCGTACCCGTTTGCTTGAGACATATCACTCTTCTAAGGCTGCTGGGCATATTGGGAGGGATCAATTAAAATGGTCTCTCTCACAAGTATTTTGGTGGCCCTCCCTTCAAGCCGATTTCTCCGCATTTACTGCAGCCTGTACCACCTGTGCTCGTGCCAAAACCCCTAGACACTTCCCAGTGGGCTTACTCCAACCTGTACCTAATGGCGAACGCCCTTGGTCCCACGTATCCGTTGATTTCCTGGAAGAGCTGCCAGTGTCTAGGGGTTACTCGTTTATTCTGATGGTGGTTGACAGATTTTCTAAAATGGCTCATTTCGTACCCGTCTGGTCTCCCTTCAGCCCAGGAGCTGGCAGTGGTATTTGCGAGAGAAGTGCTCCGGTTGCATGGGGTTCCTAGAGTTTTGGAGTCTGACCGTGGGAGCCAAGTCGTGTCCAGATTCTGGAGGGTATTCTGTGGCTAGATGGGCATTCAACTGTCCTTTTCCTCCGCCTACCATCCCCAGACCAATGGAGCCGCTGAAGGTGCCAATCAGGGATTGGAGCAGTTCCTGCGCTGTTTTGTTACCGATCATCATGATAATTGGGCAGACCTGTTGCCTTGGGCAGAGTTTGCCAGGAACTGTGCAGTTAATTAATCGTCCGGGAGCTCCCTGTTTCTCATCAATTACGGGTTCCAGCCATGCTTGCTCATGGACTCATTCCAGTCGCAACAGATTCCAGCTCTGGATAAGCATATCGAGTAACTCCGCTCCACCTGGGCACAGGTTCAGAGGGCCCTCAGTCAGTCATTCCAGCGTCATCAGTGCCACGCTAACCGTAGACGGCTACCAGCGGTCTCATTTCATGTTGGGGACAGGGTATGGCTCTCCTCCAGAAATCTTAATTTGCTAGTTCCGTCCAATAAGTTGGCTCCCCGGTTCATTGGTCCCTTCAGGGTGATCCGTAAAGTTAATCCTGTCTCATATGCTTTGGAACTCCCGGCATCTATGCACATACATAATGTATTCCATGTGTCCCTGTTAAAACCTCTGGTATGCAACCACTACACTACCACTCCGGTGGTTCCTGGTCCTGTGGATGTTCAAGGCCAAGAGGAGTACGAAGTTCAAAGCATAATTGATTCATGGAGATTTAGAGGAAAATTGCAATATTTGGTCCATTGGAAGGGCTATGGCCCTGAAGAGCGTTCATGGGTTGATCAGAAGGACCTTCATGCTCCTAGATGATTGCGCAATTTTCACTCTAAATATCCCCAGAAACCAGATCCCTCTTCCAGGAGAGGGGGATCTTTGAGAGGGGGTTACTATCACGGTGCCCGTGTTCCCTGTCTTGCTTTCTGTCAGTTTTTGCTATACAATGCTCCCATTGGTTGATCTACGTTTGGCCCGCCCAGTATGGCCTTTATATACTGGGCTCTGGCACCTATCCGGTGCCCTTTCGTGGTGTTCCTGTACCAGTGCCTTCTTGAGCTTTGTGGATTCCAGTGTACCGACTTGGATTGTTTGACTACTCTACTTCTTGTCTCCTGCTCCTGTGATCCGACCCGGCTGGCTGACGTTCCTGCTCCGTGATCTGACCCGGCTAGTCTGACGTTCCTGCTCCGTGATTCGACCCGGCTTGTCTGACATTCCTGCTCCGTGATCCGACCCGGCTTGGCCGACGTTCCTGCTCTGTGAATCGACCCAGTTTTCCTGTTCCAGTGTTCGCTGTGTCGCTTGGGAGACATTCTGACTTCCGCTGTGCCTGGGGCCTAGTATTCATTACTGCTTCAGCAGTGAGACAGTTGCTGTGTCCTCCTTTAACTCTTGCAGAGCCTCCGTGTTGCCTCCGTTACTGCTATGGCAGTGTGCCATTGGCTGAGTCCTCCGTTAACACTTGCTGAGCCTCCGTGCTGCATCCGTTACTGCTACGGCAGTGTGCCATTGGCCGAACCCTCTGTTAACTCTTGCAGAGCTTCAGTGTTGCCTCCGTTACTGCTACGGCAGTGTGCCATTGGCCGAGCCCTCCGTTAACTCTTGCAGAGCTTCAGTGTTGCCTCCGTTACTGCTACGGCAGTGTGCCATTGGCCGAACATTCCGTTAAACTCTTGCAGAGTCTCAGTGTTGCCTCTGTTACTGCTACGGCAGCGTGCCATTGGCTGAACTTTCCGTTAAGCTCTTGCAGAGCCTCAGTGTTGCCTCCGTTACTGCTACGGCAGCGTGCCATTGGCTGGACCTTCCATTTAGCTCTTGCAGAGTAACAGTGTTGCCTCCGTTACTGCTAAGGCAGTGTGCCACTTGCTGAGTCCTCCGTTAAGCTCTTGCAGAGCATCTGTGTTGCCTCTGTGACTGCTACAGCAGTGTGTCTTAGTCTCAGTTACTGCTCTGGCGGAGTGCAAGTGCTCTGGTCTCCATTATTGCACTGCAGTCTCCTATGTGCGCTATTCTACCATACTGGGCATTACAAAGAGAACTCATCACATACTTATCTGCACAGAGACTGATTACACCTATTGGAGAACTTTAACCCTTGCTGAACTGTCGCTCTGGATATTCACCCTTTCCTGCCTGACCTGTGTCAGTATAAGACTACTCTGAACTTTCTAGTTGTACTGGACCTGTGTAAGCATATGCACAAATAACCTGTCTTTTGTCTGTATTATTCTGTTGAAGTACTACAGGGCCTGTGAAGGTTATCTTATTATACTGTTGCCTCAGCTAAAGGGCTAACGGCATCTGCCCCTCTACCACTCAGATATGATGGCGAACCCACCCTTTGCAGGGCCTGTGAAGGTTATCTTATTATTTATGATTTCAATAAAACTGTGTTTTATCCTAAACCACTGTGTCTGAGTGTTGAACAAACCGTTACAGTTGAGGGGTTGTTTGCCTTTCTACCCCAATTATGGTGTGCAGAAATATTTCCATAATTCCATAGACACTATAAGAAAAGTATACACTTATTTTACATTTCTATTATTTCAAATATGCTAAACTCTTTGAAAACAATGGAATTTCCTTTTGTATTCGGTACCTAGTGCCAGCCAGATAAAATTGTACCTCAGTGGTATTGGTATTATTGAATGACACTTGAGGCTTTTCCCCAGTCCTACCCACTTCTACACAGAAATTTGGATAGCGTGGAAGTTGTGGAGTCATGCTTCCCTGACCCCTCTGGATGTTAGAAAGATCTCCAATGCAGGGATGCAAAGCTCAGATGAAAGCAACACTAATAACTTAAAATGAAATTGATTATATTTTTAAATTTCATGTATTTTCAGTAGGTCTCTGTAAAAAATAGCTAACATCTAATCCTAAACCTGGATTTTAATGCATGTTTGGATGGGCCTGTACAGATAATATCTGGTTAATTTTGGTTGTGATCTTTCAAATAAGGAATAAGACCTACTGCTGTAACTATATTGAGATTAGTCCTGTCTGTCCATGTATTCAGAAAGGTCGTTGCCTTTATCATAGTCCATTTCTAGAGAATAAAACATATCTGTCTGAGACACCTGTTAAGATCTCCATGGTAATTGAATTCAGGAAGCCCTGTAGAAGACTGAATAGGTGCTACACATATCATATTTAACACTAGATTTTAGGACTCAGAAAACACATGCTATCATGAAGTATAAGGTATTTGAGGGCTCTTTCACATGGGTGACAGAATTGTGACAGTCCACTGCTATAATTCTGTCTTCATTCCCCTGTTGATTCTGTAGCAAGGGGGGCATGATGATTGACAGCTGGCCCACTGGGCACCATGCTATCACCAACCAAACATTACTGTCTGAAGTCCATGTGGGTCAGGCAATCTTTGGAGGATCAGATGAGCACAACCACCTGCAGTTCCAAAGGCCTCAGTGCAGAATGCAGATCTGACTTGCTGAATCTTTACTGTGTTTCTCCATGAATGCATTAAAGATTGCAGCTTTCTGGACTTTTGGCATGTCTATGCAAGTCAATAGTCGTTCATTTGAAATAAAACGCACTGTCCAGTCTAAAAGGGTCCTTAATGGATATAAACCCAAATCATTTTAGGTATTACTGTTGCTTTAAATCAATGGGTATAGTTGTTCTTCCCCAGAACTGCTCTACTTTATGCATATACCTCTCTATGCAATGTAATTTCTTATAAATGTGTATGCATTTTAGTGGTAGTTCGTCATTCATAGTAGTTCAGTTTCATAATTTGTTCTGTTACAATGCTTTGGATTTTAAGAATGCGTCCAAGAAATTAACACTTTGAGTGCCAGAGGGGTACGCAACGCATTGCTTTGCAATGCATTGTGTACCACTCTGGCACTCAGAGGGTTAAAACATAAATAAACGCATATATACAATAAATAAATTCAATATTAAATAATGTATAGATCACACAACCTAGCTATCCTATATAATAATTCGCTAAAACGTGTGTAACGACAAAGGCATGCACAGTAGTGACTGCTGCGCTGCTGCAGTCATGCGCAGTAGAGACCACCCGCGCCACGGCTGATACAGAACTGCGCATGACTGCCCTGCGACCGGCTGGCAAAGGCACTGTGGGCCGTGTAACGGGTTCTTCAACTAGTTATTGAATAAAAGACTAGGATGCTTATGGTATTGTCTCTGAAATTGTAATGGAATGCTTTTCAAACATAGAGAGTCAAACAAACAATCTTTGCAAACATATTTGAAGTTTGGCTATAATAATAAAACTCAGAAAATAAAATACAACAAACTATTGTTTCCTTATTATGTATTTTTATTTTTAGTTCGATATAAAACAAAAGAAACTCATGTACTATTCATTAAGAATGTGGTTACATTGGTCCCAGTGCTCTACAAAAGGATATTTACATTTTATTTAATAGCATCTACTAGCATTTTGATGAAGCATCGATACACAAAGGAGCTAATCATTATATTTCCCCAAGAATGGAAATTGTTATTCATGTGCCATATTGTTCAGAACCCAGACCAGATGCAATTCAAGTTAATAAATACAAAGTGTGTTTTGTTTTTTTTTTGTTGCTGTTTAAAATTAAGACAGTGGAAATATTTACAGTACTCATTGGTACCTTGAAAGTAAGTTTGGAATTGAATTGTAAATAGAAATGCTATCACTTCATTATGTATAATTTGGCAGAAAGTTGTGAGACAAGGACAAAATAATTCCTTGGGTAGTGAATGTGGACAAGCAATGTTGGATAATTTGAATCTTTAGTTCCTGCCAAGAAAACATTAGTGAAGAGAACAGCTGTGAAAATCTTAATTGAATTGATTATGCTATAACTATATACAAGAATAAAATTATTGCCATTCAAATATCTCCATATTATATTGTCTTGTCTAACAATAACGGGAACATTTATTTTGTATCCAGCAATCCTATCAAGGCTATCTCAAATACATCGACTTTATTAATGATCTTAAGTGGAGGAATGTATGAATATGACAGGCACTGGAATCCATTTTCTAGTCCTACACATGCCTGTTGCCAATTTATTAAGCTACTTATGCTGAAAATGTTCTGATAACACAGTTGCTTCAACGGGAGGCCAGTGGGATAATGTCTGAATGTTTCAAAGCGTTTCTTTTCTCTGTGCCATTGTAGGAAATAAGGTACAGAAGAAATAATGTGACATTACTCCATTTTACTGTGTATGCTATGAGACAGATGTAAGGTGCATTCCAGTATTAAAGTCTTAATACAGAGAGTGTGCACATATATGAATTACAGTCATCACTCACTCATCCAGTACAGAATATCCTACAGTCACCATCCAGCTGAGTGTGTTTGACTATCTTTAAATCTTCAGTCTTGCACAAAGCCCTGTCATTTTCACCCAAAATGTAGCTCAACTAAGACCTTTTTTATTTTAATTTACCACCAAATCCCAGTTTTTTCCACTGGTCATCTCTGTCCTCAAATATTCTGTCCACTTTCTTTTCATTTCTCTAACTGTCTCCACCCAAACACATACACAATGCTGCAGCAAAATTCTTGAATCTCACTGATATTATTTTTCTGAGGAACTTAAAGGGATAGTAATTTTCCACAAAAACAGCAGCTTCAATTAATCTTCATAGTATTGGGCCATGGATAGTGTTGTTTCAGTACTGTCAGGGTTGTTGTTCAGGAGTAATTGAATGATAAAGTATCCACCTGCCCCTTTTACCTAGTGTAACACTGTTCACCTCAGATGTGGAATCTGGTCACTTGAGCAGACAGCTTACAGCAAGGGACAATCTTTTTACTGTGAGTATAATGAAAACCCTGCCCCTCTTGACAGGTTTTTCAGGTTTTCCTTCTGCTCACTGAAGACTGTGCTTCTCTGTGATCCATCCGGACAGTCTTGCTGCTCTGAGGTGATCAGTGTTACATCAGTAAAAGGGGCGGGAAGGGGATACTTTATCATTCAATTACTCTTGAACTACAACTCTGACAGTACTGAAATAACACTCTCCACGGCCCAAATACTATGAAGATTAATTGGATCTGCTTTTATTGTAAATCATTACTATCCCTTTAATCTCTTAAACTCAACAGCTCATACAACTGAAATAACTTCTTTCTTTTATACTCATAGAACAACTCTGATAAGAAGGTTCATAACCTGCCTAAAATGCAGCAATGAATCTGATCAACTCTGGCTCAACATATGCAGAGTGCTGGTTTTGCCCATTATTCTAAACACAAATATATTATTTCGCCCCTCAGTGTCCAGGCATAGGCTAAAGATATAATCAAAAGCCCTTGAAGATATAATGCAGATAAAAACAATATTTTGCTTCTGTTGACAAACACAAGTC
The DNA here is from genome assembly GCA_037306005.1 of Rhinophrynus dorsalis. NCBI lineage: Eukaryota > Metazoa > Chordata > Amphibia > Anura > Rhinophrynidae > Rhinophrynus > Rhinophrynus dorsalis. The sequence continues at coordinate 363,751,422 of CM074718.1, read as the reverse complement.
ATTCAGTTTTGATTTTCATGATAGGTACATTTTAAGAGCCTGCATACTTAAAGGTGATACCTTAGATATACGGACCTATTAGTTTTATTGGCAGTATAAAAAAATATGGTAAGGAAATGGAAACACTATTGCATTTCAATTTTAAAAGGTAGTTTGCCTGAATAGAGAGGAGATATCATTTTGTGCAATAATAAACCAAGGTAGGAAACTTGGATGTGTGTTAAGTACTTTCCTTTGAATGGTCTGCAGCAGTCAGCCCTCTTGGACATCAGCCAGACTCATAGCCAACTCCATTTAACAGTAGTAGCACAAAGATAAAAGGTGAAAATAAGTTTACTTAAAATTGCAATTTATCTTGTGATAATTTATTACCATTTCTATATGATGGAGTTATTGTTGTCTGTGTGTTTACGTGTGTGTGTATATGTATGTATGTGTCTGTTTATGTGTGTGTGTGTGTTTTATGCATGTGTGTTTCTGTGTGGACACGTATGTACATTTATATGTACTTGTATGAGTTTATTTGTGTGTGTGTGTGTGTTTGTATTCTCAAGTATAAACTGCCAATTGATTTTTTAGCACATTGTTTAGCGCATTCTTTAGTATTGATTTCTTTAGCACATTGTTTTTCCTTTTTTCCTCGTTATATATTAAAAACCTGGCAACGCGAAGTTGATATTTCAGTGGTATTTAGGGCCATATACAGAGAGCTAAACCTTCTGCACCAAAATTATTCAAAACACTATTTCTTTAAAATAGTCTATGCTAGACAGGTCTCCAATGCATTGCAAAGTAATGAGTTGGAGACCTCACTAGAATTCAATGAGTTATAGTGCAGCTGATTTGCTCAACAATTGCACAAATTAAGCTTGTTGAGAATGACCCTTTTTACTACTAAAGTTGCATTAATGTACCTCACTTGCTCTGACACTTACAGAGATAAATTATATATTGCAACATAAAGTAAAATATGGTGAAGCAATCAAAAATTTAAACACAGAGATATTAATGTATATATATATATATATATATATATATATATATATATATATATATACAGGGCTTATAATTTTAAGTCCTTTGCTTCTAGCCAGACCTGAAAAGTTACTCGCCACTGCAAGCCAAAACATACCCACCAGGGCTGAATTTGTACTCGCCTGGGCTAAATTTTCACTTGCCATTGGCTTGTGGTGAGTTGAAATTTTGAGCCCTATATATATATATATACACTAGCAATGTGGGACGGCGTTGCCCGTCAAGATATATAGGGAATAAATACACACACGGATGCAAGACAAACACAGAGACACACACGCAAATGCACATGCATGCACTGAGATGCATAAAGAGCGACAGTCATACACACATACATGCAGACACATAGAGTGTGATACAGACATGCAACACACACAGTGAGGAACACAGAGGTACACACAGAGACACACACACACAGAAGTGAGTCATAAGGGGGTGACTTATGTGTCTTTGTAATGAGTTTGTGTTTGTACTTATGCCTCAACTGTAGCATTCATTCATATAGTTGAAATGCATGTGGTAATTGCATATACTATGGTGGAAGGTGGATCGTGCTGGGTCCCGGGGTGTGAGTGAGTGGCATTCATTCATGTAGTTGAAATGCATGTGGTAATTGCACATACTATGGTGGAAGGTGGATCATGCTGGCTCCCGGGGTGTGAGTGAGAGTGAGACTATGGTGGAAGGTGGATCGTGCTGGCTCCTGGGGTATGATTGCATGTGAGTGATTGTGTTTGAGTGCGAGATTGAGCGATTGCGTGTGAGTGTTAGTGAGTGTGTGTGTGTGATTGAGTGAGAGTGTGAGAATGAGAGGGTGAGTGAGAGTGAGAGGGTGTATGAGAGTGAGAGGGTGTGATTGAGAGTGAGAGGGTGTATGAGAGGGTGATTGAGTGTGTGAGGGTGATTGAGTGTGTGATTGTGAGACTGTGAGAGTGTGAGTGTGTGATTGACTGTGACTGTGAGACTGTGATTGAGTGTGAGACTGTGTGAGACTATGTGTGACTGAAAGTGTGATTGACTGTGAGACTGTGATTGAGTGTGATTGAGTGTGAGAGTGTGATTGAGCGAGTGTGAGACTGAGAGTGTGAGACTGTGAGTGTGAGAGTGTGATTGACTGTGAAAGAGTGAGACTGTGAGTGTGAGAGTGTGATTGAGTGTGAGACTGTGAGTGTGAGTATGAGACTGTGATTGAGTGTGAGTGTGTGTGTGTGAGAGAGTGTGAGACTGAGAGTTTGATTGAGTGTGAGACTATGAGATTGTGATTGAGTGTGAGAGTGTGATTGAGTGATTGAGTGAGTGTGAAACTGAGTGTGAGACTGTGAGTGTGAGAGTGTGATTGAGTGTGAGACTGTGAGAGTGTGATTGAGTGTGAGAGTATGAGTATGTGTAAGTGAGAATGAGAGTGTGAATGAGAGAGTGTGAGACTGAGAGTGTGTGATTGATTGTGAGTGTGATTGAGTGTGAGAGTGTGATTGAGTGTTTAAGTGTGAGTGAGTGTTTAAGTGTGAGTGTTTGAGTGTGAGTGATTGAGTGTGTGTGTGTTTTTTGTCTGTGTCTGTGGTGTAGGAGCAAGTGGCAGCCATTTTGTTTTTTCAGTTACTTGGATAGTTGTGGGTGGGCTGGATAGTGGGGGCAGGCCAACTCCCTGCATGATTTAAATCACTCCCCCATTGAATCACCCAATGGGAGCAGTAACTCCTCCTTACTTAACCCTTTGAGTGGCAGAGGGGTAAGCAACACATTGCTTTGCAATGCGTTATGTACCCCTCTGGCACTCAAAGGGTTAAGTTGAGCTAACATAGCAATATAACACACGGTGACTCTTCAGTTGAGGCAACGTAGCAATATGATGAGGGAACAAATAGAAAGTGGTGTTTGAGGCTTGCCCTCTGTAACATACAGCAAAGCATCTCTGTCCCTTTAAGGAGAAAGGGTGGGAATCAGGAAGCAGGAAGTGGAGGAGTGACAGTTGAAAACAGTTAGTGAGGTGACTGAAGAGATGAAAAGTGTTAAATAAAAGAGTTCCTAAGTTTATCCCTGAGTTTGTATTTTATGGAAACATTACACACTCGTACTGAAACAGAATGTATGGAGGGTTACAGTTACCTGTGGGAGGTGAAACAGTGTGTTTGTGGGGTCATGATCCTGAGTCAGAGTGTGTGTGGACTGGGAGAAGTTATTGATATCCCCTACTCCAGGAGCGAGTGGCAGCTATGTTTTTTTTTTGTCAGTTGGATACTGGTGGGCGGGCTGGAGGGGGTGGGCCAACTCCCTGTATGATAAACATGCCCCTAATGAATCACCCAATGGGAGCAGTAAAGTCCCCATTGAATCACCCAATAGGAGTTGTGTCTCCTAATGAGACATAAATTATGTAATGAGACAATGCGAGTTTCTTTTCTGAGGAGACATAAATTATGTTCTGAGTGTGGGGTACCATAAATTATGCAATGAGGCTTATTCTTTTATATATATAGATATGTGTGTGTGTCTAAATATATATATATATATATATATATATATATATATATATATATATATATACTAAGTCAGACAAATAAATGTTTTACTATCACATTAAGACAAAGTCCATTTTCTGTTACTGTAATCCTCATATGATTTCCACTGATGTAGTTAGATGTTCTCAGTCAACATTACATAGAGAAAGGGAAAATCAGTGCAGTGGAATTCCTTTTATTGTCTTGAATAGCAATCACTATACAAAGGTGCAATTTCTTACTTGCACATAAGTTAGAGAGGTCGGTCTCCCCTTCTTGATTGTCAGCGCAATATATTGTCAATCAAAATCCCAGCAGCAGCATACACATGAAATAGAGGTAAGGTATACAGATGTTTCAGCCAAACAATCTATTGTACCCTACACTAGGTGCAAATTCTTAGACATAAGTGAGGGACGTCTCTTTCGCCTCCTAGACAGTCAACGGCATATATAATCAATCAAAGTCTCAGTAGCAGCATACATATAACTATATCCTGCGCTGACTATCAACTTTGGGAGTCTTACTTATGTATAAGTAAGAAATTGCACCTTTGTATATTGATTGTTACTCAAGACACTAAAAGGAATACCTCTTAGTAAGTAAGCACTTAGACAGCACAATCTATTGTACCCTACACTAGGTGCAAATTCTTAGACATAAGTGAGGGACGTCTCTTTCGCCTCCTAGACAGTCAACGGCATATATAATCAATCAAAGTCTCAGTAGCAGCATACATATAACTATATCCTGCGCTGACTATCAACTTTGGGAGTCTTACTTATGTATAAGTAAGAAATTGCACCTTTGTATATTGATTGTTACTCAAGACACTAAAAGGAATACCTCTTAGTAAGTAAGCACTTAGACAGCACAATATGTTCCTTTTAATATACAGAAGACTCAGGCAATGAATTTTAAAGAGACAATACTACCACTTTAATATTTCTGTGTGTACATTTGGATTGTTTCCTTATATTTGACATTCTGCTGCAATATGATTTATCTCCATAAGTATGATAGTACATATTGGTTGATCTTAGCTCCGCTGTCACCCTTCCTTTACATTCAGTTTATCTGTAATAGCAGATTTCTAGTGGCTGCTCTAATCAAACAGGACAGTAGTGGGTATCGTATAGTGCACTAAGGTTGTCTTTTTCATTTGTTTACTCTGACACTTGCAGGAGGTTTAATATACAACAAGGGAAATATATAACACTATGGTGGCATAGATTCCAGAGAATTTGGGATCAATACTTCAATCTAGCAAAGCAAGTAACAGGATTAACTCTTCCCCCAATAACAAACAAAGCCCTATTGAACCCTAAATTGGAGAATCTGCACGATCATACATCCTTGTTAATTTTAAATATACTCATGGCACACAGACCTGCAAAAGCAAGAAACTGGATAAGTTCAAAATTTCCCTTTCTTAAACATCCTTTCCTCCAATGAGTTATTACAAAGAATGACAGCCACAATTCTAGATAAAGAGCTTAAACCTAGACTCATCTGCCCCCCCAACCGGATAATCTATGTAAACAAAATATGGCCGACTAAATATACAGTGTGTTCTTCTTCAAGCTAAAGAGATGTAGTTCCAGAGCAACCCAATTTTATCATATGAAGAAAAAAAATTTCCTTTGATTTAATCTGATATTTTAACACCGTGAGTACTAAAGAGGTCTCCATGCAAAACAAACTACTGTCTCAGTTGCTCAAAAGAGGGCATTCAAAACAAATTTCAAAGTGAAAGACAATAAAGTTAATATGCATTTTGCAAACCTCTGTGTTACTGAGATATTAGAGCATCTAGAGAAGCTCTTTAAAATCACAGACTTTTATAGATGTTTGTACATTACAATTTCAGCTTTCAAACTGATTCAATGGCATGAATAATGTTCTTCAGAGGTTCCGTATATTTCAGCTTTTAGTACTAGCTTCTGAATCTGATGATGAACTGTACAAAGAAAAATCACAAATGCAGGACTTTTACCATAAGAATATATCACCAGAATTTCCTAAGAAGCTGGTTAGCTTCCATTCAGCAGGTGGAAATCTGAAGATCTTCTACTGTGATGGACCTTGCTCACTTTTTTACTGAAAACAGTGCACTGTAATCTACTCTCCCCGATTCTCCATTCTCCATAACTTAAATGCCGTTCCTCATACTACTAGTAACAGTAGTAATGGCAGAAAGGTCATCTCAAAATTAACTAATAAAAAGTTACCGTAAAATCTCGGGTATAATATGCACAATTTTACCCCACTTCACCTTATGTGAAGTGGGGGGTGCGTATTATACACGAGAGTTTAAAAAAATAAATAAATAAAATAGGGTTGTCCGATCCCTTCCCTCCCTCCCCCGGGTCAAACCCGCTTCAAAACCAGCCTTAAAGGTTGACGTCCGCTTCTTCTGTGGATGAGGCAAAATAATTCGTTCTGCACAGCTTCCTTGCGGGCGGCACGCTTCCCTTTGCCGCCCGCTTCCATCAATGGGCTTGCAGGACCTTCCGCCTACAGCCAATGATAATGCCCTGATACACAGGTGCGTATTATACCTGAGATTTTACGGTACTTAAGAAGCATTATCTGTCAGCAAAGACTTTCTGAATCATCTGTGTTGGTAAGCACAGAAGATGGTAGGGCTAGAAAACTAAACATCCAAAGTATTGTTGGTAACTTTGCAGAAATAAAACTTGTTGTCATAATTTTTAGTGATATGAGTAAATGTACAATCCATTGGGAATGGGGGTTTTTTGTTAATGGCGAATCTAACACACAATTTTCATTTAAACTAATACACAGTGCTGAGTTACATTAACATGTTGATTTTATTAATGTTTTCTTCCTTCTGTTTTTCAGGTCCATGTCCAGCTACCTTGTCTTGGTTACATTAAGCCACAATAAAATTATTATGGAAAGTGATAACATTTTATGGGTCCAACATGCACCTAGATTTATCAGGCACTAGTGATTATTCTCTCCTGATAGAAATATTATATTATTCTTTGAAATCTAGCTGTGAAAGGTAAGGGTTTATAGACAATGTGTGATGATCTGACAGACTTAGCACCCAATGTAAGCTGCCTGGTTAGACTCTGTGAAGTAGATTCCCCACAAAGAGGTGACAGACTGCTATTTGATATAAATAATATGATAAGAGCACAACAACAGACAATACATGTATACTGCGAGGCAGGCCCAGTGGGTCAGATGCTTGGGTGTGAAGACTAGAGTAAGTAGCTAGCTGGCGTTGGCTGCTCTCTTAGTTGCCTTGCTGCAGCCTAGGCCGAGTTAGAGATGCCACAAGGCTAGATTAATGCTGACCAGAAGAGCCAGCCAGCACCCTGGATGACAAACCAGAGAACAGCAGCTACCCACTGAGGTTGAAAAGGATACCGAACAAATAACCCACCTACAGTATGATCGTAGTTGTTGTACAGGAAAACTGAGGCCTGGAGCTCGGCTGAGAAGACAGAGAGCAGAATAGTCAACGTTCGACTGATGGTCGAATCAACGGAGCCAAAGTCGGTAACAGGATATCAGATGATAGCAGTACCAAATAGCAGAGCAGGAGTAAAGTTCAAGGAAGAGTTGGGTCAATACACAAGAAAACACTTAGGAACAAGACAGGAAACTAAGGGTCATGACCTGAAATGCTTTAATTGTGCCCCACCCCAAAATCACTGAGCCTCTATAAATGGGAAACAAACAGAACCACTATTTTACTCACTGATTAATTGAGTCTGAAGTGTTTGGAAATTTGTATGTACTTACAAATGAACAAACCTTTCCAGTGAGCTGTGAATACTGGTAATTCAGAAATAAGGAGAGCAAGAATGTTTATTTGATATAATGCACTTCATTCAACAACTTAAAATAACCCTCTGTTTTTAAAAAAAAATCTCTGTTTTTTTACAGATCAGTCTGCCACCACTGATTTCTACTGACTGTTAACTCACAGTTAGTTTGGTTAAAGTTTTAAAGGGATAGTAATACTTAAAATGTAAAAAAAAAATGTTGTAAGGTTTATCCCCCTGAGTAAAACAAGAGTACTCCCACTGCTGAAAGGTGTTTCATTCAAAAGTTATTAATTTTCAAAGTTGAATTTTTTAGGTGCAATATCACAGTGGCCTGAAATTGTCCAGTGGCGCTGTTGCTACACCATCCTATGGAGATTTATGGTCCTGGGACCAGAGCTGTCCATAGGATTGTGTAGCAACAGCTCCACTGTACAACTTCAGGCCACTGTAATATTGCACCTAAAAAATTCAACTTTGTAAATTAATAACTTTTGAATGAAACACCTTTCAGCAGTGGGAGTACTCTTGTTTTACTCAGGGGGATAAACCCTACAACATATTTTTTATACATATTAAGTATTACTATCCCTTTAAGAGTAAACTTTGTTTGTCATTACCTTGTGAAGACTTTCTCTGAATTGCATTAAATACTGTGAACTATTTCTGTAGGTTTGAATTGATTTATGAACTTGTATTTCTAATACAATTGAGCTATTATTCTCATTAGCTTGCAAAGTGTAACAGGAGTGCTACAGAGATCAAAATTAAATGAATTCAATGACAGTAGGATGAAAATGGTTTAAATATAAAATTATAGGCTTCTTTTTTTAAACAATGAGAGAGCCTGGTTTGGTTTGAAACACTGATATGAAACCTCTTATAGAATTGTCTGTCCTATCTGTTTTGCAGGTTTGTCTCCAGCTGCCTTTATACTTTTTTCTTTCATCGCTTAATTGATCAGACATGAGACTGATCTGAATCACAACAATCTGTTTAGAAACACCTGGAGAGGTTGAGTGTCTTGTTTAGATACTATGGATTTTTATACACATCTGGTGTCTCTACCGGTCTCCTGCTTTTTCTACAGCATCCTGCTTTTAAAAAAGGATTCTGTTCTAATCAACTGTGCTGATACCAAATACAGAAGATCGAAAATGGAATATGTGTACATCTGTTTATTCATACTTTTAATAATGTAATTACAAGTACAAATAAGCCTGTAAAGGAATTGGTTAAGATTGGTAGTGCATGTTCTACTTAAGACCCTGTCTCTCAGACCATGCAAAGCAAAGAATTGGAGAGCTCTCTAGAATTCAAAGGTTTAAAAGCTCAGTTTTAATCAATGAGGATTGTTATGTCTTCTAGGATGTAATTGTATAGCTTCAGAATTGTTCAGTTCTTAGTACAACATGCTCATTGTCTTTTGTCACTTTTTAAAATCCAATCAGATCTTGTTAATATGTCATAGTTACTTGTGGGTAATTTTCTTCAAGTTCACGCTAGGTTAGCCACCACCCCCACCCCATTTATATATCCCTAGGTTAAATAGGATAATTCTTAGGATTGTATGTATTAAATGAAGAATTGGTTTAATATTTCTTTATATTTTATTCAGAACAGATTTTAAATGCTGTTACTACTGAAACATTAAATAATCAGTCTCTTCCATTACCCACTGTTGCCATTTGAATGAGGCCTCATTCACATGGGCGATACACATGCAGCTATGCTGCATTTATTGTGTCTCCTGTGGTGAAAGGTTACATACTAGACAATTACACCGTTGACATGGGTGACTATTACCTCATGTCAACAGGGCCGGATTTCCCGTAAGGCAGAGTAGGCATCTGCCTACAGGCGCACCCTACAGAGGGGCGCCTGTCACTACAATTATTATTATTATTATTTTTTATTTTTTTTTTTTTATTTTTTTTTTAAACTTGGCGCGGCTTGTCATGCAGAGCCGCGCCGAGCACCCAGCCGCCGCCTTGTAGGCTGTGAGCTCTCCCGGCTCTTTAGCAATGCAGAGCGCTGGGAGATAAAATCTCCCAGCGCTCTGCATTACTAAAGGGAAGGTCGCTCGGGAGCTCCAGCAGCTCAATGTCTGTGCACAAGCACAGATCTCTCCAGCCGCTGGACCACCGGGGAGTTAAGAAAAGGATGAATGAGGCTTAACCCTTTAAGTGCCAGAGTGGCACGCAACGCATTGCAAAGCAATGCGTTGCGTACCACTCTGACACTCAAAGGGTTAATCTGGGGATAATGGGAGCAATGTGAGGTGATTATGGGGATGATGGGGGCAAGCAATGTGGAGCTGATGGGGTCAATGTGTAGCTGATGGGGGTCAATGTGGACTGATGCTGATGGGGTCAATATGGAGCTGATGGGGGTCAATGTGGAGCTGATGGGGGTCAATGTGAGGGCAATGTTGAGATGATGGGGGCAATGTGAGTGTGATGGGGGGCAATGTGAGGGCAATATGGAGATTTGGAGCATTGTGGAGATGGCGGGGGGGGCGCTTCAGGTATCTGTGCCTACAGGCTCCTGAGATGTAAATCCAGCCCTGCATGTCAATGCACCAAATGCACCAAAGTCCAGCATGCTGCAACTTTATTGTGTTCCTTGTGTAACACAGTACAATTGCAGTAAGGAAGATCTGCACAGTGCACAGGGTTAACTTTGAGAAGGGTTAGATGTTGCGATGCTCTTCACAACCTCCAATGAATGGCTGATCCTTGTGGGCACCAGTTAGTAATACTGACTGGTACTTACTTGGGCTGGCCTACATATATGCCTTTCCTGCATCCCGATTTGTAGTGGATAGAATTGCTGCAGGAAGAGGCCGTGCAGTAAATGTCGTATCATTTTCAGGATGCATCTCCAAATCATAGGCCTTTGTGACTAGTCAGTGGGAACTTTTTCTTATTTTGAGAAGATCTAAGTACCGGTTTCTTAAAGAGTCAATAAAGACTTACAAGTAGGACTAGTAAGAATCTTGGGATGGCATGTTGTAGAGCAGGTGTATCCAACAGGTAGCTCATGAGTTACTGGTAGCTCTTCCACTACCAGTGCATAGTTTTCTACCAATACAGTCAAGTATCAGTCTATCTGGTTAGCCAAAGACAGATCCAGTGGCTGAAATCTACACCCTGACTGGCTGCAGACAATCTAGGCACATATTTCCTCTGTGCTAATGAGCAGTAAACAGTCAGAAAGCTGGTAGTAATGAGGTAGTGTGCCACAGCATTTTCACGGTTTTCCTACATCACGCTGCTGTAATAACCTTTGATGACTACTAGCTTACAAATTGATCTGCTTGCTTTGTCAATACTACTTATATGCAGGGGCATAACCATAGGGGTGCAGATGGTGCGGTTCTTCTGGGGGTTCAGAATCCAAGGGGTTTCTAGTTATGCCTCTGTGAAAATATCTTGTGTTAGTGGGCCCACAATTTGTTTGCACTGGGGCCCTCCAATGAATAGTTACACAACTGGTTTGATAGTAAGTGTTGTGGGCAGAATGTGGTGTCAATATTCAATCAGCCATTGTAACAAAAGTTGAAGACTTTATTAAAGACTTTCATTGTTTTAATAAACCACTGTAAGAAGTTTAAACATGCATGAGAAGGCACTATCAAATAGATAGATGTCTGGTGAGTGATAGATGTTGTCTTCTATAGTGAATGTGGATTTCTTCTGTTAAACTTTAACGCCTGGTAACAGAATTTTATCACCTTGAGCTGTCATGGAGGTCACTTCCTATGCATCATTGTGTTATTGGATGGTGTGGGAAAGAACCAAGAAAACTTTGGAGATGTTTAATATACGGTTATAAATTCATATATGTTCTATATATGTAGCCCAGTACTTCTTTCATCAATTAACAGTATCTCCCATGAAAGGAAGTATTCTCTTAACCAAAACCCACCAGTCAGGTAAAACCAGATTTCAATGCCTAAGCAGTACTACCTGCATGATACCAGCAGAAACACTGCCCCTATATAAGATGCTCCTATGCCTATCCAACACTCTGCACACACCAGGGGGGATATTCACTAAGCAGTGATAAAGAGTTGATAAAGTAGAAATGACTTCTCCAGTTTATCACAATTCTTATGTTATTCTATGGAGCCTATGCACTAAGATTTATTCACCTTTGGAGATCTAAGTGCATAGGCTCTATATAATAACATAGGAACTGGAGAAGTGATAAACTGGAAGTCATCACCACTTAGTGAATCTCCTCGGACGAATCATGTTTTAGTTAAAATTTTGTCATAGTACAAAAAGAGATGTATGTCCTTTTTACTCTGAGCCTAGGGGTCAAAGATGTAAAAAATTAGATTGACTGCTTGAATACTTCTAAGCCTCATGAGTAGCCACAGTAGAAATCTTGACAGACTATTTTTGTATATTGCACTATGGTTTTATTTTACTGTTTGTTTTATATATTCTAAATGGATGGTGTAACGGAAGCAAGAAGGGACCGCGTCACCTTCTGCAGTTGTTCCCAGGTCTCTCATTCTCGACGCTGGACTGGTGCCGTCAGATACACCAGTCGAGCAGATGGACGGTCTGGTTGTCGAACTCGCAGAGGCGTTGAACCCTGATGTAGTCGACTCCACGTCGAAGGATGCGAGTCGAGGAGAGGTCAACTAGGCTCCGGAGCAGTCGAAGAGTCACAGGCTGGAACTCCGGGCAGTAGAGAGTGAGGCCTCTACTCACGGTCGAACGGATAACAGGAAAAGTGTCGCAGGAACCAAAGGAAGGTCGAAGATGGAGTCCATGTCGCTGCCTGACAGCATACGAAGTTGAGTCACAGGAAGCTGGCAGCAGGCGGTCGACAATGCAGGATACTCAGCTCAGATAGGCGTCAGAGTGGCCGCTTTATACCATAGGAACATAAGACACCAGGACACCTTGTTCACTCAGAATAACTCTCTCAACTTTATTGGAAAAAACCACAAATACTTATACAACTCAGCTACATTGGAATACATGGACCACAACATGTAAGACAAAGGACCAGCAGCAGATGGTCTAGCAAATACAATGTCTCAGACATGATTATATTTCAAATACAAAAGGGTTGATTAACTCTAGACAAAAAAAACGACGACTTGAGGGGTGAGAATACACATTCAAGGGACAATGGCCAGGGTTTGAAGCACGTATTCAACTAGTTTGAATATTCGGCTTCAACCCTGGCCAATCAGGGTGTAAAGTGAGTCTGTTGGTCGATGAATCCCCATGTTAGGTCTATGGGAGACCTTTAAACCTCCTGCTCAAGGATTCGACCAATCCGACTTTGACTCACTGCCCTCGACTCCTCGTGTTCAACTCAATGTCGAACACCGAGCCAGGAACCTCGACTCGTAGTTGGTGAATGTGTAAACCCTCGAATACACCACCTGCATGAAACCTAGACTGTTCAACATTGCACACAATCCATGAACCCAGGTCTTTAGCCAGTCTCCTATGCGAATGTTCAACTCGCCTAGCACAGGGCAGTTCTGTGCACAAAGTTCTGTCCAACTCTGCTGCCTGTTCACATAAAGTAGAGTGGGAGTCTTGTTATCCGGTTTACCGGCTGTCCTGGTCATACGACCGGGCCCAAAGCATAGTCCAAGTAGGGTAAACTATCCACAGTCTCTGGAGTTCTTTGAATCACAGTTCCAGGCTCAGACAAGGGCTCCAGTAACGGACTAAGCTCCGTTACAGATGGTTTTAAGTATCAATTTTTCTTTTTTGTGCAAATTGCTAGATCCTCCAAACATGAGCTAAGGCTCAAGCTGACATAAAAGAATCTTGCAAAATTCACTAGTCAGCAACTGAAAATGCAGTACCAGGAAGGTTAAAGTAAGGTTTAAAGTATGGAAACTACACCATATATTGAAAGGTCTGAGATATGTAAATTAATACAGATTGATAGAAATGGCTCAGCTGTTTAATGGGTTAGACACCTTTAAATGTTGTTGGCTAGGGATACTACCTCTTAGTTCTGAAGATGTTTAACAGTGTGTTTTTATCTGTGGGATGCTTCATAATTTGGGTACAATGCTTTCAAGAATATTATTAACTGACAAAATGAGATGTACAAGATGATCAATGGTGCCAAGTTGATTTTCAGTTCTAGCCAGTATTGCATAAGTTGGCCAGGATGTTAGAACTTTGAAACTATGTTGGCCTTGTAGGACCCACTGAGTTTGAGACATCCTAAAACTTTCAATGGCCAGGGGCTGGCTCACAACAGCAGACCACAGTTTATGATGCTCATCAGCCCAAGATGATGGAGTGCAATGGTTAGGACGCTCTAATATAACCTGCAGAGAGCTACTATCATTGTACAGGGCCCATTGATGAGAATGATGCAAAGCTTGATGTCACTTAAGTCCAGAAGGGAGAGCAATGTTCTTCATTTACAACTAACAGTAAATCATTGATATTTGAAAGAACGCACCATCTGGCTCCACAGTGGATCAACTCCTGGTATAATGGGGTGGGGCATAATCATGCATGGTAGACACACACTCCTAGTACACATTCTTGGTATTCTTGTACATTACCAGAATATACACCTAATAATCCGCTCCTAGAGATCATGTTCTACATTTAATTGCAGTTCTGGCTGGTTCTCTAGCCACACCATCTCCATTCACTCCTCCTCTGACATTAGCTTTGCTTCAGATTACCTTCTTGGACACACCCCTAAGGCCTGTATTGAGCAGCCCCACAACAACTACTGTGCGCATTCAAAGTGTTTATACTGACTAGAGTGTCAGAGTTTGTTTCTTGTTTCCAGTGTCTGACCTCAGCTTGGTCCTGACTTCACTTGTTTGCTGCCTGCCTGACCCCTTCTACACTTCTGACTATGATTCTCCCTAAGTGAATCATTTGTATCTTATGTTATCCTTCATACTTATATGAAATTTCATGTGTATAATACCTTATCTTACTTCTTGGTGTTACAATTCCCACGTGCAATACTAAATATTTTAATAGATTGAGTAAAATATAGACACATACATTTTAATAACAAAATGTAATTTTCCAATAAATGGTTAGTATCCCCAAAAAAGTGTTAATAAATGTTTAAATATGATGTATTCCTAGACAGCATCACTAAAACATATTACACTAATGCATGAACTCTTCATATTCTCAATATATTAATACTCTTTATAGAGTTGTAGACAACCATACATGACGAAAAGTAGAAAGTTTCCTGTGAAAAGGAAAAAGGAGGGTTCTTATCACTTACTTGCTTGGGTATTCATTCATTCTTTTAATTGTAATTATCATTGAAGAGTTTTTAAGTCATATTTTCCTATTTATTTTTTAAAGGGATAGTAATGTTTCAAAATAAATGCATCTCTAACTATTCTTCATAGTTTTTGGGTCATGTAGTTCAGTATTATCATTCTCTACGCTGTGTAGTTCCAGAGTACATTAACTCCTTAATGACCGACCGTGCAGGCACGTTGTGGTCACTAAAGGACCACGGAGCATTTTTTTTTTTTGGCGATTTGGATTCCAGACTCCCCAAATGGCGTGCAGCCGCGGAGGGAGCCTGGAATTCCATGACGGTCATAGCACGTCATTGGTCGTTAAGGGTATAACAACCCATGACGTGCTATGACCGTCAAGGGTCATTAAGGGGTTAATTATAAAGTGTCCATCTCCTACCCCTTTTACCTCCCCTCAGACGTGTAATCTGGTTGTTTGACAGGACAGCTCCCAGTGAGGGACAATCTTCTGTTTGTGAACATAAGGAAAACCCTGCCCCTCTTGAAGGAGGAGGGCAGGTTTTTTCTTATGCTAACAGAAGATTGTCCCTTGCTGCTGTCCTTCCAGATGGTCTTGTCTACAGCTTTACATAGGTAAAAGGGGCGGAGGGGGGCACTTTATGATTCAATCGCTCTGGAACTACACATCATAGAGAATAATAATAACTCTCTACATGGCCCAAAAACTAAAAAGGATAATCAGAGATGCATTTATTTTGAAACATTAGTATCCTTTTAAAGTTCAGTATGGAGGGGGGTTAATAAGTGTTATTTTGGGCTTACTACCCTGATGATTTGCCTAAAATGCTGATTACTCTTGTAAGGGTCATGGGTGTATTGTAATGGCAAATCATATCATAGCTGTTTCTTCATGTTATCGGTATCACAATATTTATTAATTCATGACAGCAATGATGATGTCTAAAGTCATTGCAAGCAAATGTCTGGATGTATTCCTCTTAACATGCAATGTTTGTATACCAGTCTAAACTGCGGAAACTTTTGTTCTGAAGTGGATGACATTTGAAAACTGTCTTCTGGTTATAATGAAATAAAATACAATGAATGGGTACTTTTTTGACAGAACTTGAAAGGTTAACATACAGCATTTCTTTTTGGGATGAATTAAGTACTGAGACATATTTCAACTGAGCTGGCATTTCCAATAAATGCCATTGTTAAACATATGGGAATACGTAGCAGGAAAGTTGACTGAATTGTGAACAAGTTTTCTTAAAACAAAAATGCAATAAAAAGAACAGGAAAACAGCCTCAAGGATCAGACTGTGGCTAAAGGCTGTTTAAATGTGACACGTTACTAAGTAAAGCAGCAGGTGCTTGTATGGGATTCATCTAAGAATCACGGTGGATATAAATCTCAGTCTAACCAGTCCCCTTAATCATTTTTAACAAGCGACAGGTCTGTCTCTGTGTGTGAAAATACCTAGTACAAAGCAATGGTAACTGACAGAACCATAAAAACCCTGCAGTGTGGGACCAACTTTCAGTATCAATGCTAAGTTTTCATGGGTCTTTGGAGAGACATTTTTCAAGTATGAATGCATATTGTGAAAATATTTATATACATGCAAGAATTTCTTATTTGATCCAAGGGAACGTTACCTACTCATATTCAAGAATTGCTCTTGTTTTAACATTCCCATCTTATTATACACGTTATTATTATTCCCAGGGAGGAAACAATACAGCTGTGTTTCTGAGTAAATTGGAAAATCTACCTACTATGCTACTATATGAGATTTATCAAATTCTGCTACACTTCAGTGCTCCTTTATTCCATTTTTTACACAATAGTGAGGTTAGGGAGTTTGGAGTAGTTTATTTTTTTATTCTGTTATATTGCTCTTTAATGTTTTAATTCTTTGGATGCTAGAAAAGGAGTCACCTCGAGCCAATAAATCACACACACCCCCAATTCCACCAAAGTGCTGTGCGTTATGTTTAACCCATTAACGCTGAGTGATGTGCCAGGACTGTCACAGAAATTCATCCTTTAACTCCTTAACGACCAGGGTCCTAGGAAGTTACCTTCCGTTAAGGACCACTTTGGTCTTTCTGATGCGCCGGTACATGTGACCTCTTGCTTGTATCTGCACCCCATGTTGGGGACTGAGAAAGACCACTCCAGTCTTGGAGGGGTCAATTTCAGACCCTGTTTTTACTTACAGTGCTCCTGGAGAAGCGCTGTAAGTAAAATGTGCATGACGTGCTATGGCCATCACCGGTCCTTAAAGGGATAGTTATGTTTCACAAAAAAAGCAGCTCCGATTAATCTTCATAGTATTTGGGCCATGGAGAGTATTATTTCAATACTGTCAGAGTTGTAGTTCAAGAGTAATTGAATGATAAAGTACCCGCTTCCAGCCCTCTTACTGATGTAACACTGCTCACCTCAGAGCAGCAAGACTGTCCGGATGGACAGCAGCGAAGGACAATCTTCAGTGAGTACAAGGAAAAACCTGAACACCCTGTCAAGAGGGGCAAGGTTTTCCTTATACTCACAATATGAAGGTTGTTCCTTGCTGTGAACTGTCTGGTCCCAGGACCAGATTCTACATCTGAGGGGAGGTGGCTTACACTAGGTAAAAGGGGATGGATGGGGATACTTTATAATTAAATTACTCTTGAACTACAACTCTTACACAACCTTGGGAATCCTCATTAGAGAAAAATGTAAGTACTGATAGACAATAGACTTCACAGCAATTTGCAGTCGCTCAACTGCTGCAAGAGCAAATAGGATACTATCCTGCATAAAAAGAGTCATAGATGCACGAGAAGCTAATATTATTTAACCTCTATCTAAATCCTTGGTAAAGCCTCATCTAGAATATGGAGTACAGTTTTGGGCACCAGTTCTTAAAAAATACATTATTGAACTGGAAAAAGTGCAGAGACGTGCAACAAAACTGATAAAGGGATTGGAGGATCTGAGTTATAAAGAGAGACTAGCCAAACTGGGCTTGTTTACATTAGAGAAAATCTGTCTATGTGATTACCATTTACAAATACATTCAAGTTCAATGCAAAGAACTCTGCAATTAATTAATTAATTACTCACACAGCTGAGCTAAGTACAAGAGATCATCCATTCAGACTAGAGGATAGGAGTTTTGGGCTTAAACAAAGTCAGGGATTTTTTACAGTAAGGACTGTAAAGCTATGGAAATTTTTGCTTCAGGATGCTATGCTTGCATCAAAAAAGTTATGGATAACTATCTAGAAGACAACATTTTTGAGAATTATGATAGTTGGCTTCAGTGCAGGTAGGTTGTTGATCCAGGGAACTATCTGATCTGACTGCCATTTGGAGGCAGAAAGGAATGTATTAACCATTTGGGGCTTAATTGGAAATGGCTTCAATGAGGTTTTTATTTTTGACTTCCTGGATGCATGTCTTTTTTTAACCTCATCAACTATGTTACTATGTTACTGTTATGTTACAAACAGTTTATTATGCTGCATTATGAGGGTGAGGTATGTGACTGACAAGCTTTTCCCATAGAATTTGTTAGTTAAAGCTATATCACTTCCTCATGCTTTGAACTGTCAAGAACTGATGAAGCAATTGTTCATTTCCTGACAGTTTGAATGGGTAAATTGTTCAATGAAACAACTGACAGCAGTGGAAGTACTTTTGTTTTACTCAGCAGGGAAAGCCCTATAGTATATATGTTTTCTTTTAAAAAAAAAAAAGTTTACTTTAACATTGTACAGTGTTATATATTGTGTATTCTAAGGTAAAGGGAAAAGCCTCTAAGAACCTTATGTAGTTCCAGGGCTGCCCATTGGCCACTAATAAATTACAACAAATCCAAAGGGTTCAATTGTAAGAGTGTTTTCTATATTCACACACTTTTTTCATATATTTGGCTTAGCCTTTTAATACTGGACTGACTAAAGGGGGTGCAGAATATACATCCAGTTGGGCCCATTGGTTCAGAATTACCCTGCGTCCTTTTATAATTAGACCAGTTTCCTACTTTGGCTGGAGCCTGACTGGCATCATCATACATAGCTGCTGTCAGCCAGAAAGATGAGAATAGTAATGGCGATCTCTTTCCTTTTTTTCATTAACCCTTTGAGCACCAGTGAGGTGTCCAATGTACTGTAAAATAATGCAATCAACATTTAACCCTCTGAGTGCCAGAAAGGTATCCAATCCATACCTCTCTTGCATTCAAAAAGTTAAAGAGTAAACTCTCAGTGTGCAGTCATAAATCATAGAAAAATACAATTTGTCAGCAAATAAAAAACATTTGGCCCATTTAGGCCTCAATTAAATTGTACCCATTAGGCAAAAAAAACCTGGATTGGAGGAACCTAGAGGTGTGTAAGCAGACATCTCAGCCAATAGCTGTGAGTCCTTTTGAACAGAGACTGCCCATATATAAAGGCAGTCTCAGTTCATATTCCCTCGCAGCGGAGGCTCCTTTCTCCACCGCCACCACAAACAGCAGCGGAGAAATAAAAAAGGGAAATATGTTTATTTATAACGTTTTCACCTGTTTTCATTTTTGACGATAATGGGGACATATAATTGAATCGAGGCCATAATGGGGACATATATTTTTTAATTTGGCCATTTTATACAGTATAGACTTGCACAGCTAAGCATTGTTTAACCCTTTGAGTTCCAGAAAGGTATGCAATGCATTGCTCTGCAATGCTTTGTGTATCCCTCTGGCATTCAAGGGGTTAAAGTGTACATAGATGTGTGGATTCTTTGTATGGAATATTTATTTATATCTCTGTTTGTTTTACAGGTACATTGAGAAAAGATGGAAGAAAGAAGACAGGCCACATGAATAAAGCAGATGGAGAGTATAAAAAAGAGAAGGAAGAAGATAAGAGAAAAAAGAAGGAAGATAGAAGAAGGACAGTGAATGACAGGTAAGTCACAAATAAGCTAATGATCGGTACTTGTCAGTGTGTCAGGCACCAATCATTAGCTTTTTTTCCTTTGATGTTCCCATTATTGCTGCTATTTGATGATTCTTTGCAAAAATTTTCTCCTTTTCACCAGTGCAAAATTTTCCTCCTTTTTGTCAATTCCAACACATTTTTTGTCTATATTTCATATGGTGCAACATCTCCCACCACAATATTACTTCATCTGACGGCTGTAGTGGAGAAATAAGTAGCTGAAAGTCAAAGCTGTGAGTCCTACAGCAACATATAGACCTGATGATTGATCCATTCAGCTGTTATGAATGAACCCGGTGACTAGATTCACTACAATCACTGCTACTGGAGCCGGCTTATACAGCCACTCCAGTAGTAAGAAGGAAAGCAGAAAATGCCTTCGTTGTCACCCCATGGACATGTTATATGGGCTTTAGTGAAAATGCCAGAAATTGTCGCCTGCATTGATCACCTATCCTACTGGATAGGAGATCAATGCTAGTGGTGTGTCAGGAGGGGTCCTGATGCCCCCCTTGAGGTCTGAACTTTTTTTTTTACATACTATAAAAAACAACATTTAGTACACGTATATGGACAAGGTATGCAGCTACATACCTTGCCTATGAACCCTTTGAGTACCAGAAGGGTAGCAAACACATTGCAATGCATTGCTACCTCTCTGGTACTCATAGGCATACCTGGGAACTTTTGAGGCAGGGCTACCTGGAGGGTAACCCTGTCAGTGCCGACCGGGGAGGAAAATGATGCGATTCACGTCATAAAAGGGGTGGGGCTTAGTCGTGGGAGGCGGGACAAAAAAACAAGAAAAACCCTGCAAAATGGAGGTAAGAGGGCGGGGAGTGGGAGGAACCGGGCGGGATGGAGCACAAGTGGGCAGAGTTTCTACTTAAACTCTGCCCACCCGGTGATTCACACATTGCCCCGGAGACCTGGTAATTTAGTTTGAAATCCGGAGTTTCCGGGGCAAAACCGGAGAGTTCCCAGGTATGCTCATAAGGTTAATCATGCAATACATATACAAGGAGGGCATGTCGAATTAAAATGGAGAAAGAAAGTCATGGGAGCACTATCAGTCAAATTTCAAAGGGGAAGGTTAATATGTTGAATGTGAACAATATTTGTTGAATTAAAATGGTGAAAGAAGGTCATGGGAGCACTATAAGTCGAATTTCAATGGGGAGTTAATATGTCGAAGGGGGGCACTCTATGTCAGATTTCTATAATGTGGAGGATACATCTAACGCTAAACTTGATCTTTCTGTCATCAAACGTACGCCTATTTCCTTGGACTTTGACATTTAGCGTGTTTTTTTAGGCGGTATTTGAATAGAAGCAGATAGAGCCTTTTTTGTTAGGATGTAAAATGTGCTGTCTATGCCGGATTGTTTTACCATGGTTCTGTGATAGTATACAGATAAAACAAGTGTGCAAAATACACTTTGCTTGTTTTTAATGTAATTCCGTTTTTGGCGAGGGTAATAGTATCGAGCCCCAGGTGTACTATAGGAGGTAATTAAAAATTCAAATTGATTTTAACCCCTTGAATGCTTGAGAAGTCTCTAATGCGTTCAAAGGGTTAGAATCCTAATTTAAAGCAATGGGAATTTTTTTGAATTTTTAGTTCTACCCTATAGTGTAAATGGTCTGCCTAAGAACTCCTCTACTACCAGCCCTATTGTGCACTGTGGCTGATTGTGCTGGAAGATACAGCTGACATTTTTTCAGGATGAGGTTGATTGGATTTTAGAAAATCCCTACATTTTTTAGACCTCTGTGGCACCAAAAAATTATTATAGAATCACAAATTATCACTCTCCAAAACATTCCTGATTGCTGATTCATTAGTTGAGAAGTTAAAGATAAAATAATTGCAGCATCACTGTGAGTGGTCTAATTAACATGATTGGGAGTACTGGCAAGGACAATTACCTATCAATAATCTTGATTTCTTTCATTGTAGTAATACTAACCTCAAATGGGGAAATGTCACAAAAAACTTAAAGGGGAACTATAGTATTTAGGAGCTGTTCATGCAGAAACTTTAAGCGAAATTAGGAAACTGGATCCAAATCTATCTTGTGGTATGCGCTAAGCTGTTTTAGCCATATTATCCCTGTGATTAGGCTTCAAGTATACCTTCATCACCATGCCTTCACCAGATTTAACCCTTTGAGTGCTTCACAATGCACTGGATACCCTTCTGGAACTCAGAGTTAAGATGTTTCAGTGTATGCTTTTCAACTGGCTCATTTGCATACTGAAATCTGACATAGTAAGCCAGTTTCATATTTGTGAAGGCATTTTATGGCTACTCGCCAATGCTCTAAGCTCCAATAACTGGCAATTCTGCCTGAATTGAGGCTCTTGCCACTGCCTTCTATGAACGCTCATATCACATATCTGACTAGAATAGTGTAGCACTTAAAGGGTTAAGTTACAAAACAAAGCAACAACTCCTAAGGTATTACTTATCATAGACTAGTAGAAAAAAATAAGTGCATAACGTTCAGAGGCTTAATGTAATTCCCACTTCAAAGTGTTGTCAAACATCAGTAAGCCCATTCCAAAGACACCCCTGATCAGCTGATGAATGTCAGCTCCAGAGCACAGAGCACTTCAATAGTTACATTGGAAGACGGGAGAACTAAGAACCTGACAACCAGGTTTTATTTGTTCACATGCATCAGCAGGTCTGCCTCATGATCGGAATGGATTTCAGGATTTCTGGCAGCTCCTGGAAGGGGAATTCATTCAAGCTGATATACATTACGTAATACAGTACAATAATGCTTCATTGGCATGTCTAACATATACAAGTATTACCAAAGCTGGTTAGTATATAGCCCCACCCCTCAAATATTGCTTTAGACATCATTTCAAGTCGAGATTAATGGTATATTTCATACGGTACATTGTATGTCTAAGCATTTTTATATATGACTTGTTAAATTCTCTGTATATCTGTGGTCTCTTGGGTGTCTAATATTATGACACACTGACAGGTATTCTGCCCCTTTCTTTGATGTGTCACAGTTTTCACCCAATAGGATTTGCATCTCTTGTTCATTCCTTAGTTTTGGGAAGTCTGTGATTTTCATTGCCAAGTCTCCAAAGTAATGTCACTTTGTATTTTCATATTTGGGGATCAGGGCAGTAGTTGAGGAAGTAAGTCTCATCCTCAATAAGGTCAGTGTTGCACTGTTTACAAATTCTGTCTTCCTCTGGCTTCCATATGTGTCTGTGTTGACCTGTTTCAATCTCCAGCCCATATATTCAGTTATTATTTGCCCACGATTGGCATTTTTTGTCTACTAGGAGATAGTCCATTAGGGTATATAGCCTGTTCAGGGGGTAGTACCACTTAATGCCTTTATGTTGGTTTCCCAGTGCGTTGTGTATTGCTGTTTACCTTCTTAAGGATGGATATACAGAGACTAATTTTCTGTGATTTTACTTTTATCTTGGAGGTCTGAAGAAAAAAGACAGAAGAGAAGAAAGAAGATAAGACTTGAAGAGAAGGACAGAAGAGGACCAGGAAGCCAGAGGCACCCCTTGAGTCCCAGAGGCATACACAACGCATTGCAAAGCAATGCATTGTGTACCTCTCTGGGGCTCAAAAGGTTAAAGTATGCAGTAGTGTTATCACAGTGCCCATGATTGCCCTCTGTGTGTGCTGTAGTGGTGTGCGGGCGACATTGACTACCACTTCCTGAGTGTCACGCTTATGCACATTCGCTATTCTTATAGGCCTATGGTAATTGCCAGAGTCAGTCTCCGCCTACTTGCTAGGCCTTAAAGGCCTCAGTCTTCCAGTACTCCTTTGCCCTTTCATGGTGTACCTGTGCTCTAGCTCTTGTGATATTCCAAAGCTTAGTTCCGTGTATGACCTCTGGCTACGTCTGTCTGCCCGCTCCGGTCTACCCTTGGCTCCGTCTGACTACACGCTCTGGTCTGACCTCTGGCTCCAGCTGACTATCCAATACGGTACTGACCTTGACTTGGCTGACTTACTGCTCTGTGTTTACGACCCTTGGCCTGACTGTCTCTGCTCTCTCGCTAGACCGTGCTCTAGCTGCTCCCTCTGGTACAAGTTGTGCTCCTCCCCCTGTGTGGACGTTGCTTCTGGCTATTCCATTCTGCTTGTTACCAATGGTTAGTGCTTTTGGGTATTCCCTAGTGTGCTAGGGACTTCAGTCACCATTGCCTATTTCTACCCTAGCATTCTAAGGATTTCAGTCACCATTGCCTATCGCTACCCTAGAATTCTAGGGATCTCAGTCACTGTTGCCTATCACTACCCTAGTGTTCTAGGGAGTTCAGTCACCGCTGCCTATCGCTTCCCTAGCGTTCTAGGGATTTCAGTCACCATTGCCTATCGGTACCCTAGCATTCTAGGGGAATTTCTCTCATTTTACTTGAGTGTTTCTGCTTCACCTGTACTGGTAGCTATTGCTATCCTTACTACCAGTACCAAGGTAGTCAGATTGGGATCAGCCTCTCCCCTGTCAATGGATCGTGTGATGTCTCCATACCTGGCTAGTGAGGGTTGGGGAAGTGCTTGTGTACTGTCTCCACACCTGGTCCAGTGAGGGTTGGGGAGGTGCTTTCCAAATCATTTCTGCTCTCATTTTTTATAGAGATTTTGATTTTAGTGTATCTGTACTTGTCAGTGTCGTTTTTCCACAGTCACTCCGTGACAAGTGTAACAGGTCTGTAATATACAAAATGCCCCCATGAATAGTAAATATGTCCAAGGTAATCCAAGTATATTGTATTGCCACAATGAAATGTATAAAAATATACATAGCTTGTAGACTTTCAAATCGCTGCCTCCGCCACTGTATGCTGCAGCTGAGGCGACGGCAGAGACATAATCATGTGCCACAGTCCCCCCTCCTCATGTGCATGGGCCGATGACTGCTCCGCTCTAAGGGAATTGGAAGTGAGACTGCCCTTATATATGGGCAGTCTTACTTCCAATTCTCTCACAGCCATTGGCTGGGATATGCTTACGCATCTCCCAGCCAATCCGTTTAAAGCATAGCCGCTCAGCTGTGATAGATAGAAGTGAAGAAAAAAGACAGAAGAGAAGAAAGAAGATAAGACTGAAGAGAAGGACAGAAGAGGACCAGGAAGCTGTGGATGCCGCTGGACATCAGGATTAATGGTAAGTGTGGTCGTGTGTTGCAGGTGCGTGTTGCGGGCATGTGTGTGTGTTGATGGCGCATGTGTGTGCTGCGGCGAGTGTGTGGGTGTTGCGGGCGTGTGTGCATGTGTTGTGGAAGTGTTTGTTGTGGGTGGGTGTATGTGTGTTGCGGGTGTGTGTGTTTGTGTTGTGGGTGTGTATGTTGCAGGTTTGTGGGCATGTGGGTGTGTGTGTGTGTGTTGCGTGTGTATGTGTGTGTTGTCTGTATGTATTGTGTGTTTGGTGCATGTGTCTGCCTGTATGTGGTGTGTGTATTGCATGTGTGTGTGTTGCGGGTGTGTGTTGTGGATGTGTGTGTGTTGTGGGCGTGTGTGTGGGGTACATGTGTGTGGTGCGTGTATTGTGTGTGTGTATTGCATGTGTGTGCATATATTGAATAAGGGCCCTGTAATCCTTTACCTTTGAAAGTGGAGAAGCGGGGAAGGGCTACGCCTTGCAGATAAAATCACCATGACTATGGTTAGTCACACACATTCAGGTCCAAGTATGGGGTGATTCCAGTTTGCACGGTTTCTTCTTTTTGGCCGAGGAACCATGAGATCTGTCTCTCACTTCCGGATTCTCAGTTCTATTGTTGCAGCAGGTGCAGTGTAAGGTAAGGCATTTGTAATTAATGTGTTGCAGAGCAGGGTAATAGAGCAGCCTGTAACCCTTTTAAGACAATGTTCTTAATGACTGGATTGTTGAATTTGTGTGTGTGTTTTTGTATTGTATTGTGTTGTGCATGTGTATGTGTATTGTGCGTGTGTTTTGCACACGTGTGTGTTGTGGGTGTGTGTGTTTTACGCACGTCTGTGTTGTGGGCGTGTGTGTTACACACATGTATGTGTGCATGTGAGTGTTGTCTGTGTGTGTTGCAGGCATATGTGTATAGTTTGGGGAAAATGTGGAAGGACGCAAGCTTATGAGTGGAAGAGGCCATGTTAACCCTTTGAATGCCACAGTGGTAGGCATCGCATTAGTTTGCAATGCATTGTGCACCTCTTTGCAGTCAAAGGGTTAAGGCACACAATGTGTATTAACAGTTTACATTAGTGTAACAGTGCTGGAGTGTGCTGAATGCACTCCATGTGATTTTTGGTGAGTGTTGCAGAGTAAACAGCACTGTTTTTACAAAAAACAGAATGTGTTGATGGGTGAAATTTTTGTCTCCAAGAGAAGAGTGTCAGCCATTTTTTTGGTTTTGGTGAAGGGAAGGTGAGGGGTGTGGAAATTTAAATGGCTGTGTGTTGGAGATATGGTAATCTCCTCGCTAGCTGCACCCTGGGGTGTGTATGTTCTATAGGAGATCTGCATATGTGCTCTTATGTGCCAGCCCTGGTATGTGTGTATTATAATTTTGTGTGTAATACTGGGCTCTGGTAATAGAGGACAAATGCAAATCTCCTCCTAGCTGCCTCCCTGAGTGTGTGTGTGTCATGGAAGTAGAATGTTGGTCACCTGACCACTTCTTCTTTTATAGTATAGAAGTACATTGGATCGTCTTATTCATGAGCATCCTAGAGGTGTTATTTTAAGGTGCATTACATATCACTTCTGAGAAGAGACACTGGCCACACTCACAAACCTCTCACAGATAAGCAGAAACATGTACTCTCACAATATTTCAAATGGAAATCACTTTGTTAACCCCTTGAGTGCCAGTAGGGAATGCAATGCATTGTACCTCTCTGGCACTCAAAGGGGTAAAAAAAATAGGTGCATGCACTGTCATGGATTACTGCAGCACGCAAATATTTTTACATATTTCTCACACGTAGTAGAGTATTACCTGAAATTAATTTTAAAATTTTTAAAAAAATAACACAGCTACTTTGTAAGCATCATAGAAAATGTATAGTATATTATAAGCTAATTTAGATTTTGAAATCTCATTGAAATTTTTAACAATTCCTTACACAAATATAAAAAAAAAAAAAAAATGCATGTATCTATTTGTTAAAATCACTTTTTGTTGGTCTCCCACAAAATTCAGGAATGTTTGGACAGCTTCTGCTTCCGAAAAGAAGCAGGGGGTGGTCATTCTGGTTGACGACATCCTGCCATGGAATCTCATTGAGCAAAGGTCAGCCCCACAGGGCAGATACTTATATTTAAAGAGTTCATTGAATGGGATGATTGTGACTTTGGCCAATATATATGCTTCTAACTCCTCTCATTCTTGCTTTTTCTCATCTGTTCTCCTCCTCTTGGACGCCTTCCAGGAGGGTGCTTTGGTAGCGGAGGGAGACTTTAATCTGGATCTAAGGACACTCTTAGATCTTTCTGTACCTACTGCACAGCACCCACATGTTCCTGCAGGGAAGCTTTTGGCTATGTTCTGTGACAGAACCCTTATTGATGTTTGGAGGGTGTTGCATCCAGAAGTGAAGGATTTTACTTTTTTCTCTCATCCTCACAAAAGCTACACCAGGTTGGACTATTTCTTTCTGAGTCAACACTATCTGGGGATGGTTCCTAGTGCAGAGATCCTTCCAATAACTCTCTCCGACCATGCCCCTGTCACTTTCACACTATCATTGTCTTCTATGGCCAAAAGCGATTACTCCTGGAGGCTCAACGGTACTCTCTTATTAGACCCCTCCTTCTCTCTGAAGGTGGACTCGGCTTACTTTCGGACCAACTCTGACACAGAGGCATCTCAACCCTTTGTCTGGGAGGCCCATAAGTGCCCAGGGGGCCTGGAAGC
This sequence comes from Rhinophrynus dorsalis, assembly GCA_037306005.1. NCBI lineage: Eukaryota > Metazoa > Chordata > Amphibia > Anura > Rhinophrynidae > Rhinophrynus > Rhinophrynus dorsalis. The sequence goes on along the minus strand of CM074718.1, from coordinate 363,723,956 downwards.
AAAAACAACTGCGAGCCCAACTGGAAGCCTTATTGGCTTATCTTAGCTCTCTAGAAAGTATACATAAGCAGTCGAGATCTGATTCTGTTCTGCTTGCATTGCAAGAGACTAGGATAAGAGTGTCTGATCTGCTGAAGGAACAAACCACTAGATCTTTTATGTGGAGCAAATTTCAGGCTTATTTACACAGTAATAAATGTCGGAAGACTTTGGCGGCTTTAGTTCGTGGAGTCTGAACCCGTGACCATATCCATCATGTGAAGGGCGCCTATGGCCCGAAAGTGTAGAAAGGACAAGATATTACTGAGGCTTTTCGGCACTTTTATTCAGGCTTGTATTATCTGAAAGATAGCAATCCTCAATCGTAGTTTGTCCTGCCCAAAGGCATCCACTCTTTCCTTGGCCGAGCGGAGTCTTCCTCCAGAATCGTCCAAGTTATTGGAGGACTCTTTCTCAGAACCAAGCACACGTAGAAGACCGTTCCAGTGAAGGATTTCCTTTTCCATAACGCGGTCTCGGCTCTGCTGAAGAGCCTCCACAGGTCCCAGGACAGGATTCCCCTGCAGTCAGCTAGAGCGCTGATGTCAGGGAGGGGGGAACTTTGAAAGCGGATATCTCTCAAACCATAAAGGTTTGAGGGATGGCACTGTGGGCAATTAATTGTTTTTTTTAAGGGTTACAAGATGCAGTATACTAAAATTTAAGCATTACTATCCCTTTAAGCAACCAATTCACACTAAAAATTGCAGTTTTTATAAAGTTTTTCCAAAAGATTCACAAAAATGTACTACATAAAATTGCATAAAAAATTATCAAAAATATGAATTGCACATATCTTTTGAGTACTTACAATCTATAGAACAACTGACACACAAAGCTTGCATTCATTGCATTCAGAAAAAGAACTCCATCGCCTACAGACAGTACAAAATGCAGCAGCCAGACTACTGACCAATAAAACCCGCTCAAGTCACATAACACCCGTTCTCCACTCCCAGCATTGGCTTCCAATTAAATGGCGAACATATTTTAAAATTGGCCTACTGACCTTCAAAGCCTTAAATAATCAAGGCCCACAGTACCTGAAAGAGCTCCTGACACCCTATATTCAATCACGTTCACTGCGGTCAGCCAACAGATCCCTCCTGTCAGTGCCCAGAATAAAGACAACCTCAGGTTCCCGGGCATTCAGCCACGCTGCCCCCACATTCTGGAACTCTTTACCGTCCTCAATCAGAGAGGCACCATCATTACAGACTTTAAAAAAAAAACTAAAGACCCATCTCTTTTATCAGGCATTCAGTCAACTCATGTGACCATAAGGAACCCTTAAATTTTATGTCTGTAAAGCGCTTTGAGTCTCACAGGGAGAAAAGCGCTATAAAAATCATAAATTATTATTATTATATTATTAGTTAAGCTAAGTCACAGATTTTGCATTAATCAAGAAACACCAAACAGAACTGTCAAGCCAGCCATTTGCCTTTGTTTACATTGTTTAACATTCTACAGCTTCCTTATCATCTCTTAATGTGTGAGGGATGCTGAACAAAGGGGTCCACATCATTGCCACTAGTAATCTAAAAGAAGGAACCATATGTGTGACCCTTACTGATTTCCCATCTATTCATATTGTTATAGTTTTCATAGAACCCTTTAAAGGACCAGTAAGATGTACACCACATTGTGAAGCAATGCTTTACATACTTTTCTGGTCCTTAAAGGGTTAAGAGGAATATTAAGTACCTTTATTAATGTGTTTATCAATATCAGTTTACAAGTGCATTATATATTAATTTCTTTGTGCAAGAGAGGTCTCCAAAGCTACTGGTCAAAGATAAATCTATTATCTGAGCTGTTGAAATTATTTCAAATTACTATGCAAACAAAAAAAGGAAATTGTATTGTTGGGTAAAATTATATTCATGATTAAATACCTTTAGTAAGTGTCCAGTACTTGAAGCCCTGCTTCTTGGAGCTTTAAGGCAAACTTCCATTTCTTTGTTAAGCACCTGATGTTTTCAGAGCAAAGAATTTCACTGTCTTTTATTATGAACTAATTAGTACATTTACCATCTGTGAATGATTTTTCATGCTTTGCCATAGTTTGTAGCAGTGCTAAACTTGCATATTCTACTGCTTCACTAGATGTATTGGCCATATTGATAAACTAATGTTGTTGTTCTAAGCCCAATTTTATTAAATACGGCTCATTTCCCAAAGTCACAAAATTTTTTTTTATTTAGTCTAATAGTAATGATGTATATTACATTAATTTGCTAATATTGTTGTATAATTGTCATATTCCAGAACAGCACGTTATTTTTTTTTTTTTTGCAATACTAAAATGTATACATTATTTGTTCTTTTTTTTTTTTTAAATATATCATTCTGTAGGTCCATCTACAAGAGTAATGGAGATGTGGTTAAGACAGTAGCTTAAGTGGTTTGGAGAACTTAGGGCTCGATCCAAATGTTGGAGTTAAAACCAACGTGAAAAAAAAAACTGCCTTGGCGAGTTAACCAAGACCGGCTAACGTGAGATTCAAATCTTCCTTACCCAGAAAAGCTAACGAGCGATGACCAACAAAATACACGTTCACCTTAAATCTGCGTCGCATAGAAAATCTTACCTAAAAACACACAATAAAAATGTTACCTAGCACCACAGCCAATCACAGCACTCCATAGTAGAAAGTTCAGTCAGAAAATCCGAAAACAACGTCAATAGTTCTGAACAGCATTCTCTGTGCTTCCCTATCCAGCCAGTAGAGGAACACAGAGATGGCTTTCAGCACCATGGACAGCTTTGAATGCCATAGGGATGTGCACTGCTCACACCTGTGGCATTCAAAGTGTTACAATAAAGAAAACTAGTACACCAAGCACTACACAATGCCCCCCTTCGACATCCCCCCCCCTTAGTATGTCACATATATTGCATATATGTGGCATACTAACTCCATCCACATCCACCTCAAGGACTTCCATGTAGTGGACAAATCTGTCTGAAATACAACACTTAACTCTGAAATACAACACTTGCCTGTATATATGTGTGTGTGTTTTAAACATTTTATTATTAAAAGACTTTTATTAAACATATCTTTACTTAGATTCATTCATTTTTAATGCCTTACCTCCTGTGTCCCATTGCTATTAGTACTTTTGCTCCACTCTCCTTCAAATGGAGAGTGGAGCAAAATTAGTAATAGCAATGGGACACAGGAGGTAGAACATTATGAACTAAGTTAAGAAACTATTGAGGAAGCAGCCCTCCGCAGCTCTCCCTTCATATACTTTCATTTATATCCTGTCTTGATGGCTGAGGACATTGAAGAGGACAGAGGCATTGGAGGAAGCGGGTGGAGGGGAGAGAGACATCGGAGGAAGCGGGTGGCAAGCTTGTATTTGCTGCCCGCTTCCTCCGATACCTCTCTCCCCTCCTCACTCGTCGCCATTGTCCCCTGCCTGGCGTCGCACATTCTACAACTCCATCACTTGGCTCAGGGCCTCCTAACAGGCAATCTGGAACTCTGAGGGCACACCTATTTTTTATAGGTCATTTTTCAAGGACATAATTACATATATAAATATAAAAATATATCAGTTATTTTTAGGTCTTAAAATCAGATTTACAAAATGTATCACATTCTGCATAACTAATTCCATGAGTTTAGATCTGAAAATTAAAATCAAAGTTTTCATAAGAAAACTTGGGCACCCTAAGTTAGTGCCCATGGTACACTAAAGTTCTACAGCAGCATGGTTGAGAACCACTCATGATTTTCTGTTACCAGCTTTTACACAATTTGGGGGTATACTAATAAAATAAATGCTGGTGCTATTCCAGCTTATTGTTTTGTACTAAGCTATCTACTCTGAAAATTCTCCTATTACCCTATTGACATGGCAGAGTGGAAGTGTATTGGCATTTTAGAGAGATGTTTTCCCCCTGTTTTTTATCACCATATACTAACCAGACACAGAAGAAACCAAAGTAAATTATTACATTTTCGAGTGTATGCTATAGAAGATGCATTTGGGGCTAGCTCGCATTAAAGTCTTAATGTAGGCAGTGTATGTAAACCACTGTGCACTAAAGTGATCATACCTTTTATTACACATCCAAAGGAGGTGCAGCTGAATAATTTGTATGCCTAAGTGCCAAAAGTGCAGAAAATGAGTTGAGCTAGCAGATTTGTACATCCCGCCCTCCATGCATCTGCCATTGAAATCATCTGTGAGCAAATGCATGCATCTGTCACTTGTATTTCTGTAAATAACTATTAGGAGATTCATTATCATAATACCAAATTTAATTAAAAAAAGGTCTAGATACATGGACTACATCAGCATTTTCTAGTTATAAATAATCTTGGGCATTACCCCGTAGTACAGAAACATACCTGTCACGGTTTGGCTGATCTGCTATAACACTCTGCTGTTGATTACTGCTGCCTTTCCTTCCCTGTGTCAGGCTGACTCAGCTGATGATTAACAAACTGCCTTGACCTCTCTGTTTCCATGGTTATTCACCTGACTGTTATCAGCCAACCCCTTCCAGGCTATTTAAAGCAGCTAGGCTCACTTCCTCTTGTTTATGGCTGCAAGTGGTTCTCCTGTGCTCCTGATTATCTGTGTATGACCTGACTTCCTCTGACATCCCTTCTGGCTCCTGAATCCTGGCTTGTTCCTGACAACACTGACCTCCGTATTCCTGACTCCGGCTTGTCTGAGTACCTGTCGGTTCCTGACCCCGGCTTGTCTTTTGGTCTCCGCTCCTGGATCATCATTCTGCTTTGTTTGTTTTGGTTACTTTAATAAAGGTGTTTTGCACTTGACATTCTTGTGTCTGTCTGGTTCCTGGTCCCTAACAATACCTAAGTTTAGCAGCCATAGTTTAGACCATTAAAAAGTCAAAAACAAACGCTATTGCTACAACAAAATGGTCAGAGAAAAGAGCACATGTAAATAACAATGTGCTGTCAGTGGCATAACTACAAGAGGTGCAGAGGGTGCAGCTGCACCTCAGACCAGCATTCCACAGCCTCTGTACTTACAGGCATCCTAGTGGGCCACAGGGCCATGGGTCAGTTGGAGAGATCAGAAGATCTCCCCTAAAGAGCCCTCTGAATTCTGCACCTCGCATAATTCAGACGTCTCCATCACTGCTCACTCTTGGTCCTCTTGCAATTAGAGCACAGTGATATTTCATCATATCCCAGTTCCCTGTATAATTAGGCCATACCCAGCTCTGCAAATGAGTGGTGGTATACAAGTCTTTTCCTGAGGAAGCACAGATTTCATTTCCAGTCACTGAACCATCAGGATGTGGCCCCTTTTTGTGTCAGGAAGGCTAGGTAAGGGGGGGGGGACATAGGGAATGTCCATCCCCCCAGGAGTGCGAGAGGAGATAAAAAGGGAATGTAGTTTGAAGGAGCATTGAGGGCTAAAATATTTAAGAGGAAAGGGGGATATTGGGGGAATGAGAGGAAAGGGAACTGGAAAATAAAGAAGGAGGCTGATGGAGAAAAAGGGGAGACTTGGGGAGAGGGGATTAAAATGACTAAAGGGGGGAATTGAGAAGACGGAGACTGTTAGAGATTGAAAGGGGGGAAAGGTTACGGGAGAGAATATTGGGGGGAGGGGGAGCCTGGATAGAGAGAAAGGGGCTGATGGAGAATAAAGGAGGGATTTGGGGAGAGAAAGGCCAAAACATTATACACAGAGGCCGAGGGAAACATTGGGGAAGAAAAAAAGAGAGGCTTGGTGGAGAGGGGGGAGAGGAGATCAAAAAATTTGGGGGGAGAGGGTCAGAAAGGGGTGAGAGGGTAAAGCAACTGCAGGAGAAAGGGGTAAGAGAAGGAGAAAAGGGTGTGAGAGAGGAAAAGGCTGAAGCAAAGAGGAGGAAAAGAAGTCAGAGGGGAAAACTGACAGAGAGGCTGGGGTTACTGGAAGGTCAATAATGGTGTGTGTGTGTGTGTGTGTGTGTGTGTGTGTGTGTGTGTGTGTGTGTGTGTGTTTTATCTGTATGAATGTAATGTGTGTGTGTGTTTAAATGTATGAATGTGTTGGGGGGTCTGTGTATGTGCGTGTGTGTGTTTATATGTGTGAATGTGGTGTGTGTTTATATGTATGAATGTGGTGTGTTTGTGTGTTTATATGCATGAAGGTGGTTTGTAGGTGTGTGTGTTTATATGTATGTATGAATATGGTGTGTAGGTGTGTGTGTGTTTATATGTATGTATGAATGTGGTGTGTAGGTGTGTGCGTGTTTATATGTATGAATGTTGTATGTGTGCATGTTTATAAGTGTGAATGTTGTATGTGTGCATGTTTATAAGTGTGAATGTGGTGTGTGTGCGTTTACATGTATGAATGTGTTGAGGGGGTGCCTTTGTATGTGTGTTTATATGTATGAATGTGGTGTGTGTGTGTGTTTATATGTATGAATGTGGGGTGTGTGTATTTATATGAATGCATTGAGGGGGTGCCTGTGTATCTGTGTTTTATATGTATGAATGTGGTGTGTAGGTGTGTGTGCATGTGTGTTACAAACTCACACTTTTATGGAAGAGAGCTCAGTTGCCAAATAGATTCTGAATCTTTACATTTTTTGTTCATTACTGGCCCAAATTATTCAAATTTGCTCAGTTACTGAGAACATATGAATCATTAGCACCAGAGCCAAACAAAAATGTAAAGCTTCAGAACCTATTTGTCACTACATAGACACTTGTGCTTTTTAATGCGGTGCACTGTTACATCAGTGTGTGTGTGTCTGTACGTTTGTGTCATGCAAAGGGAGGGAGCCCACCCTCAGATTTTTCACCAGGGCCCAGCAGGGTCTAGTTACTGCCCTGTGGGTTATTTTAGAAATATTGTGTTATATTAAAAAGAAAAATGACGTAACTTAGTGATAGAGTCGATAAGACTGGAAAAAAGTAATGTATCTGTCGAGTTAACCCGTTGAGTGCAAGAGCAAAGAGCAAGAGCAATGTGGTGCATACATCCCTGTCACTCAAAGGGTTTATCCTTTTCCACATCATTTTTGTTGATCGAGAAGAGGGCACATAAATACTCTTTTGAAGCAATTTTCAATTATGCCACCAAAGGAGTAAAACAATTTTTCCTGGCCCCAAAAGGAAGTTGATATCTCCCTGGATCGACATCCTATCTGGAAACATTTAGAAATTGTGTGCATTACTGTTCTCAGGTTGCTATATGTAGCCTCCTTTATTCTAATCATCACTTATGATGGACTCAGCTTGATGTCCAGTCCTCTATTTCTCCCCACTACTTTACTCTTTGAGCGCCAGAGGGGTAACCAGCACAATGCCTTGCATTATCACTTCCTACAGAGGCTGCCTGCTGATGTACATGTCATATGAGTCACTACCAGTGCCAATCAATTCTAACTTTAATCTTATAATGGTCAAGTCCTCTACAACAGGAAGGACACAAAACAATTAAGACTGAAACCAGTGTAACCCTGTCACAGAAATAAATCGTTATAAAATGTTGTTGAACCTGCTGGTAGTGTTTCACATGATCTAAATGCAAATGCAATCTGTAAAATCAAAGAAAAACAACACCATATCCCAATTTTGTTATTTTAAATAAAGCAACGAAGCCGAACTATGAACATAAAGACAAGCTCGACAAATAATTGTTTTATATTTACAGAAAAGACACTTTTTAGACTTGTATGTTTTGTGAAGAGAGTGGGCTGATGAACTATGTGAAATGGAGCTATTCTGAAAACACCAACTGTGTTATAGGTGACAAATAAAAAATGCTAATGTTCCCATTAACTTAAATAAGGCTTTTATCCTATCACACACAAGACAGGACTACAAAGCAATGTGTTGGAGACCTCTCTAGTATTCATGGAATTAAACCAACTTTAACATAGGGGGAGAAATAAAAAATCCTCAAATTCCCATGGATTTAAATAGGTATTATAGGGCCCAATTCAGCAAGTTAAAGTGCAACAATTCTGGATCAAATCAACTGCTCAATAAGGGGACAAGTGAGGATTTTCCAAATTACCACTGATTTAAATGGGGCTTTTAACCAATTGAATGTTACAGAGGTCTCCAATGCATTGTAAATATAAAGTTATGTATTTGGGTTACAGAAACAAATATACTGCATATATACTAAATTGTAAACTACTTTGGGATCCTTATTAGAGAAAGATTTAGGAGTACTTACAGAAAATAGACTTCACAGCAGTGCACAGTGTCACTAAGCTGCTGCAAGAGCCAATACGGTACTATCCTGTATTAAAAAGGGGTATAGATGCCCAGGTTGCAAACATATCTCTCTACAACTCCTTGGTAGAGCCTCATCTAGAGTATGGATTCAGTTTTGGGCACCAGTTATTAAAAAAGACACAACTGAACTGGAAAAAATGTAGAGACATTGGAGGATCTGAGTTATGAAGAAACTAGCCAAACTCGGTTTGTTTACATTAAATAAGAGATAACTAAGAGCTGATATGATTACCCTGACTTCAGGGAAGGGGGAGGGAGGAGGGAACTTTGCCTTTAGTTATCTCTCAAACCATAAAGGTTTGAGAGATGAACCTGGGGGCTATTACTTATTTTACAAATATGTACAATATGGGGGATAGTATTAATAAAGTATTACTATCCCTTTAAAGGGTTAAGAGCCAGAGGGGTGTCCAACACATTGAAAAGAGATGAGATGGGCAACCCACTGGCACTCAACGTTAACTGTGTGGGGCAGCATATGTCGAATATTAACTGTGTAGAGCAGCATGTGGAAGATACATATTGTGGGGCAACATGGGAACCATCAACATTGTGTGTTAGCCCCACATACACTGACTGACACCCATCAGCCTTGATCCCTTGCCCAGGTAGTACCCATGGGGATTTATTGCTACCACTAGGCAAAGAACAAGGCTGTGGGAGTCAGACAGTGTACATGGGGATTTGTGGCTACCAGTGAGCAAGGGAACAACTCCGGGGGCCAGGCAGTGTACATGGGGTTCTATGGCTACCAGTGGGCAAGGGAACAAGGCTGGGGGGCAGCTGGTAGCCACAAATCCTCGTGGATGCTTCCTGACCCCAAGCCTTGTTCCCTTGGGAATTCACAACGTGTCTGATATGAAATATGATAGCTGAGGGGATCATTGTGTAGTGCTTGATGAACTTTTAACCCTTTGAGTGCCACAGGGGTGCAAAATGCACATCTCTGTGGCACTCAAAGGGTTTACGGAGTGATGCTGTTCATGGTGTTTTAAGTATCCTCTCCACTCCCCTCCTGATCAAGTGGGAAAGCAGAGTGAATGCTCTCAGACTTCTGAATTGTCGTACTGCTGGTGATGTGCAAGGGAGGGCATCCTTTCCACAGTGATAGCAGTTCTACAACCCTGTATGGTAATGGGGGCCTCCTCCCCTCCCCTTGCATTCCTAAATTGTAGTTCATATGGCGATGCATGTCTACATAGACAAAATCATATTGCCACAGCATCGACCTTTAGTGCATCACCCCCCACATATGTTACAAAAACCTGCTTCACTCATTTAAGTCCACTTTTCTCCTCTATCCCTTCTTACATTTCCACTCTGATATCCCATTATACACCATCCCACCAATTAGAATCACATTGACATTTTTCTCTCTTTGTGTCTACAGTTCTCTCTCATTTCAAACTTTTATCTCCCATTGATCTTAATCTGTGAAATACTCAACCCCCCCCCCAGCCTGCGCCACTGCACCTCTCGTGATCTTCAAGTTTATGTTTAAAATTACACCTCCTCAGCAAAACTCCAACAAGCTAGAAGGCACTGAATTTGTACATCCACGGCTCTTACAATTTACTTACTTTATTTATGTTCCATTATCCCAACTTGAATTCTAGCGCTCTATTCCGCACTTGTCCATTACGTACCTTTACCACTTTAGATTGTAAGCTTTTGAACAGGGACCCCACTTCCAGTGTTTCCCTTTGAAAAAGCACTTGGAACCCTGTAAAGCACTGCATACACTTGTGGTACTATTTAAATAAACATATTAATGCATTCAAGTACTAAAATACCAATTTAAGTTTTGATTTCTCCTCTGTGGTGCAGTTGTTTTGTGCCAGAATTGTTTGAATTCTTATTAGTTCCTCAGCCTCAGTAAGGGTTACACATCCTGTAACATCAGATTTTTTTTTAATTATTTTGTTGCTCGATCACTGCTTTGTTCTAAGTCAATTTTTATAATATAAAGTGATTCTGCCAATGCCTACAAAAAGTCTGAAATAAAAAATAAGTAAATTAGCACCATAGCAGTATCAGAGACAATTTATATGCTTGTGCTGTAGTTGCTGCTAGCTGTGTGTGTTATGGAACAAAGGGAATTATAGATGAGAGCTTTTCATTAAAAGTCTGCTCTATGGAGAGATGCTGGTGGCATCATTGTGGCTTTTAACAGAACTCACAAATATCAATTTTCGCTTGGCTGCCAAGGGAATTTAATCTTTCCGAACATCATGTCCAATAAATATGATGGCCCATACAATCTTCACAGTCACTGACAATGGTTCAGAAAGAAATAGAAGACGGCAGATTTAATTGCATAGGAGCAATTAAGTAAGAAAACACCATCACCCATAACACTAATGCTACTTTTATAATTAAAAAACACACGCATGCACACAAAGTATGCTCAAATCCAACTGTGCCAAATAAAAATGTATGTGTGTGTGTGATGATATTTTATATAAATGAGTATTTTCTATATTATATTTTGTCTACTGACCTCATACTTATTAGCTATTCTCCTCCATGTGGTAGAGTAGGAGACATGGCTGAAGAAGATGGGAATTATAGTATTGCAATTACTGGAAAATACAAGCTGTCCATGCCTGATATCAATTACTTGTAAATTATTTTTACCATTAATAAGTGTTTTAATAAAACAAATTACTGTAAGCTAGTGGTGTAAATAGTAATTGGGGGGCCTTGAGCAAAAATGTTTTGGTCCCTTCAGTAAAAAATTATTCTATCAGGATTATATCTATAACTTATTGGGCCCTAGAGCCAATGGACCCCTTGCATGCCTGGCCCCATCACAAATTAACACTCTGCACCCCTTGTAGTTACTTCCCTGTTCAAAGTTACACCTGCTTGATCTATTGTTTGAGCATTTGGAAGATCAACAGGTCCAGCATGGAGAAGGGCATTGAATCACGTTTGTTATACTAGTGATCTTTGTCAGGAGCAGATACTGGGAGTTTGGTATGAGGCTTGTTGCATTTAAATGAATGTGACTTCCCACATTTTCCTATTATACATATGCACTCTTCCATCCATCCCTTTCTTTTTGTATCTTGCTGATGGATCTCATTGTGAGTAGCCATGTTATAAGGAGGCACCTGCAACACCAAAAAATTGAAGGCAGGTTGGTCCAATGATTGTGCATCTCTATAAGCTTAACTTGTCATTCCACACAAATGAGTTAGAAGTGGCCAGCTCTGCACTGAATATCCATGCGAAAGTCAGGAAATGCTGGCTTTGTAGAGATTGCACTTACGTATTTACACCATGAGGCATTCCCTTTGAGTGTTTGGTTTTTTGTTTGTTTGTTTTCTATAATATTGATGTGCACACATCAGAAAGGGGAGAAACATTTGAAATACCATAAAATTTCAGGTATATTACGTACCTGTGTATAATACGCAGGTGCATTTTATACCAAAGATTTTAGGGGAAAACAAGAGTGCTTATGTATAACACGCACCCTTGTTTTGTCCCGTGCTAAAAAATTTAACTCCCCACTGAAGTCCGCATCTCTCGCATTAAATTTGAACCAAGTAAGTCTTGGTTTGGCAGCCATTTTGGCCCGGGGGAGGGAGGGAAGGTATCTGCCAACCCTAACTTTTTTTTTTTTTTTAACTCTCGTGTATAATACGCACCCCCCACTTCACATAAGGTGAAGTGGGGTAAAATTGTGCGTATTATACCCGAGATTTTATGGTACTTACAATCAATTATACATGCAGGTAAACAGTTTATATTTCCCTTTATGGACCAGAGGGATGAGTTGCCCTCCCCTCTTGTGCTTTAACTGCTTGAGTCACAGAGGGAATATGTAACACATTGCATCATAATGCACTGCATACCCTTCTAGCATTCAAAACATTAAGGGATAAAAGTAGACTTGTGCGAAACGGTTCGTCCACATTCGGATTTCGGACGAATAAGGGTAATTCGAAGCCATTCGGACTTGATGAAAATCTTAGAGACATTCATTTTAAGAAGCTGAATCTGAACATAACTAGGCAGAAATTCGTTACAAGATTCGGATATTCGGATGATGTTCTCCACGCGAACGCGTGCTACTTTCCTTCCCTTTCTAGTCCAATTAGCTTCTTCGTTTCATGATGGGGGTTGGACTTATGACATCACAGACACCCAGACAGCTCCTGCATTTCCTGTTAGTGCTTATTGCGTTGTTGGGGCTCTGAGAAAGAAGAAGCAGATACAGAGTGTCCAGTGTTGTGTAGGCAGGCAGATAGGCATAGGCAGGCAGCCAGCATTAGTGTCAGTTATTGCCACTGCAAGGGTATCACAGTCTACCTTGGAGGCCTAGTTAGCCTGTGCTACCTTCCTCTGTGGTGTGTCGGCCGGCATAGTTGTGGCCACCTCTGCAATGCTTCATCATGAACCAGGCACCTATTCTGTGTGTCCTAATTGGGCCCCGCCTTCTCCTGCTCCTTTATAAACGTCACTGGGCCTGGGAGTCATTGCCCTTACATGGTGTTCCTGATAGCTTCTGCTTGGTCTGTCGTGATCCGTGCCTGTTTGAGTATTTGCTCTGTGTATGACCCTGGCATGTCTGACTACCCACATCAGTTCTGGCCTGTGGTTCTGGCTGACTACTCGCTCTGTGTATGCCCCCGGCTTGTCTGACTACCCACATCGATTCTGACCTGTGGCTCTGGCTGACTACTCACTCTGTGTATGACCCCAGCTTGTCTGACTACCAACATCGGTTCTGACCTGTGACTCTGGCTGACTACTCGCTCCGTGTATGACCCCGGCTTGCCTGACCAGTGGCCCTGGCTACTACCCACTCAGTGAAGCCTCCGGTTGCCTTTCCTATGGGTCTGGTTACTTTCGCTCCTTGTAGTCCTCGGCTTGCCTGACCAGTGGCCCTGGCTACTACTCACTCAGCGTAGTCTACGGTTGCCTGACCAGTGGCCTGGTTACTCTCACTCAGTGTAGCCCCCCGGCTTGTCTGACCTGAGACTCTGGCTGCCTACTCGTTCCTAACAATACCTGCTTGTCTGACCTGTAGTCTCGAGACTTGGAGTAGTGCAGTGCTCAGTACAGTGTGCAGCTCCGGGGTTCTGTGGGGGCTCTACCATTATTGCTGTACATTATAAATAAAGGTGGTTATATTTTATCTTTGTGTCTGCCCTTCTTTTGCCTGCACACCGTGACAAAGGGAGAGTCACCTTTGTTCCTGTGTAAAATATGAAAATTAAAATAACTTGTAGAGTGACACAATCTCACAGTTGTGTATGGACTGGGAGGCCTAGCTGCTTACTGCCACCGCAAGGAAGAATCATCATCGCTTCAGTATTAAATATAAAAATTCAACTTAGGAGTTTGAATAATTTGCAGAGTGACACAATCTCACAGTTGTGTAGGGACTAGGAGGCCTAGAAGCTTACTGCCACCGCAAGGGAGAAACATCATTGCTCCAGTGTTAAAAATTCAACTTAGGAGTTTGTTTGAATAATTTGCAGAGTGACACAATCTCACAGTTGTGTAGGGACTGGGAGGCCTAGCAGCTTACTACCATTGCAAGGGAGAAACATCATTGCTCCAGTGTTAAAAATTCAACTTAGGAGTTTGAATAATTTGCAGAGTGACACAATCTCACAGTTGTCATGTGGCCAGGTTGTAAAATTGTCAAAATATTATAGTACACTACCTACCTTTCTGTAATAGATTTGAGTCCTAGTGAACAACCTGATGTTCCTTGCCCTGGTACCAGCTGCTGTGACCCAGCAACCACCAACATCACCACAGTGATGTTGCTTTCAAAAAGAGCTAGCAGCAGCAGGCGGGCAAAGAAGAGTACTAGTACTAGTCAGACTAAGCAGCAGCACTCCAAACCAAAAAATAAAAATAAAGGGAACTGCAGGTCCTTCTACCACTACTAGCAGGGTAGAGAGGTCCAGGTCCTCCTCTGAGACCATGAAGCAGCCGTCACCTGTGTCCTGTCAGCTGTTTCATGATGATCCCCCTAGAACCACCTGAACAATGACTAGTGCCACTGCCAGTTTATTCACCACCTCCGCTACTGGCAGTTCTATAAACCTGGGGACACCTAGCGTGTGAAACACTACTGGTCGGACACTGCAGGTAGTATCAATGCAGGATTTTTATAGCGAACGTTCGTATAAGCAGCCAAAAAGGAAATTATTGCAGTATTTGGATAACATTTTTCCTGCCACCACTGTCTCTGACAGAAAATGTTATTGACTCTATTGAGGGATATAGTTTACCATTTCCCGGTAGCCATTAGGCAGAAGAGGGAATTGAGCAGGTCTCCCCAAAATCTGCTGCTGATGATGATTTTTCTCACTGTCAAAACCTACAAGAGGTGGAAAAAAGAAGAATCTGAAGGATCAAGGCCTCTTAAGCTTGATTTGTCCCATGAGCTTGATTTTTCCAGTGACCTTGATTATTCCCCTGAGCTTAATTTTTCCCCTGCTTCCCATAGTACTCCTCCTGTTTCTCCAGTTACACTTGTGGCTTCTACTGACAATTCAACATCTGCCTCTCCAGTTTCATTTGAGCCTCCCAGCTAGGTAGTAGCTGCTAGTGTCTCCGCCACCACTACTACTGTAACTCTACTATCCTCCTCCAATCCCAACATCCCTGCTGCCATCTTTAGGTCTACTGGTATCCCTGTAACAGTATGTAGAAAAAAAAAGCAAATTGAGTTTGCTCCAGCATGTGAAGATAAAGAAAGTGTCACCTCAGTTTCTTCTTCTCCACCACCATCCAGAGTGATCTGTCACTCCAAAGCATGGGACCATTTTGTGGCACTTGTCGATGTAAATTGTATGGCAGGGAAGTCAGCCGTGGGCAGGTGTTGGGTCATCTAACCACCTCCGGGATGACCCAACATCTGAACAACTACCACAAGTCAGTATTGATAAGTGCAGAAAGTGGCAATACTAGTACTGCATATACCAGTGTCACACTCACCACCAGTAGGCAGCAGGAGAAAGGGAAGGGGGATCATGCCACATCTGGTCCTAGTAAGAGCAGCAGACAGTCATAGCCCATCCCAAAACCAATACAGGCCACACTGGAAGATTTTGGTGGGTTTCATTCCAAGGGGGTGTGCAGACAGCAGTCCAGGAAAATCACACGCCTTATTGCACAGCTCATAACCGTTGTGGGTGCTACTTTTAATTTGTTGGACGGGGAGCCCTTCAAGCAACTTGTGGAGGCTGTCGCAACCAAATATAATATTCCATCCTGCACCATATGTAGAACTATAGTGTCCTCACTGTACCGGCCATGCGTTGGGCATTTCATGGACCTGCTAGGAAAAGCTGGTGGCCAGTCAGTGCATTTTACCACTGACTTATGTAGTGTTCTGAGTGGCCAGCATGGCTTCCTGTTGTTGACAGCGCATTGGTGGCAGCCCAATGTGTTGCAAGACATACCGATGGCAACAACAAATTCAGGTGCAGTAGCGAAGCAGGCAGGGCATCACTCTTTCCTCCTCCATGCTGAGGTAATGGATCAGCAGCACACTTCAGATAACATTCGCAAAGCACTGCAGAACATGGTGGAGCAGTGGCTAGGGGAGCAGGCAGGCACAAAGGCACAAATGGGGTTTGAGTTTAGTGATGGTGCAGCTAACATGATCAAGTCTCTCCAGGATGGCAGATTTGTGGGTGTGCTCTGCTCAACGCATGTCCTGCATCTAGTAGTGAAGGCTGCTCTCGAGGATGGCAGTAACACTGGAAGGTTGCCAGCTGGTGGCCAGTCAGTGGTAAAATGCACTGACTGGCCACCAGCTTTTCCTAGCAGGTCCATGAAATGCCCAACGCATGGCCGGTACAGTGAGGACACTATAGTTCTACTACATATGGTGCAGGATGGAATATTATATTTGGTTGCGACAGCCTCCACAAGTTGCTTGAAGGGCTCCCCATCCAACAAATTAAAAGCAGCACCCACAAAGGTTATGAGCTGTGCAATGAGGTGTGTGATTTTCCTGGACTGCTGTCTGCACACCCCCTTGGAATGAAACCCACCAAAATCTTCCAGTGTGGCCTGTATTGGTTTTGGGATGGGCTATGACTGTCTGCTGCTCTTACTAGGACCAGATGTGGCATGATCCCCCTTCCCTTTCTCCTGCTGCCTACTGGTGGTGAGTGTGACACTGGTATATGCAGTACTAGTATTGCCACTTTCTGCACTTATCAATACTGACTTGTGGTAGTTCTTCAGGTGTTGGTTCATCCCGGAGGTGGTTAGATGACCCAACACCTGCCCACGGCTGACTTCCCTGCCACACAATTTACATCGACAATAGTGATGAGCGAGCACCCCAATGCTCGGATGTTCGGGTGCTCTGACCGAGCACCCCCTGAGGCTCGAGTGCTCGGCCGAGCACCCGAGCCCCATTGAAGTCAATGGGAGGACTCGAGCATTACACCAGGCACCCCCTGCTCTGATGAGGGGAGGGTGCCTGGTCCATAGGAAAAGGGCAGAAAAAGATGGAAACACTACAGAAATGGTTCAGGGACAGCATAGGGAGGATGTCTGGATGCACCTTGGACTCCAACATCGCTGCTGGGAACGATCTTTCGCCCGTAGTACGCCATTTTTACAGACTGACCGTAAAACACACAAAAAGGAAAATAAAAACGACTTTAGGCGAAAAATTGTTACCAAACAATATTTGCTGTATATTTACTTGTATATCATCTGCAAATTCTCCCAAAAATTTCATCGATTTTCTGAAGTGAGGCCATGATTAAGAGGGAAACGTGCGCAGAGGCAAATTATCCCAAAAATTTCCTTGATTTTCAGAACTGAGGCCATGATTAAGAGGGAAACGTGCGCAGAGGCAAATTCTCCCAAAAATTTCCTTGATTTTCAGAACTGAGGCCATGATTAAGAGGGAAACGTGCGCAGAGGCAAATTCTCCCAAAAATTTCCTTGATTTTCAGAACTGAGGCCATGATTAAGAGGGAAACGTGCGCTGAGCTGACCATCTAAAACATTATGGGTGAGGGTCTGCTGCAGAGCTGACCATCCTAAACATTATATGCGAAGGCCCGCTAGTGAGCTGACGCTATAAAACATTATATGAGAGGGCCCGCTAGAGAGCTGACCCAATAAAACATTATATGAGAAGGCCCGCTGGTGAGCTGACCTATATAAAAATTGTCAAACAGGGCCCGCTGGTGAGCTGGCCCTATATAAAAATTATATCACAGGGCCCGCTGGTGAGCTGGCCCTATATAAAAATTATATCCCAGGGCACGCTGGTGAGCTGGCCCTATATAAAAATTATATCCCAGGGCATATGGAAGAGGAGGAGGAGGATGAGAACATTAAGAGTCAACCATATACCCGTTTTTGGGGTGGAAGGGGTGAATGGGAATACAGAGTATTCCCATCATTGTAAATAACATATATAAAGTGAGTTTATGTTCCCCCGGGGCTTTCCTCCAGTGGAGTGGAGAAGTCAGGGGAAATCCAGGCCTTGTTCATTTTTATAAGTGTCAACCTATCAGCATTGTCGGTGGAAAGGCGGATACGCTTATCTGTTATGATGCCACCAGCAGCACTAAATACCCGCTCAGACAGAACGCTGGCGGCAGGGCAGGCCAGCACCTCCAAGGCGTAGAGTGCCAGTTCATACCACGTGTCCAGCTTGGACACCCAGTAGTTGTAAGGCACAGAGGGATCATTGAGGACGCTGACACGGTCTGCTACGTACTCCTTCACCATCTTCCAAAACTTTTCCCTCCTTGTGACACTAGGCTGCGCATCAGGGTGAGGGTGCTGGCGGGGTGTCATGAAGGTGTCCCACGCCTTGGAGAGTGTTGCCCTGCCTTTGTCGGAACTGCTGTGTGCTCCCCTTTTCTCCCCTTCTCGGTTGGCCAAGGTAGCACGTACTCTGCCGCCAGCGTTGTCAGATGGAAAATTTTGGAGCAATTTTTCAACAAGAACCTTCTGGTATTGCACCATTTTGCTTGTCCTCTCCACCGGAGGAATGAGAGATGAGAAATTCTCTTTGTAGCGGGGGTCCAGAAGGGTGAACACCCAGTAATCCGTGTTGTCTAAAATGCGTACAACGCGTGGGTCACGGGAAAGGCAGCCTAACATAAAGTCAGCCATGTGTGCCAGAGTACCAACAGTCAAGATTTCGCTGTCCTCACCAGGAGGCTGACTCTCAATATCCTCATCCTCTTCCTCCTCTTCTGCCCACCCACGCTGAAGAGATGGAACTAAAGTTCCATGGCTACCCTCTGTAGCGGAGGCAACCGTGTCTTCCTCCTCCTCCTCCTCCTCCTCCTCCGCCTCCTCCAATTGTCGCTGAGAAGACGAAGTGAGGGTGCTCTGGCTATCACCTTGTGTAAGCTCTTCCTCCCCCATTTCCACCTCTTCCACATGCAAAGCGTCGGTTTTAATTGTGAGCAGCGAGCGTTTCAGTAGACACAGAAGTGGGATGGTTACACTGATAATAGCGTTATCGCCGCTCACCATCTGTGTCGATTCCTCAAAATTGCGTAAAACCTCGCAGAGGTCTGACATCCATTCCCACTCCTCACTTCTGATTACAGGAAGTTGAACGGAGAGGCGACGACCGTGTAACAGCTGGTACTCCACTACTGCCCTCTGCTGCTCACAAAGCCGGGCCAACATGTGGAAGGTGGAGTTCCAGCGCGTGCTCACGTCACACAGCAGCCGGTGAGCTGGCAATTGTAAGCGCTGCTGCAGCTTCAACAGGCCGGCCGAAGCTGTAGATGACTTACGGAAATGTGCACACACGCGGCGCACCTTGGTCAAGAGATCATGCACATTGGGGTAGGTTTTTAGAAATCGCTGCACCACTAAATTAAATACATGCGCTAGGCATGGTACGTGTGTGAGCTTGCCGAGCTCCAAAGCCGCCACCAAGTTACGCCCATTATCACACACAACCATGCCTGCTTGCAGGTTGAGTGGCGAGAGCCACTGCTCGGTCTGGTGACTAATCCCCTGCAACAGCTCTGAGGCCGTGTGCTGTTTGTCCCCAAGGCAGATCAGCTTCAGCACGGCCTGTTGACGCTTCCCCACTGCAGTGCTACACTGCTTCCAGCTACTGGCTGATGGGGGAGTGGCGGTGTGTGTAGAGAATTCGGAGGTGGAAACGGAGGAGGAGGAGCCAATAACGTAGGTGCTGGTGGAAACCCTGATGGAGGTAGGGCCCGCAATCCTCGGCGTGGGTAGCACCCGTGCCATCCCAGGGTCCGAGTCGCTCCCAGCCTCCACGACATTCACCCAGTGTGCCGTCAGGGAAATGTAGCGTCCCTGGCCACAAGCACTTGTCCATGTGTCAGTCGTTAAGTGGACCTTCCCAGTAACTGCGTTGGTCAGGGCACGGGTGATGTTACGGGACACATGGTGGTGTAATGCGGGGATGGCACACCGGGAAAAGTAGTGGCGGCTGGGGACCGCGTACCGAGGGACAGCTGCTGCCATCAGGCTGCGGAAGGACTCAGTGTCCACAAGCCTAAATGGCAGCATTTCGATGGCCAGTAATTTTGAAAGGTGTGAGGTTAGTGCTATGGCCTGTGGGTGGGTGGCTGGGTATTTTCTCTTGCGCTCAAATGCCTGGGGTAACGACATTTGGACGCTGTGCTGGGACAGGGAAGTGGATGTGGTCGCTGATGGTGCTTCAGATGCTACAGGTGCAGGGCGGGAGGTATGCGGGCCTGCGCCTTCGACAGGCGATTGGCCGGCACCGAAAACAGGGGAAGAGGAGGCAGTGGTGTGGCCTGCAGACACAGATGGGCGATCCAGGCGTTCCTCCCACTTACTACGGTGCTTGGATGCCATGTGTCGGATCATGCTGGTGGTGGTGAGGTTTCTAGTGTTCATGCCTCGGCTCATTCTGGTGTGGCACAGGTTGCAAACTACAAATCTTTTGTCGTCCGCACTTTCCGTAAAAAAAACGCCATACCGCGGAACACCTACCCCTTGGCAAGGTAGATTTACGCAAGGGGGTGCTCCGTGGAACATTTGCGGGCCGGTTTGGTGCGGTCCGCCTTCTTTCTGTAGCCACACCACTGCCTCTTCCAGCCTGTTGCGGTGCTGCAGATGGCTCACCCTCAGGACTGCTGTCATCGCTCGGCTCTACACCTTCCCAGGTGGGGTCAGTCACCTCATCGTCCACCAAGTCCTCCTCCACTTCCTCACTCTGATCATCCTCCTCAAGTCTTGATCCCACCACATACTCAGTCATTGACAACTGTATAACATTCTCCTCAACAAGGTCTTGAGACGGAAATAGTGGTTGATTTAATGGCAACTGTGTCTCATCATCATCATCATCATCATCCACTACTTCCTTTGACCTTAAATGCCGTTCACATCTGTCATCTTCTTGTGATTGGGTAGCCTCTAGAGGTTGTGAATCAGGGCACAAGATGTCATGTTCCTCTGCAAGCGTGCTTGGAGAGAGGGTCAAATGAAGGATTGGTGATGAGACGAGCTCATCACTATATCCCAGTGTGGGATCACTTCTTTGACCAGACCGTGTATGGTGGGAGGAAGGATGATCAGAGTGAGGATTATGTTGACCAGACTCTTGGCTACTGAGAGTGGACTTGGTGGAAGACAGGGTGGTGCTTAACCGACTGGAAGCAGTATCAGCTGTCATCCAACCGACCACCTGTTCGCACTGGTCGGACCTCGAGAGTGATGTCCTGCGACGCCCTGTGAAATCAGACATGAAGCTAGGTATGGTGGATGTCTTTCTTTCTTGTGCTCTGGCACCAGGCGCAGTTTCTCCGCGTCCTGACCCGCGCCCTGAACTTTCAGGATCACGTCCACTTCCCCGTCCCTTTTTACCCGCCTTCTTCATCTTACACGATATATATGACTTTAATATATATGAGTTTGAAAACTTAACAGTATTTCTTACTATTCTGCAACTCTGCAGAGTACACAGAATAGGCTGCTAAACTGCGGTGACACACACTGAATGGAATAAGTGACTTTAATATTTGAGTTTGAAAAATTAACAGTATTTCTTACTATTCTGCAACTCTGCAGAGTACACAGAATAGGCTGCTAAACTGCGGTGACACACACTGAATGGAATAAGTGACTTTAATATTTGAGTTTGAAAAATTAACAGTATTTCTTACTATTCTGCAACTCTGCAGAGTACACAGAATAGGCTGCAAAACTGCGGTGACACACACTGAATGGAATAAGTGACTTTAATATTTGAGTTTGAAAACTTAACAGTATTTCTTACTATTCTGCAACTCTGCAGAGTACACAGAATAGGCTGTTAAACGGCGTTGAAACACACTGAATGGAATATGTGACTTTAATATTTGAGTTTGAAAACTTAACAGTATTTCTTATAATTCTGGAACTGTACAGAGTACACAGAATAGGCTGTTAAACGGCGGTGAAAGACACTGAATGGAATATGTGACTTTAATATTTGAGTTTGAAAACTTAACAGTATTTCTTATAATTCTGCAACTCTGCAGAGTACACAGAATAGGCTGTTAAACGGCGTTGAAACACACTGAATGGAATATGTGACTTTAATATTTGAGTTTGAAAACTTAACAGTATTTCTTATAATTCTGGAACTGTACAGAGTACACAGAATAGGCTGTTAAACGGCGGTGAAAGACACTGAATGGAATATGTGACTTTAATATTTGAGTTTGAAAAATTAACAGTATTTCTTACTATTCTGCAACTCTGCAGAGTACACAGAATAGGCTGCTAAACTGCGGTGACACACACTGAATGGAATATGTGACTTTAATATTTGAGTTTGAAAACTTAACAGTATTTCTTACTATTCTGCAACTCTGCAGAGTACACAGAATAGGCTGTTAAACGGCGTTGAAACACACTGAATGGAATATGTGACTTTAATATTTGAGTTTGAAAACTTAACAGTATTTCTTATAATTCTGGAACTGTACAGAGTACACAGAATAGGCTGTTAAACGGCGGTGAAAGACACTGAATGGAATATGTGACTTTAATATTTGAGTTTGAAAACTTAACAGTATTTCTTATAATTCTGCAACTCTGCAGAGTACACAGAATAGGCTGTTAAACGGCGTTGAAACACACTGAATGGAATATGTGACTTTAATATTTGAGTTTGAAAACTTAACAGTATTTCTTATAATTCTGGAACTGTACAGAGTACACAGAATAGGCTGTTAAACGGCGGTGAAAGACACTGAATGGAATATGTGACTTTAATATTTGAGTTTGAAAAATTAACAGTATTTCTTATAATTCTGGAACTGTACAGAGTACACAGAATAGGCTGTTAAACGGCGGTGAAAGACACTGAATGGAATATGTGACTTTAATATTTGAGTTTGAAAACTTAACAGTATTTCTTATAATTCTGGAACTGTACAGAGTACACAGAATAGGCTGTTAAACGGCGGTGAAAGACACTGAATGGAATATGTGACTTTAATATTTGAGTTTGAAAACTTAACAGTATTTCTTATAATTCTGCAACTGTACAGAGTACACAGAATAGGCTGTTAAACGGCGGTGAAAGACACTGAATGGAATATGTGACTTTAATATTTGAGTTTGAAAACTTAACAGTATTTCTTATAATTCTGCAACTCTGCAGAGTACACAGAATAGGCTGTTAAACGGCGGTGAAAGACACTGAATGGAATATGTGACTTTGATATTTTAGTTTGAAGACTTAACAGTATTTCTTCCTATTCTGCAACTCTGCACAGTACACAGAATGTGCTGCTACACTGCGGCGAAGCACACTGAATGGAATATGTGACTTTGATATTTTAGTTTGAAGACTTAACAGTATTTCTTCCTATTCTGCAACTCTGCACAGTACACAGAATGTGCTGCTAAACTGCGGCGAAGCACACTGAATGGAATATGTGACTTTGATATTTTAGTTTGAAGACTTAACAGTATTTCTTCCTATTCTGCAACTCTGCACAGTACACAGAATGTGCTGCTAAACTGCGGCGAAGCACACTGAATGGAATATGTGACTTTGATATTTGAGTTTGAAGACTTAACAGTATTTCTTCCTATTCTGCAACTCTGCACAGTACACAGAATGTGCTGCTAAACTGCGGCGAAGCACACTGAATGGAATATGTGACTTTGATATTTGAGTTTGAAGACTTAACAGTATTTCTTCCTATTCTGCAACTCTGCACAGTACACAGAATGTGCTGCTAAACTGCGGCGAAGCACACTGAATGGAATATGTGACTTTGATATTTTAGTTTGAAGACTTAACAGTATTTCTTACTATTCTGCAACTCTGCAGAGTACACAGAATAGGCTGTTAAACGGCGTTGAAACACACTGAATGGAATATGTGACTTTGATATTTTAGTTTGAAGACTTAACAGTATTTCTTCCTATTCTGCAACTCTGCACAGTACACAGAATGTGCTGCTACACTGCGGCGAAGCACACTGAATGGAATATGTGACTTTGATATTTTAGTTTGAAGACTTAACAGTATTTCTTCCTATTCTGCAACTCTGCACAGTACACAGAATGTGCTGCTAAACTGCGGCGAAGCACACTGAATGGAATATGTGACTTTGATATTTGAGTTTGAAGACTTAACAGTATTTCTTCCTATTCTGCAACTCTGCACAGTACACAGAATGTGCTGCTAAACTGCGGCGAAGCACACTGAATGGAATATGTGACTTTGATATTTTAGTTTGAAGACTTAACAGTATTTCTTCCTATTCTGCAACTCTGCACAGTACTCAGAATGTGCTGCTAAACTGCGGCGACGCACACTGAATGGAATACGTGACTTTGATATTTTAGTTTGAAGACTTAACAGAATGTGCTCTAATCTGCAACTTTGCACACTAAACAGAATGTGCTCTAATCTGCAACTTTGCACACTAAACAGAATGTGCTCTAATCTGCAACTTTGCACACTAAACAGAATGTGCTCTAATCTGCAACTGTGCACACTAAACAGAATGTGCTCTAATCTGCAACTTTGCACACTAAACAGAATATATATATATTTTTTTTTTTTTTTTTTTTTTTTTCCCCCCACACCAAATAACCTGCTGCCCCCACACACAGTAGTCCTAAAAAGGACTTTTGGTTCTTTTTTTTTCACAATTTTTGTTTTTTTCCTCCCTACACTGCCTTTCCCTTCCTATCCTCAGCTCTCCCTGGCTCAGACTGAGCCGAACTCGATGGTCAGGTGCTATACAGCACCTGACCACGGGTTCTGGCCAGCCAATCAGTGTAATGCCAGCAGCCAACATGGCTGCTGGCATTACACCGATGTCAGAGCCTCCCTGCACGTTTATTGGCTGCGCAGCAGCCGCAAAACGTGCGGGGAGGAGACCCGAACATGGCGGGCGAGCACATGCGGTACTCGTACGAGTACCGCCATGTGCCGAGCAGAGCGATGCTCGAGCCGATCCGAGCATCGGCCGAGCATGCTCGCTCAACACTAATCGACAACTATCCCGAGTTATTGCTTGCCACAATGTGCAATCTACGAATCAAAGGCAAGATGACACTTACTTCTGGAGTCGTGCAGACAAATTGCTGGCCACTTCCATCGGATCGTCAGAGATAGCCAGCTCCTCAGGGAGGAACAGAAAAAGACAGACCTCCCAGAGCACCGCCTAAAACAGGAGGGCAAGGTGGAACTCTACCTTAGATATGCTAGAGCGTATCCTGGAGCAGAAAAAGGCAATTCAAGCAATGTCATGTCACCATTTTATTGGCACTAACAGAAAACTGGGCAGGGCTGACTGGGGACTGATGGAACAGGTAGTGACAGTCCTTACATCTTTCTGTGCTTTGATGGAAATTTTGAGCAAAGAGAATGCACCTCTCCTTAAAATTGGACGATTTCTTTGCCCATAGGGAACGCTTGCCTGGAGCTGAGGGTAATACACTTCCCAATGTTGCTGCCCTTCTAATGAGGCTGAAGAAGGAACTGACTCGGCGCATGGAAGAGCGCATGAACAACTGTCCCGAGTTATTGCTTGCCACAATGTGCAATCTACGAATCAAAGGCAAGATGACCCTTACTTCCAATTCACTCACTGCCTGGAGGGAACAATTGATAGCGAGGGTGTGTGAGAGGCAAATCAAAAACAGGATGCAGTCACAGGAGGCAGGAGAAGATTCCGCAGATGAGCTGGAGGAGTGTGGTGGTCTTCAGGGACCTTTCAGTAGCAGCGCTAGTAGCACTTCATCTTCTTCCAGTGGAGCAGCTGCTGATATATATATGCTGAGGCAATGGACAGATTATGCATCGCACAAAACAAACAGCTCCCAATCAGTAGAAAAAGTGCTCAGTTTGAGGTTAAGGCTTACCTTGCGGAACCTTCTTTGCCCCCAAGTACAGATCCCTTGACTCTCTGGGATAACAAGAGGGCTGTGTGGCCTACTTTGTCACTGATAGCCCAGGAGTCGCTTTCTTGCTCCCCAACCACTGTTCAGAGTGAGCGGGTATTTTGCATAACTGGAAACATACTTAGCCCTCAGCTCTTTCAATTTTTCCCCCAGCTCATGGAGCAAATGACTTTATTAAAATTCAGCCTGCCAAAGCTGAGTTTCCCTGCTCTCAGGGTCGATGCAGATTAGAAAAACAAAAAGGTCTTAATCTAGAATCATCCATAGTAGCATAATGCACTGAGCGCTCCAGATTAACCAGCTTTAAAACAGTGGTTTGTTGGGCAGAGGACACCCCCTGACTAGGTGGGACACAGGGGGGGAATTTAACGTCTACACTGTTATCCCACTATACAGGTTGTTCAGTCTGGTTCTGCGGTATCTATTTACTGAGTCCTGCCTGTTCCAGTGTTCTGCAGTTTGCTGCTGCCTATATCGCCAGTGTTGCTGTCATCCTAAGTCTGCCTCACACCAGTCATCTGCAGTTGCTGTATCCATATATGGACCGAGTCCTGCCTGCTCCAGTGTTCTGCAGTTCTGGCTACATCTCCAGTGTTACTGTCAACCTGAGTCTGCCTCGCACCAGTCTTCCTCAGGCCCTGTATTTATCTACTGACTGAGTCCTGTCTGCTCCACTGTTCTGCAGTTCTGACTAAATCTCCAGTGTTGCTATCATCCTGAGTCTGCCTTGCACCAGTCTTCCTCAGTTGCTGAATCCATCTACAGCAGACATCTTTGCTTCCAGACATCTGTGTGCCTGAGCTGTCAGTCCTGGTATTCTCAAGGAGGCGTTGCATGGTACCTTTAGGTACCAAAAGGGACTGACAGCGCAAGCGCAAAGATGCCTCTAAAGTGATGTTGCCTCGCCTGCAGTGGATTTGTGACTAACGCGGTAATTATGCTGTCTAATATTACTATTGTTAAGCTTATCGCTAGATGTCTAATTGTTGGGGGTCAGGCTATTTTTGGGGTGATAGTTCCACTTTAATGATATACCACATAGTTTATTTTTTTTTTGTAACACGTTTTATTAACTTTATACATGACATGGTAGACATAACAGTGCTCCATATACATGTAATGTTCTCTAAAAAAAAGACATATAGCTCTATGAATGTAATTGGTTCAGTGGGTCAACATTTCATTAACAGACATAAACAAAACTGAATAAAGATAACCAGTCTAATGCTGGAGGAACAAAGGTGTGTGTGTGTGTGGGGGGGGGGGGGGTGACATAATTTCTTCCCAGAATAGTTGATTTTAACAAATACAGTTTTGGCTATGTCACTGATAGATTTATACTGATTTTTCAGTCTCATGATGGCGTGGACACATCTCTGTTCTTCATGTTGAAAGAAAACAGCAGCTAACTCAAGATGCATATGCCATACCTAGAATTACCTCCAAACCTTTTGTTAGCTCTTTAGTGCGTGCACTAACAATGCAAGGACATACAACTGGCCAGGAAACAGCTGAGAGTTATCCACTACTACTTGCATGAACTCGGTACTTACCATCTTAGAATTTAGAAGTAGGGAGGGAGTCCTCAAAGAGATTACATCACTTATACTAAATGAATGACTCCACAAAACATAACACGCGCTAGCTACATTGCTTTGATATTCTTGGATCCTTTGTAATTATATATGGCCTTTCAGTTAGTGGGCCTACTACAACTGAAATTGTTTAGCAAGGCTATTGCCATATAGCGAACCTCTTTATCCTTTAAGAGCCTATCGTAGCTTATTGTAAAGCTAACTATGTACATGTGTGGATTGCTGCTGCACTACTTCAGTTAACACATAACACATGGCCCAGGGTGGACATTCTGGGCTATTAGTAGCACTGCACACATTGAGTCTGTAAGAACTTATCGTAACACTATTTGACTATGTGCTTATTCATATGACTCTAGGGTCCTTGTATAAAAACACTTACCACATTGTACCATGAACAGCTACCCTGATACCATGTTTTTATACTGAGATGAATCTCATATCAGAGAAGTCGACTATAGTTTTTAATCTGATTCATTATATGTACTGGTGCTTATCTTATCAAGTATATAGCATTCAATGAACTCTGCAACTAGCATTTTTTAAGTATTACAAATTAAGTTTATATATTAAAATTTGTGACTGTTTTTATCTTTCCCTTTACACAGATTTATAGATGATTCACATTAACCTCTGGTGCCACTGACAGACACAGCAGTTGATCTCACTACTGATAAATCCTCTATGTGAACAACACTAGAATGTAACTTATTATCATCTATAGTGTTACAAATCTTATTACTAGTACTAGTGGAACTTTTTATATCACTTTTACAACCAGCCTCCCCAGGAGAAAGAGGAGTATCATCAGCATTTCCCGCACAAACTACAGATAAAAATGTTTTTTACTGTATACAACAGAGGTATTGGCTTGAAAATGTCTGCAGTATGCAGTTAGTCTCAAAGAACAACACAGCACCTATATATTCTTTTCCTTTTTTTGACTGTGTGTCAAGTGATGTCTTATCTGTTGTTGTCTGCCTGAAAATAATGTACGAGACATATCTCGGTCTCTAAAATCTGTCTCTGTCACTCTCTCAGTCTCAGCTCAGGCAGGATCATCTGCCTGCTTTCACCTATGCCTGCTTTCACCTATCAGTACCTATTTAAACTGTCCTGGTTACTGTCTACAAACCAGGGACATGCACAGACATTTTGGGGGGCAGGGGCTCAAATAAAAAAAGGGCACTTCTCATAATTATTTATTTATTTTGTTAAAAGGGCACGAGGGCACTTTGGACAAAAAGGGCAGGTGCTCAAGCCCCCCTTGGTGTCTATGTGTGCACGTGCCTGCTACAAACCACACCCACACTCCCTGCCACCCAGCCACTCCAGAGTAAATATGGCTACTGCATTAAATCAGCAACTCCTTCTCTTTATCTGTCTGCCTTCACCCTAGCTAGCTTAACATTTCAACAGCTTTCATTATCTCTCCCAAGCACAGACTGACAACAAATGATAAACTGACACCCCTTTGATACTGGCAGTTTAGCACAGCAGTAACAAATATAGGAAATAATCAATAATTTTAATGCAAAGAAAAAGTTTAAAAAGCAGAAAAATTACAGAAGGTGGGAAGGGATTTTTTTTGCATATTTTGCTTTTGAGGTGAAACTTTCACTCATCCCTAGATAAACCTAGTTATAACACCTGCCAGCTGCATTGAAATCTAGGCTAAGTAACATAATCTCTTCAACAAGTTAGAAGTTATGTCTTCTTTGGATATTGTTATCATTTAATATTTTAAAAGAAATCCACCAAGTATGATCATGGATATGGATGTGATATTGAATTAACTGTATAAACCCTTTGAGTGCCAGATGGGTACGGAATGCATTGCAAAGCAATGCATTCCATACCCCTCTGCCACTCAAAGGATTAACCACTTGGATGCTAGAGATTATTCTAATGGATTGTGGAGCAATGCATTGTAGATGACTCTAAAATCCAAGGGGTTTATTGCTTCGATATATTAAACTGACCTGATGTATCTAAATTGTGGAATTTTATTAGAAATATTGAAATATGAAACCACCTAGAATTTGGCTTTTAGGGGTCGATTTAATAAAAATGCTACTAAAAATAGGACAAGTAGGTTATGTGTTTAATGTATTCATATATTTAGTCCCAGCTGTGTTTTTGTTCATGCACTAAAACAATTGAACTGCTTCTTCAAAAAATTCACAGTCTAAAAAAACTGCATATAAATACATGCAGCTTTAGATGCCTTGAAATATTTTATTAGCATTTCTTACTTGTCTTAGAAGTAATGAGAATTTTTATTAGCAGAAATTTGAATACTTATTAGCATTGCTAACTTTTCTTAGGAACAATCAGAATTACTAGCATTGCCAGTGTTTTTCAGAAACATTGCCAATTTATTATTATTAGCAAATGCAACTTTTTCTATGTATATTCATTTTTTAGTACAAGCAAAATGTCTTTCTTTAATTATTAAATACAATAAATGCAATCAATTTCTGTCTGTTTTCTGCTGTGCTTTAAAAGTGCAATTTTTGTTAAATAGAGAAGTAGAAACATTTGGGGAGAGATCTTAGTGCATAAGCTCCATAGACTAACATAGGAAACTAGAGAAGTGATATTACTTGAGACGTCTACTCCTATTTATCACTCCATAGTGCATTTCCCCCATGGAACTGAGCCCAAATTAAATTAATTGTGATTTTTATTTCTCCTCTGTGGCATATTTGGTTTGCTCCAGAATTACTCTTGAACAATAAAGGGATAGTAATACTTCGTTTTATCTTTATTTTATTTTGTATGCATTAAAAAAACATGAAGAACGATATAAGTCTTATCTCTCAAACCTTTATGGTTTAAGAGATATTCACAAGCAAAGTATCCCCCCCTCTGTTCAGCCAGATCAGAAGGAAGGTGCCCAGGTAGACTGCAGAGAGGGACAATCTTCAATTAAGATAAGGTAAAAAGCTGAAAAACTTGTCAAGGGGGGCAAGGCTTTCATTCTTTTCATACAAAGAAGATTGTCCCCTGCTGTTATCTGTCTGGTCTTACAACCAGATTCACATCTGCGAAGAGATGGCTTACAGTAGGAAAAAGGGGCGGGAGGGGGAAACTTTGCTTGTGGATATCTCTTAAACCATAAAGGTTTGAGAGATAAGACTTATATCATTCTTCATGTTTTTTTTAATGCCTACAAAATAAAATAAAGTTAAAATGAAGTATTACTATCCCTTTAAGTGTACTTATAATAACCTCCACAGATCCAGTGTGTAGAGTTCCTGTGACTACGTGAATTACTTTAGGTCTTTAATTCTCAGACAAAAATCCTAACAGGCTCAGTGGAAACAGTCCATACACTTTAGTTAACTCTCCAGTCATTTATTGATATGTTTGCAGTCAGTGATCCGTGCTATCTACCAGTAAGATCACTTGATGAAATGTTTACTACCATACAGCTTAGATTTATGGCAAAATGCTGATGAAAAAATATTTAAATTAAGTATCTTTAAACCACCTCCCAGTGTATTTCAAGCCACATGTATTAACATTATGGCTTCAAGGACTTCAAAGTATACAATGCACAAACATATTCTAGGAAAGATGATTCTTTCATTTGCAATCTATTGACCACAATTCTTTGCTGTAGTAAAATAAAAGGCTTTGCAGTGGTGAAATAATAGGCTTTTTTTTTTACCTGTTTGATGTAAGCAGATGTCCTCAGATGTTTTATCTTGTATGCCTGCATGCATTTTCCCCCATAGACTAGACATGAATTTAAAAAACAGGAAGTTAACTCTTTAGGGATGCTCAATACACAGTGATCTCTTGTATTAAACACTACTCTGGCCCTAAAAAGAAACAGAAGAACATGAAGATCTACTATTTCAGAAGGCAGTAAGTAGATGTAGGTGCAATTAGTGGTGTATATTTATTGACACTAGACCCATTTTTCTATTCTCATTCAGTTAATGCACCTTAGAGAGTCATCAAATTAATTTTGGAGCAATTACATCCAGTACCATATTCTAAAAATATTTATTATTAATCATTCATACTATAATAAGGATATAACAATAAACATGTATTAATACTACAATTGGAATCTAAATGCACTATGCAATAATTATTTATGAGATGCTATTTTTATATCCCCAATTCTTGCTGCTTACCAGCAGTTACCAAGGCATTAGCGACGTCTCTAGTAACCAAGTGGTTAAAATTTTGCTTTCAAAATGCAACGTCATCCATCAACAGAAAGAGACAAATTAGTGTGTTTTAACCCCATGCATGCTGCTTTGGAGACCTCTAGCATTTAAAGGATTTATAACCAAGCATACATGAAATGTTCAGTGAAATTTTACTAAGGCTTTGCACAGAGTTAGTCAGAATAACTATTATTGTTATTATGATTTCATTGTTAATACAGTTTTTATTATATCCTTTCGTTTGTATACATATTCTAAAATCACATCTCTGTTCTTCAGATAATGAGAACTACTTGCTCGACTAATTGACAATATGTGCTGCACTTGTAAGTCCTTCAATTACTCAGCTGATTAGGCACTAAACTATAATCCCTGCAGTTTTAGAACTGTTTATAGTGAACGGTTTTATTGTTTTGCAGTAATTTTGATTGTAAAATAATTTCTCTATATTCTGTATAAAAGTACAAGTTTTTTTTTAACTTCTGGGAAGAATCCTATATAATAATTCGCTAATGTATGTTTGTCAGAAGATGTCATGCGCAGTACAGATGGCTGGGCGCACTGCAGTCATGTGCAGTACAGACTGCCGCACCGCGGCTGATAACAGAGCAGGGCGAGAGGCCTATGGTCTGAATTCGGAGCGCCTCGCTCCATTATCAGCCATGGCATGGGCAGTCTCTACTGTGTATGACTGCACCGCGGCCGTTGCTGCCTGGTACTGTAGCCCATGTACACAGGCTGCTCAACTAGTAATATAATATTTGTGCAATTTTATGATATGTTTAACATTCTCTTTACAAATCAAGTTTGCAATTTTCAAATTTGAAAAATATTAGGTACATCATTTATATTATGCTTCTGAGTGCTACAGAGTACGGATGGGAGAAAGTTTTCGCCTCAAAAGATAAACAAGAGAAAATTGGCACTTTCTGCCATGTAACAGATTTTTCTAGAAAAGCGCAGTTTTTCCAGTGGTAGTGGTGGTGGAGGCCTAGCTCTATGGGACTTGCTGTCAGGGTATGGGTTGGTAACTGATACATTAGAACACGGTGTAGCTCCTAGGAGTGGTTCCATTTCATGTGAGATGGTTTCAGCATACTTGAGGGATAGCTAGCTATGTTCTCAGCAGAAACTATGCCCCCATTGACTACTGGCAAACAAAACAAAGTGTGCGGCCAACACTGACACGTACTGCCGTGGAAACCCTTAGTTGCCGCACAGCAAACATTAAATCTGAATGTGTTTTCAGTGCAGTGGGTTATAATGTAAATTACTGCAGGACACGGCTATCAAGCAGCAGTGTTGTTCTTAAAAATGGACCAACATCTAATAACATCTGAGTATCAGGTAGCAGAAGTGGGAAAAATGACACATGCTAGAGAAAGACAGGCCAAATGTATTATGAACAGCAGCACAGAGGATAAAGAGTAGGGTTGGGAGAAAATTTTCACCTCAAACTGATATCGGCAGAAAATGGCACTTTCCACTTGGCGAATAAATTCCCGCAAAAATTGCAGATTTTCCATGTTTTCACACTTAATTTATTATGTGTTGTGTTATACACAACACATAATAAATATTATTTTCTTTCCCAAAGGCATAGTATAAATGGGGCATGAGGGTGCCTGTGTTGGAGGAGTGTGGGGAAAGAATCAGTTGAACAGGGATTTTTTTAGGGGTGCTTTGTTTACTGGGATTGGGAGGCAGTTAATAAAAAATAAATCCTAAATAAAATTTAAAATACCCCATAAGATATGTATAAAAGGGGTCTAATTAGGGTGCCTTTGTTGGTGACTGGAGTATGAGGAATGAATCAGTTGAACAGGGAATTTGTTTTGGGGGGTTTCTTGACTGGTATCTGGGGACAGTTAATAAAAAAATAAATCAATAAAATAAAATAAGAAATTTGTATGCAAAGTGATGGAGACAGGAACCTCATGACTTAAGGTGCCAGTGGGGTGGACTGATACTTGACTTGATAGAGTATTTTGTATAGGATGATTTGTTAGATTTGTTGTTCGAGGCCCAAGCCCTGAGGAAACATTGATTTGTAGGACTTGAGCTTGTTTGGCATAAGCCTTACGCAAACATTCATTTGTAGGACTTAGGTTTGTTAGAAACAAACCCCAAAAATTGTTGATTTTTTTGTAGGACTTTAGTTTTAAAGCAGATTTTTCCACTAAAAAGCAGACGGGAACATGGTGAGAGATTTTTCCCACAGTGAGATACCCTGAAAGGGCAAAGACAGGAGAGCCCTCTTGGAGGCAGTGTCAGCAGGCCAGATCCTGAGCCAAAGAGCACGTCTGGCCACCACAGACACAGCACAGCCCTGGCCACCATACGAACGGCGTCAAACAGGGCAGCCGAAACATAATGCTGGGCCTCAGAGATGTTGGTGAGAAGCTACAACATGTCAGCAGTAGTAGCTCCCTGACAGCCACAGCACTATTTACCCACGCCGCAGAAAATGTAGGGCACAGGGCAGAACAAGCCGTCCCAAAAATGGCCTTCAGAAGGAGGTCTCAAGCTTTTTGTCAGTCCAGTCTTTCAGAGCAGATGCATCAGCCACAGGTAAGGCAGTGGACTTAGAAAACCTGGAAAAAGGGGCATCCACCTTTGGAGGATGAACCCACTGAGCTAGGGCCGCTTCAGAGAATGGATAAAGCTTAGCAAATTTCCTAGAGGCAGACTGTTTCCTGTCTGGAAACTTCCACTCCTCAGATACCAAGCGGTCAAGAGTGGGGTTGGGTGGAAAACAAGTATGGGGTCGGACAGGCTCCTGAAACACAGAGGAATCAGAGGAAACCTCCTGTACCAAGGGAATGTTCAGGGTGTTCAACACAGTCCTGATCAGGCCCTCGGCTGATGGAACAGGATCAGCCTTCAAGGGGTCCCCTAAAAACAGAGGAAGGAACAGCAAAACAGTCATCATCATCAGAATACACCAATAATTCCTCCTCAGAGGAATCCGACACATCAGGTACACCCTGCGGTTTAGGCAGGGAAGACCTGAAAGGAGTGGGGGCCTGCCATGAGTGGAAAACCCCCTGCAAAGTGGATGGAAGGAGATGTAAGGTAGACCTGAGGTCCCTGGTAATAACCTTAAACTCTTGCATCCACACTGGCTATAGTGCATGGCTGGAGGTCCCTGCAGGAGACTCAGGGGCAGAAGCACATGCTGGGCAAACATGACCCAAGTATTCTCTAGGTAACCCTGAGTGACATTAGGAACAATGAGAAACAGGGAACACAGACTCCCCAGTGTCCTTAGCCCCAAGGTCTAATGGAAAAGACATGCTCAGAGTCAAACTGTCAAATTATCAGAAACACTCAAAATAACAGGATTTAGTCTTACCTGTTAAATCCTTTTCTCTTAGTGCATAGAGGTTACTGGTAACTCTGGGTAGGGGATCTGCCCCTTTAATTGTAGGCAGGAACAATTCTAGAATTGTATGCAGGGGGTGGAGCCTATCTTCCCTCCTTGGCTGCAGCTAGCCAACCAGCTCCAGAAAGATTTGCGACACTAACTATTGACTAGATAGTAGAAGGAAAAGAAGACTCCTGTGAGCATGACCCCGAGGGACCCCCAAAGTCTGCCACAGGAGAGCCAAGCATGGTCCCTTGACAGGGTGGTAGACCAGAAACCTGTATGGACTAAGAGAAAAGGATTTAACAGGTAAGGCTAAAATCCTCTTTTCTCTGTCGTCCAATACTGGTAACTTTGGGATGTCCAACCATTGAGTTTCCCAGAGGTGGGAAGTAAGGCAAGGACCAGGCGCAAGGCCCCCAAAGTCACCAGAGCAGATATGAACCATTAGATCAAAGATAGCCCAACAACTTATGAAGTGTCAACGGACACTGAACAGGGGTAACACCCCAGCTGTTACAAAGCACACTGAACTAGAGCCAACGGGGCTCAAAAGTGAAGGAAGCACCAAGAACCAAAGAAAATCCTAGACAAGCAAGACTGCCTCCAAGATTTTCCTCCCAAAGCTGGCGTCAGCCGATGCCAGCACATCAACACGGTAGTGCTTCAAAAAGGTGTGCACAGATGACCAGGTGGCAGCCTTACACAACTGATCAGCAGAGGCCTGATTCTTGTAAGCCCAAGAGGCCCCAATAGATCTAGTAGATGAGCCGTGACCTGAAAGGGAACAGGCTTCTTCCTCAGCTCGTAAGCCTTACGAATGGTGGACTTGATACAGAATGCAATAGTCACTTCAGATGCAGGTCTTCCTGCCCTGGGACCCTCAGGAATGATGAACAGTGCGTCTGATTGCCTGAAAGATTCAGTGCAATGAACATAAAACTTGAGACAACGCACCACGTCTACAGAGTGGAGATCCCTCTCCTTGTCAGAGGTGGGCTCAGGACAGAAAGAAGGTACCACAATCTCCTGATTGATGTGGAACGCTGAAACCACCTTCAGGAGAAACTCCTGAGAAGTGTGAAGCACCGCCTTGTCCTTGTGAAACACCAAATAGGGTGGCTTACAGGACAGAGCATGTAACTCCGCAAATCGGCGAACAGACACAATCGCCAGGAGAAAAGCCATTTTCCACGTCAACAGGCATAGAGGAATAGTAGCCAAAGATTCAAATCGAGGGTGCTGAAGAACTCCCAAAACCAAGTTAAGATCCCACGGAGGAGTGGGATTCTTGAAGGCAGGATGAGCATGAGCAACGCCCTGGAAGAAAACCTTGACATCAGGAAGGATGGTAATGCTCCTCTGAAAGAAAACAGAGATCAGAAGTCTGAACCTTAAGGGAACTCAAACTGAGGCCCTTATCCACACCGTCCTGCCAAAAGGCCAGGACCGTAGGCAGATCAAATTCCTGAGACAGGTCCTTGTTAGCACACCAGGATAAAAAGGTCGACCAGACACAATGGTAGATCTTGGAAGAAACAGGTTTGTGGGCACTGAGCATAGTAGCCACCACCCCAGAAGTAAAACCTTTGTTCTTCAATATTGAGGATTCAATTTCCAAGGCGTCAAAGATAGCCGATGAACATCCTCCTTCCACAGGTAACCCTGTAGAAGAAGATCTGGATTGCAAGGGAGCCGGAATAGCTCCGCCACTGACAGATCCAGGAGCTCCGGAACAAAGCTTGGCGAGGTCAGTACGGAGCAATCAGAATGACTGGACAGTGTTCTAGTCGCAATTTCCATAACATCCTGTGCAACATTGGAAGGGGAGGAAAGATGTAGACCAGAGAAAATAACCAAGGAATGGACATCGCATCCACAGCCAGGGCTAGAGGGTCTTCACCGAGAGCAGAATCTCGGAACCTTCCTATTGTGTCTTGTCGCCATCAGGTCGATGTAAGGAAGACCCCACTTCTAAACAATGAAGGTAAACACCTCTGGGTGCAGCTCCCACTCTCCTCTGTCTACTGTGTGTCGACTGAAGAAGTCCGCCATGACATTGTCTACGCCAGGAACTTGCACCGCGGATATAGCAGGAACGTGTTCTTCTGCCTAGGACAAAATCGCCTTGACCTCTAATCAAGCAGTGAGACTTCTTGTTCTGCCCTGCTTGTTGATGTAAGCCACGGCCGTGGTGTTGTCGGACTGTACCCAGACTGGACAGTCTTCCAGCTGAGATGTCCAGTGACGAAGGGCATGAAATATCACCAGAATCTCCAACACGTTGATGGGAAGTAGAGATTCCTCCGGAGACCACCGACCCAGGACCACTCCCCAGCCAGAAAGGCTGGCATCTGTCGTCACAGTGGTCCAGAAAGGTACCAGAAGGACATGCCTTTCAGCAGATTGGAGAGGTCAAGCCCCCATGATAAACTCAGTTCCACATGAAGAGGGAGGAACAATGACATCTTCAGAAGGTCCGGCTGACTCCTGCACACCTGGATCACGAACCTCTTGAGTTCCCTGGTGTGCACCATGGCAAACGGGACCACTTCTATGGTGGAGATGAATTCCCCTCTAGAGAGGACGACTTCTTGGCTGGAACTGGATCTTGAGCCAGAACCACAGAAACCCTGTGGGCGATCAGGTGAGCTACCTAATCCGTGAGAAACACCATGCTCTTCTGAGTGCTGAAGAGAAGGCCCAGGAAGACCAGACGCTGGGATGGGACAAGATCTGATTTGTCCATGTTGCTGATCCACCCGTGATGGGTGAGAACGTGAATGCATTGCTGAACCTGCTGATGAAGAAGTTTGGCAGAGGGGGCGTTCAGAAGCAGGTCGTCCATGTATGGAGTAACTCTGATGCCAACCTTCCCTCCTTGGCTGCAAGGGAAAATCTTGATTTCAGGTGCTTCCCCAGGAGTTACCCACTGAGGTTACTTCTTATTACATGGTAATCTGAAGACAGAAGATCTGCAGGAGAGGTGAGCAACCCTTTGAGTGCTGCAGGTCCACTTGTCCCACAGTGCCCCTCCGCACAGGGGTGTATTCCTGGAGTTCCTATTGCACACTCCTGCGCTCATTGGGTCTATCTGTATGTCTGTTGGGTGTTTTGGAGCAGGTTTATGTGGTAACCTAACCCTTTACATGCTGTATTGGCACTTTTTGGGGGGTTTCTAACACTTTTCCTACTGGTTTAGTGTTTTTTGGGTGTCCTCACATGTTCTAATGCTATTTTAGACATTTTAGTATTACACTCAAATTTTGTAAAACACCATTGCTCCATTCACTTCTATGGGACTGTACTGTTTGGGACATCTCTCTGCAACTGTTTAACCTAGCGACTTCAGAGATGGTTCATTTTACTTGTCTGCCCTTGAGCTATAATCCAGTTCATGTTTCTAGTGTGTTGTGGGCTCAGGGGGCTTCGGGCACTGTTTGTGGTACTTTTCAGGGAAAACTACATTTCCCATGAGCACTTGCTTCGCGTGCTCATTTCTGATTGACTCCCGCCGTGGCAGAATTTTTTGTGATCTTTCCACAACGAGTATCCTATGCAGGGCTTGGACATTCCATCTCTCGTCTGCTGATGGACCCTTTGCCTGCCAGATAAGTTTATTTTAGCGATTTCTGGAGTGAAACTTTAATCCTACA
This sequence comes from Rhinophrynus dorsalis, assembly GCA_037306005.1. NCBI lineage: Eukaryota > Metazoa > Chordata > Amphibia > Anura > Rhinophrynidae > Rhinophrynus > Rhinophrynus dorsalis. Next base: position 363,685,469 of record CM074718.1, on the reverse strand, counting down.
GACTATAATTGGGTGATTTATTATACAGTACGCTTATTTGACACTGTGAGAATGTCTGTACTTGTGGAGCTTGGGGCCAGACCTAAGGCTAATGAGGCTGGGGTCTCTGTATCCCTCCATTGCTCTTCCTGTCACTCAGGGCTACCTAGAGAATTCTCAAGTCATTTATGCCGAGCATGTTCTGATGTCCCTGACAGCATTCCAGGGACCTCCAGCCATGCATTAGAGCCAGCTTGGGTGCAAGAGTTCAAGGCTGCTACTAGGGACCTTAGGTCCACATTGCAACTTTTTTCATCCCAGTTACAGGGGGCCTTTCAGTCTTGGCAGGCCCCCTCCTCAGTCAAGTCTTCCCTGCCCAAACCTTAGGGAGTACCTAATGTGTCAGATTCCTCTGAGGAGGAACTGCTGGTAGATTCAGATGTTGAGGAATGTTCTGTGTTAGGCTCCTCTCAGTTTTTTGGGGACCCTTTTGAGGTTGATGCTGAACCCTCCACTGAGGGCCTGATCAGAGCTGTCTTAACTACTCTTAACATTCCCTTAGTTCAAGAGGTTACTTCTGATCCCTCTGATGTGTTCCAGGAGCCTAAAAAGCCTGTTACTTTCCACCTAACCCCACTCTTGACCGCCTTGTGTCTGAGGAGTGGAAATCCCCGGACAAGAAACTCTCTGTGTCCAAGAAATTTGCCAAGCCTTATCCTTTATCTGAAGCTGCACTTACTCAGTGGGTTCATCCTCCCAAAGTGGATGCTCCTGTTTCCAGGCTAAGTCTACTGTCTTACTAGTCTCTAATGCCTCTGCTCTGAAGGACTGGACTCACAAGAAACTTGAGGTTTCCCTCAAGTCCATTTTTGCCACTGATGGTTCTGCCATACGTCCAGCGTTCGCAGCAGCATGGGTGAACCGGGCCATTGCTGCCTGGTCTGAACAGCTCACCCAGGCTGGCTGTCAGGATGTGCCTACCTCTGATAAGTTACACCTTCTTGCCAACATTTCTGAGGCACAGCACTATGTTTCTGCTGCCTTATTTGAGGCCATCCGTTTGGTGGCTAGGGTTTCCACCATGTCTGTGGTAGCCAGACGAGCTCTTTGGCTCAAGATCTGGTCTGCTGACACTGCTTGTAAGAAAGGATTGCCCTCCCTACCCTTTCAGGGTACCTCCTTGTTTGGGCCAGATCTTAAGGATCTGATCAGTGAGACCACAGGGGGTAAGAGGACTCTTCTACCCTTGGTTCCCAGGAAGAAAAAGTGCCGCTTAAGCATAACCGGTATTTTCATTCCTTTCAGAATGAGATGCGTCCGTCAAACCAGACTGTTCCCTCAGCTCCGCGTACCTCCTCCAAGCCTAAACAACAATAGAAGCCCAAGGTCTCCTCCAAGCCTAAGGCTTTCAAGCCTTCTTCGGCATGACTCGCCACACTCTGCTGTGGGTGGTTGTCTGTGACACTATCAGAGCATTTGGGAGGGTTCAGCGGCGGACCCATGGGTTTTACAAGTGGTGACAGAAGGGTACAGGATCCCTTTCATGTCTCTTCCTCCCTTTCGTTTTCATCCTTCTCACACACCTAAGGGTGCAGAGAAACGCAGTCTGTTCAACAGTGCTGTTCAGGCTCTTCTGGACAAGAATGTTCTAGAGCCGATGCCAGTTGAGGGGGGGTATGGGTTTTTACTCAATCCTCTTTGTGGTCTCCAAGAAGGATGGTGGTTGTCATCCCATTTTGGACTTGAAGGATCTCAATTCCTTTGTGAACCGGACTCATTAGCACCAGGAGTTTCTGTGGACGGCGATTGCTGCCATGTCCCCAGGGGAATTCCTTGCTACCTGTGGATCTTCAGGACAGGTACTTACACACTGCCATTCATCCAGAGAGCCGGCAGTACCTCCGGTTTTCCTGTGACAGGGGACATTTTCAGTTCTCAGCTCTTCCATTTGGTCTGATGAAAGCTCCTCAGGTTTTCCACTGTGTCCTGGGAGCCTTGATATCCGTCCTCCACCGGAATAACATCAGAATTATTCCATACATGGACGACTTGCTTCTGAAAGCCCACTCTGCGGAACTTCATCAACAGGTTCAGCAATGCATTCATGCTCTCACCCATCACAGGTGGATCATCAACTTGGACAAGTCAGATCGTATCCCATCTCAGCGTCTAGTCTTCCTGGGCCTTCTCTTCGACACTCAGAAGAGCATGGTGTTCCTCACGGACGAGGTGGCTCACCAGATCGCCCACAGGGTTTCTGTGGTTCTGGCTCAGGATCCAGTTCTAGTCCAGAAGCTATCCTATCTAGTGGGAAAATTCATCTCCATCATAGAAGCGGTTCCGTTTGCCATGATGCACACCAGGGAGCTCCAGAGGTTCGTGATCCAGGTGTGCAAGGGTCAACCGGATCTTCTGAAGACGTCAGTTTCTCTTCCACTTCATGTGGAACTGAGTTGGTCATGGTGGCTCGACCTTTCCAACCTGCTGAAGGGCAAGTCCTTCCTGGTATCCTTCTGAACCAAGGGGATGACAGATGCCAGCCTCTATAGCTGGGGAGTGATCCTGGGTCTCTTGAGCATTCAGGGTTGGTGGTCTCCAGAGAAGTCCCTCCTTCCGATCAACATATTGGAGCTTCGGGCGATATTTCATGCCCTTCTGTGCGGTCCGAGTAGAGTCCGACAACGCCACAACCGTGGCTTACATCAACAAGCAAAGCGGAACAAGAAGTCTCACTGCTTGCTTAGAAGTCAAGGCTATTATGTCCTGGACAGAAGAACACATTCCCGCTATATCCGCAGTGCACATTTCTGGTGTACAAAACATCATAGCGGACTTCCTCAGTCAACACAGTGGACAGTGGAGAGTGGGAGCTACACCCAGAGGTGTTCAACCTCATTGCTCAGAAATGGGGTCCTCCTCATATTGACCTGATGGCAAAAAGGCACAAAAGGAAAGTACTGAGGTTCTGCTCTCGGTGGAGAGACCCTCTGGCTCTGGCAGTAGATGCGATGTCCATTCCTTGGTTATTCCCTCTGGCCTACATATTTCCTCCCCTCCCAATGTTGCACATGGAAATTACTACTGGAGCACTGTCCATTCATTCTGATTGCTCCATAGTGGCCTCGTCAGTCCGGCTCCCATACCGCCCAGACCTTCTTCTACAGGGTTACCTGTGGAAGGAGGATGTTCGTCGGCTAACTTTGATGGCTTGGAAATTGAATCCTCAATATTGAAGAAGAAAGGGTTCTCTTCTGGTGTGGTGGCTACTATGCTCAGTGCCCGAAAACCTGTTTCTTACAAGATCTACCATTGTGTCTGGTCAACCTTTCTGTCTTGGTGTGCTGATAAGGACCTTTCTCAGGATTTCTATCTGCCTACAGTCCTGGCCTTCTTGCAGGACGTTGTGGTTAAGGGCCTCAGTCTGAGCTCCCTTAAGGTTCAGACTTCTGCGCTGTTTTCTTTCAGAGGAGCATTGCCATCCTTCCTGATGTCAAGGTTTTCTTCCAGGGCTTTGTTCATGCTCGTCCTGCCTTTAAGATTTCTGCTCCTCAGTGGGATCTTAACTTGGTTTTGGGCGTTCTTCAGCGCCCCCCATTTAAGTCTTTGACTACTATTCCCCTACGCCTCTTGATGTGAAAAATGGCCTTCCTCCTGGCGATTGTGTCGGTCCGCAGTGTCGGAGTTGCATGCTCTGTCCTGTAAACCACCCTATTTGGTGTTTCACAAGGACAAGGCGGTGCTTCACACTTCTCAGGAGTTTCTCCCGAAGGTGGTTTCAGTGTTCCACATCAGTCAGGAGATTGTGGTGCCCTCTTTCTGCCCGGACCCCACCTCTGACAAGGAGAGGGATCTCCACTAGTGTTGAGCGAGCATGCTCGGCCGATGCTCGGATCGGCTCGAGCATCGCTCTGCTCGGCACATGGCGGTACTCGTACGAGTACCGCATGTGCTCGCCCGCCATGTTCGGGTCTCCTCCCCGCACGTTTCGCGGCTGCTGCGCAGCCAATAAACGTGCAGGGAGGCTCTGACATCAGTGTAATGCCAGCAGCCATGTTGGCTGCTGGCATTACACTGATTGGCTGGCCAGAACCCGTGGTCGGGTGCTGTATAGCACCTGACCAGCGAGTTCGGCTCAGTCTTAGCCAGGGAGAGATGAGGATAGGAAGGGAAAGTCAGTGTAGGGAGAAGAAAAGTCTTGTTGAACAAAAAAAAAGAACCAAAAGTCCTTTTTAGGACTACTGTGTGTGGGGGCAGCAGTTTATTTTGTGTGGGGGGAAAAAAAAAAAAAAAAAAAACACATATATTCTGTTTAGTGTGCAAAGTTGCAGATTAGAGCACATTCTGTTTAGTGTGCAAAGTTGCAGATTAGAGCACATTCTGTTTAGTGTGCAAAGTTGCAGATTAGAGCACATTCTGTTTAGTGTGCAAAGTTGCAGATTAGAGCACATTCTGTTAAGTCTTCAAACTAAAATATCAAAGTCACATATTCCATTCAGTGTGCGTCGCCGCAGTTTAGCAGCACATTCTGTGTACTGTGCACAGTTGCAGAATAGGAAGAAATACTGTTAAGTTTTCAAACTAAAATATCAAAGTCACATATTCCATTCAGTGTGCTTCGCCGCAGTTTAGCAGCCTATTCTGTGTACTCTGCACAGTTGCAGAATAGGAAGAAATACTGTTAAGTTTTCAAACTAAAATATCAAAGTCACATATTATATTCAGTGTGCGTCACCGCAGTTTAGCAGCCTATTCTGTGTACTCTGCACAGTTGCAGAATAGGAAGAAATACTGTTAAGTTTTCAAACTCAAATATCAAAGTCACATATTCCATTCAGTGTGCGTCACCGCAGTTTAGCAGCCTATTCTGTGTACTGTGCACAGTTGCAGAATAGGAAGAAATACTGTTAAGTTTTCAAACTAAAATATCAAAGTCACATATTATATTCAGTGTGCGTCACCGCAGTTTAGCAGCCTATTCTGTGTACTCTGCACAGTTGCAGAATAGGAAGAAATACTGTTAAGTTTTCAAACTCAAATATCAAAGTCACATATTCCATTCAGTGTGCGTCACCGCAGTTTAGCAGCCTATTCTGTGTACTCTGCACAGTTGCAGAATAGGAAGAAATACTGTAAAGTCTTCAAACTAAAATATCAAAGTCACATATTCCATTCAGTGTGCGTCACCGCAGTTTAGCAGCCTATTCTGTGTACTGTGCACAGTTGCAGAATAGGAAGAAATACTGTTAAGTTTTCAAACTAAAATATCAAAGTCACATATTATATTCAGTGTGCGTCACCGCAGTTTAGCAGCCTATTCTGTGTACTCTGCACAGTTGCAGAATAGGAAGAAATACTGTTAAGTTTTCAAACTCAAATATCAAAGTCACATATTCCATTCAGTGTGCGTCACCGCAGTTTAGCAGCCTATTCTGTGTACTCTGCACAGTTGCAGAATAGGAAGAAATACTGTAAAGTCTTCAAACTAAAATACCAAAGTCACATATTCCATTCAGTGTGCGTCACCGCAGTTTAGCAGCCTATTCTGTGTACTGTGCACAGTTGCAGAATAGGAAGAAATACTGTTAAGTTTTCAAACTAAAATATCAAAGTCACATATTATATTCAGTGTGCGTCACCGCAGTTTAGCAGCCTATTCTGTGTACTCTGCACAGTTGCAGAATAGGAAGAAATACTGTTAAATTTTCAAACTAAAATATCAAAGTCACATATTATATTCAGTGTGCGTCACCGCAGTTTAGCAGCCTATTCTGTGTACTCTGCACAGTTGCAGAATAGGAAGAAATACTGTTAAGTTTTCAAACTCAAATATCAAAGTCACATATTCCATTCAGTGTGCGTCACCGCAGTTTAGCAGCCTATTCTGTGTACTCTGCACAGTTGCAGAATAGGAAGAAATACTGTTAAGTTTTCAAACTAAAATATCAAAGTCACATATTATATTCAGTGTGCGTCACCGCAGTTTAGCAGCCTATTCTGTGTACTCTGCACAGTTGCAGAATAGGAAGAAATACTGTTAAGTTTTCAAACTAAAATATCAAAGTCACATATTATATTCAGTGTGCGTCACCGCAGTTTAGCAGCCTATTCTGTGTACTCTGCACAGTTGCAGAATAGGAAGAAATACTGTTAAGTTTTCAAACTAAAATATCAAAGTCACATATTATATTCAGTGTGCGTCACCGCAGTTTAGCAGCCTATTCTGTGTACTCTGCACAGTTGCAGAATAGGAAGAAATACTGTTAAGTTTTCAAACTAAAATATCAAAGTCACATATTATATTCAGTGTGCGTCACCGCAGTTTAGCAGCCTATTCTGTGTACTCTGCACAGTTGCAGAATAGGAAGAAATACTGTTAAGTTTTCAAACTCAAATATCAAAGTCACATATTCCATTCAGTGTGCGTCACCGCAGTTTAGCAGCCTATTCTGTGTACTCTGCACAGTTGCAGAATAGGAAGAAATACTGTAAAGTCTTCAAACTAAAATATCAAAGTCACATATTATATTCAGTGTGCGTCACCGCAGTTTAGCAGCCTATTCTGTGTACTCTGCACAGTTGCAGAATAGGAAGAAATACTGTTAAGTTTTCAAACTCAAATATCAAAGTCACATATTCCATTCAGTGTGCGTCACCGCAGTTTAGCAGCCTATTCTGTGTACTCTGCACAGTTGCAGAATAGGAAGAAATACTGTTAAGTTTTCAAACTAAAATATCAAAGTCACATATTATATTCAGTGTGCGTCACCGCAGTTTAGCAGCCTATTCTGTGTACTCTGCACAGTTGCAGAATAGGAAGAAATACTGTTAAGTTTTCAAACTCAAATATCAAAGTCACATATTCCATTCAGTGTGCGTCACCGCAGTTTAGCAGCCTATTCTGTGTACTGTGCACAGTTGCAGAATAGGAAGAAATACTGTTAAGTTTTCAAACTAAAATATCAAAGTCACATATTCCGTGTAAGATGAAGAAGGCGGGTAAAAAGGGACGGGGAAGTGGACGTGATCCTGATAGTTCAGGGCGCGGGTCAGGACGCGGAGAAACTGTGCCTGGTGCCAGAGCACAAGAAAGAAAGACATCCACCATACCTAGCTTCATGTCTCATTTTACAGGGCGTCGCAGGACATCACTCTCGAGGTCCGACCACTGTGAACAGGTGGTCGGTTGGATGTCAGCTGATACTGCTTCCAGTCGGTTAAGCACCACCCTGTCTTCCACCAAGTCCACTCTCAGTAGCCAAGAGTCTGGTCAACATAATCCTCACTCTGATCATCCTTCCTCCCACCATACACGGTCTGGTCAAAGAAGTGATCCCACACTGGGATATAGTGAGGAGCTCGTCTCATCACCAATCCTTCATTTGACCCTCTCTCCAAGCACGCTTGCAGAGGAACATGACATCTTGTGCCCTGATTCACAACCTCTAGAGGGTACCCAATCACAAGAAGATGACAGATGTGAACGGCATTTAAGGTCAAAGGAAGTAGTGGATGATGATGATGATGATGAGACACAGTTGCCATTAAATCAACCACTATTACTGTCTCAAGACCTTGTTGAGGAGAATGTTATACAGTTGTCAATGACTGAGTATGTGGTGGGATCAAGACATGAGGAGGATGATCAGAGTGAGGAAGTGGAGGAGGACTTGGTGGACGATGAGGTGACTGACCCCACCTGGGAAGGTGTAGAGCCGAGCGATGACAGCAGTCCTGAGGGTGAGCCATCTGCAGCACCGCAACAGGCTGGAAGAAGCAGTGGTGTGGCTACAGAAAGAAGGCGGACCGCACCAAACCGGCCCACAAATGTTCCACGGAGCACCCCCTTGCGTAAATCTCCCTTGCCAAGGGGTAGGTGTTCCGCGGTATGGCGTTTTTTTAAGGAAAGTGCGGACGACAAAAGAATTGTAGTTTGCAACCTGTGCCACACCAGAATGAGCCGAGGCATGAACACTAGAAACCTCACCACCACCAGCATGATCCGACACATGGCATCCAAGCACCGTAATAAGTGGGAGGAACGCCTGGATCGCCCATCTGTGTCTGCAGGCCACACCACTGCCTCCTCTTCCCCTGTTTTCGGTGCCGGCCAATCGCCTGTCGAAGGCGCAGGCCCGCATACCTCCCGCCCTGCACCTGTACCATCTGAAGCACCATCAGCGACCACATCCACTTCCCTGTCCCAGCACAGCGTCCAAATGTCGTTACCCCAGGCATTTGAGCGCAAGAGAAAATACCCAGCCACCCACCCACAGGCCATAGCACTAACCTCACACCTTTCCAAATTACTGGCCATCGAAATGCTGCCATTTAGGCTTGTGGACACTGAGTCCTTCCGCAGCCTGATGGCAGCAGCTGTCCCTCGGTACGCGGTCCCCAGCCGCCACTACTTTTCCCGGTGTGCCATCCCCGCATTATACCACCATGTGTCCCGTAACATCACCCGTGCCCTGACCAACGCAGTTACTGGGAAGGTCCACTTAACGACTGACACATGGACAAGTGCTTGTGGCCAGGGACGCTACATTTCCCTGACGGCACACTGGGTGAATGTCGTGGAGGCTGGGAGCGACTCGGACCCTGGGATGGCATGGGTGCTACCCACGCCGAGGATTGCGGGCCCTACCTCCGTCAGGGTTTCCGCCAGCACCTACGTTATTGGCTCCTCCTCCTCCGTTTCCACCTCCGAATTCTCTACACGCAGCGCCACTCCCCCATCAGCCAGAAGCTGGAAGCAGTGTAGCACTGCAGTGGGGAAGCGTCAACAGGCCGTGCTGAAGCTGATCTGCCTTGGGGACAAACAGCACACGGCCTCAGAGCTGTTGCAGGGGATTAGTCACCAGACCGAGCAGTGGCTCTCGCCACTCAACCTGCAACCAGGCATGGTTGTGTGTGATAATGGGCGTAACTTGGTGGCGGCTTTGGAGCTCGGCAAGCTCACACACGTACCATGCCTAGCGCATGTATTTAATTTAGTGGTTCAGCGATTTCTAAAAACCTACCCCAATGTGCATGATCTCTTGACCAAGGTGCGCCGCGTGTGTGCACATTTCCGTAAGTCATCTACAGCTTCGGCCGGCCTGTTGAAGCTGCAGCAGCGCTTACAATTGCCAGCTCACCGGCTGCTGTGTGACGTGAGCACGCGCTGGAACTCCACCTTCCACATGTTGGCCCGGCTTTGTGAGCAGCAGAGGGCAGTAGTGGAGTACCAGCTGTTACACGGTCGTCGCCTCTCCGTTCAACTTCCTGTAATCAGAAGTGAGGAGTGGGAATGGATGTCAGACCTCTGCGAGGTTTTACGCAATTTTGAGGAATCGACACAGATGGTGAGCGGCGATAACGCTATTATCAGTGTAACCATCCCACTTCTGTGTCTACTGAAACGCTCGCTGCTCACAATTAAAACCGACGCTTTGCATGTGGAAGAGGTGGAAATGGGGGAGGAAGAGCTTACACAAGGTGATAGCCAGAGCACCCTCACTTCGTCTTCTCAGCGACAATTGGAGGAGGCGGAGGAGGAGGAGGAGGAGGAAGACACGGTTGCCTCCGCTACAGAGGGTAGCCATGGAACTTTAGTTCCATCTCTTCAGCGTGGGTGGGCAGAAGAGGAGGAAGAGGATGAGGAGATTGAGAGTCATCCTCCTGGTGAGGACAGCGAAATCTTGACTGTTGGTACTCTGGCACACATGGCTGACTTTATGTTAGGCTGCCTTTCCCGTGACCCACGCGTTGTACGCATTTTAGACAACACGGATTACTGGGTGTTCACCCTTCTGGACCCCCGCTACAAAGAGAATTTCTCATCTCTCATTCCTCCGGTGGAGAGGACAAGCAAAATGGTGCAATACCAGAAGGTTCTTGTTGAAAAATTGCTCCAAAATTTTCCATCTGACAACGCTGGCGGCAGAGTACGTGCTACCTTGGCCAACCGAGAAGGGGAGAAAAGGGGAGCACACAGCAGTTCCGACAAAGGCAGGGCAACACTCTCCAAGGCGTGGGACACCTTCATGACACCCCGCCAGCACCCTCACCCTGATGCGCAGCCTAGTGTCACAAGGAGGGAAAAGTTTTGGAAGATGGTGAAGGAGTACGTAGCAGACCGTGTCAGCGTCCTCAATGATCCCTCTGTGCCTTACAACTACTGGGTGTCCAAGCTGGACACGTGGTATGAACTGGCACTCTACGCCTTGGAGGTGCTGGCCTGCCCTGCCGCCAGCGTTCTGTCTGAGCGGGTATTTAGTGCTGCTGGTGGCATCATAACAGATAAGCGTATCCGCCTTTCCACCGACAATGCTGATAGGTTGACACTTATAAAAATGAACAAGGCCTGGATTTCCCCTGACTTCTCCACTCCACTGGAGGAAAGCCCCGGGGGAACATAAACTCACTTTACATATATTATTTACAATGATGGGAATACTCTGTATTCCCATTCACCCCTTCCACCCAAAAAACGGGTATATGGTTGACTCTTAATCTTCTCATCCTCCTCCTCCTCTTCCATATGCCCTGTGCTATAATTTTTATATAGGGCCAGCTCACCAGCGGGCCCTGTGATATAATTTTTATATAGGGCCAGCTCACCAGCGGGCCCTGTTTGACAATTTTTATATAGGTCAGCTCACCAGCGGGCCTTCTCATATAATGTTTTATTGGGTCAGCTCTCTAGCGGGCCCTCTCATATAATGTTTTATAGCGTCAGCTCACTAGCGGGCCTTCGCATATAATGTTTAGGATGGTCAGCTCTGCAGCAGACCCTCACCCATAATGTTTTAGATGGTCAGCTCAGCGCATGTTTCCCTCTTAATCATGGCCTCAGTTCAATAAAATCAAGGCCATTTTTGGGAGAATTTGCCTCTGCGCACGTTTCCCTCTTAATCATGGCCTCACTTCAGAAAATCAAGGAAATTTTGGGGAGAATTTGCCTCTGCGCACGTTTCCCTCTTAATCATGGCCTCACTTCAGAAAATCAAGGAAATTTTTGGGATAATTTGCCTCTGCGCACGTTTCCCTCTTAATCATGGCCTCACTTCAGAAAATCAAGGAAATTTTTGGGATAATTTGCCTCTGCGCACGTTTCCCTCTTAATCATGGCCTCACTTCAGAAAATCAAGGAAATTTTTGGGAGAATTTGCAGATGATATACAAGTAAATATACAGCAAATATTGTTTGGTAACAATTTTTCGCCTAAAGTCGTTTTTATTTTCCTTTTTGTGTGTTTTATGGTCAGTCTGTAAAAATGGCGTACTACGGGCGAAAGATCGTTCCCAGCAGCGATGTTGGAGTCCAAGATGCATCCAGAGATCCTCCCTATGCTGTCCCTGAAACATTTCTGTGGTGTTTCCATCCTTTTCTTCCCTTTTCCTATGGACCAGGCACCCTCCCCTCATCAGAGCAGGGGGTGCCAGGTGTAATGCTCGAGTCCTCCCATTGACTTCAATGGGGCTCGGGTGCTCGGCCGAGCACTCGAGCCTCCGGGGGCGCTCGGTCAGAGCACCCGAACACCCGAGCATTGGGGTGCTCGCTCATCACTAATCTCCACTTGGTTAGACGTGGTGCATTGTCTCAAGTTTTATGTACATCGCACTGAGTCTATCAGGCAATCAGACGCGCTGTTAGTCATTCCTGAGGGTCCCAGGGCAGGAAGACCTGCATCCAAAGTGACTATTGCTTCTTGGATCAAGTCCACTATTCGTGAGGCTTATAAGCTGAGGAAGAATCCTGTCCCTCTGCTGATAAGTTATGCAAGGCTTCTGTGCACACCTTTTTGAAGGATTACCATGTGGTTGTGTTGGCATCGGCTGATGCCAGCTTTGGGAGGAAAATCCTGGAGGCAGTATTTCCTGTCTAGGATTTTCCTTGGTTCTTCCTTCTCTTTTGAGCCCTGTTGGTTCTAGGTCAGTGTGCTGTGTAACGTTCCTGGGGTGCCGTTACCCCTGCTTTGTGTCCATTGACACTTCAGTTGATGTTGGGCTCTCTCTGATCTGATGGTTCATATATGTTCTGGTGACTTTGGGGGCCTTACGCCTGGTCCTTGCCTTCTTCCCACATCTGGGAAACTTAATGGTTGGACATACCAGAGTTATAAGTAACCTGTATTGGATGACAGAGAAAAGTGGATTTTTTTTTAATTTATTTATTTCAATACAAATATAGATTACATGTAACAAGACAAAAAAACCCAGAAAGAAATACAAAAACAAAAAAACACACACAACATTAACAAAGAATAAAAAATTATAATACATAATACATAAAACATACAGACCGGCTCGTAGCAAATCACTATCACATATCTCTCCTATCTTTCCCATATCAAACTTTACTACTATCATTTTAGTTGCTACAAACCCTCTTCATATGTCAGACTGTGAGGGTACCCTTTGTAAGATTCTTATTTACAACTAGACAGTTTTCTAAACCATTTGTCCTATGTTTATCTCTCTGATCTATTTTTTATATCACGTAACATCAATCTTTTCTCCATCTTACACTGCCAAATGACATGTTGTTGTATCTCAATCCACTGTGGTATCCGTTGGGTTCTCCAATTTCTCGCTATATAAAGTTTGGTAGCCAACAAGAGGTGTAACACCATTTTTAATTTCCATTTATCCAACTTCGGTATCTCCATATGTAATAGCGCATTCGCCAAATTCTATAGAGACACCGCATATCTCTAAAATTTTCTGAAAAACTATTACCCATATTTTTCTAATCTCCGGACAACTACACCACGCATAGAGATAATCCCCTTCCGCCATACCGCACCTCCAGCAGAAATCAGAAGATCCCAGATACATTTTCCCTATTTTTTTGGGGACTAAATACCACCTATTGCTAACTTTATAGGAGAGTTCAATCAGATTTAGACAATGAACATTCTTGTGTATCATCTGTATTGCCCGATTCCACTCCATTCTTGTTATCAATTTATTCAGATCTTTTCCCCATCTATTTATAGCGGGAGGATTTTCCTGCTTACTTATTCATATATTTTAAACACCTAGACATCATTTTCTTATCTGAATCACTCTGAATCAATCCTTTCAATTTTATAATCTGCTCCTTACTGCCTTCTTTAAGCAAAAATGTCTTTAGAAAATATGATACTCTGAGATAGTTGTACCTCTCCTTACCCTCCAGATTAAGGTCTAAAAAGCTTTTTTGCTTGTCCTTTATCATTAAATCTTCTATTGTTTCCAATCCCACCTCTTTCCAACCCTTTAAATCAATATTTCCTATATAATTCATAAGAACTCCGAAGTCCCAAACTATTCCTAATCTTCCTCCAATGTCTCAATAAATCATTTAAAACACCAGAGGAAGTTGTAATATTACTCTGCATCTTCTCTGATTCCCAAAACAGTGCAAACAAACTTCTTCCCTTCACCCTCTCACTCTCACTCCTAAACCATTTTTCTTTCCTAGATCTTAAATTCTGTGAGGAGATTATGTATAACAATCTACTTCATCTATAAATCCTCTTGACATCTGGATATCCCATGCCCCCTTCTCCGGTTCTCATTGACAAGTATTTCCTTGAAATCCTTTTCCTTCCCAGATAAACCTGTCAAATGAGGACTGGATCATTTGGAGCCAACTCCACGGCATTGACATAGGTAACATTTGTAAGACATATAACCATTTAGGCAGAACATAACTATTAATACAGTTAATTCTTCCACACCATGACAAATATAACCCCCTCCAATTTTTTTAATTTCTCTGTATTCGTCTAAAAAGCAGCATAAAGTTAACCTCCATACAATCTTCATATTTCCCAGTGACATAGACACCCAAGTATCTAATATAATCCCTCATCCATTGAAAATTGAATAGTTGTTTCAATCTCATTTCTAATTCTTGATCAGTATTAAACATTAAACAAATTGATTTTTGAATATTTAATTTGTATCCTGAGTACCATGAAAAGCATTCAATCTCTTTCATCATACTTTCCACAGAACAGTATAGGTATTCTACTGCAATAAGGACATCATACATCATTAGTTTCATTTCCTCTTTCGAGGTGCAAAAACGTCTGATATCCTTATTCTTCCTTACTTTTACTGCAAATGGTTCCAACGTCATGATATACCAATGTGGAGAGAGAGGACAACCTTGACGTGTCCCATTTCCAATTGAAAACCACTCTGTAGAAAAACCCATACTTTTAATTCTTGCCTGGGGGCTAGAGTATAATGCTTCGATAGCTTTCAATATACTTCCATCAAAACCAAATCTCCTCAGTACTTCAAATAGGAAACCCCACCTGACCCTATCAAATGCCTTCTCCCCATCTATTGACAGGGCCAGGAGGGGTCTTTCCTCTCTCTCTCCACTATATCCACAATATCAACCATCCTTCTCAGGCTCTCTCTAGATGAACGGCTCGGAATAAATCTTACCTGATACAGCTCTATCAAATCCGGTATCACTCTCATTACCCTCTCCGCCAATACCGCTGAATATAATTTTATATCTATATTTAGGATTGAAATGGGTCGATAATTCTTCACTACTCTTGAATCTTTATCCTGTTTCAGTATTGGAGCTATATTGGCCCTTAGAAGTTCCATTGGAACTCTACCACTTTTTTTACTATATCATTAAATGCTTCCACCAGATCAGGAACTATGTACTGTTTTAATAATTTATAGAAATCATCATTATATCCATCTGGACTAGGTGACTTATATTGCTTTAAATTATCTATTGCTTTATTTACCTCCATCTGAGATATTGGTTGATTTAACATTTCTAGTTGATCTTGTGACACTTTTGGTAATTCTGTATCTAAAAAATATTTATCTTCTTGACTCTTCCTATCCGTCTCCGGGAGATTATAGAGTTTCTCATAAAAATTCCTAAATTCATTTCCTATATCTTTTGGTGTTAAAATAACCTTATCTTCCACCACTATCTTATTGATTTTTTTTATCTTCTTTTCATATTTTAGTCTTTTTGTTAACATCTGATTCACCCTATTGCCAAACCCATACCATTTCTCAAAATTTCCAGTTTCTTTGAAGCCTCATCCAACAGATACTGATTAAGCTGTTCCTGTTTATCCTTGATCTGCTCCTGCAAACACGGTGATTGAGATACCTTATTTTGCCTTGACAAGTTTGCTAATTCCATATTAAGTAATACCCGCATTGTCTGTTGTTTTTTATACTTATCCGCTGACAGTTTAATTAAATGGCCTCTGATCACACTCTTATACGCGCACCATGTCAGTGATGGTGATACTTCATTATGCCTATTCTCTATAAAATATTTTTCAGTCATATCTTTAATATGTTCTAAGTATCGAGTATTACCTAATAAATTAGCTGAAAATTTCCAATCTGATCTGATTCTTTCAAACTTATCTTTAATCTCCATTATCACCATGTTATGATCTGACCATGACACTTCCTTAATATACAAGCAAATAAACGGTCGCCTCAACATTTTGTAATATCCATTTACATGTACAGATCACACTTACCCTGTTCACAGGGGGTCGGTGGACCCGGCGCTGCCCCCGCAAATCGTAGTATCGATTTTCCACAAACAAGAAGACCACAGGTCGGGAGCGCTCACGGGACCACCCAGGCATAGAACAACCAACGTAAAGTTGTAAAAAGTTGCAAGTTTATTCCAAAACAATTTGTATTAAAAACATCCAACTTGATTCAGTGCTCCCCTCACGGAGACGCAGAGTTAAAGACACATATGCGCCTATGTGTCTTTAACTCTGCGTCTCCGTGAGGGGAGCACTGAGTCAAGTTGGATGTTTTTAATACAAATTGTTTTGGAATAAACTTGCAACTTTTTACAACTTTACGTTGGTTGTTCTATGCCTGGGTGGTCCCGTGAGCGCTCCCGACCTGTGGTCTACTTCCTTAATATATATCTTTTTAATCTCTTTCAGGAGAGATCCATCTCCCACAACTAAATCTATTCTCGAATATACATTGTAATTATACGAGAAACATGTATAATCCTTTTCACTTGGATGACATACCCGCCAACAATCATACAAGTCATTATGATTCAACAGATTACCAAATCTCACGGAATCAAACTATATTACTATTTTTCTTCAGATTTCCAGATGATCTATCCATCTCAGGGTCCAATAGAATATTGAAATCTACTAAACAAACCAATAACCCCTTTTTTATCCTATTTTTTCTATCATCTTCTTTAGAAATTTAAACGTCCCTTTATTTGGAGCATACACATTTACTATAGTGAATAACACATTATTAATTTTGCAATGTATAATATAATGCCCCTAGGTGTCTATATCTTGGTAAATAATCTCAATCACTAAACTGGAGGCAAATAAAATTGCTACTCCTCTTTTTTTTTTTTTATATATAAGACGCCTCTATCATGGTAGGGAAGAACCTCGACTTTAAACCCGTTCCACCGTTTGCCTTCCAATGTGTCTCTTGTATGCCGCAAATTTGTATCCCTTGTTCCTTCAAACAGGACAATACTATATGTCTTTTTTGAGGGGTGTTCATACCCCGCACATTTATTGTTGCAATTTTAATCTTAACCCCTCTTTACTTCCTTTATTTAACCTATCTAGACTCTCACAGTATGCATTCAAATATGCACAAAATACATTACATTCCACGCATAATAAAAATCCCTTACGCACCATTACCCCCTCTTTTTAACCCCTTAGTGACCGGCCGCGAGCGTATGCGGCCGGCACTTAACGCCGGGGGGGGGGGGGTCCGCATTGTAGCGAATGACTTCCGTGACTTACCAGGTACGTCATTTGTCACTATGTGACATTTTTTCGTGACGTACCTGGTAAGTCACTTGTCGGGAAGGGGTTAAGATATGGGAAGTACTTTCCCTCCCAATCTTCTTCTACTTTACAAGGCCCACCTTGATCCCTAGGAACTTCCTTTGCACTACTTGTTGCAAATATTTCAAAATGGATGCTTCGCAATGAACGCCATCACAATAGTTTTTTATATATATATTTTTATATATATATTTTTCCTTACACTCTCCCCTCTCCTCCATCCACTCCCCCTTAAAAAAAAAACTACATTTCCACAGAATTATCAATCATAGAAATAACACAAAATAGTGCTCATGTACTCATGCTCTAAAATAATCATATAATAACCCACTTCCTCAAAATTATCAGTCCTATAAATAATAATAATGCTCATATTATTCTTTCACACTCTACAATAATCATATAGTCACCCACTTCCTCACAATTATCAACCATATAAAAACCACTAAATAGTAATGCTCATGTGCTTATACTTCCCATTCTAGAATACTCATATAATAACACACTTCCTCATGAGTATCAGTTATATAGATACCACAGAATAGTGCTCATGTACTTATTATTTCACTCTCTAAAATATTCATGTACTTTCATAAGCATCATTATAACCATTTGTGCCCAATTCTACTTATAAACCAAAACAATTTTTTTTTAATAAAAAAGTTCTTTAAAATAATACTCATAGTGCAGATATCCTACTGTAGCTCCACTGAACCCATCTTTATTCAATATCTATATTCTTCCCTGTGTCTCACAAGTGCCATACCCTAAACCAATAATATATTACTCCCATATCCTTTTTTCTAGACCTTACTACCTACTATAAAAAAAAAATATATATATATACCGCTATTTATCCTTTTCTAACAATAAAAAAAAAGTCTCCTCCTCGCCCACCTCCCCCCCATCTCTCATTCTACTTGCCTGACCATACTACAGTCCCATAATTTAATTTCTGTTAACCATTTCTTTAGGCCTTGAGATGAATCAAAGGAAAACCTTTGCCCATCATGAATTAACATTTTCTCAGGAAAACCCCATATATATCTCATATTTTGTTTCCTCATGACTGTAATACACTCTATGGACAATCTTCTCCATTTCCTCGTCCGAAATGACAAATCTTGATACAGTCTAATGTTCTGATATTTCAACTTTATCTTAGTATTTTCTGCCTTTGTCTATAGGAATTTCATCTTTAACTTATAGGACTGCAATGATATTAACCCCTACAGTGCCAGCTACTTACGGCGTACGAGTGGACACAGCTGTACCTGCTGTGCCACGCTCGTACGGCGTAAGAGTGAAATGCGGTCACTGCATGAGCCGGTATAACTGGCATGCAGTGGCCGCATTTAAAAAAAAAAATGCCTGGCACTCGTGGGGAGGCATGAGGATCACTCCTCATGCCTCCCCAGTTATTGATCTCCCAGCAGATCGCGCTGGGAGATAAATAACGCAAGAGGAGATGCGCAGCTTCTCCTCTCCTGTCTCTCCTACCCGAACTTCCGGGTAGGAGTAGGCGGGACCGGGGGAAGCCTCCCAACGTTATCGGTGACATGGTCACCGATGACGTTAGGGAAGTTTCCCCGGTCCCGTTCACTCCTACCTGTGGTAGGAGAGAAGGGCAGGAGAGCTTTTGCTCTCCTGTGGTCGCCTCATTGATCTCCCAGCCAATCAGCTGGGAGATCAATAACTGGGGGGACACCAGGAGGGGTCCTGATGTCCCCCACGAGGTCTGAAAATGTAAAAAAAAAAAAAAAAAAAAAAATTAACCCTCTGAGTGCCACAAGGGTCCAATGCATTGCTTTGCAATGCACTGGAGACCCCTGTGTCACTCACAGTGACACTTTTTTTTTTTTTTTGGTAAGACCTCATTGGGGGATCAGGGGGGTCCTGATACCCCTCAATGAGGCCTATAATAAAAAAAAAGTAAATTAAAAAAAAAATTAACCCTGTGTGTGCCAATGCAGCCCCCCTTCTGCGGCACACACAGGGCTTTTATCATTACTTTGTTATCAGAGATTGTTGGGGGTCATCAGGATTGGTCCTGATGGCCCCCCAACAAGCTCTGATTACCAAGTAATGATAGAAAAAAAAAAAAAAAAAGGTATATAATAATAAAAAAAAAAATAAATGAAAAAAAAATTAACCCTGTGTGTGCCACTGGGAGGGGGTTCAATGCACACACAGGATTTTTTATCATTACTTTGTGATCAGAGCTTGTTTGGTGGCCATCTGAATACAAAGTAATGATAAAAATTAACCCTTTGTGTGTCACAGGGGCCAAATGCATTGCTTTGCAATCCACTGGACACCCCTGTGGCACCCAAAGGATTATTTTTTTCCCCTTTTTATTTTTTATTTAGACCTCATTGTATGGGTTCTGATGCCCCCAACAAGGTCTACACAAAAATATTGGGGGAAAAGCCACAAAAAATGCACGTGCCACAGGGGGGGGTCCAACCCAGTGCTTTGCAATACATTGGACCCCCTGTGACACACATACACACACACTTTTTTTTTCATTATTCTGTTTTTAGACCTTGATGGGGGACACCAGGAATGTTCCTGATACCGCCTCCCCAACGAGGTATGAATACAAAATAATAATTAAAAAAAAAACCTCTTTGTGTGCAACAGGGGGACCAACGCATTGCATTGCAGTGCATTGGGCACCCCTGTGGCATGCACAAAAAATGCCTCCGATCCCCCCCCATGTACCGTATCCTCCTGCCTGGTTCCACAGCCAACTGGCAGTCCCATTCCCCAGCCTGTTTCCACTGCCTATTGGTAGAATCAAAGTACCAGTATGCACTAGATTCAGTCTGGGAATCAAACTTTGTATGAGGGGGACATACAGTGCACACTGGTAGTCACAGGTACCCCATACACACTATCAGACACTGCCCCACCATCCTTGCTCCTCTGCTCATACCCACACACACTGCCTAATCCCTCACCTTCCCACACTGTTACACTGGTAGTCACAGGTTTGCACATACACTGGCTGACACCCTAGCTTCTTTCATCTGTTAGCCATAAAATCACACATACACTGTTTGCTTTCCCATTCCTGTTTCAATGGTAGCAGTTGAGTGCCATTTTTCTTAGGGTGGCAAGAAGTGCTCCTAGGAAATCCCACGCCATTGAACCATTTTAGTATCTTTGAAGTGACTGATGTTTAAAAAAAAGTTTGTTTGTTTTCCTGTAGCACCACATTCTGGAAATAGTTGTGCCAACTAACTTGGGGGTAAAAAGGCAAGTGACCCCTCATTAGATGCGGCAAGTCAGGTTTGAGAAAATGTTAGAAACATCAGAGTTTGTAATAGGTGTAGTTTTCTACTTCTAGCACCCCCTAAGGTAGTTCAGCTCATACCAATGGGGTGTCTTTTGACTCCTAAGAGCACTAGCTAATGAATGTAGTTGAAAATTCCATGGTTTTCACAGAGCTCCATATATTTGAAGGGGCAGAAATGTAAGAAAATGCCACCTCCTGGAAGCATTTGTGCATACCAGCCTTTGAAGGCAAGTGACCCCTCATTAGTTGCGGCAGGTTGTTTTCTTTCCAAAAATGTTATGGTTTTCAAAGATTTTAGTATCTTTGAAGTGGTGGAAACATAAAAAAAACATGTATTTATTCCCATAGCGCCACCTTTTGGAAATATTTGTGCACTTCAGCCCAGGGGGTAGAAAGGAAAGTGACCCCTCACTTGATGCAGGAGAATGTCTACTTTCCAAAATGGTATACCTTTTATACCTTTCCTTCATGACTCTAACAGTTATGGACATTTTAGTACAAGCAGCCATTTTCGAATAAGCAAACAGGTAGGTGTAGTTATGTGCTTCTGGCACCCCTAAGGTATGTCGATTCATTCCAGTGGGGTGTCATTTTTCTCCTAAGAGCACTAGCTAATGAATACAGTTGGAAATTCCAAGGTTTTCACAGATTTCCGTACAGATAAAGGGGCAGAAATGTAAGAAAATGCAATTTTTTTTCCTATAGTGCCACCTTCTGGAATCATTTGGGCACAACAGGCTTGGGGTACAAAGGCAATTCACCACTCATTAGATGCAGCAGGTTGTCTTCTTTCCAAAATGGTATGGTTTGTGTAGCCTTTCTTTACTTCTCTAGTTGTTATAACCATTTTTGTATAGACAAGTAATGTTTGAGAAAATGTTAGAAAATTTAGAGGTTGTAGTAGGTGTCTTTTTGCACTTCTAGCATCCCCTGAGGTAGGTGAACCCATACCAATGGGGTGTCATTTTTCTCCCAAGAGCACTAGCTAATGAATATAGTTGGGAATTCCATGGTTTTCACAGATTTCAGTACAGTTGAAGAGGCAGAAATGTAAGAAAATGCCATTTTTTTCCTATAGTGTCACATTCTGGAAGCATTTGGGCACAACAAGCTTGGGTCAAGAAGGCAAGTTACCCCTCATTAGATGCGGCAGGTTGTCTACTTTTCAGAAATATATAGTTTTATATAGTTATTCCACTGTTTTAGGGTAGTTTTACCAGGGCTTAAAAGTTGAAGTCCTTTGCTACTAGCCAGACCTGAAAAGTTACTCGCCACTGCAAGCCATAACATACCCACCAGGGCTGAATTTCTACTCGCCAGGGCTGAATTTTCACTCGCCATTGGCTAGTGGTGAGTGGAAATTTTGAGCCCTGGTTTTACCACAAAAACCCTAGAATGCGCATTTTAGTTTATAAAGTTGAAAATGTCATTTTGCACTGCTGGTGATTAGGGCTCTACGCTAGCCATGGACGTAGGTAAAACTATACAAATTTGATATTTTTTTACTCGGGGGACTCGGGGCTTTTTGAAATAATCAAAACTTTTTCAATCAAAGTAAATGTTTTTGATACATAGTATGTGATTTTAGCAAAATGAGTACATTTTCACTTTTTTGTCATTATGACATCATAGCTTTTTGCACGATGTAAAATTCTCTTCATGTAAGGTACCACAAGAAAGCTCAATTCGTTCTGAAAAAAAGAAAATATATATTGTTCCATATTTAACAAAAAATCCCCAGAGGAAATCAAGCCTAAACGGAAGGATAGCAAAAATGCTGAAAAAGTGTCTGGCCTGCAGGGTACAGGCAATGGCCCAAGCCTCTGGCACTGAAGGGGTTAACACACCCCTTGGGAGATCTGCATCAACAATATTTGGCTTACACACTCTATGGCATCGCTCAATACCATTATTTTCTGCATTAAGTCTTACTCCCAATGCTGCTACCAATTCCACCACATAATCCTCCAAATCTGCATAATTAACATTTTCAGGGATCCCTCTTATTCTGATGTTGTTCCTCCGTGATCTGTCCTCTAAATCAGAAAATTTCAATTCCATCTTATCCATAGCTTCCTGTAATCGAGCCATCTCATCTTTCTGGGCTCCCAGCTGAAATTCCAAGGCCTCCACTCTCTCCTCCATAATCTTAAGCTTATTACATAATAATGTTACTTGGAGTTTTAATTTCCTCTGAATTTCTTGTTACTTCTGCCACAATTCTTTCCATGTGTTTTTCCAAAACCTGCTCCACACACACTTTCACCCCCTCTATAGCAGCTATCGAGGACCCACCCTCTCCCTCCAAGCCATTATGCTGTAGCACATCTTTATCCATTTGAGGCACCTCATCCCTTCCCTGTGCCTGCTGTATCTTTCGAGCTAACGTTGCTTGACGGTAAAAGAATGTAGGTAGCCGCTTTTCAACTTTCTCCTCTATATTTTCCTGTTGTCCATCTTTCTTATGACTGTTTATTCTCAGAGACTTTGGGGGAGTTTTTTCAGAGGCATACTAAAACTTGCACAAATGTGGGAGGACTAGACAATCTTATAACACACTAGCCAAAGTAGCCAATCTTCCAGTGCAGCACAGCTACTTCTTCCTGGATATAATCAGTGGATATTTCCTTACCCACTGCTTTACCAATTCACTATATATCATATGGGTTTCTTACACAATTTCTTCTTCATCTCACACTCAAAAAGGTTACTGTCATCATCACGGATTTCAATACTATTATGCTGTTTTATCCCGGCGTAATGTTTATAAACCTTTAAACAGCTGTGTTCTGTATTCACCAGACTGAATACTTAAAACAGCTCATACGGAGTGTGTCTGCAACTATTTCCCTGTTGCTATTCACATTGTATTTCCACTCCCCAACATATGGCTGTATCAGTGTGTCAATATCCCATCAATATAGACTCACGGTTATCCAGTCTAGCTGCAGTTGTGGCTCAGAGCTGCCCTGTTACTCATAGCAACTCCATTTGTGTTCTTTCCTTCTCCACATAACCGGATTGTGTTGATCTCCCAGTCCGTCTTATTAATGCATAGTTTTTTTCCGTTTCTCACTTAACTCTTTCCTTTTTCCACCTTCACTTCCAATGTGCCTCCTCTCCTTCAGCCCCTCTCTGATCCAATACCAATTCCTTCCACCTTATACCAATCCCCCATCTCCAAATCTCTTACTCCCGTTGTTTACAGCACATGAGCAGGCAGGACTCTCTACTCCTCTCCATCATCTCGATCACGGCATTGCTTAACATTCCACTTCAGCGCACGAACAACGTGGTGTGCGTAGTCACGTCATTGCTCCACCCCCCACCCTCCGAGAAAAGAGGATTTTAGTCTTTCCTGTTAAATCCTTTTCTCTTAGTCCATACAGGTTACTGGTCGGACTCCACTGGGACCATACAGTCTTCTAGCGGAGATGTCTAATGTCACAGGGCATGAAATACTGCCCGAGCCTCCAATATGGTGATCGGAAGGAGGGACTCCTCGGGAGACCACCAACCCTGAGCGCTCAAGCGACCCAGGACTGCACCCCAGCCAGAGACTTGCATCCATAGGCACCTTGGTACAAAAGGGCACCAGAAAGGACTTACCTTTCAGTAGGTTGGAAAGGTCGAGCCACCATGACAAGCTCAGCTCCACATGAAGAGGAAGAAAAACAAAATGTCCTCAGAAGATCCTGTTGACCCTTGCATATCTGGATCACGAACCTCTGGACCTCCCTGGTGTGCGCCATGACAAATGGAACCGCTTCTATGGTGGATATGAATTTCCCCACCAGAGAGGATAGCTTCTGGACTGGAACTGGATCCTGAGACAGAATCGCGGAAACCCTGTGGGCGATCTGGTGAGCAACCTTGTCCGTGAGGAACACCATGCTGTTCTGAGTGTCAAAGAGAAGGCCCAGGAAGACCAGACACTGGGATGGGAGAAGGTTGGACTTGTCCAAGTTTATGATCCTCCCGTGATGCGTAAAAGCCTGAATGCAGTTCTGAACTTGCTGATGAAGGAGTTCCGCAGAGGGGGCTTTCAGAAGCAAGTCGTCCATGTATGGAGTAACTGATACCATTCCGGTGGAGAATGGATATCAAGGCACCCAGGACACGGTTGAAGACCTGAGGGGCCGTCGTCAGACCAAATGGAAGAGCTGAGAACTGAAAATGTCCCCTGTCGCAGGCAAACCGGAGGTACTGGCGGCTCTCTGGATGAATGGCAAAGTGTAAATACGCATCCTGAAGATACAAAGAAGCAAGGAATTCTCCCGGGGACATGGCAGCAATCACTGTGCGCAGAGACTCCTGACGATAATGAGTCTGGGTCACAAAGGAATTGAGATTCTTCAAGTCCAAAATAGGGCGACAACAGCCGTCCTTTTTGGCGACCACAAAGAGGATTGAGTAGAAACCCGAACCCCTGTCCTGGATAGGTACCGGCTCTAGAACATCCTTGTCCAGAAGAGCCTGAACAGCACTGTTGAACAGTTTCTCTGTACCCTGAGGCGTGTGAGAAGGACGAAAGCGAAAGGGAGGAAGAGAAATGAAAGGGATCTTGTACCCTTCCGTCACTACCTGTAAAACCCATGGGTCTGTCAGAGTCCTCCCAAATGCTGTGATAGTGTCGTAGATGACCACCCACAGCGGAGTGCGGACCCGGGTTCGGCGAGTCATGCCAAAGAAGTCTTGGAAGAGACCTTGGGCTTCCATTGTGGTTTGGGCTTGGAGGAGGTACGAGGAGCTGAGGGAACAGTCTGGTTCGCCAGACCTGTCTCATTCTTAAGGGAACGAAAAAAACGGTTATGCTTAAGAGGCAATTTCTTCCTGGGAACCAAGGGTAGAAGAGTACTCTCACTCCCTGTGGCCTCACTTATCAGATCCTTAAGATCTGGCCCAAACAAAGAAGTACCCTGAAAAGGTAGGGAAAGTAAGGCTTTCTTAGAAGCAGTGGCAGCAGACCAGATCTTGAGCCAAACAGCCCGTCTGGCCAACAGAGACATTGTGGAAACCCTAGCCACCAAACGGATGGCATCAAATAAGGCAGCAGAAACATAGTGCTGTGTCTCAGATTTGTTGGCAAGAAGGCGCAAATTATCCAAAGTAGGTGCATCCTGACGGACAGCCTTGGCGAGCTGTCCAGTTCAGACCGCAATGGCCCAGTTCACCCATGCAGCGGCAAATGCTGGACGCATAGCAGAACCAGCAGTGGCAAAAACGGACTTGAGGGAAACCTCAAGTTTCTTGTCAGTCCAGTCCTTCAGAGCAGAGGCAAGGAGACCCCTTGCTCACAGTGCCTAAAGGGATCAGCTGCACCTCACCGACGAGGCCCAAGAAGGCCGAAACGTACGTCTGGGGTTAGCAGTTTCCCTTGTTCAGAGAGGAATTGTCTGGCATTTCCTGGCTGGACTGTCATTTGGCAGGACCAGTACGATACGCTTTAGAAGATTTCCTCTCTGTGTATGGCACTGGTGAGCTAAAAGAGATTGCACCCTAGGCACGAAGACACAGTCCCAGCGAGCTTCTTGCAAGTATTTGCTAGCTCATGTCACAGTTTGTTAAGACGCTCAGACAAAAGATTTAGGTAAAAGTATATCTTTATTGAAAAGTTAAGGCAATCCCCATAGGGTTCACATACATATACATACAATATAATCAGCAATAGAGAAATTGAACAGGTTCTACGGGCCTTGCCAGTAATACCGGGCAAGGCAACCCAGGCGGCTATAAAGGATAGCAATAAGCAGGCCCTACCGGCCTTGCCAATACCGGGTAAGGCAACCGTGAGATGGAATATACCGGTTCTACCAGCCTTACCAATACCGGGCAAGGCAGCCTCAGGAAATGCTGTGGGTAGGCTCTACCGGCCCTGCCAATACCTGGTAAGGCAACCGTGAGATGGAGTGTACCGATTCTACCGGCTCTACCAATAACGGGCAAGGCAGCCTCAGGAAATGCTGTGAGGAGGCTCTACCGGTCCTGCCAATACCTGGTAAGGCAACCGTGAGATGGAATGTACCGGTTCTACCGGCCTCACCAACACCGGGCAGGACAGCCCCAAAGGAGGAGACCAACAGGTGCCAATGGTTGTCAAGAGACAATGACAGGAACTCGAACCAACAGCACTTGACTGTAGTATGGAGCAACCAGCGTCTGCACGCTGGAACTAACAGTATAGTAAGCCACCAGGTAAATGGAGTAAACCAGCGTCCGCACGCTGGGACCAACAGTATAGAATGCCACCAGGTTTAATGGGGATAACCAGCGCCCGCACGCTGGGACCAACAGTATAGGAAGCCACCAGGTTTAATGGAGTTAACCAGCGTCCGCACGCTGGGACCAACAGTATAATGTATCACCAGGTTTAATGGAGTTAACCAGCGTCTGCACGCTGGGACCAACAGTATAATATGCCACCAGGTTTAATGGAGTTAACCAGCGCCCGCACGCTGGGACCAACAGTATAATATGCCACCAGGTTTAATGGAGTTAACCAGCGTCCG
Organism: Rhinophrynus dorsalis; assembly: GCA_037306005.1. Taxonomy (NCBI): domain Eukaryota; kingdom Metazoa; phylum Chordata; class Amphibia; order Anura; family Rhinophrynidae; genus Rhinophrynus; species Rhinophrynus dorsalis. The sequence goes on along the minus strand of CM074718.1, from coordinate 363,658,842 downwards.
CACGCTGTGACCAACAGTATAGGCAGCCACCAGGTAATGGAGTAAACCAGCGTCCGCACGCTGGAACGACACAGTGAAAATATCGCCGGAGCGATAGAAAGAGCAATGTCACCAATCGACTACCGGATGGGAATACTGAGACGAGGTGGAGCACAGCGAGCACCGCTGAACAGATGGGCAACCGGAACTAAGCCGGACGGAACAACCAGAGCGTCAGCCGTCACGGAGGAAACCAACAGGAGTGGCAAACAGACTGGTAACAGGAACAGGAGGAATCAGGAACTCTAAGCTCTGGAACTCAGGACTCTGTAGCTCTGGAACAGGCCCAAACAGCAGACACAAAGGACATAAAGGTACTGTCAGAAACACCACGAAAGGGCAACCAAAGGGTGCCCGAGCTGAGTATAAATAGGCAATGAGAGGCGGGCAGACAATAGGCAGCAAATGGGAGCCCCCTGCAGGTGATAGACAGTGTATAGCACCAATCACGGGCACCGTGATAGCTCATGAGCCTAGTTGAGCATCTCTCACCTTTCGCTCTACATATGCAAATTGCTTTTGGGGTTGGTCACCCTAAGAGTAATGAGGGTAATCCAGACGTGGACCCCTTGCTCACAGTGCCTAAAGCAGTGGTTCTCAACCTGTGGGTCGGGACCCCTTTGGGGGTCGAATGACGATTTGCCAGGGGTCACCTAAAACCATCTGATATTTATATTTCGATTCATAACAGTAGCAAAATTACAGCGATGAAGGAGCAACGAAAATAATTTACTGTTAGGGGTCACCACAGCTTGGGAAATTTTATCAAAGGGTCACGGCACTAGAAAGGTTGAGAACCACTGGCCTAAAGGGATCAGCTGCACCTCACCGACAAGGCCCAAGAAGGCCGAAACGTACGTCTGGGGTTAGCCATTTCCCTTGTTCAGAGAGAAATTGTCTGGCATTTCATGGCTGGACTGTCATTTAGCAGGACCAGTATGATATGCTTCAGAAGATTTCCTCTCTGTGTATGGCACTGGTGACTAAAAGAGATTGCACCCTGGGAGCGAGGACACAGTCCCAGCGAGCTTCTTGCAAGTATTTGGTAGCTCATGAGCGTAGTTGAGCATCTCTCACCTTTTGTTCTACATCGGAGACTGGTAATGCAGTAGATTTAGATAGGCTGGATATAGGGGCGCCCACTTTGGGGGGGGGGGGGGGGGTGAACCCACTGAGCAAGCGCAGCCTCAGAAAAGGGGTAAAGCTTGGCAAATTTCTTGGACACAGAAGCCTTCTTGTCTGGGTATTTCCACTCCTCAGACACAAGACCGTCAAGAGTGGGGTTAGGTGGAAAGTATGTAAAGGGCTTAGTAGGCTCCTGGAATACATCAGAAGGGACCTCCTGAACTAGGGGAATGTTAAGAGTAGTTAATATGGCCCTGATCAGGCCCTCAGCGGAGGGTTCAGGATCAGCCTCAAAGGGGTCCCCCAAAAAAAAAAAAAAAAAAAAAAAACTGAGAGGACCCCAACACAGAACACTCAACATCCAAATCCACCAGCAGTTCCTCCTCAGAGGAATCTGATACGTCAGGTACTCCCTGAGGTTTGGGCAGGGAAGACCTGACTGAGGAGGGGGCCTGCCAAGACTGAAAGGCACCCTGTAACTGGGATGGAAAGAGTTGCAATGTGGACCTAAGGTCCCTAGTCGCAGCCTTGAACCCTTGCACCCAAGCTGGCTCTATGGAATGGCTGGAGGTCCCTGGAATAGTCAGGGACATCAGAACATGCTGGGCATAAGTGACCTGAGAATTCTCTAGGTAGCCCTGAGTGACAGGAAGAGCAATACGCAATGGGGGATACAGAGACCCCAGCCTCCTTAGTCTTAGGTCTAGTGGCGCTGTTGCTACACGATCCTATGGACAGCTCTGGTCTCAGGACCATAAATCTCCATAGGATGGTGTAGCAACAGCGCCACTGTAAAATTTCAGGCCACTGTGATATTGCACCTAAAAAATTCAACTTTGAAAATTAATAACTTTTAAATGAAACATCTTTCAGCAGTGGGAGTACTCTTGTTTTACTCAGGGGGATAAACCCTACAACATATTTTTTTTTACATTTTAGGTATTACTATCCCTTTAAACATTCCCACTGGACTATTTAAAAAACCTATATGGCCTCTTTTCTCAATTATTCTTTTCTTATCAATATCACTTGGAGAAATTAACTCCTTCACCGATTAATTTTTTCTGAAGGAGACTTTAGGGTCTTCTCCCAAGATAGGACCTAAAATAGGGTCCTCCTGTAAAATATGCCAGTGTTTCTTTAAAACTTTCTGGATCTTCCCTGCATCAGTACTAAATCTGGTTGTAAAGAAAGGTATCTCTCTTTGTTGCCCTTTCTTCTTTTCTTTATATTGTACTACTGTTTCTCTATCCATGGCTTTCACTCTCTCATATAATTTATCTAAAATCTCCTTTTTAAAACCCTTCTCTAAAAATGTATTCAAAATCACTGCAGCTTCTATCTCAAAATCTTGATTTCTACTGCAATTTCTTTTTATCCTTTGGAATTGTCTGAGAGGAATATTTTTCCAATTATTATGATGGCAGCTTTCATAATGAAGATAGCTGTTACTATCAACCAATTTCCTGAAATTATGAGTTACATTTTTTGATTTTCATAAAATAAAACAATCTAAAAATTATTATTATTTTTTTTTTTTATCAAAGTGACTGGTAAAACTTCGTTTCATATCATTCGCATTAAGATATCTTAAAAAATCTTGTAAACTATCCATTTCACCTTTCCTGTCCTTGGTCATGGAGTTCGTCCTACAGCATAATTATTTTTTGTTTGAGGCTGTATTCTATGGCCAAAAGACAGGAACTGATAAGGGGTGTACATTTGCCCCATCCTTTGCAGGTCTATATATGGGAAAAAGAGAATATTTGGAATAATAACCCATTTAAGGAGAATTTTAAATATTTTAAAAGGTATATAGATGACATTTTAATTATTTGGGAAGGTGAAATGGATAGTTTTGATAAATTTTTTTAGATTTACCTTTTATACTTCCTATATTTATTTTTATATGGAATTTGTGTTCTTAAAATGGATAAGAAAAAGGAAGGTTCAGGTGGGGAAGGTGTCTTCGCCTCAGGCTAAGTGTCGGGAGACTTACTGGGAAGATTAGATCTGCCGATAGAGATCTAGGGGCGAATGAGTTAACTTAGCCATTTGAACTGAGAGGAGGTGATAAAAGGCTGGCCCACTAGAGGGCCGTAGTAACCCTTGAGAAAACCGGTAGAGAGACCGGCGATACGCGTGGGGAAAATCCTTGTCTATGATACCGTCAGGTTGGAAGAAAGGAGTACTAATGTGAGCAGCGAGCCATTTATGTATTAGCGTCACAGAATTCAAATACATTGGGACAGCGGAGAACCCGGAAAATCCCAGAGTAACTCCACTAATAGAGGTACCATAGGTGGGGACGAAGTGGAATTCGGGCGGTCCAACAGTCCACTGATGTTATAGGAGTGACGTGAGATTTGATACAAATATTGGAAAACTGCTTGAGGATACATTTTGCCTGTTTTATTTGTTTAGTTTGTAAGTGTTTCTTATGCGGGGCTTTACCACCAGTAGGAAAAGTGTTAGAAAACCCCCAATAAAGTGCCAAACCAGCGGTTAAAGGGTTAAGTTACCACATAAACCTGCTCCAAAACACCCAACAGACATACAGATTGACCCAATGAGTGCAGGAGTGTGCAATAGGAACTCCAGGAATACACCCCTGTGCGGAGGGGCTCTGTGGGACAAGTGGACCGGCAGCACTCAAAGGGTAGCTCACCTTTCCTGCAGATCTTCTGTCTTCAGATTACCATGTAGCAAGAAGTAACATCGGTGGGTAACTCCTGGTGAAGCACTTGGAATCAAGATTTTTCCCCTCAGGGCTTAAGGTCAACAAAAAGCACCTGGATACTGAGCTAGCCACATCTAAGGGCATTGTCAGTCATGGTAATCCGCCTAATGGTGGTATTCCATATCGGACAGAAAAATAAAAAAGATTCTATAAACTATAGCAGAACTGTTCTCAGCCTGGTGTTGTCTTCACCAAGGAACCAATCTTTCTGGAGCTGATTGGCTAGCTGCAGCCAAGGAGGGAAGGGAGGCTCCACCCCCTGCATACACTTTGAGAATTGTTCTTGTCTACTAAGGGGCGGATCGCCTCCCAGAGTTACCAGTAACCTGTATTGGACGACAGAAGAGAGGATTTTAGTCTTACCCGTTAAATCCTTTTCTTAGTCCATACAGGTTACTGGTCTCCCCACCCTGTCAAGGGACCATGCTTGGCTCTTCTTTCCTTCTACTATCTAGTCAATAGTTAGTGTCTCAAATCTTTCTGGAGCTGGTTGGCAGGTGATCCTGCATTGACAATTCATCATACATTCAAGACAAACACGTACATCTTTAAAATGTCACACACAAGGCACTGGCTTAACTGGCAAGTTTGCTCCCAGGTAGATCTTACGATAAATGCCCTTTAAGCTCCAGACTTCAGTTACTGCACTGCTGACCCAAAAGGCAGCGAGAATGCAAGTATTGTGCTTCATAAACACAATCTATGAAGACTGCACACAAGTCTTTAAGACTAGAAAGTCTTGCAATTCAGGCTCGCTGCAATATTAGCCAGTCAAAGGACTGGGTGTACAATTTCTTAACGAACATATGTCTACCTGCTACCATAGAAAGGTATCTGCTGAGCAGCCAACTCAGTACAATTTTCCCCTTTAATTTAATAAATCACACACAGAGAGAACAATGAGGGCTTCTAAAAAATTTTTTTTTTTTTTTTTTATTTAAAGTCTCATCTGGTTATCATGCAGTCCAGTTCATTAAATACCATTTCAACCCTTGAGAACCATGCATTGTTAAATAGAGAGTAGCACTCCCCTCTGGTCCTCAAGGGGTTAACTTATAAGAGACCTTATAACAATAGCGGAAAATGGTTACATAGTTAATCATTTCCAATATCTGCTGAGCAGCTTGCAAGTATCATGACTTTAAAAGCTTTGCTTATAATGGACTGCCAATATAAACATAGTAATGGCATACAGAATTCATATGTACACAGAGGTCTTCTTTTATCTCAGCTCAACCACCTTCTGCTCCAGACTAGCCTGGTTAGCTCCACTGAATTCATGTATCTACAAAACAAACAAAACACAAACCAATAAGAATTAAGAACAAATTATTCCCCATGCACAGAATTTTTTGCTGTTGAATAAATAAAACTATCAATAAAGATCATATGATCATTCAGGAAGACCACAGAGATTCTGGAGCAAACCAACTGGACTATACAGAGTTCCTCAACTACCCCTATCAGTGCAGATTTTGTGGATTAACAAGCCTGGTCACAGTTGGCATGATTAGTGCATCTCCCAATAGATTACTATCCCTTTAAGCACAGGTGAACTAAAGTCCCCAAAAAAGTATCTTCTAAATGGTAGCTGCAATAAAATAAAAAGCACTTAATGTGCTTAATCCATTCTCTCAAACAGTTATGGTTTGAGAGAGATAAGAAAATAAAGTCCTCCGCTCCTTCCCCTTTCTGCCTGACGAGCTGTAAAGCTGTCAGAGGCAGAATCCGGTCGCCCGACTGTAGACGGCTCTTGAGGAGAGCTGTCATCGGGATATCTAAGGATAATTACTTCATCGGTATGGTCTACAACGTGTGCCTGGCTTGCAAGCACACGTTGTAGACCATTCCGATGAAGTATTTATACTTAGACATCTAGATGACAGCTCTCCTGAAGAGCTGCTGTCTGGTCCCGGAAGCAGGATCTCATGACTTCCGCTGCACAGAGGATGCATGAGAAGGGGGAGGGAGCGGAGGTCTTTATTTTATTACATCTTTCAAACCATAATGGTTTGAGAGAAAGGATTAAGCACATTAAATGTTTTTTTTATTGCAGCTACCATTTAGAAGATACTTTTTTGGGACGTTACAATCCCTTTAAAACCTACACTGCTAGAAGTGCTTGATGACCACATTTGAGTCAGTCATTCTTATTCAAATCAAAAACTAAATGGATATACCAGCCTGCTGTATGAAGGATCCCTAATCTAGAAAATAGGACCAGTAACCTGTATGGAAACACTGGGAGGCAATCCACCCCTTTAAGTAGGCAGGAAGACATTTCTCTAAATGTATGCAGGAGGTGGAGCCTCCCCTCCCTCCTAGGCTTCTCCTCAGTCAGCACAAGCCAGAATGATTTGAGACACTAACACTGACCAGAGACAGAAGAGAAGAAGACAACCCCTGTCAGCATGCCCCAAAGGACTCCCACAGAATGTCACAGGAGAGCCAAGCATGGTCTCTTGACAGGGTGGGAGACCAGTAACCTGTATGGACTAAGTGAAGAGGATTTAACAGGTAAGACTAAAATCCTATTTTCACTGTCGTCCAATACAGGTTACTGGTAACACTGGGATGTCCAAACATTGAGTTTCCCAGAGGCAGGAAGAAGGCAAGGACCAGGCGCAAGGCCCCCAGAGTCACCAGAACCTCTATGAACCAACCGGTCAGAGATCCCAACAATCAGAAGTGTCAACGGACACCAACTAGGGGTAAGAACAGACCCCAAGAACAAAACACAGCACACTGAACCAGAGCCAACAGGTCTCAACAGTAAGGAAGCACTTAGAACCTCAGAAGAAGATCCTAGACAGGCAAAACTGCCTCCAGGACCTTCCTCCCAAAGCTGGCATCAGCCGAGGCCAGCACATCTACACGTTAGTGCTTCAAAAATGTGTGCACAGAGGACCAAGTGGCCACCCGGCACAGCTGATCAGCAGACGCTTGATTTTTATAGGCCCAAGAGGCCCCAATTGATCTGGTAGAATGAGCAGTGACCCGAAAGGGCACATGCTTATTCCGCAATTCGTAAGCCTTACAAATGGTAGATTTTATCCAAGATGCAATAGTCACCTTGGATGCCGGTCTCCCCGCCCTAGGCCCCTCAGGAATGACAAACAGAGCGTCAGACTTCCTGATAGACTCAGTGCGATGAACATAAAACTTGAGACAATGCACAACATCCAACAAATGAAGATCCCTCTCCTTGTCAGAGGAAGGGTTAGGGCAGAAAGAGGGCACCACAATCTCCTGATTGATGTGAAATTCGGAGACAACTTTAGGCAAAAACTCCTTGGAAGTGCGAAGCACAGCCTTATCCTTATGGAACACCAGATAAGGTGGTTTACAAGACAAGGCTTGTAATTCCGCCACCCGGCGAACCGATACAATAGCCAAAAGGAAGGCCATCTTCCAGGACAAAAGGCGCAAGGGAATAGTAGCCAAGGACTCAAAGGGGGGTCGTTGCGTTGAGATCCCACTGAGGAGCTGGACTCCTGAAAGCGGGACGAACATGAGCCACGCCTTAGAAGAAAACTTTGACGTCAGGAAGAACAGCAATACGCTCCTGGAAAAAGACAAAACGCCGAAGTCTGGACCTTAAGAGAACTCAGACTGAGCCACTTATCAACACCGTCCTGTAAAAAGGCCAGGACAGTAGGAAGATGAAAATCATGCGATAGATCTCTGTCAGGGCACCATGCTACAAAGGTCGACCAGACTCGGTGATAAATCTTAGAAGACACAGGCTTACGAGCGCGTAGTATCGTAGACACCACAGCAGAGGAAAAACCCTTTTTCTTCAGAATTGAGGATTCAAGCTCCAAGCCATCAAATGAAGACGATGAACATCCTCCTTCCACAGATAACCTTGCAGCAGAAGATCTGGACGAGAGGGAAGCGGAAAAGGATCCGCCACAGACACAGCCATCAAGTCCGGATACCAGGACTGACGAGGCCAAATCGGAGTGATCAGAATGACCGGACAACGCTCCATCTTCAGCTTCTGGATGACTCTGATCAACACTGGAAGAGGAGGAAAGATGTATGCTAGGGAGAATTCCCAAGGAATTGACAAGGCGTCCACTGCCAGAGCCAGTGGATCTCTCCACCGAGAGCAGAACACTGAAACCCTCCTGTTGTGTCTGGTTGCCATCAGATCCACCACAGGAACCCCCCCACATCTGAGTGAGGAGTTGGAACACCTCCGGATGAAGAGCCCACTCTCCTCTGTCGACTGTGTGACGACTGAGGTGGTCTGCCATTACGTTGTCTACGCCTGGAATGTGAACCGCCGAAATGATGGGAACATGAATTTCCGCCCAAGACAAAATGGCCTTGACCTCTAACCAGGCGGCGAAACTTCTTGTCCCGCCCTGCCTGTTGATGTAGGTCACTGCGGTGGCGTTGTCGGACTCTACTCTGACTGGACAACCCTCCAGTTGAGATTCCCAATGGCATAGAGCAAGGAAGATCGCACGGAGTTCCAGGATGTTGATGGACAGAAGAGATTCCTCCAGTTCCCACTTCCCCTGGGTACTGAGGCGACCCAATACCGCCCCCCAACCCAGGAGGCTGGCATCCGTCGTGATCGTGGTCCAATAAGGGATCTGGAAGGATCTCCCTTTCAGGAGATGGGAAAGATCCAACCACCATTCCAGGCTCAACTCGACATGAGGCAGAGGGACAGACACCTTCAGATGGTCTGGACGATTCCGGCACGTCTGGATCACAAACCTTTGAAGTTCCCTGGTGTGCTCCATGGCAAACGGCACCGCCTCTATCGTGGAGATGAACTTCCCCACTAGAGATGTCAATTTCGGCACTGGAATCCGCTCAAGGGCCAGAATCTTTGATACCCGGAGAGCAATCTGATGAGCCACCTCTTCCGGCAGAAACACCATGCACCGCTGAGTGTCGAACAGAAGACCCAGGAAGATTATCCGCTGAGATGGAACCAAGTCTGACTTGCCCAGATTCACAATCCATCCGTGGCGATTGAGAGTCTGAATTCAGGCCTGAACCTGCTGATGAAGGATATCTGCTGATGCCGCCTTTAAGAGTTAGTCGTCCATGTATGGAGTCACTCTGATGCCATCCCGATGGATGACAGCTATCAATGCTCCCAGGACTCGTTGAAAAACCTGTGGAGCCGTCGTCAGCCCAAAGGGAAGAGCTGAAAACTGAAAGTGACCCCTGTCGCAGGCAAACCTGAGGTACCGCCTGCTCTCTAGATGGATAGGGATGTGCAGATAGCCATCCTGAAGATCCAGGGAAGCAAGGAATTCCCCCGGAGACATAGCAGCGATCACAGTGCGCAGAGATTCCTGTCGATAGTGGGTGCTCACAACAAAGGAGTTGAGATCCTTGAGGTCCAAAATAGGACGAGCCATGCCGTCCTTTTTGGCCACAACGAAAAGGTTGGAATAAAATCCTAAAACCTATGTCCTCCTGAGATACTGGTTCCAGGACGTCCTTATCCAAAAGATCCTGAATAGCGTCGAGCAGACGCCTTTTTGTGGAGTCCTGAGAAGGACGAGTAAAATGGAAGCGAAAAGGAGGAAGGGAAAAGAAAGGGATCTTGTATACCTCTGACACCACCTGAAGAACCCAAGGGTCCACCACCAAATCCTCCCAAACCCAGCGAAAGAGGGGAAGGCGCCCACCTACAGCCGGATGCGGACCAGTGTTCGGCGAGTCATGCCGAAGCAGTCTTGGAAGCCTTGGGGACAACCTTGGGCCTCCAGGACTGTTTGGGCTTGGAGGAGGTGCGCGGAGCGGGCGGAACCGCCTGGGACGTGTCTCAGCTTGGAAGGAACAAAAGGACCGATAGCGCTTAGCTGGGAATTTCTTCTTAAAGACCGAGGGCAGAAGAGTACTCTTACCCCCAGTAGCCTCGCTAATCAATTCCTTTAGCTCAGATCCACACTGGGAAGTCCCTTGAAAGGGCAAAGAAAGCAAAACTTTATTGGAAGCGGTGTCAGCAGATCAAATTTTTAGCCAGAGAGCGCGTCTAGCCACCGCAGAAGAAGTGGAGGCCCTCGCCATCATGCGAACTGCGTCAAAAGCAGCGTCAGAAACATAATTCTGAGCTTCAGAAATATTAGCAAGTAGTTGCAGCTGCTCTGACACTGGCGCATCTTGGCGAACCGCCACAGTAAGCTGTTCAGTCCAGAGCGCAATGGCCCGGGTAACCCACGCCACAGCGAATGTCGGATGCATGGCAGTACCAATAGAGGCAAAAATAGACTTAAGACAGGTCTCTTACTTTTTGTCAGTCCAATCCTGTAAAGCAGAAGCATCAGATACAGCCAAAGCAGTAGATTTGGACACCCTAGAAACTGGAGCATCCACCTTGGGAGGATGAACCCATTTAGCCAGTTCAGTCTCAGGAAAAGGATAAAGTTTGGCAAACTTTTTTGAGACTGAAGAGGACTTCTCAGGATTTTTCCACGCATCAGAAACTAAACGTTCAAGAGTAGGGTTAGTAGTAAAACAAGTAACAGCCTTTGAAGGTTTCTGAAACACATCCGTTGGGTCACAAGGAGTCTCCTGGCACAAGGGGAGATTGAGGGTGGTCATCACAGCCCTAATCAAACCCTCAGCAGAGAGTTCAGGATCACATTCAAAAGGGTCTCCAGCCGATCTGGTAGACTCAGTAACTGTACCATCCTCAACATCAGAATCCTGCAACAATTCTTCTTCAGAAGAATCAGATATGTCAGAAGCTCCCTGTGGCTTGGGCAGGGAGGTCCTGATAGTGGAGGGGGTCTGCCATACTTGAAGAGCCCCCTGAACCTGAGAGGGAAAGAGCTGAAGAGTGGATCTGAGATCCCTAGTTGCAGCCTTGAACTCTTTCACCCATGTTGGCTCAATAGCGTGGCTAGAAGGCCCTGGGTTGCTGCCATGACCTTCCGCACAAGCTGGGAATAAATGACCAGAAAATTCACTAGGTAGCCCTGAATGACAGGAGGAGGAAAACGCAATGGGGGATACCGATACCCCAGCCTCCTTAGTCTTAGGTCTAGTCCCAGGCTCCAGTGGAGTAGACATACTCACAGTGTCAGATATACCCCACAGACAGAAATCACCCAATTAAAGTGTGAAAGATTAAATATTCACCCCAGAAACGTTTAAAACTAAACTTATCTGGCAAGCGAAGGGTTAATCAGCAGAGGAGAGGGAGAAGGTCCAGTCCCTGCGTAGTATACTCGATGAGAAGAACTCACAAAATGGCTGCCGCGACGGGAGCCAATTAGAAAAAGGGCGCGAAACGAGCGTTCATGTGAAACGTAGTTTTTCTCACAAAGTACCCCAAAACAGTGCCCGAAGCCCCCCGAGTCCCCCAACACACTCAAACACAAAACCGGATGATAGAGCAAGGGAAGACAAACAAAATGAGCCCTCTCTAAAGTTGCTATGTGAAGCGGTTCCAGAGATACGTCCCACACGGTGTAAGCCCATAGAGAGTAAAGGAGCAATGGCGGCTATGCGGGAAAAGCGCGCTTAAAGGCGCGGAACAATTTCTAATAAAATTACTCCTTAAGTTAAAAGTTCCATAACACATAGCAAACACATGTACTATGCAAGAAAACATTACCCCACCAAGGAAATATCCTAAAATTCCCATAAAACTGGAAAACCCAGCAGAGAAAGGGTTAAATCCCACATAAACTGCTCCAAAACCCAAGACATACACATACATTGCAAGATACAGAAAAACACCCAATGAGTGCTGGAGTGCACAATGAGAACTCCCAGGTACAAGCCCAATGAAGGGACACTGAGGGACAAGTGGACCTTCGGCACTCAAAGGGTGGCTCACCTTTCTGCTGGACTTCTGTCTTCAGGTTACCAAATGAGTAAAGAATTACCACAGAGGATAATCCCCAGGGAAGTACTTGAAATCAAGTTGTTCCCTCATCAGGGCAAAAGGTCCACCAGAAGTACCCTGGACGCTGTGCTAGCCACTTTAAAGAGGGCATTTGACAGCCATGGTAACCCGCCTAATGGTGGTATTCCATATTTGCAAAAATAATAAAGAAACTAAAGTTTGAAGAGAGATGTTCTCCACCTGGTGTGAACACACCGAGGAACAAATCATTCTGACTTGTGCTGACTGAGGAGCAGCCTAGGAGGGAGGGGAGGCTCCACCCCCTGCATACAATTAGAGAAATGTTCCTGCCTACTTAAAGGGGCGGATCGCCTCCCAGTGTTACCAGTAACCTGTATTGGACGACAGTGAAACAATTTGAGGGCAGATAACCATTCAAGCCATCTAGTCTGCCCATTTTTCCTGCTGTAGAAACCTCAAGTCTTATTTGGTCCATGGTTTTGTCTTATGTTCACAATAGCTTTATGACCATCCCATGCATGCTTAAAGGGATAGTATTTCTTCAAAATTACTATCCCTCATATTGTAACCCTTAATAAACTGAGTTAAATGACACCAGCGGCATCTCTCAACCCTTTATGGTTTAAGAGATAGCCGCTTTCAAAGTTTCCTCTCCCCTGTTGTCAGCGTTCTGCTGCCAGCAGGGGAATCCGGTCTCTGAATCAAGAGGAGGCTCTACAGCAGAGCCGATATCTCGTTATGGAAGGAAAAATTATTAATTGAAACAGTATTCTACATGTGCTTGGTAACCAAGCACACGTAGAAGACTGTTTCAATGAGTCCTTTTTCCTTCCATGACAAGATATCGAATCTGTTTAAGAGCCTTCGCCTGTCCCGGGACCAGATTCTCCTGCTGGCAGCAGAACGCTGACAACAGGGGAGAGGAAACTTTGAAAGCGGCTATCTCTTAAACCATAAAGGGTTGAGAGATGCCGCTGGTGTCATTTAACTCAGTTTATTAAGGTCTACAATATGAGGGATAGTAATTTTGAAGTAATACTATCCCTTTAAATTCGGTCCCTGTATTAACGTCTACTACGTCTGCTGGTAGGCTATTCTACTTTCCTACTACCCTCTCAGCACAGTAAAACTCTTACATTATATCAAAGCTTCTGTCACTTTAGTTTTAGACTATGGCCTCTTGTCCTAACATTTTTACTTTGAAATGTACTTCTCTCCTATCCTTTGTTGAATCCCTTCCTTTATTTGAATGTATCTAATCATCCCATCCCTCCTCCAAGTTTTTAAATTATTAAATGTTACTATCCCTTTAAGCAGTAGATGTAAACAGTTTTTTTCTGTATTCCTATAATTTCCCCTCCATAAAAAAATACAGGTGTTAAGTTGCATCTCCTTCACCATGCTGTGCTGATTGCTGTAGCTCAAAACACTGACCATCTAAAAATACTGCATAAAATACATGGATATGCATTTTACTCAACCTGCAACTACACAGTTCGGTGTGTCTACTTGTATACAATAGAAAAACGGCATCTTAGAGGGGATATGATAACCCTAAATAAATATGTTCAGGGCCCATACAAAGGGCGCTCCAAAGACCTGTTCATTAACAGAACAGTACAAAGGACAAGGGGCCACCCGCTTAGACTTGAGGAAAGGAGATTTAATCTACAACAGCGGAAGGGTTTCTTTACAGTAAGGACAATAAAGGTTTGGAATTCACTGCCTGAGCAGGTGGTGCTATCGAATACATTAGATGCCTTTAAAAAGGGCCTGGATACTTATTTAAAAGAGCATAACATAGAGGCCTATGTATGTTAGTATTGGGATTAAAATTTAGTTAGGGCTTGTTGATCCAAGGAGAAATCTGATTGCCATTTGGATTCAAAAAGGAATTTTCCCCCCCCACTCAGGGTAGAATTTGAAATTTATATATTTGGGGGGGGTTGCCTTCTTTTGGATCAACGATGGTAAACAGGAACAGGAAAAGGGTTGAGCTAGATGGACGCAAGTCTTTTTTTCAACCTAAATTACTATGTTAACTATGCTAAAATTGAGAAAAAAAAAAAAAAAGAGACAGCTTACCTTATCACCATTTTTATAGAAATGGAAAGTTGGCATGCATTTGATCTCACAGTGTGAAGCAACATCCTGCAGAGAGAGAGAGAGAGAGACACATTTCCACTTTACATCTGGATTTAAATTAAGGTTACCTGTATTTTTTTTTTTTTTTTTACAAAATGGTAGGTAGTAATTTGGACAAGGGTATTGCAGTTGATGTAGTTTACATAGATTTCGCAAAAGCCTAGTTTATGGCAAACTAAAAGGCTTCGGTTTGGGAGGAGATATGTGCATGGATAAAGAATTTGTTGAATGATAGATAGCAGACATTTGTTTTAAGTTCAGTGTGGGGCCACAGGGTTCAGTCTTGGTACCACTTTAATTTATAAACAAGCTGATGTGTAATAAATCCCCACCTGGCGACTAGATGCTCAGTAGCGCTAGTCGCCAGAATTACTAACTTATTCAATAAAATTCTCTATTCTTCCAGGGCTGACAGGCAGGACAGAGCGCGGACATCTTTCAATAGTGACATCTGCACGCCTGTGCTGTCAGTCCCATTTGGAGGGGGACGGCTCCTAGCAACACCACCTATGCAGCTAGTCACCAGATGGGGATTTATTACACAACTTGTTTAGCACTGGTAGTTCCGCTTTAATACAGATAAAAATAAGGTTATGCATTTGGGATTTAGAAACAAACATTCTACATATACACTAAATGGGAAACTACCTGGGGAATCTTTATCAGAGAAAGATTTAGAGTACTGACAGACTTCACAGCAGTGTGCAGTACCACATAGGGCACGGTTTAAATAGTAGTATAGATAAATGGGATGAGAATAGAACTCTGTATCATTGGCAGGGCCTCATCTAGAATATAAAGTGCAGTTTTGTGCATCAGTTCTACAAAAAGTCATTATCGTACCAGAAAAAGCTCAGACCCATGCAACAAAAAGGATAAACAGACTAGAGTATCAGAGTTATAAAGACAGACTAGAGAAAGATGTTTAATGGGTGATATGATCAACATTTACAAATATTTTTCAAGGTTAATACAAAAACACTAAGGAACTATTTACTCAAAGAGCAAAAAAACAAAAAAAAAGGAAAGGTGCCTGACTAAAGAAAATGTGTGGAGGATTAATTAAAGGGATAGTAATGTTTCATAATAAAAGCAGCTCTAATTAATCATCATAGTATTTGGACTTTGCAGAGTGTTATTTCAATTCTGTCAGAGTTGTAGTTCAAGAGTAATTGAATGGAAGTGTCCCCCTCCCGCCCCTTTTACTGATGTAACACTGCTCAGCCAAAGCAGAAGGGAGGTGCCCAGGTAGATTGCAGAGAGGTACAATTTTTAATTATTAAAAAAATATGACGAATGATATGTTATCTCTCAAATCTTTATGGTTTAAGAGATATTCACAAGCAAAATTTTCCCTCCTGCCCCTTTTACCTAGTGTAAGCCATCTCTTCTCAGATGGGGAATCTGGTTGTAAGACCAGACAGATAACAGCAGGGGACAATCTTCTTACAATGAAAACAATGAAAGCCCTGCCCCCCTTGACAAGCTTTTCAGGTTTTTCCCTTATCTTAATTGAAGATTGTCTCCCTCTATGGGCACCTCCCTTCTGCTCTGGCTGAAAAGTGTTACATCAGTAAAAGGGGCGGGAGGGGGACACCTTCATTGAATTACTCTGGAACTACAACTCTGACAGAATTGAAATAACACTCTCCAAAGTCCAAATACTATGAGGATTAATTAGAGCTGCTTTTATTATGAAACATTACTATCCCTTTAAAGTGATGAGTGTGGATGATTGGCGAATCGGGATGGGGAGGGCATTCCAGAGTTGAGCAGCAGCAAGTGGGAAAGCTTGTAGTCGAGAGATGGCTTGAATTGTGCAGGGAGAGGACAGAAAGAACCCTTGAGAAGACCATAGGGGACGGGAAGGGGTGTAGCTGGAGATAAGAACAGAAATGTAAGAGGGTGCTGAGGAGCAGAGACTTACAGGAGAGGAGGAGAATCTTGTAAGAAATACCATACTTTATAGGTAGCCAACTGAGGGATTTCAGGAGATGAGAGGTAAGGTACGTGGGAGCAAATGTGGTCATTCTTGCAGCGGAAATGACAGCTGATTGAAGTGGAGAGAGATGAGAAGCAGGAAGACCGGAGAGCAGAATGTTGCAGTAGTCAAATCTAGTGACCGCTTGGATATGGGGGAGAAGGTTAATTTAGAATCAAGTATGACCCCAAGACAGTGCGCTTTGGATACTGAGTGTATGGAAGGGTTTTCTATTGTGATGGAGAAGGGGGTTGGTGGATGGGTTTTAGGAGGGAACACCACCAGCTCTGCCTTAGCCATATTAAGTTTAAGGTGGCAGTGGGCCATCCATGATGAAATGGCTGAGAGACAATGAGTGACTTGAGACTGCACAGCTGGAATGAGGTCAGGGACAGAGGTAGATCAGTGTGTCATCTGCATACAGATGGTAATTAAATCCAAGAGATGAGATGAAGTCACCGAGTGGAATAGTTGGAACAGAAACCTGACTAAAGGGTCAAGAAGAGAGTTTGTATTGAGAAAAGAGATTGAGTGGGAGAATACAAGGCGTTCCAAGATCTTAGATGCAAAGGGGAGGAGTGAAACCGGACGGTAATTTGAAAGGCAGGTGGGGTCGAGTGTTTTTTGAGTATAGGTCTGAGTATTGCACGTTTGAATGAAAATGGAAAAGTTCCGATAGAGAGAGGAGTTTAAGATATTAGTAAGGCTGGGATCAAGAGTAGATGCAAGAGACTTAACAAACGTGAGAGGGTATGGGATCCAAGGGGCAAGTAGTGGGTGGAGGGGAGGATAGTAAGAGTTACCCCCTCCTCTGTTGTATGGGAGAATGAGCTGAGGGTTGCTAGGGGGTGGACTAGGAATCAGAGGCATAGGAGGTGAGGATGTAGAGGGTATTGTTTGTTGGATAGACTACCTTATTTTTGAAAAAGTCAGCAAAGTCCTGTGGAGTGTTGGAGAAGGAGGAGCAGTTCAAGGTTGGGGGTTTGAGAAGAGAATCAAAGATTTTAAAGATGATGATAGAGAAGTATTTCTGTTTAGTCTGGGTGAGAGCTGTGTTAGGCCCAGGAGACCCCACAGACCTAGTGGAATGTGAAGTGATTCTGAAGGGAGTAGGTTCCTTCCCTACATCATATGCCTTGATCCAAGATGCCACAGTGACCTTGGAAGCAGCTTGCCTTGCCCTAGGACACTCACGGAAGACAAAAAGTCAGCCTTGTGAAAAAGGCTCCAAATGGTGTACATAAAGTTTAAAGGGTCGGTAAAGTTTCAAAAAAAAACAACAAAAAAAAAAACACAGCACCAATTATTCTTCATAGTATTTGGGCCATGGAGAGTAATTTCATTACTGTCAGAGTTCTAGTTCAAGAGTATTTGAATGACAAAGTACCCCCCGCCCCTTTTTACTGATGTAACACTGCTCACCTCACAGCAGCAAGACTGTCTGTATTGATCACAGCAAGGAACAATCTTTAGTGAGCATAAGGAAAGTTGCACCCATCTTTGCCCCAACACACTGACACAGTATGACAAAGTGATCCAACATGGGTGCAGGAGCTCAAGGGTTCAGCAAAAACATCTGTATGGAGAGGTACAATGTAGGGACAATGTGGACATACGCATTCAAAGGGTTATTCACCAGTCTTCTATCTTCAGGTTACCATTGTGCAAGTAAGCAGAGCTCCAGACAGACTCTGTTGGGAGGGAAAACTTGGCCTGCAAGGGTCCACAAAACACCCATACACTGGCCGATCCACTCCAGAGGAAACACAGTAATGGTAACCCACCTCATGGGGGAATTTTGTCAGCCCCATATCTATCAGAAAAACAAAACAAAAAGAAAATAAATAAATAAATAAAAAAAAAAAATTTTTGAACACCTTAAGGACCCATGACGGTGCAGGACTGTCATGGGTTGCAAACCCGTTAAGGACCCATGACGGTCCTGCATCGTCATGGGTTAAACTCTCCCATCGCGGCCGCACGGAGCGATGGGAGAGCGCGGGCTGCTTGTTACTAAGTGTCCCGGTACCAGGACACTTAGTAACAACCAATAGAAACTTTGTTGCAACATGCGATTCGCTTGATGAGCGAATCCCATGTTGCAAATGCTGAATGACAGGGACAGTATTTGTAAATACTGTCCCTGTCATATATCTCTGCCTCCCTCCATCTTGCACACTGCTGAGGTGGAGAGAGACAGAGAGAGATCGTGTCAGATCATTCTGCAGTGTTCCTGACTAAAATACTGTGTAAAAAAAAAAAAAAAAAAAAAAAAAAAAAAAAAAAAAAAAGAATTTAACCCTTTGATCACTGGTTTGCAGTGATCAATACGTTCCCCCCATCTGATCATTCTTGGAGTGATCAATTTGCTGCAGATCAGCGTTTGCTGATCTGTGGGACACCCCCCATCCCCCTTGTATTTTTTGAATTTTTTTTTTTTATAAAAATTGATTTAGAGCTATAGTTTAGATAGGTAGGTATGTGGGTAGGTTTAGTGTAGGTGTGTGTTAGGGAAAGGTTTAGGGTTAGATTTAGGTTTAGGGGAAAAAAAAAATAATAAAAAAAAATATATATATATAGTTTAGATAGGTAGTGCACTTGGGTTAGGTAGGTTCAGGGTATACGTGGGTTAGGGTAAGGTTTAGATTTAGATTTAGGGGTAGCGTAGGGAAAAAAATAAAAAAAATTCAAAAAAAAAAGTTTATTTTATTTAAAAAATTGTTCTACATTATAAGTTAGTTTAGATAGGTAGTTGGGTTGGGTAGGTTCAGGGACTACGTGTGTTAGGGTAAGGCTTGGGGATAGATTTAAGTTTAGGAGTAGTGTAGGGAAAAAAAAAAAAAAAAAAAACTTTTATTAAAAACTTTATTCTATATTATAAGCTAGTTTAGATAGGTAGTTGGGTTGGGTAGGTTCAGGGACTACGCGTGTTAGGGTAAGGCTTAGGGATAGATTTAAGTTTAGGTATAGTTAGTTATAGAAGTTAGTTTAGAGTAGGTGTATAAGATGCAGAGGAGGTATTCATTAGAAGAGGCATATTCCTATTTGGCATCTGACTCTGAAGCCACAGACACAGCGTCAGACTTTGACGTCACTCAGTTTTCTGAGAGTGAGAGCTCTAGTAGTGATGACGCAGGGCCTTCTGTGAAAAAAAGACGCACTGCCCCAACAACTGCCCCAAGAGCTGCCCCAACAACTGCCCCAGCAACTGCACCAAGAGCTGCCCTAAGAAAAGCCCCAAGAGCTGCCCTAAGTAATGCCCCAAGTACTGCTCGAAGACCTGCCACAAGTACTGCTCGAAGACCTGCCACAAGTACTGCTCGAAGACCTGCCACAAGTACTGCTCGAAGACCTGCCACAAGTACTGCTCGAAGACCTGCCACAAGTACTGCCACTCCTGCTGATGAATGGGTATCACCAGCCAATTTATGCCCACAAATTCCTGAATTCACAGGCAACCCAGGAATTCAAGTGGATGTGGCAGGATTTACCCATGTTCAGTTTTTTGATTTATTTTTGGGGGAAATTGTGTCGCAAACAAATTTATATGCAGACCAATATATTGCCGCCAACCCATCACCATTCATTTCCAAGCAAGAAATATGGCATCCCACCGACATTTTAGAATTTAAGAAATTCTGGGCCCTTACAATGACAATGGGAATAGTTAAAAAACCAAGTATTAGATCATACTGGAGTAAAAACCCCATATATGATACCCCTATATTCGCCAAAACAATGACCAGGACTAGATACGAAATGATTTTGCGATTTATGCACTTTAGTGATAATACCCTGTGCCTCCCAAAAGAACACCCCCAGTATGACAGACTGTTCAAAATTCGGCCCCTAATAACCCATTTACAGAAAACATTTGCCCAAGTGTATATTCCCCAAAAAGAAATTAGTGTAGATGAATCCCTAATGAAATACAAAGGCAGGTTAGGGTTCAAACAGTACATCCCCTCAAAGCGTTCCAAATTTGGTGTAAAATTTTATAAATTGTGTGAAAGTGCCACAGGCTACACCCAGGCTTTTAGAATTTATGAGGGAAAGGACAGCCAACTTGATCCTCCTGGGTGCCCCGAATTTCTGGGAATAAATGGGAAGATAGTTTGGGATCTGATTTACCCCTTGTTAAATAAAGGATATCATTTATATGTTGACAATTATTACACCAGCCCCCTTTTAGTTAAGTCACTTTTTTATTTTGACACCGTGGCCTGTGGCACTGTCAGGCGCAATTGCAGGGAGATGCCCAAAGAACTGATAGAAAAAAAACTTAAAACCGGGATGTCCTCAGCTTTATGCCAACAAGAGCTGCTGGCAGTTAAATTCAAGGACAGAAAAGATGTCTACATGCTGTCCACCATGCATGAGGACAAAACTGTGGCAGTGTCTGTTCATGGCAGGAGGGGGGTACTAAGAAAGCCAGTCTGCATCAAAGACTACAACAAGAACATGGGGGGAGTTGATCTGTGTGATCAACTCATGCAGCCGTACCTCACCATGCGAAAGTGTAGGGCATGGTACAAAAAAGGTTGCAATTTACATGATGCAGACTGCAGCTTACAATTCATTTTTGATTTTTAAATTGGCAAACCCCACCCTAAAACTTACTTTTCTGCAGTATCAGCTCCATCTTATCTCCCAATTTTTGCTTCAAGGGGCAACAGAAATAATTCCCCCAAAACCTGGAGTAGTACATTTTATTTATAAAATCCCCCCAACCCCCCAAAAGAAAAATCCACAAAAGCGCTGCAGGGATTGCTACAGCAAGGGAGTATGGAGAGAAACCTCCACTTACTGTCCTGACTGCCCTTCTAAACCTGGCCTCTGCATGGGTGACTGCTTCAAGCAATACCATGAAGGCACAATGCAGTAGTTCTGTGAAGTTTATTTTATTATTTGGCCACTTTTTCCCCCCTGAAATATCCTGTTTTTTTATTTTTCAAAACACATCCCTCCTTAGATCTAACACTATCAAAATATAATGGGAAGCAAAGCACCCTATGTTTTTTCCATCTCTGATAATGGAAACACACATGTTCCCTACTGGGTCCAGTAGTTCCTCCAAACCCTGACAAACCTATGCATATGGGGCATTGACGTACTTAGACGATGTAACTCACCACTAAAGTAAAGCACTTAAAAAATCTGCAAATATCATCTGATTGAAATCCAGAGCAACACTAAAATATAAGTGTGAAAAAATGGTGTTTCTCTGCCTTACTGCAGGTTTTGGGAGGGATTGCTGATACAGTGGCAGCGAAAAAATTGAAAGAATACAAATAGAATGAAAGCCAGGGTTGTCTACTCTTGTACAACATATACTTTTGGGGGTAAAATTCATTGCAATATTGCCAAACAGTCCGAAATGAGACAAGGCACCAGCTGTAAAAATGGCATGTCTGTAAAAGGAAACTCACATGTTCTAACTGGGCCCAGTATCTCCCCCAAACCCTGACAAACCGTTGCATATGGGGCATTGCTGTACTCAGAAGAAGGAGCCGAACAGTAATCAATCCAGTTTATAAAATCTTCACCTATTCTGTAATTTAAATTCACATCAACATTGAAGTCTAAGTGTGAAAAACGCTGATTTTTTTTTTTTTTACTTACGTCAAGTTTTCACAGGATTAGTGGTAAAATGGCTGTGTACAAAATTTGAAATCACACCTGAAACGAAAGCTTGGGGTATCTACTTTCCAAAAATACACACTTTTGGGGGAAAATCTTAAAAAACAGCACTGTTACACAGGACAAATGAGACATGGCACCAGTAACACAAGCTGTGAAAATTCAAAGTGTGAACCTGGAAATACACATGTTCCAATTTGGGTCCCGTATCTCCCCCAAACCTTGAGAAACCTATGCATATGGGGTATTGCCGTACTCAGAAGAAGAAGCCGAACGCTAAACAATGCAGTTTTAAAAATCTTCACCTATTCTGTAATTGATATTCACATCAACATTGAAGTCCAAGTGTGAAAAACGCTGATTTTTTTTACTCACGTCACATTTACAAGAGAGTGGTGGTAAAATGGCCGTGTAAAAAAATTGAAAACACACCTAAAATGAAAGCTGGGGGTGTCTACGTTTCAAAAATATACACTTTTGGGGGGAAATCTTAAAGTGGAGCACTGGAATATAGCCCCAAATGAGAAATGGCACCAGATAAGAAAGATATGAAAATTCAATATTTGTTCCAATTTGGGTCCCGTATCTCCCCTAAACCTTGAGAAACCGATACATATGGGGTATTGCCGTACTCAGAAGAAGAAGCTGAACACTAAACAATGCAGTTTTAAAAATCTCCACCTATCATGTGCTTGAAATTCACATCAACATCGAAGTCAAAGTGTGAAAAACGCTATTTTTTTAACTTGCGTCAGGATTTACGAGGGATTGGTGGTAAAATGGCTGCGTAAAAAATTTGAAAACATACATACAGTGAAAGCCTGGGGTGTCTACTTTCCAAAAATATACACTTTTGGGGGAAAATCGTAAAGTGGAGCACTGGAACATAGCCCCAAATGAGAAATGGCACCAGATAAGAAAGATATGAAAATTCAATATTTGTTCCAATTTGGGTCCCGTATCTCCCCTAAACCTTGAGAAACCTATACATATGGGGTATTGCCGTACTCAGAAGAAGAAGCTGAACACTAAACAATGCATTTTTAAAAATCTTCACCTATCCTGTGCTTGAAATTCACACCAACATTGAAACCTAAGTGTGAAAAACGCAGAATTTTTTTCTTACATCAAGATTTACGAAGGATTCGTGGTAAAATGGATGCGTAAAAAATTTGAAAACTTACATAAAATGAAAGCCTGGGGTGTCTACTTTCCAAAAATATACACTTTTGTGGGGGAAATCTTAGAGTGGACCTCTGGTACACAGCCCTAAATGAGACATGGCACCAGTGATGCAAGCTGTGAAAATTCAAAGTGTGAAACTGGAAACGCTCATGTTCCAATTTGGGCCCCGTAGCTCTCCCAAACCTTGAGAAACCTATGCATATGGGGTATTGCCGTACTCAGAAGAAGGAGCTGAACACTAAACAATGCATTTTTAAAAATCTTCACCTATCATGTGCTTGAAATTCACATCAACATTGAAGTGCAAGTGTGAAAAACGCTGTTTTTTTAACTTACGTCAAGATTTACGAGCGATTGGTGGTAAAATGGCTGCGTAAAAAAATTGAAAACATACATAAAATGAAAGCCTGGGGTGTCTACTTTCCAAAAATATATACTTTTGGGGGGAAATCTTAGAGTGGAGCACTGTTACACAGCCCCAAATGAGACATGGCACCAGTGATGCAAGCTGTGAAAATTCAAAGTGTGAAACTGGAAACGTGCATGTTCCAATTTGGGCCCCGTAGCTCCCAGAAATCTTGAGAAACCTATGAATATGGGGTATTGCTGTACTCAGAAGAAGGAGCTGAACACTAAACAATGGATATTTTTAAATTTTCAACTATCTCGTGCTTGAAATCAACAGTAATATTGAAATGTAAGTGTGAAAGCTGCAAAAAAACAAAATTTTTCTACAATTTTGAAATTTTTTTCTGGAAAAATAGCTGCATAAAAAACTTCAAAATTCTCCTGATTATTTACCTTATGTTGTCTAGTTTTCAGAAAGATATACCTTTGTGGGACATTTTTGGTACTGGCACCATCAACTAAGCTATGATGCTCACATGTCAATTGTTGAGAAATTACAAGTTGGAAATAATGGCATCCATCTTGTAATATTTACCTTGTAAATGTGAGGAAGGGATTGAAATACTAGGCATATGGGGTATTCTTATATTCAG
Organism: Rhinophrynus dorsalis; assembly: GCA_037306005.1. Lineage (NCBI taxonomy): Eukaryota > Metazoa > Chordata > Amphibia > Anura > Rhinophrynidae > Rhinophrynus > Rhinophrynus dorsalis. Next base: position 363,635,134 of record CM074718.1, on the reverse strand, counting down.
GAGAAGCAAATGAATATATTTAGGGGTATTTTTTTGTCATTAACTAATAGTATGCAAATCCTGACAGAAAAATGTAAGCAAAATGTTGTTGTTTTTTTAATTTTTTTCCTCTTTTTTTCTATTTTAATCAAATTAAACAATGAGGAATTCATATAAATGTGGTATCAAAAGAAAGCCCTACTTGTGCTTAAAAAAACAGTATATAATTTGTGTGGGTGCACAAAAGGAATTAAAGAGAAAATATGGTTGAAAAAAGACATAGTCAAAAAAGTCAAAATTGCTCCGGTCCTTAAGGGAAAACGACATCAGATTTTCCCAGTCCTTAAGGGGTTAAACACACACACACACACGCAAGGTATGCAGCTGCATAACTTGCCTATTAACTCTATGAGTACCAGAGGGGTAAAGGCATGTCATAAAAATAGGAGAAGAACAATGCTGAATTTAAATGGAGAAAAAAGTAGTCATGGGAGCACTGCAAGTCGAATTTTCAAGGGGAAGGATTAAAATGTCGAACGTGAACAATATTTGTTGAAAAAGCACCAAGTTGAATTTTAAAGGGGGGTTAAAATGTCAAAGGGGGCACTCTGTCAGATTTCTGTGCTATATACTGCATTCTACACTGCTTTTTTTTTTTTTTTTTTTTTTTTTTTTTTTCGAGCGCCGACTGTGTTGAAACAGTTGTTGTGGCTTCTACTCAATTTCTGAGGCGCAGGATTCCAGACTTAAAGTGTATCAACAAAACAGATGCCAATACTGAGCGTGTGTAATAGAATGCTACTTACGCATTTTTAATTATTTCCTATGGGCTTTTTTTTTTTGACTGGCGGTATGTATAATTACCGCTGATTTTGTTTTCATGTAACAGGTAACAGGATACTAAAACCAGACTTAAGAAAAAAAAAAAAAAAAAAAAAAACACAACGCCTGTTTTCTTTTTAGTACTGGTAATAGAATTGAGCCCCATATGTAGAAGGCAGATTTAAAATGGAGGGAAGATTGTAAAGCCCAAGAGACCTTGAACTTTACCCCGTGGTTCCACTGGACAAAAGAAAGTTGTATTACAAATGGTTGGCTATGTTGGGAGTTGCAGTCTGCAAAAGCTGGAAGCCCAGCAATTTACCACACCTGCCTGGACTCCCCTGGACACTAAAGAGGTCTCCACAGTGCACTGCAAAGCAAAGACGTCTTTAGCATCTAAAAAGGTTAACACATGAAAGATGCATAAAGTTATTCGGAATGTGGGGAAAAAAAAAAAAAAATCGAACAATTGTGAAAATTATGCCAGATTTAAAAATATATAAAAACAAATCTACATATATAATTCACTTGATATTACACCATACAAATTTCAGATATTGGTTACTTGTGAGTTTTCAAAATAACCTGAAGTTTTTACTGGATGGATGCAAATAGTGCCAAGTAAATTCAATGCATTTTTAACACACCTCATTACAGAAACCATACGGTTCAATTTATGGTAAAACAAGAAGTTTAGAAGTTACAAATAGAATGAGCAGAGACCAAAAAATAAATAAATAAAAAAATAAAAACCTTACCTGTGCATCGTCCACATCTACTTTAATGAACACAACATCTGTATATTTGTCACTCAGGCTCTAGATAGAGATACAAATATTTAAGTTATAAACCTATTCGTCCATGCCCAGTGGATGCAAACAGATTCCAGCTCTCTCAGCAATGAATGAAGGGTGAGAAGGTAGCAATCACCAAACCCTTTTATCCCTGACTACAGTGTTAAACAAGCTATATAAAATATATCCTGGAGAGGGGAGCCCCCCATCTTAGAATTCCCCTAATCCAAGAGGCAAGGGTACCATTTGTTTTGGTCTCTACCTTTGTTCAAGGAGGCATACAAAATGGAGGACTAGCCTACAAGTCCCCTTTAAAGTTGCCTAAAGAGGTTAGGGAATAGCTATATTATAGCCACATTCAATCAGATTTTGAAGTTATATTTTTACAGAGATAGTAATGCCTGCGATAAGGAGATCGCCAAGCCTTCTCTATTGCAAATCTAACACATGGAACTGTTTATCAGCTTTCTTTGATGTAGTTCACAAGATATTAAAGTGTAAAAAGATAGCTTTCCCATCCGCTTCCCACTGAATCTGCAATCCGATCCCGGGACCGAACAGATGCAGTGAGGGACAAACTTGAGTAAGTATAAGGAAAACCCTGCCCCCTTGACAAATGGAGGGCAGGATATTCCTTTGCTTACTGAAGTTTGTCCCTCTACGCTCTCCATCCAGACCAGACAGAGGATCAGTGACGCAGCCAGAAGGGGCATTTAATATATTTTCACATACATCAAAGTTATTAAACATTGCACAATGTGTTAGATTTACAATACAGAAGAACTTGGCGATCTGCTTTATTGAAGACATTAATATCGCTTTAACCTCGGAAATGAAGTCATAGAACAGTGGTTTTCAGTCAGGATGCCAAAGCACTTTGAGGCAAACAGCAGGCATTGGTTTTCATTTATTAGAAATATCACTCTTGCTTCTTCTGTCACCAATCCCTCTGTATCTGTGTTGCAATATAAAGGTCCTTACGGGAGTTCCGTTTTATTGCAAATGTAATCTACCCATAGGGCATAAAAACTATTATAATTGTGGAAATTATGCCATTTTAATCTTTTGAATGGGGGGGGGGGGGACACTTTTAGACATCTACCATCCAAGGCGGTAGAAGATTGTTTCCCATAAAACTAGTGGTTCTGCTTATTACAAGACAACATCAGTAAATTGGGTGATAAGCTTTAACGACTTGCATAGAAATACAAACATATGATTCTCAGAATGTCCCTTTTCTTTGTTTAAGAGACCCTCTTCATACTGGGTTGAAAGCCACATATTTTAGTGTTGCATTTCAGCTGTGGGGTGGGGTGTCCGCTTTATGACCCCCACATTGGCATTTATTTATAAACAATTATAAGCATCCCTGCATGCAATGTGAACAAATTCCCTGAATGGGATTTATCACAGTCCATCAAACAGTGAGGTTTCGAGGTAAAGAAATAGCCACAAATATATATAATATTCAGTTTTCACATTGTTTCCTATAATTGAGGCCAACTAAGTAAGACCTGGGTTAACTGATAACCAATTCCCCAAAGGTGGTCTAACATTGTGATATGTGGGGCCTTGCATGAAGAGACTAATGTCTGTATGTTTTTTTTTTTTGTTTTTTTAAACACTATGGTGGCAATAAAATATTTGGGATAGATTTCACAGACCATAGTGCGGGACCTCCCCCAGAATGCCTTATAAATGATTGTATTCCTTAATCCCTTGAGTCACAGTGGTGTCAAACTAATATCATTACAACGAAACAGACACCCATGTGGTACTCCAAGGGTTAATGTGTCAGGATGCAGAACTTCACCTCCTAGGGGAATCCAGCCATCAAGAGAAAGAGGTTCTGCCCTCACATCCCACATCAGGAACAAGTCCTGCAACTCAGATTCTTACTGAAAACACTAGTATATGGCAGAGCCCTGACCTCGGACAATGGGGCTCCCACTTATGGAAGACTCCTCTGCCCATTTAGAGGAGCTTCACTCTAGAGGCTGCAGAGTAGGGCATGCAGCAGCTGCACTGCTAACACTGGGTCAACTGACATTGTGTTACCCAACTCCACTGTAAGAGAGCTTGTCACCTGGATTCAGGTAGACCAAACTGAGAGAAACAGCAGGGCAGGTAAATATAACCAGCTGTGCCACCTCTGGATGACAGCACATATGGCTCTATGAGTTTCCTCTGTAGGGGCTTTGGTGTCATAATTGCAAGACAGAAACATAGAATTTGACGGCAGATAAGAACCATTCGGCCCATCTAGTCTGCCCATTTTCCTACTGTAAAAACCTCAAACTTTTTTTGGTCCTTGGTCTTTTCTTACATTAAAGGACAGCCTTATGCCTATCCCATGCATGCTTAAAGGGGAACTACCACCCCTCAACAACTTACGCTTGAGTGGATGTTCATCTGGCGACTAGCTGCTTAGTAGCGCTAGTCGCCAGAACTCTTACCCGGTTCTGCAGATATCGGCGTTTTGCCAATGGTGACAGGAGCAGGAAGCACGGACGTCTCGTCACAGTGACGTCCGTGCGCCTGCTCTGTCAGTCCCTTTCGGAGCCATTGGCTCCCTGCTGTAAACCCATGCTGTTTGGTATCTTGCAAGCCATTTAAATTCAGATATTCAACAATTCTTTCCTTTAACAGTCTCCATTTTCACAATTATGACACCAATTTCTGCCCCAGGTTTTTACCAAATCTGCTACCATAGCAGCAAACTGTAATTGTTGTCTATGCTAGCTAGCATAATCTATGTAAATGAGGGAACCTTGTTATGCCAATTACTTTCCTGGACTTGAGTCCACATATGCAGACTTCCATCTTCTGGTTAATCAACAGACCACCAGAGTGACACCAAAGTCACGAAAGGTAAACTGGCAAAATTGATAAGAAGCAATCAGATAAAATGTACTTTATTATATCCACCAAAATTAAATAGATCAGGTTCTTAACATTAACATTTGTTGAAACAATATGGGGGGGGGGGGGGGGGAGATTGGTTTACTTACTGCGAAAAAGGGAGCAATCATTTTGCAAGGTCCGCACCATGTAGCCGTGAAGTCGACAACTACAAGTTTGCCCCCAGCTTCAGCCAATACTTTCTTGAACTCATCCTGAAAAATAATATTGACAATCAAACTTTTCTGTAACTGTAAAGTTAAAAAATACCAATTAAAACAAGTGGTGGAGAAAGAGAAGTCTTTGCAGCCTGTATACTTTTGCAGCCAATTAGGAGTTTTAAGAGCCAAAAGATGGAATGCATGTACGGAAAGGAGTATAACAACCATGCTCAAAACCTAGGAACCAAAAGTAAATGTTTTAGAAATCTGGCCTCCCAGGGTCATGAGATTTTTACCCATTTTAAGCATACACCTGTACAATCTATAACAAAAACTTATTTTTAAGATATTATTCTTATCAGGATTGAATTTTCAGTTGAAGTGGAGAGAAAAGAAAAACAAACACACAAACATTTTCGATGCAGTGCTTCCATCGCTAATATTCTCTTATAAAAGAGCTTAGGTGTAGTTTGCCATTGGCAGTAAATTTTTTTCTGTGCCTAGTCATCTACGTGTATGCTTGCTTATAGGGGTCAATCTCCCACAAATATTTTGCAAATTGTAATCCTTAAAGGGTTACTAATGTAAAAAAAAAAAAAAAAAAAAAAGCTTAAAAAGTTGAGCTAAATGCAAAAAACTATCTTTCAAACTGCTATGGTTTGAGAGATACAGGCATCTAAAGTTCGATCGACAGAGGCTCTGCAGCAGAGCTGCAATCGCGTTACTGACAACGAATTCCTTCATTGCAAACCAGGCACACATTTTAGACCATTCCAATGAAGGAATTTGTTATCAATAACGCGATTGCGGCTCTGCTGCAGAGCCTCTGTGTCAACTGATACAGATCTCCTGCTGACAGCTTTACAGCTGTCAGGAGACATCGAACTTTAAATGCAGATCTCTCTCAAACCACAGCAGTTTGAGAGATATGGTTTTTTGCTCTTTGGTCAACTTTTTAAAGGACTACAAATTGAAATATATTTTTTGTGGGACATTACCATCCCTTTAAAGGGATAGTAAGGTTTCAAAATAAAAGCAGCTCCAATTAATCTTCATAGTATTTGGGCCATGGAGAGAGTGTTATTTCAATACTGTCAGAGTTGTAGTTCAAGAGTAATTAAAATGATAAAGTATCCCCCTCCATCCCCTTTTACCTAGTGTAAGCTAACTCCCCTCAGATGTGGAATCTGGTCCACATAAAGTGACACTCAGTAAGCCATCTGGACACCACCTTGCTGCTCTGATCTGAGCAGTGTTACATCGGTAAAAGGGGCAGGAGGGGGATATTTTATCATTCAATTACTCTTGAACTACAACTCACACACTATTGAAATAACTCTCCATGGCCCAAATGCTATGAATATTAATTGGAGCTACTTTTATTTTGAAACATTACTATCCCTTTAAGGTTATAATGTTTAGTTAACAGTATTTCTTCGAGTATTCTGTATATTAATAGTAAAGGACTGAGCTATATTTAAGTCCATACTTTATTGTAGTTCAAAAGTTATGCAGAGTTAAAGATCCCAGCCCGCCCCTTTCTGGCTGCCTGCCTGATTCTTAGATCGGGTCGTGCAACTAGATGACTGCAGCAAGGGACAAACTTCAGTAAGCATAAGGGAAATCTTGCCCCCCTTGACGAAGGGGAAGGGGGCGATTTCCTTTTGCTTACTGAAGTTTGTCTCTTGCTGCAGCTGTCTAGACCAGACTACAGCTTCAGGGTGACGTCGACAGAAGGTAAGGGCTGGAAATCTCTCTCTCTGCATAACTTTTAAAACTACAAAAAAAGTAAGGAATATTGCGCAATATGTTACTATTAATATACAGAAGACTCGGCAAGATAATTTTAACTACATATTACTAACTCTAAGCACTGTAGTATTGTATGACGCAGCAGAAGTGGACAACCTTGTTTCCTTGAGGCAGACACACTTTGTAGACTGTTCTCATAAAGATTCTCATTGTACACCATGCTATTGTGGCTCTGCCAACGAGCCATCAGGTCCCAGGACCAGAATAGAAGTCTATCAGCTAGAGCGCTGATGTGGGTAAAAGGGGCGGGAGGGGGGGCTTTATAAAGTTATTAAACACATTTCTATAACTGCTATAGTTTTAAGACCAAGATCATTTGCTTTATTTCATTAGAACAATACTGAAATGTGTTAAAATAAAGTATTACTATCCCATTAAAGACCAGTGGCTGGATTCTATTCATAGCAGGCAATGTAACAAAATGGACCTCTAAGAAAAAAATGCCACAGAAATTAAAAATTGCGAAGCAGCCGCAGACTGCCGAATCAGGATAGGACATTGTTAAACGTTTGTGCACAGAAATTGATAGGTGTATCAACAGCATAGCTTAGTTGACTGAATTGTAATAAAATAGTCAAATGTTGCCTCTCCCTCTGCTGCATTTTATGATTTACCTTACAGAAATAAGATCATCAACTTCATGGCAGATGAAGTCAATATGGCCCAAAAAGTGTACTCAAAGGCTTAATGCTTAATAATTGTAACAAATTAGGAGTATGTTTTAAAAGAAATAAATTTAAAGTGACAGTACTGTCCCAGAAAAAAATATTTAGCATTTTGTAGTGCTTAAAAAGTTGAATTGAATGCAAAAACAACCCTCTCTCTCAAACTGCTATGGTTTGAGAGATATATGAATTCAAAGTCTGACGTTTCAGGAGATCTGTGTCTGCCGACACCAGGAGGCTCTTCAGCAGAGCCGCAACCGTGTTATTTAAAAAGAACGACTTCATTGGAAAGGTCTACAAAGTGTGCTTGGAAACCAAGCACACTTTGTAAACCTTTCCAATGAAGTCATTCTTTTAAATGCTGTTAAGATCATGCAAGCGCATATGCATGTAGCAGTTTGTGAAGCCGGCCCTACCTTATTCAGGTAACAGTTTAATTCATAAGATACCAGTACAGTCTTTATTAATGATCATGTTAGGAACCAACAGAGCGCAAAATACCAAATACACTGCTCTGTTTCATGTTTAAATGATTACAGAATTATCTAACCAATAAGCATACTCCTACTGCATAATCAAAAACCATGTCTGACAAGAAGCTCACTGAATTTCTGTAAGGGACTGTGAAAGCAGGAACAGCGATGGTGTTATTCTATCCCTGCTTCATGGAGTCCTCTGTATCAGGGATCAAATAGTGGTAGCCAGGGCACCTGGAAACTGGGACCTGGGGCCCAGCAAACTTGCCCTGCATGCAGGTAAGCAGCTTCCCTACACTGAAAGGGATAGTTATAATTAAAGAAACCATTATAATTTAAAAACAAATCCCTACTGCAAGCCAAGATACCCCCCTCTCCATCCTCCATCAGCCTTGTTCACTTGCCCACTGGAAGCCAGTTCCCCACATACTCCCAGCGACTCTACAAGTCTTGTTCTCTATCCATTGATAGCCACAGATGCCCATGTATACTGTGACACCCTGCATCTGTTCACTTGCCCACTGATATCCATAGATCCCCCCCACATTGTGAACCCACCAGTCTGTTCCCTGTCACTGATAGCCAAGTATCCCCCACATACACCTAGTGAACCCACAAGACTTGTTAACCCTGCCTATTTGTAGCCAGAGATCCCCATATACACTGCTTGACATCTCCCCCCCCAGCTAGGGCCCACTGCCTCTCGTAGCCATAAATACCCCATATACACTGTCCCCAGCCTGGTTCTGCTGGCAGTCACAGAACCTAACATTCTGTCTGAACTCCACACCCCCTCGTTTCTCCCCTCTGTATGACATTTCTTGGGTTCACGAAAGGGCTGCCCTCTGCACCTAAATCCAAATGAGCAAGGAAGGTGCCGGAGAGGATCTGGATATTCTCTGTTGTGGTCAGTTCTTGGTAAAGACAGTGTCCTTACATACACTGGCCCATATAATGGGTCTCCTGGCAGCATCTACTCAAGGCATATTTCCAAGGCTCCTCCATTACAGGGCTCTTCTGAGACTCAAAGCATAGCATCTTCACAAAAGGTTTCAAATACACAGACCTGGCTCCCTTGTTGATAGATGTGAGAAAAATGTATATGTGGAAGGAAACTGCGATTTTAGGTACGCCCCCCCCCCCCCCCCCAATATAGTAATAGAATCGGGAACCAGCCTCGTAGGTTGGGGAGCAATATGAGGAAAACAAATTACAGGGGACAGATGGTCCATTTTTAAATGAGAACTTCATAGCAACTGCCTGGAATTATTAGCAGATCTAAAAAGTCTAGAAAACAAGAAACTGGTATATCTTATTGAAGATGGACAATGTTTTGGCAGTCCCATACATCAAATAGACAGGCACAAAGTCAAAAGCTTTGTTAGAATTGGCAAGGGGTTTTTAGCATTTTTGTCTACACAGGCACATTACATTTCAAGTGGAATACTCACCAAGTCTGTTCAACGCAGTTGTAGACTGCAGCAACTGGGTGCTACACAAGGAAGTTTGCACAAAGATTAGAACTTTTGGAATTGGATCTCTTGCTTATCTAAAATTGCTAACTTCCAGAACTTTTCAGTTGGAGACCGGATCCAGAGTCACAAGCAGAAGAGGCATTTATCCAAGAATGCCGGAAAGCAATCATTATGCTAAATCACCATTTACTATCAGAGTACTACAAGTCAGAAAACACAGTGTGACAATAGTCCTTGTGATACCCTTTTGACCAATTCAACCTTTGTTCCTTCCACTTCTGGAACTGGTAAGAGATCCTTCCTGGAACAGATGGATCCTTTAGGGGAAACCTCATTACCTTTATTTCACACCTACATCTCGGTGTGGTTGAGATCAGAAATATCACATTTAGAGATTCAATTTTGCCATCGGCTCAGTTTCAATCATAATGTTTGGCATCAAGTACCAAATCCATGAACATATCCACTTGGAATGTATGGACTAGTTGGTGCCTGTAACAGGACCTGGATACCATACATGCAGAACCAATTGGAATAATTTCCTTCCACCCCTTTTGATCAAGGTAAAGCTTATAGAACTAATACTTCGATTGGCCATTTTTCTGGGGAATGCACTTACCTTACTCATTTCTGTGGGAAGACACCACATAATATGCTGATTCAGGATAGGCATCCATGTATTCAATAAAATCCTTTCCTTCATTTACATTAGGAAAGTCTTCACATTTAACCATGTATTATGCAATTGTGGTTAACGGTCACTTAAAGATTTAACTGCCTGAGCAAAGGTGTATGATTAATTACACATAGCTGTAATAATTTGGATGAATAATGCAACAGGTAGATAGAAAAACTGCATTGTCTAGGATTTGAAGACCATGGTGGAAGAACTGTTGCCAACAGGGCTCTCACCACCATGTTTTGGTAGGTTATTATATATTGCTGTAGAGCACTGAGGAATAGATTTGCACTCAAAAGGATAACCATACAATGCAAAACTTGCTATTGGTTATTTTCTCCCCCCTCTCCTTTTGCACACCAATGTTATAACCATGTAAAAATTCAGGGTAGGAATATAAACATGCTAATATTGTTTGAGCCTGTACCACAGGTGAGCATTGGTTATATGTTTTCTAAGAGTATTTGAGATCAATACATCTGACAAGTTTAGTAGGCAAATGCCGCAGTTTTCCTTCAGGAGCTTATAGTTATAACTATCCGCATGACTCAGCAGTTTCTATCACAATCTATGGAAAATTGTTTGTCTGACTTTCCTCTCATATTGAATGTAACCAATTGGAATCTGACCACTACAGGGCACATAAACAAACAAGTTTAAACTCTGAAAGTCAGCCTCTCAGCAGTGAGAGCACCCTAGTTTTACGCAACAGGAAAAGTTCAAATTAACCTTTGGAATATGTTGCCTAGCTCTCTGGCATTCAAAGGGTTAAACAGAAGACAATGTTCAGTCACACACTTCCTATAATGAAAACTGGGGATTGCCCACTCATAAAAGTATAGATTTTGGCAAATCTACTCCCTTTATATGAATTGCAGATGATCCAGTCCCTGGTAAACCAAGAATGAAGAGGTCTCTCTCATAGTAAACTGGAACAAGAATCTGAGAGCCACACTGCCATCACTCACTAATAATAAAAGACCAGATGTATGTTTGTCCGATGCAGTTATGTGCAGTAGAGACTGCCCCAACGCATGCTTTGTCTGATGCAGTAACGTGCAGTAGACCCTGCCCGAATGCACAGACTTTGGCCAGAGTACACTAGTATCCTATAAACAAGACAAGCAATTGGTTGTAGATCAGTATTGAGTGCCTCTTTACAGTTTGCAAATTTCAGATTTCCAAGGGCTTGCACAATATAAAAAGCTATGCTTACATCACTGTTACAGGAAACTTGACAAAGCACAATCCTGTTAATATTTTACAGAGAATGACTAAACAGTTTTTGGCTGATTGTGTGTGGGTGGGGGTTGCATGCTATTATCTGAAACTAACAAACTCCAATAAGAAACGCACATGGCTCGAGTTAGTCTCTAAATGCAATTTCCCCACAATTTATGATAATGTGCAATCACAACTATTAGTGTACAGGCAGTTGTTAAGGAGGGGTGATCATCAATATTCCAAAGCAATGCACTGCACACCCCTCTGATCCATACAGTTAGTATGGAGAGAGAACCTCATAAGCACAAATATTTACAAGTTTTTACCAACTTATTTCAAAAGTTATAGGAAAAGAGTATCTCTGGGGAAACTGGCTGTATTTGAATGACTAAGGAACAAAATCTGACTATTAAGCATGACACTGTGTTGCTCTGTTTCAGTCTTTTAACCCTTCCATATACTTTTCAAAATGTCAGTGTCTTGTATATACTAGACTGATTGTAACAAGACATATGATATTTAAAACATAACTACATGAACTGGTGGGTGCCTTTATATGGGTCACTTTCAGTTTCTTTGGCATATTACTCAGTGCAACCCTCCATGTTTTGGGGGTTTCCCAATATACCAGCATACAAACATGCATTTTTTCCTAATAAAAAATTGTTCAAAAAAAGTGGGGCTAATATAATATTTTATCTTGTTGTCACTTACTGAAAAATTATTTTTGTTCTATAATACTGTGCTTGTTTTACACGGATTGCCACTGATAGAAGTTAATTGAATGATCAACTTTCTTTGATAAAAAACTTTAAATATTTACAATAAATTATAGAAAACTGGAAGTACTGTGCAGGATTTAGGAGGAAAGATAAGTACCTTAGTCTTACACCAAGTTTTAAGCAGCCATGAGCAATCCAGGAAGAGAGCAGTTAGGCATTATAAGACCTGCTCCTGTATTTCATGAAATAATGAGGGTGTGTACAGATAGATGCATAAAGATGGTAGTTAAAGGGAAACATTCACATACAGAAAACTTAACGCCCGTCTAACATTTTTTTTTTTTTTCTAAAAGAATCCGGAGTCCCCGAACGGCGTGCAGCCGCGCGGGGAGCCGGATTTCCGGGACGTACATGTACGTCCTCTGTCACCAAGTGACAGCCACACAGGACGTACATGTACGTCCTGTGTCGCGAAGGGGTTAATTACATAAGAAACATGAGGAAAAGTGCTTTTTTTTTTTTTTTTTAAACTTAATTATTAAGATATTACACTTCTCAACTTCCGCATACTGTAGCTGCGGCATGGCTCTCAGGACTTCCAAGAAGCCTGTCATTCTCCTCCAACCTCCCTCCCAGCTGCCTGCGGGAGCGCGTCCACGCTTCGGTGTGGTGTGAATGGCTCCTAGCGTTACAGGAAGCGGCGATTAGCATTATACTGAGGTTGCAACGGATTTAAGAAAGGTAAGTAGAATAGGTGCTCAAGAAGTTTTGAGGCAAAAGGGCAAGAGTTGTACTGGGTGGTTCGGGGTCTATTGGTTAATTAAAGGGATAATAATGTTTAGTTATTGAAGTAAAATCAAGTCTTTATTCTTTTTTATAATGATGTGTATCAAGAAACAATTAAACGCTGCGTGTTTTCATTTATAGTCTAACAAAGTTTCCCCCTTCCGCCCCTTCCACTTACCTCAGCAAGCCAGCCTGGGCAGAATGTGACGAGTGACAATCTTCTTCCAGCATAAGGAAAAACCTGCCCTCTTTCGTCAAGGGGACAAGCTTTCCCTTATATTGAAAATGGAAAGATTGTCCCTCGATGTAACCCGTCCAGTCTGCAGACCGGATTCCAGATCTGAGGGGAGGCTGCAGAAGTAAATATAAGGGGCGGGAGGGGTAAGCTTTATTAGACTATAAATGAAAAACGGCAGTGTTTAATAACGTTTTTTTTTTTTTTTTTTTTTTGTGTATCAAGAAAAGAGACTCAGTTTTACTTCAATAAACATTACTATCCCTTTAACTAAATGGGGACGTGGGGATCTAATGAGCTTTTCTTGAGGATTGGGAATACTAATGAATGTTTGGAGGAAGGGAAATTCTAAAGGATAGGGAGGAGCTGAAGACAGGAGTTGGCATGAGATTTAAGGTGGCTGACAAATGATTGAGGTGTTTGGATGGTATAGGATCAAGAGAGCAGGTGGTGATCTGGAAAGCAAAGAGGGAGACCTCTGCTTCTGTGACCAAAGAAAAATGATAAAATTAGTAGGATGAAGGATCAGGAAGATACATTTCTGGAGACTGAAAGGGTGGGATTTTATTTATTGTGTCAATCTTCTGTTTGAAGAATTCTGCAAAGGCTAGAGTGTTGAAGTAGCAAATCGAAGAGGGAGAATAGGCTTGAAGCACAAGACAATTTGTTATTGCATGATACAAAAATAAAAACCTAACTTTATCGGCTATATTTACAGTAGCTGCCAAATCAGTGTACTGTTCTCCCAACCTCTCCCTATCCTGAAATGCTGCAGTGGTGACAGAATCTGGGAAGAAAGGTTACACCAGTAGTCTTGTTTGGACACTGTCAACTCTGTAGTTCAAGTTCTGGTAGGCTATAGTGCATGATCAATATCCCAAATACAGACAGATCCACAAATAAACCCCTAAAATAAATGGGATATGTGCATCATCATGTGTGTGTCTTCATAGGTCACAAAGGTAGAGTTTTGTCAGCCCAATCCAAGAACTTTCCTGGTGAGGGAGGTAGAAAACATTAATACTTTCACTCCGTCTGCTACCTCCTGGGGTTGTTCCTGCTCCTTGTTCTGGATTGGCTACATGGCCTTTAAAACCTGCTTTTTTTTTCCTAATCTCCTGTAACCAAGTTACCTACAGTGTTTGTACAGTGACTTGCTGCATTGTTCCTAACACCGCTCCCGATTGCTCCGATCTCCAGTTTCAGCTCCAACCTCAGTTACCTGACTTCAATTGCCGAATTGGTTCATTCTGACTACATGGTGTGACCTGGCTTGAACTCAGACCATCCCTTTGAATTTTGATCTGGTACCTCTGACTGACTACCTGGCTAGACCCTTGCTATTCTTGACTTTGCCATCATTCTGCCCAAGCACTGAATTACCTGACTGCCTGGGTGGGTGGTCTTCACCATCCCATGAAAATAGTTTTTTGGTTTTTTTTTTAAACCTGTAGTAGCAAACGTATTGTATTTAATGTCAAATACCACACGTCACATGTCAGAGTATTCATAAACACAAAAACTATATTGTGATTTGTGAAGAAAATCTTCTGTAGTCACATTTTCAACAAGCAGGTCACTTAAACTTTCAAATTATTGATTCAATTCAAAGGTCTAGAAGGAGAGGTGATCATGTCAGTTGCTTACGTTGTGAGAGGTGTCATGGATTAAGCAGCTGGATACTCACTCCCCTTGTGATGAATAGTGATCACATCCCTTTTTAAATGGTTTTCTTCCTTTCCTCTTTTTTGGATATAATGAGGCTATGAAAATAGTCTATTTTATTAAAATTTATTTTATATGCTACTTCCTATATAGGAGATTCCTTACATAGCTGTTCTTCAAATCAACAATTTTAGATTTGTACTCTGCACAAACCAGGTCTCACTTATTAAATACAAGTGGAATGGCTGTGATAAGTGATGTCATATTTGAGTTCCCTAGAGTGGTTAAATAAGCTCATTTTACAGTAAGTCTGTTTATTCAGATGTGCAGTAAATGGGAGCTGTATTATGAATTTGTTCACACAACACTGCCAAGTGTTATTTATTCTTGTTAAGTCAGAACCAATTTGCTTTTCTAGCTTGGAATATCAGATCTGTAAATGGGCACTATTTCCTCTAGTGTTACACACTTATATAAGCCTTTAAGAGCCTCAACATGTAAGAATTTCAGAACGTCCCTGCACGAGTATGTGAGCAATCCATGAATCAGGTATGATTGATAAACCTGTGCTAGATTAGTGGTATCCATAAGAATCTGACCTGTGTCTCCTGAGGATTGGAGCGGTGAATTGCTGCTCTAGCGTAAGCATCCAGGACATACTTGAAAATGAGAAATCTCAATGTATTCTTCCTGGTAAAACATTTTCTGAATAAATAAATAAATCCCAGCATTTTGCATGTTCTGCAGTTTCAGTCACAATGTCTCAGTCATCTCCACAGCACACTCCACGTTCAAATGTACCAGTTCCAAGTTCCCATAGCTAATAACTCACCGAGTCTCATTCTGTTCCACATGCAGATCAAAAGATAACTGCAGCTCTGGCTGACATCAGCACCGCACTCAGCACTAACAGAAGCAGAAGTACGACACCTATACTCTCTATTAGAAGTCCTGTGTTGACAAATCTGATATCAGTGGACTTCTATGGAGAGAAGAGTGCTCCCATGAGCTGAAAAGATAACATTTTACTGACCTTATACTACTCCTCTAAGTTTAGCTGTAGCCTTCATTTTCTTCATATTAGTGGGAAAAAAAAAAAACACAGTCCCAAGTGTTTTGCACCTACAAAAGCTTCACTATTACCTGACAATCCAACCACAGAATCAAATAGGTTATTTTCTGCAGATCTGGAATTTCTGAAAACCCAAACAGTGATGCCTGTGAAACAAGAAAGCCCCCCCACCAAGAAAATACCATGCATGCCTGTTAAAATGCTTAAAGGGATAGTAATACTGCGTTTTATCTTTATTTTATTTTGTAGGCATTAAAAAATATGAAGAATGATATAAAGTCTCATCTCTCAAACCTTTATGGTTTAAGAGATATTCACAAGCAAAGTTTCCCCTCCCGCCCCTTTTTCCTAGTGTAAGCCACCTCTTCTCAGATGGGGAATCTGGTTGTAAGACCAACAGATAACAGCAGGGGACAATCTTCTTACAATGAAATCCCTGCCCCCCTTGAGAAACTTTTCAGGTTTTTCCCTTATCTTAATTGAAGATTGTCGCTCTCTGCAGTCTACCTGGGCACCTCCCTTCTGCTCTAGCTGAACAGTGTTACATCAGTAAAAGGGGCAGGAGGAAGACACTGTCATTGAATTACTCTGGAACTACAACTGACAGAAGTGAAATAACACTCTCCAAAGTCCAAATACAATGATGATTAATTAGAGCTGCTTTTATTATGAAACATTACTATCCCTTTAAGTGCTTAGGAATAGAAAAGTGTAAGCAAAATCCCTGAATGTAATAGCCGATCTGTCAGATACGGAAAGATTTGCAACCTTAACTGAACCTTCAATTTACTGAGTGGAAGAGAGGCCTGCATTAAGTAGAAAAATCAGTTTGGTGGCCTCCCACATGCAGTCTCTGCATTAGTGCTTGAATGATGCCAACTCTGACAACGCCCTGCAGTGTTCAACTACAGCTACTCTGAATATACCCAAATGACAGAAGAAAAGAGAAGCAGACTGGAAAAATCAGATAAAAGAACTCAGACATCTAAGAAAGAAAAGCAGAAATAATTGCTATTTATTAAATACTTGGACTCTAATTCACTAAGCTGAACAGGTGCAATTCTGGATCAAACCAACCGCACCATCACAGGAGGTATGAAAATGCCTACTGACTTGAATGGGACTTCTAACCTCAGATCATTCCTTCTCAATGCTCTGGAGACATCTAGTTTTCAAGGGGTTAAAAAGAGGATTTTAGTCTTTCCTGTTAAATCCTTTTCTCTTAGTTCATACAGGTTACTGGTAACTTTGGGTAGGCGATCCTCCCCTTTAATTGTAGGCAGGAACAATTCTAGAATTGTATGAAGGGGGTGGAGCCTACCTTCCCTCCTTGGCTGCAGCTAGCCAACCAGCTCCAGAAAGATTTGAGACACTAACTATTGACTAGATAATAGAAGGGAAAGACGACTCCTGTGAGCATGACCCCGAAGGACCCCCACGATCTGCTACAGGAGAGCGAAGCATGGTCTCTTGACAGGGTGGGAGACCAGTAACCTGTATGGACTAAGAGAAAGGGATTTAACAGGTAAGACTAAAATCCTCTTTTCTCTGTCGTCCAATACAGGTTACTGGTAACTTTGGGATGTCCAACCATTGAGTTTCCCAGAGGTGGGAAGGCAAGGACCAGGTGCAAGGCCCCCAAAGTCACCAGAGAAGACATGAACCATCAGATCAGAGATAGCCCAAACAACGAAGTGTCAACGGACACCAAACAGGGGTAAGAACACCCCAAACTGTTACACAGCACACTGAACTAAGGCCAACGGGGCTCAAAAGTGAAGGAAGCACCAAGAACCGAAGAAAATCCTAGACAGGCAAACTGCCTCCAGGATTTTTCTCCAAAAGCTGGCATCAGCCAATGCCAACACAACACGGTAGTGATTTGAAAAGGTGTGCAAAGACGACCAAGCGGCAGCCTTACACAACTGATTAGCAGAGTCCTGATTCTTGTAAACCCAAGAGGCCCCAATAGATCTTGTAGAATGAGCCGTGACCCTGAAAGGGACAGGCTTCTTCTTCAGCTCGTAAGCCTGACAAATGGTGGACTTGATCCAGGATGCAATAGTCACTTCGGATGCAGGTCTTCCTGCCCTGGGACCTCAGGAATGACGAACAGCGTGTCAGAGTGCCTGAAAGATTCAGTGCAATGAACATAAAACTTGAGACAACGCACCACGTCTACAGAGTGGAGATCCCTATCCTTGTCAGAGGTGGGCCCAGGACAGAAAGAAGGCACCACAATCTCGTGACTGATGTGGAACTCTGAAACCACCTTCAGGAGAAACTCCTAAGAAGTGTGAAGCACCGCCTTGTGCTTGTGAAACACCAAATAGGGTGGTTTACAGGACAGCACATGTAACTCCACGACACAGAGGACAGATACAATTGCCAGGAGAAAGGCTATTTTCCACGTCAACAGGCGTAGAGGAATAGTAGCCAAAGATTCAAATGGAGGGCGCTGAAGAACGCCCACAACCAAATTAAGATCCCACGGAGGAGCAGGATTCTTGAAGGCAGGACAAGAATGAGCAACACCCTGGAAGAAAACCTTGACATCAGGAAGGATGGCAATGCGTCTCTGAAAGAAAACAGAGAGCAAAAAAGTCTGAACCTTAAGGGAACTCAAACTGATGCCCTTATCCACACCGTCCTTCAAACAGGCCAGGACCGTAGGAAGATCAAACTCCTGAGACAGGTCCTTACTGGCACACCAAGATAGGAAGGACGACCAGACACAATGGTGGATCTTGGAAGAAACAGGCTTGCGGGCACTGAGCATAGTAGCCACCACGCAAGAAGAAACCCCTTCTTCAATATTGAGGATTCAATTTCCAAGCAGTCAAAGCTAGCCGATGAACATCCTCCTTCCACAGGTAACCCTGTAGAAGAAGATCCGGACAGCAAGGGAGCAGGAATGGTCTCCGCCACTAACAGATCCAAAACCTCCAGACACCAAGCTTGGCGAGACCAGTACGGAGCAATCAGAATGACTGGACAGCGCTCCAGTCATTATTTCCTTAACACCCTGTGCAACATTGGGAGGGGAGGAAAGATGTAGGCCAGAGGAAATAACCAAAGAATGGACATGGCATCAACCGCCAGAGCTAGAGGGTCCCCTCCATCAAGCAGAACCTCTGAACCTTCCTGTTGTGTCTTGTCTCCATCAGGTCGATTTAAGGAAGACCCCACTTCTGAACAATGAGGGTGAGCACCTCTGGGTGCAGCTCCCACTCTCTGCTGTCCACTGTGTGCCGACTGAGGAAGTCCGCCATGACGTTGTCTATGCCGGGAATGTGCTTTGCGGATATGGTAGGAACGTGTTCCTCTGCCCAGGACAAAATAACCTTGACCTCTAACTAATCGGTAAGACTTCTTGTTCCTCCCCGCTTGTTGATGTAAGCCACGGCCGTAGCGTTGTCGGACTGTACCCAGACTGGACAGTCTTCTAGCTGAGATGTCCAATGACGAAGGGCATGGAATATCGCCCAAAGCTCCAATATGTTGATGGGAAGGAGAGATTCCTCCGGAGACCATCGTCCCTGAGCGCTCAGGTGACCCAGGACCACTCCCCAGCCGGAGAGACTGGCATCCGACGTCACAGTGGTCCAGAAGGATACCAAGAAGGACTTGCCCTTCAGCAGATTGGAGAGGTTGAGCCACCAGGACAAACTCAGTTCCACATGAAGAGGGAGAGACACTGACATCTTCAGAAGGTCCGGCTGACCCCTGCACACCTGGATCACAAACCACTGGAGTTCCCTGGTGTGTGCAATGGCAAACTGTACCGCTTCTATGGTAGAAATGTCTTTCCCCACTAGAGAGGACAGCTTCTTGGCTGTAACTGGATCCTAAGCCAGGACCACAGAAACCCTTTGGGCAATCTGGTAATCCACCTCGTCCGTGAGAAACACCATGCTCTTCTGAGTGTTGAAGAGAAGGCCCAGGAAGACCAGACGCTAGGATGGAACAAGAACTGATTTGTCCAAGTTGATGATCCACTAGTGATGGGTGAGAGCATGAATGCACTGCTGAACCTGCTGATGAAGAAGTTCCGCAGAGGGGGCCTTCAGAAAAGGGCCTGGGAAGCCTATGATTAAGTGATGCTCAAGTCATCATGAAATGCGTTAGGCTTAGTCCTGTGCACCTTATCTATAATCATTCATGGGTGTTTTTATGAGTTATAAATAAAGTATTGGACTTTGGCTGAAAATTCTTCGGTGGATCTGTGTGCGCTTTCCTCCTGTTTGTGGAATTGCGGCTGCGATTGTGGAGAGCTGCACCAAGTCCTACAGCCCTCAAGAGGCATTCTGAGTGTGAATTTTAACTGCGAGGGTTCTGATTTGTAAACATAAAACTAAACAGTTGCTACTTGTTATCTTAAGAAGCAGGTCGTCCATGTATGGAGTAACTCTGATGCCGCCCCGGCGGAGGACGGACACAAAGGCTCACAGAACACTGTTGAAGACTTGAGGAGCTGTCGTCAGACCAAATGGAAGAGCTGAAAACTGAAAATGCCCCCGATCACAGGCAAATAGGAGATACTGCCAGCTCTCTGGATGTATGGCAATGTGTAAATACGCATACTAAAGATCCAGAGAAGCAAGGAATTCCACCAGGGACATAGCAGCAATCACCATCCGTAGAGACTCCTGGTGATAATGGGTCTGGGTCACAAAGTAATTGAGATCTTTCAAGTCCAAAATGGAACGACAACCACAGTCCTTCTTGGAGACCACAAAGAGGTTTGAGTAAAAACCCATACCTCTGTCCTGAACTGGAACCGGCTCCGAACAGACGTCGTTTCTCTACGCCCTGAGACGTTTGAGAAGGAAAGAGGTGAAAGGGAGGTTAAGAGATGAAAGGGATCCTGTACCCTTCTGTCACCACCTGTAAAACACATGGGTCCGCCACTGAATCCTCCCAAATGCTGTGATAGTGGGGCAGATGACCACCCACAGCAGAGTGTGGACCCGGGTTTGGCGAGTCATGCCGAAGGTGGCGTGGAAGCCTTGGGGCTTGGAGACCTTGGGCTTCCATTGCTGTTTAGGCTTGGAGAAGGCACACAGAGCTAAGTGAAATGTTTGGTTCGCCTGACGCGTCTCATTCTGAAAGGAAAGAAAATAGCGTTTACGCTTAAGTAGCGTTTTCTTCCTAGGGACCATGGGTAGAAGGGCACACTTACCCCCTGTAGCCTCACTGATCAGATCCTTAAGATCTGGCCCAAACAAAAAAGTGCCTTGAAAAGTTAAGGAGAGCAATGCTTTCTTAGAAGCAGTGTCAGTAGACCAGATCTTGAGCCAAAGAGCCCGTCTGGCAACTACAGACATGGTGGAAACCCTAGCCACCAAACAGATGGCATCAAATAAGGCAGCAGAAACACAGTGCTGAGCCTCAGAAATGTTGACAAGGAGGCGCAACATATCAGAAGTAGGAGCACCCTGATGAACAGCAAGGGTGAGCTGTTCAGTCCAGACCGCAATGGCCCGCTTCACCCATGCTGCAGCGAATGTTGGATGCATGGCAGTACCAGCAGTGGCAAAGATGGACTTGAGGGAGACCTCAAGTTTCTTGTCAGTCCAGTCCTTTAGAGCAGACGCATCAGACACTGGCAAGGCAGTGGACTTAGATAGCCTGGAGATAGGAGCATCCACTTGGGGGGGGGGGGGTAAACCCACTGAGCAAGTGCAGCCTCAGAGAAGGGATAAAGCCTGACAAATTTCTTGGAGACAAGACAGTTTTCTGTCTGGAGACTTCCACTCTTCAGACACAAGGCGGTCAAAAGTGGAAAGCAAGTAAGGGGCTTTTTAGGCTCCTGAAATACATCAGAAGGAACCTCCAGAACTAAGGGAATGTTAAGGGTATTCAAAACAGCCCTGATCAGGCCCTCAGCCGAGGGCTCAGGATCAGCCTCAAAAAGGATCCCCAAAAAACTGAGAGGAGCCCACCGCAGTACATTCCGCAACATCTGAATCCACCAGCAGTTCCTCCTCAGAGGAATCTGATACATCAAGTACACCCTGAGGTTTTGGCAGGGAAGACTTGACGGAGGAAGGGATCTGCCAAGAACGGAAGACGCCCTGTAACTGGGATGGAAAGAGTTGCAATGTGGACCTAAGATCCCTAAGGAACAGCCTTGAACTCTTGCACCCAAACTGGCTCTAATGCATGGCTGTAGGTCCCTGGGAGACTCTCAGGGACACTGGAACATGCTGGGCATAAATGACCTGAGAATTCTCTAGGCAACCCTGAGTCACAGGAAGAGCAATGCGCAATGGGGGATACAGAGACCCCAGCATCCTTACTCTTAGGTCTGGCCCCAAGCTCCAACGGTACAGACATTCTCACAGTGTCAATAACCTTACAGTATAGGAAATTACCCAAGTACAGTGTGTAAGATAAACGTTTCACCCCAGAAATCGCTAAAATAGACTAATCTGGTAGGCGAAGGGTTAGTCAGTAGAGGAGAGTCCAAGCCCTGCGTAGGATACTCATTCTGGAAATAGCACAAAATGGCTGCCGCGGCGGGAGTCAATCAGAAACTATCGCGCGAAGCAAGCACTCATGGGAAATGTAGTTTTCCCAGAAAAAGTACCCCAACAGTGCCCAAAGGCCCCTAAGCCCTCCAATGCACTAGAAACACGAACCAGATGATAGAGCAAGGGCAGACAAGAAGAATGAGCCATCTCTGAAGTCACTTAGTTAAACGGCTGCAGAGATATGTCCCAAACTGTACAGTCCCATAGAAGTGAATGGAACAATGGCGCCTATGCGGTAAAGCACGCCTGAACTCAAATTTTACAAAATTGAAGGTGTAATATTAAAATAATAATAACTAGTATTTATATAGCACCTCTCATTGGAACTTAAAGCACTTTCAGTGCATGCTCTTGGAATTAACTAAATCGGCAGTTGAAATAATAGATGTTATTATCACCCAAATCAATGGCACTCATTTATCAACCTCAGAAGGATGAAGGGCTGAGTTGACCCTACCAAAAATCAAACCTGCAACCTTGCAGTTTGAGCAGGCTCTGCAGTCAGGAAATTTACCACTGAGCTATCTCACCGGCTGAAACATCACAACATGTTAGGATACAAAAAAAAAAAAAAACACTGAACCAGTAGGAAGTGTGTCAGAAAACCCCCCCGAATGCCAAACCAGCGGCTAAAGGGTTAAAGTACCACATAAACCTGCTCCAAAACACCCAACAGGCATACAGATAGACCCAATGAGTGCAGGAGTGTGCAACAGGAACTCCAAGGAAAATAGAGAAATTTTGCTTACCGTTATTTCCTTTTCTTCTGTGTATCTCCACGTCACTGAAACAAGGGATTACTTCCTGCCTCCAGCTGGTAGGACCATAGAAAGTTTAAAATGGACTCCTCCCCCAACCTCCTCAGTTATACCTTTGTCCAAGCTGAAACGGTACATAAGCACATATTAAGGTTAAGGGTGGGTGTGACGTGGAGATACACAGAAGAAAAGGAAATAACGGTAAGCAAAATTTCTCTATTTCTTCTGTGTACTCCCCGTCACTGAAACAATGGGAACTTCCCAAGCAAAAAAACATAAGGGGGGGGGAATCCACATAAATATAAGCAGCATTATCACATAACATCAGAGGATAATAATAATAAAAATAAGAGAAAAGATGGGGAGAATCTTACCCTTTTATTGAGGGATCACTGCTTGCAGGATTCCTCTTCCAAATTTTGCATCCGCAGAAGCCTCTATATCCAACCTGTAGTGCTTAATAAAGGTTGAGATAGAGGACCATGTAGCTGCCTTACATAAGTCTTCGGCAGAGGCGTTGGCTCTTATAGCCCATGAAGTGGCTACAGCTCTGGTAGAGTGAGCTTTTAATTTAAGTGGCGGCTCCAATTTTGCCTCTACGTAAGCAGAGATAATGCACTGTCTAATGCATCTAGCAATAGATTGTTTGGATGCAGAATAACCCTTTCTTTTCCCATAGTACTGAACAAAAAGGGAGTCTGATTTTCTAAAATCTGCTGTTCTCTGAAGGTAAGTGGAAAGACACCTGACTAAATCTAGAGAATGCAGTCTTACCTCTTTTACACCCTTTGGGGAAGAACAAAAGGAGGGAAGAACTATTTCTTGATTCTGACTGAGCTCCGAAACTACCTTTCCCCTAAAGGATGGCTTCATCCTGAGAACTACTTTATCCAGGTGAAAAGATAGATAAGGAGCCTGGCAGGAAAGGGACTGTAACTCATTAACTCTTTTGGCAGAGGTTATGGCTGTAAGAAAAATTGTTTTCCAGGTTAAATGTTTTAAGGATACAGCGTCAATTGGTTCGAATAATGGGGAATCTACCAGTTGTGTCAGGACCACATTTAAATCCCAGGACGGGATTATTTCTGAGTCTTGGACGAATCTTCTCTATTGCTCTGACAAATCTCCTTATTAGGGCATCCTCAGCCCAGTGTTTTGTCATAACTGCTGAAATGGCGGAGATCTGGACTTTCAAAGAGGCTGGGCTTAGCCCCATATCAAAACCCCTTTGTAAGAAATCCAAAATTATTGGGGCAGTAACCTGATCCTTACTGATCTTATTCTTGATGCACCAGGCTCTAAACACTTTCCAGACTCTGTCATAGATCTTAAGAGTGGATTTCTTTCTGCCTGAAAGAATCGTATCTGCTACCCTGTCTGATATTCCCTGGGCTAATAGAGCTTGCCGCTCAATCTCCAAGCTGTTAGACGGAAAAATTTTGGATGCGGATGAAATAGAGGTCCCTGTGTTAACAGATCTGCTCTCTCTGGCAGAGTCCATGGATCCTGACTTGACATCCTGACCAGGTCTGAGTACCAAGTGCGCCTTGGCCATTTCGGGGCTATCAATATGACCTCTGCTTGCTCCAATCTCACTTTCCTCAGAACCTCTCTGATTAGAGGAATTGGCGGAAAGATGTAGGCTAGGGAGAATTTCCAGGAATGCCTCAAGGCATCCTGGCCTAGGGCCGAGTTTGTTTTCCATCTTGTGAAAAACTGCTGACATTTGCAATTCTCTGGGCTTGCCATAAGATCTATTACAGGGGCTCCCATCCTTCTGGTAATCTGGATAAATACTTCCTGATTTAAGGACCATTCTCCTGGGTGAATTTTCTTTCTGCTCAAGTAATCTGCCTGAACATTCTGAGACCCTGAAATGTGGGAAGCCGTGATTGCTACCAGGTTTTCTTCTGCCCACTTGAACATGCTGGTCAGCTCTTTGTTTAGAGCTGCACTCCTTGTTCCCCCTTGATTTTTTACATACAGGACTGCTGACATGTTGTCTGACCTGATGTGAACCGCCGAGTTTTTTAAGAGATGCTTGAACTTTAGTAGAGCGTATCTTATTGCTCTGAGCTCCAATACATTTATGTGCAGGGATCTCTCTTCTTTTGACCATAACCCGAGTTGATCTTGATGCCCAGACGGCTCCCCAGCCTAGAGAACTGGCATCTGTGGAAATGATGTTCCATGCTGGCTCTGTTAGAGATGTGCCCTTTCTTAGGTTTTTTTCCCTTGTCCACCATAACAATTCGTGGCGAACTTCTGGTGTTAGTTTTATTCTCTGCAGAGGGTTTTGATGATGCTTGTCCCAATGATTCAGGAAATAGCACTGAAGATGCCTCGCATGAAACCTGGCCCAGGGTACCACCTGAATGGCTGATATCATGATACCCAGACACCTCATGAAAATGTGGGCAATATGGCTTTTCTTTTTTCTGAAATTTTTTACATTTTTCACAATATTCCTGATCCTGTCTTCTGTTAGTGATATAAGAGGTACTAGGGTCCTGAATCTCATACCTATGAAGACCAGATCTTGAGTTGGGGACAGATGGCTCTTCTGTTTGTTTATTACCCAACCCAGGTTTGACAGATGTTCCAACACTATCTTTGTGTTGATAGTTGCCTGGTTTTTTGACTGGGACACTAACAGAAGGTCGTCTAGGTAAGGAATGACCAGGATCCCCTTTTTTCTTATTGGTTCCAGGGCTGCAGCTAAAACTTTTGTAAACTCCCTTGGGGCCGTGGAGAGCCCGAAAGGGAGAACCCGAAACTGAAAATGCTGATCCCCCAAGGCGAATCTTAGATACTTTCGATAATGTTTTCTTATCTGAATATGAAAGTAGGCATCTTGAAGGTCTATTTTGGAGAGGAAACTGCCAGGGGGAACTGATCTTATTACTGAATTTACTGATTCCATCTTGAACCTTTTCTTTTCTAGGCATGAATTGACTGCTTTCAGGTCCAGGATGGTTCTGATTGAGCCTGAGGGTTTTGGAACTGTGAACAGGACGGAATAAATTCCCTTGAACCTCTGATCTGCTGGAACCTGTTGAATGGCTCTCTTTTCTAAAAGGGACTGGATCTCCAGGAACAGAAGCTTTTTCTTCCTGGGACTGGAGGGAATTTTTGAATTTAAAAATCTGTGAGCTCTCGGGGTCTGAATGAAGGGGAGCGGGTATCCCATTTCCAGAATTTGGTGGACCCAACGGTCTGAAGACTCCCATTGGGCCTGAAAAAAATGCAGGCGACCCCCTACCTGCTCTGGAAATGGCCTCCGCTGACCTTCAGAACTCCTTTTTAAACTGCTTCTTGGGGAAATCATTCCTGTAAGTTCCCCTGGATGACTGATAAGAGGATTGTCTCCTTTGGTCAAATTGCCGACCTTGATACCTTTTGGAGTCACGAAAGGAATATGACTTATTCCTATAAGACGAAGATCTAGGAGGAGATCTCTTCTTTCTCTCCTGAGGGAGAAAAGCACTCTTTCCTCCTGATAGTTTTTTAACTATCTCCTCAAGTTGTTCACCAAACATTTCTCCCTTAAAAGGGAGGTTGACTAATTTTGATTTAGAAGAGACATCCGCGCCCCAAGGCCTCAGCCATAGAGCCCTTCTTGAAGCAATGGAGAGAGATGAACTTCTTGCCCCTAATTTAACTGAGTCCAGAGAGGCATCACAAACAAAATTATTTGCTTCCTTAATAGCAGCTACTTCCCTGGCTAGTTTAGATCTTGACACCCCTGATTCAATATTTTCTTCCAGGTTGGTAAGCCAAATCCTCATGGCCCTAGAAACACAGGCCAGGGCGGTAGCAACCTGCATGTTGCTCCCAATGAGGGTAAACTGCCTCTTAAGGGAACACTCCAGCTTTCTGTCCATGGCATCCTTAAGGGATGAACCATCTTCTAGAGGAATGGTGGTATGCTTGGCTAATCTAGATACCGCTGCATCTACCTTAGGAGGAGACGTCCAGCTCTTGGTTTGGGCTTGATCAAAAGGATACATCTTTCCAAATCTTTCAGTGACAGAAGATCTTTTGTCTATCTTCTGCCATTCGTCTGTAACAATATCTGTGATAGACTGATGAACTGGAAAAGTTAGGGCTGGTTTCTTGGAACCCACAAAAGCCGCATCCATGATGCCTAACTCCTTTTGTTCATCTACTAAACCCAGTGATTTACGCATAGATTTTAGAAAAGCCTCAATTTTATCCAGGGCAAATTCACCTGAATTCTCTGTAATCTCTCCTTCTTCTTCCTCAGAGACTGAGTCCGAATCTGCTTGACTATTCTTTTCCTCATTATACAAGGCCCCAGGGGAAGAGGGACCTTCACCCGGATCCTCTAACCTTTGTCTTTTTTTGGGGTTTAAGGAATCCTGCATAGCTGAGAAGGTCTCTTGCATTGAGACCTTCATCCAGGAGAGGAAATCCTGAAATTGTCCTGGCATATCCTGCAAGGCCATTTTTTTCATACAATCCTGGCAAACTTTAGAAGAGTCAGCAACTGGAAGTTTTTTATCACAGTTGGCACAAGATTTCATTTTTTGGGATTTTTCCTCCTTAGGGGGGCCTGCCTCAGCCTTGTCCTTACTAGAAGAGGGCTTACTAGAAGACATGGTCTAAAACTTAACTTTTAATCCTAATAACTCTAAAACATGTAAAGAAAAATATTAATCCTACCTGCAAGGTGCAGCCTGCTTCTTTTATCCGGCGTGCGTTCCACAGCTGAACCGCTCATGTGACTCAGTGGAGACAGAAGACTCCGTCCACAGCCAGCACTTCCCCTCCCGTTCTGTGCGCACAGCGTGCGACTCACGCTGGAACGCAGCATGCATGCAGCCCTTCCTGCCAACAACGTGTTTTGCTCTTTCCCAGGCGTCGCTCCTGTGCTGGCTGAGCAAACAGGAGGAAGATCGCCTGAACGAAGGGGAACCCTTGTCTGATCTGGACAACATCACTTTCCTCTGCTGGGGCATAACCGAAGAGCACTCCGGTGCTTGTGCGGCGTGGAGCAAGATCAACCCGGCCGCATATGAAGAAACGGTACGCTTTTTTTTTTTTTTTTTTAACAAAACGGAGGCTCGCGCCTCCTGTCCATCCAGCTACTAGGACCAGAAAAAACTGAGGAGGTTGGGGGAGGAGTCCATTTTAAACTTTCTATGGTCCTACCAGCTGGAGGCAGGAAGTAATCCCTTGTTTCAGTGACGGGGAGTACACAGAAGAAAAAACCCTGTGCGGAGGGGCACTGTGGGACATGTGGACCTGAAGCACTCAAAGGGTTGCTCACCTTTCCTGCAGATCTTCTGTCTTCAGATTAGCATGTTTTAAGAAGAAGCCTCAGTGGACAACTCCTGAGGAAAGAACTTGTAGCCAAGATTCCCCCCACCACACACAGGGCTTAAGGTCCACAAAAAGCACCTGGTCACTGAGCTAGCCACATCTAAGGGCATTGTCAGTTATGGTAATCTGCCTAACTGTGGGATTCCATTTCTAACAGAAAAACAAAAAACTTCTAAAACTATAGCAGAACTGTTCTCTTGCCTGTGTTATCTTCACCAAGGAACAAATCTTTCTTGAGCTGGTTGGCTAGCTGCTGCCAAGGAGGGAAGGTAGGCTTCACCCCCTGCATACAATTCTAGAATTGTTCCTGACTACAATTAAAGGGGCAGATCGCCTACCCAAAGTTACCAGTAACCTGTATTGGACGACAGAAAGCATAATTTAAGGGGTTGTAGAATGTTAATATTAACAACAAAGTTCACTTTGTTTTCTTCAAATCTACATCTTTAGCTTGATGAATTAAGCACTTTTAAATGTCCAGCAAGCACAATATGAATTAAATAAAATGCTCTTGAAATTAGGTCTTGAAACAAATTTCTCTAGAAGTCATGGGTTTTTCAGCACCTTTGAAAAGCAGAACATGGTGGTGATGATGTAGAAGTAGTAGTAGATATGGAGGTCAGGTTACCCAGGGGGAAGAGAAAGAGAAAAAACACACACACCTGTTCCTAACCAGTGAATATAAGCAGGTTAAGGAGAAAACAGAATATCAATAAAATCAGTTAAGATATAAATGAAAATATATATACAAAGTACAGCAGTTATTGTATTTATAATCTCAGATTAACTCCCCTGTTATTGACAGATATGTGACAGACATGTGAAACCTGCTTATAACCAGACTGTAGGTCCAGCTATATGACAGAACTATGTAACTGAGCTGCTGGAAGTCTTACCTCAAACTACATTTGGGACACTATCAACAGGAATCAATGGGACCAAATACATTGGATAAGAAATACAACTGACTAAACAATCTATAGTCTGATAACTTGTTACAAGAAAACCTAAGATCCTACCCTACTTGTCACAAAATCTTAAAATCAGAATCCCTAATTTTCTAGGCCACAGTAAGGTAAGAGTCTGGAGAAAACCAATGAAGGGGACAAAAATATCTCCACTGATATGAAAAGGGCTTTTAACCCCTCGAATGCCAAGTAGAATTCAATAATCTGTTCTCTTCCCTATAGTGCACTTGCAGAATTGCTAAATTGGTTTTCTGCATAATGCCCTTACTGTTCTATCCAAGTGACATACGATCTTTAGGTATACCAATATAAATATTGAGATAAAAAAGTGATTTTTTTTTTTTTTAACTATACTTGGCAGAATTCAAAGTATCCCTCTGATGTAGTAGCTCGCATTAACCCTTTAGTGTAGAGATACGCAAAGCATTACTCTGCAATGCGTTGTGCACCCCTATGGCACTCAAAAGGTTTATCGCAAAGGTGATGCAAAAGACAATATTCTCATTTTTTTCCTCTGTGATGGGATATTACTTAATGCCTTGCTGCATAAACCACCATCAAATAAGAAAACGTCAATGGGTGTGCCTGCATGCGCACTTTTCCATGCAGGTTATATCCAAGGCCCAGCTTTACTGCGTAACTTATGACAATGCAGTTGACAAACTCATTCCAAACACATTGGCCATGTTTGACTATAAGAGTTTCAATGAAAAACCTGCCTACAGTTCCAGTATCTTACATTGCTAGGAATGGCTTCACAGTTCTTATTCTTAAAACCAGACGGGGATTAATGCACTGTTAGCCCTCGATATTAGTCATCTGAGCAGCAGAAGGGTAGACCCTTCTGAGACTCAAAGGGTTACAAAAAAACTCCATTATAGTTATGAAACCTGCACTGTGCAAGTAACCTTCACTGCATGTGATCAAGACTGGCGAAACAAGGATAAATAAAAAGCCTCTGTAAGTCATATCTTCACCCTACTTATAAGCACTGGTAAGAGTTTTATTTCAACTAATTAAAATGTGTCCTTCATCCACACAGTACCTGTATTAATCCCCTTTGCAATTATTTTGGAGCTTTGCTGCATCTTGGGGGTTAAATGTGTCTTAACTGGGTACACTACTTGATTTAAAAAATGCATTAAAGTATAGGGGTATATTGCGTTATCTTTGTTGGTAAATACTATATGTGCATAAACACATGGGAGCTTGATGTAATAGTACCAACGGGCGTGGCGCACTATTATGATATGCAGAACAAATATTAAACCTCAAAGATCAACTTTTACGTGATTATACACATTTGTTATATATTTGTACTACTACTGCTTCATGTGCTTATACCTATAAGTACACGTTACTTTTACAATACATGCAGCGTCAAACACAAAGATAGTAATATATGCTTTTTTTCACCCAAGCAACTTCTAGAAACAAAGCTTTCAAAAGCTATATACGACAGGAGACACGTGTAACCACATTTACTTAAGTCAATGAGCTAAAACATATGAATATACAATAACACGATCCTAGTAGAGACGCATAGCATACACCCATGGTTAACAGATACCCCATTTCTTACCAGATTTTCGATCTGACGAACCATTTTGCCGGTTTAATTTCTGAGGCGGCAGACAGAATTCAGTATGACTGTGCAAACAGTATTGGTGTGACAAGAGAGGGACACGGACAAGCAGAAAAAGGAAAAGGCGGAACTTAGGGCAGGGTCTATAGATACGTTTATTTCCCTAACTTTTACAGTGAATCTGGTGGAGAAAGGTGGAGTCAACAATAGCCTTTTGGACTAAAAGGCCATCACGTGATAAGAAGGCAGGTCTACACAAGAATGCTTGTGTGTAAAACAGGATATGATGGGGACGCAGCAGAGCTATGTGAGGCGACAGTTAGCGACTACCCAATCAAATATGTGAACATGAAATAGGGCGGGGAATCCGAGTTGGCATGCAATAGGAAATGGCCAAAGACAGTGCAGATAACGGTCTCTAGTGTTAGGGAGGGGCTGTATTTTGAGAGCGGCTAATACATGATTGATATTGTATATAGCCAATAGGCGGCCGGTATGTTAATGTAGCTGTAACAGCGATTGGGCAAGATCTAACGTTACTGTTCCTGTTAGTTGGTCGTTGACCGGGTGAAGTAATTGGAGGTGTAGTTCAACAAGATGTATGTTGTGTTACCCGGTAGTATAGAGGGAACAAGTGGTCCTTCTCTTGGTGTTCTCAGATGACGCGTGCAGCTCTCATGATTCCCTTTACGTCTCATTTAACCCTTTGAGCGGCAGAGAGGCACGCAACGCATTGCAGAGCAATCAGTTGCGTGCCTCTATGGCGCTCGAAGGGTTAAGGTAGTTTTTTGTTTTTTTTTACATATTTGTGTAGACACTGATTATTAATTACTAATAAAAACATTACAAAACGTGTACTTCTGTGAAGCGCTGAGTTTTGGTTAGAAGAACTGATGTTTGGGATATAGAGTGAATAAAAAAATATTGCACGTGTCTAATAAGCTACTGTTTCACATCTTTACAAACGTACGAGAACTGGAAAAATTACACAATGCTATCTAAAAGTCTGTAAGTAGCAATGTTACATGAAATTAAAATTGTT
The DNA here is from genome assembly GCA_037306005.1 of Rhinophrynus dorsalis. Classification (NCBI taxonomy): domain Eukaryota; kingdom Metazoa; phylum Chordata; class Amphibia; order Anura; family Rhinophrynidae; genus Rhinophrynus; species Rhinophrynus dorsalis. The sequence continues at coordinate 363,603,431 of CM074718.1, read as the reverse complement.
AGGTATTTAACCCCTTGAGAGGCAGAGGGGTACGGCATGCAAAGCAATGGATTCCGTACCCCTCTGGCACTCAAAGCGCCTATTGCTTGAGAGGTGGTCTGTAACACGATTCTCCAAAATTCACCGTATGCCTTTCCAGCATTGAAAGGGTCAAATATCCTATTTAAATACATTTGAATTGTGAAAATTATTGTCTTCCGTGGCAGTTGTCAACCCATAACTTTTAAGATTTCAAGTTGCCTAAGAGGGTCACTTTTATTTCACCTGGTGTTTCTGGGGGCGTGGCTCGTGGGTGGGGCATTACCAAGAATTTTTGGTTATTTCCTAAGGTATTGACACCTCTATGTGTAACCGAATAAATGATTTAGAGCAAGACCAAAGTGTTTGATTTACACAGACTAATTTATAAACACACGTACTGTACTGACGTTTAAACAAACGATAATGTGAATTTTATTGCTGTGGAGCAATGTGATGCACTTATATACACACCACACAGTCTAATCACCTAAAAAGAGGGACACCAATGTGGGAAAGAGGGACGGTGAGATTTGGTTCCAAAAGAAGGAATGTCCTTCCTAAAGAGGGACACTTTAGAGGTATGGCAACAACTAACATGCAATACCTCCCATGTATCCCTCATTAAAGGGAAGCAACACCACTTAATATTAATCCCCACTTTCTTACTATGGTCAGGAAATCCTAAATGCAGCTATTGATCTTTCCTTGGTTTAAAAGATAACTTCTTCAGTGACTTCCAAATGTCATGTCATAGAGGCACACATGGAAACTTCTGTAGCATCCAAGAGGTCTGATACTGATATAGTTTGCACAAGACAATATATGTAGGATAATAATTAACATTTGCACCCCCAAGGGTTTTCAAACAAACCAGCAACAAAATTTGATTTGCACAGTCTTATCCATCTCTGTCAAGACCATTTTACTTCCAGGGACAGTTATGTTCCTGTAGAAGTTTCCTTTTCCTACACTTGCAATAAAAGTACCTGATTATGCACTGCTCAAGTGATCCACCCAGGCCCCTTGGCCTATAAAGAGATCGAGCATCCCCCTTGATGGCCGTGTAGTCATGGTCCAGTTGGGGAACTTTGAGGATGTGCCCAGCCCTCAATGACTGATGCGTGAGGAAGTGAGAGGTCTTAGCACTCTCTGGCACAGTGTGGACTGCTAATGCTGGGTGCCGGATGTGACGTCATACCTTGTGCCCTGCACTTTCAGCCCACATGGAGATTACAATAGGGAGGTCTTTGCTTGCAGCTGCAATTACCTCTCATTCCCCACACTCAACTACCAAGGAAATATAGGGGAGGATGAAGTCAAAAGACTGGAGTTGCTAAAGGACAGAAGTTGTTGCAGACTTGCTGAGGAGGCCTTTATGCTGCAGTGGATTGACAACGGCTGAAGATGATGATATATATTATCTAATATTAAACACAAACAAGCACTTCATGACGTTACTTGTTCGCTAGGGTCCCCTGTGCACATTGGGAACCCAAGGGACAGATGCAGTGGTGTACATCAATGGCAGTGTCTTGCTCAGGGCCAGATTTACATCTCAGGAGCCTGTAGGCACAGAAATCTGAAGCGCCCCTCCATTGGCCATCTCTACTGGACACCTCCACAATGCTCCTAACCTCCACATTGCCCCCCATCATCTCCATATTGCCCCCATCAGCTTCAACTTGCTTTCACATTGTCCCCATCAGCTCCAACTTGCCCCCATCAGCTTCAACTTACCCTCACATTGCCCCCATCATCTCCACATTGTAATCAGCTCCATATTGCCCCATCAGCTCCAACTTACCTGCACATTGCCCCCATCATCTCCACATTGCTAATTTGCCATCATCTCCATATTGCCCCCCATCAGCTCCAACTTGCCCCCCATCAGCTCCATATTGCCCTCACATTGCCCCATCATTTCCACATTGCCACCCCCAGTGTCCGTTTCCTACCTCTTCACTGGTGGTCCAGTGGCAGGAGAGGTCTGTCTGTGCCTCCTTTGGCACAGACCTGTAGCTGCTGGAGCTCCAGCGCCATCTCTCTTCAGTAATGCAGAGCGCTGGCACAGACCTCACCAGACGGTGGGGGGTTAGTGCGGGTGGCGAGGCTACTTTAAAAAAAAAAAAAAAAGGGTCCGAATGACAGGCGCACCCTACAGAGGGGTGCCTGTCATTCAGACCCTTTTTTTTTTTTTTTTTTTTAAAGTAGCCTCACCACCCGCACTAACCCCCCACCGTCTGGTGAGGTCTGTGCCAGTAGGCAGATGCCTATTCTGCCTTATGGTAAATACAGCCCTGGTCTTGCTGCTCAGATTTTCACAGGAATGGGCATGGGGCAAAGCACGCTAGCCCACTCCTGTGATAATCACTGCCCCTGTGAATCTCCTTATAGTGATTTTGCCGTGAGTGGCTGGCGGGGCTTTGCTCCCCTAGCCACTACTGGCAAAATCAGTGTCCGGTGGAGATTCACTGAGTGCAGGTGATGTGTGCCCCCTGCTATACCAGGGAAGGGCTAACAGCAAACAGAAACAGATTTTTATAGTCATAGATATATGTCCAAACACAGTGGAATACCAGATAGTGGGCAAGTATTTAGACCCTGTGAGTGTCAGATGGGTATCAAACACATTGTAATTGAATACCTGGGCTGGCATTCAACTACCATCCCCCCACCCCCAGTCATTCACCTCTCTCTCTCTCTCTGGGCCTCACTGCTGACCCAGAGATCTTCCACTTCATAGGTGAACGTGTAGGACATGTTCCTCCCCAACAAATACCCAGGACCATATGGGGTAACCTCCATCTCAAAGTCACATCTAACTCCATAACAACCCCTGGTATCTCCCACAAACTGTGTTTGTTAAAGAGCTCTGTGCTGAAAAGGATTTATTTGAGTGCTTGAATTGAAAAAGTGTATGTAGTTCAGCTTCTGTGGTCACAGTAGGTATCTGGCTTCGTCAGCATATCACTGCTAGCATACCTGTTAGAGAGACACTGTACTCATGGAAGGCCCAACAGGAAACAAGCACAGCACTTTTTCATTATATAGATGTCTTTCCAAGCACCACTCATTGTGTATCCCCCTGCAATAGTGCTGTAAATACATACATCTTTTCTGGTGTGGCTGCAGGTGTTTGGGTGTAACCAAGTACTGGCAGATGTACTCCGTGATCCAGGTTTTCACTCTGAGCCACTTAGTCACTGGCCTCCTTGCAAACCTACATGTACTGGAGGCACCATAGCTCAAATACAAGCTCATTAACAATCCTTTGAGTGTGAGCCTACATAGGTAGAGCTCATAGCAAAGCCTTTCCAGCCCACATCCAATTGTGGTCATCCTTCTCTGCATGAACGTAGATGGACCAGAAGGCATCTATCTCAGCCGCATGTGCCAACTTTCCTTCTGTCATGGGAACTATCTGTAGGTGGATACTCAGAGCACATACTTGGAGGGCCCAACAGGTGCTGGATCAAGTGACTTCATACTAAGTTCTGCTGCAAATTATTGCTAGAGCAGCGGTCTAGATAGGAACAATTCCTTAAGGCTCTTCCCAATCTTCTTAACACCATGATGGATCTGCTGTGTTGCAGCAGAGTTTGCAGTATGGCAGTTAACCACAACCAGATATCCATACTTGGCCTCTGGGTCCACAAGTTTCACTTTCTGGACTGGTGGGGTGAGTCCCACATACAACTCAACATGTCTGTTTATATGTGAGCCATCCCAGGCACAGACACAGGAAGCATACAGGGCTCATATTCTCCCACTTCCTACAGAAACATAATACCAAACCACAAGTGAGCACATAATGAGTTTCACAATTTTGTACATCATCCTATATAGCTACAGAACTGGTGGCAGGCAAAAGTTCGATCTGCTTTGTCCTGTTGCTCATTTTTGCTGCTTCACTACTAACCAGAAGACTGCTTGGTACGATTCTCCAAGTGGTGTTTCTTCCCATGCGGGAATTGGCTGGCTCCACCTTCACTTCCTTCATTTCCTTGCTGTTGCACTCCTTGCATGGGAATACAGCACTAGGCAGCTCACTCCAGGGAACCCCAAATACAGCTCCACTGATCAGGTTCACAGTCCTTCTTGTTGCAGTACACTGTGTCCAAGGTTGGTTCTCTGTATGAGACAATAGTGCCCAATGATGGGCACCTTTACCATCAGGGGAGGGGGTCATGAAACTTTTCCAAATCAGTGCCTTCAGTTGTATGCAAGCCATGTACCTCTAGGTATACAGCTATTGCCTCCTTACATTTTGGTGTGGTGCCTGCTGGACGAGTATATGCGTACTGCAAAATTATTCACAGTTGAACTCCAAATATTTTGTTACGAAACGTTTATTTTGAACAATAAAATACCAGTCGGCTTTGTTTCACACAGCCTTTCTTCTATTTGAAGGCCCTATCTATTTCAGAGACTTCCTACAGCTATTCTGGCACAAGGGAGTGAAAAAGTGGCTGATCAGCACCTTACTGGGCACCATTAGGAATGCAGAAAAACATGGAATTTGACTGCAGATAAGAACCATTTAGCCTACCAAGTCTGCCCATTTTCCTACTATAAAAACCTCAAAGCTTATTGGTCCTTGATCTTGTCTAATGTTCAGGACAGCCTCATGCCTATCCCATGCATGCTTAACCACTTGATTGCCAGAGGGGTACAGAATGCATTGCTGGCACTCAAAGGGTCAAATTCCATCATTGTATTAACTTCTATCACATCTGCTGGTAGGCTGCTCTGCTTATCTATTTCTCTCTCAGTAAAGTAAAACTTTCTTACATTACATCTAAACCTCTGGCCCCTCTAGTTTAGACTATGGCCTCTTGTCCTAACATTTTTACTCCTTTGAAATGTACTTCCCTCCTGTACTTTGTTGAATGCCTTCATGTAATTGAATGTTTCTATCATATCTCCTCTCTCTCTTCTCTCCTCCAAGCTATACATAGTCAGATCCTTTAGTCTGTCCTGATATTTATTTTCCTGTAATCTATTCACCATTTTAGTAGCCCTTCGCTGAATTCTCCCTAGAGTATCTATATCCTTTTGGAGATGGGGTCTCTACTACTGTACACAATACTCAAGGTGGGGTCTGTAGCGTGGCATGACCACTTCCCTTGTTCTGCTACTAATGCCCCTAGGTATACAACCCAGCACCCTTCTTGCTTTCCTCATGCTTTGTTAAATTGCTTGCCTACATGTAAATCATCAGAAATAATTACTCCCAAATCTCTTTCCTCTGTTGTCTCTGACATCACAGTACACATCCTATATAATAATTCGCTAAATTGTTTGCCAGAAGCTGTCATGCGCAGTAGAGACGGCTGCGCACGATGCAATCATGCGTACTACAGACTGCCTGCACCACAGCTGATAACAGAGTGGGGCTCCTAATTCAGGCTGTAGTCCTCAAGTACAGTCTGAATTCGGAACGCCCTGCTCCATATCAACCGCGGTGCGGGCAGTCTCTACTGTGCATGACTGCACCACGTCCGTTGCTGGGTGGCACCGTGGCTCGTGTACACGGGCTCTTCAACTAGTAATACTATATTCTGCCTTTGGATTTTTATGTCCCAAGTGCATTATTTTACATTTATCAACATTAAACTGTAGTTGCCACATTCTTGTCCATTGTTCTAATTTACCTGAATCATTTGCCTTATTGCCCCAGGAATGTCTACCCTGCTGCTGATTTTTTTGCAAAAATGCATAATTTACCTTAAAGACCTTTTGCAATACCACTAATAAAAAAAATATTAAAAAGAATGGGTTCCAGTACAGATCCCCAGGGTACCCCACTAGTAACACGACCTTTGTCTGAATATTTTCCATGAAACCTTTGAGTGCCAGAGGGGTACGTAACGCATTGCTTTGCAAATCGTTGCGTATACCTCTGGCACTCAAAGGACTAACTACAACCTCTGCCTCCTGTCACTCAGCCATTGCCTTGTCCATTCAACTATTTTTACACCCAGACCCAAGCACTGCAATTTATTAATGAGTCTTCTATGAGGGACAGTGCCAAGTGCTTTACTGAAATCTAGATAAGCTATATCTACGGCTCCCCCAGCCTATTATTTTAGTTACCCGGTCCAAAAAAAATCAATAAGGTTAGCTTGGCAACGATCATGCTCAAAAACTTTCACCCAAAGAAAAAATTATTAGAAAAACAGAACTCTTTGCCTTCTGCGGGATCTTCCAAGAAAAGTGCAGTTTCTCCTCTTTTCCTGTTGTGTTCATCCAGCCTAGTTCCACTGCGCGTAAACCACACATACTGACCACTCAGCTTTGTCCCACTGTCTAGTAGCCAGGATAGACAATGGGAGGCCCCCCAGCAGCTGACAGATTACATATCCCTTTGTTTACTGCCAGTCATCAGCTTCTGGAAAATTATAGGAGCTGTAGCTGGACAGCAACTGGAGGGACTCATATCACCCTCCACTGCAGTGATCCCCAGCCTTGTCCCATGTTACCTATAGAACCACACATGTTAAGCCCCCAGTCTTGTCCCAAGGTAGACATAGTCCCATAAATAAACATACCCAAAAAAGATGTAATAGAGAGGCTTGAGGTGCACTTTACTAACCAGTTTGGGTTATGAACAAGTAAAAGGAAGTACCTGGTTTTTTTTTAATGCCATAAATTCAGGTATTTTACTACCAGCGTATTTTGCTCTTCATTGTATTGCACACTTACTTAGTATTCATAGGGTTAACTCCCTTTTTATCAGTACACCCATATGACTATGCTAACAGAAGAAACTGCAAACAATACACACAAACACACTGACGTACTAACAGAGACTTAAAGCCATCACACGCAATAATGCAGACAGGCATGCAAACATACATTTGTTTATTCAAATCAGTTTTTACTTTTATAAAATTTATAAATACTTTATAGTAAGTTCCAAACAAACATACATAGATGAATTCATACATACAGTAAAATAACACAGATATGCAAATACATTGTGATATACTAGCACAGAGAGAGAGAGAGAGAGAGAGAGAGAACAAAACATGCAATCACGTACAGTGCCAAACTAATACAGACGGACAGACATGAAAACACACACTCTGATATAATAACACTTGAGAGTTGGTACCGTGTTAGCCGTGGAAATACAGGAGGCAAATATAGTTTTTGATACCTTTTATTGGCTAACTAATCAGATTTAAATGCAAGCTTTCAAGACCTTAGGTCTCTTCCTCAGGCATGTTATTAATAACACTGACTTGCAAATATACACACACTGGGTTGAATGTACAAAAACAATCCCACTGTCTCTTAGACCTTACACTTGCCTAAAGCTAATGCACTTGCTATGGTTATGGCTTATGGGGCTTGCAGGAATCAATGCTGGCACTCGTACATTGTAGCACACACCCTAAAGCACAGCCACTAGAATTAGAATCTAAAACCAGTGCAGTTTTACATTTCTCTCACTGAGACTGATGTGTTAAAGAGAACTGGGGGAGAGATGCACTAAGGTGTGATAAAGCAGTGACACAGTGATTAAGTGGAGATAAACTTCTCCAGGGATATCACTTTTCCAATTCCTATGTTATTGTTTGGAGCCTATGTACTGAAATGTCTCAAACTTTAGAGATCTTAGTGCATTGGCTCCATAGAATAACATAGGAATTGGAGAAGTGATATCACTGGAGAGGAAATTTCTGTGTTATCACCTCTTTATCACACCTTAGTGCATCTCCCCCCTTGAGTACTAGAAATATATATGGAAAAGTAACTTCTATTTGAATTTGAAGGCTAGGACTCTTTCTAGAGCAAACAAATGCACAACAAGGGACAAATATATTTATCTAAATTTCCACTGATTTAAACAGAACTGTTAACACCTTCATTACTATGAGTTAGAAGCATCATTTAAATCAATGAGAATTGTTATTTGTCCAGTATAGTACAGTTTGTTTGTCCCAGAATTGCCCCAGGTCTTATTATTGCATCAGCCTCATCGACATGACACTGTTTACTCTCCCATCTAAGGCAACAAGTGTCTCTCAGATATTAGCCAATGGAGGAATATCAGTTATTCACCTCTTGGTCGGAAACTGGAATTCTGTAAATAGCTGCTGGCACCTCCCTGAGGAGATACTTTGTGCATGTTCACATGTTGCACAACTTAAAGACCAGCAGAGTTCATCTTGAAGTTCCCTCTGGGTGTCTAATACTTATCTGTTTAAAAACCAGTGCTTAGTAATGCATTACACACACCCTTGTTCTTAGAAAATTAACCATTTAAAGACTAGGGAGTGTGCAACACCTTGGAAAGCAATGCGTTGCTTACCTCACTGGTGTTCAAAGGGTTAATAAACTTTATTTTAACTACTTTTATTAGCTGATTTCTTCAGTTAATGCTTATTTGTTCTTTTAACCCTTTGAGTGCCAAAGTGGTATCCAGCACGTTGCATTGCATACCTCTCTGACACATAAACGATTAACCATGGTGTTATGTTTTATACTGAATAAACTTGAAATGAGAAAATACACATGCCTATTATGGTGTATGCAGGTGCGCAGATATTAAGGGCTCGATCCAAGTGTTGGCGATATAAAAGCCAGCAGGGCAAAATGGATACCCACAGACAAAAGAAAATGTCTAAGTCAGTATTCAAATGTCCTACCGGCTAAAAGCACAACAGACGTTAGGCTAAATGTCCATATTGTGTGCTAAGTTCCCAAAGCGCAGCTAAATAATGGCAGTATTGGGAATTTAACAGTAAAAAAGCTAACTATCGGTGTCTGACATACTGCCAAGCACAGATCGTTAGCTTATATGTCTTACACTTACCTGTCATCCACTGTCCTTCTCCTTCAGTCTTCTCTTCCTTTTTCTTGCTGTAAATAAAAAATAAGTATTAGTACAACGCATAAACTATGACACCGTTTAACCCTTTGAGTGACAGAGGGGTACCTCTCTGACAATCAAAAGGGTTAAAACTTATATTATTGTGCCACGAATATGCCTCCATTTAATGCCATGAATAAAGGTCATAAATAAATTCCATAACTAAATACTTAGCTTCCATTCTTCATGTCTCCAGCCGCATTCTCAGTACCAATTCCCTCAGTGTGCAACGGGCATCGGCCCATGCAGGAAAGAGTGGAAACTGTGCGGCTCATCAGTGTCTCCACCGCCACCGCCTCCACGGCTGCACACAGTGTCCAGAGACATAAAGAATGGAAGCTAAGTATTTATTTATGGGATTTATTTACAACATTTATTCATAGCATTTTTAACTACTTGGACTTTAAATGGAGGCATATTCATGGAGGCATATTTGTGACACAATAATATATGTTTTAACACTTTTGAGTGCCAGAGAGGTACCCCTCTGCCACTCAGAGGGTTAAACGATGCTATAGTGTATGCATTCTATTTATACTTTTTTTTACTTACAGCAAGAAAGAAGAGAAGGCAGAAGATAGAAGAAAGAAAGGAGGACAGAAGGTAACCAGGAAGCTGAGAACTCTTCTGGACATCAGGATTAAAGGTAAGTGTTATTTTTAATGGGATATTGTTTTTTTTTTTATTCAGGTTAACACTATGAATGCTGGCGGGGTAATTATACCCCACTGGCACTCATAGGGTTAATTCTACTAATTTTTTTACATTTTTTCATACTTTTAATGTATTGGTAGCCCCATATCAATACATCCACTGAGGACTTTTTTTTTTTTAACTTTTTTTTTCATTCAAGTGTCTGCATCGCCTGTTTGAAGAACCGGTAAGGAACTCAAGTAAAAAAAAAAAACCTGGGTCTTCATTTTCCTGCGATAACTTGAGTCCCTTATCGGATCTTCATGGCTAACGAAGACATTTGAATTGATAATTAGAGTGTTTTCATAATTTTCTATGGGTGAAAACACCTCTTCACTTTGTCACACAGCGGCTCTTTTTTTTGTCAGTATTTTTCATAGCAAAGGCATTTGACTAGCTTACTGTGCTTGAAAAAATGCAGTTGGAAGAAAAAAAGCCATCTCCAACATTTAGATCGAGCACTAACTTTTTCATCTGTAGATAAAATATGTAGATAATTTAGTCACACCACTAGCAGTAAATATGTGAGAAACCTTCTCAATGAGTTATTTGAATTTATTCAGTACACTGTACCAGTTTCATCTGAATTATTTTGGAATGAAACAGTGAGGGAGAGGTACAGGAGGAGAATGGGAAAGTGGGAGAGTTTGATAGAGGGACAGATGGAGAGAGAGACAAAGTTCCAGTAGTCCTGATTTGTTAGTTTTTTGGAAAACAAAATAAGAAGTAAAAACCCAGCTTTGGATTTTGCAAAGTAACCCTGTTTCTTATGAATACCACATTTATATAACTGTTTTACTGATTCCTATCTTGCAAATTACAACAAATACCCATTTGTATGCCTACTCAGGCCTTCATTTTATTCAAACAAAATTGTTTACAGGGAAGAAAATTCCCAGAGTGTTCTTCTCTAAAGGTTTGTTCATTATGAGCCATCACAATAAGTCAGTTCAGCATCATTGGGAGAATAACTTCAGGATGTTGAATTGGTTTGCTAGGATAACTTCATTAGGCAACTAATGTTATATTTAACTCTATCATAATAAAACACTGTACAATATTTGTAATCAACCTAGTCAGGTTGTTTCACCAGTATTTTTACTGATTTCTATCTTTTTATTGAGTTTTAATTGTTCAATTTTCTCCCCTCCTCATGCTTTACAGCCTTGTGTAGAAAGTATCATTTTCTGCTCACCCCCCCTCCCGATAACAGCCTAAACAACATTGCTAAAAATTAGTCTACGGGTCCATCCTTACTTGAACTGCCTTTAGATTTTACAGCAACTGTAAAGAGTCGATTAGACGGTGGCTAGCTGGGGGAGTTCAATTTTCATAACAGTGCATAAGAGTGTAAGTTCCACAGAGCATGTGCAAAACTAAGAAACAGAAAAAAATACCAACACTAGTGTAGTTATTTTAGCTTGTTATTAATATAAATAAACCTCTTTGGTTATGAGCTGGGTTCTTCAATGTGCCAGTTCAACAGTATATGTGTCAGATAAACTTGAATCTACAGATGTCAGTTAAAACTGAGAATAATTTCCTTAATGACACTTGTCTTGATTTGTAAAGGAACATACATTTCTAAGACTAAACTAGAAAGGTCATGTTGCACTGATATTTATTATGCTATTCTGGTAGACACTAACCCTAAAATTACCACCCTGGCACTACAGTACACCTATCATTAACAATAAATGTACTCAGAGGTCCAGAGGTGTCTTCTTCACCCTGATCTTCATTTGTCTTCTTCTTTAATTCCTTTCAGCCTTCTTTCTTCTCCTACAGGTCTTCTTTCTTCTTCTGTAAATCTTCCTTCTTCCTTCATTAAGTCTTCATTAACTCTATTAAATAGAAATAAAAATAAATTAAATAATATACCCCCTGTTGATATCCATTGTCATCACCGCCGCTATAAGTCAAGGACAGAAAGATATACCCCCATAGTAGTTCCTGCTTGGGCCATTGCCTGAGCTAGAGTGAGGGAAATATGAACAGATATTGGGTTTTTTATGTCCCATTTCTGTTCAAGTTGCATCCCACAATACCACTGGCTGGGATGTGGGGTTACGCTGGACACGGAATGTGCCCTGCAGTAAGCAGACCTCCCAACTAATCAGCTTCTAGCTAGCCAATCATCAAATAGCTGTAGGGAAGATGAAACACGCATTTGTGACCCCTCCAGTTAGAAGAGGTGTGGTTACTGTAGGCCATATTTCATGCCCTGCATAACTCCACAACCCAGCCAATGGGAGTATGGGAAGCAATTTGAACAGAGACTGGCCATATAAAAGCCAGTCTGTTTATATTTCCCTCTCTCTGGCTTGGGTAACAGCCACAGTAGGAACTGCTATAGGGTTATTTTTTTTCCCTTACTAATGGAGGCGATGGCGACTGATATCAACAGGAGATATTATTTCATGTATTTTTATTTGTATTTATAAGAATTAATGAAGACTTCAAGAAAGAAGACTTACAGAAAAAGAAAGAAGACTTATATGAGAAGAAAGAAAACTGAAAGAGGAATAAAAGAAGACTTAAAAAGGAAAATGGAAGAAAGAAGACTTATAGAAGAAGAAAGATGATTTACTGAAGAGGAAAGACTAACAGAAATTCAGTGTTACAGCTGTGGTGAGAGGGAAATAGGCCATAGGATAGTGTTAGTATTCAAGGGAATTAATTCTTTGAGTGCCAGAGGAGTATGCAATGCTTTGCTATGTATTGTATACCCCTCTGACACACAAAGGTTTATTTATTTTCCAGTGGATCCACTGGTAACTAGTGTAGGAATGATTAGTTGCCCATGAGTTTATACTATGTTTACACTTTTCAATTGCATGTCAGTGCTTTAAATATGCATTAGGGTCTCAAAGCCTAGGTTTGTTTGGAGCTAAAATACAGCAAAAAGAGAATCCCTGAATGTGTAACTAGTCACCAAATGTAATTTAATAGCAAATGGATGTGCTGTTTCATTGTTTCCAACGGGCACCAATTTTGCACCCTTTGGGGGGGTTTTAAATGTAGGTATTTTGTCACAGCACAGGTGATAGAATAACAAACTGTAACTTAAAACTACCGCCATTACTTTGGTTTCCCTAACAGCTGTAATTTAATTGAGCCCCTGATTCCAAGAATGGGTGTATGCTTCTTCTGGCTTGATTGGAGACTGGTAATATGGGTTCGGAGTAAGAAAAAACTTCTTCTCTTCTCTATCCCAATATTAATACTGAGCATGTACAAAGATAAATCTGTACTCTGAGCCCATGCAGTAGTAATATTTATAAAAGCAACTTGGAGTTCATCTAGTGTAAACCAACTGCACCATTGGGGACAAATAACAATTCCTAAATTCCCATGCACCTGAATAGAGCATTTTAACCCCCTGAATGCTAGAGAGGTCTCCAATGCATTGCTTCAGAGGGTTAAAAGCCCAATTTCATTTAACAGGAATTTTTATTTGTCCCCTGTGGTGCCATTGGTTTGCTCCAGAATAACTCCAGTTTGCATTTATAAACATGGGCTATTGTATTTATCTGGAAGGAAGTTTGTCACTTCTCAGACCCCATAATACCACT